>CM076584.1:410831622-412244379 GCA_034641835.2 Pinus albicaulis | reverse complement strand
GATATTTTCTCTAGTGAAATTTGCACTAGTTCTACTTCCCATATCATGCTGCTTTTTTCTACATTCATTAGCATAATGACCATATTTTTTACAATAGTGACATTGGACATTGGACTTATCATACCTCTATCCTTGAGCATTCTCACGACTCACTTCGTCGGCCGCCGCCGCCCTCGTCTTCGATGCCGATTTGGATTGCCGCCCCCCTTGAGCATTTGCCGGACTCGTTTCTTCCACCTCTCGTTTTGGCTTCTCGCCTTCCTCTTTTGTTTCCTCTCCCTCGCTCCTTTCCTCTTCCGTGAGACGTGTCTTAAAGGCATGGTTCCGTAGAGCGTAGTTTTCACTTCTACCCAATCTCTGCTCATGAGTCATCAGTGATGCATGTAGCTCCTCCACTGTGAACTTTGTGAGATCCTTAGTCTCCTCTATGGTGGTGACAATCACATCGAATCTTGAGGGTAGACTCCTCAAGAGTTTTTCCACAATCCTCTTCTCTTCAAGAGTCTCTCCATGAGATCGTATTTGTGTGACCATTCCAATCACATGAGTGAAGAATGAGTCAATAGTATCTGACTCTTTCATACAGAGAGTCTCAAAGTCTCTCCTCAGCAACTGAAGTTTTGTTGTCTTCACTCTTTCCATGCCTTGATAGGCTGTCTTGAGAGTTTCCCATGCTTCTCTGGATCTCTTGGCTGCTGCTATCCTTGGAAACACACTCTCATGCACTGCTTGATACAATAAGAAGAGAGCTTTGGAGTCTTTCTTCCTATTGCTCTTTAGCAACTCTCTTTCTGCCTGAGTTAAATCTTCAAACTCTTCTTCATTTGCTGGCTCTTCAAAGCCATCCTCAACAAATTCCCATAAGTCTGGGGAGACAAATAGAGCTCTCATAGTTATTGACCAGTAGTCATAATTTTTCCCATTAAACATTGGGAGATGGACATTTCCCATACCCATACCAGTGCTGGCTCCAGCCATTCTGCACTCTTAACTATGATTAAAAAAAAACTTGTCTGTGTATGTAAAATAGCTCACTGTTCTGCAACAGTGACTCAAAAACTGTATAGAGAAATACCTTTGGATTCTTTGGCTGAGTCTTCACACTGCTGGAGAAGCTGCTGCAACTAAGAACTCCTTTCCTTCAGCTTCTTTGATCTTCAAAGAGCCTGGACTAGCTCTGATACCATGTTGGAATATTTAAAATTCCAGAACAACAATGGAGAATAAATTCTCCCTCTTGAACACAGAGAAAATAAAAAAAATTCTTCACTGGAAACAGAGCTTTCACTGTAAACACTATTTCATTAAACTTCAAAAACTTGGTTACAAAATCACCTCTGCCTGAGGGAATACAAAAAAAACTTTGACTGCTTCAAAACACAGTTCAAAACAACTCACACTCTCTAAAATTTCACTCTGAAAAATACTCTGTCTCTTCAAAAATGAATGCACTGCTGTGCCATTCAAAAATCTGTTACACTGCTGTGCACATCAAATTTTTCACTGCTGCTGTGTGTAAAAAAAAACTTACAAACTAAACTCAGCACTGCTGTGCTATACAAATCTTTTTTCACTGCTGTGTGAAAAATAAAAACTTACGCAGTCTTTTTTTTACTTCTACTGTTTGAGAAATAAAAACTTCAACATATATATATATTGCACACAGCACTTTTATAACGTATATAAAACAAACTATATTAAAATAAAACTATTTAAAACTAAACATAAAAAAACTAAAATAAAAGTCAATGTCACTATGGCCCACGGCCTCACTTTGAAATAGTGCACATGATATATATGTAAAACATATATATGCATGTTGGCTGAACGCACCATTTTTAAACCAAACATTTAAAATAACCTTTGACCGATATGAACCGGACGCCAAACAAAAATAAACCCGTTTTCATAAAAATTCCGCGTGCCAAAAGGTGATTGCTGACGTCATCAATTTGTGATGCGGGATTTTTATTAAATCCGTTTTATAAGTTTCCCCGGGTCCGATTTCTGGCAATGGTACGGCAAGAAATTGTGACGCGGGATTTTCATTAAATCCGGCTTAATACAATTCAGGTCCGGAGGTTGACTTATGGTTTGGGACCACTGTCCTTCAATTTTTTTTAAACTCCCGCACATTCAAAAATGGCAAGCGGCTCATCTGCAACGTATTTTTTTTACTGTGATCTTGACTGCTCGCTGGAAAAGGAAAGCGGCTGCCTGTACACTGTTCTGCAAACAAAACGTTAGGCAGCTTACACAGCTGAAGGTAATTTCAACACTGAAAAGTGGAGGAGTGGAAGGTGTAATGGTGGACGTGTGGTGGGGTTTGGTGGAGAAAGATGGCCCTTGTAACTACAATTGGTCTGGATATAAGGAGCTTGTTGAAATGGTTAGCAAGCATGGGTTGAAGCTTCAGGCTGTAATGTCATTCCATCAATGTGGAGGAAACGTCGGCGACACTTGCAAGTAAGCATATTGTCTTAATCTTTCCCAGCCTTAACCTCTAAGTAGTTCTGTGAATTATGCATGTATTTTTGTATACAGGTGTGCATCAGAGAGAGATGAGAGATTGAATGATGAGTTAGTTTTATAAGAGAAGAGATTGTATATATATATATAAAATGGGATGATGAATCACGTTTCTATAAAATATATTTATGTGAGAAAAAAAAAATTTTATATACATTTTATAAATCATAGAAACCAAATTCTTAATTTAAATTAAATAATGGTTTGTTCTAGCATCCCCTTACCTCGTTGGGCTCTGGAAGAAGTCGAGAGAAATCCAGATTTGGTATACACCGACAAGGCTGGAAGGAGAAACAAAGAGTATATCTCCTTGGGGTGCGACACTCTACCTGTGCTCAAGGGAAGAACGCCGATTCAGGTATACGCAGATTATATGAGAAGTTTCAGAGATACGTTCACAGATATGCTCGGAAAAGTCATAGTGGTATGCCCATCTAAATTCTCTCTCCAATTAATTGAAACATAGATTTCCATTTCAAGTCTGCGGTTGATCCGAAGATCCGAATAGGTTTTGTTTGTTACCTTCCTGAGATTGCGAGTTGGACATATACGCAGGAAATTCAAGTTGGAATGGGGCCTTGTGGGGAATTGAGGTATCCCTCATATCCTGAAAGCAACGGCACTTGGCGTTTCCCTGGGATTGGCGAATTTCAGTGCTATGACAAGGTAATTAATCAACTTTCCTCTTCCTGAACAATTGGAAATGCAAATCTGTGATACAATATTTGGAATCCAATCGGAGAATCAACTACCTAATTGTTTGGAATCCAATTTTTGTACGCACAAGGAAGGCGGCTCCAAGAGCCCGTGTGCAGAGACCGTTGGAAATGGCAATTGGGGACGAGACTACCCTCGCGATTCAGGTGAATTATAGCCAGCTTCTCGAAGACGCCGGGTTTCTTTCGAAGAGAAGGAACATGGGACACCGATTATGGCAGATTCTTTCTCAATTGGTATTCGGAAATGTTACTTGCTCACGGTGACAGAATTCTGAGTGCTGCAGAGGGCGTTTTCAGTGGCAGCGGTGCCAAATTATCTGGAAAAGTTGCAGGGATCCACTGGCACTACGGCTCAAAATCTCATGCTGTGGAGCTGACTGCAGGGTACTATAACACGAGACAAAGCGATGGGTATCTTCCAAGTGCTCGTCTGTTTAAGAAACACCGAGTTGTTCTCAACTTCACGTGCTTTGAGATGAAAGATGAGGAGCAGCCACAGCACGCGCGGTGCAGTCCGGAGGGGCTTCTGAGACAGGTTACGGAGGCTACGAGGAAAACAGGCGTGGGCCTCGCTGGGGAGAATGCGTTGCAGAGGTTCGATGGAAGGGGATACGCCCAAATCATGCACAATTCAAACCTCAAGCTGCATGGTACTAACGATAGCAAGTCCCAGATGTGCGCTTTCACGTATCTGAGGATGAACCAGAAAATGTTTCAGAGCGAGAATTGGCATCGCTTCGTGTGGTTTGTGAGGAATATGAGGGAGGGACGAACACTAAGGCACGGAGAAGAAGATCGCTGTGAAACTGAGCTCAAGTTCAATGCCGCTGCGAATCTGAGAAATGATGCGGCATCCCTTATGCACGCTTAGCTTTCGTCTCGAATCTGCCTACTACTATAGTGTGTAATTAAGAGTATCTATTATATAGGGTATCGGGATAGTTTGTTCCTTCCAAATTTATGTAAGTATAAATACCTTATACTGTATATATATTTATACTCAATACCTTGTATAGCTATCTTCTTATATGTAAACTCGAGTTTATATCATGAACAATTATATAAAGTTTTGCGTTAATAAGTGTGAACACTGAATCTGTCTACGAGTCATCAATATTCAAAGCTACTAGCTTAAAATTTAGATAGTTATATGATTCCGAAAATAGGATATTTATTTCATTTTAATTTTGGATTTATTTTTGAGAAAGTCTGTTAAAAAAAAGTAATTTAATATAGAGATTATTTTATTTTATTTTATGTATAAAAAATTAAAAATTCAAATAAATTTATTAATTATTTTTAAAGTATGATAAAATGATTTAATGTCTACTGTGATTTGTTAGAGAAAAACTTCCAAATCACTATAGTTTTGCTAATTTGAAAGTTCAAAAAAGTTGGATATATGACAAATGGTTTGAGTATTAAATCCAATGTGAGTATAAGATGGACAATCTAAGAGTTCTTTTCATATGTGAGTATAAGATGGACAACCTAAGAGTGTTTTATCTTTAACTCTTTTAGTCATATCGGTGATAAACTCTTTCATCCCATGGCTTTTTGGGAATTGACTAACCCAATTGTCATTAGAACAAAGCCTAGATCCATCTTAACCTCGAATCTATGAAGCACCGAGAGTTATCAAATCTCTCGAGGTGCAAACCTCTTTTTTAGTGCAAAACTTGAGGAAAGGTTTGCACCTTGAGAGATTTGATCCGTCTCGGCGCTTCATATATCTAGGGTTAAGATGGATCTAGGTTAGTTTCAGTCGTGTGCCGTCATACAAAATTTGTTGAACATCTAATTAATTTGATCAAGTTAAATATGCTAAATATGTCAAAATTTGTTGAACATCTAATTAATTTGATCAATTTAAATATGCTAAATATGTCTAAGATTAATTTGGTCAATTTAATTTTAACTTTGCTTAGTTACCTCAATTTGTTGAGACTAGAGAGAATATTAGTAATGATGAAAAATGATGAAATACAAATTTTAAGCTCAAAGTGGCAATGTAACAATGTTGAATGATAGAAAATGTGAATAATAAGAATATAGTCAATTACAAACAATCTTCATTGTGAACAATGAACTATTTTCTTCTATTGTTCTTATTGTCACACCTATTAGTTATTTTCTATTACCGCATTTGAATGCAAAGTGATTAACAATTTTGAATGATGAAAAATGGGAATAATAAGAATGTAACCAATTACAAATAGTATACAGTTTCAAGAAGAAAACATTTCTGGTAAGTGAACATTTTATTGAGGATAAAAATTCAAGTATTGTATTTATGGTTGAATTATTGTAACACAAACGTCAATTCACGTCATGAATGATTTTTATGTGCTTACACTGAGAGAGAGAGTAAGTTTTGGGGGTGAAATAGAGACATAGACGTAGGGGGAGAGAGGGAAGAAGCGACATGAAAAGATAGGGAGGGAGGAAGAGATATAGATGTGGAGAGATAAGTGTTAGAGAGAGAGAAGGGGAAGAGAGAGAGGGAGTGGAAAAGGGAGGGAGAGATAGAGATAGATAGAGAAACATCTCATCCCCCTAAACACATCTCTCTCTCTCTCTCTCTCTCTCTCTCTCTATATATATATATATATATATATATATATATATATATATATATATATATATATCTATATATCCCTGTCTCTCCTTTATATCTCTATATCAGCGTGCATACACACTTTCTCTCTCCATATATATCTATCTGTCTATCTCTTCTCTCTCTCTCTCTCTCTCTACCCCCCCCATCTGTATCTCTATCTCAATCCCAAAGCATACACACTCTCTCTCCATATATATCCATCCCCCTCTCTCTCTCTATCTCTCTCTCTCCCCCTTCCCTCTCCATATCTATCTCGCTTTCCCCCTTCCAATATTTGCATCTCTCTTCTTCCCTCTCTCCCCCCTCCATCTATATATTTATCTCCCCTTGTCTCTCCTTCTCATCCCCAAAACATACACTCTCTCTCCATCTCTCTCTCTCTCTCTCTCTCTCTCTCCATTGTCTCTATCTCTCCCTCTCCACCTTTCTCTCTCTTTTTCTTTCTTCCCCTTCCAACTCCATATCTCTCTCTCCTCTCTCTCAATTCCTCTCTCTCCCTTTCTCTCCCACCTCCCTCTGTCTCTCACCCCCATCACACACACTCTCTCTCTCCACCATACAACTCTGTCACTACATCTCTCTCTCCTTCTCGCTCTCCCTCTCTCTCCCCCCTCCATATCTATGTCTCCTTGTATCTCTATTCCCCTTATTTCCCTATCTGTATCCTCTCCTTTTCTATCTCTTCCCTCGTCTCCCCTCTTCCCCATTCCATCTTCATATCTCCCTTATCACTCCCTCTCTCTCTCCACCTCTATCTCTAAATGTATTTTTTCTTCCCTCCCTCTCTCTCCCCTATCTCTCTCCCCCTCCCTTTCTCATCTCTCTCAAGTCCCCTCTCTTTTTCTTCCTCTCTCTCCCTTTCTCTCCCACCTCCCTTTGTCTCTCTGCCCCATCACACACTCTCTCTCTCTCCACCCTCCAAATCTCTCACTATCTCCCTATATCTTTCCTTCTCTCTCTCCCCCTCTCTCCCCCCTCCATATCTATGCCTCCATGTCTCTCTCTTCCCCTATCTCTATCCTCTCCTTTTCTCTCCATTCCCTCTTCTCTTCTCTCCCTCATTCCATCTTCATCTCTTCCTTGTCACTCCCTCTCTCTCTCCACCTTTATCTTTCAATGCCCTTTTTATTTTTCCCCTCTCTTTCCCCCTCCAAATCCATCTCTCTATCCCTCCCTCTCTCCTCCTCTCTTTCATCCTTCCTCTCTCTCACTGTCTCTCCCACCTCTATCTCTCTCTCCCCCACTCTATTCCCCATCCATCTCACTCTTTGTCTCTCTCTCTTAAATATGATCCCATTGTAATTTATTTAAGAAAATATCTAAATTAAAAAAATATATAATTGGTTATAAAATATTTAACCTATATTTTGGATCAATCATGTCAAATAAAATACAATAATGAAAAACTTAAAAGAATAACCTATTCCTCTATCATTGTTAGTCACTATTTTTTCTCTCTTTGCTTGGATCTTTGGTTAAAATGGATCTATCCTAGGTCTTTATAGTATTCTAATTTTTAATTTATTAAAACCTTAATTTAATCTCTATAAGGATGGTGAGTTTAGATATACCTCAAAAGTAATTATAATCGTTTTGCTTTTAGATCTAATTAAAAAATGCTATAAAATTAAATTAAAATAAATTATTTGTAAAATATTTTGATTTTGAAATAAGTTATGGTTTTTGGGCATGTGGTATTGATAAGATAATGGCCATGGTATTGGCCCATGGTATTGTAACAGAATAATTAAAAGCCTAAATCCATAACATAATAATCAAAAGCCTAGATGACCCATGGTATTGATAAACCACGGTATTATCCCATGGTATTATGATTTTTTTCCCTCCTCTCCTTCTCTCCTTGGCTCTCTTTATCTTTCTCTTCTAGGTAATGGTCCATTGTATTGTAAAAAATCCTTTTAGAAGTTAATAATATCCATGGTAAATATTCATGATTAAAAATCTTGTTATATTGTAAATATTAATTTTTTATGGGCATTTTAATTAAATTTAAAGATGGTTATGCAATCATTATTTTAATTTGTATTGTAAAATAGATGTTAATTTATAAGTACTATTTATGTGTTATATATTTTAATGTGATATGTATACTTTTTTTATCTAAAAAATTGTTAGTAATTTTATTAATAAAAAATAAAATTACAATATAAAAAAATTGAATTTAAAAAATATCTCACATCTCACATCTCAAAATTAACATCTCACATAATCTAACACTCACCTCACTTATCTAACCCTCACCCATCCACCCTAAATTGGGTTGTAGAGGGCACAATTAGATTTTATTTTGGCAATGTTCATTGACACTAATTTAGAAATAAACATAATTTTGGTTTTTAACATTGGGGTTGATCATCTCCTTATAATATCTTGGTTTCATTTTTCCCTCTAGCTCTTTAGTGTCTCACAATTTCTCCTTGAATTTGGAAGTAATAATATTTTTAATATTATCTAAACTCTACAACATGATCTACTACTTTATCCCTCAATTCAATGGATAGACATCCTTATGCCAAGATCACTTGAGTTGAAGGTAGGGTTTTGTCTAGTGTTTGAATAGTTTTTATGGTAGAAATAGATTTATCTCTATCAAGAACCTTGAAAGTTTCACAGCTTTAACCTAAATTTTTAATCAAAAAATTCTGTCAGATTTTATCATAATCTTACAAAAAATTCTATCACTTTCTAAACTAATCTGTGAAATTTTTTAAACTACCCTCTTTCGAAATAATGTAATGCTTAACAATAGAGTTGGCATTGAAGAATAGCAACGCACCTCCACCATTTAATAGGCAGTGAATAAAGACCCTTGTAAAACAACCTTACTTTAGCTTTTGTTTAGGTATGCCTATAATGTTTTCAAGATCTATGCAGCAATTTGACTACTAAGTCTATGAAGGTATAGATACTCTGCCCTCTCTAGGTTTGAACCTGTGACCTTTTAAGAAGAAGCACATGTTCTTAATCAAAAGCACATGCTCTTAATCATTAGGCCCACTCAAATATACTTATAATGTTTTCAAATAAAAAAACTATGCCCTCAATTTTCTTCTCATAAAATAAAAACTCTTGGAAATTATGATAGATAGATATGATCCAATAGTTAAATGAAAATTTTATCTCATATAACTAATGAGAGTGAAAAAAAACCTCTCACGTAAATACAATTTCTTTAGTTGAAAATAAAAGTTATAACGTTCAGATACTTGTGACACAAATATATTGATCAAATCGGTGCCCTTTACTTTGATATCGTGACTTTGACTTAAATCTTTCACTTAACTTAAATCAAATCAAGATTCAACGAATACGTGGACGAAATCGGATTGATATTCAGCGAATACGTGGATGAAATCGGATTGATAACCACCCACATAAAATCGGATTCATACTAGTTGGTACTTGTATCAACGTGGCACCTGCATTTCTTTTCCTATTCCTCTTTCCGTCTCTTTTCCTGTTTGGATGGATAGAATTTGGAGTGCAATCCAACGCGTCAAACCGTCTTGAGCTTTTGTGTGCAGTTATGGCATCTATTTCACCACTAATTTGATGTCAGTTGGGGAGCCCACACGCTTGGCCTTTTTGCCTCTGGTGGGCTGCTCCGAAAGGTCCGTAGCCATACCTATCTCCTACAAGAATAAACCTCCGCTGCGTCTAAAGTCATCAGTTTCCCTGCTTTTCGTCATTCATAGCAGTTGTCGAGTCTGCAAGAATTTTGCTCTGTAAAGCTGCCCATAGATCTGTAGAAAATGTTGAGTATGATTTCAACGTGTTCTTCCAATTCTAGCAATACCATCTTCTGTCGCTCTGAATGTTTTGCGGAGCAAGTAGACGGTCCGAAGATATGTCTGAAAAATCCCAGGAAAGAAGTTTGTGGAATGAATGCCATAAAACTGCCTTTGAGAATTTCACAGCGGCAGAGGACAGCGAAATGTGAGACCTACAGTGTGCAAACCCAGACTGTTGTTGATAAAGAGACAATGCACCACAGCCCTGCAATTAGTGAAGTGACGGTGAAAGGGGTGCCGGTTTTTGTGATGCTGCCTCTGGATACGGTGAAAGCCAATGGCACCCTTAATCGAAAGCGCGCTCTGAATGCTAGCCTCATGGCGCTGAAAAGTGGAGGAGTGGAAGGTGTAATGGTGGACGTGTGGTGGGGTTTGGTGGAGAAAGATGGTCCTTTTAACTACAATTGGTCTGGATATAAGGAGCTCGTTGAAATGGTTAGCAAGCATGGGTTGAAGCTTCAGGCTGTAATGTCATTCCATCAATGTGGAGGAAACGTTGGCGACACTTGCAAGTAAGCATATTGCCTTAATCTTTACCAGATTTAACTTTTAAGAGATTTGAAATCATATTGCCTTAATCTTTCCCAGCTTTAACTTTTAAGAGATTTGAAATTTAATGATGAATCATACTGGTTAGTTTCAAAGGCGTCTAGAAAATATGAAATATGCTCATAATTATATATTAACCTGAGTAAAAGATTTTATATAATTTTAGGATTAAAAAACCAAATTTCTAATTTAAATTGAATGATTATTTATTTTTATGAATGTAGCATTCCCTTGCCTGGTTGGGCTCTAGAAGAAGTCCAAATAAATCCAGATTTGGTATACACCGACAAGGCTGGAAGAAGAAACAAAGAATATATCTCCTTGGGGTGCGACACTCTACCTGTGCTCAAGGGAAGAACGCCGATTCAGGTATACGCAGATTATATGAGAAGTTTCAGAGATACGTTCAGAGATATGCTCGGAAAAGTCATAGTGGTATGCCCATCTAAATTCTCTCTGCAATTAATTGAAACATAGATTTCCATTTCAAGTCTGCGGTTGATCCGAATAGGTTTTGTGTGTTACCTTCCTGAGATTGCAAGTTGGGCATATACGCAGGAAATTCAAGTTGGAATGGGGCCTTGTGGGGAATTGAGATATCCCTCATATCCTGAAAGCAATGGCACTTGGCGTTTCCCTGGGATTGGCGAATTTCAGTGCTATGACAAGGTAATTACTCAACTTTCCTCTTCCTGAACAATTGGAAATGCAAATCTGTGATACAATATTTGGAATCCAATAGGAGAATCAACTACCTAATTGTTTGAAATCCAATTTTTGTACAGTACATGAAGGCGTCCTTAAGAGCCTGTGCAGAGGCCGTTGGAAATGGCAATTGGGGACGAGACTACCCTCGCGATTCAGGGAATTATAACCAGTTTCCGGAAGACGCTGGCTTCTTTCGGAGAGAAGGAACATGGGACACCGATTATGGCAGATTCTTTCTCAATTGGTATTCGGAAATGTTACTTGCTCACGGTGACAGAATTCTGAGTGCTGCAGAGGGCGTTTTCAGTGGCAGCGGTGCCAAATTATCTGGAAAAGTTGCAGGGATCCACTGGCACTACGGCTCAAAATCTCACGCTGCGGAGCTGACTGCAGGGTACTATAACACGAGACAAAGCGATGGGTATCTTCCAATTGCTCGTCTGTTTAAGAAACACCGAGTTGTTCTCAACTTCACGTGCTTTGAGATGAAAGATGAGGAGCAGCCACAGCACGCACGGTGCAGTCCGGAGGGGGTTCTGAGACAGGTTACGGAGGCTACGAGGAAAACAGGTGTGGGACTTGCTGGGGAGAATGCGTTGCAGAGGTTCGATGGAAGGGGATACGCCCAAATCATGCTGCATGGTACTAACGATAGTAAATCCCAGATGTGCGCTTTCACGTATCTGAGGATGAACCAGAAAATGTTTCAGAGCGAGAATTGGCATCGCTTCTTGCGGTTTGTGAGGAATATGAGGGAGGGACGAACAATAAGTCATGGTGTAAAATTATTAGAGCACAAATATGATATGGATCTATTTCAAGAATAATTGCATAAATTTGTCAAGTTAAAAAGGAAAAATAATTAGAATTGATAATGAAATCGATTCATTAATATTAGGTTGAGAAACAATATATAAAACAATTAAGTTAAGTTTAGTTGTACAAATAATAACTATAGATAGTTAAAAGTTAAGTGTTTATGTTTTGTTAATGTGCACATGCACCACATGCAAGCAATAAGTTAACTTAATTAAACAAATGCACATAACATGCAAATAATAAGTTAACTAAAACTAATCTAGATGCATGTACACCAACACAAGAAAGAAGATCACCGTGAAACTGAGCTCAAGTTCAATGCAGCTGCGTATCTGAAAAATGATGCCACATCTCTTATGCACGCTTAGCTTTTGTCTCGAATCTGGCTACTAAAGTGTGTAATTAAGATTATCTATTATATGGTATTTGTTCCTTTCAAATTTATCGAGAAGTTTGGATACGGTCCATTAAAATATATTAAAATTCGATACAGCAAATAAAAGGTAGGTGTAAGTATAAATACATTATATTGTATATATATTTATATGAGTGGAATACTCAATACCTTGTATAGCTATCTTCTTATTTGTAAACTCGAGTTTATATCATGAACAATTTTTGCGTTTAATAAGTGTGAAGACCGAATCTGTCTGCCAGTCATCATAAGCTACTATAAAATTTAGATAGCTATATGATTCAGCAAATAGGTTACTTATTTCCTTTTAATTTTGGATTTTTTTGAAGGCAGTATGTTAAAAAAATAATTGGCTAAAATATTATATTAATTTAATATAGAGACAAATTTAATTGATTTTTATGTATAGAAAATTAAAAATTCAAATAAACTTTTTTTTAAGTATGGTAATTATGATGATTAATGTGTATTGTGATTTATATGGTTTATGTAATTTGAATTTTTTAATATTTTATTTCTATACTAAAAAAAATTAGAGAAGAGCTCTCAAATTACCATAATTTTGTTAATTTGAAAGTTTAAAAAGGTTGATAGTATGACAAATATTCTGTATATTAAATTCAATGTGAGTATACGATGGACTTATCTTTAACCATTTTAGGATCACATAGGTGATAAACTATTTCATCTCATGGCTTTTTGGGAATTGACTAACTCAATTGTTATTAGAACCAGTGTAGATCCATCTTAACCTCTGATCTATCAAGCACCAAGAGGGATCAAATCTCTCTAGGTGCAAACCTCTTTTTTTGGTGCAAAACTAGAGGAAAGGTTTGCACCTCCAGAGATTTGATCCCTCACTACCTTTGATAGATCTAGGGTTAAGATGGATCTAGGTTAGTTTCATTCATGTGCGGTAATACAAAATTTGTTGACGTCTAATTATTTTGATCAATTTAAATATGCTAAATATTTCTAAGATTAATTTGGTCAATTTAACTTCAACATTTCTTAGTTACCTCAATTTGTTGAGATGAGAGAGAATATTAGTAACTTGAATGATGAAAATGATGAAATACAAATTTTAAGCTCAAAGTGACAATGTAACAATGTTTAATGATTGAAAATTTGAATAATAAGAATATATTTCATTACAAACAAACAATCTTCATTGTGATCAATCTGAAACTATTTTATTCTACTGTTCTTATTGTCACACCTATGAGTTATTTTCTATTACCACGTTTGAATGCAAAGTGATTAACAATGTTGAATGATGGAAAATGAGAATAATAAGAAGCAAGAATTCAGGAAGAATAGAGAGGCAAAGATAGGGAGGGAGGAAGAGATATAGATATGGAGAGATAAGTGTTAGAGAGAGAGAAGGGGAAGAGAGAGAGGGAGTGGAAAAGGGAGGGGAAGAGAGAGATAGATAGAGAGATATCTCATCTCCCTAAACACATCTCTTTCTCTTTCTCTCTCTATATGTATATCTTCCTATGTGTCTCCTTCTTTATATCTCTATATCATTGTGCATACACACTTTCTCTCTCCACATATATCTATCTATCTCTCCCTCTTCCTCTCTCTCTCTCTCTCTCTCTCTCTCTCCCTCTTCCCTCTCCTTATCTATCTCACTTCCCCCCTCCCTATCTTTGCCTCTCTCTTATGCCTTCTCTATCCCCCCTCTATCTATATATTTATCTTCCCTTGTCTCTCCTTCTCACCCCCAAAACATACATACACACACACAGACACACTCTCTCTCTCTCTCTTGTCACTCCCTCTCCCTCTCCACCTTTCTCTCTTTATGTCTTTCTTCCCCTTCCAACTCCATCTCTCTCTCTCTCTCCTCTCTCTCCCTTTCTCTCCCACCTCCCTCTGTTTCTCACCCCCATCACACACACACACTCTCTCTCTCCATCCTCCAATTATGTCACTATCTCCCTCTCTCTCCCCTCCATATCTATGTCTCCCTGTCTCTCTCTTCACGTTATTTCCCTATCTGTATCCTCTCCTTTTCTCTCTCTTCCCTCGTCTCCTCTCTTCCTCATTTCATCTTCATATCTCCCTTATCACTCCCTCTCTCTCTCCACCTCTCTCTCTAAATGTCTTTGTTCTTCCTTCCCTCTCTTTCCCCCTTCCATCTCAATCTCTCTCTCCCCCTCTCTCTCTCCTCTCTCTCAATTCCCCTCTCTTTTCATTCCTCTCTCTCCCTTTCTCTCCCACCTCCCTTTCTCTCTCTCCCCCATCACACACACTCTCTCTCTCCACCCTCCAACTCTCTCACTATCTCCCTATCTCTCTCCTTCTCTCGCTCCCCCTCTCTCCCCCCTCGATATCTATGTCTCCATGTCTCTCTCTTACCCTTATTTCCCTATCTCCATCCTCTCTTTTTCTCTCCCTTCCCTCGTCTCCTCTCTCCCTCATTCCATCTTCATCTCTTCCTTGTCACTCCCTCTCTCTCTCCACCTCTATAATTCAATGTCTTTATTCTTGCCTCCTTCTCTTTCCCCCTCCAAATCCATCTCTCTCTCTCTCCCTCTCCCCTCCTCTCTTTCATCCTTCTCCCTCCCCGTCTCTCCCACCTCCATTTCTCTCTCTCCCACTCTATTCCCCCTCCATCTCACTCGATATCTCTCTCTTAAATATGATCCCATTGTATGCTATTTAAGAAAATATCTAAATTAGAAAATATATATAATTGGTTATAAAATAGTAAACCTCTATTTTGGATCAATCATGTCAAAGAAAATACAATAATAAAAAATTTCAAAGAATTATGTACTATCTTTCATCTATCATTGTTAGTCACTTTTTTTTCTCTTTGCTTGGATCTTTGGTTAAAATGGATCTATCCTAGGTCTTTATAGTATTCTCATTTTTTCTGGATTTAATCTCTATGAGAATGGTGAGTTTAGATATACCTCAAAAGTAATTATAACAGTTTTTCTTTTAGATCTAATTAAAAAATGCTATAAAGTTAAATTAAAATAAAGTATTTGTAAAATATTTTGATTTTGAAATAAGTTATGGTTTTTGGGCATGTGGTATTGATAAGCCAATGGCCATGGTATTGGCCCATGGTATTGTAACAAAATAATTAAAAGCCTAAATCCATAACATAATAATCAAAAGCCAAGATGACCCATGGTATTGATAAACCACTGTATTATCCCATGGTATTATGATTTTTTTCCTTCCTCTCCCTCTCTCCGTGGCTCTCTCTATCTTTCTCTTCTAGGTAATGGCCCATTTTATTGTAAATATTCATGATTAAAAATCTTGTTATATTGTAAATATTATTTTTTATCGACTTATTAATAAATTTGCTATGCAATCATTATTTTAATTTATATTGTAAAATAGATGTTAATTTATAAGTATTATTTATGTGTTATATATTTTATTTTGATATGTATACTTTCTTTTATTTAAAAAATTGTTAGTAATTTTATTAATAAAAAAAAAATTACAACATAAAAAATTTGAATTTAAAAAATATCTCACATCTCACATCTGAAAATTAACATATCACATATCATATCACATATAATGCTCACCCATCTAACACTCACCTCACCCACATCTAACACTCACCTCACCCATCTAATACTCACCTCACCCATCTAATAGTCACCCATCCACCCTAAATTTGGTGCTCACCCATCTAACACTCACCTCACCCACATATAACACTCACCTCACCCACATATAACACTCACCTCACCCATCTAACACTCACCCATCCACCCTAAATTTGGTTGTAGAGAGCGCAAATAGATTTTATCTTGGCAATGTTTGTTGACACTAATCTAGAAATAAACATAATTTTGGTTTTTAACAATGGGATTGATCATCTCCTTATAATATCTTAGTTTCATTTTTCCCTCTAGCTCTTTAGTTCCTCACAATTTCTCCTTGAATTTGGAAGTAATAATATTTTTAATATTATCTAAATTCTAAAACATGATCTACCACTTTATCCCTCAATGGTCCAACCAGGAGTAGACATCCTTATGCCAAGATCACTTGAGTTGAAGGTAGGGTTTTGTCCAGAGTTGGAAGTAATTTTAGGAAACCACTTAGCATCCATGTTTGTATAACATTTTATTATACATAAGATACCTAGTCATATTCCTAGTTTCAATGGGTAAAGGCTTGCTTTAATTAGGAAGTTAGAGTAGGGAGTATTTCCTTTAAACCTCACATCCATATAAAATAACAACCTGACGATGAGAGTCTAAAAGAAGAGTTTCTTTTTATATATCTAAATCCAAAGGTTTGGTGACTTACAATTGTTTCCAAACCCATAGTAAGTTTTCCAACCTCCATTTATCATTTTCTCAATATTGATTCCAATTGAGCTTATAATGGATGTCAGTTCCCAAATATTTTTATTAAAAAACTCCATAAGGAACTGTTTTCATAAATGAAAGTATCATAGGTTATTATTTTTATTTAATTATCACAAATTTATTTTTGTCTGTATTAATAGCTATACCCATCTTGGAGAAATTTTTTTGGAGCATTATGAGATTCTTTCCAATATCATAATGGCTCCTTTCCAATAAAACAACATCATTAGCATAAAGGAGAAGAGTTATGACCATACTGGTGAGGATGGAGCCAACACAACCTGTGTCTCCCAAACACTCCTCTAGCTTATCAATGCACATGTCAAAAAAAAGTAGGAATAAGGACACCCTTGCTTAACATTGATAATGCATTTAATTTGTCCTGACCAACTGTCGGTGGTCCTAACCTTAATAATAACATTCTCATGTAGTCTTTTCACAGCAACCCTCAACTCAAGAGAAACCATTATCTTGTCTAGTCTCTTCTATTGTAAGATTCCAAACAAAAAAAAAATTCATAGATCTAAAACATCTTAATGTTCTCATTTAATATAGTCTTTCATCAAGAACCAGAACATAAGAAATGTAGCCATTTATTTATATTATTATTCACTGAAAGTAAAATACATGCCCAAACCACAAAATCCTACAAATGGCATGCACAGCTGCTTGAAAATGAAAAATATAAGAAATTGAAGCCCACTTGTGAATCCTAAATGGATTCACCACATAAAAATCACCGCGGGGTTTTCATCCCGAGATCAATAATAGAACTGGCCAGGCCAGGTTCTCAACCCAAACGTAATAAGACAGATAATCCAGAATGCTCTAAATGCCTAGCTTCTCTCCCCTTTTATAGGCTTGATGGGTCAATACCAACAAGAAATACCATGGGTCAATACCAACAAGAAATACCATGGGTCAATACCATGGGAGATCGATTCTATCTACTTTGACTCGATCAAGAAAGGGAATATTAAAAATCCTCCCACCCAAAGAATTCTTGTCCTCAAGCAATCCACTTCTATCCAAAACAGAAGCATTTGTTCATTGATACCAGGATCCCATACAATCCGATGTACCCTCCATGTTGAATGGTCGTGAATGGATCCTCCAATACGTAGATCCCAAACAATCCTCCGACCAATCCTCCCCTCAATAGATTTACTTGGATCCCAAACAATCCTTTCCCCAATGGATTCTCCCGGATCCCAATGCCACCTAAATCCTGGGACCTGTGGGTTATGGTATCATTTCAGCCCTCCATCACTGCCCGCACCAAAGGGCCCAAGCTGCAATATGCCCTCGTCTGTGAGTATCCTCCAAAGAATCAATCTATTGATAGAATACCAACTCATAATCTCTCGCTAATCCATACTTGGGGAGGGATGAATATCTGCAAATCTACTATGTTGATGTTGTTTGATGCTCAATTCATGCTTCTCTACTTAGTTATCCAACATGATGTATTTGGAGAAATCTGCCCTGTTCTTCTCAATGTATAAAGGTGGGTTGTTGGTGTTGCAAGCCTTATATATGTATTCCTGTAGAGAGCTACTATGGGACTCCCAATTGTACTTCTCATGCAGCCTTGTGAGGGACTTGAGTTGTTCCTCAATACTAGACAGCTTGGTCTTTGATTCGGCACATACCCCTATGAGTTCCTCAATTTTTCTGTTCTCCTGTAAGGCAGTGTCTCGGACTGTCCAGACTTTCTGCTTCAACAACATAAGATCTGTCTTGAAATTCTTGATCCTTTCTCGAAAGTCTTCTACTAGCAATTCTAGTGCTGTGCTGACTGTCTCTGTATCTGTTTGCACCCGATGCCCAACGACCACATCTTCAACTTGAGCCTTTGACCAACTCTCTAGGAATGGTCCATTTTGCACATTATGTTTGTCATGTTGCTCCTCGTGATCATACTCATCATTTTGGTTCACTATGCTGGATCCTCACTCAAATCTCCCAGGTCTTCTTCATCTGTGGAGACAATATGTTCATCCCTTTCAACTGTCGAACATAGATGCATTTTATCTATACTTGATTGTTCATAACCTTCATGGATATTCCCCTAGGGATCTACGAACTCCATTGTATAGGAATCAACCTCATGAATGGCATTAGGTAGAATTTCCTCATGCACTTCTGAATATTTGTCGTCTTGCAAGCCTCCCTGAATAATGTCATGATGTTGCTCACCATCCTGAAGATCAATAGACCCATCTACAAAAGATTCCCCATGATTTGAAGTAATCTCCTCTTGTTCTATCTTTGTTGCCTTCTTCTTATCACTTGGACATGAATGGTTAAGGGCCCAAGGTCCCTTGCAGATAAAGCATAGTCCTCTCCTCCTTATTTCATTCTTGTTGCTGATTTTGTTCTTGCTTTGATTATCATTTTGGTCTATGGAGATATGGCTACTTAAAGGACCATATAACCTCACTATTACATCAAGGATTTTCTGGTTGTTTTTCAAAATTTCTTCAAGACAATCCATCTTCTCCCATACCCAAACAGGAATATATTAATTTTTCATAGGAAGATTTTGTTAATCATGCCTTCAAATATTTTCACAAATTTAACCCACAAACTTATAAATGATTTTCCCTTCACTTATGTCTCCCAATGAAAATAATTTACTAAAAAAATAAAAATCCAGCTAGGGTGATAAATATCACCTAAGTGACAAATGCTAGCTAGGGTGAAAAATAAATTTCACCGAAGTTCCTTGCATAAAACTCTCAGGCTGGCAGAATGCACAGCTCTGATACCACTGTAAGATTCCAAACAAAAAAAAAAATCATAGATCTAAAACATCTTAGTGTTCTCATTTAATACAGTCTTTCATCAAGAACCAGAACACAAGAAATGCAGCCATTTATTTATATTATTATTCATTGAAAGTAAAATACATGCCCAAACCACAAAATCATACAAATGACATGCACAGCTGCTTGAAAATGACAAATATAAGAAACTGAAGCCCACTTGTGAATCCTAAATGGATTCACCACATAAACATCACGGCGGGGTTTTCGTCTCGCGATCAATAATAGAACTGGACAAGCTAGGTTCTCAACCCAAACACAATAAGATAGATAATCCAGAATGCTCTAAATGCCTAGCTTCTCTCCCCTTTTATAGGCTTGATGGGTCAATACCAACAAGAAATACCATGGGTCAATACCATGGGAAAATACCATGGATCGATTCTATCTACTTTGACTGGATCAAGAAAGGGAATATTACATCCATATATTTGTTCTAAGGATGGTTTCAAAAGATTTTCGAAAGTCAACAAAATAATTGGAGAGATCACTTTTATTATTGTGTAATTCCTCTACAATTGTCATAAGATGAGCAAGATGGTCCATAATTGAATGATATATTTTAAACCTAGCTTGGCCTTTAAATTTTTTAGTGTGGCTTTCAAGCCAAAGGCTAATCTTCCTTTCCAAAATAAGCTTGTACAAATTGGGTAAAATGTGGCTATCATGATGGTCCTGTAATTGGAGGGAATTTTTTTATTCCCACTCTTAAAGATAGGCACAAAAAGGATATGCTTCAAAGGCTTAGGGAAACCTTGCTTTAGTGCCAAATTAAAGAGCTTGTGCATGTGCAAGATGAAGATAGGTTATCTCGTTTTGAAAATTCCAACTTAGTAGCATTCAATGTCCTTTGTTTTCCCGATAACTAGTTGCTTAACCCCAAACTCAATATCTTCCAAAGAAAAAGTATCATCAACTTTATACACACCACAAATGAACTCCATATAAAATATGAAAATAACATCATTGCTTTTTATTTGATATAGAAAACACTTTAAATTACCATAAATATGTTTTTCTTTTAACTATTTTATAATTTTTATTATAAAAATATTTTATTTATAATATAAAATTAAATATTTTTAAAGTCAACAAAATAATAGAAGACATAACTTTTATTATTGTGGAATTCTTCTACAATTATCTATCGTAAAAGGAGCAAGATGGTCCACAATTGAATGATATATTTTAAACCTAGCTTGGCTTTTAACTTTTTTACCATGGCTTTCAAGCCAAAGGCTAATCTCCTTTTCCAAAATAAGCTAGTACAACTTGGCTAAAATGTGGCTATCATGATGGTTCTGTAATTAGAGAGAATACTTTTATTCCCACTCTTAAAGATAGACAATAAGGATATGCATACGACTCTTAGGGAAACCTTCCTTTAATGCCAAATTAAAGAACTTGTGCATATGCAAAATAAAGATAAGTTATCTAATTTTAAAAATTCCAACTTAATAACATTCAATGTTCTGCTTAACCCCAAACTCAATATCTTCTAAAGAAAAAATATCATCAACTCTATATACACCACAAATTAACTCCATACAAAATATAAAAATAACATCACTACTTTTTATTTAATATAGAAAACAGTTTAAATTATCATAAATATGTTTTGTTTTTAACTATTTTATAATTCTTATTATAAAATTATTTTATTTATAATATAAATTGAAATATTTTTTAAATATTATATATCAATTCAAATTAAATATAAAAAATTGCACGTCAATATGAGTGTCAAAATTCGTTTTAATAAAATAAATATAAATTTACTAAATCATGAAATATGTAAATAAATTTTATCCATTTCTTATAACTTTATTAAAAGAAACTTCCATCAACACAAACAATTGCTTTCTTTAAATTTATTATAACAATTAAAATTATTATTATATTTTACACATTTTATAAATCCATTTTATCTATTTATACTATGTTAAAAGAAACTTCCGTGAATATAAACATAGATATTTCTTCAAGTTTATTGTACGACTATTTTTTTGTTGCACACGTTTTACAATGCTCCAACTTTACGTTTAATAAATTATAATTTAGAAGTCTATATAGCTATGTAGTATTCCTTGGTGGTGAATTTGTGCTTCATCCTTCCACCAAAGTGTTTTACGAAATTATAAAACATTTAAAAAGAAAAGCCTTATAATGCAGAGGTTTTTATTTTTTTCGGGGCTTAAGTTCTTTAAGGCATCGCATTCTCTATTATTTGGTGAAGAAAATATAAATATCAATTTAGCCCATTTGATTTTACTGAAATTGAATAAGGTAGAAATTTAATATATTTACTTTTTAAATTTAAATAGTTATTATTAAATATGGTAATTTTTTTTTTGCTAAGTTGAATATTCTTCTATTAATTAGCAAAACAAGATTATAGCAATTTTTTTATCATTATGATTTC
Organism: Pinus albicaulis; assembly: GCA_034641835.2. Taxonomy (NCBI): domain Eukaryota; kingdom Viridiplantae; phylum Streptophyta; class Pinopsida; order Pinales; family Pinaceae; genus Pinus; species Pinus albicaulis. The sequence continues at coordinate 412,222,600 of CM076584.1, read as the reverse complement.
TTATTAGGGAAATTAGACTAGCAATGAAAAGAAAAATGTTACTTAAAAAATATACAAAATCAATCATATATGTTGAGTTAATTTTTAGTGTTACTAGTGCTATTAGACCTATGTAAACAATATACATGCTTGAAATAAAAAACTAAACCACTTCATAGATAAATTATATAATATAAACAAGTAGCCACAAAGAGAACCAACCATACAATTAAAACTGTAAGTCATTTGGATTGGCTCGAGAGGAAGTTGAAACATCAATGGGATTTGTTGGGGTTCCTGGTAAGGTTGGGCCCTTGCCACAAGTCAGTGTGGATTTTATGTGAGCCAGTCGAAGTGCCATATCATTGTGCTTAACCTGAAGATTGTTCATTTGAAGGAGGATTTCTTTTTTGGCCTCATTCCTCTCAAGGAGGACCTTGCCAAGGAGTGCTTTGATATGCAAGTATTCAATTGTGTAGAAATATTCGTTTTTCCCACCTTTGGTGTAGCCTGTCCCGAGCACCTAGTTAGTGCTAAAGGCAAAGATATATGTGACGGTAAATTCCCCTCTATTTGTGAGGAATTCTTCAATTGCATGATGAATTTATTCTTGAATACCTATAAGAGTATACAAGTAGAAGCGTCGTACTGTAGAATGCACACATAGACAAGATCGAGCATTTCCCTCCACACAACTCAAGGAGCTATGCCAACTTCAAGTGCATTGTCAAGGCATGGTGGGGAAAATTTGGGAGGCGTTGTACAAGAAGGGAGAGGTTCATGCAATGGATACCAACCACGAAAATTCATCAGATGGTAAAGCAATGAGGGAAAGTTGAGGCTTGCAAAATTCAGAGGTAAAGCAGAAACCAACACCAACCTGAAAATAGCCATCAACCAAAGATGATGAGAACAAAAATAAACCTACACCGACCCGACCATGTTCATCAACCGAATCTCCAACCAAAATAAACCATCAAGAATGCAAAGGAAAATTTGGATAGAAGCATTCTCCTCTAAGAAGAAGTGGGAGCAAACCATCAATGTGTAAGTTGGAAATGAAACAACTAGAGTTGAAACTAAAAGATAGCATAGAATGATTACCTCTATGTAGAGCCCCCATGCATGAAATGAAATTCAAGCTTGTCATTTCCTATCTTGCCCTCACCTCACTGGAGTGGAACCATAATTCCCGAAATGAGTCGATAGCCAAATTTACAGAGTTGGGAGAGGCTAGGCCAGCGCGACCTAGTTCTACCCCTCAAGAAAAATTAGAAGTTTCTGTGAGCCAACGAGAAACACTCTCGTGAGTCACTGAACTCAGATAGAAAAATCCTAACTCTACATTGCCTGAGCTAAGAAATCTCAAATAACATGAATTCCCAATATCCATAATCGTGCAGCCATCTTCTATTTTATGCAATTTCCCTTACAATGACAAGTTATTTTAAACCCACTAGCCTACCTAGGGCCTATCACAGACTGTAAATTCCCAACTCATTCAACACCATGACACACACATGTATTGCAAGAAATAAAAAAAGAGGAGAAGATTAAATTGCGCACCTTTTTCTAGAAGGTGGATATTTGGTGAATACATGTAGGGTTGCCCCAGAGATTTTTTCTTATAAGCTCCCCGTGAATGTTTCCAACACACAAACAAAAAACCCACAAAATATATCTTCCTCCAATGACCATTAGCATTAGTGCAATAAAGCCAAAGGCAAACACATTAATCATTAGAGAAAAATAATCTTTCGAGGGGGGGGGGGTAGTGGATTGTTTATATTATACCATAGTCAAGTATAGAAGTTGCTCCTCCAATATAGTCCTTTGTCCATGTCCCTCCTCTCACCACAGCTTACTATCAAGCCACACAATAACCATAACTTATCACAAGGAGGTACACAAGTCTCCAATCCAACAACACTTCATTATAATGAACTTTTCTCCCTTTGTTCCATGGAAGGAATTTCTTTTATAAATGGCTTGAACGAGTGATCACAATGGATCTAGACACTTTGTTGACTATCTTTGATATGTTTTTTCATCCTTATCCATGAAAATTAGATCAATTTTGACCTTATTTCCTCTTATCCATTAGCATTGCCACTTGAACTCTCTTTTGTTATGTAACTAGAGAGTTGTTGAGCCCTTCAACTCTCCCTGTCAACTCATTAAGAGTATTTTTATTCCTAACAATGTTGTTTGCTAGTGTTTTAAGTGCATTAAAGGTGCAGAACCTCAGTTATTGTGGAGTTTCCATGGACCACTTTCTACATTCCAATCTTCATATTGATGTCCTTCCCTAATGAACTTGAGAGGGTTTCACTTTGAGCTATGGAAAACTTTGATGGTGACATTTTGAGCTATAAAAGATGCTCTGTGATGTATCAGGTTATAAGAGAAGCTAATGGTCGAAATACATTACAATAATATCAGTAATCAAGGCAAATGGAGGGAACCAAGGACACAATACTTGTAAAGGGCTACAAAAGTAAAAATTGGATGCATAGAGAATACATCCCCAAGGTAGGAGTACCCATACTCAATAATGAAATAATAAAGCATGCCCTCCCACAAAAAATACTACAGACTATTGTCATTAATGACTAGTCATGATACAATGTAGATCTTTGTCACATGAGATATCGATAAGGCTATGGACACCAACAGGACTGCCCAAATGATGGCCCTCAAAGTACATCATAATTCTCCAATGCAGCTTGCGGGGTGAAATGTGCTTTAGTAAGGCATCCTCATGCCACTCTCATGCCGCAAGGTCTTTGAATAATCTTGATGGTATGACTTGACTATATGCAAATGAATGAGTTGATTTCGAGCATGTAGGGAGATTGTCTAATTACAGGTAGTGAGGGATGTTGTTAGTAGACATGAGGGAGGCCACTAATGAGTAAAACTACTGCCAAGGTACCTAGCACAATCTATCAAGTGTGAATGAATGAGTTGATGTCAAGTACCTCTAAAATCGATCAACATGGCCAATGAGGAAAACCCACTATCGATTGCAAGGAAACCTGACACTAAGGATTATAAGCTCCAAGGTACTATATTGTTCTAGATCTACAACTCACATAAGGTGTTGATGTCGATGGGAAGAGACTGTCAAAGGATGGATTTGATGCACCAACATCATTTTACATTAAATTGACACCAAGATGAGGCCTTTGATGATAGTAGGTGAATAATGGATGCATAATTAATGCAAGGATGGGTGACACAAAATGTATAAGATCCTATAGATGGTTGAATATGACTATGACTTCCCTTGAACATCTAATATCGTGACACATATGTGAACTTGGCACCTTGGATTGAAGAATACCATACAAACATAGTGGCGACACAGGAGGCATCACCATAGCCCGCATAGTGGAAGGGTAACCAGTTGGGTGAGATACTAACTTAACAATAGTGACTCAACTCATACTCATAGTGTGTATCTAAAGCTAGGAAATGACCAATTGTAATAGAATGACTCAAACATGTGTTGTGTTCAAGGGTGATTGATAAATGTCATTGTAAAACATAGAATAATAGGCTCTCTGCCATTTTCTCTTTTTGTATATATGACCCCCTTCATATTTTAATGAGAAAAAAAGAGAAGATAAGTGAGCTAGAGATAATGTCTTTTTCATTCATTTTTAACAAGCCTGAAAAAGAGATAAAAGAATACCCAAATTAGTGTCTTTTCTATGAGTTTTATAGGAAAGTTGAAAAATATATAAAAGTACACTTGTGCCTTTCTCATGGTTTAATGAGTGTGAGAATAGATAAGAGTTTGGTCACAAAATTTCATCTTGACTAATGAGTAGGAAAGAATAGAAATAACTTGACATCCTTAAGTAGTTTAATTAGCATGAAAATATGCCAAAAGAAGCTCAATATTTTCATTGTTTAACGAGCATGAAAAGAGGACTAGAAGAAATATTGTTCTAGATAGACGAGTGGTATAGCGGTATACATATAGTTTCGAGGATGATGGAACCGACCTAAGAAAAGTAGGAGGTAGTGGAAAAGTGTTTGAAGTTGAAATCCACTCATCACAATATTCTCACCAAGTGAGATGGGTTGCAATATGGACGCAAGGTTGATGCAAAGGAAAGACAACAAGCACGGATGCAAGGTTAGTAAATAGGATGAAGGAAAGAAACATTATGAAAACATCTAGAAATACATTGAAAACCATAAGCAAAAGAAACAAAAAAGAAATGATAAAAATGTTGTGGACCCCAGGGTCATCGCGCCATGGCCTTGGGCGACCAGGTCGATTCCAGGAGTTGACCTAGGCCACCCTTGTCCATGGTCACCCAGGGATCGACCTTAAATTCCCAAGGCCGTAGGGCCTCAGGCCTGGGCAGGGCGGGGTTGTGCCTGTAAGGGCAAGAGATGCCTATAAATAATAGACAAAGAGAGTTATCAGGCTCAATTTTGATGTCATTTCAGACTCTAAAGAGGATCCCTGGACCTACAAGTGGACACAACATGGGCATCAAAACGACAATTGGGTGTTACTTTAAGGTTCCCATGAAGGGTAGGATCTACCACACAAGTTATGACATGAAAAAAGACATGGTTAATGATGCAACCTGGTGGGGTGGACCCTAAGACATAGTGAAACATTGTGGGAAAGGTAAAAAATGTAGTGGCGATATTGATGTGTATCCTAACCCTATATGCGAGTTTTGATATTATACCTTGTAGTGATAGTAAATGTGGTGAAAGCTCTAGTTCATGTGCCAATAGATAGCCTAAAGCTCCTTACATAATCACTACTAGTGTGATAAATTAATAAAGATACATAAAAAGACCCATAAGAAAGAAATTCCTAACATAAATAAGTATGTTCAATGTGAAAGGAGATATTTTTGACCCATTCCCCCGATAGAAAAGAGGAAATTTTGACCATTGTGTTCAGTTTTTACCCACAAGGAGAAAGATTTTGGAGAAACCATCTTTCAGTTAGAATTTTTTTTTCATATCCCAGAAGCATTGGGCTAGGAAACGAGATTTTGTCACTACCAGGTCAGAGCTCTCAACCTCCTCTTTCAATTCATATATGTCTTGTCTTGTTTTTTTGTTAGGTCCCTATAATACTATTGTATCCCCTTATTTTAATTATTAGTGTAGCCCCCTTATTGTTATTGTTGTGCCCATGTAGCCCCATAGTGTTATCATTGTTCCCCATAGAAGCCCACTATTGTTATTATTGTGCCCTTACATTATTATTGTTATGTTGGCTCTTATTATATTGGGACCCCTTAGACTCCTATATATATAAAGTAGGTTTTTATCATTTCAATCATCCAAGAATTATTCATTTATGTAATGTAAAGGAGGTTTCCCCCTCTAAGAGTCTGATTTCTAATTCATTGATCTATATTTTCTTCTATTTTGTGAGTTGGTTGCATAAAATTTGGTATTAGAGCTTGGGATTCTAGGGTTTCGCTTATTCAAACAGGTCATCTTGGAATTTTTGCTATAACGTTTTTCTGTGAGGCTTAAGAAGCTGAAATTTTTACCCTATGGAGTTGAAATTTGGATGAACTTTGTGTAAAAATTTCAGACGTTGGTTCGCAATATTTTCAGAGATATGATCTGTGGAAGTTAGGGTTTTTTCAGGCTCCATAATTTCATATTAAATAGGTGACCAAGGTAAACTCATCATAACTTTTGTCTTCGGAATCAAATTTGAATTCTGTAAAACGTAGTCGAAATTGCACAGACTGTAGTTTCGTTTGTATCAATTTCAAGGCAGAAGGTTGAAAAAGTGACATGTGGCACATTGTACAAGTTCTCTCTACTGAACCAGTCCATAATTAGGTCATTGTGGGAGATCGAGCATTACGTTGCCTTAAATAATCCAAATTAGGTCATACCTATGGCATTGGAAAGAAGACTTAGAGGGCTACTATAGGACTGAAGTTCAAATCTTGGGGATCCAAAATCATTAAGATACATCAGTTTCAATATCGAGCTCCTCAAAAGTAAGAAAAAGGTGTGTTGTTTTTAAAAAAGTGTATAAATTTTGTTTAAAAAAATTAGTTTCAAGTGATTCCAAAGGGCATATTGAAGCATTGATATCAGTATTGGGTTTTGTAATTCCTCCCAAAAATAATTCCACGCCCATTAAGCACTTAGAAATATCTACTATGATGCATGAAGAGGAAGAAGTGCAACATGATATATCAAAATTGCGAGACCAAGTGCAACAAATTTTGATATCACGAAAAGTAACCAAAAATGTGTAATATCCCAAAACAGGGATTCTCTACAACAAATAGAATACCTTAAGGTATTCTAAAGTTGGAGATGCAGCCATATATCTCATAAAAGGTATTAAATTATATGTTCTTCAATAGCATGTTCAGCAGCAAGCATTATGATTCATTTCTCCAACCCAAAGTGGGGAAAAACATTTATTTTAGCCCTAAAAATGTTAATTTCAGAAATGTGCATAAAAATAAGGGCAAAGGACAGTGGGATCCCGTAGCTTAGGTAATATGGGACTTACATACCAAATTTTAGCTGAAACAAATGACTCTAGCTATGTTAAAAAAATCTCCCACTCCCGACATGGCTTAAAAATGCCCAAACCCCATGACTTGACTCAACAGAAATTTACTAAAGCACATAATGCATGATTTTCTGAAGGGTTTGAATACAAAATAGTATGAATATTAGATCCGGATTTTATTACATGAAAGTATGAATACAAATGGAGATTGAGCTCCTTTATACATCAAAGAGAATAACCGCGCAAGGGTTTCATGAGATCCACTATATAAAAGTGTAGATCTGAAAATCTAGATCTGAAAAACGTAGTTTTACTGCATCACTAAATACAAATAGCTGAAATACACAATGAATAGAAGAGGGAAGAAATACAAAGCTTTCCGGGAGAAGGGTTGGCCCTTCCTCGAAGGAACAAGCTCAAAAGCAAGGGTATAAACCCCGCTACTGCAACACTTAATAGAATAACGAAGTCCCTGCAAATAACTGCGCTGGAAGAGATGGAGAATATATTGGCCACATGCCAAGATCTGAATATCATCCCAAAGTGCTAATAGACTCTTCTAGGAGGATAAAATACTCACTCACTGAGAAGAGGCACTAGTATAATGTAGATCTGAGTAGATCTAGTCTCCACTTGTTGCAGCTCACTGAAACAAGTAAATCCCAACAATATTTACGCTGTCTAAGGGAGATGGATCTTGGCCATATGCCTGATAGTGGAAGAGAAGTACAATGCCCTCCAAGAGCTACTCAATGGAAGGAGAGAGAATCCCTAAACAGGAAATCCTCACAAGTCTCTGCTAAACAGCCTAGAGAACTTGAATTGTCTAAGCAGACATAAAAATCAGTTATCATCAACAACCTTCTCTTGAGCCTTCCCCTTCCTTTTATAATATGAGAGCTTTGGCAAACCCTAAACCACCTTGAGGAATTATCTCCTTTCACATGAGGGCCTCCTTCTAGAACTGCGTTGTCCCTCCATGAGGTGCATTGAATCTAGACTGCGTTGTAGATTTGGTCAAGGTTGACCCAGTCTCATAGCTCAAACCCATTCACACCTGCAAGTGCAATAAATCCAGCTCACAAGTGTATGCCTATGCTGATCCTTGTTCACACTGAACTAGTTTTATCGATGATCTCTTCTTCTTCATGCATGCATGTTGACTTAGTCAAACTTGACTATGTCCTCATCCATTTGCCCTTGTTCACACCCATAAGTGTGAAATCCAGCAACTAAGATGATCCCATTTTCACATAATAAGGGTATTTTATTGAGACAACCCTGATTTTCCTTTGTTCACATTGGGCATTGATTTATTTTGATGTTTTTAGGAGTTTACATGTTCTCCTTTACATTTTAAGCATCAATTTAGAAAATCAAAACAAAATGAAACATTCCTATTAGCTTGGGCTAATTAGGAATATTACAGTCCTCCCCTCCAAAAATGTTGCTTGTCCTCAAGCAACTGCAAGGATAGAATTGAAATGGATTGGGAAAAATTCTTTCCCCAAGCAATCATCCATACAAGATGAGTCACCCTCCAACATGGAAACTCATGAAATGTCTCCTCCACCTTAGGTTCCTACAAAGAAGGTGGGCTGAATAGGTAAACATGATAGGAAAGATGGCCTACCCCATGCTGTCTTCCTCTCCACTTATGGAAAGTGTAGAGTACATACTGATCTTGGGCTACAAATAGGTTGCCCTCAAGTTTCAATAAGAAGAATAGATCTCCAAAGATCCTCCCTCCAACGCTGTAAAACTAGTTGGCCCAAAACATTCCACATGTGATGGATAGAAGAGCATCATCATATGGCATCCCATCACACATTTGGCCCACCTCCAAGAGAAAAAAATATTTGGCCGTGGTGGCCACAAATCCTCCCATGTTCCCCTTAGAACATGTACTGCAGAAAGTGTGGGAATCCTCTTCCCAAAAGAACACATCGAACCAATGTGTTTCCTCTCCAATCATGCTCCTCACAAAAGCAAGATCAACATCAACAATTGGAACCATGATTAGCATCAAGAAAAATGAAATACTAAAGGCTTCATATGATGTAGGAAGGTACCAATAGTCTCCCATGAAGTTACAGTGCAATTTTTCCCACTGTAGCTTCAGAATATTACAAAGCAAGTGGTTGCTGGATACATGGTGGTCTATGTATGTTACTTCATTTACTAAATAATAGTAGATGGCTGCATACAACAAATAAACATACATGAAGTAACACAACACTTTCCCATGGCCATATAAGAGATGGTTGTCTCCATCATACATTCTGGCCCATTGTTGATCATGGAGCTCAATGAAAAGCATGCCCTCTTGTGGAGCAATGCACTGCATAGAAATGGTAAGAATATGTAGATCACTAAATGCAACAACAAGATCCTGACCATGTGCTATAGGGTCCATGAAAAAATTCTCCATAATGATATGATATACTCTCATGAAGAGAAATGAATCATGTGTTGCATGAAGATCCTCCCTCATGTACTTGGAAATCCAAGCCAAGAACATATCACAAAAATAGATGTCTCCATCCATTACTCCATTTTTCTCACCTCCTCCTTGTCCATCAAACACACCAAGAGTGGAATGATCCTGGGGAAACTCCATCCATAAGTTCATGCTCGAGAGTGACAACGTTGTTGGCCTATGCAAATAGGCTCTTGCTAATTCATAGCTCCTTTCTTTGACATTCTCGTTGTCAAAGACATCTTCCATAATGTTGCTGCAAACAAGAAGTTCCTCCCGGAGTGGAAGTACTTCCCGATCATCCAAGGCTAAGGGGATAATGCCATCTCCTCCTCTTGCAACATCATGCAATGTGTGAGAGAAAATCTGCTCTTTCTCTCCCAAGAACATCCCAAGCAACAAAATATTTTGCTGCCTCCTCATACTCCCATCATCCAAATCATGTAGTAAAAACATGGTGATTGACATGAAGAATGTTATGTCAACACAATGTGTCCATACTCTTTACTGCTCAATGATGCAAGTATCCTACCACACATCTTTCCTCCGCATACCCTTAGAAAGAGGATGATGGCCAAACTCTTTCAAAAGTAACCAGTGCAGCCAAGCCTCCTGTTGCCCGGTATCATAGATCTGCAAGTAACTTTCCAGCTTCTTGCTCATCACCCACATCCACTCAACCCATTGTGGATGTATCCTTCCATCCTCCATCTTGGTACTCCTCCCATGAAAGCTACCATAATCCCAAATCAGATGCTCTTGCATCTCATGGGATGTTGAAATGAAATCTTCTCAAGGATCAATTTGACCCTATAAGGATCCAAATAGGTGGTAGGCAAAAACCTCCCATCATGATGTGGATGGCTCAAGAAGTTTCCAACACACACATGAGAGATGTTATAAATCCGAAGATGTCCTCCATCATCTATCTATCCCTCCTTGAATCCATGAAGATCCAAGTGTGAGAAGGAAAGAGCCTCCTCAGACTATTGAAGAAATTTTCACTCCATGAAATGTTGAAGTGCACCTTTCATGGGATCTCTCGATGAGACCTCCCCCTCATGCATGGTCTTCCAAAACTAGTGAGGCCTTAGAATTGCTGCAGGTAGAAGTTTCTCTTTGAGCTGGGGAGTGCTCATTGAGAAAGTGTCATCTAGAAAGGAGAAAGGGTTTCTCACTTCAAGATGTCTACTATCTACCATTTCTTCCTCCTTTTCTTCATGAATGAAGTTGTCATGTGAATGCTCCCATAAGGCATGGGTCCTCTTTTCTTCATCACTGCCTTTGCACAGCGTAGTGCAACTCTGATGCTCTAGATCAGGAACATGCAAAGATGTAGATCCCTTCATATGGTTTGCTGAAATGACAAGAGATGGAAATTCAAGCATACCTTGGTGAGATGTAGAAGCAAGAGCTCCTTTCTCAACTATGTTGTCTTCCTTCACTGTTGAACATGAAGGTTGCTCCTCCAAGGTTGTGACAGTGCTGGTACATGCTTCCTCAAGAGGTGGTGAGGATCTCTCTTCCTCTAGCTGAATGAACTGAGGTAAAGCTACAGTCTCCTTGGAGGCTCTAGATTTAGCTTTTTATTTACTTAGAATCTCAGATTCCAAGTGTCCTCTATGTCTCTTGTCTTCTCCTCTTTGAGAATAGGAAGTGCATGGCTCTTCCTCTTCTTGAAACCCTCTAAGAGTTTCACTGCAACTCTTCATCTGCTTAACCTCCTGGGGGAGGTCCTTTCTGGATCTGAAAAATGATGAGAGTAATCTCATCTTCTTCATCATTCTGATCTTCTTTTGTCTTCTTGTGCTGAGAATCACAGGCTGAGCCAAGAAAGATGCTCTGATACCACTGTAATATCCCAAAACAGGGATTTTCTACAACAAATAGAATACCTTAAGGTATTCTAAAATTGGATATGCAACCATATAGCTCATAACAGGTATTAAATCAGATGTTCTTCAATAGTATGTTTAGCAGCAAGCATTATGAGTCATTTCTCCAACCCAAAGTGGGGAAAAACAACTATTTTAGCCCTAAAAATGTTAATTTCAGAAATGTACATAAAAATAAGGGCAAAGGATGGTGGGATCCTGTAGCTTAGGTCATATGGGACTTACATACCAAATTTGAGCTGAAACAAATGACTCTAGCTATGTTAAATAGATCTCCCACTCCCGACATGGTGTTGGGTGTAGGAATTACACTTAAGTAAAGTCCTCAACAGTTAAATTGTCAACCTGGGGGATTCGTAAACTTAGAGACGAAGCACAGGCAATGCCAGAGATGGTATGAATATTTATAATATCAACTCCTACCTTTTAAAGGAAAAATTGCAGAATCAAACTTTAGAGAAGAAGGCAACTCAAACCATCAAAACAATCTAAGGCTAGAACAAGAAGAAATATACTTGCAAGATAGATCCGACAAAAAAAAAAAAGGCAATTACTCTAGCGGGATATTGATCATCTAATGAGAATGTGTTTTCTTTAGTAAAGACACCTTAGTAGTCTTCAACAGATGGGACCTTTCAATCTTGCTCATGTAAAGATATCCTTCCCACAAGAATCGATCTTGCACTAGTGCAGGAACAACGATCTATGAAGAAGGTGTAAAGTAATGTCTGTACTAAAAATTCTTTTCTTCGTGCAAGGGCCCTGAACTTTCTCAAGTCCACAACACTCAGATATAGTACCAAGAAACTGGTTCTTGTACCCGATAAGAGCTTCTTACACTTTGAATTTTAGTCTTTGAAACCAATGATTAATTACTGCAAGTGTTATGAAACCAAATTTCTTATCAGAAAGATGAATATCTGTAGAGCATAAGGAAATAATCTTTTTAATTAAACTGTAACTTTTTGTTAGAAGTAAACTAAAGAGACTTGTTGCATCACACTATCCAGCACTGGTGCAGAAATAGTTCTCCTGCTTGCACCAGGTGGAGAAAATAAACCAAACGTGCAGAAAGTGAATAGCACACCAACGTGCACTGGTGCAGGTAATTTCTCCTGTTCGAACCGGGCAAAGAAAGCAAATTTAAATTCAGATGCAGAAAAGGAAATTTAACTACTTCACACTGCATATTTGCTTTCACTCAAACATAAATTCAAATGCTGCAAATTAAATCACACTTAGCAGACATAAATTGCAAGAACAGAAAGGAGGGAGAACGTGCTCAGTTGGCTGGGCCCTAGCCAACTAGCGCGTTTCCCTTTCAAATGGAAACACTACTCAGTTTTGAGTCAATTCATCAACTGTTTAAGCATGAAGAAATAAAATCCATGAAGCATAAGGTAGAGCTCTTCTTATTAAATCCTCAAAGTAAATACATGCGTGATTACATATCCAGCCCAGATTTGGGCGATAACAAAAGACAGGCTTGTTACCGCCTCACTGGTGCTATTCTCCGATCTATTCAATTCTATCAAAAAATTGAACATCTTGTCCTATTTACATTTCTCCTTATATAGATCCTTTTGGCTGCAGGCCAAAAGGATCGTTTAACCATTACATAGCCAATTGCAGAAATTGTTACAACAAATTACATAACCGATTGTAGATTAAGTTTTCAGCCTTCAAAATTAAACGTTCTAACAAAACGGGCCGTGGCTATCTCCATCTCTTCGTTCCTCCTAAGTTCGATCTCCGCTACTCCATATTGACTTGTTGTTATCACTGGGACTAGGCTGCCTTCAGATATGGTGGTACAAAATTAGGTAGCAATCAAAGAGATCCGGATTTTGCTACCAGGATTCGCGGTGCTGGCCCTGGTCCGAGATCTGTTCTGCACTAAAAATCAGCGGTCAAGGTAAGCATTTAACTATTAAATAGAATAGGAGGTAACGATGAGTTACAAAAGTAATTCTAAGTATAAAATCACATAATAGATAGTTAATAAATGCTAAGTTAAGTTAAAATATGTAATATATGAAGTTAATGCAAATTGTGTCATCATTCTCGCACTAGTGCAGGATGAGGGTGCATAAGATAGGTAAAACAGGGTAAATGATTATGATTTGGAAAGGGAAAAATGGTCAAAATGGGTAAAAATTAGAGGACCAACATCCTCCCATCCCTAAACTATTGTGTGTCCTCACACAACTTTTTACCTCTGCAAAAAACCAAAATTTTGAATACTCCAACTCAGTCCTATTCCGACATGTTGTCCTCAGGCTGCACTATTTCAGCCTTCTTCCTCCTGATGTGCCTTAACTTCTTTGCTACCTTTCTCAACTACTTGAAACAACATCCAACCCGTTATTTCCAAACTTTAACCTCGCATTTCTTTTGTTTGAGCTCTGCCATCAATTCTTCTCTGCTTTGTTTTTTTTCCTCTTGCGCTTTGGTCACAAGCTGCTCCAAGTTTTTCACTTGGAGTTCTAATTCTGCTATGCGAGCAGCAGGAGTCACCAATTCTTTTCCTCCCTCTGTCTCAGCAGGGGCTGTCACTAGCTCCGGGACTTCTATATCTACCATGGTCGCGTCAAGGAACTCTTCTACCTGCGGTCCCTCTTTTTCCAGGTCTCCTTCCTTCTGCTCCAGTTCATCTTCATCTAGTTCCTCGTCTTTTGTGGGTTCTTCTGCCTCATCTTCTTCTTCCGGTTCCTCGTCTTCTGTGGGTTCTTCTGCCTCATCTTCTTCTTCCGGTTCCTCTTCTTCTGTGGGTTCTTCTTGTACTGGTGCAGAATGGGATTCCATACCCTGTGGGGGTTGTGGTTTCTTACCTACATCGGCGATTTTACTCTTCTTATGGGGTATTTTGATAAAATGTGCTAGCAAAGTATCGTCCCCAACTTGTGCAGTATTCGCCGCGTCTGTGAGGAACGACAGACTGTTGTGTTCAGATGCCTGTGCCTATGTAGAAGGGGTTTCTTCAGTGGGTGCACCAACTATTTCCTTAATGGAAGACGGGGTCCTCTATTCTGTCAATTTTTCTGACCGATTTCTTTTCGCACTAGTGCGAGAAGAACTTCCATTTTTGCTTCTATTCAGACCCTTTCTTGTACTGGTAGGAGTCTTCATCTTCTTTCCCACAGTTGACTTCCTGTGCAGCTGTTTCAACAACTCTTCCCATGTCATACCTTTGCTCTCCAGCTGTTTTAAGACCAGGATTTTTATCAGGCCGTGATGGTATAATCGTGTATCGGCCTCGTCATCCCTTCCATCATGTACGCTTCTAGCCATTTTCTCCAAGCTTTTGAGCAAAAAGTAGGGGAAGTTCATCCTCCAACGAATGTGATGGCCTCCTTCAAAATGTTCTAGCAGTCTAAAATGATACAACAGGGTATAGGTGTACCTCCCTTCACAGGTCACAAATGTCTGCAAAATAAACAGGAGATCCTGCCATTGACCCAACAGGGCTTTACATGGGACTCCGCATTTCCAATTCACCTCCATCTTCTTATCCTTGACAAAACGCTGCTAGCGTTTTCTTTCCAGCTTCTGGTTCTTGAACCACTCCACTCCCATATTCTCCAAGCCCGTTGCTGCTGCCACAAAGTTCTTCATGACTTTGAATTCGAGCGACCCAATTCTCACTTGGCCATTCTTAAAGGTTCTTGAAAATTGTAGGGTGACCTCCATGTCATACCCATATAACTTCTGCAAGAACCGTATAAATCCTGACTCTCACAACAGTGGAAGACTGTTGTGAAATTTGGCAGTTTTCTCAATCTTGCTAAGAGACAGGGGCTCATTTCGAACGGGCGGCATTGCTGCTATCGGCTATGAACAATAAGTTCCAAGGCTTGCATGCAATACCGGGAATCAGCTTTCATACATAAAGATATAACTGTATCTCTGATTCATTTGCCATAAATACTCAACATTTCTGGTCAGGCTTAATTGGTACGCGCGACGACAGTTTAACGGTTAAGTGCAGTAATAATCACGATGAAGGGACGTTTAGGATAAATGTAGGAGCGGGGGGGAGTTATGATTGAAGGACATTTCAAATCATTGTGGAGCGGGGTAGATTATATGCAAACAATGATTAACACGATTCTTACATTTCTTCATAATTACAAAAAATGAACTTAGTACTCATTAAAAAGATCACGATTTCTACTTAAAAAACTTTGTACTTTTAACTAATTTCCTCCTAGGTAATATAATAGCGTAAATACTTGTCAATCATATGAAAAACGTCATATAAATTTCCATCATGATCACTTTCTTATGTCATATGATAACTTGTGCTATGCTGCTGATGAGGTGCATGCTTGTACTGATCTTTGCACCGCTTAAATCATATCGTTTTGCTGGTATTTTTCTGCTCATCTTATCATATAGGACAACATGCTTGCACAAGTGCAAGCATAATACTAAGACAGAGAATTAAAATATAGGCTGGATTTCACATGATTTCCTCAACTTATTCTGAATTTTGCTTCGCCCTTTCTTGATGTTTCAGAGCACATCCTTCTGCTCTTTGTATGCAAGATCTTGCAATAAACTCAGGAGGGAACAAAGGAGTGGGAAAGGAAAATCTTAGAATGGGAAGGAATTCTATTATAGGGATTCCAGGAAAGTACAGAAAGAGGGAAAATAGAAGTGGGATAGGGAAAAAAAATTCAGGGTTAAAGTGGGATTTCTTCGAAGCAGATAGGGTGAATTTAGAAGAATATGGGAAGGTTAATTATACTATGGTTCAGAGAAGAAAGCTGAGGAAAAATTACAAAATGGGATATGAAGAAAGGCAGAAAATTTTCTGGAAGGTCTGCCTACATTGGTGCAAGAAAAATAACTACAGCGAGAATTAAGCGTTACTTGGAAAAAAATATCCATGCTAATTTCCCCAATTGTATAAAGGTTGGCTATGATGAACCTGCTTTTACTTCGGTGGTTAATAGCATATCTAAAGATCAAGCAAAATTCTCTTTTTATTAGAAATTTTTGATCTTCCCGCCAGCAAGCTGGTTTTCAAGTTGATCCTTATGCAATCATGTCAGTGGACTGATTTTCATAATTATAGGAAATTATTTTTTCTTTACTTTTTACTTTTGTTAATTTTTTTTTCTTTTTTTTTTAAGAAGAAGATGGATTCAAATTTTCAAGAGGTTGGTATTACCATTTACCACTACTGTTCCAAATTGCTGCTGAACCTGCCATGTAATATCTTTCTTGGCAAGTGGTTGAAGATATTTCTTTAATCTGTGTCCATTTACCAAGAATATTGTATCATGTCCATCAATAGTTTTGACTTCTACTGCTCCATTCTCAAATACTCAGATTACTTCATATGGTCCCATCGAACGTGTATGGAATTTCCCTTTAAAAATTTTAAATCTAGAATCATAAAGGAGTACCCAATCACCTGGTTGGAACTGCTTTTTCTGAATAGACTTGTCATGCCACCTTTTCCGTTGTTGCTGGATTAATATTTTTTTCTGAACAACATCTCTACGAAATTCATCTAACTCATTTAACTGAAGAAGACGCTACTGTTGTGCCTCAGAGAGATTGGGCCCTAACTGAACTGCAGTTCTAAAAGTTTTGATCTGGAATTCATTTGGTAACAGAACCTGTTTGCTATATACCAGCTCATATGGTGTGTGCCCCGTACTTTTTCTCCAAGCGGTTCTGTATGCCCACAAAGCTTCTGGTAATATTTCAGCCCAATATTTCCGATGCATATTCACTGTCTTTGTAAGAATGGACTCGATCACCTTGTTTGTAGATTCCAAATCTAGTAAAGATTTCAGAAAAGAGAAAATCAACAACAACTTTTTCCTTCGCAAAAGAAACAGCTTTAGCTTCTACCCATTTTGTAACAAAATCTGTACAAACCAAAATATGCTTCTTACTTAGTGATGTTGGATTTATTGGCCCTACAAAATAAATAGCCCATTTTCCAAATGGCTCAATCATAACCTGAGGGCATAAAGGCATTTCATTGGTTTGATTAGGTTGGCCCATTCGTTGACAACTATCACATAGCCTGACATACTTCTTGGCATCCTTAAACAAGGAAGGCCAAAAGTAGCCAGAATGTAATATTTTATATGCAGTTTGCTTATTAGCGAAGTGGCCTCCACAAGGTTCATTATGAGCAGATTTCAATATGTCAAACACTTCCTCCCCTCTTACACATCCGCGGATAATCAATTCTAGACCAGTGTAAAAGAGGTCTCCTTGAATCAAGGAGTATGCAACACTTTTCTAAATAATGTTCCGCTTTTCACGGGCGGGCAAGTGAGGTGGTATTTTTCCAGTAACCAAATAATTAGTGATTTCAGCAAACCACGGAGAATCTGTAGACACAGAAAAAAGATGTCCATCCAGAAAATCATCATTAACAGGAGTTACTTCACGAGGATTATCTAGTCTAGAAAGAAAGTATGCTACAACATTAGATTTTCCTGGTCGATCAACAAAAGTAATATTGAACTCCTGTAACAATATCAACCACCTATTCATTCTACTGCTAGTCAATGGTTTGTTCATCAAATATTTAATCACGAAATGATCAGTATGAAA
Source organism: Pinus albicaulis (assembly GCA_034641835.2). Classification (NCBI taxonomy): domain Eukaryota; kingdom Viridiplantae; phylum Streptophyta; class Pinopsida; order Pinales; family Pinaceae; genus Pinus; species Pinus albicaulis. Next base: position 412,205,124 of record CM076584.1, on the reverse strand, counting down.
AAATACTTCATATCCTGTGATGTAGTGTCTGAACTTATTAATTGCAAAGATTACAGCTAAAAACTCTTTCTCTGTAACTGCATAGTTTAATTCAGCGGAAGACAAATTCTTACTAATATAATAAATATCATAGGATTGCTTATCTTCCTCTTGTCCCAAAGCTATGCCAATAGCCATATCTGAAGCATCGGAGGAAATGTGAAAGGGCAGGGACCAGTTTGGACCTCTCAAAACTGGCGCCTGTACCAACTTTTCCTTCAATGTTTCAAAAGACTGTTGGCAAGCCGTGGACCAAGAAAACTCACTATCCTTAGCTAGAAGTCAAAAAAGAGGAGCAACTATCTTAGAAAAAATTTCAATGAATATTCTATAGTAACCAGCATGTCCTAAAAAACCTCTTACTTCCCTTTGAGTTTTGGGTGCAGGAAGATGTAGAATTATTTCAATCTTTGCCGAATCAACCTGGATACCTTTGTCATAAATCAGATGGCCAAGTACCACTCCTGCTTTGCACATTAATCTGCATTTCTTGTCACTCAAAGCAAGGTGGGCTTCTTGACAACGAAGAAGTACTTTCTTCAAATTTTTGAGAGCTTCCTGAAAAGAATTACCAAACACAGAAAAGTCAACCATATAAATTTCTACAAATTCAAGATCAACAAAAATAGCCAATACTGCCCTTTGAAAGGTAGTCGGGGCACTACATAAGCCAAAGGGAAGCACTTTTTAAGCGAATGTCCCCCATGGACATGTAAAAGCAATTTTATCCTGATCTTCGGGTGCAATCTGTATCTGGTTATAGCCACTGAAACCATCCAAAAAGGAGAAATATTTCTTTCCTGCAAGGGTATCAAGCACCTGGTCAATGAAAGGGAGAGGGAAGTAATATTTGAGAGTGGATTTTTTTAATTCATGATAATCAATACAAATACGCCATCTTCCATCTTTCTTAAGTACTAGCACTAATGGAGAGACCCACTGACTATCAGAAATAGGATAGATAAAACCAACATCTAAGAGTTTCTGTATTTCTTCCTTCACAACATCTCTTAGAGCTAGATTCATTCGTCTTTGGGGTTGTCGGACAGGTTGGGTTCCTTCCTGAATATAGATATGATGTGTACAAGTTTCAGGAGGGATACCCTTCATGTATTCATAGCCCCAAGAAAATGCACTAAGATGGTTTTGCAACAAATTCACAAGCTGCTCTTGCTGAGATGGGTCTAAATCTGAACTGATATGCAAGGACTTACCATGGCTAATCTCAACAAGAGTATTATCAGGCTCTAGAGTACTCAAGGGAGTGGTCAAAGACAGTGGTATAGAAGAATGAGAATCATGGTTTTATTAGAAATCTAGGCTAAAAATCTGGCTCAAAGGCTCAAAGTTAGGCATGGTGTCTAGATTGTTCAGGAAATCTTGAATCTCATCTTCTTGCGAAGACCCAGTATAATGATGAATAAGAGAAATAGACTGAGTCTCCTCATCACTGCTTTGGTCCAACCATAAAGTATCTCAAAGGTCCTAAATGGATTTGGAAGGGGGGTACAAGGTAACTTTCTTCCTAGAATCTCCATGTGAAATATACATATCACCGGAACGACATCCAATATATGCATCGGCCATAGCAAGCCATGGTCGACCCAAGATCAAGGGATGTCCTTCTACCGGGTTCTTTGGCTAAAGCACAATGAAATCGGTAGGATATTCCCAAGAATCTAATGAGATGATCACATCGTCCAGTACTCCTTCAGGCTTAATTTTAGATCTATCAGCTAATTCAAGCACAGTGGGAGTAGGGCGAAGGTGAGATAACCGAAGTTGATCCATGGTTTGCTTAGTCATTACATTAATGGTTGCTCCCAGGTCTATAAGGACATTAGAGACAAGGACATTACCAATTTGAACTGTGACAACAAGGTTTCCAGGATCAGTATATTTTTCCACAGACACACATCCCGTCATCAACTCTGCTGCCCTACCAACAAATTGAATAGTTTGGGGTTCCAATATCTTCCTCTCGGGTTTCTTGAGACAGATTTCCCTAATAATCTTGGTACAAATGGGGATCTCTTTAATGGCTTGGAGAAAAGGTATCTTAATGAAAAGATTCCAAAGTTCCGATGAAAAACTAGTCTCAAAAACAGGCTCTCTTCTTTCCGTTACTAGCCTCTTTGGAAAGGCAGGCTGGTTGGAAGAAGATGGAAAGGACTCAGAGGGTAAGGGCTGCTTAGTGACAGCTTTTGGAGAATGGTTAAGAGTTTCCTCTTCTCCTTTCTCTTCAACAATCACCATAGGTTGTTTCTGATTTTTTGGCATTACAGTCCTTCTCGATCTTAATTGAATATCATGAACTCCAACTGGAATAGACTGGTATTTGAATGGTAAAGGTGGGTTTGTTACATGGATCATTTGCATTGCTTTATTATTATTATTAGGACTGGGCATAGGTTGAGTAGACAACTGAGGAGGCCGAAAGGGTGGAGGTAAAGGTAATGGGGTGGTTTGAATCGGAAGTTGAGGCATTGGATAAGGTACATGTGTGGATGGATATGGTTGCATAGGTGGCTGGTAGGAATATGGAGAATGAGTTGGGCCTCTCCAACCCTGTTTCCATGGTTGGGAAGGTTTCCTGTGCTGATATTGATTTCCATACTGCCACTGTTGATGAGAGTTAGGATAAAAATATGCATGTGGATTATAACCAAAACAGTGTGGAGGAAATTCAAGAGCCATACCTACACCTACCTGAGGCCAATTTCTTCTTGCTTCCATAGAATACAATTGTTTAGCTTCAGGCTGCCACCCTATAAATACAGCTTTAACTCTAGGTATAGAGGGACATTTTTTTTGTGATATGGTCTTTTGCACAAGTAGCACACTTATTAGTTTCTTTCAAGTTAAGAGGACATTCTTTAGGAGGATGCTTATCTCTACATTTAGGACAGAAAATACATAATGAATCTTGTTCCCTCATGAGTTTCTGCTGAAATTTTAAGGAGTCTAATTGTTTGGTAACATTGTTCATTATATCAATTTTCATGTTTTCCATTTTATTTTCTAGCCCAATAATCATAGCATCGGTAGATTCAGTTTTTCTATTTCGAGTTTGATTTCCTCTACCGGATCTGTACTGGTTTCTTGAAAATTTCCGGCATAATTCACAAATTTGATCAAAAGTTTGCTAATAAATATCACCTTGTCCTAACAGATTCAAATTGTTTCTAGCATTATCAGTAAGTCCTCTTAAGAACAAGGTTCTAATAATGTTGGGATCAAGCTTAAGTTTTGACCTTTGTAAAATATATAGAAATATTTCCAAATAATCTTCAAGCATTTCTTCATCATCTTGTATGATTGTAAACATTTCATCCTGCATGTCCCTATTTTTGCAATATTCTTGATATTTAGTCAAAAATACTCTCTTCATTTGATCCCAGGAAGTTATGGTGTTTCCTCCTAACCCCATAAACCAGCGTAAATATGAGTCCTTGAGGGTAACACGAAATAATATTAACTTCTGAGCCTCCGTTGCATAATCATAACTTCTACACAAAATATCAAACTCAAATAAAAAAGAGTCAGGACCTTCATGAACTTTACCATGGAAATGAGGGAGAGCTGATGGTGGAATATTCTTCATCTATGACACAGTATCAGGATCCACAATTGGAAACACAAAAGTAGATTGTCCTTCACTTACCTGGTTGTCACCATTTCATTCCAAATGATCTCCTTGGTATGCCATTGTTCCCTTCTTGCTTGTACCGCTCTCCACAGGCTGATCCACACTTGAGTTGTTATTACCAGAATCCAGGTGGATTGTTCCTGTGTGATGGGTTTGAGTTGGATTGGGCTTCCTGCTTGGAGAAGGAGATCCAATGTGAGAAAGATTCTTTTGGCCCTTAGTGGGCTTCGAACCCTTACCTTTCCTAGGCATTCATTTCAGAAAAGAAAGAAAAATATCAAAACAATTTCTAGTAAAAATGTTGTCAGAAATCAATCAACACCAGTAAAAAATCCTTCAAAAATACTTGCAAGAAATAAAGGAAACTTACCTCTATTATACAATCAGAAAATTCTTACCAAATCAAATCGTCTCCCTGGCAACGACACCAAAATTTTGGGTGTAGGTATTACACTTAAGTAAAGTCCTCAACACTTAAATTGTCAACCCGGGGGATTCGTAAACTTAGAGATGAAGCACAGGCAATGCCAGAGATGGTATGAATATTTCTAATATCAACTCCTCCTTTTTAAAGGAAATATTGTAGAATCAAACTTTAGATAAGAAGGCAACTCAAACCATCAAAACAATCTGAGGCTAGTACAAGAAGAAATATACTTGCAAGAGAGATCCGGGAAAAAAAAAAGAAAAAAAAAAAAGCAATTACTCTAGCGGGATATTGATCATCTACTGAGAATGTGTTTTCTTTAGCAAAGGCACCTTAGCAGCCTTCAATAGATGGGCCCTTTCAAACCTTCTCATGTAAAGATATCCTTCCCACAAGAATCGATCTTTCACTAGTGCAGGAACAACGATATATGCAGAAGGTGTAAGTAATGTCTGTACTAAAAATTATTTTCTTCGTGCAAGGGCCCTGAACTTTCTCAAGTCCACAACACTCAGATATGGTACCAAGAAACTGGTTCTTGTACCGGATCTGAGCTTCTTACACTTTAAATTTTAGTCCTTGAAATCAACGATTAATTACTGCAAGTGTTATGAAACCAAATTTCTTATCAGAAAGATGAATATCTATAGAGAAAAAGGAAACAATCTTTTTAATTAAAATGTAACTGAAAGTAAGAAATTTGTTAGAAGTAAACTAAAGAGACTTGCTGCATCACACTATCCAGCACTAGTGCATAAACAGTTCTCCTGCTTGCACCAGGTGGAGAAAATAAACCAAACAGGCAGAAGAGAAAATAAACCAAACATGCAGAAAGTGAATAGCACACCAACGTGCACTGGTGCAGGTAATTTCTCCTGCTCGAACTAGGCAGAGAAAGAAAATTTAAATTTAGATGCAGAAAAGGAAATTTAACTACTTCACATTGCATATCTACTTTCACTCAAACAAAAATTCAAATGTTGCAAATTAAATCACACTTAGCAGACATAAATTGCAAGAACATAAAGGAAGGAGAATGTGCTGGGTTGGCTGGGCCCTAGCCAACCAACGTGTTTCCCTTTCAAATGGAAATGCTACTCAATATTGATTCAATTCATCAACTGTTTAAGCATGAATAAATAAAATCCATGAAGCATAAGGCAGAGCTCTTATTATTAAATCCTCAAAGCAAATACATGCGTGATTACATATCTAGCCCAGATTTGGGCGATAACAAAAGACAGGCTTGTTACCACCTCACTGGTTCTATTCTCCGATCTATTCAATTCTATCAAAACATTGAACATCTTGTCCTATTTACATTTCTCCTTATATAGATCGTTTTGGCCGCAGGCCGAAAGGATCGTTTAACCATTACATAGCCAATTGCAAAAATCGTTACAGCAAATTACATAACCGATTGCAGAATAAGCTTTCGGCCTTAAAAATTAAACGTTCTAAAAAAATGGGCCATGGCTATCTGCAGCTGTTCATTCCTCCTAAGTTCGATATCCGCTACTCCAGATTGACTTGCTGTTATCACTGGGGCTCGGCTACCTTCAGATATGGTGGTACAAAATTAGGCAACAATCAAAGAGATCTGGATTTTACTGCCAAGATTCGCGGTGTTGGCCCTGGTTGGAGATCTGTTCTACACTAAAAATTAGCGGTCAAGGTAAGCATTTAACTATTAAATAACATAGGAGGTAACGATGAGTTACAAAAGTAATTCTAAGTAGAAAATCACATAATAAATAGTTAATAAATGCTAAGTTAAGTTAAATATGTAAAATATGAAGTTAATGCAAATTGTGTCATCGTTCTCGCACTAGCTTAGGATGAGGGCGCATAAGATAGGTTAAACAGGGTAAATGATTACGATTTGGAAAGGGAAAAATGGTCAAAAAGGGTGCAAATTAGATACCAATACATGGCTTAAAAATGCCCAAACCCCATGACTTGACTCAACAAAAATTTACTGAAGCACATACTGCGTGATTTTCTGAAGGTTTTGAATACAAAATAGTATGAATATCAAATCTAGAGTTTATTACATGAAAGTATGAATAAAAATGGAGATTCAACTCCTTTATACATCAAAGAGAATAACCTGGCAAGGGTTTCATGAGATCCACTATATAAATGTGCAAATCTGCAGATCTAGATATGAAAAATGCAGTTTTACTGCAGCACTAAATAAAAATAGCTGAAATACACAATGAATAGAATAAGGAAGAAATACAAATATTTTCGGGAGAAGGGTTGGCCCTTCCTCCAAGGAACAATCTCAAAAGCAAGGGTATAAACCTTGCTACTGCAACACTGAATAGAATAACGTAGTCCCTGCAAATAACTGCGCTGGAAGAGATGGAGAATATATTGGCCACATGCCAAGAGCTGAATATCAGCCCAAAATGCTAATACACTCTTCCACGAGGATAAAAGACTCACTCACTAAGAAGAGGCACTAGTATAATCTAGATCTGAGTAGATCTAGTCTCCACTTGCTGCAGCTCACTGAAACAAGTAAATCCCAACAAGATTTATGCTATCTAAGGGAGATGGAGCTTGGCCATATTCTTGATAGTGGAAGAGAAGTACAATGCCTTCCAGGAGCTACTCAATGGAAGGAGAGAGAATCCCTAAATAGGAAATCCTCACAAGTCTCTGCTAAACAACCAAGAGAACTTGAATTGTCTATGCAGACATAAAAATCAATTATCATCAACAACCTTCTCTTGAGCCTTCCCCTTCCTTTTATAAGATGAGAGCTTTGGAAAACCCTAAACCACCTTGAGGAATTATCTCCTTTCACATGAGGGCCTCCTTCTATAACTGCGTTGTCCCTCCATGAGGTGCATTGAATCTAGACTAAGTTGTAGATTTGGTCAAGGTTGACCTAGTTTCATAGCTCAAACCCATTCACACCTGCAAGTGCAATCAATCCAGCTCACAAATGTCTGCCTATGCTGATCCTTGTTCACACTGAATTGGTTTTATTGATGATTTCTTATTCTTCATGCATCCATGTTGACTTAGTCAAACTTGACTATGTCCTCATCCATTTTCCATTTTTCACACCCATAAGTGTAAAATCCAACTACTAAGATGATCCCCTTTTCACATCATAAGGGTATTTTATTGAGACAACCCTGATTTTCCTCTGTTCACATTGGGCATTGATTTATTTTGATTTTTTTAGGAGTTTACATGTTCTCCTTTACATTTTATGCATCAATTTAGAAAATCAAAACAAAATGAAACATTCCTATTAGCTTGGGCTAATTAGGAATATTACAAAATGAAATAGAAGCTAAGATGGATGGTTTGAAGAAATGCATGGAAGCTAATATGGATGGTTTGAAGAAAGGCATGGAAGCTAATATGGATGGTTTGAAGAAAGGCATGGATGGCATGGAAGCTAAGATCAATGGTATAGAAGAAAAACTAAAAGAAGACATGAAAGATTTGAAGGAAGGTTTGACAAAGTTGCTACAAGAAATGTTTCCTAATGGCGAAAGGGCAGTAGATGAAACTCATGATGAGAACAAAAGAAATGTTAATCATGATTTCATAGAATATAATGTTGGATTTAAGACCCACCATATTCCAAAGATCGATATGAGGAATTTTGATTGCAAGGATCCGATAACATGGATACTATAAATGGAGCAATACTTTGAGCTCCATAATGTGCAACACACACAAAGGTTACGCATTGGTGACTTTATATTTAGAACAAAATCAATTTGTATGGTATCGATGGATTTTTTCTCATAAATCACTTGTCACTTGGTCAATTTTTACGGAGGAAATGATAGCATATTATGAGGATACAAAGAGAAAAACCTTCTTTAGCCAACTGATAAATCTCAAACAAAAGGGTTCAATGATGGAGCACATTGAGGACTTCCAAAAATTGAATATAAGGGTAAATAATATTCCAGAGGAACATAGAACTGATGTCTTCATAGGGAATTTAAAGGATAACATCCAACATGAGGTTCGCCTTTGGGAACCTGATTCATTGGAAAAAGCATTCAGGGTGGCAAGAAAAGTTGAAAGAAAAATTATGGCAACAAGGAAGTCTACCAATCACAACTATAAAGATGGAAATGTTGATGCTCCTAGCCATCCACAACATACAAGGTTGACACCACAAAAATTGGAGGAAAAAAGAGAAAAAAGGCTTTGTTATAGCTGTGATAGCAGATACACTAAAGGTCATAAGTGCACCGAAAATAAATTAATTTACATAGATTGTGAAGAGGAGGAAGAAAAGGAAGAAGAAACATCAGAAGAGTAGGATATACACCAGGAATCAACCTTAGAGAAGGAAAAAATGTACCCAACCACATCTGGTAATGCATTGGCATGAATTACCGCTCCTCAAACTCTGTAGATAGAAGGATATATAAAAAAATGTAATAGTGTTGATTGATTCGGGTAGTACCCATAATTTTATTCATTTTAAGATAGCCAAGGAATTGAATTTCTTCCTATATCCAACACCAAAATGTCAAGTGATGGTTCCAAATAGAGGAACTATTAATTTCTCTAGAAAGTTCCATAATATCAAGCTAAACATGGGGGAATATGTATTGAATAGTTCAATGCTTTATATTACAATGGGTGGTGTTGATGTTGTACTAGGAGTCCAATGGTTACAATATTTGGGGACTATAGCTTTTAATTTTCAAGAACTTTTCTTGAAATTTTTTTTGGGAAGGAAAGAAAGTTGAATTATGAGGTATCATAGGGAAACTGGGAAGGATAATTAGCACTAATGTTGTGAAAAATCTTTTGAAGAAATAACAACAAGCTGTAATTGCACAATTATGCTCACTACAGGTTCAAACATTGAAATCCTCTATTTCTCCAAATCTCCAAAAAGTATTGGACAATCATTCCAAGGTGTTTGATACTCGTAAAGGCCTCCCACCTATTCATGATCGTGATCATGCTATTCATCTGATTCCAGGAAGTGATCCTCCAAACATCATGCCTTACAGATATCTCTATGCCCAAAAGAGAGAAATTAAACGTATGATTGTAGAAATTCTAGAGGCTGGTATAATTCATCCTAGTCAAAGTTCTTTCTTTTCTCTAGTAGTATTGGTGCACAAGAAGGATGGATCATGGTGCATGTGTCTAGGTTATAGGGAGCTCAACAAGCTCACTATTAAAGATAAATTTATCGTTCCTATCATTGATGAATTATTGGATCAATTACATGGAGAAATTTACTTTACGGAGTTGGATCATCATTCAGGTTATCATCAAATTAGAATGAAGACTGAATAAATTCTGAAAATAACATTTATAACTCATGAGGGTCATTATGAATTTTTGGTAATGCCTTTTGGCCTTACGAATGCACCTTCTACATTTCAAGGGTTGATGAATTCCGTTTTCAAACCCTTCCTTAGAAATTTTGTGTTAGTAAATTTTTGATGATATACTAATTTACAACAAGTCTTGGAATGTTGTGAAACTAGCTCCAAAAATAGAAGAAAAGAGAGATCAACGCCTTAGAAATCAGCCACTTCGAGGGGGCAACCTCCAATACATTACATAAATGAACAATTCTTGGATGATGCAAATGAAAAAACCTCCTTTCTATATATAGGAGTCCATGGGGCCACAATGTAATCCTAGCGGACCTAAAAATAATAATTTAAGGGCACAATAATAACAATATGGGGGTTATAGGGGTACAACAATAACAATAAGGTGGTTACACTAACAAAAATAAGGGACTATACTAGTAATATAGGGACCTAACATGCTCCTCTCCTTCAAAAAAGTGTTTTCCTCAACGCTTGAGTAGCTCCGGGTGCTTTTGTATGAAATTCTCATCCTCCCGTGTAGAATCTTCAGTGGGTAAGTTCTTCCATTTGATGAGATACTCTAAAATTGATCGATTTCGTAGTTGTCGAGTTCTTGTTTCCGTGACTACTTTAGGTTCCAATATGGTTTTTCCTTCCTCATCAAGTTCTGGAAATATTGTTTGAACTGGAATTTTGTCCCCTATAACCTTTTTTAAGCATGAAACATGGAAAACTGGATGCACTCGCGAAGAAGCAGGAAGCTCCAATTTGTATGCCATAGTACCAATATTTTGCAACACCTTGTAAGGACCATAGTACTTTGGCGATAATTTATTATCCTTCTTAGCTTGCTTGAAGGACATTTGTTTGTATGGTTGTAGCCGTAAAAATACCCAATCTCCTACATCAAAACTTCTCTCGCTGCGATGTTGATCTGCCTGTTGTTTCATTCGATTTTGTGCCAAACTTAGGTTATCCTTTAAGAGTTGGAGAACTTCTTGTTGATGCTCGATGTGATCTTCCACTGCTTGAACCTTAGAATTTTCTCTTAAAGATGATGTGATGGACGGTGGATGATATCCATAAAGTGCCATAAATGGGGTCATTTTCGCTGCAGTATGGAAGGAAGTGTTATACCACCATTCAGCGAGAGGTAACCACTTGACCCATTGTGTTTGTTTATCAGATACAAAACAACGAAGATATCCTTCCAAACATTTATTTACTATCTCAGTTTGACCATCAGATTGATGATGATAAGATGAGCTATGAGCTAATTTAGTACCCAAAGAAGAAAATAACTCTGTCCAAAAATTTCCCGTAAAAATGGGATCTCTGTCGCTCACAATAACCCTTGGGCTTCCATGTAGCTTTTGAATTCTGTCCACAAATGTAGTAGCAACTGTACTTGCTTTAAATGGATGAGATAATACACAAAAGTGTGCATACTTGGTAAGTCTATCAACTACCACCATGATGACATTCTTTCCTTCAGACTTAGGTAAACCTGTGATAAAATCCATTGAAATCTCCTCCCAACGCTGACTTGGAATGGATAAAGGTTTTAGAAGTCCCGGGGTCTTAATTGTCTCCACTTTATTCTGCTGGCAAACCAAACATTCCGCCACAAACTTTTGAATATCAGATTTAAGGCCATCCCAAAAAAATTCTTTCTTCACCTTGTGGTAATTTTTTAAAAATCCTGAGTGTCCTCCTAAAGGAGAAGTGTGCAATTCCAAAAGAATATTTTGTTTTAGTTGGGAATTCTTGCAAATATATAAGCGATCTTTGTACCATAAGGAATCATTTTTCCAACTAAATGTATCAGATGTACTAGGATCTTGATGCAACTTTTGAATGAGAGTCGACACTTCTTCGTCCTTCTTCCATTCATCCCTTGCTTCGGTTATCCAATCTGGTTGGATAATTGAAATGGCACAAAGCAATGCTTCCACCTCTTCATCCTTTCTTGAGAGTGCATCTGCAACAACATTTAGGTTCCCTTTTTTGTAGATGATTTCAAAGTCATAACCCAAAATATTTGTGACCCATTTTCGCTGCTCTTCTGAAGATAGTATTTGTTCCAAAAAGTGTTTAAGACTATCATGATCAGTTTTTAACTTGAAGTGTCTTCCCATTAGGTAAGGTCTCCATTTCTTTACTGCATGTAGTATTGCCAACATTTCCATCTAATAAATAGCCTTTTGTAAATACTTTCCTTTGATTGAACGACTTTCAAAAGCAATTCGTCTTCCTTCTTGCATTAAAACAACACCAATTCCATTTCCTAAGGCATTACATTCCACAATAAAGGTTTTTGTGAAGTCCGACGTAGCTAAGACTAGTGTTAGGCACATTGCCTCTTTAATATGTTCAAAGGCCTTAGTTGCTTCAGGAGTCCATGAAAATACATATTTCTTCAATAATGTTGTTAGAGGTGCCGCTATTCTCCCATAATTCTTAACAAACTTGCGATAATACCCTGTTAACCCGAGAAGTCCACGCAATTGCTTTATGGTTGTGGGGACTTTCCATTCCTTAGTGGCTTTAATTTTGTTAGGGTCTACCTTAACACCCTCGTGAGATACAATATGACCCAGATATTCCACCTCTTGTACTCCAAAGAAACATTTGGATGTTTTTGCGTATAATTGTTTCTCCTCCAATAGTTTGAGCACCCTTTCAACATGTTGAACATGATCCTTCTAAGACCTGTTGTAGATTAGTATATCATCAAAAAATACTAGCACAAATTTTCTAAGGAAGGGTTTGAAAATGGAATTCATCAACCCTTGAAATGTAGAAGGTGCATTGGTAAGGCCAAAAGGCATGACCAAAATTCATAATGACCCTCATCAGTTTGAAATGCTATTTTTGGAATATATTCAGTCTTCATTGTAATTTGATGATATCCTGTACGAAGATCCAACTTGGTACAATAAATTTCTCCATGTAATTCATCCAATAATTCATCAATCACAGGAATGGGAAATTTATCTTTAATAGTGAGCTTATTGAGCTCCCTATAATTTGGACACATGCGCCATGATCCATCTTTCTTGTGCACCAATACTACTGGAGTAGAGAAAGAACTTTGACTAGGGTGAATTATACCAACTTCTAACATTTCTACAATAATACGTTCAATTTCGCTCTTTTGGACATAAGGATATCTGTAAGGCCTGACGTTTGGAGGAAAAATTCCTGGAATAAAATGAATAATATGATCATGATCATGAATAGGTGGGAGTCCTTTGGGAGTATCAAACACCTTGGAATGATTGTCCAGGACTTTTTGGAGATATGGATAAATAGATCATTTTGATGTTGGAACTTCGAGTGAGCATAATTGTGCAATTACGCCCTGTTGTTCTTTCTTCAGAATCTTTTTCATGACATTAGAGCTTATTATCTTTCCTGGATTTCCAGAAATACCCCGTAATTCGATTTCCTTTCCTTCTGAAACAAAATTTCAAGAGAAGTTCTTGAAAATTAAAATCTACCATCCCCAAATATTGTAACCATTGTACTCCTAGTACCACATCAGCACCTCCCATTGAGATGGAAAGCATTAGACTATTCAATACATATTCCCCCATGGCTAGCTTGATATTATGGCATTTTCCAGAGCAATTTATAGTTCCTCCATTTGCAACCATCACTTGACATTCTGGTGCTGGGTATAGGAAACAATTCAATTCCTTGGCTACCTTACAATGAATAAAATTATGTGTACTATCTGAATCAATCAACACTATCACCTTTTTCTTCTTGATATGTCCTTCTATCTTGAGAGTTTCAGGAGTGGTAATTCCTACCAATGCATTACATGATATGGTCGGACTCATTTCTTCTTCTTCTAGGGTTTCTTCCCGGTGTATATCCTCTACTTTTGAAGTTTTTTCTTCATTTTCCTCCTCTTCACAATCTATGTAAAATAATTTCTTCTCAGCGCACTTATGGCCTTTAGTGTATTTGCTATCACAAATGTAGCAAAGCCCTTTTGATCTTTTTTCTTCCAATTGTGGTGGTGTCAACCTTTTAGGTTGTGGAAGTCTAGGAGTAGCAACACTTCCATCTTTATATATGTGTGTGGTAGGCTTCCTTGTCACCATAATTTTACATCCAATTTTTCTTGCCAACCTGAATGCCTTCTCCAATGAATCAGGTTCCCAAATGCGAACTTCATGTTGGATGTTATCCTTTAAAGACCCTATGAAGACATCAATCATGCGTTCCTTTGGAATATCAGTTACCCTTATATTCAATTTTTGAAAGTCCTCAATGTGCTTCGGCACTGAACCCTTTTGTTTGAGATTTATCAATTGGCTAAAGAAGGTGTAGCTCTTTGTATCCTCATAATGTGCTATCATTTCCTCCATAAAAATTGACCAAGTGACAATTTTTTTACGAGAGCAAAGCCATCGATACCATACAAATGTATTTTGTTATAAATGTAAAGTTGAAATGCATACCTTTTGTGTGTTTTTCACATTATTGAGATCAAAATATTGCTCCATCTGTAGTATCCATGTTACGAGATCCTTGCCATCAAACTTCCTCATATCCATCTTTGGAATATGGTGGTTCTTCAATCCAACATTAGAGTTTATGAAATCACGATCAACATTTATTTTGTTCTCATCATGAGTTTCCTCTACTCGCCATTAGGAATCATTTCTTGTATCAACTTTGTCAAACCTTCCATGTCTACATTTAGATCATTCTTCATGTTTTCCATGTTGTCTTTCATTTTTTCATCGATCTTAGCTTCCATGTCATCCATCTTATCTTCCACACCATCCATATTAGCTTCCATTCCTTTCTTCAAACCATCCATATTATTCTTCAAACCATCCCTCTTCACTTCCATGCCTTTATTTAAAACTTCCATTTCATTTTTTGCTGCTCTTTGCGAGAGCGAAATTTGGTGCACTTGCTCTTGTAATTTTGATAGATCATGTTGCAATTCTTCATCTCATGAGTCATAGTAGAGTATTCTGAGGGCTTAATGGGTGTTTAATTCTTTTTAGGAGGAATTTCAAAACCCAATACTGAAATATATGCTCAATAGGCCCTTGGAATCACTTCAAACTGATTTTTTTACAAGACTTATACAATTTGGAAAACAAAAATACACACCTTTTTCTTGGTTTGGAGGAGCTCGATATTGAAACTGAATTATCTCTGTGATTTCGGATCTTAAATATCTGAAATTTATCCTTGAGGTAGCCCTCTAAATCCTCTTTCGAATGCCATAGGTCTAACCTGATTTAGATTCTTCAAGGGAAAGTTATGTCCAATATCCCACAATGACCTAATTATGGATTGGTTCAGTAGATCTAGCTTGTAAAACTTACCACGTGTCACTGCTTCCTCCTTCGGCCCTAAAATTGATAGAAGAGAAACTAAAGTCCATGTAATTGCGGTTAATTTTTACAAAATTTCAATCCGATGCTCAGAGAGATAGCTATGAATATTTTCCCACGATCACCTCTTTGAGATGAAATTCGGGAGCCTGAAAAAGCCTAACTTCCACAGACCATATCTCCGAAAATATTGTGAACCAAACTCTAAAATTTTGCGACGATGTTCCTCAGGATTTTGGATTCATGCTCTAAATATTTTAGCTTCTAAACCTACGTAGAAAAAACGTTATAGAAAAAATTCCACGATGACCTGTTTGGAGCAGCGAAACCCTAGAATCCAAAGCTCTGATACCAAATGTTGTGAAACTAGCTCCAAAAATAGAAGAAAAGAGAGATCAACGCCTTAGAAATCAACCACTTCGAGGGGGAAACGTCCAATACATTACATAAATGAAAATTTCTTGGATGATACAAATGAAAAAACCTCCTTTCTATATATAGGAGTCCATGGGGCCACAATGTAATCCTATCCGACCTATCAGTAATAATTTAAGGGAACAATAATAACAATATGAGGGTTACAGGGGTACAACAATAACAATAAGGTGGTTACACTAACAACAATAAGGGACTATACTAGTAATATAGGGACCTAACATGGAAGGATCATGTTCAACATGTTGACAGGGTGCTCAAACTATTGGAGGAGAAACAATTATATGCAAAAACCTCTGAATGTTTCTTTGTAGTACAGGAGGTGGAATATCTGGGTCATATTGTATCTTGTGAGGGTGTTAAGTTAGACACTAACAAAATTAAAGCCATTAAGGAATGTAAAATCGCCATAAACCTAAAGCATCTATGAGGATCTCTCAGGTTAACAAGGTATTATTGCAATTTTGTTAAGAATTATGGGAGAATAGAAACACCTCTAACAACATTATTGAAGAAAGATGCATTTTCTTGGACTCCATAAGCAATTAAGGCCTTTTAACATCTTAAAGAGGCAATGTTCCAAGCATCGATCTTAGCTAAGTCAGACTTCACAAAAACCTTTTTTGTGGAATGTGATGCCTCATGAAATGGAATTGTTGTTGTTTTAATGCAAGAAGGAAGACCTTGTTAGTCATCAGTAATTTTTTCTTTTTATATATGGCTAAATGCTTATCCTAGATTTATAGAAACAAAATTCATGAATATTGTGAGTTCTAGAAATCTCACTGCCTTCATTATCCTTAGGATAAAATTTTCACTATTTTACTATCCTATCATGTCATGGTCAGCCTATCACTCCCAGAAGACTCGTCATGGGCTCATGCCACTCATTTTCACTATGTTTTGCCACCTTCTACCTGAGCTCTCTGATTTGACTTGCCTAACCCCTCCACTTGCCACCTAGGATCACCAACCAACCTACTCATTCTTGTGTTTCCCGGATACATCAAGCATTGATGGTTTCAAAACTATCTCTGTAGGATCTTTAGATAAATCAAGTACATTCGATTTTGGATCTTCAATACATAAAATTGTAAAAAACTCTATTTTTTATACTTGAAGACCTTAAAGCCAAGTTTCAGTCAAATACAAGCCCAAAGAGCCTCCCACTAGGTCATATAGGGTTTCATAGGTTATAGGATTGTTTTGGTGTTCCAAATCACTGTTTCACTGTTTTACATGTGCCAAGAAGTTGAATCAAGTATGAAATAAGGTCAGCACATGATTGTCCGAAATAGATCAAAAATCCTTCAAGGAAGGCCTCCTTGGTCAAGCACAAATTCTGCAAGGGACAACTGCCCATTTTGACATTTCTATAGGAGTGTCAAGGTGGCTATCAGCAGAAAATGAGGAAAGGTAAGAGGCCAACTCCTCACTAAAGGACATCCACAGCAAAGAAAAGGAAGCAGGCCTATGTTCAAAGAGAATCGAGGTTTTTAGTACTGATTGGCTAAAGAATGTTTCCAAGCAAGAAGCCAATGCAAAAGACCACAAGGACAGAGGCACATCCAGACAACCAAGCATGAATTGAAGATTTTTAGAAGTTATAAATGATGAAGGGAAAAGGGTGAGGTGAACTGAACATAAATGAATGAACTTGAACTATTTTTCAGCTTCTCATATGCAAACAAAGGAGGTTTGACAGTGCCAAGACCCTCAAGGTTAAAAGAGACATTTTTATTTCTCTAGCAAGCTACCACCAAACGAAGAAAAGCTACCTTGAAAATTTTTCAAACCCCCTGCAAAAGATTAAAAGGATATCAGTCAAAGGGATAAAGTGACAAAAACTTAGCAAAAGTGGGTTTTCTGATTTTAATTTATTTTCAAGGGTATAAAGGCATCTCAGTTATCATTGTTTAGCTCATTTTTAATTTGCAAGGAGAGAAAGGAGCTTCCAGGAGAAATTTCTGTGTTTTTGAGAAATATTGGGTCAAGTCACTGGCGTTGCATGAATAACCTAGCGCTGCAATCACAGGCCCTGGCGCTGCACAATTAACGTTCTCCGCAGTTCATTTTTACTCTACGCTGCGCGTATATCGGGAGGCACTGCGCAAATAATCCGGCTCTGTGCTCAGGTGAAATCGACACGCCCAGGCCCGACGCTATGCCCACAGGTCGATCCATCACCCAGTTTTCCACCAGGCGCTGCGCGTAGAGGGAAAACTCGGCACCACAGAGGCCCCACTTGCCCAGGAGTGCTGATACTGCGCTCAGACAGAGGCCCGAACAATCCTTTTTCCTGCCCGGTGCTACACCTAGGGGCCTTCAGGCCTGCACGTGGACAGCACTATGCCCAAAGAAAAACCCGACCCGCCCGGTGCTGCACAAAGAGGGCGACCTGACAGTGCAGGCAGGGCGCTGCTCTTATGCTAGTTTTCTCTAGATTGCAAAGAGGGTGCCAAGGGTTCAAAGAAAGTCCTCCAAACTGGTTTCAAAACCCTGCAAGCAAGCTAAATTTGGTAGGTGGCCTTTCCTCTTTTTCCTCCAAGTAATATTTATAATTAGGTGATTAAAAAGTAATTAAACCTTAGTGTTTGCAAGCCCTAGGTCTTCCTAACAAGAAAACCTATGTTTTTGACCTATGAGCAATTAGTTGTCATTTTAAGGGGAGTGAACTAGGGTAACCTCAAATCATTTCATGTAAAGACCCTAATCAAGATCAAAAGCACTCTGTCATATACCTCACCTTCATATCACTCATCTACAAGAGCTGCCACCATCATTTTCATTTTACTCCTTTTGCCCAAGTTTGTCCACAAACAACCATAATTATCATGTCAAGAGCAGAAGGCAGTAGTAGCAGTGAAAGAGGCCAAAGGCCTATGAGGCCAACCCACAAGGGGGGGAAAGTGAATAGATTTGAACCCCGGAGCATAGTAGATATCACCTCATCTCCCATGATCCTCTCATGTTTCTAGAATGTATGGTGTTTCCAATTTTGTGAGATATTCAAACAAGTGCAAAGCCACCCAAAGCTTATAAGGCTTTTCATTCTTAACCTGAAAAACAAAAAATCAAGCCTTGCAGTGGTGAATTTTGAACTATTAGCAGATGCCATCTCTAATGCTACAAATATACCTGCAGTTGGTGAAAAGTGGTTTAATAAAGCTAAATTGAACAAGAATTATTATGAGCCATTTGTCAAGACTAGGTACAGAGAAGGCTGCAAGGCTATTTTCCCTTTCTCACACCTAAAACAGAGATTTTCACCCTTGATGAAAGTCACTATGAAGTACTTTACCTGTGAGGGAAGATACTCCAGGCTCTACTCCTACCATGTTAGATTTCTCATACACTTCACAAGGGTCAAGATGCTAAACTTGCCCTACTACCTCTATAGGAGTATGGACAAAATGTCTTCTATTGTTCAGAGAAGGAATCCTTCCCAAAAAATGCAAAGTTTGTTTCACCATTCGTTGATCAAGATGGTGGTGCAACATCAGTTGGAACATAAGGACATACCTTGGGAGGTATACATAGCCCATGAAGTCTTCACAAGCCCATAGTCTCCTCATCAACCAAACTTGCCCTCATCATCTACACAAGTGTCCTCACCTCAATAAGACCTCCCTTCCTCCCCTTCTCTTAATGCATTAACTGAAGAAGGAAGTGGCAATGATGAAGAGAATGCTGATAGTGAAGGTGATGAAATCAGTGAGGAGGAAGAGGATGATGAAGAATATGGGGAGGTTGACAATGGAAATGAATTGAGAATTGGTAAAGAGGATATCATCAATAAAAAAAAGGACACAGAAGTAGAGAATGAAGAGGAAAATGATGAGGCAGAGACAGAGGATGAAGAGGAAGAAAATGATGAAAAGGAAGAAACACAAAGTGAAGAAGATACAGAGGCAGATAATGAATAAAGGAGTAGTGAGCATGACAATGATAAAGATAATGAAAGTGAGGACAATGCATAAACTAAAGGCAAGAGTGACACCCTAGAAACAAGCCTCAGTGAGGGACAAGACAGTAAAGAGGAAAACATTCATGACAGTCATGACAGTCATGAAGACAATGAAAACAATGAAGGAGATGAAGGGGCTGATAGTCAAATTGAAAATCATAGCAATGAAGAGGTAAGCAAACAAAGTGAAGAAAAAAATGACAATGCAGAAATCAATGAAGAGGATGAGAGTGGTGATGATGTAGAAGGAAATGATGAGGCAGAAAATATGATGACTAATGATACCAATAATGAAGATGAGGAAGTTTATGACAGCAGTAAGGATCATAGCCATGATCAAGACACCAACAAGACCACAATCATACCTCTTTCATTCACATATCAGAAAGGGCCAAAGCTTGTGTTTGATGCCTCCAAAAGGCAAGGGACCATGCCATCCACCTCATCTCAGCCACTTGACAAGGGTAAGCAAAAGGTAAAGGAAGAAGAAGAAGATCATGAGGTGGAGAGGGAGTTTAAAATCATTCAGATAGACAGTGATGAAGAAAATTAAGCAAGGATCTCAAGTTTTCTCATCCAAAGCAAAAATCCACAAATTGAAGACCTCCAAGAAAATTTAGATAGGGCCAAAAGTGTAAATGATTCCCTTGACATGGAGAACAGGCAGCTAGGAGCACACATTGCAATTTATGAAGCTAGAGCCATCAAGGCCCATAAAGAATCACAAAGAGTACAAGTAAAGCTAGAGGATTTCATGGGCACTTATGAGGGGAGTGAGGATGAAGAAGGACAGTCTAGGAGGAGACCTAGAACTATGGGGTTGAAAAAGGCATTGGCCAAACAAAGGGAGCAAGAATTAGCCCTAGCAGAACAACTCCCTCTAGATGAGATTTTGGCCATGGAGATAACACATGATTGGGATCCTTGTTTGGAAAGAGCCAACATACACTTGGAGGCCAAGTTGGAAAGGGCAATCAAGGACCTTAATCTACAAAGAAAGATGACCAAACATTATGCCCAAAGAAATCAAGTTGCAAGGGAAAAACTCAAAAAGGCCGAAACCAAGATCCAAGCACTAAAAGAAGCAAAAGCTAAGCTAACCTTGTAATTTTGGCACAAGCTTCTCTACAGGTCTGCCAAACCCCATGAAGGATACATCCACCAATTTTGAAGGAATTTTGACAAATTTTTGTTTTTTGAGAATTTGGAGGTCTATAAGCGCAGCGCCACTGGTGTTACACTTTTTCCTCAGGCATCCTCAGAGGGAAAAATTTACATTTTTGGATTTCTCATGACTAGTACACTATGCGCACCAAATTTTAGAGCATTTGGAGCATTTTTGACCCCTCAAAAGGTCAAAAAACACCTCATTTTTCACCTTTTTGCCTCATTTCCAGGCCTGGCACTGCGCTCTGAGAAGTTTTGGGAATTTGAAATTTTGAACATGTTACATGTGCTCAATCACAAAACCAAATGTATATCTGGAAAGAAGACTCAATAGGCTTTCCAACGAGCCATCACGGAGCAAATGCCGACATCAGGAAGGTCCTAAAAACATGGTTGCAACATGACCTATTTTCTACCTAAAGTGGCGCTGCACTTATAGACAACACTATGTGTTTTTGGCCAAAAGTAAACAAAATATACTCATTTATTGCAAGATCTTATTTTAGTGTTTTTTGAGGCAAATCACTCTAGAATTAGGCGCTAGGAGTTATTTTGGCATTTATTTCATAGGATATTTTGTGCCTTGGGCCTTGCATGGTATCTTGGGAATTTATGACATTTATGAGTGATTTTGACATTTTCCCAACCATATATAGGGTTTTTGCCCTCCTTTTCTAGATAAATAGAGCATGAGGGCTTCATTGTAAAATGTGGGCATTTGCTATGTTTTGAGAGCAATACATGGTTTTCTTGAGTTCGAAGAAGAAATAGGTGTTGTGGAGTTTATGAATGGCCTGCTTTGGTTGATGATGAAGGAGGATAGCTTGCAGGATCCCTGAGCATGGTTAATGGTGATGTGTCTCTATTTAGTTCGTGTTTTAATGTTTATTATTATGTTCATCTTTCTATGTTGCAGTAGAATAGAAAATTATAGGTTAAGAAATGTTGTTTGAGGCACCTTAGTCCTTCCTGCTTTCTATTCCCTTTATGTTTTCCCTTGCTGGGTTTGTTTAAGGAATTATTAGTTGCTTCTTAGGCCTACCTATGCTTTTTTATTCCATTAATGGTTCAATATAGTAGTTTTCAATTATTTTTTATGGTTAGCTTGCTTATTTGATGCTATTTAAACTCTATTTTGGAATCTCTCTTTAAGTACTACTTGTTAGGTTTAGCCAAAGAGGCCATGTTCTGATCATGCCCTTTGTCCATGCTTGAGAAGTTGTCTGAAAGTTCTTTTTAGATTGATCAAATATGTTTAGGAGTTCCCTCTTCTTTGATTAAAGTTATATGTTATCTTGTATGTTTTCTAACCTTGAAGGTGAAATCACTAGAATTTAGATAAGTTTCTTGCTTTCTATGGTTCACTGAATTGTTCATCTTGAATGCTTGTTTGCTTAAGTGTAATCAATAAGCTATTGGTTTGCCCTGTCTTATGATTATGTCCTTATGTTGATCAGTATTTGAGATCATCTTGTTTAAAAGTACTTGTTTAAGGATTCTTCACTGCCCTTACACACCTACTATGCTCACAAACTTTATGTTTGTTTCACTTCACACATGCCTTAAAGATCCATTTGACCATGCTAGATTTTCCATGTTATGCATCCTATTTCATTGTTTAGATATCCATGAATTTCATAGAATCCATATTCAAATGATTTTAAGACCTCTCACTCCACCTGTTCTACTTAATCATCTTACCCAACCAAAACAAACAACAAACCCTACACTTAACAACTAGCCTAAAATCAACCATTTAAAGCAAAAAAGTTCATATCCTTTGCATACAATAGAGAGAGCCCTCTTTGAGTCTAGGAAGGCTAGGTCATAAGACTCCAAATACTGTTCTGATGTTACCCTGTGCATTTGGTCTACCAATCTGCTAAATCACGGGACACTAACATAGTGGCGATCACGGTGGGACCTTCTGAGTAAGTCACAAGCTGAAACATTTTGTATCCATTGATTCATTGCCACCTCATCACCATCACTAATATAATGGCGATAAAGGTGGGACCTTCTGAGTCAGTGACGATCTAAGTATCCCTTAAGACTTCAGAAACCCTTATCAAATCATAGAGAACTCAAACTATTAGCCACATAGTAGAATCTGGTTGTTTCACCATCCTAGCAAGATGATGACTCAGCTGTAGGACACTCATACAAACCTTAGGGCTACATAAAGAAGCTCAGAAAATCCCAAAAACATCCCTACATTGGTTTTTTGTTACTATTGGTGGTGGACCATACACACATATCCTCAAAACAACTAAAAACATCCACCCGACGACTCCACTAGCCTCCAGTAGGCCTATTAACTCTACTAGCTCTCATTAGACTTCCCTAGGATTGTGTCAAATTAGCCCTAAGAAGTTTAGGAACCTAGTCCCATATTGTGTGATTTTACCAAGCACTAAGAGAGGTCAGCCTTCCGAAAACAGTCCTAATGATGAGTCTTGATTTAGACTCGAAACGTCAACAGAAAATGAAGACTATGGAGATTTCGAATTTTATATCAAACAGTCCTAAAATTTTAGCCCCTCTACATTTTGAGTTTGAAATATGGCCTCACAAAGGGTCAGTACCAGATCTCATCCGCACCCAAAACCTCCCACCATATTTGATGACCCAGAAAATATTTTGTGGCAAACTTCTAAAACTAGAAACTTAAATACTGTTACGACCATTCATAGAGCAAGCTCTATTCTTGAACATCTTACAGCCTTGCAAGATCCACAGTTTGACTTGTACCATACAAGGAACCTGTTTAGAACCAAGTCACAGAGTGAGACTGACCAGACTGACCTTGAGCCCATAGATTTGCAGCAAAGTTCTAGTAGAGAAGCCTCTCCTTCCACCCCTCCTGATTTTTAGCTTCTCCATCACTTTAGCTCTTTCCATCCAAAATATGCTCAGAATCAGTTTGCTGGTCCAAGTACTTCCACCACACCCATCCACACATCCACTGTTCAAACCACTCCACTTCATCCTCCACCTCCTCTCACAAACCATCCCCTTATAAATAATCCTTGGATCCCATTATCTCCCATCATGGCAGCATGGTATGTCCACCTGGCAACTATACAACTCTCAATAAACCTATAGACTCCTCTAGTAGAAGACTATATATTGGTTATAAAAATGAAGTGACCCTTTTTCAGACTGATTTAACAAAATGTCAAGGTTGGTGGCATACCTTCTATATGATGAAATTTCAAATCAGTTATCAGAGCTTCAACTTGATGATGATCTCCAAAAAGTTGTCTTCCTCATTTTAAGGTCAAGAAAAATTAACCCTGAAGTTAAGAAATTTTTTCTAGAGATAGTGGTTGAAAAATATGAAACTGACCTTGAAATTTTAAATTCATAAGGTCAGTCATACAATTTCTGAGACCTAAAGAATTTTTGGAAGGTCTCCCTTCCCCTAACCAAGAAGAAATTGTATTACCCTTTGAATTGCAGGCAAAAGTTGATTATGCTTACAAGAACCAGGCTGAAGATGAGGTTTTCAAAGCCAGTGTTTGGAATGCAGATAACCAACTAGTCATCAAAGGCCTAGGATAAGAAAATGTACATCATGATTTTGTTGATCCTGTAGCAGATTACATGAAGGTCTTAATTGACTCAAGTTCCCAGACATGGATTCTTTACAAGAATCAAATACATCAGAAGTTTCCACTACCTATGATAGCCTTGATTTTGAAGACACATAATCAAGGTATACTGTTGTTCTCTCTGACAAGCAGTCAGTTTGTCTATCTATTTTTGTTGCTGCTCAACTGGCTGCACTGGCACTATTGCATCACATATAACAACAGAACTTTCCAAGTTATATTACGTTAGATAGGCACAAATACGCTCAGCCTTTGAACATATTTTTAGTTTTAGATTGTTTTGAAAAATGAAAACACAAAAATAGAGAAAAGAAGAAAAATAGGGCAGATTTGAAAAAGAGGTACAACCCCATACCCAAAAAAGAGTGCTACTGAAAGTGTGCAAACCTAAAAGCCACTACTTGTTCAAAAGGAAGATCTTGTTTAGTCATCTATCCTAATCATGGTTGAACATGTTTTAAATTTGTGTTGATAAGTTATTATAAAAAAATATTGTTAAATTATTCAAGCTTGACTTATCAGAAAGGATAGATTTGGAAGGAAAGATACTGGTTCCACATGCTCGAATCTGAACCAAAGAGAAAGATGGGAAGGCTTATCAAATGATAGATCACAACCCTTATTTTTCTAGTTTTGTTTGTACACAAATAATGTTTATGTGCAGCTTGTCCTAATGCCACAACCCATGGTAAGTCAGATTGCCTAATCCTGATTTAAACCATGTCAATATCTTAGAGAATGAAGTCTGCCAAACAGCTTAATATTAGCAATTAAATAGTCTAGGTAGAGAATAAAAGATTTCACTAGCATAATCTGAACTCTTGGAAGCAATAATGATACAAGTAGGTAGTTTGTTTTTACTCTCAAAATGAAAAAATGTCAAGGGTTTGCCAGTCCAAGTGCACCCAAGGAAAAAAAAATGTTAGGAAAGTAAGATGGGTAGGTAGAAATGAAGTTGTAGTAATCATGTTTTTTCAGATTATTTGAGATCACAACTTCAAAGAAGCATCAACAAATGAAAAGAAGGAAAAATCTGCCCAATGGATGAGGCACTGGTCTTCATAAAACCAGAGATCTGAAATTCTGGACACCTCCTGAAAAGGAGCTTCCCTCCCCAAGTGGAGCCACTATTAGTCCTCAGTAATTTTTTCTTTTTATAGATGACTAAATTCTTATCCTAGATTTCTAGAAACAAAATTCATGAATATTGTGAGTTCTAGAAATCTCACTGCCTTCATTATCCTTGGGATAAATTTTTCACTATTTTACTATCATATCATGTCATGGTCAGACTATCACTCACTGAAGAGCCATCATGGGCTCATGCCACTCATTTTTATTGTGTTTTGCAACCTTTGACCTTAGCACTTTGTTTTGAATTGCCTAACCCCTCCACTTGCCACCTAGGATCACCAACCAACCTACTCATTCTTATGTTTCCTGGATACATCAAGAATTGATGGTTTCAAAACTATCTCTGTAGGCTCTTTAGATAAATCAAGTACATTGGATTTTGGATCTTTAATACATCAAATTGTCAAAAACTCTATTTTTTATACTTGAAGACCTCAAAGCCAAGCTTTCAGTCAAAGACAAGCCTAAAGAGCCTCACACTAGGTCATTTAGGGTTTCATAGGTTATAGGATTGTTTTGGGGTTCCAAATCACTGTTTACATGTTCCAAGAAGCTGAATCAAGTATGAAAGAAAGTTAGCACATGATTGTCCAAAATAGATCAAAAATCCTTCAAGGAAGGCCTCCTTGGTCAAGTACAAATTCTGCAAGGGACAATTGCCCATTTTAACATTTCTGCAGGAGTGTCAAGGTGGCTATCAACAGAAAATGAGGAAAGGTAAGAGGCCAGCTCCTCACTAAAGGACATCCATAACAAATAAAATGAAGCAGACCTATGTTCAAAGAGAATAAGGGTTTTTAGGACTGATTGGCTAAACAGTGTTGCCAAGCAAGAAGCTAATGCAAAAGACCACAAGGACAGAGGCACATCCACACAACCAAGCATGAATTGAATATTCTTAGAAGTTATAAATGAAGACGGGAAAAGGGTGAGGTGAACTGAACATAAATGAATGAACTTGAAAGGGCTATAGAGAACTTAGAAGACAACACTAATTATTTTTCTCTAACAGCCCTAAAACTACAGTTTTGGGAATATAGGAAAAGTAAGTGAAATGAAGATGATGTGCCTCCATCATGACAGCAGAAAGTTTCCAAAAGGCTATTGAAGGTGATTCCTAAAGGTTGGCCAAGTCAACAATGCTTCACTGCATCAAAGGGAGGAAAATGCAAAGAGTATCAGTGTGAGGGAGATCAAACCTTCAAGTGCAGTAAATTTCCCTCAAAATGGTGAAAGGAAGGAAAGCCTAAGGTTAAGTTTCAAAACAAGAAATCAAGTTAATCATCAATTTACTGTTGTGTAACTGAAGTTGTCAAAATCCAAGGATGACAAAGGGAGCAAAAACAATTGTGTCATGGCACCTGCAACAAATAAGAAGTGGCTAAGATGAGACATAGAAGACTGATGATTTTTCATCTTTGTCAAAATGGATACATCACTGTCAAAATAAATAGGAAGGTAAGAAAAACATTTTTTTAGGTTCACTAACACTCAGAGATACGAAAAGGGATAAAAAATTGTTTTTCAGTTTCTCATATGAAAACAAAGGAGGTTTGATAGTTCCAAGACCCTCAAGGTTAAGAATAGACCTTTTTATTTCTCCAGCAAGCTACCACCAAAGGAAGAAAAGCTACCTTGAAAAGTTTTCAAACCCCTTGCAAAAGATTAAAAGTATATCAGTCAAAGGGATAAAGTGACAAAAAATTAGCAAAAGTGAGTTTTATAATTTTAATTTATTTTTCAAGGTCATAAAGGCATCTCAATTATCATTTTTTAGCTCATTTGTCATTTGCAAGGAGAGAAAGGAGCTTCCAAGAGAAATTTCTGTGTTTTTGAGAAAAACTGGGCCAAGTCAGTGGCGCTGCGTGAATAACCTGGCGTTGTGCATATAGCGGGCGATGCTGCGCGAATAATACGGTGCTGCGCTCAGGCGAAACCTACACACCCAGGCCCAGTGCTGCACCCAGAAGTCAACCCGACACCCAGTTTTTCGCCAGGCGTTGCACACAGAGGGAAAACCCGACACCATAGAGGCCCAACTCGCCCAGGAGTGCCGACACTGCGCCCAAACAGAGGCCCGACCCACCCTTTTTCTTGCCTGGCACTGCGCCTAGGGGCCGGCAGGCCTGCACGCGGGCAGCGTTGCACGCAGAGCACAACCCAACCCACCCGACGCTGCTCACAGAGGGCGACCTGACAGTGCAAGCAGGACGCTGCACTTATGCCAGTTTTCTCCAGATTGCAAAGAGGGTGCCAAGGGTTCAAATAAAGTCCTTCAAATTGGTTTCAAAACCCTACAAGAAAGCTAAATTTGGTAGGTGGCCTTTCCACTTTGTCCTCCAAGTAATTTTTATAATTAGGTGATTAAAAAGTAATTAAACCATAGTGTTTGCAAGCCCTAGGTATTCCTAAAAAGAAAACCTCTGTTTTTTACCTATGTGCAACTAGTTGTCATTTGAAGGGGAGTGAACTAGGGTAACCTCAAATCATTTCACGTAAAGACCCTCATCAAGATCAAAAGCACTTTGTCATATACCTCACCTTCATATCACTCATTTGCAAGAGTTTCCCACTATCATTTTCATTTTAATCCTTTTGCCAAATTTTGTCCACAAACAACCCTAATTATCATGTTAGGAGCAGAAGACAGTAGCAGCAGTGAAAGAGGACAAATTCCTATGAGGCCAAACCATAAGGGGGGGAAGTGAACATATTTGAACCCTAGAGCACAATAGATATCACCTCATCTCCCATGATCCTCTCATGTTTCCAGAATGTAGGGTGTTTCCAATTTTGTGAGGGAGTCAAACAAGTGCAAAGCTTCCTAGAGCTCACAAGTATTTTCATTCTTAAGCTGCACAACAAACAATCAAGCCTTACAACGGTGGATTTTGAACTATTATCAGATGCCATCTCTAATGCTACATATATACTTGCAGTTGGTGAAAAGTGGTTTAAGAAAGCTAAATTTAACAAGAACTATTATGAGCCATTTGTCAAGACTAGGTACAGAGAAGGCTGCAAGGCTATTTTCCCTTTCTCACACCTAAAATACAGATTGCACCCTTGATGAAAGTCATTATGAAATACTTTACCTGTGAGGGAAGATACTCCAGGCTCTATTCCTACCATGTTAGATTTCTCATACATTTCACAAGGGTCAAGATGCTAAACTTTCCCTACTACCTCTTTAGGAGTATGGCCAAAATGTCTTCTGTTGTCAAGATAAGGAATCCTTCCAAACAAATGCAGTTTTTTTCACCATTCCTTGATAAAGATGGTGGTGCTACATCAGTTGGAACATAAGGGCATACCTTGGGAGGTATTCATTGCCCATGAAGTCTTCACAAGCCCACAACAACCTCATCAACCAAACTTTCCCTCATCATCTACACAAGTGTCCTCACCTCAAGAAGACCTCCCTTCCTACCCTTCTCTTGATGCATCAGCTGAAGAAGGAAGTGACAATGATGAAGAAAATGTTGAAAGTGAAGGTGATGAAATCAGTGAGGAGGAAGAGGATGATGAAGAAGATGGGGAGGTTGACAGTGGAAATTAATTGAGCATTGGTAAAGAGGAGATCAACAATAAAACATAGGACACAGAAGTAGAGAATGATGAGGCAGAGACAGATAGTGAAGAGGAAAATGATGAGGCAGAGACAGAGAATGAAGAGGAAGAAAATGATGAAAAGGAAGAAACAAAATGTGAAGAAGAGACAAAGGCATATATTGAATAAAGGGGCAGTGAGCATGACAATGATAAAGATAATGAAAGTGAGGACAATGCAGAAACTAAAGGCAACATTGACACCCTAGAAACAAGCCTCATTGAGGGACAAGACAACAAAGAGGAAAACATTCATGACAGTCATGACAACAGTCATGACAGTCACGAAGACAATGAAAATAATGAAGGAGATGAAGGGGTTGATATTCAAATTGAAAATCACAACAATGAAGAGGTAAGCAGCCCAAATGAAGTACAAAATGACAATGCAAAAATCAGTGAAGATGATGAGAGTGGTGATGATGTAGAAGGCAATGATGAGGCAGAAAATATGATGATTGATGATACCAATAATGAAGATGAAGAAGTTGATGAGAAAAACAAGGGTCATAGCCATGATCAAGACACCAAAAAGACCACAATCATACCTCTTCATTAACATGTCAGAGAGGGTCAAGGCTTGTGTTTGCTGCCTCCAAAAGGCAAGGGACCATGCCATCCACCTCAACTCAACCACTTGACAAGGGAAAGAAAAAGGTAAAGGAAGAAGAAGAAGATCATGAGGTGGAGAGGGATTTTAAAATCATTTAGATAGACAGTGATGAGGAAAATGAAGAAAGGATCTCAATTTTGCTCATCCAAAACAAAAATGCACAAATTGAAGACCTCCAAGCAAATTTATATAGGGCCAAAAGTGTAAATGATGCCCTTGACATGGAGAACAGGCAGCTAGGAGCACAAATTGCAATTTATGAAGCTAGAGCCATCAAGGCCCGGAAAGAAGCACAAAGAGCATAGGTAAGGCTAAAGGAGTTCATGGGCACTTATGAGGAGAGTGAGGATGAAGAAGGATAGTCTAGGAGGATACCTAGAACTATGGGGTTGAAAAAGGCAATGACCAAACAAAGGGAACAAAAATCAGCCCTAGAAGAACAGCTCCCTCTAGATGAGATTTTGGCCATGGAGATAGCACATGATCAGGAGCCTTGGTTGGAAAGATCCAACATACACTTGGAGGCCAAGTTGGAAAGGGCAAACAAGGACCTTTATCTACAAACAAAGATGACCAGACATTATGCCCGAAGAAATCAAGTTGCAAGGGCAAAACTCAAAAAGGCCGAAACCAAGATCCAAGCACTAAAAGAAGAAAAAAGCCAAGCTAACCTTGGAATTTTGGCACAAGCTTCGGTATAGGTATCCCAAACCCCATGAGGGAGACATCCACCAATTTTGAAGGGATTTGACAAATTTTGGTTTTTTGAGAATTTGGAGGACTATAAGTGCATTGCCACTGGTGCTACGCTTTTCCCTCAGGAATCCTTAGAGGGGAAAATTTACATTTTTGCATTTCTCATGACTAGTACACTATAATCACCAAATTTCAGAGCATTTGGAGCATTTTTTACCCCTCAAGAGGTCAAAAAACACCTCATTTTTCACCTTTTTGCCTTTTTTTCAGGCTTGGCACTACGCTCCGAGAAGTTTTAGGAATTTCACCTTTTGAACAAGTTACAAGTGCTCAATCAGAAAACCAAAGGTATATATGGAAATAAGACTCTGCAGGCTTTCCAACGGGCCATCATGGAGCAAAATACGACATTGGGAAGGTCCCCAAAACATGGCTGCAACAAGACCTATTTTCTGCCTAAAGTGGTGTTGTGCTTATAGACAACACTGTATGTTTTTGGCCAAAAGTCAACAAAACACACTGATTTATTGCAAGATCTTATTTTAGAGTTTTTTGAGGCAAATCACTCTAGAATTAGGTGCTAGGAGTTATTTTGGCATATATTTCATAGGATATTTTGTGCCTTGGGCCTTGCATGGTCTCTTGGGAATTTATGACATTTATGAGTGATTTTGACATTTTCCCAACCCTATCTAAGGTTTTTGCCCTCCTTTTCTAGATAAATAGATCATGAGGGCTTCATTGTAAAAGGTTGGCATTTGATGAGTTTTGAGAGCAATACATGGTTTTTTTGAGTTCGAAGAAGAAATAGGTGTTGTGGAGTTTATGAATGGCCTGTTTTGATTGATGATGAAGGATGATAGCTTGTAGGATCCCTGAGAATGGTTAACGGTGATGTGTCTCTATTTAGTTCTTGTTTTCATGTTTATAATTATGTTCATATTTCTATGTTGCAGAAGAACAAAAAAGTATAGGCTAAGAAATGTTGTTTGAGGCACCTTAGTCCTTCCTAGTTTCTATTGCCTTTATGTTTACCTTTGTTGGGTTTGTTTAAGGAATTCTTAGTTGCTTATTAGACCTACCTATTCTTGTTTATTCCATGAATGGTTCAATATAGTAGTTTTAAAATATGTTTTTATTGTTAGCGCTGCTTATTTGATGCTATTTAAACTCTGTTTTGGAATCTCTCTTTGAAGTACTACTTGTTAGGTTTAGCCAAAGAGGCCATGTTCTGATCATGCCCTTTGTCCATGCTTGAGAAGTTGCCTTAAAGTTCTTTGTAGCTTGATCAAATATGCTTAGGAGTTCCCTCTTCTTTGATTAAAGTTATATGTTATCTTGTATGTTTTCTAACCTTGAAGGTGAAATCACTATAAGTTAGATAAGTTTCTTGCTTTCTATGGTTCACTGAATTGTTCATCTTGAATGCTTGTTTGCTTAAGTGTAATAAATAAGCTATTGGTTTGCCCTGTCTTATGATTATGTCCTTATGTTTATCATTATTTGATATCATCTTGTTTAAAAGTAATTTTTTAAGGATTCTTCACTGCCCTTACACACCTACTATGCTCACAAACTTTATGTTCATTTCACTTCACACATGCCTTAAAGATCCATTTGACCATGCTAGATTTGCCCTGTTATGCATCCTGTTTCATTGTTGATATATCCATGACTTTCATAGACTCCATAGCCCAATGATTTGAAGACCTCTCACTCCACCTATTCTACTTGATCATCTTACCCAACCAAAACAAACAAGAAACCCTACACTTAACAACTAGCCTAAAATCAACCATCTAAAGCAAACAAGTTCATATCCTTTGCATACAATAGAGAGAGCCCTCTCTAAGTACAGGAAGGCTAGGTCCTAGGACTTCAAAGACTGGTCTGATGTTACCCTCTTCATTGGTATACCAATCTGCTAAATCACTGGACACTAACAGACCCATTGCTTTTAAAAGTTGTCCAATTAAAGGAAAGTATTTACAGAAAGATATTTATGAGAATGAAATGTTGGAAGTACTATATGCACTAAAAAAATGGTAACCTTACCTAATGGGAAGACACTTTAAGGTAAAATCATATCATGGTAGTCTTAAATAGTTTTGGAACAAAGTCTACCTTCAAAAGAGCAGCAAAAATGGGTCACAAAGATGTTAGGTTATGGCTTTGAAATCATCTACAAAATAGGGAAGCTAAATGTTACTGCATATGCACTCTCATAAAGGATGAGGACTTGGAATCATTGTTGTGTGGAATTTCTATTATAAAACCAAATTTGATAACTGAATCAAGGAGGAGTGGAAGAATGACGAAGAAGTGTGGACACTCATTCAAAGTTGCAGCAAGATCCCAGTAAATCTGATACATTTAGCTGGAAAAATGATTCATTATGGTACAACTAGCGCTTGTATTTTTGTAATAATTCCCAACTAAAACAAAATATTCTTTTGGAATTGGACACCTCTCCCTTAAGAGGAAACTTGGGATTATTTAAAACTTACCGTAGGGTCAAGAAAGAATTGTTTTTGGATGGCCTTAAATCTGATATTCAAAATTTTGTGGTGGAATGTTTGGTTTTCCAGCAAAATAAAGTTGAGACAGTTAAAAACCTGGGTATGCTACAATATTTATGCATTCCAAGTCAACGTTGCGAGGATATTTCAATGGATTTTATCATAGGTTTACACAAGTCTGAAGGAAAGAGTGTCACCATAGTGGTAGTTGATATGCTTACCAAGTATGCACACTTTTGTGCATTATCTCATCCATTTAAAGCCAATATAGTTGCTTCTACATTTTATGAAAAAAATTCAAAAGCTACATGGAAACCCAAAGATTATTGTGAGCGACAGAGATCCCATTTTCACTAGAAATTTTTTGGGTGGAATTATTTTATTGTCTAGGTAATCAACTAGCTCATAGCTCATCTTATCATCCTTAATCTGATGGAAAAATTGAGATAGTGAAAAAATGTTTGGAAGGATATCTTCGTTGCTTTGTATCTGATAAACAAACACAATCGGTTAAGAGGTTACCTATGTCTGAATGGTGGTATAACACTTCCTTCCACATTGCAACAAAATGACCCCATTTATGGCACTCTATGGATATCATCCACCATCCATCACATTATCTTTAAGAGAAAATTATAACATTCAAGTAGTGGAAGATCACATCCATCATCAACAAAAATTTCTCCAACTCCTAAAGGATAACCTAAATTTGGCGCATAATTGAATGAAACAACAAGAAGATCAACATCATAGCAAAAGAAGTTTTGATGTAGGTGACTCGATATTTTTATGACTACAACCATACAAATAAATGTCCCTCAAGCAAGCTAAGAAGGATAATAAATTATCGCCAAAGTACTATGGTCCTTACAAGGTGTTGCAAAAGATTGGTACTATGGCATACAAATTGGAGCTTCCAACATCTTCCCAAGTGCACCCAGTTTTCCATGTTTCATGCTTAAATAAGGTTATAGGTGACAAACTCCCAGTTCAAACAATATTTCTAGAACTTGACGAGGAATGAAAAATCATATTGAAACCTAAAGTAGTCATAGAAACAAGAACTTGACAGCTACGTAATCGATCAATTTCAGAGTATCTCAGCAAGTGGAAGAACTTACCCGCTAAAGATTCCACATGGGAGGATGAGAATTTTATATAGAAGAATCCATAACTACTCAAGCGTTGAGGACAACACTTTTTTGAAGGAGAAGGGCATCTTAGGTCCCTATAATACTATTGTATCCCCTTATTTTTATTGTTAGTGTAGTCCCTTTATTGTTATTGTTGTGCCCATGTAATCCCCATAGTGTTATCATCGTGCCCCATAGAAGCCCACTATTGGTATTTTTGTGCCCTTACATTATTATTGTTATGTAGGATCTTATTATATTGGGACCCGTTAGACTCCTATATATAGAAAGTAGGTTTTTATCATTTGAATCATCCAAGAATTTTTCATTTATGTAATGTAAAGCAGGTTTCCCCTTTGAAGGGGATGATTTATAAGTTGTTGATCTATCTTTTATTCTATTTTTTGAGCTAGTTGCATAAAATTTTGCCTAAAAATTTTGTGTTGGGGACACCCTATCCAAGTTGAGTTCTCTCCAACACATTGTCATGGAGAAAAGGGGAAGTTGTTACACCCTTCTACATTCCATTTTGAGGTAGGAAGAGCATTCCTATTCCCTTTAACTCTCCTTTTACCAAGTCGCAAAGCGTTGAAGAAATTTTTTCTCATATCTAGAAGAGGGAAAGCATGTGTTGGACCCAATTTGTCGCATATGGATGTATTATGATATATTTTATAATGGGTTTGCAGGGACTGCAAGATATTGGAGTGGATGGAAAGAGAACATGATGTTGATGATTAAGTTTCCATTGAATACCCTATGGCATTATCAACCTTATGTAACTATGGTCTCCTAAAGTTCTTCAGGACCCAAAGCATGAGAGGACAACTTGGACTATTGGAAAGGATAATTTGGTGGCAAGATCTTACAAAGTAGTGCTTTTAAGTATAGGGGTTGGAGTTAAATATAGAGATATATGACATATACTTTCTCATGGGTCTATCGAGGGGAGGGGCCCCTGTTAGGGTATCCAAAGGTAGATTATTGGGAGAGAGGACCATGGAGGATGTGATGGCAGAGTATTTCACTCCCACTGTGGCGAAGGAAATTGGGAATATCCTGATCAAAGATATAGTGAACCTTTGATCTGAATGGGAAAGTTAGTGTTTGTTGTGCTAAATTCCAATTCAGACTATAAAAAAAGTGCTTGAGGATTATGAGGTAAATTTCAAGTTAACCATGATTTTTTTTATGTGTTTTTATGTGAATTTCTTGACCAAATTAACATAAAAAAAACAATGAACAACATCATCTAACAGACATGAACATCACCATAAATGATAACAAAACAACACATGATGAAGGAGTTCATCCCTCTTGGGCTACGTATCATTGGTCCAGCTTCCAATGGCTTGGAACCCTTTTATCATGCTCAAAAGTGTGATTACATACATTTTCAATTCTGAAACAGCTCTACAACCTACTCTAATGGCTCCAGAATGCCCAAAATGCTTGTCTAGCCTCTTTCTGCTTCGAATTTGGTCAAAAAATGACTTAGTTATGGCTTCACCAAGTTTTTCCACTAACTGCACCACAAATTCCACCAAATCTGGAACCATCCTACAAATTTTCCCTGAAATTCACTAACTGAGCACCAAATTTAACAATTTCCAGGCAAAATTGTCGGTGTGCCAATTTGACCATTAATGCCTTAATCTGAATTATTAACCATGAAAAAATGTGTTTAATTAAAAATCACCGGACGATTTGATAACTGCTGGGAGTTAGCTCTGGTAAGATCATATTGGAGGTGACATTGGCAGTGAGCTCAGGCGGCTTACTACCGGGCGACTTTAGCGGCGGTCTCAATGATGTGACACATGGAGGATGGTGTGATGTTAACGGTTATAGAACAGTTGGGGGGGAGGGGGTTTTCTTAGTCTCCCACCCATGGTCCAGCCCCCAGGCATGGTGACCAGGGCTGGGGCTAGACCTTAGTCCCCACCCCAAAACATAAACCTTTTAAACCTTAAGTATAACCTAAATCCATTAAAAATTAAGAACTACTGTGATGGCATGATGGTAAAGGCTCTGTGCTAGTTTCTTGGAGGTCACAGGTTTGACCCCCACCCATGCTGCTTGGACCTTGACCAAAATTTTGATGGCCCTCGGTCGCCACGTGGCGACCCTGGCCATGCCGCATGGCAGCTTATAATTCCCCACCCAAAACCCAATCAAAACCTGATATTACAAACCAATAACGAAGTTCCACTTGGAAAAACATAATTTTTCAGAGAAATATTTCTTTGACCAGTCAACCTGCCACATGGGCATGCCTAGTCAGTAGTATGGACTACTAATTGAGTTGTCCCTTCCTTTTTTTTTTCCAAAAATTTTTCTGTTTGACAAAGTGGACAGAACATGTTTCTAGGAGCATACAATTTTAGTTTTCCGTGAAGTGATTTGCATCAGATTCAAAACGACGAGATCTACGTGTTCATTCAGGTTCCACACCATTCTGATAACTTTCATTTTTTAGCATAATTTTGAGCACCTAATCATTCCTCCCTACTGGAAGCTTTTGGACCCCAAAAGATCACTTTCATTTGTTCAATAGATGAGGGTACAGTTCCCTCACCTTTCCAATCTCGATCCCTTTGGCCTTGCTTGGATTTGTGCCTTTGAGCCCCACACGAAGGTAGTCTACACTCCCTCGTTTTGATGTCCTTGTTCTTTTATCAAGAATGGTTTCTTGCTGAAGCTCATCAAGGTATTTAGGAACAAATTCTTTAATGGAAGGAATCTAAACATTTTCTCCTTGATATTAAATCAACGGAGGCTCATACAATCTTAAATTCTCAACATTAACAACAAAGTAAATTTTCATGTATGAAGGAAAATCTAACTTGAAGGCATCATCACCAATCTTTTCCAAAATTCTAAAAGGACCATAACATATTTTTTTTAGTTTTTTACCTTCCCCTTGAAGCCTCTCTTTTCTAATGTGAAGGAAAAATTTGTCACCAACTTGGAACTTGTGATCTACACGATGTTTGTCGTGCCCTGCTTTGTACTTTCCTTGGCTCTTTTCAAGCTGATATTGAACTGTTTGATGTATCAATTGGATTTTTCTATGAACTTCTTGGCTTTGTCTATGTCTCTATGGCCATCAACAGAAACATACTTCCCAAAAATGAAATCCAATGGAAATATAGGAAAGTATCCAAGACATGCCTCAAATGGCGATGTTTGTGTAGAGGAGTGTTTTGCACGGTTGTAAGCATGTTGAATGTAATGAAACTATTCATCCCACAACTTAGGATGATTGTTGCAATATCCTCGAAGAATATGTATGACTATTCGATTGACCACTTTGGTTTGACCATCTGTTTGTGGATGAAATGTTGTACTCTTTTCCAACTTGGTATCCATCAAGTCCAACAAACTTGACCAAAGATTCCTATCAAATCGAGAATCTCGATCGCTAAAAATGGATGTGGACAACCCAAAATGAACCCAAACATGCTGAAAGAATAGTTGAGTTTTTGGTTCAGTTGTGATTTTCTTTTTACATGACACATCTTGTTGAACCTATCCACAAATACATACAAATAATCATGACCTCTTTTTGACAATGGAAGACCTCCTACAAAATCCATAGAAACACTCTCCCATGGACGCGAAGGTACGGGAAGTGGTCTGTACAATCCTAACTTCCTATTGCTAGGCTTACTGACTGCACAATATGAACAACCTTTAATGAAACATGACACACTTTCAAGCATACAAGGCCAATAAAAATACCTTTGAAGATGTGACACTATTTTTCTTACACCGAAATGTCGAGCAATAAGAGAAGTGTGTTCTTCCCTTATGATATTCACTCTCTCCCCCTGTGGAATACAAAGCTTTCCCAAATGATACAACAAGTTATTATGTACATGGTAATCCAGTTCCTCTACTTGGTTGCCTTGACTCAAGTTTGCATAAACATCTTGAAAGTCATTATCAAATCCATATTTCTCAACATAACTTTCATGCAAAACATAATTATGCTTGAGTAAAGTAGCTGCACTAACAATAGGCCTAGAAAGCATATCAGGAACCTTGTTGTATATAGCTTTCTTATGTCTGATGACCAAGTGGAATTGTTGTAGGAAACTCATCCATCGAAAGTGCCTTGATTGCTGCAACTTAGTTTTTGATTGCAAGTATTTCAATGGTTGGTGTTTGGTGTGTATGATGCTTTCCTTTCCCATCAAATAGTGTTTCCACTTTTTCACACTTTGAGCCAATGCATAAAGCTCCTTTTCATAAGTAGGATAGTTAATCACTACACCATTGAAATTTTCTGAATGAAATGAAATGGGATTACCATGTTGCATAAGGACTATGCCCATGGCATAGTCGCTTGCATCAGTTTGAATCTCAAAGGGTTGTCTCAAGTACAATAGTGAAAGTATTGGAGCTGAACTGGTCTTCTCTTTCAAAGCATTGAGTGCTTTTTGTTGCTTTACTCCTCACTGGAAGACCTTTTTCACACTATTCAATGCATGCAATGGAGCTATGATAGAAGAGAAGTTAGCAATAAAACTCCTCCAATATTGGGCTGCTTCTAAAAATATTCTTACCTCAGTGACTGTCTTGGGCGTTGGCCAATTCACAATGACCTAAACCTTAGATGTGTTTATCTTCAACTCAACTCCTCTAACAATATGCCCCAAGTACACCAAAGAATTTTACCAAGTTCACATTTTCAAAAACAATTGTTCTTTCCTTAACACATCAAGTACTTTTCTTACATGCATGACATGTTCATCAACTGATTTACTGAAAATAAATATATTATCTATGTATAATATGACAAAATCATCAAGAAATGGCCTCAACACATCATTCATCACACGCATGAAGGTAGCAGGAGCATTACATAAACCAAAAGTAACAACTAGCCATTCAAACAAACCTTGTTTTGTCTTGAATGTTGTCTTCGAAATGTCACCTTCAGCAATTCTAATTTGATGGTAGCCACTCCTTAAGTCCAACTTAGTAAAAATAATTTGCATATTTCAATTGTTCAAGTAAATCATCTATTCTAGGAAGTGGATAATGGTTCTCTATCGTAATTTTTTTCAATGCATGAAAATCTACACTCATGCACCATGTTCCATCCTTATTTGGCACCAACACAATAGGTGGCATGGCGAAGTACTTGGTTGGATGATCCTTTTGGTGTAGGGAAATTAGAATCCCTTTTGCTTGGTCCATATACTGTTAAACATTTTTTAAAGAAGGGGGATAAGTGCTCATTGTCTATGACACTGGGGCTTCACTCAATGAACCTCTCACATATCACATTCACTCCTGGCATACTAAAAAATGCCCTTAATTTGAATACCAATTCTATTTATGGTTTTCAATTATGTGTTGGATCATAGTTTCTAAGATGCAATTAATGGCCTCGACTTGATCATTAGCTTGAGTGCAGTAGGGAGAGGAGTTCTTGCAGTGAAACCCTAGCTTGGTTTCCAATTCAGTCATCATATGATTATGAAAGTGAGATCCATGATTAGTCACAATATCTTTGAGGACACCAAACCTAGTGATGATGTGCCTGAAAAAGAATAGAGTTGTGGTGGTGCCATCACTGGAGTATGTAGGAATAGCCTCAACCCACTTATTGAAGTAATCTATAGCCACAATGACATAATTATGGCTGATGGATGAAGTAGGCTTACATTGCATGAAATAAATACCCCATGAAATACTATATATATATATATATAGGAACAGAGATATGGTTAAGATAAATATTCTCTACAGGATTTTGTTGACTATCAATGTCCAATAGCTCCTAATGAGTCCATCTGAAACTAGTACATCTACGAGGCTTACATGAGCCTCCTCGTGGAATTTCCTAATCAAACCCTAAAATAGAATATGATAGTCAAACCCCTTATGCAAGATTACTTATTGATCACTCATGGTGTGATAATGCTACTAAGGTGCCATGTTGCACTAGGGCATGAGGGCTTTATTGGGGGAGCAATAAAATACCACATTTATTCATATTAGGGGATATATATTGAAGAAACAATGACATAATATATTGAGCATATAATAAGGTGTAAAGGGTTTTTATATTGACAAGTACAAAAAATGGATATCAAAATTAATGAAAAAATATAAAGGGGTATAAAAAATTTTAATGAGAAAATGGATGTACCTACAATATCTAGTGAAATTAGGGGCTATTAAAATTGGAAATGAATAGTGGGTTTGTATTGGTAGAGAGTTAAATAATGTGATTTTTAGAGGTATTTTCCAATATGTAATCAAATTAAGGGTATTGTTTAGTATGCCACAAACACACATGATATGTCAGAGGTTCATTGAGTGAAACCCACATGCACTAGGGTGTGCGTAAAGGTGGTTATTATGGTTTGTATTTTAATAATTCTCTCTCTGCTACTATAGGATGTTGAGGAAGGGGTTAGGTCTTCATCTAGCTAATGAGCACCTAATGTTGGGTTATGCATAACATTCTCTCTATCTTGGGACAAAGGAGTTGGCTTGGAGTCCTAACTTAAACTCCACCCATAATTTCCTCAATGCATACAGAGGAACCTTCTTATTATTTCAAGGAGGTTTATCAAAACCATGAACCATCTATCCATTCGATGGTCTCAGAATGTTTGGCAGGTACATAAGTCCATACAAATGTGTTTCTTGTTGACTAATATTTGTTTTTTGTTTCTTGGATTAATGAACATTGATAGGAAATATTGTTTGGTAATGTTCAAGTCTCTAATTTGGTCTTTATTTAGACCAATTTTATAGTATTTATACATCATAGCCTTATAATTAGGAGTGTTAGTTAATATTTCTTGGGAATTACAAATAGATGTGTTGTCTGAATTTAGAAAACTTGTTAGAGACAATTGTGAGGGTATTTCAGTGTTTTGGAGATCATGTACGAGTGGCCTCAAAGTTGTCAATGATGTATCAATTTTGGCATTGGGATTTCTCTATTTTGGTTTGGTTTTTGGTTGTTTTGAGTTTAGGGTTTGGTGATGGTCGGATTGGATTTTCATTATGCTCCATGGTAGAAAAGTCTCTTATAACTCAATAAAGTAGTTGTGTTTTGGGAAACCTTTATGTTTTCTATCCAATTTTAAATCAAATTTTAAGACAAAAAAAATGGCATTGAAAATCTTACCTAGAATCTAAAGGAGGTCAATTCCATTGATTGGTGCTCAAGGTAAACCAAGGAGCCAATTTTTGGCTCAAAGACATCCCAAAAACCTGCCACGTGCCGCAAAATAAGAAAAAAAGGGTTGCAGATGTACATAAATTTATATGCACTAGGAACGTGCATGTGTGTATGTGTTTTCTGCTGCTATATCTAGTTGATGTTCTAGTTGATGTCCTTGTTGGTAGTTCAAGGCTTCCTGAGTTTGGATGTCCAGAAATGCACAAACATTCTTACGAGTGTGCTTTCAGAATAACCCCATGGCCACTTTTGAGGCCATCAATAGTGTCCACACCTATACAATTAATTCTTTTGGAAAAGTATTACTCAATAGTTGAGGATGTAATTGAAATAGTACTACTTTTAAATTATTTATTAAGGACTATTTTTCATTCATAAACCATACAATATGTAACCTTATAATATTATGATTATAATATTGACAATAAATATTATTATTAATAGAAATATTGTAATTACTATATCTTTCTTTTTATGAGAAATATCCTGATATTTTATATGAGGAATATACAGGTCCATAGGATAACAATTATTCCGACCCCCTGAATAAACTCAATTAACAATTATAATTATCATATATATTGAAATATAATAATAATAATTTAATTTTAAAATTAATATTAGGCAAGAAATTAAATTGGTGCATGAAGACCCTTGTTTATAGTAAAAAAATGTCTCTTTTAAATAATTGTTTTTAAAATAAATATTAATGATTAATTTGTAATTATTATTAAAAGTATTTTAAAATATTATATGAAATTAAGTTTCTACGATCCACCTAATTATTATTAATAATTAAATTGAAATTCTAAAAACTCTATTCCAAAATAAATATAACTAGTTACTTAAACCGTCCTTGAAATTAAATAACTAATAACCTCTCAAAAAAACACACCCGACAAAAAACCAAGGCGTGTGGGGACTTCCCAAATGAGTCCAAATTAGCGGTGAAATTGATGCCAAAACTGAAAACAAAAGCAACGAGGAATGTTTAACGCTTTGATTGGCACTCGAAATTTTATCCATCCAATCCGGAAAAGAGATGGAAAGAGGTCAAATAGGAAAAGAAATGCAGGTGCCACGTTGATAGCAAGTACCGAAGAACACAAGATATTTTTAAGAATCTTTATGTTATGTGGGTGGATATTAATCTGATTTCCACGTGATGGCTTAATCTTGGTTTGATTTAGAAAGAAAAAAAAAAGGTATTTTTAGGACGCTAAAAATGATAAGGTATGATTTGATCAGGATATTTTTGACACAAATATATTTGATATTTTTCCATGTGAGAAGAAACTTCAGTGTGAAGTTATCGGATTTTGGAATTGAAAAAGTGATAGACAAGCTTTATAATGTAAGAGATATAAACAATATAAATACAAGTCCTATCATTAACTTTAATTTCTAGAATTTTAATCTTTAAAATCAATTTGCAAGTAGTCCACCATTATTATTATTCTGATGGGCTTTTCCTTGATTGTCCGATTAATGGATGACGTCAGTTATTATTCCTTAACGACAATGAACCACTTTGACATTGCCGACTCTACTAGTTCAATTTACCTTTGTTGATATAAAAAACTAAGAACTAGGTCACATGGGAAATTACATATTAAGAGATATAGACAAAGAGCATGAAGGAATAGATAGAAAGAGATCGGTCAAGGAGACTAGTCGTGCTTAGCTATGGTCCAACATTCTTGTTTGAGGGGAAAGTCTTCAAAGGATTGTCACGAGGAAGAGATTTGTGAAGCTAATGAGATGCATCCATGATTGGCTAACTTATCTACAATTTTATTTCTAGATCTTTTGATGTGAGTAGGGATGATCACCAGAACAGAAGGAAGGAGTGATGCTACTTGTATGAGTAGGCTTTCAAGTCTCCAACTGCGAGACATGTTATTGATTTGAGTGCCGTGTAGGATCTTGGGGATAATGTTTATAATGACTTGTGAAACTAAATCCACCATAAGTTTGATGTAGCCTTGAGTCTAGGAAATCAATAGTTCCTCTTCTGGGGCGTTCAATTATATTGCATTGTTACTATTATATTCGATAAAACTTGAATTAATGTAGATATGGGATCCCAAATGATCCTTGAAGATAACTCCATAGGTCGCCTTTCCCGGGATACTTTTGGAAGCATTGTTAAAATTTCTCTTTAGAAAATTAGGGGGAGGAAGGCTCTAGGAGGAGGGAATAGGCATTGTAGCAAGTTGAAGAGGGGTAAATCACAACTCTTGGAGTATGGAACCATCTTTGACGAATTAGGGACACCTCACTTAAGGCCTATTGGTCTGACCGAGATTGCATGGAAATTGATTCCTTTCTTTTGAACTGTGATCTAAAGAGAGTCGCGACGAAGGGAGTAATTCTTAAATATGTGATGATTCCTCTCTTTCCGAAGAGCCCAAAGGAGCAGGACTGGAAGGAGAGTCTAGATGTGATTTAAGATAGGATTATTAAAATCTTGATCCCTTCAATTGTTAATGGTGTGAGGGATATTAGATAGATCATGATATGAACTCTTCATGGTAGCTTCTAGATTGCTCCATAGATAATTGGAATAGGGAAACTATTAAAGAGGTTCTCCATATTTACATTATTGAACTATGGGCCATAGGAAGATGGAAACTTTCAGCCATAAATTTATCTACCAGATGGAATATTTTGGCAATTATTTAGAACCCACTTCTAAGCTATATGGCTCATGAATGGAAAAGAAATTACTTGGTCCATAACCCATCTCATTTTATCAACTAAGTTAGATACCATGATTATTCTTTGTTGAAGCTTCCACCAAAAGTTTGACCAAGTCTCGTCGCTGGGCATTGGGTTCCATTCCCTCATAGTTAACCATTTTCTCCATGTTTGATACAAGTTAGAGCCATCCCAATAGTATGTGACATTGTGAAGGCCTTGGG
The DNA here is from genome assembly GCA_034641835.2 of Pinus albicaulis. Classification (NCBI taxonomy): domain Eukaryota; kingdom Viridiplantae; phylum Streptophyta; class Pinopsida; order Pinales; family Pinaceae; genus Pinus; species Pinus albicaulis. The sequence goes on along the minus strand of CM076584.1, from coordinate 412,161,286 downwards.
AAGTCATGTGGAGATGCAGATCCCTTAAGTCACTTTGGTATTGGATTTTTGGGAGTTGTAACTTGTTGTCATGACTCCTCCGAAAACAAGGTTGTCTCTCCATCGTGAATTTCTCAAGAGTAGTGTTGTTATATCAATTGCATTCCTTTTTTTTTAAGATTTCAAATGAATGTGCCTACTTTGAAAAATGGAATTATTATGAGCTGCCGAATAGGAATATGATTTGCATATTTTCTCATCCATATACATTTCCAAAGGTCTCAGCCTCCTTGGAGCCAATGCCACTAGATCTTGGTTCCCATATCCATAGCTAAAGTTGAAGGATCTTTTAGCCTTGGGCCTCTCTTTAGTTTGGGTTTACAAATATTATCCCAAGATACAAGCACCCATTTATTTTCAATTTTTTCTCCTTCCCAGGAGAAACACTACTACAAGGTCTGATTGAGTTAAGGATGGCGGATGTAGCCATCAGAGGAGAGAATAAATATATGGGAAGTCCTTTAGAACTGACTTGAGGAGGAGTAGTCTCCTTAGCAGATTTAGTTATCAAAAGGTCGAGCTTTTTAACTTGTTATTGAATTTGTTGATTAGATCCTCCCATAAATTGATTTCGAGGAAACTATCCACAATTGATGCTTCCAAATATTTTGTTGGGAATTTGTTGATTTGGAAACCAATCGTCTTTGCAATATGTTTTTGCAAAACCGAAGGTGTAGTAAAGAAAAAATATGATATTTAACTTTGTATTTATCCATACTTAAGGCAAGAGAGAAGTCCTCAAAATTTTGAGAAAATCCTTTGGCTTCTTGAATAGTTGGAATGCCCATACCTAAGGTATCATCAACAAATTGTTGGTGCAATAGAGGGATATAATCACCAAATAAATGTAGTCTTTTGATTTTTTTTAATCCTTAATTGACACTTAAAATGATCGATAGACGTCCTCCATTGCTATAAGAAAGAGAAAAGGTGACATGGGATCTCCTTGTCGAATACCACAAGAGGCCAAAATGGGTGCTGCAATAGGAAATTTGTTTAGAAAAAAAAGAGAAGAAGGATGAAGATATAAGGCTACTAATCAAATAGATCGAGTCAAGCTCGAAAACAAAGGCATGTATAATGTTAAAGATATCTCCAATTGATTTGATCAAATGCCATAGAGAGATGATATTTTAGAAGCATGCCAAGTTCTTGGAGAATTTTAAATAGTGCAGGGTTTTATGTGAAATTATTATACCATTCAGAATTTAATTCCCCTAGGATCCAAGATGTTGGGGAGATGAGAAGGCCAAGCTACTTGATGGAGTTAGAAAATGCAGATTCTCTCAACGTAGTGAAGGGTCATAGATGTTTGAAAAAAAACAAGTTTTTGATGATCTTATGAGCTGAAATTGCACAGTGAAAAATATGAAAGTAGAAAACATGTTAAGGATGGATACCTCTTGAGTGTTCCAGATGATAGCGAGAAATTTGGATTTATCTTGGGTGTCAAAAGATATTGATTGGAATCCTCAACCGCAGTTTCCTATCAACTTGCATACAAATTGACAGGAATTTTATTTTCCTAAATCATCAAGAAGGTTGGATGTTCTATGATCCCTTGTCCTTGAGAAGCCTTTGCATGGCCTTACTATTTAGGCCTATAATATTCTAGGATATTTTCTTCATGGGGGAGATGAGTTGGTGGAGGGATAAACCTCCAATTTCAACTTTATTCTACCTGATTTGAGAAGAATGCATGGGGGCTTCACTGGGGGAGCAATACTATACCACATTAATTCATATTGGGGGATATATATTAAGGAAAAAATGACATAATATATTGAACATATAATAGGGGGTAAAGGGGTTTTATATTGGGAGGTATAAAATATGGCGTTCAAAGTTAATTAAAAAATATAAAGGGGTATAAAAAATGTTAATGAAAAAATGGATACCTACTATATATAGTGAAAGTAGGGGTTTTAAAATTGGGAAGGTGTATTGGGTTTGTATTGGTAGGGGGTTAAATAATGTTATTTTTAGAGGTATTTTCCAATATGTAGTCAAATTAATGGTATTGTTTAGTATGTCATAAAATCATGTGATATGTCATAGGTTCCTTGAGTGAAGTCCCCGTGCAAGAATTCCACCCAATTCTTCCAAAATTTGTTGATTTTTCTTACGACCTTTTTCCTTCTCATCCATGTGTTGCTTTGTATTCTCCTTCATAGGTTGGACATGAACCCTTAAAGAATTGGCACTCATTTTTCCTATTGATTCCTTTTGGGTTTTCTTCCTCAATTCTGGAATTGCTCTACTTAGCTTTTTGACTTGATGCTCTGGGAATGAGTTTCAATTTTTACCTTTCCACGCCTTAACAATGCTTGGGAGGTAAAAAGTGTCAAAATCCATTTCTTTAGTTCCCTCATTATTGTGTGAAAACTTAGAATATTTCCTTGAGGGTTCCCGTGGATTCAAATTCTAGGGTTGTGAGGAGGTAATAGGAGGAACCTTGTAGGATTATTTAGGGTTGTTGGCATCAAGCATGGCTATCTCTCGGAGAGAGGGGGGGGGAGGGGGTCAAAGGTGAGGCTAAGGATTCAATATTTGTAAGTGTTTCAAAGTTTTTGTTGGTAAAATGGGTTTTTTCAGAGTGTGTTTGCAAGAGTGGAAGTTTGGATCCATGATGGTGATTAATCATTCTAGAGAAGCCATCATGATCTGTAGCTTAGCCTTGATCTGGGGTGGTATCAAGAACTAGCATGGGGAATTTTTTTGTAAGGGTTCCCGTATTCGTGACATCTACAGTAGTGGAATGGAATGTGTTCATAGTCAAAGGTTTGCTTCTATAGTTCACCTTGATACTTGATATCAATAGACTTGGGAAAGGGATTTGAGATATCATATATACACATATGCAGGCATAAGATATGTATATTTCTTGTTTAGTGGATCCAGAGACTTTGAAAAATGACTCTGGGGATTCTAATTCCTACCAATATTTATTTATCCCATAATTCGATAAGAAAGGAGTACATATATATACAAAATGGGGCTATCATAAAATCCTCTATCTGGAACAAATGTCTCAGTCTAAATCCTAAGATATAATCCTGCAATTTTGAAGAAGTATGTACCATTTAAAAAAATACTCAAGCGATCTTCCATGTTGGAAAATATAACTGATATGTAAACTACCATGGATATTCCACTGGATAGTTCGTCACAACAAATCTAATCAAATATTATATTATAAATCTAAAATTATACATTATTAGAATTTATTAAATTTCTAGATCTGTTGATTTTACTGTAATTAATGCATGCATGCGAATGGAAATTATGCAAAAAATAGAAAATGGAAAAAGAAAATCTCACAAGCACACTTAAGACACAATATATGCTATGGGAAACACTTTCGAGAGAAAACCCAACTTGAAGGTGAGGCCCCTCCACTCTCTTTCTCTATCTAGAAATATGGTTGTAATTACAAAGAAGTATGACATGTGGCCCGTGGTCTACTACAATGCACAAATCCTCTCTTTGTGCTCTACATCCTATAACTCTTGGATTTTTTTCTCATCTATGGAACAAATGCACTCAAAAGAATTGAATGACTCTTCCTCCTTGTCACCCAGTTATAACACAACCCGATAGCCTACTAGTGGTTAATTTTGACTACCTCAACTCTTAACTAGAGTTACAATAGAGACTCTTCTAGAGTATTTTGCATAAAAATAATGTGGATAGCCCCTTTTCCATGAATAATGGGGGCTAACGTGGCAACCTCTTGAACCATGGTGGTGAAAAAAGTAAGGTCAACTTTTGAGTGGCATAACTTTCACATATGGACTCTGATTGACGTGCTTCTTGCGACGTTAGAAATATATTTCTATGTAAAATAGTAAAATGAAAAATTTTGGCACTGAAGTAGAAAATTTTATCCCTAAAAAATGTCATTTTATGCCTCAAAAATATCTTTAAAGGTTTCATACCCTGTTTTTCCAAAATGGGTTCTGCTGGTAAAAATGGTCTTGTGAGCTGATTCCTCCACTTTTTCCACTCTAAATGCATCGATATGGATGAAAAAAAATATAATGATCCAATTTGGATCATACCTCCCCATTTTGGGAGGTGTTTGGTCTGCAAAATATTCTGCTAAATGAGGTGAGGAAATTTTTCCTCCACCTTCTCTCTAGTGTACCATTTAGCTTTGTCTGGAAGTTGTCCCTTCAACTCAATCTGCCAAAGTTCATGCTAACCCTGTCTTATAGTGTTCGACCTATTTTAAAAAATTGTATCTTCTGTCAACTCTACCTGAGCATCTGGTGCCAAATCCTCCATAGAAGGCAGGACGTGTTCCTCTCCTGATCCAACATGGAAGGCTCATAGAGTTTTAAATTATATACATTCACAACTGAGTAAATGTGCATATATGGTGGTAAAATGAGTCAATAGGCATTATCACTGAGATTTTAAATTATCTCAAAGGGACCATACCTCAAAGCATTTATTTTCTTAATAGTCCCCTATAGCCTCTCCTTGTTCAATTGTGGCCAACCTTTGTTTCCCACCTTAAACAACTTCTCTATTCTTTGTTGATCATGTCTATCCTTATACTTATACTACAACTTATGAAGTGTTTCTTGTAATCATTGGTTCCTACTAATTTGGTTCCTCTAAGATGGAGGCCATCATGAAATCATTGGTTCCTACTCATGAAATTGTTGGTTCCTACTAATTTCCTCAGGTAATGTGTTGCCACAATGAAGCTCCTGACCCCAGAAACTTAGTAGGAACCAACGATTTCATGATGGCATCCATCTTAGAATGATCTATCTTCAGCTCTCCTCCACCAATCACATACCCAAAATACAACAAATATTTTTGCGAAAACTTGCACTATAGAAAATCCACATAAATTCAACTGATCTTGTAATATGCTAAAAAAAATACTTGAAACTATTATACAAATTGCGGAAACTAATTACGATTTCATAATCACATGAACAAGAAAGAGAAACACTAAGCTTCAGATAAAAACCTCTCTATCTGTATATTTCATTAAGTCAAGAATAAGAAACAATACAATTCTTCTCTTAGGCTTGAGATCTCTCTGTACTATCTCTGACTGTCTCACTCTGATCCCAACAAGTTTGGTCCAATACTTAACCAAAAACTTGCCTCTAGGTTGCTCAACCTCGCTTACACATTCTTGAGGGAATTGAGCCCCTATTAATTAGGAAATTCCCAAAAATTGATTGCGGAATTCATCTAACACGTCTTGCTGACCTCATGCATCACCTGTACAATTTTCTAACAGTACAACTAACAGTCTACTTCCATTTAAATCCAATCTCAACTGGGTCACTATTAGAAATGACATGCAACAACTATTTAAGCGACTTATTAGTTATTTGATTGATCATTGCATGTGAATTAAATTGGATTTTATTCACTGGACCTCTCACTAGCTCATCCATTAGTTAGAACTAGTTAAACTTATTTTAACTCAAGTAATTAAGTTAAACAATTACAACTGAAAATAAACTGCAACTGGACCCCATAAAACTTAGAGTGAACTCTACATGTCTCTAGTTTTACCCTCAACTTGAATTGACTAAGCTAACTAAGTCTTCCTGAATCAGTTAACTCATACAACCTATCATGTGATGCAGAATTACAATTTCATTATAATTTAATTAAGGGAAAATTAAATTAGAAGCCCTTCATGTTTCCAATTTCAACACTCCCTCTCAAAAATAAAGGGATTGTCTGCTACCCCATCTTGCCTCTGTGGAGGTCAAATTTTCCTCTTGAAAGTGCCTTCATCAAGATGTATGCATGCTGCTCCTCCTTGGGAATGTAATCTAATGACATAATCTGCCTCTACACACAATATCTGAGATGGTGATACTAGATAACAATATGCTTGGACCTGTCATGAAAAAATGGATTAACTGTGATTTTGATGCAACTCTGGTTATCACAATAAATCACCTTCGAATCCATCTATCGACCAAACAAAGCAACAAGTATCTTCTTCATCAAGATGGACTCACATGTTTCCTGATTGGTTGCAATTTACTCTGCCTCTATTGAACCGAGTGCAACTGATCTCTGTTTCCTATTGTACCAAGAAACTTTTGTTGATCCATTGCTGAAGACGCCCCATGATGTGATCTTTTTATCAAATGGACTCCCTCCCCAATCTGCATTTGTGAATCCTTGAAGATTCACTCCCTCTTTCCATCTGTACCATAGCCCAAACTCTTTAGTGCCTTTGAGGTATCTCAAAACATGCTTTCCTGCCTTCCAAAAGAGCTTGGTAGGCTTAAACGTAGCTTGACTAAGCTGGTTAACTACATAGCATATGTCTGGTTGTGTGTTAAAAAAATACATGAGTGAACCCACAAGCTTCCTGTAGATGGTAGCATCTACTACTTCGCCTGAATTAGCATCCTCCTTTGTCCAGTTTCCTGCTAGAGGAGTCTCCATGGGTTTTCTTTCTTCCATGTGGAACTTCCTCAGAATCGCATTAGCGTAATTTCCCTGAGTTACAAATACCTCCCCATCTCTTTGCAAAATTTCCAATCCCTAGAAATAGTGCAAGAGCCCCATGTCCTTCATCTCAAATTATCTTGCAAGATCCTCTTTTGAAGACTTGATGAGAGGCTCATCACCTGTCAGTATCAAATATCTGACATACAGTAAAATGATCAAAAGTTTACCTTATACGAAAATATGGTAAAGGTTTGCATCTACTTCAGTCTTGGTGAAGTCCAACCCAATGAAGTAGTTGTCGATCTATTTGGCCCTTACAGTTCTCTCTTGAGTCTGTACACATGTGACTCTCTGTCAAAGCTCTCAAAACCTTTTAGCTGCTCAATGTACACCTCTTACTCAATCGCCGCATTGATGAAGGTTGTATTTACTTCCATCTGCTGTATCTACCATCCCATCTACGCTGAAAGTGAAAGGATGGATCTGATTGATGAGTACCTTATGAATGGTGCCAAGGTCTCATCGTAATCAATCCCCTCCACCTGAGAGAAAACTTTGGCCACAAATATAGAATTGTGTTTCTCCACACTCCCACCTATTTCTTGCCTCACCTTTTAGATCCACTTGGATCCTACAACTAACTTCCCCTCCAGTCTTGGGAAAAATTCCCATGAACTATTTTTGATAATGGAGTCATACTCCTCAACCATGGCATCAACCCAAATTGGTTGTTGCACCGCTTCCTCAAAAAATGATGGTTCTATCTCTACACTCTCACTCATAATAGCCATGTATCTAATGTACTTCTCTGGGGACCTTCTCTTCCAACGCTGTGATGTGAGTGCTCCCACATTCTCTCTAGCATCAAGCACCAACCTGTGAGCCTCTCTAGTGCACTTTATTCTATAACACCCTCTTCCCACATCTACCCAAGTAACCAAAAATCTGGGGTAAACATGTGACGATAGGCTACTAATACGAGATTCAACCTCCTAGATGACCTTAAGGAAGTGGAACCGATGGAAATCTGACAAAAAGAGTTTAGACAACATCAACAACACCTCTACGAGGTAACCCAAACTCCCAGGGTCCTGATCCCTAAGAGGGGACTTATTTTTGACCCTTTTGAGCCTTATCCGTAGGCATGTAAGGGCAAGGGAGCGACTAGAAGCCTATAGCCACTAGCATGCCATGGAAAGGTCGTGGAAAAAACCTCAAAAAGTCAGTTATGTGCTTGCAAATCTGCGTTTCATGCCACCTTTTTATCCCCAAAGCCCAGGTCACTGCCCAGACCTTCATGAAACTTTAGGAGAGGATAAATAACATTAAAAGAAAAATATGGAAGCAATCACATCATCAACCACTCATATGGACCCCCCCAGCCATGACATGATTTTCGTCAAACATGTCACAAACATTGCATCTACAATTGTAAACAACATATTTAAACATAAAGTTCTCATATTTATCTAAGAATCTCTAAGAAGCACTGCTCCCATACATCATAAGATGAAATACCATATAATTTACCATAGATATATTTTTTATTCATTTACAAGTAAAAACATGGATAGAGCCATAGATCATCATCGATAAATTACAAGCTTATACCGAACATAATAAAAACAAAAATACCATGGATAAAACAACAATAGAATCCACATAATAACTAGTGCAGTTACATCAAATAACAAAGGAATGAGATTCTCCTTAGTGACTGTAAAAACCAACTAGGGATGGGACTTCCACATTCCACCTAACCATAGATTGGCTTAGCCAAATATCTCTTGAACCAATCACCCCTGTGCCATATTCCAAGCATGAATGTGGGAATCATAACCAACTGAAAAGGAACCAAACACGCATGGATGCTACTAGAGTTCTATGCCTACACCGTAAGGAATTTGAGGGCCTCCTAGTCTCTCAGGCTTTACTATAATGCACAATCCGATCCAGGGGTCACTAGGCCCTACATCGAAACCATCTCTCTAGGCTTTACCGTACATCCCATCCTGGAATTACTAGGCCCAATGGAGAGAAATCCACCTATTTTATTTACTGTATATCCTGCCATTCACCGGAAAGGATTCCTAGGCCCACTGAGGCACACAATGTGGCTTTACCACAACCCACAGTCTGGCTCATGGGTTACTAGGCCAGTGGCTTTACCGCGATCCACATTCTGGTTCAGGGACCACTAGGCCATGTGTTTGTCATTTTGGAGATCCACTCCACTCAGCTTCGAATCCATCCAGAAATCTAGCTCAACCGAAGTATGAGAAACACATCTCATCAAAGCTATACGGAAATGGCAAAGCTAGGCTGAAAATATTGTCACACCTGGAAAATCCCATGCCAAGATAACATGAAACCACATGCAATACCATGCATGCTAGATCTAGCAAGGAAATCACTAATGCAAGTTGATACCGAAAAAGAATCCCATTGTAGCTTCTTGATCTTACTCTTCCTTGCTTGTTTTTCCTTTCTTACTCCAATGCCCGAGTGGTCCAAGTAGATTCTAAGTGTCCAAGAGAGAGAGAGAGAGAGAGAGAGAGAGAGAGAGAGAGAGTATAATGAGAGAGCTCCAAAAAATGTGATAAAAAGTCTTTCCAACTGATACTCAAAAGTATTTTTATTGATGAGGCCTCTATTTTCTTCATTTCCATTATTTTACTTCATTTTACTCACATGCAACCTGTGACCTTTCATCTCCTTTTTCTCCTAATTTCCATTATTTTCATAAATAAATGTGCAAAATATGCTAGTTTTCCTTTCCAAATCCTTTGCCTTTGCCTTTTCCAATTTCCTTTAGGCATAATAATTGAAATGAACACCCACTAGGATGTTTTGCCCAACATTTAGCTTGGAGTATGTGCCCCATCAACCATGGTTATTATTTTTAACTATTATTACATGGAATTTTCACCAGGGCTGTTACAAAACCCTCCCTCTTGGGGGACACTGTCCTCAGTGTTCAACCACACATATTCCTTAGAAAAAACATTGAAATAAAACATACTACCAATGGAGATTTATAACTTAGCTCGTTGCAGTATTTACAACAACCATTGTTGAAAACATGGAAAACATACCATTTATTGGAGCTTTATAACACAACTCATTACCACATTTACAATAACAACCACATTTTCTTAAACCAACAAATAATCATACTGTCTATGGATATTTTTCATTCCATCTCAATATAATATTTACAATAATATACACATGTACACACACACATTTTCTCAACTAACAAATAGAAGGATACGATGCCTGTATCAACAATAAGGAAACACAGAGGCTCACACCTCCACCCTCAAAGTAATACCAGGATTCACCTCCTTCCCAGGAAGCCCATAATCCATTGCCAAAGTCAAAACTACATCCAATGTCCAAAGCCATAATATTTCGCTATTGTGCCCTCAGTGAATAGTTACCGACTTAGTTTTCCATGGAACACTCCCAATGTGCATCTGATTCCATCTGGAAATGCTAATTACCAAAACAAATCCATCCCAAAACTTCCCTTCTCTTCTACACAGTCCCTTAGAAAATCCAGTAATCCCTTTTCGTGTAGTCACTCAACTTTCAAGTTCCCTGACATCCCATATCCTGGGATATCCATCCCTTGGCAAGGCTTCCTCCCATCGGAAGATACAAAAACCAAGGAATATATCTGCCTCAACCCATCATACTGGTCATAGCATGCTCATGGAAATCAATGGATACTATTGGGCACCCATGTCCCATAATGGCCCTACTCTTGAAGTGCTTTACCAACACACTGCTGCTCATTTCAATTCCTTTTGTTGTTGTTGCTAGTTCTTGCAGTTAGTTTCAACCACCCAACCAGAAATTTCCATGCTTAAGCTTCATGTACCAAACACATAATTCTCATTAGATTCAAAATAAATTGAAATAAATTCACATCATACCTCATTGGTAGCTTGTCAATAAGGTACACTTGCAATCCCATTTACTTCCTGTCACAACAAGTGAAACTTATATGTTTGATCAAATCATCATGTATACACATATCACATCTGGTTAGCTCGAAACACAACCATCATAGGTAAAAATCACGAATCACATGCAATCATCATAAATCATAATCATAAATCACATGTAACCATCATAAATTAGAGTTAGAGATCACATGCATAATAAAACTAAACTAAACTATTGATACTTATCCTTCGTCGGTCCTTAATTCCGCGTTTTTTCTTTCTATACACACACTAGATCAGTTTCCACACTCGACACACACCCAATGCCTTCTCTTCAATCACGTACACATACACGCAGTGTACATCACAACACATACATCCAAAAAATTCGTACAACACCACACAATACATACACTCACACCTGGCATAAAACACAACACAATACATACACATACAACCGGTTTACAACACAACATAATACATACACATACATATAGTGCACAACATGAAAAAATACATACACCTACATCTGGTGTACAACAAAACTCAATCCATATGCCTACACTAGCATACAATACGACACAACACGTATATATACACAGATCACAACAAAACAAATACACATGTCACGATACCACAACTACACCATGCACATACATAGTACCGCATGCCCTCAACACAACATGTATGTCATGCACAAAATACCACATGTATACTAGTTCCATATGCACAACATGTATACAGTACACCCGCACAACATGTACACAACACCAAATGTACACCGCACCACCTGTACAATGTGTACACAATACCACATGTACAATCATGCACACAACACCATATGTGCATAGCACCATGCGTACACAACACTACATATCCAACAAGTGCACAAAAAAATATGCACACAACATGACATATCCAACATGCGCACAGTACGATATGTACATAACACCACATATCTAGCATGTACATAGCATCATCTATACCTAGCACTTCCTATGAAATATACACACTGCACCATATATACAATAGGAATACAACAACATAAGTACACAATACTACATATGTTACATGTACACATCCCCATAGGTACAATCACTGAATATAAAACATGCACAACATATACTCAATAGGATCATTGCACATCTATAAACCACACACTGACCCCATAAGAAGCCTTGCTTCTAATATCTTTCCACTATCCATGCTTATCCTATCATTCTGCATATCACACATCTTTCACTTTGATGATATACCCCTCAAAATTACCTATCCATAATATAAACATATACATAATACAATCATATAATATCAATTCATGTCCACATGATATTTAACTCATAGATTCGTTAGAGTTACTCTTCCCACTTGATTCCTCCTAAGACTGAGAACCTCTTCATGCCATTCATCTGCATAAGAAATCATTCCTCCACAAGAATGATCCTTGACAACTCCGTCGGACATTGACATATATATATATATATATATATATATATATATAATCATTAGCATAGAACAATCATAATTCTGTCATACAACGACATACATATATACATATAAAAATTAGCATTAAACACTCATGATCCATGATGGCCCTGTTAGACACAACATACATACATACATATATGCATACATAAACATCAACATAAATCAACCATGATCTTGTCAGACAACGACATGCATACATGCATATGTACATACATATATAGACATTATCATAGTCATGATCACAACATAATTTCCAAATAACATAAGGTCAAGGTTAAGAGAACTCCCTTTATTCATGCACAACATTGAGAACAATAGTTCCCAACATAGACAAGGCATATGATGCCTCAAACCCATTTAATTTACCTTTCCGGTTACATTTCTCATGTCTATACTACCACTGTATGTTTACCACAATGGACCATGTTAGTGTGAATTATAATCGCAAGTGTACGAAAAAACACTCACTTTATCTGTGCATAAAAAACATCCCTAACATCAAAGATAACTGCCAATTTCCTTAGGCTTTTAGTTAGTGATCAGAATAAATTCTACAGAAATCTAGATCTATGTAGTTAAATAGATTAAACAACAAATAATAAGCAAGAGTTGCTTCGTGCATCCAATGAACAAGACAAGAATTTTTAAAGAATTTTTTGTATTATGACACCGGGGAAGGGAACATATAAAGGTGTTATCAGTACCCCTCAATGGGATGGGTTCTTGTATGTCCTCAGCGCTTCAGATCTAAGATCTCTCTCTCTCTCTTGATGGTGCTGAAAACCTAGACAAAAATGGAACTCAAAGGGAGCTCACAAGCAAAAAGTAGAAAAATATGACAATGATGGGAGGATCAAAGTCAGACCAAAAGTATATATCAAGAGTGATCTCTAGGCAACGAAAGGTAGTCAATGAATGGAAAACCATTCTATTTATAACAAAATATTAAGTTAGTCTAGATATTGGTGCATAATTGAAATATTATTAACCAAATCTAGATCCAACTTTCATGAAATATTTTATTATTTTTGTTGGAGGGAAAAGGAATTTGAATTTGGTCAAATCCCTTTATCTAGAAATAATAAATAAATAAATTATTTATTTATTATTTTAATAATGTGGTTGAGTAATAAATGATTTAGTCAAATTTAATAAGGAATATTATTAAATAGTGATTTAAATAATTATTTCTAGAAAATAATAAGATAAATAATAATTTATCTAATTAATTTTCCTGTTTTGGGTTAAATATGACCAGGAATATTAATTAAACAACGGTTTAATTAATTATTCATAGAGGAAAATCAAACAAATAAGGATTTATTTAATTATTCCTCATGGGGTTTCCTGTTTAGACCAGAAATAACTTAATAAACTGTGTTATTAATTTTTAGTGAAAGAAATTTTACTATGGTAAAATTGGTCTTACATGGTGTACTTTAGTCCATATAATAGTAATAGGTTAGATGACCAAAAATTGGTGTAACAGATTGCCCCCAACGTGTGAGCGTTAGGAGCTAATCGTATGACTGAAGTACGTTGTAAGAACTCAATCACTAGACACCGAAGGGGAGTCATAGAGAGAGAAATACAAGGCGGACTGAAGCGAGAGAGGACAAGACCCTGAGGAGGAAAGACTTACAGGTGTGACAAGTCTCTTTTATGAGTGATTACCTGTTCTACATGAGGTAGGGGAGGCATACCTATGCCCACCGAGATAACAAAGTATAAAGAATAATGGTGCGTCCAGTGAACATGGGATTGAACTATATAGTACATGCTAGCATAAACATGGGGCAGATAAAAACATGATAATGGATCCCACATACATATTGTGCCTAGGACAACAACCAGGACTTATACAATAATATATGAGTACATGAGATATAAGTACAACCAAAGAGGCCTTGTAAAGCAGGAAAGGGCTCTAAAAATCTAAATGATACATGAAAACTAAGAAGGCGCTGCAAGCGGCGGAGGCTAGAACCATGAAATCTATGGAACTGCATCCAAGGTTGTAGTAGAGAGGTCATCCAGGCATGTGGGGGGATGCCTGAAGGGCTACCCCCCTCATGAGGTCTGAAACATTTCACACACGCCCAAGAATCACTGGTACAATCTGCTGCATCACTGAACCATCAAGTATACGGATCTCGGTCATGCCATGAGGAGGTGGAACTGAGAAACAATCAAGTCAAAGGGAAATAAAAGGTCCATTTTCCTGATTCGAGGCACTGAACAAGAGTGGAAGGTGGAACCAAGGTACACTGCCCTCTAGACTTGTCTTCTGGAATGAATAAGCTGATGTTGACAAAAGGAGGTCCACCATAGTTGAGGCAATAAGGAATCCTCAACTAAGGCATGAGGAATAATAGTAGGGCGACTGATTGACTGACACCAGGGATGATGGTGGAATGGGGGGTACTGAGTAGTGGGCTGATGACTTCCCTTGCTAGAGCATAAAGGGCATGGATGACATGGCAGCTAGAGACTCGACTCCGGAGGAGATAGGGGACAGTATGACTGGAGGCCAAAATGTGCGACATGAGAGAAGTACAAAGCAATGAAGGATGTAAGACTATGGCGGGAGACAAAAGGGACTTGAGACAGACTCCATGGATGCGATGATGACTCAACTCGGATGCTCTAAACAAGGGCGACTCGTTGATGCTGCCACACAAAACAGGCCTGATGGGGACCATAAAAACATGAGTACAATATGGTTAGTCACGACGAAAATCAACACGAGCATCGACAAGTATGAAGGCAAAGTGGTGCCCAAGTACAAGTGGCACAAGTGAAGAAATTCGATTTTGAGAAGCGACGAAGTGACCTTTCTTGGAAAAAATGCGTTTGGGTGAAGTATCAAATCACCAAAACCAAAAGTTGCCTACCTAAAAGAAATAAAACGTGCATTTCAAGATGGAAATGCTAAGGGTAATATTTCTTAAGATAGAGTGCATTGTGAGGATTAGGAAGAGGGTGGCCTTCAAAATCCTCTAGAAGGTATGCCCCTTTACCCAAATCCTTACTGATGATGTAAGGGCCTAGCCATAATGATTCAAAATTCCTATGACAGAGGACATCATGAGCCTGGTCATACACTAGAACAAGATCACCTTCGCGAAAAGTATGAGGGTGGAATTTTCAGTCATATTGAGCTTTGGTGCACTTCTTAGCCACCTTGGTGGTTTGCAATGCAACACGACGGTCTTCGGAAGCGTGCTCAAGCATGATAAGTATTTGTTCTAAAGGTTGGGTGTCAGGGAGAAGTTCGACGGCTAGGTGAAGGGAAGGGATATAACACTCAATTGGTAAGACTGCCTCCTCGCCAAAAACAAGATGGAAAGGAGTAAACCTGGTGGTGGTTTTAACAGAAGTTCTATAGACCCACAAAGCAGGGAAGAGCATAAGGTTCCAGTTGGTTTTGTGCTTATTCATCGTCCATTGAAGCTTATTTTTAAGGATTTTATTGACCGCTTCATCTTGGCCATTACCTTGGGGGTAACAGGATGATGAATATTGGTTCTCAAAGCCCAACAGAGAGGATAGCTCACGCCACATCTCATCTTCAAAATGTCGGCCATGGTCAAAGACCAATTCTTTCAGAACTTCGAATTGAGCGATAACATGGTTCAAGAAAAAGAGAGTTGTGGTAGCTGCCATGTTATTGAACGTTGGCATGGCCTAAACCCATTTGGTGAAAGAGTCAACTGCCATGATGATATACTTGTGGTTACCAACCGATTACCAACCGATGTAGGTCGTCATTCCATAAATTCTATGGCTCACTTACAGAAGGGACCAACTAAGATGAAAGGATGGAGGGGAGCCGAAGGGGCTCGAGCCTTTGGGGCGAAATGTTGGAAATTGGAACAATGTTTGACTGCTTCAATGAAATCACCAAATAGAGTAGGCAAAAAATACCCAGCGCGCATGATTTTCTGGGGAGTAGCGAGACCGGAGAGGTGGCCACCACAAGCGCCGCTATGGCAAGCATTAATGACTTGTTCTGCTTCAGCATGCATGAGACAACAACGAAGGACAATATGTACACTATGACGATAAATTTTGTCATCAATGAGAAGGTAGCAGGGGCCCTGGTGTCAGATATGTTGTCGAGCATCACGATCAAGATGGAGGGCGAATTTTTGGGTTCACAGATAAGTGAGGATGTCACCATACCAAGGGTCATCTGAAGTAATGGCAAACAAATGTTCATCGGGAAAATAATCATTAATTTGTGGATCCTGCATACCAGTAGGTAATTCAAAAATGAGTTATATTGAAATATAATAATAATAATTTAATTTTAAAATTAAGATTACGCAAGAAATTAAATTGGTACATGAAGAACCTTGTTTATAGTAAAAAAAATGTCTCTTTTAAATAATTATTTTTAAAATAAATATAAATGATTAATTTGTAATTATTATTAAAAGTATTTTAAAATATTACATAAAATTAAGTTTCTACTATCCACCTAATTATTATTAATAATTAAATTAAAATTCTAAAAATTCTATTTCAAAATAAATATAACTAGTTACTTAAACCGTCCTTGAAATTAAATAACTAATAACCTCTCAAGAAACACACCCAACAAAAAAACCAAACGTGTGGGGACTTCCCACATGAGTCCAAATTAGCGGTGAAATTGATGCCAAAACTGAAACCAAAAGCAACGAGGAAGGTTTAACGCGTTGATTGGCACTCGAAATTTTATCCATCCAAACCGGAAAAGAGATGGAAAGAGGTCCAATGAACACAAAATATTTTCAAGAATCTTTATTTTATGTGGGTGGATATTAATCTGATTTCCACGTGATGGCTTAATCTTGGTTTGATTTAGAAAGAAAAAAAAATAAAAAAATTAAGACGTTAAAAATGATCAAAGAAAAAGGTATTGATTTGATCAGGATATTTTTGACACAAATATATTTGATATTTTTCCGTGTGAGAAGAAACTTTAGTCTGAAGTTATCGGATTTGAAAAAATGATAAACAAGCTTTATAGTATAAGAAATATAAGCAATATGAATACAAGTCTATCATTAACTTTAATTTCTAGAATTTTAATCTTTAAAATCAAAGTAGTCCCACCACCATTATTATTATTGTGGTGGGCTTTTCGCTGATTGTCCGATTAATGGATGACGTCAGTTATTATTCCTTAACGACAATGAACCCTTTCACATTGCCAACTCTACTAGTTCAACGAAACATAATTTAGAAAGTAGGGGTTAAAATAACAAACTTTTTTACTACTACCTTGGCAAAGCATTTTCACGCATTTGCTATTTTAAACTTCGAAGCTGTCAATATAGTGGGTGAGTTTGGATGCGGATAAGGGTAGTTTATATGGCTTTTGAACAGCAATGTGTGCAGGTTTATATAGGTTGTTAGGTTTACGGACAAAGTTAATAAATATAAAAATTTATGTATTATTTATTATAAATTATTTAAATTGTAAAGATGAGAATGTGGTAGGAAATTATAATGTTAAATAATGAATGAAAATTTTGATGATAATTTTTTGTTTTTAATTCAAATTTATTGAAATAAAAAAATATCAAATTTGAATTTTTTAAATATATTAAAATTTTTTTTTGGTAAATATTTTATATTGTTATAAATTATGAAGTATATATTAAGTTATCTAGTTTTGGGTTGGTTTGTTATTAGGAAAACTAGACCAAATTTCAAATCTCAATTTTGTTCAAAAGAGCATAGGACATATTTTAGCTTTTTCGATATAAAAAACTAAGAACTAAGTCACATGGGCAATTACATATTAAGACATATAGACAAAGAGCATGGAGGAATATATAGAAAGAGATCAATCAAGGAGACTAGTCGTGCTTAGCTATGGTCCAACATTCTTGCTTGAGGGGAAAGTCTTCAAAGGATTGTCACGAGGAAGAGATTTGTGAAGCTAATGAGATGCATCCATGATTGGCTAACTTATCTACAATTTTATTTCTAGATCTTCTGATGTGAGTAGGGATGATCACCAAAATGGAAGGAAGGAGCGATGCTACTTGTATGAGTAGGCTTTCAAGTCTCCAACTGCAAGACATGTTATTGATTTGAGTGTCATGTAGGATCTTGGGGATCATGTTTATAATGACTTGTGAAACTAAATCCACCATTAGTTTGATGTAGCCTTGAGTCTAGGAAATCAGTAGTTCCTCTTCTAGGGCGTTCAATTCTATTGCATTGTTACTATTATATTCGATAAAACTTGAATTAAAGTAGATATGGGATCCCAAATGATCCTTGAAGATAACTCCATAGGTCGCCTTTCCCGAGATACTTTTGGAAGTTTTGTTAAAATTTATCTTTAGAAAATTAGGGGGAGGAAGGCTCTAGGAAGAGGGAATAGGCATTGTAGCAAGTTGAAGAGGGGTAAATCACAACTCTTGGAGTATGGAACCATCTTCGAAGAATTAGGGACTCCTCACTTAAGGCCTATTGGTCTGACTGAGATTGCATGGAAATCGATTCCTTTCTTTTGAACTGTGATCTAAAGAGAGTCGCGACGGAGGGAGTAATTCTTAAATATGTGACGATTCCTCTCTTTCCAAAGAGCCCAAAGGAGAAGAACTGGAAGGAGAGTCTAGATGTGATTTAAGATAGGATTATTAAAATCTTGATCCCTTCAATTGCTAATGGTGTGAGGGATATTAGATAGATCATGATATGAACTCTTCATGGTAGCTTCTAGATTGCTCCATAGATAATTGGAATAGGGAAACTATTAAAGAGGTTCTCCATATTTACAACTTCCTAAAGGTACATAGAACAACAAGAGGGGTTGATATGCTTTTGTTTCTGAATGTTGTCCCAAGTTAAGGTTTTCCATTGAACTATGGGCCATAGGAAGATGGAAACTTTCAACCATAAATTTATCTACCAGATGGAATATCTTGGCAATTCTTTAGAACTCGCTTCTAAGCTATATGGCTCATGAATGGAAAAGAAATTACTTGGTCCATAACCCATCGCATTTTATCAGCTAAGTTAGATACCATGATGATTCTTTGTTGAAGCTTCCACCAAAAATTTGACCAAGTCTCGTCCATGGGCATTGGGTTCCATTCCCTCATAGTTAACCATTTTCTCCATGTTTGATACAAGTTAGAACCATCCCAATAGTATGTGACTTTGTGAAGGCCTTGGGAAGTCATGTGGAGACGCAGATCCCTTAAGTCACTTTGGTATTGGATTTTTGGGAGTTGTAACTTGTTTTCATGACTCCTCCGAAAACAAGGTTGTCTCTCCATCGTGAATTTCTCAAGAGTAGTGTTGTTTATCAATTGCATTCCTTTTTTTTAGATTTAAAATGGATGTGCCTACTTTGAAAAAGGGAATGATTACGATCTGCCCAATAGGAATATCATTTGCAAATTTTCTCATCCATATACATTTCCAAAGGTATCGACCTCCTTAGAGCCAATGCCACCAGATCTTGGTTCCCATATCTATAGCTAAAGTTGAAGGATCTTTAAGCCTTGGGCCTCCCTTTAGTTTGGGTTTACAAATATTATCCCAAGATACAAGCACCCATTTATTTTCGATTTTTTCTCCTCCCCACGGGAAGCACTACTACAAGGTCGTGATTGGGTTAAGGATGGAGGAGGTAGCCATCAAAGGAGAGAATAAATATATGGGAAGTACTTTAGAACTGACTTGAGGAGAAGTAGTCTTATTAGCAAATTTAGTTATCAAAAGGTCGAGCTTTTTAACTTGTTATTGAATTTGTTGATTAGATCCTCCCATAAACTGATTTTGAAGAAACTATCCACAATCAATGCTTCCAGATATTTTGTTGGGAATTTGTTGATTTGGAAACCAATCGTTTTTGCAATATTTTTTTGCAAAACCAAAGGTGTAGTAAAGAAAAAATATGATATTTAGCTTTGTATTTATCCATACTTAAGGCAAGAGAGAAGTCCTCAAAACTTTGAGAAAATCCTTTGGCTTCTTGAATAGTTGGAACGCCCATACCTAAGGTATCATCAACAAATTGTTGGTGCGATAGAGGGATATAATCACCAAATAAATGTAGTCTTATGATTTTTTTTTATCCTTAATTGACACTTAAAATGATCGATAGAGGTTCTCCATTGCTATAAGAAAGAGAAAAGGTGACATGGGATCTCCTTGTCGAATACCACAAGCCAAAATGGGTGCCGCAATAGGAATTTTATTTAGAAAAAAAAGAGAAGAAGGATGAAGATACAAGGCTACTAATCAAATAGATCGAGTCAAGCTCGAAAACGAAGGCATGTATAATGTTAAAGATATATCCAATTTATTTTATCAAACGCCTCAGAGAGATCATATTTTAGAAGCATGCCAAGTTTCTTGGAGAATTTTAAATAGTGAATGGCTTTATGTGAAATTATTATTCCATTCAGAATTTAATGCCCCTAGGATCCAAGATGTTGGGGAGATGAGAAGGCCAAGCTACTTGATGGAGTTAGAAAATGTAGATTCTCTCGATGTAGTGAAGGGTCATAGATGTTTGAAAAAAAACAAGTTTTTGATGATCTTATGAGCTGAAATTGCATAGTGAAAAATCTGAAAGAAGAAAAAATGTTAAGGATGGATGCCTCTTGAGTGTTCCAGATGATAGTGAGAAATTTGGATTTATCTTGGGTGTCAAAAGATATTGATTGGAATCCTCAACCGCAGTTTCCTATCAACTTGCATACAACTTCACAGGAAGTTTTATTTTCCTAAATCATCAATAAGGTTGGATGTTCTATGATCCCTTGTCCTTGAGAAGCCTTTGCATGGCCTTACTATTTAGGCCTATAATATTCTAAGATATTTTCTTCATGGGGGAGATGAGTTGGTGGAGGGATAAACCTCCAATTTCAAATTTATTCTACCTGATTTGAGAAGAATGCATGGGGGCTTCATTGGGGGAGCAATACTATACCACATTAATTCATATTGGGGGATATATATTAAGGAAAAAATGACATAATATATTGAGCATATAATAGGGGGTAAAGGGGTTTTATATTGGGAGGTATAAAAAATGGCGCTTAAAGTTAATTAAAAAATATAAAGGGGTATAAAAAATGTTAATGAAAAATGGATACCTACAATATATAATGAAAGTAGGGGTTTTTAAAATTGGGAAGGTGTATTGGGTTTGTATTGGTAGGGGGCTAAATAATGTGATTTTTAGAGGTATTTTCCAATATGTAGTCAAATTAAGGGTATTGTTTAGTATGTCGTAAAATCATGTGATATGTCATATGTTCCTTGAATGAAGTCCCCATGCAAGAATTCCACCCAATTCTTCCAAAATTTGTTGATTTTTCTTACGACCTTTTTCCTTCTCATCCATTTGTTGCTTTGTATTCTCCTTCATAGGTTGGACATGAACCCATAAAGAATTGGCACTCATTTTTCCTATTGATTCCTTTTGGGTTTTCTTCCTAAATTCTGGAATTTCTCTACTTAGCTTTTTGACTTGATGCTCTGGGAATGAGTTTTGGTTTTTATCTTTCCATGCCTTAATAATGCTTTGGAGGTAAAAAGTGTCAAAATCCATTTCTTTAGTTTCCTCATTATTGTGTGAAAACTTAGAATATTTCCCTGAGGGTTCTCGAGGATTCAAATTCTAGGGTTGTGAGGAGGTAATAGGAGGAACCTTGTAGAATTATTTAGGGTTGTTGGCATCAAGCATGGCTATCTCTTGGAGAGAGGGGGGGGGGGGGGAGGGGGTCAAAGGTGAGGCTAAGGATTCAATATTTGTAAGTGTTTCAAAGTTTTTGTTGGTAAAATGGGTTTTGTCAGTGTGTTTGCGAGAGTGGAAGCTTGGGTCCACGATGGCGATTAATCATTCTAGAGAAGGCATCCTGATCTGTAGCTTAGCCTTGATCTGGGGTGGTATCAAGAACTAGCATGGGGAATTTTTTGTAAGGGTTCTCGTATTCGTGACATCTACAATAGTGGAATGGAATGTGTTCATAGTCAAAGGTTTGCTTCTATAGTTCACCTTGATAGTTGATATCAATAAACTTGGGAAAGGGATTTGAGATATTTTTATATACACATATGTGGGCATAAGATATGTATATTTCTTGTTTAGCGGATCCCGAGACTTTGAAAAAATGACTCGGGGGATTTCTAATTCCTACTAATATTTATTTATCCCATAATTCGATAAGAAATGAGTACATATACATACAAAATGGGGCTATCATAAAATCCTCTATCTGGAACAAATGTCTCAGTCTAAATCCTAAGATATAATCCTGCAAATTTGAAGAAGTATGTGCCATTTTAAAAAATACTCAAGCGATCTTCCATGTTGGAAAATATAACTGATTTGTAAACTGCCATGGATATTCCACTGGACAGTTTGTCACAACAAATCTAATAAAATATTATATTATAAATCTAAAATTCTACATTATTAGAATTTATTAAATTTCTAGATATGTAGATTTTACTGTAATTAATGCATGCATGCGAATGGAAATTATGCAAAAAATATAAAACGAAAAAATAAAATCTCACAAACACACTTAAGACACAATATATGCCATGGGAAACCCTTTCGGGAGAAAACCCAATTGGAAGGTGAGGCCACTCCACTCTCTTTCTCTATCTGGAAATATGGTTGTAATTACGAAGAAGTATGACATGTGGCCCGTGGCCTACTACAATGCACAAATCCTCTCTTTGTGATCTACATCCTATACCTCTTGGATTTTTTTTCTCAGCTATGGAACAAATGCACTCAAAATAATTGAATGACTCTTCCTCCTTGTCGCCCGGTTATAACACAACCCGATAACCTAAAAGTGGTTAATTTTGACTACCTAAACTCTTAACCAGAGTTACAATATAGACTCTTCTAGAGTATTTTACATAAAAATAATGTGGATAGCCCCTTTTCCATGAATAATGGGGGCTAACGTGGCATCCTCTTGAACCATGGCGGTGAAAACAGTAAGGTCAACTTTTGAGTGGCATAACTTTCGCATATGGACTCTGATTGACGTGCTTCTTGCGACGTTAGAAAGATATTTCTGTGTAAAATATTAAAATAAAAACTTTTGGCACTAAAGTAGAAAATTTTTACCCCCCAAAAAATGTCGTTTTATGCCTCAAAAATATCTTTAAAGGTTTCAGACCCTGTATTTCCAAAATGGGTTCTGCTGGTAAAAACGGTCTTGTGAGCTGATTCCTCCACTTTTTCCACTCTGAATGCATCGATATGGATGAAAAAAAATATAATGATCTAATTTCGATCATACCTCCCCATTTTGGGAGGCGTTTGGTCCGCAAAATCTTCTGCTAAATGAGGTGAGGAAATTTTTCCTCCACCTTCTCTCTAGTGTACCATTTAGCTTTGTCTGGAAGTTGTCCCTTCAACCCAATCTTCCAAAGGTCATGCTAACCCTGTCTTATAGTTTTGGACCTATTTTATAAAATTGTATCTTTTGTCAACTCGACCTGAGCATCTGGTGCCAAATCCTCCACAAAAGGTAGGACATGTTCCTCTCCTGATCCAACATGGAAGGCTCATATAGTTTTAAATTATATACTTTCACAACTGAGTAAATGTGCATATATGGTGGTAAAATGAGTCAATAGGCATTATCACTAAGATTTTAAATTATCTCAAAGGGACCATAACTCAAAGCATTTATTTTCTTAATATTCCCCTATAGCCTCTCCTTGTTCAATTATGGCCAACCTTTGTCTCCCACCTTAAACGACTTCTCTATTCTTTGTTGATCATGTCTATCCTTATACTTATACTACGACTTATGAAGTGTTTTTTGTACCTTTAGATGAATCTGCATGATCTTATCTATAATTTTTTAAGACCTCAAAGCATCTCCTGTAATACCTCCCCTCACTCCTACTTGATTCCCATATGTAATATCCAAACGCGAAGTTGGAAATTATCCAAAACAAGTTTCAAAAGGGGACTTTCCTATAGAAGTTTGGACTACTATGTTGTACAAATGTTGTATATATACCATATTTTCATCTTAGGTCTTTGGATTCTTCTGGTTGTATCCCCTCAGAAGCTGCACCAAAGTCTTGCCGACTACTTTTGTGTTCCCATCTGTTTGTGGATGGAATGTTGTAGATCTCTTCAACTTTGTGTCCATCTTCTCTCACAATGTATTTTATAATGAACTGATAAATCTTGTATCCCCTCTAAAACGTTTCCCCTTGGTATCCCAAAGTGCACCCAAACCCATCCAAATAGCATGTTTGCTACTTATTTCCCAGTGATTGTATTTTTACAGGGCATCGAAACACACATCTTATTGAACGTATCAACTGCCATGAATAGGTAGTCATGTACCTTCCTGCTTGTTGGTAAACCTCTCACAAAGTCCATGGAAATGTTTTCCAAAGGACGAGTAGGTATAGTTAAGGGATGATATATACCCTGTTTCATGTTTCTAGTCTTGCTGGTACAACAAATCATGCATCCTCTTATGAACCTAGATACATTCTCTTGCATCTTGGGCCAATACACATACCTCTACAAGTTAGCCACAATCTTCCCTACGACAAAGTTCCCTGCAACCTTGGAGGTTTGAGCCTCTCTACTGAGTTTTAATCACTCATCATTAGGAACACATAACTTATCTAACATGTAGAGTAACCCATCCTGGATATGGTAGTCAATGGTATTGTTGCAATCATGCACATGACTCTGAATCTACAACTGCTGATACATCTCCTTAAAGGCCTCATTCTCTAAACTTCTCTATATGCATCATGGGTGAATGGCTCCATATGCATAAGAGTATCCAAATCAATGATCTTTGATGTGGGTGGCCTTGAAAGCATTTGTACCAACTTGTTTGTGTTATGCTTCTTGTACTTGATCACCAAATGAAACTGTTGTAAAAACCCCATCCACTTGTAATGCCTAGTTTGTTATAGCTTACTTTGGGCCTACAAGTACCGTAACAGTTGGTGATCCATGTGAATTACTATCTCATTTCCCATCAGATAGTGCTTCCACTTCTTCATATCTTGCACCATGGCATAGAAATCCTTGTTTTAGGTAAGGTAGTTAAGAACTACCCCATGAAATACTTACAAATGGTAGCATGCAGGCCTTCCTCTTTGCATCAAGATAACTCCCATATCATACCCACTTGCATCTGTATCCACTTCGAAGGTTCGCTGCAAGTTTTCTAATGCTAGAACTGGTGCTTGAATGATATTATTTTTTAGCTCCTTGAAATCCTTTTGCTACCTTTTCCCCACTAGAAACTCTTTCCACTTTCTTTTATGGCGTAGAGCAGTGTTGCTACTGCTAAAAATGAGGCTATGAATTTCCTCAGGTAATGTGTTGCCACAATGAAACTCCTGACCTTAGAAACATTAGTAGGAATCAACGATTTCATGATGGCCTCCATCTTAGAATGATCTATCTTCAGTTCTCCTCCACCAATCACATACCCAAAATACACCAAATATTTTTGTGAAAACTTGCACTGTAGAAAATCCACATAAATTCAAATGATCTTGTAATATGCTAAACAAAATACTTGAATCTATTATACAAATTGCGGAAACTAATTACGATTTCATAATCACATGAACAATAAAGAGAAACACTTTCAATTTCAAAACAAAAATATGTATCCGGGGAAAGCTTCATATAAAAACATCTCTATCTACATATTTCATTAAGTCAAGAATACGAAACAATACAATTCTTCTCTCAGGCTTGAGATCTCTCTGCACTATCTTTGACTGTCTTACTCTGATCCCAACAAGTTTGGTCCAATACTTAACCAAAAACTTGCCTCTAGGTTGCTCAACCTTGCTTACAAATTCTTGAGGGAATTGAGCCCCTATTAATTAGGAAATTCCCAATAATTGATTGCGCAATTCATATAAGGCATCTTGCTGACCTCATGCATCACCTCTACAATTTTCTAACAGTACAACTGATAGTCTACTTCCATTTAAATCCAATCTCAACTGGGTCACTATTAGAACTGACATGCAAAAACTATTTATAGCGACTTATTAGTTATTTGATTGATCATTGCATGTGAATTAAATTGGATTTATTCACTGGACCTCTCACTAGCTCATCCATCAGTTAGAACTAGTTAAACAAATTTTAACTCAAGTAATTAAGTTAAACAATAACAACTGAAAATAAATTGCAACTGGACCCCCTAAAAATCAGAGTGAACTCTACATGCTTCTCGTTTGACCCTCAACTCGAATTGAATAAGCTAACTAAGTCTTCCTGACTCAGTTAACTCATATAAGCTATCATGTGATGCGGAATTACAATTTCATTATAATTTAATTAAGGGAAAATTAAATTAGAAGCCCTTCATGTTTCCAATTTCAACACTCCCTCTCAACAATAAAGGGATTGTTTGCTACCCCGTCCTGCCTCTGTGGAGGTCAAATTTGCCTCTTGACGGTGCCTTCGTCAAGATGTCTACATCCTGCTCCTCCTTGGGAATGTAATCTAATGACATAACCCGCCTCTACACACAATATCTGAGATGGCGATACTAGATAACAATATGCTTGGACCTATCATGAAAAATTGGATTAACCGTGATTTTGATGCAACTTTGGTTATCACAATAAATCACCTTCGAATCCATCTATCGACCAAACAAACCAACAAATATCTTCCTCATCGAGATGGACTCACTTGTTTCCTGATTGGCTGTAATTTACTCTGCCTCTATTGAACCAAGTGCAACTGATCTTTGTTTCCTGTTGTACCAGGAAACTTTTGTTGATCCATTGCTGAAGACACCCCATGATGCGATATTTTTATCGAATGGACTCCCTGCCCAATCTGCATTTGTGAATCCTTGAAGATTCACTCCCTCTTTCCATTTGTACCATAGCCCAAACTCTTTAGTGCCTTTGAGGTATCTCAAAACATGCTTTCATGCCTTCCAAAAGAGCTTGGTAGTCTTAAACGTAGCTTGACTAAGTTGGTTAACCGCATAGCATATGTTTGGTCGTGTGTTAAAAAAATACATGAGTGAACCCACAAGCTTCTTGTAGATGGTAGCATCTACTACTTCGCCTGAAGTAGCATCCTCCTTCGTCCAGTTTCCTGCTAGAGGAGTCTCCATGGGTTTTCTTTCTTCCATGTGGAACTTCCTCAGAATCGCGTTGGCGTAATTTCCCTGAGTTATAAATACCTCCCCATCTCTTTGCAAAATGTCCAATCCTTGGAAATAGTGCAAGAGCCCCATGTCCTTCATCTCAAATTATCTTGCAAGATCCTCTTTTCAAGACTTGATGAGAGGCTCATCACCTATCAGTATCAAATCATCGACATACAGTAAAATGATCAAAAGTTTACCTTATACGAAAATATGGTAAAGGTTTGCATCTACTTCACTCTTGGTGAAGTCCAACCCAATGAAGTAGTTGTCGATCTATTTAGCCCTTACATTTCTCTCTTGAGCTTGTACACATGTGACTCTCTGTCGAAGCTCTCAAAACATTTCAGCTGCTCAATGTACACATCTTCCTCAATCGCCGCATTGATGAAGGTTGTATTTACTTCCATCTGATGTATCTACCATCCCATCTATGTTGAAAGTGCAAGGACGGATCTGATTGATGAGTACCTTATGACTGGTGCCATGGTCTCATCATAATCAATCCCCTCCACCTGAGAGAACCCTTTGGCCACAAATATATAATTGTGTTTCTCCACACTCCCACCTATTTCCTACCTCACCTTTTAGTTCCACTTGGATCCTACAACTAACTTCCCCTTTGGTCTTGGGAAAAATTCCCATGAACTATTTCTGATAATGGAGTCATACTCCTCAACCATGGCATCGAACCAAATTGGTTGTTGCACTGCTTCCTTGAAAAAGGATGGTTCTATCTCTACACTCTCACTCATAATAGCCATGTATCCAATGTACTTTTCTGGGGACCTTCTCTTCCAATGCTGTGATGTGAGTGCTCCCACATTCTCTCTAGCATCAAGCACCAACTTGTGAGCCTCTCTGGTGCACTTTCTTCTGTAACACCCTCTTCCCACATCTACCCAAGTAACCGAAAATCTGGGGGTAAACATGTGATGATAGGCTACTAATATGAGATTCAACCTCCTAGATGACCTTAAGGAAGTGGAACCGGCGGAAATCTGACAAACAGAGTTTACACAGCATAAACAACACCTCTAGAAGGTAACCCAAACTCCTAGGGCCCTGAACCCTAAGGGGGGACTGATTTTTGACCCTTTTGAGCCGTATCTGCAGGCATGTAAGGGCAAGGGAGCGGCTAGAAGCCTATAGCCACTAGCATGCCATGGAAAGGTCGCGGCTAGAACCTCAAAAAGTCAGTTATGTGCCTACAAATCGGTGATTCGTGCCACCTTTTTATCCCTAGAGCCCAGGTCACTGCCCAAACCTTCATGAACCTTTAGGAGAGGATAAATAACATTAAAAGAAAGGTATGGAAGCAATCACATCATCAGCCACTCATATGGACCCCCCAACCATGACATGATTTTCGTCAAACATGTCACAAACATTGCATCTACAGGTGTAAACAACATATAAACATAGGGTTCTCATACTTATATGAGAATCTCTAAGAAGCATTGCTCCCATACATCATAAGATGCAATACCATCTAATTTACCATAGGTATATTTTTTATTCATTTACAATTAAAAACATGGATAGGGCCATACATCATCACCGATAAATTACAAGCTTATACCGAACATAATAAAAACAAAAATACCATGGATAAAACAACAGTAGAATCCACATAATAACTAGTGCAGTTACATCAAATAACAAAGTAATGAGATTCTCATTAGTGAGTGTAAAAACCAACCAGAGATGGGACTTCCACATTCCACCTAACCATAGATTGGCTTAGCCAAATATCTCTTGAACCAATCACCCTTGTGCCATATTCCAAGCATGAATGTGGGAATCATAACCAACTAAAAAGGAACCAAACAAGCATGGACGCTACTAGAGTTCTGTGCCTACACCGTGAGGAATTTGAGGGCCTCCTAGTCTCTTAGGCTTTACCGTAATGCACAATACGATCCAGGGGTCACTAGGTCCTACATCGAAACCATCTATCCAAGCTTTATCGTACATCCCATCTTGGGATTATTAGGCCCAATGGAGAGAAATGCACCTCTTTTATTTACTGTATATCCTGCCATTCACCAAAAAGGATTCCTAGGCCCACTGAGGCACACAATGTGGATTTACCGCAACCCACAGTCTGGATCATGGGTTACTAGGCCAGTGGATTTACCATGATCCACATTCTAGTTCAGGGACCACTAGGCCATGTGTTTGTCATTTTTGAGATCCACCCCACTCAGCTTCGAATCCATCCAAAAATATAGCTCAACCGAAGTATGAGAAACACATCTCATCAAAGCTATACAGAAATGGCAAGGCTAGGCTGAAAATAGTGTCCCACCTGGAAAAACCCATGCCAAGATAACATGAAACCACATGCAATACCATGCATGCTAGATCTAGCAAGGAAATCACTAATGCAAGTTGATACCGACAAAGAATCCCATTGTACCTGCTTGATCCTACTCTTCCTTGCTTGTTTTTCCTTTCTTACTACAATGCCCGAGTGGTCCAAGTAGATTCTAAGTGTCCAAGAGTGAGAGAGAGAGAGAGTATAATGAGAGAGCTCCAAAAAATGTGATAAAAATCTTGCCAGTTGATACTCAGAAGTATTTTTATTGATGAGGCCTCTATTTTCTTCATTTCAATTATTTTACTTCATTTTACTCACATGAAACCTGTGACCTTTCATCTCCTTTTTCTCCTAATTTCCATTATTTTCATAAATAAATGTGCAAAATATGCTAGTTTTCCTTTCCAAATCCTTTGCCTTTGCCTTTTCCAATTTCCTTTAGCCATAATAATCGAAATGAACACCCACTAGGATGTTTTGCCCAACATTTAACTTGGAGTATGTGCCCCATCAACTGTGGTTATTATTTTTAACTATTATTACATGGAATTTTCACCAGGGCTGTTACAAAACCCTCCCTCTTGGGGGACACCGTCCTCAATGTTCAACCACACATATTCCTTAGAAAAATAATTGAAATAAAACATATTACCAATGGAGATTTATAACTTAGCTCGTTGCAATATTTACAACTACCACTGTTGAAAACATGGCAAACGTACTGTTTATTGGAGCTTTATAACAGAAATCATTACCACATTTATAATAACAACCACATTTTCTTAAACCAACAAATAATCATACTGTCTATGGATCTTTATAATTCCATCTCGATATAATATTTACAATAATATACACATGTACACACATACACATTTGCTCAACCAAAAAATAGAAGGATACGATGTCTGTATCAACAATAAGGGAATCCAGAGGCTCACACCTCCACCCTCAAAGTAATACCAGGATTCACCTCCTTCCCAGGAAGCCCATAATCCATTGCCAAAGTCAAAACTACATCCAATGTCCAAAGCCACAATATTTCGCTATTGTGCCCTCAATGAATAGTTACCGACCCATTGTTCCATGGAACACTCCCAGTGTGCATCTGATTCCATCTGGAAATGCTAATTACCAAAACAAATCCATCCCTGAACTTCCCTTC
The DNA here is from genome assembly GCA_034641835.2 of Pinus albicaulis. Taxonomy (NCBI): domain Eukaryota; kingdom Viridiplantae; phylum Streptophyta; class Pinopsida; order Pinales; family Pinaceae; genus Pinus; species Pinus albicaulis. The sequence continues at coordinate 412,130,704 of CM076584.1, read as the reverse complement.
TCTGCTACACAGTCCCTCAAGAAATCCGGTAATCCCTTTCCGTGTAGTTACTCAACTTTCAAGTTCCCTGACATCCCATATCTTGGGATATCCATCCCTTGGCAAGGCTTCCTCACATCAGAAGATACAAAAACCAAGGAATATATCTTCCTCAACCCATCATATTTGTCATAGCATGCTCATGGAAATAAGTGGACACTATTGGGCACCCGTGTCCCATAATTACCCTAATCTTGAAGTGCTTTACCAACGCACTGTTGCTCGTTTCAATTCCTTTTGTTGTTGTTGCTAGTTCTTACAGTTAGTTTCAACCACCCAACCAGGAATTTCCATGCTTAAGCTTCATGTACCAAACACATAATTCTCATTAGATTCAAAATAAATTGAAATAAATTCACATCATACCTCATTGGTAGCTCATCAATAAGGTAAACTTGCAATCCCGTTTACTTCCGTTCACAACAAGTGAAACTTAGTTGTTTGATCAAATCATAATGTATACACATATCACATCTGGTTAGCTTGAAACACAACCATCATAGGTCAAAATCATGAATCACATGCAATCATCATAAACCATAATCATAAATCACATGTAACCATCATAAGTTAGAATCGAAGATCTCATGCATAATAAAACTGAAATAAAATATCGATACTTATCCTTTGTCGGTCCTTACTTTCGCGTTTGTTCTTTCTGTACACACACTAGATCAGTTGCCACACCCGACACACACCCAATGCCTTCTCTTCAATCACGTACACATACACGCAGTGTACATCAAAACACGTACATACACAAAAGTCGTACAACACCATAGAATACATACACTCACACCTGGCATAGAACACAACACAATACATACACATACAACCGGTTTACAACACAACACAATACATACACATACATATAGTGCACAACATGAAAAAATACATACACCTACATCTGGTGTACAACAAAACTCAATACATATGCCTACACTAGCATACAACACATACACCTACACCTGGTATACAATAAGACACAACACTTATACATACACAGAGCACAACACAACAAATACACATGTCACAATACCACAACTACACCATGCACATACATAGTACTGCATGCCCTCAACACAACATGTATGTCATGCACAAAATACCACATGTATACTAGTTCCATATGCACAACATGTATACAGTACACCCGCACAAGATGTACACAACACCAAATGTACATCGCACCACCTGTACAATGTGTACACAATACCACATGTACAATCATGCACACAACACCATATGTACATAGCACCATGCATACACAACACTACATATCCAACAAGTGCACAACAAAATATGCACACAACACGACATATCCAACATGCGCACAGTACGATATGTACACAACACCGCATATCTAGCATGTACATAGCATCATCTATACCTAGCACTTCATATGAAATATACACACTGCACCATATATACAATAGGAATACAACAACATAAGTACACATTACTACATATGTTACATGTACACATTCCCATAGGTACAATAACTGAATATAAAACATGCACAACATATACTCAATAGTATCATTGCACATCTATAGACCACACACTGACCCCACAAGAAGCCTTGCTTCTAGTATCTTGGCACTATTCATGCTTATCCTATCATTCTTCATATCACACATCTTTCACTTCGATGATGTACCCCTCAAAATTACCTATCCATAATATAAACATATACATAGTACAATCATATAATATCAATTCATGTCCACATGATATTTAACTCATAGATTCATTAGAGTTACTCTTCCCACTTGATTCCTCATAATACCGAGAACCTCTTCATGCCATTCATCTGCATAAGAAATCATTCCTCCACAAGAATGATCCTTGAAAACCCTGTCGGACGTTGACATAGATACATATATATAATCATTAGCATAGAACAATCATAATCCTGTCATACAACGACATACATATATACATATAAAAATTAGCATTAAACAATCATGATCCATGATGGCCCTATTAGACACTACATACATACATACATATATGCATACATCAACATCAACATAAATCAATCATGATCCTGTCAGATAATGACATGCATACATGCATATGTACATACATATATAGGCATTATTAGAGTCATGATCAGAACATAATTTCCAAATAACATAAGGTCAAGGTTAAGAGAAATCCCTTTATCCATGCACAACATTGAGAACAATAGTTCCTAACATATCCAAGGCATATGACGCCTCAAACCCATTTACTTTACCTTTCCGGTTACATTTCTCATGTCTATACTACCAATGTTCGTTTACCACAATGGACCCTATTAGTGTGAATTCTAATTGCAAGTGTACGAAAAAATCTCACTTTAGCTGTGCATAACAAACAACCCTAACATCAAAGATGGCTTCCAATTTCCTTAGATTTGCAGTTAGTGATCAGAATAAATTCTACAAAAATCCAGATCTATGCAGTTAAATAGATTAAACAACAAATAATAAGCAAGAGTTGCTTCGTGCATCCAATGAACAAGACAATAATTTTTAAATAATTTTTTGTATTATGACATCGGGGAAGGGAACATATAAAGGTGTTATCAGTACCCCTCAATGGGATGGGTTCTTGTATGTCCTTAGCGCTTCAGATCTAGGATCTCTCTCTATTGATGGTGCAGAAAACCTAGACAAAAATGGAACTCAAAGGGAGCTCACAAGAAAAAAGTAGAAAAATATGACAATGATGGGAGGATCAAAGTCAGACCAAAAGTATATATGAAGAGTGAACTCTAGGCAACAAAAGGTAGTGAATGAATGGAAAACCATTCTATTTATAACAAAATATTAAGTTAGTCTAGATATTGGTGCATAATTAAAATATTATTAAGCAAATCTAGATCCAACTTTCATGAAAATTTTTATTATTTTTGTTGGAGGGAAAAGGAATTTTAATTTGGTCAAATCCCTTTATTTAGAAATAATAAATAAATAAATTATTTATCTATTATTTTAATAATGTGGTTGAGTAATAAATGATTAGTCAAATTTAATAAGGAATATTATTAAATAGTGATTTAAATACTTATTCCTAGAAAATAATAAGATAAATAATGATTTATCTAATGAATTTTCCTATTTTGGGTTAAATATGACCAGGAATATTAATTAAACAACGGTTTAATTAATTATTCCTAGAGGAAAATAAAAAAAATAAGGATTTATTTAATTATTCCTCATGGGGTTTCCTGTTTAGACCAGAAATAACTTAATAAACTATGTGTTATTCTTTTTTTTTCATAGTGAAAGAATTTTTACTATGGTAAAATTGGTCTTACATGGTGTACTTTAGTCCATATAATAGTAATAGGTTAGATGACCAAAAATTGGTGTAACATATTTCCCCCAACGTACGAGCGATAGGAGCTAATCATATGACTGAAGTACGTTGTAAGAACTCAATCACTAGACACCGAAGGGGAGTCATAGAGAGAGAAATACAAGGCAGACTGAAGCGAGAGAGGACAAGACCCTGAGGAGGCGAGACTTACAGGTGTGACAAGTCTCTTTTATGAGTGATTACCTGTTCTACATGAGGCGGGGAGGCATACCTATGCCCGCTGAGATAAAAAAGTACACAGAATAATGGTGCATCCAGTGAACATGGGATTGAACTATATAGTACATACTGGCATAAACATGGGCCAGATAAAAACATGATAATAGATCCCACATACATACTATGCCTGGGACAACAGCCAAGACTTATACAATAATATCTGAGTACATGAGATATAAGTACAAACAAAGAGGCCATGTAAAGCAGGAAAGGGCTCTAAAAATATGAATGATACATGCAAACTAAGAAAGAGCTGCAAGCGGCGGAGGCTGGAACCATCAAATATATGGAACTACATCCAAGGTTGTAGTAGAGAGGTCATCTAGGCATGTGGAGGGCTACCTGAAGGGCCACCCCCTCATGAGGTGTGAAACATTTCACACACGCCCAAGAATCACTAGTACAATCTGCTGCATCACTGAACCATCAAGTATACGGATCTCGGTTATGCCATGAGGAGCTGGAACTGAGAAACAATCAAGTCAAAGGGAAATAAAGGGTCCCTTTTCCTAATCCGAGGCACCGAAAAAGAGTGGAATTTGGAACCAAGGTACACCGCCCTCTAGACTTGTCTTCTGGAATGAATAAGCTGATGTCGACAAAAGGAGGTCCGCCATAGTTGAGGCAATAAGGAATCCTTAACTAAGGCATGAGGAATAATAGTAGGGCGACTGATAGACTGACACCAAGGATGATGGTGGAATGGGGCATACTGAGTAGTGGGCTGATGACTTCCCTTGCTAGAGCATAAAGGGCATGGATGACCTCGCAGCTACTGACTCAACTCTGGAGGAAATAGGGGACAGTATGACTAGAGGCCAAAATGTGCGACATGAGAGAAATACAAAGAAATGAAGGATGGAAGACCATGGCGGGAGACAAAAGGGACTCGGGACACACTCCATGGATGCGATGATGACTCAACTCGAATGCTCTAAACAAGGGCGACTCATTGATGCTGCCACATAGAACATGCTCGATGGGGGCCATAAAAACATGAGTACAATATGGTTACTCACGACGAAAATCAACACGAGCATCGGCAAGTATGAAGGAAAAGTGGTGCCCCAAGTACAAGTGGCGCAAGTGAAGAAATTTTATTTTGAGAAGCGGTGAAGTGACCTTTCTTGGAAAAAATGTGTCTGGGTGAAGTATCAAATCACCAAAACCAAAATTTGCCTACCTAAAAGAAATAAAATGTGCATTTCAAGATGGAAATGCTAAGGGTAATATTTCTTAAGATAGAGTGCATTGCGAGGATTAGGAAGAAGGTGGCCTTCGAAATCCTCTAGAAGGTATTCCCCTTTACCCAAATCCTTACAGATGATGTAAGGGCCTAGCCATAACGTGTCAAAATTCCCATGATAGAGGACATCATGAGCCTGGTCATACACTAAAATAAGATTGTCTTCGCGAAAAGTACGAGGGTGGACTTTTCGGTCATATTGAGCTTTGGTGCACTTCTTAGCCGCCTCGGTGGTTTGCAATGCAACACGACGGTCTTCGGAAGCGTGCTCAAGCATGATAAGTCTTTTTTCTAAAGGTTGGGTGTCAGGGAGAATTTAAACGGCTAGGTGAAGGGAAGGGATCTCACACTCGATTGGTAAGACTGCCTCCTCGCCATTATGTTAGTGTCCCGTGATTTAGCAGATTGGTAGACCAAATACACAAGGTAACATCAGAACAGTCTTTGGAGTCCTAGGACATAGCCTTCCTAGATTCAGAGAGGGCTCTCTCTATTGTATGCAAAGGATCTGAACTTGTTTTCTTTTAGATGGTTGATTTTAGGCTAGTTGTTAAGTGTAGGGTTTGTTGTTTGTTTTGGTTGGGTAAGATGAAATAAGTAGAATAGGTGGAGTGAGAGATCATCAAATAATTAAGCTATGGAGTCTATGAAAGTCATGAATATCTCAACAATGAGTCAGAGTGCATCACAGGGAAAATCTAGTGTGGTCAATGGATCTTTTAAGGTTATGTGTGAAGTGAAATGGACATTAAGTTGGGGAAACAAGGTAGGGCAAAGGGAAGTTAAGAATCCTTTGTCAAAGAACCATAACAAGAAGGTCTAAAACACAATTACCACCAAGAAGAAATCAATATACAGGGAAAACTAGTAACTCTTTGATTCAACTTAAGCAAATAAGCATTCTAGACAAACATTCCAATGAAATATAGAAGGCGAGAAACTCATTTAAATTCTAGTGATTTCACCTTCAAGCTTTAGAAAACATTTAAGATAAAAAAATAACTTTAATAAACAAAGAGGGAACTCCTAAACATTATTGATCAAGCTACAAAGAACTTTGAGGCAAACTGATAGGCATGGACAAAGGGCAAGATCAGAACAAGACCTCCCTGGCTTAACCTAACAAGTAATACTTCAAAGAGAGATTCCAAGACAAAGTTTAGATAGCATCAAATAAACAGGGCTTGCCATAAAACATATTTGGAAACTAGAATATTAATCCATTGATGAAATAAACAAGCTTAGGGGGTCTAAGGAGTAATCAAGAATTCCTTAAAATGTCCTAGGAGAGGAAAACATCAAGGCAATAGAAGGCATGAAGGACTAAGGTGCTTCAAACAACATTTCTTAGCCTATACATTTCTGTTCTACTGCATATAGAAGGATGAAACATAATGATAAACAAGAAAACATGAACAAATTAGAGACACACCACCATTAACCAAGCTTAGGGATCCTGCAAGCAAGCCTTCATCATCATCAATCAAAGAAAATCATTCACAAGCTCCACAACACCAAATTGCTCATCAACCTAAAAGAACGATGTATTTCTCTCAAAACTCATAAAATGCCAACATTTACAATGAAGCCCTCATGCTATATTTAATTCAGAAAATGAGGGAAAAAACCCTAGATAGGGTTGGAAAATGTCAAATTTAGTCATAAATGTCATTAATGGCCAAGAGACCATGCAAAAAGCAAGGCATAAAATATCTCATGAAATAAATGCCAAAATAACTTCTTGCACCTAATTTCAGAATGATTTTCTTCAAAAAACACTAAAATATGATTTTACAATAAATGAGTGTGTTTTTTTGACTTTTGGCCAAAAACAAACTACACAGCCCATTTGCGCAGTGCCACCTCAAGCAAAAAATAGGTACTTTTGCAACCAAATTTTGGACCCATTCCAAATGTTAGATTTTGATCTGTGATGGCTCGTTGGAAATCCTGATGAGTATAATTTCCAAATCTACCCTTGGTTTCTTGATCCAGATCCTGTAACCTGTATAAAATATCAAAATCCCAACACTGCTCTAAGCGTAGCACCAGGCCTGAAAATGAGGCAGAATGGTGAAAAATTAGGTGTTTTTTGACCTTTTGGGGGGTCAAAACTACTCCAATTGCTCTGAAATTTGGTGAGCATAGTGTGTTGTCCATGAGAAGTTCAGAAATGCAGATTTTTTCCTCTGAATATGCTCCAGGGAAAAGCATAGTGCTCGTGGCACTGCGCTAATAGGCCTCCAAAATCACAAAAAACAAAAAGTTGTCCAAATTCCCTCAAAATTTGTGGAGGTATCCTTCAAGGGGTTTGAGAGACTTGTTGAGAAGCTGATGCCAAAACTCCAAGGTTTTCACGACCTTTTTCCTCCTTTAGGGTTTGGATTTCAATGAGGGCTTTCTTCAGTTTGGCACAAGAAAGTTTGTTTTTCATTGCATAATGCTTGGTCATTTTTTCTGGAGAGCAAGGCCCCTTTTTATCTTCTTAAAGTACTTGTGTTCATTCTTGTAGTACTGAATGATACATTGTGCCATTTCAAAATCTCTCTCCCACTCCCTAATTTGTGCATCTTTACTTTGGAGCAGTAATCTAGTGGTCATTTCCTCATCTTCATTATCACTATCAAGGTCAATGAATTTGGGTTTTTGTTTAGTTTGTGTACCTCCCTTACCGTTTTCCATTTTTTCTTTGCCCTTTTCAAGCCTTTGAGCTGATGTAGGTGGCAAGGTCCCTTGCCTTGGCCCTCTTTGGTATGTGCATGCAAGAGGTGTGATGGTGATTTTGTTGGTCTCTTTGCCATGGTTGTGATCATCATTTGGACTATGATCCTCTTCCCCTTTTTTACTGTCATCATGACTAGGGTTATCTTCATCTTCATTTTCTGCACTATCATCAATTCCATAATCACTAAAGGGTTGATTGTTTTCATGACTGTCATGACAGCTGTCATGACTATTCTCTCTCTTGTTGTCCTTCTCATCACTGAGGCTGGCTTCATTTTGGTCACTATTGCCTTCAATTCCTGTATCTTCCTTACTGTTATCCTCTTCCATATTGGCATTGTTTTGTTCACTATCATGTTCACTGTTTTCATCTCTATCATTGTCATGTTCACTGTTTCTCTCTTCATTCTCTGTTTCTGCCCCTTCTTCACTTTCATCATTGCCTTCTTCTTCTTTTTTTGTCTCTACTTCTTCATTTTCTATTTCTATCTCTTGATTAAGCCCATCATCATTATCTATCATGGCTTCATCATCATTTCCTACCTTTCCCTCTTGTTCATTTGCTTCATTGCTATCATCCTCAATGCTCATGTCTCTTTGACTGTTAACCTCCTCATCTTCATCAACATCCTCCTTGTCAACACTCTGTTCATCAGCATCACTCTTTTATTCACTTTGGTCTAACTCACTTGGACCATTACCTTCACTTCCATTACTTTTTTCATTATTTCCACTGTCATCCTCTTCATTTGATGCATCAAGAGAAGGGGAATAAGGGAGGTTTCCTTGAGGTGAGGGCACTTGTTCAAATGAAGAGGGAAAATTTGGTTGATGAGGAGGTTGTGGGCTTGTGAAAACTTCATGGGCTATGAACACATCCCAAGGTATGCCCTTCTGTTCCAATTGATGTAATACCACCATCTTGATCAAGGAATGGTGAAAAAAACTTTGCATTTGTTGGGAGTGATTCCTCCTCCGGACAACAGAAGACATCTTCTCAATGCTCCTATATAGGTAGTAGGGAAAGTTGAGCATCTTAACCCTTGTGAAATGCATGAGGATTCTGACATGGTAGGAGTAGAGCCTAGAGTATCTCCCCTCACAGGTGAAGTAATTCATGATAACCATCATTAAGGGTGAAAATCTATATTTGAGGTGTGAGAAAGGAAAAACTATTTTGCAGCCTCCTCTATACCTAGTTTTGACAAATGGCTCAAAAGAGTCCTTGTCTAATTTGGCCGTTTTAAACCACTTTTCACCAACAGGAGGAATACCTGTGGCATCATAGATGGTATCTGCTGAGATCTCAAAATCTACCCCTGCAAGGCTTGAGTGTTTGTTGTTCAATTTAAGAATGAGAAGCCTGTTACACTAAAAAATGTCACCCTGACATTCTGCTGACTGTATGAGCTCATTGACACTCATACTTACCTCCTCTGCAAGTCTTACAACCTTGGTTCCTCATGTCAAGCCTTGAAACAAGAAGAAAAACCCTAAAAATCTCCTTAACTTTGGTATCGCACTTTCTCTATATCTTTCATGCGGTCCCGCACCTAATTTTCAGCTCTCCTGCGGACCTAAAACGCACTTTCTCTGTGTTATAGGTGTGGACTCCTGTAAAACTCGAAAAGGCGAGAAAGTAAAGTGAAAAAGTTGAATTTTGGTCAATTCTAGAAGGTTCTAGATGAGATTTTTTGGGGATGAGTACGCTTTGATAAGGTGCATGTATCCCACACCTTAAGAAACTAATCCCTTGATGTGAGGAGCCTATCCCTTTGAAGGAGGGTTATATCCCTTTAAAAATGGAATCCTAACCTCCTCATCTGCTCTATAAAAGGAGGCATTGGGTAGCCTCTAAGGGGTTAAGGTTAAGTGAAGATTTTTGGGTTAAGTTTTTTGGAGATTGAGATTTGGAGATTAAGAATTAGAGTTCAAGCTTTATGTGTGACTGAGCTTGAAGTGCTGTTGAGATTTAGACTTCTTTCTGCCGAGCTTTTGAGAGGAAAGATCATATACCTCTTTTTGCTCCTAAAGGAAGAGTGCAAGACTTATCAAAGTAGAGGAGACTCCTGCTTCGGACCCCGGGAAGGCCTTTCGAACATCAAGGCTAAGGTTGTAAGGTTCTTCTGTATATTTTAAGATTAATACAATCAAGTTTTGTTTTTCTTAATAAATTGTCGTTCGATTGTTTATTTCAATAAGCTATCGTTTGATCATTTATTTCATATATTCCTTGATCACTATGATAGGTATGTTTTATGATTATTTGTTATACAGGTGCTACTGATATTTTCTTGTTTGTGATTGCAGATCGACAAAAGGATTCTTGATGCGACGGAAGCCTTACGACTGCAAATAAGCATTTGGAACAAAGGTAGGATCGACACCTTCATAGCATTTAATTTCAAAACGAATATACTTAGAGAAAGACAAACTTAGTTGTTCATTTGTTGCTAGATTGTCTTCTGACACTAGGGAGATCGGTCTTGTCCGCAAGAACGATTTATCCGGCCAACAAAGCCTTGTAAGCTCTAGGTGGCTTTTCACTTGTTTGACCTTCTCACAAAATTGGAAGCACCCTACATTCTGGAAACATGAGAGGATCCTGGGAGAGGAGGTGATAGCCACCGTGTTCTGGGGTTCAACTCTGTTCACTTTCCCTCCCTTATGATTTGGTCTCAAAGGCATTTGGCCTCTTTCACTGCTGCTGTTGTTTTATGCTCCTGACATGGTGATGGGAGATGCTTGTTGACAAACTAGGGTTTGGAGGAGACAGATGAAGATGGTGGTGAAGTCAACTTCTTGAATGAGTGATGTGGAGGCTAGTTCATGGGTTTAGTTGCTTTCGAGCTTAAGGGGGCTTCTCTTAAATCATGAATTGTGACCATACTAATTCACCCTCCCTTAAATGGCATTTATTGGTTTAAGGAGGTTAAAAACAGAGGCTCACTTTTCATGTACGACCTAGGGTTTTCCCACCTAGGGTTAAATCACTTCATAGCCACAAAAAGACTAAAATTATTTTAAAATGGCTTGGGGGACAAGGAGGGAATGTCACCTACCAGTGTTAGCTGACCATATGGAGGATGAATTTTAGCCTTGGGGCAATTTTTTTTCTTATTGGAGGCCCTCTGCATTCGTGCAGCGCCCTGCCTGAGCAGTCAGGTTGGCCTGTTAGCGCAGCACCGACAGTCGTGCCCATGGGTTAGCACAACGCTGGGCATTCAGCAAGGTTGTCGGGTCCCTGGGCGTGTCGGGCCTATGTTTGCGCAACGCCACAGATTTGCATAGCGTCAGCCTGGATTAGCGCAGCACCGTGTTAAACTGAATGGGGAAAATTTCGCTAGCGCAGAGCCACGGATTTGCGTAGCGCCAGTAGCCCTTGCCCGAAAATCGACCAAAAAACTCTGTTTTTCTTCTGCAAGCCTTCTCTTCTCTTTGTAATGGAAAAATAATATGGAAAAAGACTGAGAGGGCCTTTTATACCCTTTGAGAAATAAATCAAACTTATAAAACCCATTTTTGCTATGTTTTCCTTTTGTCACTTTATAATTTTCACTAATATCCCTTTAGCCTTTTTTGCAGGTGATTTTGAACTTTTAAAAGTGATTTTTCTTTGGTGATGATGTGCTGAAAGGATGAAGAGGTCCTTTTTTATCTGTGAGAGTCTAGGCACTGCTGAACCTTTTATGCTTGCACTGATAAACTGAAACCATTGTTTTTACCCTTTTTGGCACGCTTGAGTGTAAGTGACCTGAAACATGTGTTTTCACTTTTTTGCTAGTTGACAGTGATATGTCCTTTTTGGAAAAGATTTGTATACCATGCCTACTATGTTTTCCTTTGGCCACTTCTGATTTTATGCAGGTGCCATGACACAGTTTTTTGGTCTCATTTTTCATCTCTGGATTTTGACAATCTCATTCACTCAACAACAAGCTCATGCTTAGCTTGATTTTCCCTTTTGACACTTAACCTGATGATTTCCTTCTTTTGACATTTTGAGGGCAAGTGACAGTAACTGAAGGTTTGATTTCTCCCATACTGATACCCTTTGTATTCCTTCTCCCTTTGGTGCAAGGAAGCATTGTTTCCTTGACAAACCCTAAAAGCCACCTTGAATAGCCTTTGAAGGCTTTCTGTTGTCATGATGGAGGTCCATCATCTTTATTTTGCTTGCTTTTCCTACCTTCCCAAACTTTAGGTTTTAGGGCTGTCAGAGGCAAATAATTAGTGTTGTCTTCTAATTTCTCTATAGCCCTTTCAAGTTCATCCATTTTTGTTCAGTTCACCTCACCTTTTTCCCTTTTTCATTTATAATTTCTAAAAATCTTCAATGTGTGCTTGGTTGGGTTTTTGTGTCTTCTATCCTTGTGGCCTTTGCACTGACTCCTTTCTTCGCAATACTATCTTAGCCAAACAGTTCCAAAACCCTGATTCTCTTTGAACATAGGCATGTTACCTTTTCCTTGCTATGGATGTCTTCTAGTAATGACTTAGCCTCTTACCTTACCTCTTTTTCTGCTGATGGCCATCTCATTCATTCCCGCAGATATGTCTAAGATGGGAAGTTTTCTTTTGCAGAAGTTGTGCTTTGACCAAGGAGGCCTTCCTTGAAGGATTTTTTGATCCATTTGGACAATCATGTGTTGTCCTTCTTCTTTTTTGAGTGCAGCCTCTTGGCACAGGAAAAAAAAATATTTAGAACATCAAAACAACCCTATGACCTATGAAATCCTAGGTAACCTAGTGGGAGGCTCTTTGGACTTGGCTCTTGAATGAAAACTTGGCTTTGGGTCCTCAAGTATAAAAAACAGAGTTTTTGATATTTTGATGTATTGAAGATTGAAAATCCAATGTACTTGATTTATCTAAAGAGCCTACATAGATAGTTTTGAGACCATCAATGCTTGATGTATCCGAGAAACATAAGAGTGAGTAGGTTGGTTGGTGATCCGAGGTGTCAGGTGGAGGAATTAGGCAAGTTAAAACAGAGTACTAAGGTCAAGGGTGACAAAACATAGACAAAATGAGTGACATGAGCCCATGATGGGTCTTCTAGGAGTGGTGAGTTGAGCATGACATGATGGGATAATGAAATAGTGAAAAAATTATCCTAAGGATAATGAAGGTAGTGAGATTTCCATAACTCACAATATTCATGAATTTTGTTTCTAGAAATCTAGGATAAGCATTTAGTCATATACAAAGGCAAAAATTACTGATGACTAACGGTTCCAAAAAGTATTTAAGACTATCATGATCAGTTTTTAACTTGAAGTGTCTTCCCATTAGGTAAGGTCGCCATTTCTTTAGTTCATGTAGTATTGCCAACATTTCCTTCTCATAAATAGCTTTCTATAAATAATTTCCTTTGATTGGATGACTTTCAAAAGCAATGGGTCTTCCTTATTGCATTAAAACAACACCAATTCCATTTCCCGAGGCATAAAATTCCACAATAAAGGTTTTTTTGAATTCTAATGTAGCTAAGATCGATGCTAAGCACATTGCCTCTTTAACATGTTCAAAGGCCTTAGTTGCTTCAGGAGTCGATGAAAATGCATCTTTCTTCAATAATGTTGTCAGAGATGCTGCTATTCTCCCATAATTCTTAACAAACTTGTGATAATACCTTGTTAACCCGTGAAATAATCACAAATTCTTTATGTTTGTGGGGACTTTCCATTATTTAATGGCTTTAATTTTGTTAGGGTCTACCATAACACCATCGTGAGATACCATATGATACAGATATTCCACCTCTTGTACTCCAAAGAAACATTTGGAGGTTTTTTAATATAATTTTTTCTCCTGCAATAGTATGAGCACCCTGTCAACATGTTGAACACGATCCTTCCAATACCTATTGTAGATTAGTATATCATCAAAAAATACTAACACAATTTTTCTAAGGAAGGTTTTGAAAATGGAATTCATCAACCCTTTAAATTTAGAAGGTGTATTGGTAAGGCCAAAAGGCATTACCAAAAATTCATAATGACCCTCATGAGTTTGAAATGTTGTTTTCAGAATATCTTTGGTCTTCATTCTAATTTGATGATATCCTGAATGAAGATCCAACTTGGTAAAATAAATTGGATCCATGTAATTGATCCAATAATTCATCAATCACATGAATGTGAAATTTATCTTTAATAGTGAGCTTATTGAGCTCCCTATAATCTGGACACATGCGCGATGATCCATCCTTCTTGTTCACCAATACTACTGCAACAAATAAAGAACTTTGACTAGGTTGAATTATACCAGCCTCTAACATTTTTGCAATCATACGTTCAATTTCACTCTTTTGGACAAAAGGATATATGTAAGGCCTGGTGTTTGGAGGAACACTTCCTGGAATAAAATGAATAGCATGCTCATGATCACAAATAGGTGGGAGTCCTTTGGGAGTTTCATGTAGGTTTTAACCCTGTACAAAAATTAGCTGCAAACGAATCTTAAAAATAGAAAATAAACAATAGCGAGAGCATAAAACATAAAACAAATATACACAGAGATTTTCCCCTGGATCCCAAATCAGGACGACCAGCTTGATTTTTCATTATATTCCTTTTAGTGTTACAACACATATATATACATGCCGAAGCATACATAAACCCCAATCCATTAACCTTGGATTAGAACATAATCGTAGTTCCCTTGACCGGATCTACAAAATACTAGGGGCCAAAAACCAGCATGCCCCAAAACCATGTGCAAACTCATGCACAAAACCATGGGCAGATCCGCCCACCAGAAAATAAGGACCAAATTTTTTTTCTCAGGGCACTACCCCAAACCCCAACAGGGGGGGCGGTAGCCCCCCCTGTTACTCCCCCGCACATGACTAGTCGTGGAAAGAATATAACACAAACCCAACATTCTCCCACTTGTTGTTTTCTTTCCGCATGGTGCCACAAGGGAGCTGAGTCATTAGCCCAGCTTTGCAACACCCATTGTTTCTCTACACCAAGAGAACTTTTGATTGCTCATAGACTTTTTCAATGCATCTGCAACATTCTTCAAAGTGTCCACCTTTACCAGCAACACCCTTTTAGCTTCAACCCTATATCTCACAAAGTGATATTAAACATCAATGTGCTTTGTCTTTGAATGATAAGCATGGTTCTTAGCCAAGAAAATTGCACTTTGGATATCACAGTTTATCCTTATAGCTTGCTGCACCAACCCCATACTTGAACACAATCTCTGCAACCAAACTTCTTCCTTGCTTGCATGAGTGGCTGCCATGTATTCTGCCTCTGTAGTTGAAAGAGCCACTACAAATTGTCGTTTACTCATCCAATTGACTGCACCTCCAAATAGGCCAAACACATACCCACTTGTAGATATTCTTTAGTCCAGATCTCCAACCCAGTCTGCATCAACAAAACCATGAATGTCCAACACTCTTTCCAATCCTGGTCTTCCTTGGTAGCACAAGCCATAATCACTAGTGCCACACAAATATATGAAAACTCGCTTCACTGCTGTCCAATGCTCCTTCTCTGGGTTTGACATAAACCTGCTCAATACTCCCATTACATGTGCAATGTCTGGTCTAGTACAAACCATTACATACATTAGGCTACCCACTGCACTTGCATATGGAACACAAGACATATCCTCCTCTTCTTCTTGTGTCTTGGGACACTGTTCAGTAGACAGCTTTGTACCTACAGGAATCAGAACATTCACCGGTTTACTATCCTACATATTGAACCTCTGCAATATAGTCTCGACATACTTCCTCTGGCTTAACCAGAGCTTCCTCTTTGCCTGATCTCTCTTAATTTCCATGCCCAAAATATAGTTTGCAGCACCAAGATCCTTCATGTCGAATTTGGAGAACAGCTGGTTCTTCAAATCTTGGATAATTTCTTTGTCATTTCTAATCAACAACATATCATCCACATACAAGACCAAATAAATAACACAATCACCAATTAATTTGAAATAAACACAGTGATCCTCCTTTCTTCTGGTGAAGCCAAGTCCCCGTATATAGGTATCAAATTTCTGATACCACATCCTTGGTGATTGTTTTAACCCATACAGAGACTTCTTTAACCTACATACCAGCTCTTTCTTCCCCTTCACCATAAAGCCTTCAAGTTTTTTCATGTAGATCTCCTCTTCCAGATCCCCGTGAAGAAATTTTGTCTTCACATCCATCTGTTCTACCTCAAAATAAAATGTAGCAACAACAGATAAAAGTAATCTAATAGAAGTAACTTTGGCAACAGGAGAAAAAATATCACCAAAATCAATTCCCGGCACCTGGGAATAACCTTTTGCTACCAACCGAGCTTTGTATTTCTCCACCTTGCCTTCTACATTAATCTTCTTCTTAAACACCCATTTTCTCCCGATGGGCTTCCTCCCAGTCGGCAACTACACTAGATCCCATGCCTCATTTTTATGCCAGGATGACATTTCATCAACCATTGCCTCCTTCCAAATTTTTCCATCCTCTGAATATACTACCTCCTTGAAGGTTCTGGGATCATTATCAGTTATAGTTAAAGAAAAATTTGAACAGAAAGCAGATGGAATGATACCCTTCTGGTTGTCTTCTTTCCCCAACTAATCTTCTAACACTGGAGTTTGTGGCTCTTCCTCTTCTGAGTCTTCTTCTGTTGTAGTATCTGATTAATCCTCCTTTAGCTCAAACTCTATCTTCTCAGGTTCCTTTGGTAGGACTTCATGTTTAACAATATATTTCACCTCTCTAAACACAACATCTCGGTTGTACACAACCTTCCTTGTTTCCGGGTTCCAAAGCTTGTAACCCTTTAAACCATCCTTATACCCAATAAATATGCACTGTTCAGATTTATTATCCAACTTGCTCCTTTTCTCCTTTGAAACATGTACATATGCATCACATCCAAATACCCTCAGATATGAAAGAGAGGTTTTCTTACCAGTCCATACCTCATGTGGAGTCTTATCCTCCAATGCTAATGAAGGTGATCTATTAACCAAGTAACATGCAGTCTCCACTGCCTCTGCCCAGAATTATTGTCCTAACCTAGTACCACTGAGCATGCTTCTTGCCTTTTCCATCAACGTTCTGTTCATTCTTTCTGAAACTCCGTTTTGCTGAGGTGTGTATGGAGTATTATTCTGCCGTGCTGTACTACACTTCTTATAGAACTCTTCAAATTCATTCTTGCAAAACTCCCCACCATTATCTGTCCTCAACACCTTTATCTTCTTCTCTGTCTGGTTTTCCACCAGAGCCTTAAATTCTTTAAATTTGTCAAAGAATTTAGATTTCTTCCTCAAGAAATATATCCATGTATTCCTTGAGAGGTCATCTATGAATGAAACATAGTACACAAAATTACCTAGTGATGGAATCGACATAGGTCCAAACACATCACCGTGCACAAGCTCTAATATCTTGTTCGCCCTATTAGCACCAGAAGGAAAACTCACCCGATTCTGCTTCCCATATACACAATGTTCACAGAAATCAAAATCCAGAGAGATATTAGACATACCTTCTACCATACCAATTCCATGAAGTCTCTAAAGGCCCTTCTCTCCAATATGTCCAAGCCTTTGATGCCATAGCATGGTCTTTTCTCCAGAGACCGCTAGGCTTTCCGTTCTACTTTCGGGAACCACGTAACTATTGCACCCATCAATAGTAGTGCTACCTTGAAGCTTGTACAGAGTTCTAATACGAACTCCCCGCATTAATACTAGTGCTCCCCGAACCATCTTACAGGTATCTTTCTCGAACACTGTTTTTACACCTGCATCATCCATCTTGCTTATAGAAATTAGATTTCTGGCCAATGCAGGAATGTGCAGAACAATAGGAAGTGTTCTAATCCTTCCACCTTGCAGCTTCAGCTTGAATTTTCCACGTCCGACGATTCTGGCCTTCCTATAATCACCTAAGAAGACATCACCGCCATCATATTTCTCATACTCGCAGAACCACTCCCTATGGGGAGTGAAGTGAAAGGATGCACCCGAGTCAATCAACCATGACTCATGATCTACATGTGCATTTGAAGAAGAAGCCAAATACACATCTGCACCTTCATCCGAGGTGGTTTTTGCCTCTACAGAAGGAGCATCATCAGATTCCTTTCCTTTCTCAGGAGCTTTAGATCTGCATTCCTTTTTGTAGTGCCCTTCCTTTCCGCATTTCCAGCACACCTTTACAAACTTTCCAGGAGATTTAGATTTCCCTCTAGATTTAGATCTCCCACTCGAAACCTTATTCTTCTTTCTGTTCTAGGACCTTCCTCATACAGATAAGGCATCTCCATTTTTACCCTCCATATTTCTCCGTCTCATTTCCTCCGACAGCAAGGCTGAGACAATGTCATCAAAATTCAAGGTAGTTGTATTGCTACTTATTGAAATAACCAGACTGTCCCACGAATCTGGTAGAGAACACAACAAACTGATGCACTTATCTTCATCTAAGATTTTAATATCAACAGATGATAGCTGACTTCCCACAATATTGAAGGCGTTCAGATGCTCTATCATTGAGTCTCCATCCTTCATCCTCAAGTTATACATATTTTTCCGTAGGAACAATTTATTCACCAGAGACTGAGATTGGTACAAAGTCCCTATCTTGTCCCATAAGGTCTTCGACATAGATTCCCCAGATACATTCAACAATACTGAATCTGAGACACACAACCGTATTGTGCTCTTTGCCTTCCAATCCAGTTTCTTCCAGTCTTCATCTGACATTGCCATTGGTTTAGTACCCAGATCTATTGCGATCCACTGGTCCTTATCCACCAGTAGATCCTCCATCTTGAGCTTCCACAACTCAAAACTCTAACCATTAAATTTCTCGATCTCTATCTTCCCGCTGCTTGCCATCTTCTTTCACTGCAAGAATCGATCCTGCAGACCTCCCACTGAACAGGGTCTACCTCAGGTTCGAGCAAAAAACCCCTCAGCAGCAAAGGCGTCCCCTTGAAGCCGAAACTACTCTGATACCAAATGTAGGTTTTAACCCTGTACAGAAATTAGCTGCAAAAAAACCTTAAAAATAGAAAATAAACAATAGCGAGAGCATAAAACATAAAACAAAGATACACCGATTTTCCCCTGGATCCCAAATCGGGACGACCAGCTTGATTTTTCATTATATTCCTTTTAGTGTTACAACACATATATATACATGCCGAAGCATACATAAACCCCAATACAATAACCATGGATTAGAACATAACCGTAGTTCCCTTGACCGAATCTACAAAATACCAGGGGCCAAAAACCATCATGACCCAAAACCATGTGCAAACTCATGCACAAAAACATGGGTGGGTCCGCCCACCAGAAAATAAGGACCAAATTTTTTTTCCTGGGACATTGCCCCGGACCCCGACAGGGGGGGCTGCCACCCCCCCTATGACCCTCCCGTAGGTTTTTCCCAGCTCAACATATAGGGGGGGCTATCGCCCCCCCTGTTACCCGCCCACACGTGACTAGTCGTGGAAAGAATATAACACAAACCCAACATTTCAAACACCTTGGAATGATTGTCCAAGACTTTTTCGAGATATGGAGAAATAGATGATTTTGATGTTGGAACTTCTAGTGAGCATAATTGTGCAATTACGCCTCATTGTTCTTTCTTCAGAATATTTTTCATGACAGTAGAGCTTATTATCTTTCCCAGCTTCCCTGCGATACCCAGTAATTCAACTTCCTTTCCTTCCTAAAAAAAATTCAAGAAAAAATCTTGAAATTAAAAGCTATCGTCCCCAAATATTATAACCATTGTACTCCTAGTACAACATCAACACCTCCCATTGGAATGGAAAGAATTGGAATATTCAATACATATTCCCCCATGGTTAGCTTGATATTATGGCATTTTCCAGATCAATTTATAGTTCCTCCATTTGCAACCATCACTTGACATTCTGGTGTTGGGTATAGGAAGCAATTCAATTTCTTGGCTACCTTACAATGAATAAAATTATGGGCACTACCAGAATCAATCAACATTATTACCCTTTTCTTCTTGATATGTCCTTCTATCTTGAGATTTTGAGGAGTGGTAATTCCTACCAATGCATTACACAATATGGTCAGACTCATTTCTTCTTCTTCTAGAATTGGTTCCTAGTTTATATCCTCATCTTTTGAAGTTTCTTGTTCATTTTCTTCCTCCTCTTCACAATCTATGTAAAATAATTTCTTCTCAGCACACTTATGACCTTTAGTATATTTTCTATCACAACTGTAGCAAAGCCCTTTTGCTCTTTTTTCTTCCAATTGTTGTGGTGTCAGCCTTGTAGGTTGTGGAAGTCTAAGAGTAACAACACTTCCATATTTATAGATGTGAGTGGTAGGCTTCCTTGTTGCCATAATTTTACATTCAATTTTTCTTTCCAACCTGAATGCCTTCTCCAATGAATCAGGTTCCAAAAAGGCTAACCTCATGTTGGATGTTATCCTTTAAAGTCCCTAAGAAGCCATCAATCTTATGTCCCTCTGGAATATCAGTTACCCTTATATTCAATTTTTGGAAGTCCTCAATGTGCTCCACCACTGAACCCTTTTGTTTGAGATTTATCAATTGGCTAAAGAAGGTGTTGCTCTTTGTATCCTCATAATGTGCTATCATTTCCTCCGTAAAAATTGACCAACTGAAATTTTTTTTATGGGATCAAAGCCATCGATACCATACAAATGTATTTTGTTCTAAATGTAAAGTTGCAATGCGTACCTTTTGTGTGTTTTGCAGATTATTAAGATCAAAATATTGCTCAATCTGTAGTATCCATGTTACGGTATCCTTGCCATCAAACTTCCTCATATCCATCTTTGGAATATGGTGGTTCTTCCATCCAACATTAGATTTTATGAAATCACGATTAACATTTATTTTGTTCTCATCATGAGTTTCCACTTCTATATTTTCACCATTAGGAATCATTTCTTGTATCAACTTTGTCAAACCTTCCTTAAAACCTTCCATGTATGCTTTTATATCATTCTTCATGTTTTACATGTTGCCTTTCATTTTTTCATCGATTTTAGCTTCCATGTCATCCATCTTAGCTTCCATGTCATCTTCCATGCCATCCATCTTTGCTTCCATGCCATTCTTCAAACCATCCATCTTATCTTCCACGCCTTTCTTCAAACCATCCATCTTAGCTTCCACGCCTTTCTTCGAAACTTCCATTTCATTTTTTGTTGCTCTTTGCGAGAGCGAAATTTGGTGCACTTTCTCTTGTAATTTTGATATGTCATGTTGCACTTCTTCCTTTTCATGAGTCATAGTAGAGCTTTCTGAAGGATTAATGCGTGTTGAATTATTTTGAGGGGGAATTTTAGAACCCAATACTAATATCTATTCTTCAATATGCCCTTGGAATCAATTCAAACTGATTTTTCAAACAAGACTTATGGAATTAGAAAAAAAATACACACATTTTTCTTTCTTTTGAGGAGCTCGATATTGAAACTAAATTATCTCTTTGATTTCGTATCTTCAATATCTGGAATTCGGTCTTGTAGTAGCCCTCTGAATCTTATTTCGAATGCCACAGTTCTGACCTGATTTAGATTTTTCAAGGCAAATTTATGCTCAATCTCCCACAATGACCTAATTATGGACTGGTTCAGTAGAGAGAACTTGTACGACATTCCACGTGTCACGTTTTACTCCTTTGACTCTGAAATTGATACAAAGGAAACTACAGTCCATGTACTTACGACCACTTTTTATAGAATTCCAATTTGATGCTCAGAGAGAGAGTTATGACGATTTTCCCACGATCACCTCTTTGAGATGAAATTCGGGAGCCTGAAAAAACCCTAACTTCAACAGATCATATCTACGAAAATGTTGCGAAACAAGATATAAAATTTGTACAAGAAGTTCCTCAAGATTTCGTCTTCTCATGGTACAAATTTTAGCTTCTGAACATTTGTAGAAAAAACGTTATAGCGGAAATGCCACGATAACTTGTTTGGAGCATTGAAACCCTAGAATTCCAAGCTATGATACCAAATGTTATGAAACCAACTCCAAAAATAGAAGAAAAGAGAGATCAACACCTTATAAGTAAGCCACTTCGAGGGGGCAACCTCCTTTACATTACATAAATTAACAATTCTTGGATGATACAAATGACAGAACCTCATTTCTATATATAGGAGTCCATGGGGTCACAATATAATCCTAGATGACCTAACAATAATAATGTAAGGGCACAATAATAACAATATGGGGGTTATGGGGGTACAAAAATAACAATAATGGGGGCTACACTAACAACAATAAGGGACTACACTAGTAATATAGGGACCTAACATCACTTGTGGTTAATTAATGGTTATGGAAATTGGAAAAGGCATTGGCAAAGGCAAAGAGGTAATAAATGGAAATTTAATATGAGAAATAAAGGAAAATAGGAGAAAATGAAGAGGAAAAGACACAAATATGCATTCAAGGGAAATTAGAGAGAAATTAAAGGAAAGTGAAAGAAAAAAGGAAAAAGAAAAGGAAGAGACTAGACATCAATGATAAAAATCCATCTAAGAAATAGTTCACATCTTTTGTCAGTTTAGCTTTTGATCACTTTTAGAAATTGAGCTCTAGGAGAAGAGAGAGGAAGCACTTGGACGAAGAAAGAAAGCAAAGGAAAGCAAGGGAGAGCAAGGAAAAGTTTGGAAAAGTAGCTATAACAAGAGGACAATGCAGGTAACAAGTTGCATGTGTTATTTCATTGTTGAGATTTGGAAGCACGATACATTCATTTGGTTATTGGTTGTTTTTTTGTCATTGACATGTGATTTTCCTAGATTGAGAATGGTTTTCAACCTTTCATTTACATTGCCTAGATAGCCATGGTGTTTTGGGTTCATTGTTTTGGTTTAAGCTTTGGATGACCTATAGACTTTAGATCCTGGTGAGCTGGTCTCGGGAAAATTCCCAAGGGTCAAGGGTGGAGATAAGATTTCTTCTGGAACTCTTGACGGATGAGTGGATATAGGAAAATTTCTCTAGTTATTGTGAAGAAAGTTGGAGGTATCCAAGCTTGTTTTGTGTTAGTGATTTTTGGACCACTTTAGGTAAAATCGTTGTGGTTGAGGGTTGAGGTTTTTTGGCCTCTAGAAGCCCAGGTTGGTTTCATTTTGATTTATCCCAGTGAGATTCAACATTCATGCTTGGAATATGGCATGGGCGTGATTATCTAAAAGAAAGTTTCGATTCAACCCAATTTATGGTCGGGTGGTACATGGAAGACCCTGACTTGGTTGGCATTTTCATATGTTAATATGATTTGTTTTCTTGTTGTGATTAATGGGCACATGTATATGTTATTGTGTTGATTTATGACTGTTTTTTCATGGATTCATTCCGGTTATATGTTGGTTATATTCATGGTTAAATGATGTGCTCTTGTTATGGATCCTATTCATGATTTGAGAAGTTAGTTAATGGTTATGTGAATGCATGGACTAATAAGTGTTATATATAGTTTGAGAGGCCATTGAGCCTTCTTGATGGTTCTCTAGTGAAATGCTATGATCAGATATGAATTAATGATCTGTAGCTATTATTTTTACTATATGTTTTAAAAAACATTTATCACGTATTTGGCATGTTTGGGTAAGATATGAGCCTTAGTATTAGTCATGCATACTGGTGTTTTTTTTTATACTTGTTTTTGTAAATTTTTGGGTTGTTTTGGGTAGTATCTCATAGGTTAGCTCTAAAATAGTTGCATTGATTCCACTGTCGCACCCTTTGAACTGATAGATTTCAACTGCAACAACCTGAAGGAAGGCTTGTGTGTGGCTAGAGCCTGCTAACTGCATGGGAAACTAGGAACGCATGTGGATGGGGTGTAAGGTCTGAGGAAAAGAAAGTTCCAACCTAGGGCAAGCTTATCAACATATGTTGTCTGGTATCTGGGTGATGTGATGCTCTTGTGAGGTGTCATTATGTTTTCGATTAGCAGACCCCACTTCCACAACTAGAACTTGGATGTTGAGTCACATCATAGTAAATCTTAGCTCATGTTTACCTAGAGATCTTTTAAAAGTGGGTAAATTTCAGATGTGGTGGTGATAGACTTGACCACAAGTGGCATCAAATTATCGCACAAAAACATGTATTATGAAAATGTAGAAGTCTAAGGCATCAATGGGAGTATCGACCTTACATGTCGCACAAAGGATAAGGGTGATTTGTGTGTAATGATTTTTTATGCTTGGAAAATTTTGGAAGAGTGACTTGTACTAAAGGAAAATTTGGGTCTAACTCCATGCTATCCAGGATGAGAATAAATTTATTAGTGACATGTCACATAAATCACAAGGAGGTGGAGGATTTAGTTCAATGGTTTGGATGGCCACAACTTGATTTTCCTTCTTCTTGGCCCATTTCTTCTTGTCCTTGCCCCCATTTACAACTAGTTGCATAATAGGAGCAAACTCCATTAGGGGTTTAACTAGAAATAAAGCAGTGGATGGGGCTGTAGATATAGTGAATTAGTGTCAATTCCATGTAAGGCTATAACTAAGAGGGTAGGGTAGGAGTTGGAGGATCCAAGTACCATTTTAGAATCCCCAATGTATGGTTTGGAAAATTTAATGTGGTCACTATTGGTATGTTGACCACTCCCAAGGGTGAGAATAAGAAAGGAATCTAGCCATATATGTAGTGACCAAGGGGCATGACCCTAGTTGTAGGTGTTGAATTTGCAAGGGTATATTGCTTAGTATCTAGCTATGAAATGGAAGATAAATGCATATGAGAGGCTTTGGATCCAACCACCATGCACACATGAGGTGTAGTAATGGTAGGAAATGGGTCTTAGTAAGCCCCAGTCAAGAAAGAGTCTTTTTAGACATCAGGGTTGATTTTAGTCAAGGAAGGCAATGCTTCATTTATAACCTAAAGCTTAGGGTTGTAGTATGTGAGTAATAAATAGTGACTCTCTTCCCATTATGAGGGAAGCTCATTGTATAGTATATTTGATTAGACCACCTTCATGGCGTACATGAAGTTACAACCTAAAAGGAGATTATAAATGACTGGGTTGTTAATAACCTCCACATCTAGTAAGACTTGTTTCCTAGCAATATCAAAAGGAAAATTATAGTTTAAGCCTTCCACTTACGAGGGGTGACCATTATATGCTCATAAGGTGATTGTATATGGTGTGAGTTTAGGGATCCAAGGTTTCACAAGACTTGGGTAGACATCACACATTTGGATGCACCTTCATCAATAATGCAACATTGAATAACTATATTAATGATCAATATTGAGATTTGGAAAGCTTTATAAGGGGGGAGACATGGAGAATATGCTTTAGCAACATTAAATATGATCATGTGACCATCTAAGGGATCTACAACAACCAAAGCATAGAGCAGAGCCTTTTTTTATGAAGGACATGTATGGAGGACCTCCATAGTTGACATGGTAGAACGAAGTTACCGATCAAACGAGAACTTTTACCTCAAAAAAAGAACTCTAACAAAAAAAAAACATCAAAAAACCATCAAAAAACAACCCGAAAAAGAAAATTTGTATTCTGGATTAACCTTTTATTTCAGAGTAAATTTTAAACATTTTTTAAAAATGAAAGTAAAAGCCATTTTTTTTGGTACAAAAAAAGCGTGAAAACGAAAAGCGTTGATGCTATAATAACGTCGCCAATTTTGTGTGTGTAAAAAACAGTCTGAAAACGAAAAGTGTTGGTGATGGAATAACGTCGACCCTAAAAATGAAAAGTGTTGATGTTGGAATTATGTCGTCAATTTTTTTTGTGCAAAAACACCTTGAAAACGAAAAGTGTTGATGTTGGAATAACGTCTTTTCTTTTCGGGGTAAATTGTCAACAATTTTTAATAATGGCATTAAAGATAAAATAGATCATGGCTCTAAAAAACCTTGAAATTTCAATGATAAACATGACATTAAAGATAACATCTCAAAAGTCTTAAAATTCCAATGATTTTTATGCATGGTATTAAAGATAAAATATCATGTCTCTGAAAAGCCTTAAAAATCCAAGGATAACATTAAAGATAAAATATCACCTTTATGAAAATAAAATTCCAGCGATTTTTAGGCACGATATTAAAGATAAAATATCACTTGTAAAAAAAAAAAAAAAAACAAAGCAAACAATTAAAAAATAAAAGAAAAAATTCAAAAAAGCACACAATTTAAAGAAAAAAAATAAAAATTAACCCAAAACATTTTTTTAAGTTATAAAAAACAGCACATAATTAAAAAAAATGATAGAATAATATAATTAAAATTTAAAAAAAATTTAAAATAATGAAAATACTATTAAAAGAAAATTAATAAATTAAATTAAATTAAAAAGGGTTAAAAAAAAAATAATTAATAATAAAGATTTCAATTTAAAAAAATAATAAAAAGAAAAAGAAAAATAAAATTTTAATTATATATATATATATATATATATATATATATATATATATATAACAAAATTCATTTTTTTAAAATTAAAAACAAAATTTAAAAGAATAAAAATTTAAAAAAAAAACAACATTTTTAAAATTAAAATTTAAAAAAACTTAAGAATTAAAAAAATATTAAATTTAAAAAAATAAATAAAAATACAAATGAATTTAAAAATATAAATTAAATTAAAATAAAAAAAAATTAAAAAGAAAAATGTAAAACAAAAGAAAATTAAATAAAATTTAAAAAGAATAAAATTGAATTTAAATTTTTTTAATTAAATTTAAAAAATAAATAATAATGAGTGGGGCTTGATCGCCGAACGAGGAGGAGAGCTTGCAGCTCTCCCCCTTCTGGTGGTCGAGCCCTGCAGCCCCCTAGTGACAAAGGTCGGTTCTCGAAATCAACTTCCCCCGCATGGCGGCTGAGCCCCGCTCACTGTTTTTTTATTTAATTTAATTATTTAATTTTTAATTTTTCAATTCTTAATTTAATAAAAAAATTTAAAATTATTATTATTATTATTATTATTTTTGTAAGTTAGTCAGGTCTATTCACATTCAAAAAGTTACATAGATTACATCGCTGCCTGAAGAGGCAAAATATTCGGACTTGCCTTTGGCACAAAATGATTCTCGCCCTCTGGGAAGGATTTTACAGGGGAGCTATTCAGAGGGGAGAAGTCAACAACCTTGACAGAAACAAAGAGACTTAGGCATCGAGAAGAGTAAAAAAAAATGCTTTTAGGCCTCAAATACATTAAGAAAAACATTGAAATGGAGAGAACCAAGGTTAACGCCGAGAGGTTAAGGTGCAGGGGAGTGTTGCACTTCCACTTCATCATTCAGGTAATCCTCAATGCTAATTGGTCTATCCGGGGTGCCTTTCTCCGAACCGAAACTATGGCGATGCAGCGATGAGGGGCCAAATTCCTGGTAGTCATCCTTGGAGGGAGCCTCCTCTTCAATCTTGGGACCCTATCAATGGCACACTGTTGAACTACGTTTCAGATGGGCGTAGTGGGGAGAATTGCGGTCAATGAACCGCATATGATGGACTTCCTTCACATACGCAACAAATTTGTCAGACAGAGAGTCGATTTTATTTTGGAGCTCCTTACTGGTGTTCTGCTGCTCTTGTAATGCCATAGCCAGAAGCGTTTTCATCTACCAGTGTAGGTCGATGGTGCGACTGTATAAATTCTCTCGGGCTCTCGTAAGGCCGGGATCTAGAATCCAGCGAAGAGAGATATTGAATGCCTCCGTAGGCACAGCCCTTCGGCAAATGTGGGCTTCCAACTCGATGTCTACAATGCGCCGTTGTAGGATCTGGGAAGTTGTTTCAAAAAAGGTGTAGGCATATTTTCTAGCAGATGTCTCAGGTCTGGTTATGGGCGGGCGAGAGGGGCTGGCCCAGAAGGCTTGGAGGCTGCATCGAGCGGGTGGAGGGGGATGAGGATGAGGGCGTCTAGGAGCCATGGAGATGGGACAGAGAAGGAGAGTGACAGAAGAGGCGAGGAGATGAGAGGGGACAGTGCTGAGAGGCCAAACGGGGCTGATCAAAGAGGCAACAGAGAAGCCAAATGAAACAGTGGGGTGTGAGGTGCGAGCATGGGGGAAGGGGTATATGAAGGTGTTCGTGGGAATTGAAGGCCCGAGAGGGTAGCTGGAAAGCATGCCAGAGAGGAAATTTGATTCATGTGGGGATTTAATTCCTGAGGTGGGATCGTACTGGAGTGAGCGGATCGATGGAGAGCCATCATAATGCTCAAGCGTGAGACGGGAAGTGTGAGGTGTGGTCATGATGACTGAGGTGATTGGGAGGGAGAGTCGAGGGCGAGGATGCCGTGGCTTGCTGCAGATCTTGATTGTTGATGCAAGTACAATATTTTTTAACAGATGGCTCCCTTATTGAATTATAATCCATAGAAGAGAGTCTGTTGGTGTCTCCCACTCCAGCATTGCAAGGAAATCGGCAAGTTTGTTGGCCTTTGTTCGGACTGCCGCAAAGGAGATGCCTTTGGCATCATCAATGAGAACTTTGATCGTTTGAAGGATTTTACCGAGGTGCCAGCATTCAGAAACTTTCCGAACGCTGCGTCCTTGCTGAAGTTTCTGACAAGCTTGGGTAGCGACAGTGGAGTCACCTACTACCAAAAGAGGCCAATAGTTGTTGTGTCTGGAAATATCCAGACCGTGAGCTAGCGCCTGAAGCTCCGCGACGTTGTTGGTGGTATGTCCAATATTCCCATAATAGATCCATAGGATTGTGCCTAGATGGTTGCGAAAGACCCCTCCGAAGCCTGCAGTACCTAGGTTGTTCTTGGAGGCACTGTCATAGTTGAGCTTGATGAAATTGGGATCGGGAGGAATCCAAACCATAGTCTGAGGGAAAGCTGGGGTAGCGACTGGATGAGGGAGATGGAAGGGGGATGAGAGGTTGAGAAGGGACAGAATGTGACATTCCTCCCTTGTAGGGGGGGAGGGGGGGGGGGGTCCGGGAGCTTAGCTATGGAGACAGATTCACTCAGGGTTTGCTTGATTATGTGACGAAGTTGTTCTTTCTTGTTTGCCTTATTTTTGAAGGTGCGATAATTTCGATCTTTCCAAAGAGCCCAGCAGATGATACCAGGGAGAAAGTTTCGGGCCAAATTGATGAGGGGCTGAGAGGAGAAGGAAGGGCGCTAGCCATCAAGGGTGGTGAGAATGGAGGTGGGAATATGATCGAAAGTCTTGAAGACGAGGAGGTCCAATTCTAGACGTTAGAGGAAAAATGACATTCATTAAGGATGTGGTTGGTCGTTTCAGAGTTGGTATTGCATAACGGGCAGACAAAAGGACCTATAAATCCTTTCCTTTGAAGATTGTCCCAATTTAGAATTTTTTTGATACATTAATAGCCAGAGAAAAAGAGACATTTTTGGCTAGTGATTTATGTTCCATAGCCTCTTCCACTTGTCGTCCAGTGAGATGGGATCCGGGGCCAAAAAAAGACTATATGCCTCCTTGATGTTGAAGCTCCCAGCATTGTTAGAACCTCACCAAAATTTGTTCGGCTTCGCATCTCTTTGGATCTGTCTTGTATTAAGCTCCTCTTCCAAAATTGCAGCGGATTGATAATGGTTGAGCTGAGCCATCTCTCTAAAGTCCATCCACTCCCTCCAGTTCGAGTTGGTTGTGGTTATCCAGAAGTATTTGACCACATTTTTATTGAGCCTATCTGATTGCATCCTGATGGGGAGGAAGGTGTCAGAGTTTATCTTGGGGCGTTGCTCCCATGCATCTTCCCAAAACATAGCGTTTTCGCCATTGCAAATCTCCCAGAAGCAATGATCTTGAATAAGGGATTTGTTATCCCAGGCCTGGTTCCAGATGGGCGAGCCCTTGAGAGTGCCAAAAAGTCTGATCAAAGATTCAAGAGGCTGCGTGGGGGCGTATTTTTCTTTCCAAATCTTGGCCCAAGGAGTGGTGGGAACGGTAATCCAACGCCACCAAGTTTTTGCACCCATTACCTTGCCGAGGAGATTCGGATCCCTGAGACTGAGACCACCAACTTTTTTGGGCATGCAAAGTTTGTCCCAGGAGACCAGAGCCCATTTTGCTTTGTTTTCTTTGCATTTCTAGAGGAAATCTCTTTGAATAGCTCTGATTTGGTTGGAGATGGATCAGGGGGGCCGCAATGGTTGAGATCTGGTAAAGAGGCATGGCTTGCAAAATTGAATGTGTATAAATTTGAGTAACTGATATATTATTCACCGAGATTCTCCTGATTACACACTATTTTAACTTCATGCACAATACAGAATCTCTTCTACCATTGATCATTAATTGCGGAAATAAAAACAATTGCATGCGCACATTAAAACCATAAACAATCACACATATGAACACAATATTTCATGGGAAAGCTTAAAGCTGAAAACCCCAACTATTTGTATATTATATGTCATAGAGATCATGTAACAATCATTATACAAAGCTCCTCACAAGCTCTCAGTACAATCTCCAATTGCTACACACTAATCAAGCTAGATCTAGCAAAACACATGCTCCAATCTCTGCCACCTGATAGCCTGCCTCTACTGCGCAATCAATGCTGAAGAATGGCTCATAAATAAATTCAAACCACCTGGCTTGTACTGCGTAATCCTCATTGGCATCTCCAATCACTGGTTGTTGCAAATCATGCAACAGTATAGTCACAACTGATAGTCACACTGCTCTTTCACCTATCTCTTCACTGGTCTCCACTGAAACTATCCATGCACTAAAGTTAACTGATGTATTCTTTAGTTGATTAATGAGTTTATAATTAGTGAATTAATTAATAATTAATTCACACCACTCTCACTAGTGTATCAATCAGTTAGACTAGATACAACTAGCTCAACTATGTTTAGCTTAGTTAAACTGAGCACAACTCCATTAACTTCCTCAATCAACTCCACCAAACTCTCTCACATGAGTTCTAACTGAAGTATCCATGCAATAGCTCCACTTAACCCTCAGGAATAGCGTAATTCCTTCTGTCAGCTCCTGTGCCACATCTGTGCACTTAACTTAAGTGCTCCAAGAGAATAAGATAATGTTTATAGTCCAAATATTATTAAGAGCTAATAATATTCGACATATCTATTTTTAGACTGGCAATCTAAAAATAGATTCTGCCCAATATGTCTAAAAATAGAAATCCATCTATTTTTTCTGACTTGACCAACCATCCACAAATAGCATCCTGCAACTCATAGAATATGATCGACATGTCTAAAAACAAACATAGTCTAAAAATAGACTTGCGCCAAAAATAGCCTGCGGGCCTACTTAGTGAAGGCGACTTCTTTCCACTAAGCTCATCATCTTGTTTCAATCTCAACACTCCCTCTCGACAAGATAAGGATTATCTTCCACCCCTATCCTGCCTCTGTGGTATTCGAATTTGCTCATGGTGAGCGCCTTCGTCAAGATATCAACATCTTGATCCTCTGTGGGAATGTATGAAAGTAGCATGATCTTCCGCTGCACACAATCTCTGATATGATGATACTGGATGTCAATGTGTTTAGATCTATCATGAAATACTAGATTAACCGAGAGTTTGATGCAACTCTGATTATCACAATATATCACAGTAGGATCTAAGTGTGAACCGAACAACCCGACCAGGATCTTCCTCATCCATATAGCCTCGCATGCTTAACAAACTCGCTGCCATATCGGCCTCTGCTGGGCGGGTGCCATGATCTTTGCTTTGCTGTGCCAAAAGCTATGCAGCCGACCCCGATCGGAAAATCCCTCCGAGATGTGATTTTTACGCTCGTTGGGCTCACACCCAATGCGCATCTAGGTGAAGCCCATAGCTTCACCTCATCCAAATACAATACGTACCATAATCCATGTCACGATGTGCCTGCGAGATATCTCAATACATGCTTGCCTTCCAAAAGAGCTTGGTAGGCTTAACCATGTGAATTTGGTTAACGACATAGCATATGTTGGGTTGTGTATTGACCGGATACATAAGCGACCCCACCAACTGTCGATAAACAGTGGCATCCACTACCTCCGCTGAAGTAGCATCCTCCTTCCTCCATCCACCAGGAAGAGGAGTATCAACAGGCTTGCAGCCATGCATGTTGAACTTCTCCAGTATCTCCCGGGAATACCTACCCTGAGAAACAAACAGTCCACCACTGCGCCGCCAAATTTCCAATCCCAGGAAATAATGAAGGAGGCCTAAGTCCTTCATCTCAAACTCCTTTGCAAGATCGGCCTTGCATGAGTGTATCAACAGTTCATCACCTGTCAAAATCAAATCATCTACATAAAGTACAATGATCAGCAACTTACCCTCCACCACAATCTGGTATAGGTTAGGATCCGCCTCACTCTTGGAGAATCCAAGTCCAGTGAAATAACTGTCTATCCGTGTGTACCAAGCACGAGGTGATTGTTTCAACCCATACAACACTCTCTTGAGCCTGCACACATGCGACTCGCTGCTGAAGATCTCGAAACCTTCGGGCTGCTCTATGTACACCTCCTCCTCAATCACCCCATTGAGGAACGCAATCTTCACATCCATCTGATGAATGTGCCACCCCATCTGCGCTGAGAGAGCAAGAATCGTCCGTATGGAAGAATACCTTGCGACAGGTGCAAAGGTTTCCTCATAATCGATCCCCTCAATCTGTGAGAAGCCTCGGGCAACAAATCTTGCCTTGTACTTCTCCACACTCTCGTCAGTTGCTTGCTTCACTTTGTAGATCCATCTCAAACCCACCACTGATTCCCTTTCCGGTCTTGGGACAATCTCCCATGCACTGTTTCTGACAATCGAATCATACTCTTCCACCATGGCATCTACCCATGCGGGATCCTCCACAGCTTCCTCGAAAGAGGATGGCTCCGTCACGATACACTTGCTCATAAGAGCCATGTATCCAGTATACTTTTCAGGTGACTATCTCTATCTACACTGTGATGTAGGTGCTCCTACAACCTTCTCTGCATCTTGAGCCAGTCGCTCAGCTTCTGTAGTGCGCTTCCGCCCTATGATGGTTGGCGCTGCATGAGTGATCTCTTCCACTCCATGAACCTCCTCTTATGGCTGATCCACATCCTGAGGCTTATCCTTAGGAACTAATAGCTCCTCATCTGCATGCAAGTGTGGCTCCCTCTCAAGCAAACACTTCATGGATTTCTCCTCATGAAATTTGATATCCCGTCGCACAACAGTCTTGCGACTGTCTGGAAAATACACACGATAGTTGTGGGGTGTATCAGTGTACCCCATAAATATCCAAACCTCTGCAGTCGGCTCCAACTTCTTCTTGGCATCCTTCATCACATGAATGTAAACAGGTGAACCAAAAATCCACAAATGGGAAATATTAGGCTTCTTACCAGAAAACGCCTCCTTGGGTGTACTCATGCCAAGTATCCTGTGAGGACAACGGTTTTGCACATAAACCGCAGTATTGCATGCCTCAGCCCAAAAGTGTATGGGAAGGCCCTGATCATGCAACATCACCCGTGCAACACCCACGATCGTTCTGTTCTTCCGCTCAGCAACCCCATTCTGCTGTGGGTTATGAGGTGCTATGAGCTCTCTTCGAATTCCTTCTGCACTGCAAAAGTCCTTGAATTTGACAAAGATGAATTCACCACCATTGTTGCTCCTAAGAGCCTTCACCGGCTTCCCTGATTCTTTCTCAACCAGTGCCTTGAACTCACAGAAATTTGAGTATGTCTCACTCTTCTTCTGCATAAAGAAGATCCAGCACTTTCGAGAAAAATCATCAACAAATATCACATAGTACCTGTGCTTTGCTGTCGAAGCTACTGAGAAAGGTCCACACACGTCTGTGTGAATTCTCTCAAGGATCGTCGTGGCACGACTATCCTTCTCGTGAAAGGTGGCTTTCACAAATTTTCCCAAAGTACATCCCTTGCACTGATCTGACTGTGCGAGTGTACCTTTGGGAAGCCCAGTGGAAATATGTTGTAGTATCTTCAAAGCTCCATGGTGAAGGTGGCCCAATCTCCGGTGCCACAACTCGCCATCATCCCGGTTCACCACTCCTTTTGCCTTTCCTGCCATTTCTACGCAGCCATCTACCTGTAATTGATAAAGGTTCTTAACTCGAACCCCTATCCTCTAGATCTCACCAGTTGCCTTACTGCGTAGGAAAGCCTTTCCCTCGCTAAAGACAACATCATATCCCTTGTCTTCTAACATCGCCACAGAGATAAGATTATTCTTCAATCCTGGAAAATGCATCACTTCCTTCAATAGGAAGGGTTTACCAGATTCCCTCTCAAAGGAAATGGTACCGATACTGGTCGCACTGTATCTACCATCATTGCCCATCTCAATGTGCACTCCAAGATCTTTCTCATCCAGATCAGTAAACAAATCTCGATCTCCTGTCATGTGAAAAGACGCACCACTGTCAAGAAACCACACTAAACCCATCACACTTGAGACCAAGCATGCGATTAGAGAAAAATCCAGCTCAAATTGCGAGGCTAAGGCCTCTCCAGCTGCAGATCCAGCAGCCTTCTTATTTTTCTTCTTCTGTGGAAAATTAGTGGCGTAATGTCCGTGTTGGTGACAGTGAAAGCACTTCACCTTGGACATGTCCTTCTTCTTGCCTTTCGCACCGGATTAAGAAGCATTCTTCTTTCTCCTCCCCTTCCTTGCTTTGGAAGCCAAAGAACAATTTTCTTCATCAGAGTTATTTGATGAAGATCCGTCCCTGGTACTTCGCCTTATCTCCTCTTGCACAAGATCCGATCAAAGTCACTCCCATCCTGGAAATTTCTCTCGACCATTGACAGAGTCCTAATAGGAATGCCAACTCTTTGGAATCCCAAGGAGAGCCAAGCTCACCAAGTCCTCGCCATCAAAAGTAACCCCCACACTCCCCAGCTCATCCCTGCATTGGATGAACTTCGTGAGGTACTTGGGCATATTGTCGCCTTTCTCCATTTTTATGTTCCTGAGTTTATCCTTGAGTGCCAACTTCCTCTGGTCGCTCTTGCTTTGAAATAAATCTGTCAAAGCTTTCCACATCAAGAATGGAGAAGCTTTACCATGAAGGCTGGAAAATATGTGATCCT
Source organism: Pinus albicaulis (assembly GCA_034641835.2). Lineage (NCBI taxonomy): Eukaryota > Viridiplantae > Streptophyta > Pinopsida > Pinales > Pinaceae > Pinus > Pinus albicaulis. Next base: position 412,096,017 of record CM076584.1, on the reverse strand, counting down.
TCACACCTTCCAAAAGCTTTACCATGAAGGCTGGAAACTATGTGATCCTTCACACCTTCCAATAGAATCCTTCGACACTTTGCTGTCTTCTTTTTCCATGCGTCAAGTACAACAGCATCGCTAGAAGTAGGTTTTGGAATTTCTGCATCTATGAACTCCTTCAACCCATTGTCATCCAGCACCACCTCCATCCTGTCCTTCCATGAAATATAATTTGAGCTTCCCTCAAGGGCATACTCCAATCGCAATCCGTTGAAAGACATCTCAACTTTGACACCAAGAAAACACTACTGCAAATTCGAATTCCACTAGCTCAAAACTCAACCGCTTCGATGTTTTGCAATTGCTCCAATGATCAATATCGCTTTGATACCATGTATAAATTTGAATAACTGATATATTATTCACCGATATTCTCCTAATCACATACTATTTTAACTTCATGCACAATACAGAATCTCTTCTACCATTGATCATTAATTGCGGAAATAAAAACAATCGCATGCGCACATTAAAACCATAAACAATCACACATATGAACACAGTATTTCATGGGAGAGCTTAAAGCTGAAAACCCAAAATATTTGTATATTATATGTCATAGAGATCATGTAACAATCATTATACAAAGCTCCTCGCAAGCTCTTAGTACAATCTGGAATTGCTACACACTAATCAAGCTAGATCTAGCAAAACACATGCTCCAATCTCTGCCACCTGATAGCCAGCCTCTATTGCGTAACAAATGTTGAAGAATGGCTCATAAATAAATTTGAACCACCTGGCTTGTACTGCGCAATCCTCATTGGCTTCTCCAATCACTGGTTGTTTCAAATCATGCAACAGTATAGTCACAACTGATAGTCACACTACCCTTTCACCTATCTCTCCACTGGTCTCCACTGAAACTGTCCATGCATTGAAGTTAACTGATGTATTCTTTAGTTGATTAATGAGTTTATAATTAGTGAATTAATTAATAATTAATTCACACCACTCTTCACTAGTGTATTAATCAGTTAGACTAAATACAACTAGCTCAACGATGTTTAGATTAGTTAAACTGAACACAACTCCATTAACTTCCTCAATCAACTCCACCAAACTCTCTCACATGACTTCTAACTGAAGTATCCATGCAATAGCTCCACTTAATAGCTCCTGTGCCACATCTTTTCACTTAACTGAAGTGCTCCAAGAGAATAAGATAATGTTTATAGTCCAAATATTATTAAGAGCTAATAATATTCGACATATCTATTTTTAGACTAGCAATCTAAAAATAGATTCTGCCCAATATGTCTAAAAATATAATTCCATATATTTTTCCAACTTGACCAACCATCCACAAATATCATCCTGCAACTCATAGAATATGATCCATATGTCTAAAAATAGACATAGTCTAAAAATAGACTTTGCGCCAAAAATAGCCTGCGGGCCCACTTAGTGAAGGCGACTTCTTTCCACTAAGCTCATCATCTTGTTGCAATCTCAACAGAATGCACTAGAACTAATATTCCCACAAAGTTGAGGAAGCGGAAGGTCCAATTGGAAAATTTATTTTGAAGCTTAGAGATAAGGGGTTCCTATTTTTTCTTTGCCATAGGTTTGTCTGTGAGAGGAACACCCAGATATTTCGAAGGGAAGCTGCTGAGTTGGAAACCAAGGATATTAGCAATGTTTCTTTGAATGGCATTAAAGGTTTTGAGAAAAAATAGTTTGGACTTGGGTTTGTTAATAGAGGAGCCAGAGGCCGAAGAAAAATCATCAAGAATGTCTCAGATAGTGTGGACTTCTTTGGCCGAGGGGGTGCCCATTAAGAGCATGTCATTCAAAAATTGCTAGTGAGTGTTTGGAGGATTAGGGGGATAAAGATTGAGGCCAGATATGTGGCTAGCTGAGGAGGTAGCAGAGATTGGACAACCGAGGCCTTCAGCCATTATCACAAAAAGGAAGGGAGAGAGAGGATCCCCTTGTCTGATACCACAGGATGGGTTGATGATGGGGGAGGGGGAGCCATTGAGGATAATTGAAAAAAATTCCCCAGAGACCAATGCCATAATCCACTTTATGCAGTATTTATTAAATCCAAAGGCTGCCAGCATTTTCCTAATTTATTTCCAGTTGATTTTGTCGAAGGCTTTCGACATATCCAATTGGACGAGCATGCCTGGTTATCCTTGATCCTTGAGGGAATGAATAACTTCCTGAGAGAGGAGGATGTTGTACAGGATTTGCCTTCCTTCAACGTAGCCTGTTTCATGGGTCGAGATGAGGAGCGGAAGGAGAGTTTTAATGCGATTAGCTAGGACTTTAGAAATGATCTTGTAGATAACATTGCAGAGGGCAATAGGTCGATACGGATCCGGGGAGTCTGCCTTATCCGACTTGGGATGAGGGCTAGGAAGGTGGCATGGAAAGATTGAAGGATAGAACAATTGAGGCGAGATTCTTCAATTAAGTCATAGAATTCATCTTTGATTAGAGGCCAGCAGGCTTTGTAGAATTCTATAGTAAATCCATTAGGGCCCGATGCCTTGCCATTAGGCATGGAATAGATAGCAGCCTCCACTTTGTCCATTGTTATCTTTTTAAGAAACATCTGATTATGCTCTCTAGTTAAGGTGGAGGGAATGTTGTTGGTAATTTTCCGGATATGTTCCTCATTATCATGGTTTTCCTCCTTTAGGATGTTCCCAAAATGCTGATAGAGCTCATTTTCAATCTCATTGTGGGTGCTCAAAAGGATCCCCTGCTGATTTTTAAGGCTGAGAATTCTGTTGTATTTGTGGTGCTGAATCATGGAACGGTGAAAGAAAGAAGTACTCTTTTCCCCATCTTTAAGCTAGCTAATTCTCGATTTTTTCCTCCAGAGCGTTTCTTCCTGAACCGCTCGAGCATCCCAATTTTTTTGAAGCACTATTTCCTCCTGATTTTTTTCCTCTGTCATACTGTGTTGGATGATGTCTTGTTGGAGAGATTTCATTTTTAGCTCTATTATCTTCTTATCTGATATAATATCTCCAAAGGTTTTCTTGTTCCATATTTTAAGCTCCTGTTTGATGATCTTTAATCTTTGATGGAAATTGAACATCTTGTTGCCTTGCTTAGGGAGGGGAAGAGACCACCACTCCTTCATTCTATCGTGGAATTCTGGATGGGAGATCCAGAAGGCTTTGAACCTGAAGGGAGTGTTTTTAGGTCTTTCCAAGAGCTTAAAATTTAGAACGATATGCCAATGGTCTGAGCCAGCTTGAGGGACAATGCTAGCATCCGTTTCCAGGGAGGATAGGAACATATCCTCAGAGAGAAGAAAGCAGTTGAGCCTTGAGGCTATCTAGCAATCCCCCCCCTCTTCTATTGTTCCAGGTGTAGGTGCCATTTTTAGTGGGGGTGTCTATTAGGCCCATCTCATCAATAATTGCTTGAAAGGCCGAGGAATCAGATTCTAGTCTGCGGAGGTCGCCCCACATTTTCCCCAAATTAAGTATCATATTGAAATCGCCGGCTATAAGACTAAAGGAATGGCCGATGGAATGAAGGTGGTTCTTGAGGCTATTGAGCTAAGAAACTCGTTCTGGGACAGAATGGGGGGCATAGAAATTGGTGATACGTAGCTTGCCTTTTGTACCAGTGATTTGGAAAACAGTAGTGAGAGCATGCTTGGAGGCTAGCAATTCCAGCATATGGAATTTGGAATCTTTCCAAAAAGTGGCCAGTTCTCCAGCAGTTCCTAAGGCCGCTATGGCTAGATGACTGTAGTGCTTTCTGAAGCAGGAGTGTTGGACAGGGTCCATGTTATTCAAACTTCTTTTGGTTTCTTGAAGAAGTATAATGTCGACTTTTCAAAGGTGATCTTAGATTTCAAGATCCTTTTCTTACCGGGACTATTTAGTCCTCTTATATTCCATGAAGTACAGATCATGATAACAAATTATGAGAGAGAGAGAGAGAGAGCGCTCTTACCTTTCCTTCATTGATGAGATAGAGCCTGAGCTCCTGCAAGGACTGATAGGTGGTCTTCCTGCCTCTCTTCCTAGTCGGCCCTTTGGTGATTTGATGGTTGGCTTTGAGATTGGCTTTTACTCCTCCTGCTAGATTTTTCCCTTTATTTTGGTGTTCCTTCTGCAACTGTAGATTTTGCTGTAGGATATATGCCTCCTCTATTTGTTGTATATATTCTTCTGGAACTCCTTCTATTCCTTTTGCGTTCCAATCTTTGGTAATTTTCTGCAGGTCCATTCCCATCAGGACTTGCTCAATCGCTCTTTCCTCGGGTGAAGGTAAGTCTTGAATGGTATCCATATCTGTATCCTCAAGAGGTAGATAGCCCTCCTGTGAGAGAGACGTAGAGGTATCCATTTCTGTGTCCTTGATATTCGAGGGAATTTCCTGCTCTTTTAGTTGTTCCTTTTCTTTTCCATGTTGGCCTTATTCCTCTTGGAGCATTGAGAGGACGTCATACTTGTTTTGCTGAGCAAACTTTGGGGGGTATCTGCCTATGTTAGTTCGTTTACCTGGCTTATGTTTGTTGCCAATCTTGGTGAAACCTTGGTCATCTTTCTTGCTTGTTTGAACTTCTTTTAGAGGGGATTTGTTTTGTGGGCAGTTTCTGAAGAGATGCCCATGTCCGTGACATTTCCTGCAACGAAAGGGGATATGTTCATAATCCACTGTTTGGGTCCATATATCGTCTCTGAAGTTCAGTTTGATTGCCTCTGGGAGAGCTCTCAAGACATCGATGTAGGCACAGATGCGAGCGTAGGAGATATAATGACCAATTTTTGTTCCTTCAGACATCTTAATGTATTCTCCTAATTCATCCCCTATGGCTTTAAGGACTGAAGGAGCCTAGTATTCCGTTGGGAGAGAATATAATCTGTTCCAGACTGGAACTCTCGTAAAATCTTCTTTGTCCAATGTAAATTTTTTCTTCCAAAATCTCATGTATAGCCTTGCTGAGTTAAAGAAATAGGGACCACCGTCGAAGATCCTACCCCCGTCTTCTAGAAGCGCGAAGACTACTGTAAAAAAACCTTTGGATCAAAGCTGTAGTTCGATGCCTCCTTTTGGGTTCCATTTGGCATGGATCCAGCCTTTGAGAGCTCTCTCAGATGGCCAGATACCCATGAACTTATAGATTATCACGTGTTCTTGCATATATTCTCTATAGACTGCGATGTCTAGCTCTTGAATGACTATTTCGGGGATCTTAGCGGCCTTGGGGTTATAGGCGTTCATCTTTATGGCTTCTTTTTGAACTGTAGAAGTCGCATCTAGCTTTGTCCCAACAGAGGGAGTGGTGTTTTTATTCTCGTGCTCGGAGCCTTGGCCGGCTACCATGGAAGCAGCCTCTGTGTTTTTCTTCTGAGTGACCAGCGCTTCTTTAGCCAGTTTTTGTTGAGTGGAGATGGGGCGCATCTAAAGATCAGAATGAGGGGCGGTGGACAAGGAGATAATTCAAGTGAAGAATGAAAGGCCCGACGAATGTGAAGACCCTGCGACCTGATCTCAGAAGGATGGAGCCTTCGGGCCTCCATCTTGCTCCATTGGAGAAGTAGTCGAAGAGATCGACAGGTCTGTTAAGGCAGGTCTGCAGAGGCAGAGCCTGCAGCAGCCAGAGGCACGGGCCGCAAAGAGATAGAGGGCTTAGGGTAATCGCTATTGTTTCATCCCCAATCGAAAAAACATGCTGGTCTCTTATTATTATTATTATTAATTTAATTTATATTTTCTATTTTTTTTTAAATTTAAAAATGTATTTTTCATATATATATATATATATATATATATATTTATTTATTTATTTAAATTTTCTTTTAAAATTTTTAATTTCTTTTTTTCTAAATTTTATTTTTTATTATTTTCAAATTTTTATTTTTATTTTCTTTTTAAATTTAAATTATTTTTCTTTTAGTATTTTAATTTTTTTTTTAATTATTTTTGTTTTTTTTTAACTTTAGAAAAATTGTTTTTGTTTTTTTTGGGTTAATTTTTATTTATATTTTTCTTTAAATTATGTGTTTTTTTATATTTTCCTTTTTTTATTTATTTTTTGAATTATATTTATTTTTAAATTTTGTTTAACTTTTTATTTTTACAAGTTATTTTTTTATTTTTACATTTTTATTGGGTTTTTTAATATTTTTTTATACTTGATTTTTTTTGTCATGTTTTTCTATTTTATTTTTATGTCTTATTACCAAGATGAAAATCACTACTCTAAACAAAAAGGATTGATGTTGCTTCAACGCTTCTCAAAATTAGCATGAATTTCACTAACATTTTAAAACAAATGTTCAAACTTAATAAATAAAAAAATTAAAGTGCTAAAAAAATCACCACTTTTCAAAATCGGTATGAAAAGCATGACATTAAAAAAAAATTAAAGAAAATTTAAAGTTCTAAAAATATGCTAAAAAAACAGGTTATTTTACATTAGCACTTTTCAAAATCAACATGAAAATCATGACATTTAAACAAAATGTCATAAGAAAAATTAAAATGTCAAAACTATGCTAAAAAAAAGGTGATTTTGCATCACCACTTTTCAAAATCAGGTTTTTTTTTGCTACCTCAAAAAAACGGGTAATCGATAATTTTCTTGTTTGATCAATAACTTTGTTGTAGTAGGAAATTGTGCCAAGTCATATATAATGTTGTATTTATAAGTGAATCTTGCATGGAAATTAAGTGCATTATGTTAGTCATCAGTATTTTTCATTTAGTAATGATGACTAGTTGTTAAAGCCAAGTTTTCTAGCAGCTGATCTCCAACATGTCAAATTTGTCAGCTAGAAAACACCCATAAACATTTTTGCCCTCCTAACCTTTTCAATTAGCCCATGACGAGATAAAACCTCATTGTCAAGCCCTATCTAGCCTCAGCCATACTAGCTTGTCCATCAGCTCTAAAGAGAATAATCGAAATCTGTCCAAAAAGTCTCCCCTAAGTTAGGTAGTGGCGCTTTAGGCATTTATCCCTTGGCAAACCATCCTAAAGCCAAAGAACCTCTGTCTAATATCATCCAGTCCTAGATCACCTTCCTATTCTGCAAATAAAGTTTGATTATACCCTTAGGTCGCGCCACTAACAAACCTTGAGGTCTCAGCAATACATATGCCACAGGTCAAGCTGATATTAGGTAGATGTACAGTGTTTCAATGTCTTTTTCAAAGAGCAGAAGTATACTGGTGTTCCAGAAGACAGTATTAAATTCAACATGAGAAGACAACTGCTTCTCATGTGGTTTTGAGCCTGGGATGCAAATACTAGATAGAGAGTTATTTCATTAAGCTCTTGCAAACACAGTCAAAGGTTAGTGAATTATAAATGACAAGAAATGCTCTGCAAATACTGGCCAGGCTACCTCTGATTGTCTAAGGATGCACAAAGGTATTTGAAAAGCATAATTACATGTCTCAGAGAGATGCCCTTCATGGCATATTTTCATTCTGTCATTTTCATTTGCTTAAGTATGAATAGGCAGTGAAAGGATTGATAACACTATTTGAAAACTGATGAAATGGCATCACTGAGAAAACGTCCTCCATACATGAGCAGAGGGTTGAAAGACTGAGAAAACCTCCTTCATTTTACAAGAAAAGGGTTTGGCACTATGATAAAGGCCTCCTTCATCTAATAAGCAGAGGGCCAGGAACAATCAAAGAGAAATCAGGGGTACTGTAATGATCAAAGAGGCTAACTTATCTCCTATCAGAGATCTCCTTCAAAAGCAGTCTAGAGACAAAATGAACAAACCCTGCTGAGATTTGAAAATAGTTGAAATTAGCTGGGTTTAACAGAGGCCCAAGAGTGATGTTGATATTCAAAAAGGTTTCGCTCTTCATGTTCATGAAGATATTTTTCAAAAAACTCATCAAAGTGAAAAGAAGGTAACCTAAGCTTTGTTTTCTCAAGGGGACTTTGCAAATGAACAAACACAGAGATAGTAGGTGTGAAAAAGGATATCGCAAGTGCTTTAAAATCACAGAAAATACTCAAAACAGATAAAACATGCCACTATCACAGTCAAAAGCCCCTTTATGGAGATGTGAAAATGACCTTGCTGTTGCATATGAGTCCCAAGGGTCTTTAAAGGCCTTTTTCCTTGATTAAAAAGTATGGGTAAGATCTGGAGTGTACAAATGAGGTTATTCACCCACAGTCAAAAGAAAGGCTCAAAGAGCACCTGACAGTTCAATCAGCTTCACAGTGGCCATGATCATCATCAAAACACCAGGAACAGAAAATGTCAAAATAAGTTTCAAAATGGTGATTTATCTCCTTGCAAGAATGGAAAAAAATGCCTCACAAATCATAGGTATGTCTTTGAGCAGATTTTTTACTTTAAAAAGGTCAGCAATAGGCAGAAATGGCAGAGATTCTTCTTTAACAAGGAATAGTGAAAAGGTAGTAGAAGAGGTTTACTGTTTCTTGAAAAGGCCTTTTTAGTTCAATGAGAAACCATCATTATGTAGCCTTTCAAAAGTCAACCGCAGCATCTTGTCAAAGGAATAGTTCGAAGATGAGTCTTTATATTGTTTTAAAATGATAAAATTACAAATGCAATGGATCAAGTTTCGTTATAACAAAGGCCTTTTCAAAATGTTTTCAAAACCCTCACGAAACAAAGTTCAAAAGGGTGTTGGCTTTTTGACTATAAAGGGAATGATCGACCGTTGCAAAGCTTCCATATGCATTTCAAAGGGACCAAGCAGGGAATTTCAAGCAAAATTCCAGAGTTTTTGAGGCTTATAGATTGCGCGGCGCGCCTGGAAAAGCGCGCAGCGCGTTCAAAAGAAAAAATACAAAGGGCTATAACGTTGGCGCAACACGCCTGTGCGCGTGGTCACCACTGCCCGAAGGTCGTCCCGACACTTTCTCCACTGCGCGACGTTCTTTCTAACAAACGTGCCGCTGACTCCTTGTGCTTTCCAACAAGCTCTAAACCTTCTCAACTCATCAAACAAGGGCCCTTAAACATTTTTTAGGTATTTTCCTTACTCTAATACAAATTTTGAGTTTAAGAGGTGATATGCTTTTGGTATGTTTCCAAGAGACAAATGATGTTATAAAGAGGGATGTTTTGGTCGAAAATCAAAGGTTATGGTGGACTGTGAGTGTCAAATATCCACACTGTAATAGGCTAAGGTGTGTTTAGTCCGTTCTAAAGAACCCTAGCTGCCTTTCAAACACGGTGATAACCCATAGTGAAACAAAAGCAGACTTTGCCTGAAACTCAAAGGGGAGAAAGAAACACTGTTTTTAAGGTGGAAGTTTGATCATTATGAATTGTTTTCTCTGTGTTATGAAATATCAAACTAGTGCTGCCTCCATTGTCCCATAAAACAGAGTGTGGTGAGATATTTTGCAAAGTCAGTTGAGGGTGTTTTTGTCTACCTTTGTAAGGAAACAGTGAATAGCAAAAGGGTACTGATTGAAGAGAAGGGTGTTCTTATCAAAACAAGATTTTCTTTCTTCACCAATAAACCACAAACATGTCTTGTTAAAGGCCTCTTGGCTCAAACACAATACTGAAGAGATGTTTTTAGTAATGATGAGGAGCAAGGCAAAGAGTCTAAACATGGCAGTGATAATGAAGAGAAAAGTGATGGGCAGTAAGGCAGTGATGAAAAGGAGCATTATGGCATCCAACACAACAATAAGCATGAGGGTGATGAAGCACAAAACAGTGAAGGGAAAGAGCATGACAGTCATGAAGAAAGCAGTGACAAAGACAAATAAGGCAACCCTCAAGCAAGCATTGATGAGGGCAAGCAAATAGAAAACATGGATCATGAAGGGAATTCTCCAAAGCATGTGCTAGCTGTCTCTCCTAGGCAAGGGGCCATGACTTCTTCACCAAAGCTAGAATGCCAAACAACAAAGAAGAAAACCAAGAAAAGCTCAAAACTGCCCAAAGAGGGTGCCCGGTGAGAAAAAATGAAAAAGACACCTCTAGGCTTGGAATTTTGGCCCAAGCTTCTAGACATGTTTCTAAAAAGCCTTGAGGGACTTGCTCACCAAAATTGAGCAAATTTTGACATGCTCTTGTTTTTTGACATTTTTGGGCCTAATTGCATAAAACCATGGGCGCCGCCATTTTGGTTTGGAGCATCCTCAACTCTTGAGAGTGGTACCATTGGATGCATTAAATTCAAGGGCATCTACTCAGGAATTTTCATAGCATTTGAAGTTGTTTTGGTCCCCCAAATATGCAAAAAACACTCACTTTTTCGACATTCTGCCCACATATCAGCAAGGCCTATTTTTTGGGTTTTTCCACTCAGTCCAGTATTTGACAGACTTCTAGGCATCAGTTTGGAAAAATTCAAGTTGTTCTAGAAATTATACATCCAGAGCTTTCCAACAAGCCATCACGGGCCTCGTTTCGACATCGGGAAGACCCTCAAAAGTCATCCGAAAGACAAGCAATTTTCTATTGATGCACCCTTAGTGCTTTTTAACCAAAAAAGGAAGATTTCTGAAGCAGCCTTTCAAAATGTGCGTTAAGATATTTTGGTACATTGTCAGTCATAAAAAGTCAAATTTATTCCCTTTTTTAGCATTTTAAGATATTTTGTTGGATATTTTTGTGCCTTGGGCTTTGCAAAGCCTCAAGGACAAGTTTAGATATTTATTTTGAACCAATGGCTAGCTAGTTGCCTTGGTTGGTTTTCCTCCTCTTTGGCCTATATATTCCAAGAGGATTATTTGTAATAGAAGGCTGAACTTGATGAATAGAAGCAATATATAGTCATATAAGCTTTGGAAGAAATACTTGTCTCATGCTTTTGGATAGTTTCTTGGATGTTCTTGGATGATGAAAGAGGATTGTTGTTGGATTCAATGACTTGGTAGAATGGTATAGTGTCTCTCTCTCTATTTTGTTTCCTATATTTTCATTCATAAATCCATGCTCTTGCTTGCTATAAGACAATAGAGAATAGATTTGAGACATGACCTTGGAGGCACCTCAAATTTCCTGTTTCTTTATAGCTTCCATGTTTTCTTCATTCTTAGTCACATTAAAGAATTCTTGATTGCTCTTTAATAACTTAAGAATATCGTTTGCTTGTTTCATTTATGGTTTTATGCATGCTAAGTATGATTTACGGTATGCCCTACTTACTCATGGCTAGCCATAGCTCCACCTATGAAACTTCTCTTTGATTGATTAGATTGTCATTTGTTGAACCAAGGAGGTCTTGTACTGATCTTGCCCTTTGCCTAAAACTATGCAATCTTGTTTTCAAAGTGCCCAATAGCTTGAAGTACTATGTTTAGGCGTTTCGGCATAGTGATTTGAGTTGTTTTTCTGTCTTAAATGTATTTCCCCAAAGTCTGATAGCCATTTCCCAAAGTTGGAGAGTCATATATCTCTATGCATGGCTTGAATGTTTATTTCTATGCATTGATCAGCTTATAGTTACATTTCTCATGATTAATGGTTTGCCCTACCATGTTTATGTCAGCTATTAAACTAGTTATGCTTGAAATCCTTTGTTTTTGACAAACTTGATGTCCATTTCACTCCATTTTTCCCAAAGATCCATTTTACCTCTAATCAAATCGGCCCTTCAACAACCTTGTATCACCATCTGAACGCTTTCTTGACCTTTTCGACCCCATAGCCCAGTTGATCTAACATATTTTTACCTATCTTATATCTTTGATTAGTTTCATCCCTCACAAACTAAAAATCAAAACCAAAAACCTTCTTCATAACTAGCCTAAAATCAGAACACAATAAGAAAACACACAGATATCCCTTACACAAATAGAGAGAGCCCTCTCTGAGTCCAGGAAGGTTAGGTCCTTGGGCTCCAAATATTGTTTTGATGTTACACTGTCATTTGGCTTGCCAATCAGCGAAATCATGGGACCCTAACACATTCGACAAAATGGATCATTGAAAAATATAATCCAAACCAGGCCAAGTACAAAAAAAGTAACTAGAAGAATATCAAAAATTCCAAAGTTAGAAAAAGATAAAGAAACGAACCACCAACCAACAACATATTTTTTTTTTTTTTAAGAAAAGTGTTAAAAGGGAACTAATTGGTCATTTAATTGATCCAAACAAAACGTATATATAGATTAAATAAAAGGAAGAGAAGGAAATACTATGTTTCTCCTTTCCCGGAGGTTATAAAAATGGATATCTATATAATGGTACCATGACATTTAGTAATTGCATATGATAAGGATTGGATCATAAGACATAGAACTAAATTGAGATAAGATGGGTCTTTTTCTTTATTTTGGAGTTTTTCCCTACTATAATATATGCTATCACTAATTCAGATATATTTCTTTGTTTTTTTATATGATTTTTTATTATGTAATGGTATGGAATTTATAATATTATAGGGAACATTGAATTTTGTTGTGCGTGATGCTCATGTTATGGTAAATTGACAATCATGACTAATTTAGTAGCCAACAAGAAAATTAAGATAAGGGTCCTCCATATTTCATCATCTATATCAAAACATAAAAATTCATGATGAGATGAAAGAATCCCTCCACGTAGAATAATAACTATATTTCTAAGATTATGGCTTAGAAAATGATACATAGAAATGATCCACGAAATAATACATGGATAAAAAAGACTTAAACACGTATCATGGTGAGAACCCAAATTTTGGTTGTAACCCATGAAAAGTGATTGCATGCAGCTAAACAACCACAAACAAAATACAATATGACCGACCAACTACAAACCAATGGTTGTCTAATAGATATCGAGGATTGTGTCTTACCTATAGGTCGAATAAGGACATGGTTCCTTTACATTCTCTCCTTTTTTTACTATATAGTCCTAATGTGACTATAGGAACCTTCTTCCTAGATTACAACATTAAGTTAAACATCATTAGCCATTCATATATACCAACCAATATCATAAATAATGTTACATGCTTAACCCATCTAAAAGTAACTTATGAGAACATTTTGAATGAATATAGGTGGATGTCTTTTCAAAGTAATTAGAAGGAATGAGTGAGGAGTATGAACATTGCTATAACATGCATAGAATAGCTACATTAAGTGACTTGTGTTGATTCAAAATATATGAATTAATAAGAAGCAAAATATTTTAAAATTAAATTAAATAATTATTTTAATAAAATTTAAAGGTGTTTTATTTTTTATCTTATATTAATAAAATAATAGTTTTTAATTAAAATTTCACATATATTATAATATATGTTTTGTTTGTGAAACTCATTACTGTAATTACATTAAGGTGTGAGAATTTTGATGTGTAAATAAATGAGTAGATAAAATTTGATTTCTAAGATAATATTCCTTATCTAATATGAAAAATATTTGAATGGGTTTTCAGTTTCAAATTAAATAATATTTTATTTAATTTAAATAGTTCCATTTCTATATTGTTGGAATCAAATAGTTTCATTTCCATTTTGTTTGGTGATTCGAACACTTCGATTGCATATTTGGTGTAATTATGGACATTATTATCTAGGAATATCACTAGGGGAATTTTGAGGTCTAAAATGGGTCTCCTAATGAAATTATAAAATAATAGTGGAAATAATAAAATAAGATTTGATGACATCATCAAATTTTAGGGAGAAAAAATAAAAAAATACTTTTTCAACTCGTATTTTCAACTTATTTCCCAAATTTTTTACTCAAATTTCAGGCGGGAGTACTCCTTGGATACGAAATTTAATTCCTCATCCAAGGAGTACCCATGTTGCATACTTTCGATGGACCCTGCTAAGTGAAAAATGAAAAATACATGAAAAACATATTTGCAATCACATTTTTTCACGTATTTCTCATTTTTCACTTAGCAGGGTCCATCAAATGTATGCAACATGGGTAGTCCTTGGATCAGGACTTAAATTTTGCATCCAACGAGTACTCTCGTTCGAAATTTGAGTAAAAACTTTGGAAGATAAGTTGAAAATATGAGTTGAAAAAGTAGTTTTATTATTTTATTATTTTTTAATATTTTTACCTTTTTACTTAAAAAATGGTGAATCATCCCCCATGGTTGACATCATCATCTTGAATCCTATTGGTTCTTATAAATTTTATTTTGGTTGTACATTTTTCTTAGGAGGCCCATTTTAGACCTCAAAATTCCCCTAATGGGAATCGACAGACCAGTTCGGTATTGGGTTCAAAATTGTGTTGTGTGTGGTTTCATCCGTGGCTGAGGCATAGCCCGTGGGTATGACCACCTCATGGATGCAGGTTCAAACCAAACTATGGCTCTTTAGCTCAACTTCAGCCTTGAGTTTGAGCTCCTCCGCCCCGTTGTCTGACATTTCCTCTACTTTGTGTTTGCAAAGCGTCGTTGATTCCTCCATTATGAAGTCTGAGAAAAAAATAGATGGATGGATTTTTCGCAATTATGATGATATTCTGAGCATTGAATCAGGCCATGGAGTTGATGGTCACTGTTGATGTTCCTTCGACTCATCTGTCACTCTATGGGCTTTGGAAAAAGCATGGCAACATTTTCTTCAAATTCACATTGCAAATTGCAAACCCCTTAAGACCTTATAAATATGTATAGTATGGATAGTCCATAAGGCTCTTTGAATTTAGTACCAATGTGGAGTAATTCTGAGTATTCAGGATAATTTTTTTTCATATGATGCACACCATTGGAATCATAATGATGTTTATTTAAAATTTATGAAGAAACTAGGGCGCCAAATGGTGAAGCTTATCTAAAAAGGAAAACATTAAAATATTTAGTTTTATTTTATTTTTTTAATTCATCATCAGCCAGCTCAATCCGTGCATCTATTGTACCCCCGATTCTTTGTACCGGTAACTATGCTTAACGATCAAGTTCACAAGAAAGCAAGTTCAAGGGAACATGTGGATCAAAAACTACATTTGGATTACTTTGTAAGTAAAAGGTTGCATATGTGATTTCTTTGTTGTTATATGGATGCATGGTATATGTATGTGATTTTATGGTTATGTGTTGTCATTGGCATGGAGGTTTTCCTGAATTGACAGTGGTTTTAGTCTTCCCTTGCCATTTCCTAGATAGCCATGGTGTTGTGGATTTTTTCAATTTTTTTTTTTTATTTTTTTTATTTTTTTTATTTTTCTGATTGATGCTCATAATTCATTATGGTTGTGGGTTGGAAAAAATGCTCTAGAATCTCTGGAAAAACTTTAGTTGTGTTACTAATCTAGGAGCCTAGATTGAAACAAACGCTCTGGAGCCCTTGGTGAGTCGAGTTACTAGTCCCTAGAGTTGGGTTGGAAAAACTCTCTAGAGCCCTAGAAGGTTGCAAGCTGAGTTACTAGTTCTTGGAGCCCTAGAAAACTTGGGTAGAGACTGATCTGGTCGGTGAATAGTGATTTCCAGCCATGGAAGTGGAATCAATGTGGTTGATATTTGAGGTGGTTTTGCCTCTGGAAACTCTTGTTTGTTTTTTTCTTGGTTTATTCCATGATATCCCACATTCATGCTTGGAATATCGCATGGGGGTGATTGTCTAAAAGAGAGATTTAGTTTAGCCCAATCTTTGGTTGAGTGGTACGTATAAGTTCTTGAGTTGGTTGGTACTTTCATATGTTAATATGATACATTTCCTTATTGTGATATATGAGAATTTGTAGTTATTATGTTGGTGATATTATGTCTGAGTTTCCATGGTTTCTATGCCGGTTATTTTATGGTTATATGTTGATTGTATGATGTGTATCATCTATAACTCTTTTCATGAATTGTTTAGTTATTGACAGGCTGATGAATATATCGACTAATAAGTGTTGTTTCAACGACGTGGAGATAGCGTAGAGCCTTCTAAGGGATTCTCAGATTAATCTAAGACTATTATGATCAAATATGCGTTCATGAACTATAACATACATATTTTCCATGTGTTTGATGAAATTTCTAGTATGTTCTAGGTAGTTTAAGTCATGTTCTTGATCCGAGTTTGAATGTTTAGCTTTTTCATTATGTCAATAATGATTCTGGAAAGTCTCAGGGATTTTTTGGTAGTGTTATAGATGCTAACCTTGATTTGTGGCTCAAATATCGGGACCACACCCTACGAACTTTGCAAGTTGGGTCACACCTGCACTCAAGCAGTGTTGTGCATGTGGTTGGAGGCCTTAAACTGCACCTAGGAATTTTCATGCATGCATTTTGGGTTTAGGTTAGTGAAAAAGAGCCCCAACTCAGGGTGTGATGACCTAGGGTGGTACTTAGCCCCCTGAGTGTCTTGTATCCCTGAGGAATGATGTGAGTTGTTAGTTTATGGTCAGTTTGTAGGCCCCACTTCTTTAACATGAACTTGGAGGTTGGTTCATGTCATAGTAACTCTTCTTCTCATGTTTACCCTGGCAGACCGATGAAATTGTGTAGATTTGGGAGGGGTTATTTACAAGGTGGTATCAAAGTCGGTTTCCATTCTATTTTGGTGATATATGATACCACATCTTGGTATCAAAGCTTCTAGGTTCAAACACTTGCACTAGATTGATGCAATGTGTTTTTCATACATGCATGTTAGTTGTCTTTGTGTTCATTATGCATGGATTGTGATGGTCATTTTTGTAGTTTAAATCACCATGACGACACTAGCATGATGTTAATTTTGAGATGATTGATATGTTGATTTCATTATATATACATATGTTGTGACAATATGAATTGATTGTGCAGATGAGATAGCCTCCCCTGAACTTCAGCGAGGTATGTTTGATCATGTTTATTTTTGGTTTATATGACATGGCATGTTTTCAAGAAGAATAAGATCAATATGACTAGGATAATGGTGGACTACATTTCACATGATTCTCCTTACAAATCAAATGAACAAAATGGTGATGAGTACTCCCCTGACATAGTAGATACATTGAGAATATTGAAAGCAGAGACTAGAATTTGTAAGGTGGATAGTGACAGGACCATTCAGTGACAGAAAAGAGTTGCGAGTGCAAAAGAGAAGAAAGAAAAAATTATTGCAATCATCCCTCAAAGTATATCATATTTGTAGAGACAAGGAGTTCTTAGGATCAATCATGGACAAGAGGAAATGACCAATGGGGAATATGGTAGTAGGCCTCAATTAGGATACAAGTTTTCCAGGGATGAAATAGTTAGAGATGGTTGGTTCTTGGATACACCTGATCTTAGGGGTAATGACCATGGGTTCTATTCTACTTCTAGTTCAGATATACATCATCATCATCATTACGACCATCTATATAGGAGGAGTGACAAGCACTACTTTCCAGAGGAGTTCAAGGAATCAAAGCCTCCTATATTTGATGGATAAGTGAAGAAGTCACAAGATGCAGAAGCTTGGTTTCTTGGGATGAATAAGTTTTTCAGATTCCATGATTATTCAAAAAATATGAAATCCAAGATTACTACTTTCAGTCTTAAATGAAAAGTAGACATTTGGTTGGGATATATGAATAATGTCAGAGGAATTTGAGAAGAGGAGCTGACTTGGAGTGAGTTCGAGATATTTTTCAAGAAGAAGTATCTATCTGAAAGATACTATGATGAAAAGGAAAATGAGTTCTATGAGTTAAATATGGGATATATGATTGATGAGGAGTATACTAGCAGATTATTGGATTTTTTGATGTACGTTCCTTATATTAAGGAGGAGAAAGAAAAGATTCAGAGATTCATCAGTGGGTTTCCAGTATCATTCAAAACAAGATTGAGTTTGATGAGCCTATATCGCTAGAGGAATCCATCAGAAAGTTGAAGCATCGTTATGATAAATCGAAGTGGAAGACTGAGACTAAGAAATATTGTAAAGGTAATGAGAAGAATAAAGAAAAGTCGGCTAATAATAAAGGAAAACCTCAACATATAAATGATAAGGATAATGTAGCGTTATACAATAAATTCAATGTAGTTGGCAGAGCACAGTGATTTCAGTCTGAGGAGAAGAACAAGGGTGATGGCGGGAAGCATTTGTAGTGTTGGTTTTATGGCAAGGATCATCATAGGAGTGATTTTCCATAGCATCATGGTGGCATACTATATATTTACAATGCTTAGAAGGCACAAACAGTTGGGGATGTTTGACAAAGTATTCCTCGTATTTATGCAATATTGGATAATAGTTAGGTTGATCATTGAGCATCTATTATCGAGATGTAAGGTAAGATTTTTGATCAAGTTTTATTTATTTATTGACCCTAGATCTAACTATATTTATATCATTCCTAACCTGGTGGATAAGTGATGCTTGAATAAAGAACTGCATGCAGATTCTTAGTTGGTGCAATTGGATATAGGTACCAAGAAAAGAGTTCATCATTGGATAAGATCTTATGCATTTGATTTGAACGGTATGTCTACATCATCACATATAGATCTACTTCCATTGGGATCATAAATTATGTTTATGGGTATGGATTGGTTGTAAATTAATAGGGCTAAGGTAGATTTCTATGACAAGGCTATTGAGTACTTTTACGATGATGGAGACAAGAGAATCTTGCAGGGTAAGAATAAGCCTACATCAGTGAGAATGGTTACAACTATGCAGGAAAAACATAGTAGTAGGAAAGGATGTGTAATGTTCACAGTGCATGTTTCTAGTGAAAAAGCTAAGGATGTTGAGGATGCTAAAGTCTTGAAGAAGTATCTCGTTTTGCAACAATTTCAAGATGTATTTCTAGAAAATATTTCAGAGTTACCGCCTCATAGGGAAGTGGAATTTTCTATTGAGTTGATGATGGAGCAACACCAACATCGAAGGCACCTTATCGGATGAGCACTCCATGGTTAGTGGAAATGAAGTTGCAGTTAAAGGAAATGCTTGAAAATGGATATATTAGTCTAAGTGTGTCACCTTGGGGTGCACCACTATTGTTTGTGAAGAAGAAGGATGGTAATCTAAGGTTATGCATTGATTAGAGGTAGTTGAACAAGGTGGCTATCGAGAACATATGTCCTTTGACGTAGATTAATGACTTTTTTGATCAGTTTAAGGGAGCATTAGTGCTCTCGAAGATTGATTTGAGATCAGGATATCATCAGGTACACATCAAAGAAGAGGAAATTTACAAGACTTCTTTCTGGACTAGGTATGGGAATTATGAGTTTGTTGTGGTTCCTTTTGGTTTGAATAATGCTCCAACTAATTTCATGTGTTTGATGAATATTTTGTTGTGTCCTTATCTAGAAAAGTTTGTGATAGTATTCATTGATGACATATTAATATAATCTAAGAATGAGGAAGAGCATGATGAACACCTAGTAGGAGTGTTCTGATCACTAAGAGAACATCGGTTTTATTCCAAGCTTAGTAAGTGTAGTTTCTTTCAGTTAGAAGCTCATTACTTAGGGGATGTTGTTTCCAAGGAAGGTATAGAAGAGGACCAAAAAAATATCAGAGCTATCATGGAATGGGAAAATCCTAGGAATGTGGATGAGATCATATCATTCATGGTGTTAGCAGGTTATTACAGGAGGGTCATTAGGAACTTCTCATGGATTTCCTATCCTATTACATATTTTCACAAGAAATGAAAGAAGTTTGAATGGACAGAGGAATGTGCAACTAGTTTTGAACAATTGAAGCATTTTCTTACAAATTTTCTAGTCTTGAAGATTATTGATCCAGATAAATAGTTTGTGGTATGTACAGATGCTTGCAAGAGGGGACTTGGTGGAGTTATGATGCAGGAAGGACATGTAGTATGTTATGAGTCAAGGAATTTGAATGAGAATGAGCAAAACTATGTGACTCATGATCTTGAGTTGGCATCTATCATTCATGAATTGAATATGTGGAGACATTATCTTCTTGGCAGGAGATTCATTTTGATGAGTGATCATAGTGGGTTGTGGTACTTATTTGATCAACCTAATATGAAAGGAGGGAAAGCTAGATGGTTAGCTACTCTTGATGTGTTTGACTTTGATATTAGGTAAATCAAGGGAAAGGATAACAAGGTTGTAGATACTCATAGTAGAAGAGTATAGGTAAATCACATTGCAACTATGAGTTCTTATGGGAGAGAGTTACTGGAGTGGATATTGAAGGCAAGACAATAGGATGACATATACCATCAGCGTAAGAACAGGTTATAGAAGCAGGGTATAGGTAACAAGGATGAGGAGTATCATCTCATATTAGATGGCTTGGTCAGATTCAAGAACAAGATTTATGTGTCAGATAATAACGAGCTCACGAAGCTTATCTTGAGGGAATTTCATGTCAATCCATATTAAGGTCACCCAGGGTATTAGAAGACATTGAAAATGGTTAAGAATCTCTATCATTGGCCTAATTTGAAGAAATAGGTGGTTGAGATTGAAGTAATATGTTTGGATTGTCAACAGGTAAAATTAGAGTGTAAGTGTTGGCTTGAGGGGTCCTAACCCAGGTTCGGTGTGCAAGGTTTGACAACAAACCCCTATACTACTGGCCCTTTCGGCAGTGACCCGCTTGCACAAGTCACAGTCTCACCCGAAGTAGTATGGGTGGGTGTTGGAACCAGTTTTCCGCACCCTGAGAAAGGAAGGGTAAGGCAAGCAGGGCTGTGTTCTGTTCAGATTACCTTGTCTTTGCGCAGGGTTAAATATGTATCCAATTGCATCCACATGCACTAGATATACAATTATATGCTTTTCATAACATCAACACAACGTTACATAACCAGAACAAAACAGATCTAGATCCAATTCAATACATAGACTTTCGCAGCATGATATAACTAGAGTGGAACAGATCCAATCATTCAATATATAGACGTTCATAGCGCAAAGACAGAAAATGCATAATACAGTAATTACCAGCAAGTCATTCAATAGTACTCACAGATTCTGATCTAATGATCCTGCGTATTCATTCATTCATCAAACTTTCCTTACAATTCCCTTTCCAACCTACACACACAGCAGCAGGGTCCGCACACAGTTGGACTAGGATCTCCGCGCACACAGCCAGCAGGAGTCTGTTCCCCAAAAACCCAAACAGATCGCTTACACAACATATCGCATCAATAGCTCATCAAATCCTACCTCTTACAATCCAAAATGCCTCTCTATTTATAACAATCTAGCTTTAAAATTCCTATGGTCTGCAACCCATGGTTTTCGGACCCCTAGTTTACCCTTTAACCCATTACAATGCGTTTGGGGCTTTGACCCGCCCCAAAACCCCTGCGCTATACTAAATATAATAAAAAAAAAAAAAAATGAACCAGTTTCATAGCTTGTTAGAAGACCCCGTTCCAACAATCCCCCAACACAATCTTGTGACTCGTCTTGAGTCACTTTGGTGGCACGGCTTCAATCTGCGCACGCAAGGTAGCCAGGGTGCGAAGGAGTGGTTGAAGCACTTCCTTGCTTTGGGACGTAGTGTGTTGCGCAATAATGATCATCGTCAGAGAAGCAGGCCCATCGAGATCCACACCAACTCGTTCCAACAACCGGTGGAGGCGTGAAATGGCAGACTGTGCATCATGTGCAAGCTGGAGTGCAACATCATACCATGGTTTCAACTTTTTGCACACAATCTTCTTGGAGTGACGAAGGTCCTCAATCTTGTGTATGACGGCCAGGCGTTTCGCGGGGGCGGGGGAAGGTGTGGAGGCCCAAACTCGATCTAGAACATCTTCTGCCTGCTTCAATTCCCATTGGGCATGCTGAAGCATGGGGTGGTGCTATGCTATCATCCATAGCTGCATAGCCTCTTCAAGAAATTGGGCTCCCTGTGCCAGTTGTTCCCGAATAATGCATGTTGTGTTAGTGATCATGGCAATTCGCTGGGCTCTTTGTTCCTGAGGCATGACATACTGCTTGCGCCTTTCTTAGTCACGACGGTGCACTTCTTGCATTACTTTGGTAGACAGTCTTTGTAACTCTATAGTAGATAGCTGCGCTAAGTTTACTTGAATGTCCCTGGTAATGGGTTCAGAAGTGTGAATTATCGTAGTGCGAGGGAGTAAACATATGTTGCTTCTAGTGGGCGGGGTTTGGAAATGGCAGAGACGTCGCAACAGGTCCCGGTACCACAGCGTTCCTGCTGATCTTGGTTCGCAGATAGTCCTTTCAGGCGGCAATCATCGCGCAATCCTATTACTGCACTCAGCGTCTCTCGGTCCTCTTATCAGTTCCTCCTATGCGTTGGGATCCATAACATAAAGATGAGCATTATATAACATCTGAATAAGTATAAAAAACCATAATGCGGGTAGCCGATGCCGCTTGATAGGTGAATAAATAGCTCGACCCAACGTCTTCCATCCATTCGCGTCCCAATTGAAGCTACTTAATGCCGAGGTAGCTCGCATGTGGCGCATTCCCTCGATCTGTCGAACCGTGCTTATCATAAATGGTGATATTGATGATCTGCCGCCCATTTTCTGTGTTTGTAAGTGTCTTTTTTCATTAACTCGGGATGTGTTGACATTCTTTCTTTGCGTCCAAGGTCGTGTTCCTGAAATTTCAAAGTGTGGCTGATGTTTGGAGGTCGTTTTCGTATCTTGACAGAGGGTTGTCACGAGGAAAACCTGCAAGGCGATCAGGAGTCTCTTAGAATCATTTATGCCATTCGTGGATGGAACATTCTTGTGCGAGACAGCTGCGTCATACATTCGTAGGTGGTTTATTTCTTGAGATGCTCGCAGATTCTCCTGGATACACATGATTGTAGACAGGTCCATAATCCTATGTGCACTGAGGTCAGAGTGTACTCTGGTAAGTCTGGTTGGGCAAGGGTCAAGCCCACCCTTGAGTATTGCGCGTCAGCAGGTAACCACGTGGGTCGACCGACCTTGGGGCCCATCTGGCTAAGGGAGTTTCTATGCGCAGGATCACCCTACTCCAATACTTCCTCCGAGTAGGGGATACAGGTCCCTGCGTAGGTGCTTCATATTGGGTTAGCGGTAGTGCTTCGGACCTACATTTGGTGAAACCCTTAGGATTTGCAGGCTTTTGAGTGTCATCTACGTTCCCTTGGTAAGGCAAGGTTCTTTCTATGGTATAGGTGCGACGAAAGTTTCTGACGGTCTGAAGGCTGCGAAGTGCCAAAACCTCATGTAGCTGGCTCTGCCAAGTCTCCAGCTCCTCATCGGAGTCAGAAAAACTCACTGTCCTTTCCCCAACATAGCATCCCTTCATTCGTGGGGTTAACCCAATATTCATCTTGCGCAGTGATCTTATAAATATGATCTAATTCTTCCTTCGTATGGACAGGTTCGGTATACCGGGTACCTTTCGCGGGATCTAGGGGTACTATGACACGCGTGCCTTCGTTTTCAAACACCATGCTTCATTTCTTGAGGTTGATAATACCTCTCATGTCCATTGCCCAGTACAGCCCAAGGAGCGCAAGGTAGGGGTCCGCATCTTCAACTATTTCAATGACTTCAAAGTCAGCTAGGACTCTTACTCCTGCAATGTCAACCATAAATTTTGGTAACCTACCCAAGGGAATGATTTTCTGTTGATTTTCCATGCGTAGCTGGATAGTGGACCATTCCAATTTGGGCTTTCCCATCCATTGCCATGTCTGCTTAGGTAGAACGTTAGCATCAGATCCAAGATCTAGGATAACCTGATCCATTTCATAGTCTCCGATTTGTGCAGTTAACCACATCTCTCTCCTTGTGTGTTTCTTAGAGCTATATAGTTTGTGTACGTCCTTGGTTTTGGGAATCAAGGTGGGCCGAGCTGCGCAGGTATTCATCAAGGCTAGGAGGTTTCTTACAGCTGGTGGGTTTCTGAGCAACTTTAGAAATTCTTTCAAAAAGGTTTCAATGTCTTCCCTGCTCTGATGCTGCGTAGGGGCTACTAGTAGTGCCTGTTCTTCGCAAGATACTTCTTTTCTTCCCTTGGTGTCCAGCCAGCTACGTGTTATGACTTTTACACTTGGATCCGCTTCTCATAGCTCAGTTTTAACCCTCTGTACATTCTGCGTAGGGGTAGGTTGCTTTTCCTGCATTGTGGTTATTAAGATCGGACAGTCTTCTACCTCATGGTCCAGCTGTTTGCAGTATTTACACGATGGCCTGGTGGGATTAGGGAATTCTCTGGCAAAGTGCCCTATTTATCCACAGTTATAACAGATTAGCTGACCTCGTCCTCGGCCTGTGCTTCCTCCCCGACCTCCTCAGCCTCGGGCCGGTGATCCTCCAAAGTGCACAACCAGTTTTGGTGATGCAGGGTCTGATTGCACCCGATATAGGTTCCCGCGATCCATCATCAAGTCATACGTTCGGAAATTCTGCTCGTCATGTCCTACGGATCGACAGAATCAGCACCATTGTTGTTTTAGCTCTGGGACATACACACCTAGCAGAGGGCAGTGGTTCGTATCGTGTAGGCCTACTACCCAACAATCATCACACCATAGCACAGATCCACTTGATCGTGGTTGCAACAGGATAGGTTCCCTACTTACCCCTGGGCGTAGCGGGCTAGGTCCCCCGGCTTGCATATAATCAGTCAGTAGAGGCACTGATCCTTTGTGTGACCAGACACTCGGTAACGTATACACCATAGATCCGCGCAGATGTCTTTTTCTCGCTCTTTTCATAGGTTCTGTATCTCTATGTGTATAGCCCCGAGTTGTTCCCAGATCTGTTGGACTCCTGCTAAGGTATCCTGTCGGGGAGTAGCTTCTAACTTCATAGCGGCTTCTACAGCTTTCTCGTGTGATTCGAAGGTCTTCTGATTCATTGGTGTGCGCAGGTGAGGTAACAACATGGCGATGAACCATTCTGTATGTTTTCTATCATCATACTTGAACCCTCCTTCCCTAATTGCCTTCTTTAACCGTTGATCCGCCTCCCATACTGATTCATACGCACCTTTCTTGAAGTCCTTTACGTCTACTACTAATTGGGAATAAGACTTCGGCTTGCGGAATTGTTGCTTCAGCACACCCTTAATATCCTCAATGGAGGCGGTTCCATTCTAGGCAACATATCACATATACCAATCCAGAGCTCTGTCTTCGAATGCTAATGAAATCTACGCCATTTTTATTGTATCACTTGCCACGTTCTGCGCATTCCAAACAAAGTCCACAACGAACCAAAATCGATCCATGTCCTCATCTCCTACCCCTTTGAAGGTAGGTAGTTTCAATTGCGCAGCCATATCACTATCCAGGGATGACGTTATAGGCGAATTCTTACCCTTGCATGCCCAAGGTGGTGATTTAGCCGGTTCCTTCACCGGGCTATAGGCAGCCCTTCCTCCATCAAGGGTGGTTTGATAATACTTACCACTGCGTGTCGCGCTCCCGTTTGGATCCGAGGTCATTCAGTCGGTATGGCTACAAAGAATGCTCTTCTCGCACAGAAACTTCTTGATCAGTAACGGTAACTTCCTCAGAAAATTACGCCGGAATCCTTTGAAGAATCATCGCTTGGCCTCATAGTATGATACAAACTGATCAATGGAAAACTCTGTCACAAAGCCTCCTAGCACACTATCCACCCAGTGATCCACCGTGCGTGTAATAGTATTATCAGTTCTTTCCGGCTGTTCAAGCAAATCTGGAGTCCACTGAGTGACTCACTCGTCCTTCCAACACTTCTGGAATTCTACCAGCCTGGCCAACCACTCCTGAAGCTCAATTGCAAAGGTTACAAAGAATATTTCGTAGCTTTCAGTAAGAACATACCTATTTTTCCACCTTTCCGCCGTTAACTTTTCACTTCGGTTTTCTTTTACTGCAAACTCCTAGCTCTGCCTTTCGAACCAGTCCTCGATCTCTTTTCTTTCAGGCTTCCAATATTCTCTTGTCATTACCCGATCCCTTTCTCAGATCCCTTCCGGTCCCAGCAATAGAACCATTTTTTGGCTTGAGGGGTCCTAACCCAGGTTCGGTGTGCAAGGTTTGCCAACAAACCCCTATACTACTGGCCCTTTCGGTAGTGACCCGCTTGTGCAGGTCACAGTCTCACCTGAAGTAGTATGGGTGGGTGCTGGAACCAGGTTTCTGCACCATGAGAAAGGAAGGGTAAGGCAAGCAGGGCTGCGTTTTGTTCAGATTACCTTGTCTCTACGCAGGGTTAAATATGTATCCAATTGTATCCACGTGCACTAGATCTACAATTATATGCTTTTCATAACATCGACACAATGTTACATAACCAGAACATAACAGATCTAGATCCAATTTAATACACAAAATTTCACAACATGATATAACCAGAGCAGAACAGATCCAATCATTCAATATATAGACATTCGCAGTGCAAAGACATAAAATGAATAACACAGTAATTACCAGCAAGTCATTCAATAGTACTCATAGATTTAGATCTAATAATCCTGCGTATACATTCATTCATCAACCTTTCCTTACAATTCCCTTCCCAACCTGTGCACACAGCAGCAGGGTCCGCACACAGCTGGACTAGGATCTCCGCGCACACAGCCAGCAGGAGTCCGTTCCCCAAAAACCCAAACAGATCGCTTACACAATAGATCACATCAATAGCTCATCAAATCCTACCTCTTAAAATCCTAAATGCCTCTCTATTTATAACAATCTAGCTTTAACATTCCTATGGTCCGCAACCCATGGTTTTCGGACCCCTAGTTTACCCTTTAACCCATTACAATGCATTCGGGGTTTTGACCCGCCCCAAAACCCCTGCGCTATACTAAATATTATAAAAAATAACCAAAATGGACCAGTTTCATAGCTTTTTAGGAGACCCCGTTCCAACAGTAAGCATCCATGTGGTTTATTGTAGCTAATTTTGATTCCAGAATGGAAATGGGAGGTCATTTCCATGAACTTCATTATAGGTTTTCCAAGGACATCGAACCAACATGATTCTATTA
Source organism: Pinus albicaulis (assembly GCA_034641835.2). Lineage (NCBI taxonomy): Eukaryota > Viridiplantae > Streptophyta > Pinopsida > Pinales > Pinaceae > Pinus > Pinus albicaulis. The sequence goes on along the minus strand of CM076584.1, from coordinate 412,069,207 downwards.
TGGTTGTGGTTGGAAGGTCGACTAAGGTAGTTCATTTCATTGCAATTAAGTCTACGAATTCACCTAGTGAGGTAGCTCATACTTTCATCAAGGAGATAGTGAGGCTGCATGGTATTCCTAAGAAGATTGTGTCAGATAGAGATGTCAAGTTCACTTCCAAGTTTTGGAATGATTTATTTGAAGGTTTTGGGACAAATTTAGCTTTCACTATATCTTATCATCTGCACACAAATGGGAAGACATAGAGGGTTAACATGATTCTAAAGGATATATTGAAGATCTACATCATGCATCAATGGCGGAAGTGGAAAGAGTATCTTCCACAGGTAGAATTTGCATATAATAATGGGTATCGAGAATCTTTGAGGATGAGTCCATTTGAGGTACTTTATGGGTGGAGCTAAGAGTGATATAGTGAACAGGGTGTTGATTTACCAGATATGTTGGCAGAGATGGAACAAGAAATGCAAGTTATCAAGAAGAATCTAAAGGCAGAACATGATAGGAATAAGATTTATGCAAATCAACATAGGGTATTTAAGGAGTTTCAGGTTGGGGAACTTGTGTACATGCACATCAAGCCCAAGATGAACTCCTTGAGGATTGGATCATGTGCCATGTTGGCACCTCAATATTGCAAGACTTTCTAGATCCTTGAGAGGATTGGACCAGTGATCTACCGACTTGCACTGCCTCCGACAGTGAAAATCCATGATGTTTTCCATGTTTTATTACCTAAAAGACATGTGAAGGATGTTTATCATTTGATTAACTGGTATGTATTATAGGTGGAACTACAGGGATAATTCCAATCAAAACCAGAATGCATATTCCAACAGAAAAAACTCGTGCTTTGGAACAAAGCAATTGAGCAAGTTAAATGCCTGATGAAGCTACATGGGAGATGGTTGATCAGATGCGGTCTATGTACCCTTCATTATTTGTTGGTTTGAGAAAATGAGGTTTTGGTATATGTATATATGGATGTTGTTGTAGATGTGTTATGAAGTTCCAATAAGCGGTGTGATTGTTATGTTTTTTTATGTTGTTCATCATTTGCAGGATGTCATTTTAAATATTGTATCAAGCTACATTGTTATAAATATCCATTGGAAGTATGCTTTTTTTTATCATTTTTCTAGCCATAGGTGTCATAGAACACCGACGATGGTGTTCCCCCAAAGGGAAGGGGTTTGTAACAACCCCTAGTTGATTTTCCATGTAAACAAAATAAGACCAAGGTCATGGGACCCATATTCCAAGTTGAATGTTGGGAAAACATGTTTATGGGTATCACTGGTGGTTAATTAATGGCTATGGAAATTGACAAATTCGTTGGAAAAGGAAAAGAGGAATTAATTTTTATTTATTTATAAAAATAAAGGAAACTAAGAGAAAAGGGAGATGAAGGGTCACAAATTGGCATGAGGAGGAAATTGAAGGAAAATGGAGGAAAATGAAGAAAATAGAGGCCTCAATGATAAAAAGGCTCTTGAGGATCAATTTTCATCCTTTTGACAGTTTTGGGTGGAGATCTCCTCTATTTTCTCATTTTCTCATACTCTTGCAAACTTAGAGTATTCGTGGAGCATTCTTGCAGCACTTTGGCATACATTGGATTTGGAGAAAGAAGGAAAGGGAAAGCAAGTTCAAGGGAACATGTGGATCAACAACTACATCTGGATCACTTTGTAGGTAAATTGTTGCATGTGTGATTTCCTTGTTGGTTTATGGATGCATGGTATATACATGTGATTTTTTGGTTATGTGTTTTCATTGTCATGGAGATTTTCCTGAATTGACAGTGGTGTTAACCTTGCCTTGCCATTTCTTGGATATCCATGGTGTTGTGGGTTTTTTCAGTTGTTGTTTTTCTGATTGGTGTGCATAATTCCTTATGTTTTTGGGTTGGAACAAATGCTTTGGAACCGCTGGAACAACTTGGATTGTGTTACTAGTCCAAGAGCCTAGATTGGGTCAAATCCTCTGGAGCCCTTGGTGGGTTGAGTTACTAGTCCCTAGAGTTGGATTCGACAAACGTTATGGAACCGTAGAAGGTTGTGGGTTGAGTTACTAGTTACTAGAGCCCTGGAAAACTTAGGTAGAGACCAATCTGGTTGGTGATTAGTGATGTTTGATTGTGGAGGTGGAATCACTGTGGTTGAGGGTTGAGGAATTTTGGCCTCTGGAAACCCTATTTTGGTTTTTTCTTGGTTTATTCCATGATATAGCACATTCATGCTTAGAAAATGGCGCGGGGATGATTGGATGAAAGAGAGATTTGGTTCAGCCCAATCTATGGTCAGGTGGTACGTGAAAGTCCCTGATTTGGTTGGTATTTTTATATGTTAATATAATACATTTCATTACTGTGATTTATGAGAATTTGTAGTTATTATGTTGGAGATATTATGGTTTATTTTCCATGCTTGTTATTTTCTATTTATAATTTGATTATATGATGTGTACCATGTATGGCTCTTGTCATGAACTTTTTAGTTATTGATTGGTTAACAAATATGGACTAATAAGTGTTGTTGCAACTATGTGGGGAGGGAATATAGCCTTCTTGGTGATTCTAATATTAATCTCAAGCTATTATGATCTGAAATGCATTCATGACATGTAGCGTACATGCTTTCCATGTGTTTGATGAAATGTCTAGTATGTTTTAGGTAGTCTAATTCAAGTTATTGATCTAAGTTTGAATGTTTAGCTTTTTCATTGTGTTAATAATGATTTTTGAAAGTCTCAGGAAATTACGGGTAGTGGTTTGGAGGCTGACATAGAATTGTGGCTCAGATCTTGTGAATACACCCTCTGAACTTGGTAAGTTGGGTGTCAACTGCACTCAGACAGTGTAGTGCCTGCAGTTGGTGGCCTTCAACCACACCCAGTTCTTATAATCCATGTGGTTTTGGGTATTAGTTAATGAAAAAGAGCCCCATCTCAGTATTTTGTCACCTCGGGTGGTCCATGGGCCCCTGAGTGTCCTGTAGCCTTGAGGGATATTGTGATTTATCAGTTTGTGGTCAGTTTGTAGGCCCCACTTCCTTAACTAGGGATTGGAGGTCGGGTCATGTCATAGTAACTCTTTGTATCATGGTTATACTTGTAGGCCAGTGAAATTAGGTAAATGTGGGAGGGGTGGTTATATAGGTTTGAGATGTGTGAAAAATAGAAATATATCTCAACTAGTTATTCAACGGGTTTTCCAAATTCGTCTTGTCATTCAAATATAATCATCCAAAATCATAATACTTGAGATTTATAAAATTATTAGATTGAAATCAAAGAAACATTTAGAAAACATATAAAACCATATCATTAAAAACCAATGTTAATATTAAGATGAGGTAGACCACTTATAGATATGTGTCATTGTTAGGATACTATTCCTCTAATTCATATTCAATTATTGCTAGGTTAGTGTTGGTTCTTTGTGAATTAGGAGCATTCATGAACTTATTTGTTTCCCTCTTCACTTGATCCTTTTCTATATAGTTTATAGTTTTTTCCAGAGGTAATTTTGCATAACACAATAACTTGGTCTCAAGCCATCTTAGCCTATACACAAATTATATTTCATGTTGTTTTTTTGTTTTATAAAGTAATAGAAACTGATGTTTTGGTGAGCTAGTATATTTAAAGGGCCTATAATACATAAGTATCATGTTCCCTATAAAATTTTGTATATCCAACCCAATACTAAAATGTATCTTTGATTTTATAAATTGAATTCTAGTGGTGCCTTTGTCTGTCAATTTCACCAATTCATGAACAATTTTTTCAGTTTCTGGAGCAATATATTGTTTGAAATGATGCTTCCCTTGAAGGGATATCTTTCTACTTCACTTCCTTGAAGCCAAGGTGAGGCACTTGAGGAATGATCATGGCCTTTTACTTTTCAGGATGCACCTAGTTAGCTTGATTCCATAAATTTGGGCTTACCATTATGGGATACCAACCCAATAAACACTATGAAGAAATTGTACCCCAAAAAAGTACCCTAGAGATCACTACTCAACTACCTGAGACCCACCACCACTTTAATACAGAATAGATGCTAGGATGACATAATAGGAAAAATACAATAGATGGAAATATTGTTATGAGAAAAGGCTAGGTGTCACACCACCTAAGGATTCATATATATCACAAAATTGTGTCATCCTCTCAACATGTATCACCAAAAACTTCCCTAGTCAGTAGCTAGGTCAATATGAGTGTATTAGATTTGTATTACACTTTCACTCTTTTTCTATTTCAATTAATTCTTGTTCACAATTCAACATGTATCAATTTTAAAAATCACATGCAAACATATAATGCCAAATAATTATGGAACATAAGTAATATGTATATTGATAATCATCCCAACGAGCCTAACACCTAGTACAAAGTAGTGTTACATTTTCATATGTTACAACTCATACAAAAGTTACATTAATACAAGATCACACATGACTCTTACAGATTCACCATGCAAATTCTATGATACATCATCATCACAACCTTCAACCTTTGATTCCTTCATTCCTTCGTTAAATTGTTGTTTCCTTCAATCCATGCCAAACCCTTGGTTCAACAACTAGCCCATTCATTGCTCAACTTGGATGGTAGATCACCTAAACATTATGAACTCTCTTATATGGTGCACCATCCCTCTTCCTTATCCCATGCAATCTCTTCTGTGGGTCTTGCACAAGAAATTTGGTCCTTTGCTTGGTTTGTTTGACCATGGTATATATATAATGTCAAAGTTTCATGTCACAAAGTTTTTCATTGTTCCACCCTTGGAATGAGCCAACCTCACATCTATGCATGCAAGTATTCTCTTTTTTCTAGCTAATTTGTGCAACCCCTTATCCACACACTGTGTTAACTCAACCTTTGGTGGTTTGAGTGGCATAGACTTCCAAATATCACATGCTTTCCTAAAAAGTTTCATGCCAATTTTTCCACTCCCACTAGACCCTTCTTCCATGTAAGTTTTCTATGCCCATGCACATTAATTCTTGGGCATGGGTCCCTTGGCATGTTTTCATGTCTAAGGTGTCCAACCCACCCAATATCTCATCCATATTGTCTAATTATGCCAGCATGGATGTTGTGCACTTGATCCATTATTTGTTAGATATTAGTTCATCGCATGTAGTGCGAGCATGTGTTTGAACTTGGTACTATAGAACTTACATCCTCCCCCACTCCAAGTCATTTTTGTGCTCACAAATTGTGGTGTGGGTGCTCCATGATACTTCTACTCAAACTCATAAATATTATACCCCCATTTCCATAGTTCCTTTTGAGACTCCCAAAATATTCCTTATATGAATTATCCTTATAATGAAAAATACTCATGTTATTTTTTCTTACGAACAATAGAAATCTTGCATGCCAAAATCTCCTTAACCTTCGACTTAGGGTGGTTAGAAATCATCGTGAGGGCATATGATGGGTCAATTCTACTTAGGTCATCCATTTCTATATGGTATGGTTTGATTTGACTAATCTGCAAGAAATGGTGATGAGATTTCATGTGAAATAAAAGCTCCAACCTATATGTGACATACCCCACCCTCTCAATTACTCTAAACAAACACTCAAATATCTACATCAATTATGGATTCATGGGTTGAAGGCTTGAATTGATTTCTACCCATGTTGATGAAGAATTAATCTCTCATATCTGCCTTATTCTTCACCATCTTAGTTGCATTGATCAAATCTATATGATGCATCCCCAACATATCCTAACAACTTGCCATGAATCTCAAGGATGAGCTGCTCCTCCCATAATGGCCCCACATCATCATGTGTGACGTCATGGATTGTTGTACATTTTCTAGATCGAATGACCTATAGCCCATCGATAAAATTCTCTTCAAGATATAACTAAACTATTCACATCCAAAAATTATGATCAGTTCATTTGATCAACTCGCACATAGTTCCTCATGTATTCCTTCAATAGTATGTTGATGCATTTTGTTTTCCTCTCTATCTAAAATTGATAGCTAAAATTTTTTCACAACTTCATACCTACAAACTTTAACAATGATGTCCAAAACTTCTCAGTGAATCTTGTGTCCTTGTGAGACACAATGCTCAATGGAAGACCTTGTTACTTCATCACATTCTTGAAAAATATGTGTGCTACCTCCTCTACTTTGCAAGGAATCTTCATTGCTAAGAAGACAACATACTTAGAAGAATTATCAACCACTACCATGATCGATTTGTATTATTGTGCTACTATAATTTTTGTAATGAGTACCATCGAAACACTCACCCATGGTCCCTTTAGAATCGATAAACGCTACAACATGCCTGCCTACAATCTGGTGTCAACCTTGTCCCGTTAAAAAACAATACAATTATGGATGGACTTCTCCACATCTCACTTCATATGCTCCCAAAAGTATCCTCTCTCCAAAAATGACTATTTCCTATGATATCCTTGGTAGTAAGTCTAAGGTGAGTCATCTGATATTCCTTCAATCTACTTGACTTAGGCACATAGATGCACTCACCAAAGTGCAAGAATCCATTACAAAGCCAAAATTTTATCGTCTTTCCTTCCTTCACCTACTTCATAATGTTCTTCGTGGATGAATCAACCTATAATCCATCCTTAAAATCCTATCCTAAAACTCTGTCATCATGTGAATCTAACTTTCATGGGGTGTAGTTAACTCAACATCCTCAAGTATGACGCATTGTCCCTTCCTACTAAAGGAACTGGTTGTTACATTGACACAACATGACCTATACTCAATGGTAATTTCAAACTCCACCAAGAAATAATACCAATTTACCTTCTTAGCAGACATCTTGGGTTATGTGTTGGAGCAAATTTTGACAATGTCATTAGTATTGACTGTGAAATTTCCATGATTGCAATAAATTGGATATTTATCTTCTAACTTGGTAGTTTATTTGTCTTTTGTAAATACTCTATGGTAAATAATGAAAAAATAAATATTTCAATATTCACAATAAAAATTCCATGGAATATAAAAACTGGAACTGGGAAATATGCACAAAAAAAAATATAACACTGTTGTTTTTGGACAATTGTCCTTGGAAAAACCCCAAAGGGAAAACTAATGTAGTAGATGACGGTTTTATTATTATGTTTATAAATTCAAGAGGAGAATAATATGCTTGCCTGTACAAAAAAATATGTGGCAATATCTACTAGAAAAATATACTCGAGACACTCTATATACTTCTGTTACTCGATCTAGCCCTTTCCCCTGGAAGCTCACACTTCTAGGCTAATCACATTCCCTGGATACAAATGCGTACAAATGCCTTCAAAATTTTTGTACAACTCCAGAATCACCTTTCTGAAAGTCATCTCACCTCCCTCTACCTCTGAAACCCACTCACTCTGCCTCTAGGACACTAATCCAACATCTAACAACTAAAATGTGGCTCGCCTGCCAACTCGCACTAGTAAATTTGGCTACTTGCACTAGTTGTAGAAACCTCCTATGCAGGTGAATTTAGCCTCCTCTTCTTGTCACCGAGACACTAGAAAACACTAAGTAAAATTCCATCATAAACCTACTCTGAAATCTCTTTTAATCCCTTTATCTCTGATTCTTCCCTAAATTCAACTACGCCTTTGTTGAATACTTGCAACTAGGTAGTCGAACTGCTCACAATACAAATAATACTTTGATGTCACTTATCCAACACCTATTACCTACTCTTATTGATCCAGGTGGATATTGGTGGCCACCCACCTATTCCACCTAGACCTCCAGTCACTTTCATCTGTTTCCTTGATTATAGTAACATTTACCATTTTTAGCAGTCTTTTGGGACCTAAACTTCTTGAATTGTTTTGACCCCCTAAATTACATTTCTTTGAGGTCTACAGTAGGACCGTATCCATAAGTAGGGACCTATGGAAAATACCATAGTGAGTCAAAGAGATAGTTCCAATGAGGTATCGTGCATGCCAAACAAAGATCATATGACCAAGTTACGACCCCGGGAATTTGGTTGCCCAAGTAACCACAATGGGGCTCACAAACTCTTGGTGTTCCATCTCCTGGGGTTAAGGTTTTGGTTGTTTGGGGTTTTCCTTTATTATTTAATAATAAAAGGCCCCTAAGCCTCAATTTAACATAGTTCAGAGGCATGTAGCCGCCACATTTCTTCTCAGAGATAAGATACCATCGCCTGAGCTAGTTTATTTGCATTATGCTTGTAAGCATCTTTTAGATATTTGATATTAGTGAAATGGGGATTTATTTTTGTTGCATCTCTTTGTTTATGTTTATATTTGTATTCTGTTGCATTTCTACATAAGTTTGGATCAATGGTATCAAATTGGTCTACTCTTTCTCTTTTCTTCTTTCCATTTCCCCAGCAAGCTCAGGGTATAAGGAGTTAGGTCTCAAATTGGTTGAACCTTTTCAAGATCAGCCTCGCAAACCCCGACGAAATCCCATGGGGGAAGAAAAGAAAGGCGAGGGAGCAGGATATCCTCTCAAAATATTTCTTGAAGAAGACCTTGAGCAATTAAGGAATGCAATGATGGATAACATTTCCCAGATCCTGTGGCGACTACCCATAGATGACGCATCTTCACCCAACAGCCACTCTGGAGGCACCACTCCCTTTAAGGTACAATTCAAATTTTAAATTCACATATTTCAAGGCCACACAGATGAAAAAGTTGTATATATATAGTTAAATCTATTGGAAGGGTATTTTTCAGTTCATGAATTTTCCAATTGAGAAAATATTACTTTTTCACTCCTCAAAGCCACCCCCTATGTCAAGGACTGATGGGAAACCTACTATGAACATAGGGACGAGAGAGAACCCTCACTTTTTTTAGTTGCACCCATTTGGAATTATTTCTAAGATTCCATCAAGGAACAATATTACCCCTTGTGAAGCTATGAGGACCAGTACATACAATGGACGACGTTGTGGTAGCAAAGGGACCAAGATGTGCATGATATGATGAATATTTTCCATACCCTGCGTACAAAGTTGGGAATCAAAGATTCAGAAAAAAATCTGGGGCTCAAGTACCATAGTTTCTTGCATAAATAAAATCAGGAAAAAATGGAGTGTTGAATTTCTGACCTTGGGTCTAGGTTAGAGCCTTAAATCACTGATGCTACCAAACCAAGAATCTCAACCATAAACTACTTTTCACAGTGGAAAATATAAAACAGTAAATCACATATGCAAAAAATACACAGTTTTAAACAAAACTATGAAATAATGTAAAATCCCCAATCTTAGCTATATTAAACCAAATATGAATAATACACCAGTCTATGGTATACAAGATATAATGACAACTTCGCTGCAACTTATTTGTCGTATCTTGTCTTGCTGGTCCGTCACACCCGTACTGCTCACTAGTAGTGCCTTAGTCCATCAAGGCCACTACACATAGATACTATGGTTAATATCATGATTACATCTCAAATAATTGTTAAGACCAATTTTATTTGATCAACAGAAACCTCTAGATATTAATAGACTTTAGGAACTTTTTAATTATTGACTAATTAATTTAATTAGGACCTCTCCGACTATTTTCTCGCGAAACCTTTTCTAGGTTTTGGAGATCTCATGTCCCTTAGCCTCTTAGACATCATAGAGACTAGAACACCTATTAAGTTCTACCCCAAACTCAAAATATAACATTGACCACATATGGGTTACCCAACAAGTAATGTTTTCAAACCTATAGATAGCACAAAGTTGTAGTCATTTTATTCTTATAAAATAGGTACCTCCTCTCCTAATCCTATAAAATCTTTCCCTTTAAAGCTACAAGGAATCCATCATATGGAAAAAATCCTCCAATGGAAAATTATGATGCATCTATTTACACCTTAATCAAATTCTCAAAGTGAACCAGCTTCAATATTGGGGCATAAATAATCCTATGCTTCAACTCCTTGAATGCATTCTTTCTTCTCTCCAATCAATTCTATGGCTTCTCTTTCTTCAAAAAATATATTCATGGTGCAACAATATTGGAGTGTCCCTTCACACATCTCTTGTAATTTTTAGCCATCCCTACGAAAACCCTCACATAATTGATAGTGCAATGCTCCTCCCGATCCCCAAATTTATTAACCTTCACAGGGTTCAAACAAATGCATCCTTGTCTAGCCCAATGGCCCAAAAAATGTTCCCTCAATCTACCTATAAATACACTTGGATTTATTAAAGTATAGATGATGCTCCCTCAACACCTAGAAGAAAACTACCAAATTTTTCTTGTGCTCCTCCATACTCTTGCTTTACACCATGATGTCATCCAAATATACCACCACAAACTTGTCTAAGAATGGCCTTAGAACATTGTTCATTAGCATGCAAGAAGTGGTCAAGGCATTGCATAAACCAAATGGCACCATTAAGAACTCATAGCTCCTATATCTCATCACCATGTTTTTCTTTGCCTCGTCTTCTTCCATAATCTACATATGGTAATACCCATACTCAAGTGTAATTTGGAAAACATGTTTGCCTTAACCAATTTGTCAAAATAGTCGAAAAAAAGTGATAATGGAGATTTGTTCTTCACGGTCTACTTCTTAAATTCTCTGTAGTCTAATTGCATCATCAATGTTGGTCCATTTTTTTTTTTCGAAGAGGGCCAAGGTGCCATGTTGGGACCTAGAAGGTCGAATGAATCCTATGTCAATCAAATTTGTGAACTACCACTTCAACTCTTCTAATGTAAGTCTAGGAAATCAATAGGGATATCTTGTTGGTGGTTTCATTCCTTATTCTAGATATATACGATGGTAAAAAATTAATGTGCCTTGGTGGGAGAACTTTTGGAAGCTCATTGGGCATTCTGTCAACAAATCCATCTAATAGGTTAGTAAGTTCTAGTGGAATAAATGTCTACACACCATCCTCTTCAACTTCCTTAATCACCACTATATAAACTTGTGATATTTATCATCATGTTTCCCTCTTGGTGCTCAATGCAGAGGAAAAATTCACTCCTCCACTAGGCCTCCATTTTGTTCTATAGGTAACCTTTGTCTTCTATTTTCCAAGTATAACCAATTTTTCCAACCTTGCTCCTCCTAATAAATTCTTGTCCAAATATAACTTCAAAGTCATCCATGGTTAGTACCGTAATTTTTTCACAACCCTTCCATTTTTCTAATTACATATGCACCATAGAGGTTGCCACCTTAACCTTAGAATTCACCACTTTCACTACTACATTACTTGTGGCTACCTTAAGTAGAAGCCCCTTAGCTAACTTAGTATGCAAATGATTTCTTAAACCTTCCTCCCATTGATGATAATGTTTATGAAACACGATCAATTGGATGGAACACAATATATGCATCCACTTATCTTGGTTTCCACCCAAAACATTAATCCTTTACATACTTATATGATGTGTCATGAAATTATGTCGATTGCAGATTCCAGGAATATCCCATAATCTAGCAGTGAGAAGAGAGGTAAAGAAATTGACCCCTCTGGTGACTGTTAGATTCCGAGGTATTCCCAGAATCTGGAATTGGCATAAGGATGACGATGATATTTCCTTTCCCAATGTATCTTATAGAAATAACAACAACAAAATTCACAATTTATCATACCTTGTTTGCACTTGATAAAATTCATATGGTTCCAACTGGCTTGTTCTCCCAAGGCTACAACCTTTGTTCCTATCTCAAATCATGGTCGATCGTATAACTCCTTTCCATTGAAATTGTCTGCAAATTTCTATTTCATTTTGTTGTAATATGTTACACCAATATACGGCTTCCCCTACCTAGTTTTATAGAGATCGAATGACAATTGTATGCTCTCGAATTCACCAAGTCATGTTTGGCCGCTTCTCGATTCGTTGTTGTGTCATGTGCTCAACGAATCCTCCTTTGAAAACCAAATGTCACAATAGTAAATAACTCATATAGAACGTTGCAATCTGTATGAGTCCTTTGGTAGCATGGCACTAGGGATTAAGCACTCTAGAGGACCTTTGCAAGCGTATATGAGTGGAGGGTAATCTATAAGGTATGACTCAATTAGTAGAGTTAGAAATTTACAAAGTCACCCATTTGATTACGATAACTAGCACAATCAATGAATTATAATTCATTTATTGGCATTAAGGAATAACTAGTTTAGATCCATCTTAACGACGGATCTAGCAAGAGCCGACACTACAAGGAAAAGACCCTCTAGCAGAGGTTATAAAAGAGGTTTTTAGTGTTATAAAATTGGCCAAAATTGTCAAAAAAACATTTACTACAACATCCGTTTATGGTTACGGAGATTTTGGCGGAGCTTTTAAAAGAAATTCAACACAACTAAAAAAACTGGGTGGTCGGAGGTTATTACGGATATTTTTTTCATTGGTGCGCTAATACAGTGTCAATGCACTGGTGCATGTCATCTAGAAGGTGGCCCGGGGCGGTTGAAGGTGCATGCACCAAGCCTTCAAGGTATAAAACTGCACCGGTCGCAGTGTTGGTGATACAATTCACATGGTCGTTCTAATTGGTCTTGGGATTTGTGCAGTGCCCATAGGTTGTCTCAACGCACTGGTACATAGACTTATAGAAACGCACCAGTGCGCAGTATCATACAAACACACCGATTTTTCTAATTCGTATTGGTATTTGAGCGGTGCCCATAGGTCTTACAAATGCATCAGTGCATAGTCTCACATAAACGCATCGGTGCACAGTATCGCACAAGCACACCAAGATTTATAATTGGTATTGGTATTTTTGTGGTGCCCATAAGTCGTAGAAATGCACCGGTCCGCTGTATCATACAAACGCACCGGTGTACAACAACTGACACACACCGGTGTTCATTTTTTATTTTTTAGAAACATTGACCTGTGACAGTGAAATTATTGCGATTTTATAAAATTCATTATTCATCAAAAATCGACACATCTTATAAAAATATTCATATTAATTAAATTTTTGTTAATGAATTTGAATGTGATGTTTGTATTAATCTGTTATATCATATCATCAAATTTAACATCTCTTCATTATAATATTTAATCATCCTTATATTTAATCAGTGGTGTTACATTGCACAACAACAATGGATAATGCAATAGAATAAATTAAAACACACACACACACATATATATAAGACAGTATTTGTTATACAAAATGGGACAATTATTGGTATCCCTATGTCTTTCAATTGGGACACTATGTCCATTACATTAAACAAAATGTCTGATTTCATAGACAAATATTTCAAAAAATAAAACGCCTTGCTTTGATATCCAAACATAGTGATCATCATTCTTCACTTGAACTGTTGTCACTGCTAGAACTACTTTCATGACTTGGGTTATTTTCAGGAATGTTTTGTTCACAATGTTGATTGTTTTCTTCTTCTTCACCTTCCATCTACAAACATAAAAATAAACTGTAATGAGTGTATATACATTAGTGAGAATAATGAAAATTTTAATATTAAATAATATACATCAATGTAAATCGAAAAGAAACGAAGTAACATAGCAACAATTGACTCATGAACTATACACATTCTTCAAAACCATGTAGTATGCCATCTTTCAAGATTTCATTTGTTGGCATAGTTCCATACTTTGTTTCCTGCAAGTTTTATACCCCATAACAAATCATATATTTAATATAAAAGATTTTTTTGTTCTATTAATTATAGATAGAGCTAAGTAAAACAAGATCGATAGATGCTTAAAAATTCCACAATTAATTTATGATATGCCAACATATACTCACAAACCATATTTAACCCAATCTCAATCAATTCTTCTAATGGTTCTTCTTTGTATGTTAGCACCTGTTTGAAGACATTCAATGATGATTTTTGTAAAACAACTTAAAGAATACAAAAATTAAATCTAGTTAAGTTGTTATAAGGAAGTAACAATTACTCACAAACTTAGATATCAACCCTTTTCTTCATTGTCGTCCTATTTTATGTGCTGAATGGGTTCTATTTTATTTTCTTTTCTACAAGAAAATACTTGAAAATTAATATTTAATGCTAAATTGTTTATTTATGGTACACAATGATTGAAAAATTCAATGATTACATATTACATTTGAAGCACATTGTTGTTGAGATGGCTCCTCTTGCGATGCAATTTTGTCCATTTATTTGACCATCTCCTTGTACACCTTTTTCGACATTCCTACTGGCATATTTCTGATATCAACTTGTTCATCTTTTGAGATTTTCATAATCTTCCTTAAAATGTAACATGACAATAAACTATTTAATTTTTATATTGATATATGAAAAGTAAATATAACAAAAGTGATATTTATAAATGATATTTATAAATAATTCTAGAAAAACATTTAAAGGAATATTACTTTTTTCATTCCTTTTTTTTGTTGTTGTACGTTTTTGCTATTAAAAGTCTGACATGTCTCATTGAACAATTCTCTGGAAACTCTTCCTGTAGTTTAGATAAAATTTGGTTCTTGGAATCATTGGATTTATTTTTGTATTGTAAGTGGAAAGAACGTCTATACATTCATTCCACTAGATCTCTCAAACTTTTGTAAAATTTTTTCCCTCTTTCGTTAACCTCCAGCACCACTCTAGATGAGCTAAGGAGCAATTCATTTTCATTTGCATGTTCTATTTTTTTTCTCTTCTTAGAACAACATTCCTTTTCTGAGTTGTTGGTCCCAGTAGAAAATTAAACAGATATGAATTAATAGTTTGTTTGACACATGTTATCTAATATTTTTAAGTATATTAGTAATGAAAATTAAAAAAAGAAACTCATATTGGATCGATAGTTTTTTTTCATTCACCTGATTCATCCTTTTGCAATTTTTCCATCAAGCTTTTACGCTCCTCTGGTCCTAGATCAGAAATAATCTTATTGAGATTCGTCATTTTGTGGCTCTGCATGATACACAGTAAACAATACATATTAGTTAAACTTACATATAGTTCAAAATAATATTTTTTGTAAAGAATTTACAAATAACTTGCCTTTTTTTCTTTTCTTAATGTGTTATCAGTATTTTTGTTACTTGATCTCTTTTCAGCCATTTCTTTATCAATATGAAACTTGTACCATATCATTCATTAATATATTTTATAAATAAATTGTTAACTTTTCAGGTAAAAAAAAAATTCTCAAGAAACCGGTGTCCCATTCATGGTGTATGCACCGATGTCGGTGCGTGGGGGTCTTATAAACGCACCGCAAATATAGTATAATAGACCGTATAGTGCTCTATGTCAACAAGGAGCATCGGTGCGTTGCTTGTTAACCACCACACCGATTAACATAGACAAAATAATAAAAATCGTCCAGTGTTAGTTTTTGTAGCATACACACCCTGCGCAAACAAGGGACCACCGTACGGTGCTCTCTGTTAACTAGGAGAGCCGGTGCGGTGCGTTATATGTTACATGGTGCATCGATTAACACAATAAAACATTTTTTTGTGAAACAACACGTGCGTGGTGCGCCATAATGAAATAGCGCACAGGTGCCCTATTTTACATATGACGCACTGATTAAACAAAATTGTTTTTAATTTTTTTATCACATAATACTTTCGTGGTGCGCTGGGATAATCCAGCGCACTGGTGCGCTAGGTTACACTGGGCACACCGATTAAGAAAACATTTTTTTCAAAAATTCACGCAAGGGCTAACATGGATTGGGATCTGACTATGCAAGTCGTCCCGTGGGTTGGATGTCATAGGCCTATATATAACAATACAAACCCTATAAATCTAAAATGAAAAGCCCTAATTCTAAAATTACAAAAACAGGGAGAAGAAAGGGCAGAAATAAAAAGAATGAAGGGTTTAGGGTAAAAATGGGTTTTTTTTCCTTTTTCCTCTTTTATTTTATTTTTTATTTTTTTTTAATCTGAAAATGAAAAAAAAATGAAAATTTTTCCTTACTGCATTAAAAAAACTACAGAAAAACTAAAAAAACAATAAAATTTAATCACGAGATCGTTTGAAATTATATGCTACAGGGTTTGAATCACCAAAGGATTGGAATTTTGATTGTCTGAATACTTCTGTTCGAACGTATTTCGCTGCTCCATAATGCTCTCCTGCTCTCCTGCTCCAGGTATGTCTCCTGCAAACCTATGGCTGAATTTTTTTGCAAAAATAGTGAAAAAATGAAAATTGTTTAGTATTTAAAGAATTGTTTTATGAAATTAGATTTTCGAAAATATTTTGCTGCCCTTTTTTCAATTTTCCACTTTTCTTTCACTTAAATAAAATAGAGTTGTGATTTTTTTATTTGCGGTTATTTGTCACCGGTGCGTCACTTAATAGCACAGCACAGTGTGTCCATTGATAAGACGGCACCGGTGCGCAGTAATTAAAACGCACCAGTGCGTTATCTGTACATTAGCACCAATTACGAAAAGTGCATTTTTATGGCACCAAAATTACTTTTAGGTGTGTACACCAAAACTTATTGTTGATTTGGCTCAAATGCAACGAGAAAATATCCTAATTATATCGAATGGAAAATTCTTCAAAATCCAGCTTGTTCCATAATATTTCTCAAATTCCATCACGAAGTTCTCCCTATCCATCTTAAGACGTAATTTTTACTTCAAATTTTATTTATATTTTCATTATCTAATTGAATTTATGTTTTTTATCCATGTAAATCATGCAAAACTTAATTAAATTTATAATGTATATGAATTTTCAGGTTCATGCATATTCAGAATCGAGTTCATATGCACAAAATATTCAAACAACTCCAAAACGACGAAAGCTCTTATCAGGAGCAGCATACCGCAAGGCACATTTGGTAGATGAAAATGGACAGCCGTTTCACCCTACCAATTGTAACAATATTGCATCTTCTAGCCACAATCCTGGGACAATGATGGTAATAATTATAATTATTTGGTATATTGATTATTGTAATTATTTCAACGTCAAACCAATTAATCATGCAATATTGTCAACATGCTTACTAGTTGATATCATATATTTTGTACTAATCATGTTCAAATATTTATTTTTAAATTATTAGGATTCTAGTGATGATGAGCGACCTACTTACCATCTTCCGTTGCACCCCACGACAATGTAAAATCAAGAGAAGACTGAATTAAGAGAAAAAATCGGAGAGGAACGATACCAAGAATGGTTGAATCAACCACCGATTCAATTCCTGCTACGTCGAGATTCACCAATTAGGAATGACTACAACAATAGTAGTTCTTCACAAGCTGGCAATGGAGGCAATCAAATAGAGGTTTGTATGGATGATTACTTAAGGGATACAATTGTCATGGAGACAATGTTGTTAGATGCATTCCAAAACGATGATCAGCTAGGGAATGATGCTCATATCGCTGACACCTTTTTCGAAAGCCTTAAATTTGCTTCCATGACCCCTCTCTTTGGACCTGGCGGTCAGTCAAATTCTACCCAGTTGGGGACAACGATGTTATTGTACAACTTGAAAGAAAATTTTGGCTTGTCGAATGCATGATTCTCGGAAATTTTGAGGTAAGTTACCATAAAGTCCTCCCTTATATACATTTGAGAAATATAATCAGTACACAATGAACATTAAAAATGGTAAATTTTATGAATGTTAATAATTATATCAGAATTAATGTACATTTATTAATATATTTTTCCATGATCACCAACTACAGGTTATTCAAAGATAAGGTTCTTTCGAGTGATAATGTCTTTCCCGGTAGCTGGGAAGAGGCAAATAAATTGTTGAAAATGTTGGGTGTTGAGTACATATCATATCATGCATGTCCAAATGATTGTATTCTATATAGAGGAGAAAATGCAGACAAAGAGATATGTCTGAAATGTGGGCATGATAGGTATGATAAATCAAAAAAGAAGGGTAAATCACATACTAGTCCTCCTTTTAAGATATTGAGGCACATTCCTATAATCCCAAGGATTCAAAAGCTCTTTCGTTGCAAAGAATTAGCTATGTTGCAGGGATAACATGCCTCACACAGAAGTGAGTTGGGAGTTATATGAATCCCAACTGATTCAAAAGCCATGAAGCATGTAGAGGATACATGGCCCGAAAAATTCAAGGATGAATTACGAAGTCTATGACTTAGCATAACCATGGATGGCGTCAACCCATATTCCCTCGAGAACACCAACTATTCTGTTTGGCTTGTAGTAGTGATCAATAACAATATCCCCCCATGGTTTTCCGTGAAGAATGAACATCTTATGTTGGCTCTCATAGTCCCTGGTAAAATACAAGTGAAGAATATGGATGTCTACTTACAACCACTAGTAGATGAATTGAAGGAATTATGGGATGGGATAGATGTATAAGATGTATCAAGACCCATTGCAGTAGAGAGGAGTTTTACGTTGTATGGAATATTTGCTTACACGACACATGATTATCCAGGATTAGGAGTTTGCTATGGTAAATTATATGTTTAATTTATTGATTTGTTTATATACGTAACAATATTATTTCACATATTAGTTATTTAATTTGTTGTAATTGTTCTGATCTTCATGATATTCTTTAATGTGCTATGTATATTAATTGTATACAATAATCTCACAGGTCTTGTAACAAAAGGTTATTTTGGATGTAAATGTTGTGGACCTTCTCTAAAAGCTAGATGGTCCAAGGACCTACGAAATCCAGTATATTATTGCTCCAAGGTATTCCTCCCAGAAGAACACCCTTACAGAAGAGTAGCATCTTCTTTTAATGGTAAACGAGATAGAACCCAAAGGCCTCCAATAACGACACTAGCTGAATGGAATAGAGCATATGAGTGAGAGAAGGAGAAGGAGTTCATAGAAATGTTCAATTCAAATGGGGAGCCTATGTTTGATGATCCAGAATTATTCAACACCTATGTTGAGAAATTTCCCATTGGGATGAAAGGGAAATCTATCTTTTATAACCTCCCATATTGGGAGCACCTTAAGATTACCCACTTATTAGATCCCATGCATACATTTAAAAATGTTTCATCTTCTTTATGGAGGAACATATCATCGAAACAAAGTGACACATTGGCTATTAGGAAAGATCTTATTACTTCAAAAACTAAAAAGAAAAATTGGCCAAGACGATTGGAAAGTACATGATTAGAGGCAGGCATTGGTCCCTCTAATTCATGGTATTTCAAAGAAGGTGATGTCCCATGGATTTAAAAAAAAGATGATCTTTCTTTGGCAAAGGAAGTTATAATGTGTGTGAGGGTGCCATCTTCATATGGGTCTTCACTACGGCGCTGCTTCACCATGGATGACCATTTTCCGGGGTTGAAATCGCATGACTATGTGAATCTTCTAAGAGTATGTATAATGTCAAAAGCATGATTTTATTATTTGTTATATTAATAAATTTTATCCCATGCAGACATCATAAAACATAACTAATTTTGTATATTATTGCACGTGTTTATAACTTTGCAGTGTCATTATCCTTTGTTCGTGTGTGGGTGTGTGAAACATGAATTCCCTCAAGACCTAGGACGTTTCATATATACATTATTTGCATTTGTACGTTGGATCACGTCAAAGGAGATTCATGTGGCTAGCATTCCACGGTGGCGTCAAGAGATAGTTGAGATTGTTTGTATGTTTGAGAAGGAACTACTGACGAGTTTCATGGACTTGCAGGTTCATCTTCTAATCCACCTAGTAGATGAGTTTGAATTAGTTGGGGTGGTTTCTTGTCGTTGGATGTTCTTCTTAGAGAGGTACATGAAGAAATTGAAAGGTTTTGTTCGACAAAGGGCAAAACCCAAGGGGTCCATGGCAGAGGGGTACATATCGTATGAGTATTTCTATTATGCCAATGAGTACATCAAGTGGATTGACAACAAAACAGGTGCGGTGATTTGGGACGATGAAAGGGATGAAGACAAAAGAGAAGGGCAGTTTCTCCAAACGAGTGGAAAAAAGTGCTTAATAAAGAGTAAGTGACTTATAATTTTTCAAATTCACACAAAGTAAATATTCATGTTGAACTTTAATATAATGTATATTTTCATCTCTATGTACTATATAATGTAGAGTTGATTTCATCAATGAATGCAGAAATTGAAGCAATCAATAAATTCGTTCTTTACAATTCTGAAGCGACACAACCGTGGGTCACATTGTATGAACAAAAGAGGATGAAATGGGATAGTGACAAGAAATAATTCAGATGGTTGAATGGTAGAAGTGTGCCTTATCCCGATCATTTAAAAGAAAGTATGCCAAAAATATGCCCCAATAGTTGGGTTGTTGACCAAGTCAGAGAGAAATACGGTGCAACCGGTCGTTACCTGTATGATGAAGAGGATGTGCTAAATGTAGGGATTGGGTGCAACAACTCGATAATAATCTATTTAATTTATATGTACATTTGAAACTTAATAATGCACCTTTCAAATGTAATTACATCTATATTTCATATTTTAACTATTGGGTTATTATAAGATACATGACATTATGATTTTTTTAATTTTTTTTATAATAGGTGCATTTTTTCCCATCTATGTGGGCATATGGACACCATTTTCACATAGAAAATACTGATGCTGGAAACATCACACAAGACTGTGGAGTGGAATTCGAGTTCGATCAATCTAGCCGATCTAGCCACCGTGATCAAAACCTAGTACGAGGGAGGTTAGGTTACGTCGGAACGATACAAGAGATCATTGAAGTGGATTTCTCTTCTTTCCAATGTGTTATATTCAAGTGCAAGTGGTGGGACACCTTTGATCGGAATAATTTAAAGGAAGATCGCGATAGTAAGTTGATATGTATCAACTCCAGAAATATGTGGGATGAAGCTAAGGAGCCCTATTTTTTCCCCAAACACTGCAACCAGGTGTTTTTTACCCAGATGTGTTGGATAGGGATTGGTGGTTCATATTGAGACATGACCCTAGATCAAAACATATTTTTGAGAACAATAGTGTTATAATGCCATGCGAGCAGGAAGATAATGAGGGTGATCATGAGAACCGAGAGTGATATGGTACATGTGTTATTCATCAAAATTTATACTTTTTAAGATGGGTTTTTTGAAACATTATAATATGTATTTTGAATTAATTGGTAATTTGCATTGTGTTAATGTTAAAATCAATATTTCACTTGATAATTTGCAATTATGTTGATCTAAAAAACAATGGCATAATGTATAAAGTTCTTATTTTTTTGTATGTAAGATCATAATAAAATAATGATAATTATGAAGTACATGAATTTATTTGCATTATTTTCTAAACTTTATTATGTTACAAAAATTCATATTATTCTAGATTTATTATTTTACAATATTTAAAATTTTACAAATTTACAAATTTAAAAATTTTAATAAAATAATTTCACATTAATACAATTAAAATTTTACAAATATTTTACATACAATTAGAATTAGAATTAGAATTAGAATTACAATTTTACAATTTTACAATTTCATATACAATTACAGTTGAAATTAAAATTACAATTACAATTTTAGAATTTTACATACCATTACAATTACAATTACAATTTTACAATTGCAATCATTTCACAGTAATACAATTAAAATTTTACAAATATTTTACATAGAATTAGAATTTCAATTAGAATTACAATTTTACAATTTCACGTACAATTACAATTACAATTTTAGAATTTTACATATATACAATTACAATTTTACAAATTTAAAATTTACAATTACAATTACAATTTTACAAATTTACATATATACCATTACAATTACAATTTTAGAATTTTACATACAATTAGAATTTTACATATATACAATAAAAAATTTACAAATTTAGAACTTACAATTACAATTACAATTTTACATATTTAAATATATACAATTACAATTACAATTTTAGAATTTTACATACAATTACAATTTTAGAATTTTACATACAATTAGAATTAGAATTAGAATTTTACAATTTTACATATATACAATTACAATTAAAATTACCATTACAATCATTTCACAATAAATTAAATATTACAATTACAATTAAAATTTTAAATTTTTTTTATATACAATTACAATTACAAATACAATTACAATTTTAGAATTTTACATACAATTAGAATTACAAATATTACAATTTTACAATATCATGATAATTTAATATTAAATTAATTAATAAACATCACGATCATGATAACCATCGTACAAACATCATATTCGACTAAAAAACACATTCAAAATCGCTAACATCATCGTGATCATGATCATCTAACAAAACACAATTAACATTATATATTAACATCATCACAACACAAACATCAAATATAAATCTCATGTCAAATAACTCATGCTATCACATACACATCTATCTGCAAGCTACACATTAAATGAACATATCTAACATGACCTAACAATATACACATCATGATGATCACCAACATGTAAATTAAGTACAACTGCAACATGAACATAAAATACATGGACCATATATATATATATAACTGAATAATGTCAAAAATATACAACTGTAATATAAATGTCATATATCAGCTCGTGGTACATCATCAATAGCAGTACTAGTTGAGGCCTGCTCAGTCAATGGTGCAACCTTGACAAGCTCAGATACATGTTGATCATCACGTGCCTGTTGATCTGGTATTGGTGCCTCAGGTTGATCAGGATCAACTGTTGGCTGCTCATCGTGATGACTCGACATGGTCGATGGTCCAGCCTGCTCATGATCATGAATACTGCTGGATGTTGTGGGTTGCTGACTCGACATGGATGATGATCCAGCATAGTCTTTATGATGACTGTTACTCGATGCTAGTGGAGGCTGCTCATATGGCGCGGCGCGAGGTGAACGATGATCACTCCCGTGATCGTGATCATCAGATGATGCGTCGGTGTTGCTCGCAGATTGTCGATCACGTGCTGCGTCTCAACCATGCCTATAACGTGCAAGGGTCCTCCTCAGCCACGTAACTAAGGTCGTAGCTCCAAAGACATGTCGCATTAGGTTGTACATGTCACACGACATACCTCTCCACATATGTACCATCCAACCATCGTCGTGTATGTCTCTCATAGTAGCGGGCCTGACTTCCGCCTCAATAATCAATGCACAGAGTTGGTCGCCCAACTCCATCCTCAATCTACTATCAAGCCTACAACGCTTAGCAAAAGGCGGTACTGGTGCTCTAGCAGGAGCAGGTCTCTCTGCACCGGCCTCCTGATGATCCTCGGCATCTGGCATATCTTGATCGTCATCAGTATCCACACCTAGATCATGTGGTGGCACTGGCATGTCCTCACCATCAAAAGACCCAATGTTTGCAAAATATATACAAGTAAACAACAATAATTAAACAATTTCATTACACAATTTAATAAAAACAAGTTAAAGAACATGTTAGAATAAATTTAAATAAAACAGTAATATTACCTCTATCATCTGGCGGCTCATCATCTGTGAAGAGGATGTTGGCACACCCTCGCTAATCCAAACCAGCATAAGGACAGGGGACCATAACGAAGGGATGCTCGTCAACACTTGCTAGCAACTCCAGTGCATCATGCGATATCCTCGCGGAAAACTCATTCTCGCCCCTCTTGGGCATCATCTATCCCCACATGTGCATCCATGCCTCCAACATCGGCCTACGAGGCTTCCAAACAAAAGTAGGCCTCGTCTCTGGAAACCTCTCAAAAAATAAACAAAAAATCTCTAAAGCAAAAGGGAAGTTGACCCTCCCTTGTACATGAGCACGACATCTATCTAAGGTTGTACAAAACTGCTGCAAAAAAATGGCAGACCACCTGAAAAGTCGTGGCTCCTGTACTAAAGAATCAACATAATATAGAAGTGGGAAACTAATGCGTTTCCCATCGCTGGTGTTGTGTGAAATGGTCGAAATCAGAAGTGAGAGGCACCTCACCTCCTCTCTACCAAATGCAGCAATACGTAACTGACCTCCGAAGACGTGAAAATCTGAAGGAGATAGTATATGTGTGCTAATGTATCTCTGGGAGTACACCAACTAACTCCCTGCTGCATAGCCAACTGGAACCTCTGGGAACGAGGGAAAATCCACCCCTCTCCTTGATAGCCCTGTAATGAAATACATGTCCTCCTCAGTGGGCGTGTACCACTGGTTAGGACCAACCCGGAAATCCTGCAGGTGGGCATTCCACCTACGGATAAGATGTCTAAAAAAAAAACCATGGCCATTTAGGGAAGTAGCCTCCTCATAGAAATTTAGGAGGCATACTTGCCTTAGGATCCCATGGGTAGCTGTTGTAATAGGGCGAGGGTATGCATCTCTCTCCCTCCCTCGTGCCTCCCACAGGCGAACCATGTTATACTAGTTCGCATGTTGTGGCTATTGTTCCCTCTCTTCTCTCCTTTCACGTCTCTGAATGATTGACATATTAAATACAATTTTTTTTTATAAATGAGACATGTATTTATGAATATACATATATAAATTTTTTTGGAAAAAAAAAAAGTCGGTGCGCCACAAAAAACAGGCATGCATCAGTACCGGTGCGTCTTTTGTTGTCGCGCGTCAGTAGCAGTGCACTAGAAAATATTTAGCGCATTGGAGGCGGTGCACTTGAAAATTTTCAGCGCATCGCCCTCCTGGCATTGTTCTTAAGTCAAAGGTGCGATGGTATAATAGACCGCATTGTTGACTATGGACCATGTCAGGAGGGCAGTGCGCTAACCAAACTCTACGCCTCGGGGCGTATAGTTCGGTCAGCGCACCGACGTCCTGACATCATTACATAGTCAACGGTGCGGTCTTTTACCAAGCCACACCTTTGACTGTGTCGAAATGCTGGAATGCGGTGCGCTAACAAAAATACCCGCCCCAGGGAAGATATTTAAGTCAACGCACCGCATTACTGCTATTCCACAGGGTCAACAGTGTGGCCGGGTACCACGGAACCGGTGCGAATACCGTTAGCACCGGTTGCAGTGCGGCCTGTAAATTTACAGGCAGCACCGTGAACCAGTGCGAGTTGAACGGCTCGAGCGCACTTCGCGTAATTTTTTTTTTTTTTAAATGGTTAATTTTAAGGTAATTTGAAATTATAATCCGCTAAAAGGATTAATTATGGAAAAACAAGAAAAATACCTGTACATTTGGCCGTCGAGGAGGCATATTGGCTGTAAAATTTGAAAAAGTAAATTTTCCCACCGTTTTGTAAAATTCAAAATGGAGATTGGTGGGCAATGCACAACAGCAGTGCATGCAATGGGTACAATGGGAGCACTGAGGTCAAGGCGGCTCAGACAATAATAAATTGAATCGATGCTTGATAGCTCTGAAGCACTGAGAAAAGTGAAAAATGCAGTTTTTTGGCCGTAATTTTATTTTTTATTTAACCCTGTTCCGGTGCGCAGGGTTTTATAGGTGCATCAGTGCGGTTTCTTAAGACCACACCAAGAGGTTTATGTTTTGGCGTGGGGTTTTAGGACACACCGGTGCATAATCTTTGTAAAGAAACGGTGCACTACAGTAATAAGATGCACGGGGCGGGTTTGTATGGAATGCGCGATGTCCGGTGTGCCAATGTTTTGGGCATACTGGTGCTTTCTCTTGTTGAACGCACTGATGCGGTTTAGGATAATAAGCGCACCAGACAAAAAACATTCGCAAAAACCTCCACCTGCCAACCTCCTCTAGTAACCTCCGCTAGAAATGGATGTCTGGGGTATTTTTATAAGGGGTTTATCAAAAACATCTGCTAGAGGGTCTTTTCCTTGTAGAGCCAAGAGGGATCAAATCTCTTGAGGTGAAAACTTCTTTTAGAGTACAAAATTTGACACTGAGAGTGATATTATTGATGTTTTATTATAATTTTAATTAAACAAACAAAAACACTCATATTCTTTATTTTATTTTATTATATATTAGGTGAAATATTTTATTTATGGTTGAGAGTGAGTGAAATATTTTTACCACTTCTCCTTAGTATGACCACAAAGAGTGATATTATATATGCTTTAAAAACAAACCAAACATGTATATTCATTTTTGTTTTTTATTATATCTAATATATATATTTTTTAATATTTTTTTTTCATTTTAAAAGGGACATGTGTCAACTCCAAGTTGAAAATGAACATACTTAGACATCTCTCTCATATTGGGTTGTAGAATGAGCCTCTCTGCTCAATAACCTAGGCCATATGTTTAATGGGTAATCCATGAAGACCCAACAAAAATTAAGATTTGTTTCTGTTGCATCTCTGTGTTTATGTTTATATCTGTATTCTGTTGCATTCCTACATAAGTCTGGATCACTTATAATCTCATGTTGGATTCTCAACGACCATGATTACATCTCAACTAATGGTTAAGATCAATTTGACTTGATCAATAGAAACCTCTAGAGAAAAATTGAACTTGCTTAGTTAATTCACTTTAATTAACCAATTTTTCTAAGTTAGACTTAGGAACTTTTTAATTATTGACTAATTAATTTAATTAAGAGGTCTCTAAGTAGTTTCTCGCAAAACCTTTTCTAGGTTTTGGATATCTCATGTCCCTTAGTCTCTTAGACATCATAGAGACTAGAACACTTATTCGGTGCTACCCCAAACTCAAAAAATAGCATTGACCACATATGGGTTACCCAACAAGTAATGTTTGCAAACCTATAGATAGTGCATAGCTGTAGTCATTTTATTCTCATAAAATAGGTACCTCCTCTCCTAATCTTATAACATATTTCCCTTGAAAGCTAAAAGGTGTCCATCGTATGGAAAAACTCCTCCAATGGAAAATTCTGATGCATCTATTTGCACCTCAATTAGATTCTCAAAGTGAACTAGCTTCAATATGGGGACATAAATAATCCTATGCTTCAACTCCTTGAATGCATTCTTGCTTCTCTCCAATCAATTTTATGGCTTCTCTTTCTTAAACAAATCTATTAATGGTGCAAAAATATTGGAGTGCCCCTTCACACATCTCTTGTAATTGTTATCCATCCCTACGAAAAACCTCAGATCATTGATAGTGCGATGCTCCTCCCAATCCCCAATTTCCTTGAACTTCACATCGTTTCAAACAAATGAATCCTTGTCTAACCCAATGGCCCAAAAAATGTTCCCTCAATCTACCTATAAATACGATTGGATTTCTTAAGTATAGATGATGCTCCCTCAACACCTCAAATAAAACTACCAACTTTTTCTTGTGCTCCTCCATACTCTTGCTTTACACCATGATGCCATCCAAATACACCACCATAAACCTGTCTAAGAATGGCCTTAGAACATTGTTCATTAGCATGCATAAGTGGTCAAGGCATTGCATAAACCAAATGGCACCATCAAGAACTCATAGCTCTTGTATATCATCACCATTGTTGTCTTTGCCTCATCTACTTCCATAATCTATATATGGTAATACCCATATCTCAAGTGTAATTTGGAAAACATGTTTTCCTTTACCAATTCGTCAAAATAGTCGAAAACAAGTGATAATGGAGATTGGTTCTTCACGGTCTACTTCTTCAATGCTCTGTAGTCCAATTGCATCATCATTGTTGGTCCATTTTTGTTTTTTCGAAGAGGGCCAAGGTGCCATGTTGGGACCTAGAAGGTCGAATGAATCCTATGTCAATCAAATTTGTGATCTACCACTTCAACTCTTCTAATGTAATTCTAGGAAATCAATAGGGATATCTTGTTGGTGGTTTGATTCCTTATTCTAGATATATACGATGGTCAACAATGTGCCTTGGTGGGAGCACTTTTGGAAGCTCATTGGGCATTCTGTCAACAAATCCATCTAATAGGTTAGTAAGTTATAGTGGAATAAATGTCTACACACCATCCTCTTCAACTTCCTTAATCACCACTATATAAAACTATGATATTGATCATCATGTTTCCCTCTTTCTGCTCAATGCGGAGGCAAAATCCACTCCTCCACTAGGCCTCCATTTTGTTCTATAGACAACCTTTGTCTTCTATTTTCCAAGTATAACCAATTTGTCCAACCTTGTTCCTCCTAATAAATTCTTGTCCGAAGATAATTTCAAAGTCATCCATGGGTAGTACCGTAAATTTTGCACAACCCTTCCATTTATCTAATTACATATTCACCATAGAGGTCGCCACCTTAACCTTAGAATTCACCACTTTCACTACTACATTACTTGTGGCTACCTTAAGTAGAAGCCCCTTAGCTAACTTAGTATGCAAATAATTGCTTAGACCTTCCTCCCATTGATGATAACTTTTATGAAACACGATCCCTTGGATGGAACACAATCTATGCACTCGCTTATCTTGGTTTCCACCCAAAATATTAATCCTTTACATACTTAGAAGATGTTTTCGTGAACTTATGTCAATTGCAGATTCCATGAATATCCCAGAATCTGGCAGTGAGAAGAGAGGTCAAGAAATTTACCCCTCTAGTGACTGTTAGATTTCGAGATATTCTTAGAATCTGGAATTGACATAAGGATGGCGATGATCTTTCCATTCTCGATGTGTCTTTCAGAAAGAACAACAACAAGATTCATAATTTATCATACCTTGTTTGCACTTGTTGACAAACTTCATATGGTTCCAACTGGCTTGTTCTCCCAAGGCTACAACCTTTTTTCTTGTCTCAAATCGTGGTCGAGCGTATAACTCATTTCCATCGAAATTGTCCGCAACTTGCTATTTCATTTTTTTGTCATCTGTTGCACCAATATATGGCTTCCCCTATCTAGTTGTATACAGATTGAATGACAATTGTATGCCCTTGAATTCCCCAAGTTGTGTTCGGCCCCTTCTTGATTCATTGTTGTGTCATGTGCTCAATGAAACCTCCTCTGAAAACCAGATGTCACACCGCTAAAGAATTCATATAGAACGTTGCAATCTGTATGAGTCCTTTGGTAGCGGGGCACTAGGGATTAAGCACTCTAGAGGACCTTTGCAAGCATATAGGAGTGGACGGTAATGTATAAGGTATTACTCAACTAGTAGAGTTAGAAATTTACAAAGTCACCCATTCGATTACGATAATTAGCACAATCGGTGAATTATAAGTCATTTATTGGCATTAAGGAATAACTAGTTTAGATTCATTTTAATCACGAATCTAGCAAGAGCCGAGAGGGATCAAATCTCTTGAGGTGAAAACTTCTTTTAGAGTGAAAAATTTGACACTATGGGTGAGATTATTGATGTTTTATTATACTTGTAATTAAACAAACCAAAACACTCATATTCATTTTTGTTTTTTTATTATATCTTAGGTGAAATATTTTATTTATGGTTGAGACTAAGTGAAGTATTTTTACCACTTCTCTTTAGTATGGCCACAAAGAGTGAGATTATTTATGTTTTATAAACAAACCAAACATGTATGTTCATTTTTGTTTTTTATTATATCTAATGTTTTTCTTAATATGTTTTTTTTCATTTTAAAAGGGACATGTGTCAACTCCAAGTTGAACACGAACATACTTAGACATCTCTCTCATACTGGGTTGTAGAATGAGCCTCTCCCCTCAATAACCTAGGTCATATGTTTAACGAGTAATCCATAAAGACCCAATGCATAAACATGTCCCTTACTAGTCTTCAAATATACATGTCATGTTTTCAATTATTATGGCTCCATGGTGAAATTTAGTATTACATATTCAACAATATCATGATTCAAATATTTGTGTACCAATAATTATTCTACATTTTAGTGTTTTTTTTATTAACTATTCTTAATAAAATTGTATTTTTTGGTTATTTAAATTATATATTTTTTTAATGTATAAATGAACCACTTAGATCGTATAGATTATAAAATTGAAATCTCCAATTCCAATAAGTACTTTAAGAAAAAAATATATTTGTTCCTAAAATTGCTCCACAACCGACTTTGGGGAAATGTAAAATGTAGAATATAAATGTCTAAACATAAATTGTATCTGAAATCTTGCAAAACCGCAGAAATCAAATCAAAATGAGCGATTACGTGGATGAAATCATATTGATATCCACCACATGAAATTAATATTTTGAAAACTATGTTATGTCGTGTTCCTTGGTGATTGTAGCCACGTGGTACTTGCATCTCATTTCTTATATTATGTCGGGTTCCTTGGTGCTTGTAGCCACGTGGCACTGCATCTTATTTCTTATGGTATGTCGTGTTCCTTGGTGTTTGTAGCCACGTGGCACTTGCATCTTATTTGTTATGGTATGTCGTGTTCCTTTGGTGTTTGTAGCCACGTGGCACTTGCATCTTTCCATCTCTTTTCCCGTTTCGGTAGAAGTTTGAGTGCAATCCAACGCGTTATGACTCTGCCATTGTCTTTGCCAGCACTTTCGGCATTAATTTCACTCCAATGTGATGTCAATTAGGAAGCCCACGTACCTGGCCTTTTCCGCCGTTGCGCAGGGCGCTGTTCCGAAACGTGAGTATGAAGAAACTGGCCGCCTTCTATATGAAGAAACCTGATACAGGGTTTTAAGTCATCAGTTGTGCTCCTTAGACATATCGCTTGGAGCTTGGCAGAGTCTACAAGAAGTTGCTCTGTCAAGCTGCCCATAGATCTTCACAAATATCGGTTGGCACAGTCTACAGGAATTTTCTCTGTCAAAAGATATCTTTCTGTAGAAAATGTTGAATCTGAATTTTACGCGTTCTTCCAATTCCAGCAATGCTATCTTCTGTCGCTCTGAGTGTTTTGCAGATAAAGTAGACGGTCCGAAGACATCCCTCAAAAATCCCAGGAAAGAAGTTCGTAGAGTGAATGACATGAAACTGCCTTTGAGAATTTCACGGCGGCAGAGGACCGTGTCGTTTGAGGTCCGCAGTGTGCAATCCCAGAGTGTTGTCAATAATGAGTGGATGCACGACAGCCTTGGAATTAGTGAGGTGCCGAAAAAAACGGTGCCGGTTGTCGTGATGTTGCCTCTGGATACGGTGAAAGCCAATGGCACCCTTAATCGAAAGCGCACCCTGAATGCTAGCCTCATGGCGCTAAAAAGTGGAGGAGTGAAAGACGTAATGGTGGACGTGTGGTGGGGCTTGGTGGAGAAAGATAGCCCTAATAGCTACAATTGGGCTGGATATAAGGATCTTGTTGACATGGTTAGCAAGCATGGGTTGAAGCTTCAGGCTGTAATGTCATTCCATCAATGTGGAGGAAACGTTGGCGACACTTGCAAGTAAGTATATTGCTTTAATCTTTTGCTAAATTCTTGTAGTGTGAATTAATTATTGAATGAGTATGAAGTAGACTATTCAAAAATCTTGGACTAATGGGTTAATATAAAATAGAAAGAGTAAAGGGAGCTCGATTTGAATGGTGGCACAATACTTGTTAAGGTTTTGCAAAAAGGGTAGCAAGTTAAGTGGGCTTGATTGTGGGGAAAACTCCACAGTTAAGCACTCTCGACCCAAAGGAGTTTTGAGATTGGTGACCTCCTAGGAAGACCTGGTTACCGGTTGCAAGCCCCGGAAGTGATGATTGATGCTATGTGATTCATTTCACTAGTTTCAATCCCACTTCTTCATATGAATGAACGAAGTTGAACCAATAATGATATGTAAGATTGAATGATTGTTTATTTTGTTGTGCATGTAGCATTCAGTTACCTTATCTCACTAGATGCAATGAGTGCTAAGTGGATTATTCAAAATCATGAAAAACTACTCAGTGACAACTATCTCTCATGGAAATGGTCATAGATGAATGACTTATCTCTCATGAAAATGATTATAGAAAAATGACTGACTTAAAACAATTGAATCTCAATAATGATATATAATATTAAATCCCAATAATGATATATAATATTGAATAATTGTTTGTTTTGTTGGGGATATAGCATTCCCTTACCTGGTTGGGCTTTGGAAGAAGTCGAGAGAAATCCAGACTTGGCATACACAGATAAGAATGGAAGGAGAAACAAAGAATATATCTCGTTAGGGTGTGACACCCTGCCTCTGCTCAAGAGAAGGACACCGATTCAGATATATGCAGATTATATGAGAAGTTTCAGAGATGTATTCAGAGATATGTTGGGAAAAGTCATAGTGGTATGTACATCTAATTCTATCTCCAGTTAATGGAAACATAGATTTGCAATTCAACTAGTCTTGGATTGATCTGCAAAGGATCTGCAGCTTGTTTCCTTCCTGAGAATGCAAGTTTGACAAATGTGCAGGAAATTCAACTTGGAATGGGACCTTGTGGAGAGCTGAGGTACCCCTCATGTCCTGAGAGCAACGGCACCCGGGGCTTCCCTGAGATTGGCGAATTTCAATGCTATGACAAGGTAAATTAGTTTTAGTTTTCCTGAACAATGGGAGCTTCAAACATGTGATACAAATAATAGAATCCAATAATTTTGTTTATGACCTGATCCTTAATGTTTGAAATCCAATACTGTACAGTACATGAAAGCTTCATTAAAAGCCTGCGCAGAGGCTGTCGGTAAAGGCGACTGTGGGTGGGACTGCCCTCGCGATTCAGGGGATTATAAACAATTTCCGGAAGACACATGGGACACCCATTATGGGAGATTCTTCCTTAATTGGTATTCGGAGATGCTGCTTGCTCACGGTGACAGAATTCTATGTGCTGCAGAGGGCGTTTTCAGGGGCAGCGGTGCCAAATTATCTGGAAAAGTTGCAGGGATCCACTGGCATTACGGGTCAAAATTCCAGGGTGCAGAGATGACTGCAGGGTACTATAACACCAGAGAAGCCGATGGGTATGTGTCGATTTCTCGTCTGTTTAAGAAACGGGGAGTTGTTCTCAACTTTAGCTCCTTTGAGATGAAAGATGAGGAACAGCCACAGGTTGCACGGTGCGGTCCGGAGGGGCTTCTGAGGCAGGTTACGGAGGCTGCCAGGAGACCAGATGTGGGCCTTGCTGGGCAGAATGCGTTGCAGAGGTTCGGTGGAAGCGCATACACCCAAATCACACACAATTCCAACCTGATGCGTGCTTTCACGTATCTGAGGATGAACCAGCAAATGTTTCAAAGCGAGAATTGGCATCGCTTCGTGTGGTTTGTAAGGAATCTGAGCGAGGGACGAACACTTGGGCAAGGTGAATGCGTTGCATAGGTTCGATGGAATTCCATACGCCCAAATCATACACAATTCAAATCTCAATCTGCGTGGTACTAATTAATGACAGCAAGTCCCAGATGTGTGCTTTCACGCATCTGAGGATGAACCAGCAAATGTTACAGAGCTTCGTGAGGTCTATCCCGAATTTGAGCGAGGGATGGAGCATGGAGAAAAGATCGCTGCCATACTGAGGTGAAGTTCAATGCCGCTGCGAATCTGAGAAATGAAGCCACGGCTCTTATGCATCCTTAGAAACTCAGCAAATCTTAAATTAAGCAAAACCGTCAGACAACATAGAATTTGCTTGCACATAAAAGATTAGACAACTTAGAATTTTCTTGCACATAAAAGATTAGAGAATGTAAAGGAACGATCTTTTCAGTGTAAATATATTTGTGGATTGAACACGATGTTGCTTCTTCTTTGCAATAGAAACAGATTGTTGATCTCTCATATCTCAACTTAATGCATGCACAATTAATTTAGGTCAATTTTTTTGCTTATATAAAAATATAAAATTTTCAAAGTTCTTAGAGCAGTGTTGCCCAGCACTGTATTTGCAGACGAGTCTAGGAATATATTTGAAAATTCAAATCTGATATATTCATGTGAAAATCTTCCTCTTTGAATCTCCAAGCTACGTCAACGAATCATATCTGTTTAAATTCTGGTACAAATCGACAGACACATGAGAGCAAAATTATTTATTATAATTTATATTAGTTTAGTTTTTGTGTATTAGACAGTTTTATTGAGCTGAAAGGTTTATTCTACAATCCAGTAGGAGGGACATGTATAAGTATCATTTTCTAAAAAAAATAACGAGGAACGTGTGTATGTCATGTTCTCAAACAAATAATAAAAATAGTTTTCGCTCATGTCCACCAAACAAAAAACAAAAATTAAATAACCATATAAATAAATAATTAAAAATATATTAACAAAAAATTTAGTTGGTTGTTGATATTTCATTTTCACTCTTAAATACAATATTTGATGCCTATTTTAAATAATATAATTTTATAGATAAAATATCCAATGTGGATGATGAATAAAATATTTTAACATGAGTTAATATAAAATGACTCAATACACATGTTATGTAATCTTTATAACATTAGAAAATGTAATTTAAATAGTAAAAAATTACACATTTTTTTTTGCACTCTAAAATAAGTTGACAACAAAAGAAATTTGATCTCTCTCAACTCATATTAGATCCTTGCTTTAGATGGATCTATGCTGTGTGGGTTTTAGACAGTTTTATGTGATTTTGTATATGTTTAATATGGAGTTGACATGTGTTTCTTTTAAATTATATTTAAAAAAAAAAAATGCCAACTATAATAAAAACAAAATACACATATTTGGTTAGTTTTACCTAAAAGTATTATAAAACATCAATAATTCCATTTTTATTGTGTTTTCTATAACTAAGTCACTTGTTAATATTAAAGCACCTTATGAAAGAGATGTGGTTTAAAAAAACGCTTTTATTGGCATAGCCATAAATAAAACATTTCCATATGATACTAAGAAAAGTGATTGAAGTAAGGAAATTTAATGTTGGGTAAATTATTCAATTCTTAATATAAAATTGATATATGACATTTAAAAATATTAATTTAAAATTAAAAAATTCAATGTGTTTCATAAAGAGACTATTTTATTATTTAAGGTATTAGCATATTTTAAAAATATATTAATAACTAAAATATTTTAATATAAACAATGTGGTTCATAAATAAAATATTCCAATGCAGATGATAGATAAAATATTTTAATGTCAATCTTTGTTTATAAAGCAATTAAAAAAATATAATTTTAAAACATTACAGGTAATCTTATTTCTTCCATTTTGCAATACTTGTGATAAATTTATTTTTATGACTTTTATACTGGACATGTGGTTCAAACGTCAAAGTGAGACAAATAATATGATGTGAGAATGTAAATATTTATTTTGGGTAATAAAATTATTATTATAATTGGAATCAATTATACCCAAGAAGGGGGGAAATCCTCCATTTTGCTAGGGTTGAATTGTTGGCTATACAGACCACTAAGAAGATTCATGACTGATGTAAATGTCATGGGTGGATGTCATGGGTGGAACTGAGTTAGAAAGGACACGTGGAACTGACTTAGAAAAGACTACCCTAGATAAAGAAACTCGTATTAAAAGAAAGGGATAGTGGGAAGAAAGATTGTACCTAAACTGAAAAATTAGAAAGACACACCTAAAGGTCAAGGAACTGTGAACTAGAAAAGAACTACTCATTTGTTCACCTAGAAGGGAGGAGTTGGAGCTCCCGGGGACTATGAGAAAAATAGTTCTTCGTTGGGAGGAACATGAAAACATTTAATATATTTTTAGGAAAAACTTACATAAGTATATGAATGTTTAGATCATTGTGTGCTAATCATGAAATTATGATTGTTCACAACTATTAAAGTATGGAATAAGATGTTATTACGATTTTAAATGATTCTCATAATTACAAGAAAAATGAATGGAAAACCCTTACTAATGTTTTATGGGTGTTATATGTGTGTTTTGTTTTTTGTTGCAAGAAAACTGGTGGTTACAGGTACATAGTAAGTATTTCCTATGTTGTGGAGGATTGGTGAAGAAACCCTATTGAGAAACTAACATTGTGTAAGTGGACATGAACAAGAAATATAAAGAGTTTTGACTAAGGTGGAAGAAGTAACCATGTGATAAGAAAATTAATTATGCACAAAGTATACCTTTAAATATTAACACTACACTCGTATTTAAACTATATATAAACACATATTTATATATATATATATATATATATATATATATATATATATATATATATATATATATATATATATATATATATATAAACATATTTATGACAGTAAACATTAATTATTATAAGATAATAGGCAATACAATTGAATTGGAAGTGGAAATTTTAATGTCCAGGTTAGTTGTTGTGTGCCATAACAAGGATGGGAACCTTTTTAACTAGGAACCTTGTTGACTAGCCAAAAGATAGGCATTCCTAGATAAAAGAATAGTAGGGCTCAGAGAAATCCTTAGGTGGTTTCCAATGACAAGAGTCCACCAGGCCTCTGGCATTGTATGCACCCTCTAAACTAATTTAATAACCACATAGTTCATATAGATATACAACCATAATAATAATAAATTACATTGTACACATGCTTGGTTACATAAACCAAATGAAAGTAACATTGTCATAATTGCTTAGATTGCACTCATATTTGTATGTCAGAACATAAAGAATTATTATTTCACACATGCAAGGTGAGAAGAAAGGAAAATAAAGTTGTCAAGGACATAAAAGAAATGACTATGATCATATTAACATGTGAAATCTAAAAACTATGATCATATTAGCATGTGAAATCTAAAAAAGGAAATACACAATATTTTTTTCCCCAAGAACATAGAATAAGAATTCATTTCTAGCCATGACAGATTCATCCATAATTTTATTTTATAGAATACAAAACTTTGAGTTGTCAAAGGGAGAAAACCTTAATAAAAATACAATAAAAATTATGGTTTCGACGATTAATATTTCTTCCCAAAAGAGTCCTAATAACCCCTAAGATAAATATGCAAGAGGACATTACAAACCCTGATTAAGGAATTTTCTATTTACCCTAATTACAACCAAATTTTTCATACTCACTGAATATGTTGAAGCCTGAAGATGCTATCAAATAACCCGCAAAGGGTAATAGTGAATGAGCACTTGTAGAAGTCACAATTGAAGAAGAAGAATTGCAAGTACTTAATCCTAGAAAATGCCCCATATCAAAACTGAAGCGCAACCAAGGACTAACATGTGAGGAAAGCAACATGAAAACCCTTAGTCCACTTCTAATTTCTTAGAAAATTTTGATATCATAAAATATGTAAAAGACCTCGAGGGTAACCAATATCTCACCTTGATGAGAGAAGGAGAAATATTTGCTCCAATACCCTACTACAAGAATAAGAATACTTCAACATTGAACATACATATATAAAGAAATTCCTCTTAGAAAGTAGTCGAGTAAGGGTTTTGAAATTGGATTAAATTATAAGGAAATTGTCTTGAGGAAACCATAAAAAAATGGGTGTCATTGTTGAAATCCCTAGAGACTCGATGTTTGTCTAGAAAAAAATTTAATATCTCCCATTCATGTAATAAAGTTAATAAAGGAAAAATAAAACCAAGTCATGGGACATGTATTCCAAATTGAATGTTGGGAAAAAAAACCTAGTGTGGGTGTTCATTTGGTTTATTATAGCTAGGGGAAACTGGAAAAGGAAATGGCAAAGACTTTGAAAAGGCAAGAGGCATTAATTGACATTTTATTTATGAAAATAATGGAAATTAGGAGAAAAAGAAGGTGAAAGGTTATAGGTTTCATGTGAGGAGGAAAATGAAGAAAAATAATTGAAAATGAAGAAATTAGAGGTCTCAATAATAAAAATGTTTTTGAGGATCCATTCATGGCCTTTTGTCAATTCAGTTTTGGATCTCTCTCTCTCTATTCTCTCTAATCTCTCATACTCTTGCACACTTAGAGTTTTATTTGAGCACTCTAGCATTATAACAAGGAAAGAAAAGGAAGGAAAAAGAAGGAAAAGGGAAGCAAAGATCCAACAAGGAAGAGTTGGATGAAGTGGCTACAACAAGATTACTTGCAGGTATCGATTTGCATGTATGAATTCCATGTTAGTTTTGGCATGCATGGTATATGCATGCGTGTATTTGGTTCTCCTGCTATCATTGGCATGGTTTTTTCCAGGTGTGATAATGGCTTTCAACCATGCTTTTCCTTGCCATTTCTAGATAGCCATGGTGCGATGGGGTTTCTATTTTACTTGGTTGAGTGGGGTGGTATAAGGAAGAAAAAAAAGGCCTAGAAATCCCTGGACTAGTGAAGGTGGGATTGCTATAAATATTGGTTGTGTATACCCTCGTTGGGCCTAGGAATCCTTGACCGGTGAATGGCGGGATATATGGTAAATTCTAGAGGGTGGAGACAGAAAAATTTCTCACGGTTCAGGTGGAGAGATATGGAGGCATCCATGCTTGTATAGGCCTAGTGATCCTTGGAACAATATGTTGTGGGATTGTGGTAAAGCCTAGTAGTGTATGTTTCTTGTTTGGGCCTAGGAATCCCTTAGCGACATATACATAAAGCCTAGTTGTGTATATGAGGGTGTAGGACTAGGAATCCTTGACTGACATATGGCAGGATTGTGTTAAATTATGAGGAAGCCCTGGTTTTTTGTTGTAAATCCCACATTCATGCTTGGAATATGGCATGGGGGTGATTGGATGAAAGAAATATTTGCTTCAGCCAAATCTATGGTCAGGTGGTACATGGAATTCCCTAACCTAGTTGCATTTTACATATGCTAATAATAGCTCTTTCCCTCTTGTGCATTCCATATAAATGTGCTTGTTATTATGTGATTATAATGGTTGTTCTGTCATTGTTGATATGTTGGTTATATGTTGGATATAATCATGGTTTATGAAAAGCTTGAGTTATGGATCTGTTGTGCTATACAACACCCCCTATTTATTTTGATAAATGGGGACCCTTTAGAAATAAATAGGAAATCTACTTTTTAGCTTTAAAAAAAAAAATTAGGAAATAAATTTTTCTTTGCGCTTTTCCGCTTTTGTGCATTGCAAAACACATAAATTATAACCCAAAAGACTTGAAATCCACTAAGTCACGTGGGCTGTGAAATATGGTAAACATTTTCCGAAGTTATATTAAAAACTTGCAAACACTTCAATCACCATTATATTTTGTTTATCGCATCACACCTCATTTAAAAGATCAAACTTATAATGGTATAAGTTGCGATTACGAGGACCCGACGAGCCAAAAAATAAATAAACATAAAGCTCTAAAGTCCCATAAAGCGTAGCCGCTTGACTTCTTGAATACACAATTTTCATTTCACACAACTTAACCAAAAGAAAATTCATTTATTGCATAAGAGTTTCAATGTGCAATTTGTGCAGATCACATTTAATAGAATTTATAGGTAACATCATAAATGGTAAAATTTATAAGTTGTGATATGCGACTGAACGGCATTTAATTACTCAAGCATGCGAAATGACTTATGTCATATCAATATGAAATCTGAGATCCAATGCCTTAAGTTGATTGATAGATATTTCGTGTAAAAATGTAAGAGATTTGATTTGAAATGATTGTC
This sequence comes from Pinus albicaulis, assembly GCA_034641835.2. Taxonomy (NCBI): domain Eukaryota; kingdom Viridiplantae; phylum Streptophyta; class Pinopsida; order Pinales; family Pinaceae; genus Pinus; species Pinus albicaulis. Next base: position 412,029,891 of record CM076584.1, on the reverse strand, counting down.
GATTATTAATAGAATTTAATAGAAATAAAGGTTTTAATAGATTCATATCTATTCATGCATGTTTGATATAAGCGACGGATTTTTCTTTTTGTTCTCTATACTTTTAATATTCACTCTGTTTACTTGAAATCAGGAAACCACTTAATGGATTGAGGAAGATTGAAATGAGAAAGAAAGGAAAAGAGATTGCTCAAACGCCATCTATTGAAGACTTAGACATGTCTCCCCTATTTTCAGACACCACTTACAACAAGGATTGTGGAATTTCATCATGGGAGGTAATGTATAAGCTTTTCAAAGATGAAAATAGAAGAGTAATAACCAAAGTTGCTACAACAAGCACATTAGTTTCTTCAGACGCGACTTACTTGGATGCTGCATGTTAATTCGTCCATAAGGTAGCCACAAGACCAAAAATTGTCCCTTATACAGACATAGTTAAGTGGGTAATAGACCACTTAAACATAGAAGACATAACATTCAAAGATTCGAAGGGAGAAAATATTGGGTCATTTAGGGCAGAAGACTTACAAGCAATGTACCACTTACCAGGCCCACAACAAAACTATGACAAAGCTTTTGTCTGAGGCTTTAGAGAAAACAATCCATATCTAACAAAAGTCATAAAGGAATGGAAGGAAGATCAGGGAAAGTTGAAATGATATAAACTTGGTATGTATCCAATTGCCCAACTTCCTTACCCTTACTGTTATGCTGCCCGTATGTTATGTAGATTGTTTTCAAAACCTGATACCACTAGGTTTTCAGTAGATTTGGTCCCATTAATTGACGCAATCATCAATTCTTTAATTCTAAATTGGGGAAATATTCTATATGACAACTTAGCCAAACATATCATATATTATAGGAATAAAAGGAGTGTTTCATCTAGAGAAACACCTCCCTTTTATGTGAGTGCCTATGTCATGGACACAATATACTTTTCTTCTAGTTTTCCTACCATGGGATTGAAATGGACTCCCCAAGACCCTACCCCAATCCACATTTACCACAGAGCCTTTTGGGATTCGAACTTCCATTTGCATTTTTATAAAATTTTCCAAGGAGTCATGTTGCCTATGCACCAGATGATATTCAATGAGAAAGTCCCTAGGTTTTCTAAAGAAGCTAGTACATATATTCTTTCTGTGGCTATATGTTTTTTAGAGGATAATTTCACATATGTTAAAGTATTTGGGAGTTATGATTCTCCCCACGTCCTACCATATTATGTTCCTGATAAGTTACTTGCAAGAGAGATAGCTTACCAACCTGTTAATGGTATTACTAAACAACTGAAAGATGCTAAGAAGGTTGTTTCGGCTAATTTTCCTTTACAGTGTGGTACTTTTGCACATTTTATATTGGCCATGCCTACAAGGAAGTTTCAAATATTAATCTATTGAATTTGGAAGAAATGCAAAATAGGCTGTGTGATCCAAATGATGTAATTAAAAATTACACCACTAATCTGAAAATGAATCCTTTTGTAAAGGAACTAGATGGATTTGATGATCTCTTTGAAGGCATGGAAAAATTTTCAGATATAATTAAGTTTTCATCCAGTCAAATTAACCAAGATGATTTGGAAGCCTTCCAAATATACAGAAATAAGATACTGGAGAGAGTTCCCCTTAACTTCTTAACTATTGAAGATGTCAACAGACCTACTCCAAGTATTATCTTGGATAACGAAGCAAAATACATGTGTGAGGATGAATCAGCACAATAAGAGTATCAATCTCACAATTCATATCATTCTGAAAATGAATCCAAATCCAGAAAGGATAGTCCAGAAAAGATAATTGATAAAGTAATCTAAGAGATAGAGATGCAAGAAGAAAGAGAAAGTAATGGAACATAGTGAAGTTCTCAAGAAATTCAGCACAGTCATGATACACTTGATCAGTCAGAAAAGAACCAACCGAAGAATTTGAGTAGAAAATGGGATGAGTTTTCCGAAGTAATTAAAACTCCTAAAACCAATCCCAATGTTGATTAAGTTACTAGTGTTCAGACACCCGAACATTCCCATAAGATAGTGGAAATTGTTAATCCACTACAACAAGTTCCAGAAACTCATGATCGAGAGATCACACCAACCTACCCTACAGAACAAATATTTTTACAAATTGAGGAAATTCCTTCGCTGGATATTTTCTACAGTCCTAGTCATAAGGCTGTAGTCAAGAGAAATAAAAGGAGAAGAATTGATAAGACAGTATCAAACCTCACAAATGAATCTGTTGACGTTTTGTGGAAGGATCCCTTAGCCGATCCTACTGAACATTTAAATAAATTATCAAATTTTGTATGGGCATATGCTACTACCACTGTTGATAAAGCTACTGAGGTTAAAATGTTGTTGAAGCAGAAGGAAGACAAAATACAAGAACTAGAGAGACTATTAGATGAAGAAAAATCTAACTCCAACGAGCAAATGAAATAAAATATGGCCCAATTTCAAAAGGATTTTGAAAAGCTTCATTTACAGCATCAGATACAAATCACTAAGAAGCAAGCACAACTGGAAGCAACAATGACCAGGTTACAAAGCTAGCCAGAATTAGAGAAATTCATAAAAGAAGCATTGGATGTAAATTCAAAGTTAAAGCAAAAACATGAAGTATTTTTCCAATAAGCTTCTATTATTGACTCTTATTGTGACTCTAATGAAATACTGATCCAACATATAGCTATCTAGAAACTTGAATGTGAGAAGCTCGAGAAGAAAATCAACAAACACATTCAATGGAAAGCATCGAACTCAGGTAAGGAAGCTAATCTACCCCAGGTAGATAAGTTCCACAAGGATATATTATTCAAATATTGGGAAGCGCAAATAAAGAAGGCAGAGAAAGAAGTAGCGAGAACATCAAGATTATCAAAATAAATTACTGAATCTGTATGTGAACGTTGGTGAAAGCAGAACTTATGAAAGAGTACACGTCCGAAGTGTTCTCTGAAGTCAAACAACTAGAAACACAGTGGAAGCAAAAGGAAGAAACATAGGATGAAATAATTAAACAGGTAAATAAGTTTGATCAAGAAAATTATTGGAATTTTCTGATCAAACCTTATCATCAATACCAGCTCTTGCAGTCTTTAAAAGATTCAACAAGAAGATCGCAGCCAGTACTCTCAAACACAGTATTCAAGAGACAGGTCAGATAGAGGATTTCACAGCCAGCTCAGCTCAAGCCCATGCTAGATATTTGTCAACTTCATGACCAAATCCGACAGAAAGGGTAGAACTCAGAAATCATATTGTTACTTTATTTTCCTAGATTGTAGTTTAAGTAAGTCTTACGAGGATGGTTGTTTGAAACCTCCTCTATATTTTTGTAATAATCTATTTTAGAACATAGTTAGTTTAGTATTTAAACCCCTCTGATGCATTTAGAGAAGGGTCAAAAAATTTGTCAAAAACATTTGCAAAGAATGCACTATTGTAAGTTTGTGAATGCTTTGATGAATTAATGGAACATATCTGTTATCTTTTGACAATTAAAGCTGTTTAAATGATGTTGCACTATTGTACTCTTTAAATTTCTTGAAAGTGAAGAGGAGAAGATCAATTACTGTCAGTTTACATGAGTAGAACTTCGCACATATGGTACTTCTATTCACTTGTATTAAGTTTTACTTTATATATTGACAATCTACTTTTTATTGCATTATATATTTGAAACGTTATTATAGATGAATGTTACATGCACTTCTGTTATAATATTTTTCTTTGATTTCTTATTAAATATATAATCACACATATGTTTGCGATATATTTTTCATAATTATTCTAGTCAAACTATTTTGTTAAAATAAAAAACTTACACAATTTTCATCTCTTTCAACTATTAAATGATCTATATTACTAATAGTTGAAGGATATCTTTTTAGATCGCATAAAGGAAGAAACACCCTGGGTATATAGTAGAATAAATAATTTAGATAGATGCATATGATAGATTAAAATCATTCTCCATTTGCATGTTGTATAATCAAAACACCCTCAAAATCATCCTTATTGGGAAACTGGTCCCATTATCCCCAGTCAGAGCCACTACACCAAATGGAAAAGGAACTGCTTTAAGGTCCGGACCTGGTGGTTTTCCCCCAAGTTTTGGCAGCGGAATTTAGAGGCTTCGACATTCTGGCACTAGAAGGAGGGCCTTGTAAATGGAAAAAATATCTGATCAATCTAAAGGTAAATCTAAGAGTCTCTCTCCCTCTAGATCCCCATCAACTTCCAGAAAATTATCTAGATTCTCATCTTTAAAATCTGAAGTTGATCATCCTTCTCCTAAGTCTCCTAGTGATACTCAACCCATACTATCTCCTGATTCCCATCAAGATTCCCCAAAAGTTTAGTATTTGATAGAAAAGTTAGAGAAAGTATCCATTTCTGCTGAAAATCCAGAATCTTCTCAAATATCGGATATCAGTATTTCATCTTCTTTACAACCTCAAGGAATATTAACTCGATTAGAAATTCAAAAGACAAGAATTATTTCTTTTGAATTTCCCATCGATATTACTCAAAAGAGACTAAATAGGACTCAATCAGATTCAATCATCAACGAGATAATATCCCATTCACCTTCATTACCTCTGCTCACTTCCACATCTTCCATTCCAACAATCAGTGTTACTTTGACCAGTTCTAGTACTCAAACTACTATCCCTTCAACTAGTCCTAACACTCAACCTGCCTCTTCTTCAACTAAAACTCCACCCATCCAACCTTTTCAAAATCCAATGGCAGGAAATCCATGGAAAAATCTAGGGGTTGTAAATATGCCTGCTCCTCTTCATGCACTACCAAAATCACCTAAAATATGGTTACCTAAATTTAATCCTGATGATGGTCTTCCAGCAGAAGGACACATTCATAATTTTAACTTAGTCGTCAATCTAAATGGAGTAGTTGAAGAGGATTGCGTTGTAAGATTATTTATGTATACTCTAATAGGATCCGTAGGATCCTGGTATTTTTTACTGCCTGCCCACTCTATAACTAACTGGAATATGTTCGAAGAACAATTTCTAGCTAAGTTTGGGGATGACAGGACCACTGCTATGTTCATAAATGATTTGTCAAATCTAAAAGCTAAATCAGGTCAGAATATAAAAGATTTCAATTCAAGATTTAATAAATTACTCAATAAAATTCCCGATACAACATTTATTGGTGAAAATGTTCAAATTTAGTGGTATAGTTCATCTCTTTCATCCAATATAGCTATTTTTTTTTATAGAGAAAAAATGCCAACAATTGCAGAAAACATGAAAGAATCTCTATCTGTAGAGAAACGCATAACCGCTCTTGAGAAAAATAATTCTCAAGAATATCGAAAATCAAAGAAGGTATCTTTCAAAGATGATTCTAAAAAGCAGCTTGCAAAAGACCCTTTTGATGTGGAAGGTCTTCAAATTTTTTTGAAGACTATGACAAATGAGATGGAAAATATCAAGAAACGAGTCGTTGAAAATTTGAGTTCAAAAAATACTTTCAAAAACTTTAATAAAGGACTGTCCTTTAATACTCAACCTCCAAATATCATATCTAATGTTGAATCTGATCAAGATATAGAGGAAGAAGAAGATGATGAAGAAGAAGTTAAACTAAATGGAATGTGGGATTTCATCCTACCAAATGAAGAACAACATGAAGCTTTACATGTGATTACAAGGAGCAAAAAGACTACTAAAGCAATGCAACCAAATCAACAACAAAAGATTTCAACTCCTGCTAAGGATAAATTAGTAAGCAAAAATTCTACTTCAAAGGCTACACAAACAAATCTCATTACTTCAGATACTCCACCTACATTAAAGACAATGGTAGTCTCAGAAACCATTGAGTATAATGTAGTTGAAGATATGAAGAAAACCAGGGCCAACATTTCAATTTATGAGCTTACTAAATTAAAGTAGCAACAGAAAATCTTACTTAGAGACTTAAATGCAGTTCTTGCTTCAACCTTACCTACTCCAGTAATAGTACAAGCTGCTAACGAAATGGGTAAGCCACCTTCTCCTTCAACTAAAATAGATGCTACAGACTTGATTATGATAGGTGATCGATCCATCTCTTATACTCCATTTCTTTTAACCTATGAGATCTAAACAAAAATGTTCATAATTGTTTAATAGAATCAGGGGGTTCCTCTAATATAATGCCAAAATTAGTGTGTTATAAGTTGAACATAACTCCTCAGAGTTCCCAGCAACTTGATAAAACCAGAGTAGAGTTGGTAGGAGAAATAAATTCTGTTACCACTAGATTGTAATCAAATCCCAAGGTTACTCAAATAATTAATATACTGGTGGTTGATATTCTTGAGTTTTACGAATTAGTTTTAAGCCAAGATTGGTCTGAAAAACCTCATGGATAGTTTTCTACAGATTGGTCACATATGTGGCTACCATATAATGGAAAGCCAAATCAAATTCGGGTAGACAGTGAAAAGTTCATGAAGCGTACAATCACCGATATTGAAGGAGTAAATGAGCTAGTAGCATTCAATGACAACATTGTTGGAAACTACTCAGAAGAATAATTTTTGTGAAATTTCAATGCTCAACCATCACCTTTATTTGATAATGCAGTTGTTTCTCAAATTGATAATTTTTCCCAGATAGATAATTCCAAATGTATAAATTTTGTAGATAGAATAGTAGTTAATTCTTTATTTCGGACTTTTTATTTTGACAGTTCTAAATCTGAAGATGGTGCAGGCGCAAGCTATATTTAATAAACCCAGAAGAAAACAAACCATGTTTTCCTGCAAACTAGAATTCTATTGTACAAATAATATAGCTGAATATGAAGCATTAATCCAAGGTTTGTACAAAGCCAATGATCTTAATATCAAATATCTGAAAGTCCTAGGAGATTCAGAAATCATTATTAGATAGGTATGATATACCATTCATTGTAATTCTGGACATTTAAAGCATTACCAATCATTAGTCCAAGAATTAACCATTCATTTCTTAGCCTTCAACATTTCTTCTGTACCTAGAATGCAGAATGCTAGTGCAGATCTACTAGCTAATGTAGTGTCAAAGTTAATTCCATCCCAAGGGTTTAGTCCCGATAGATTTTCTATTGAAGTAATTTTTAGGCCATCTATTTCTGATAATATTACCAATTGGATAGTATTAAATAATGATTCAGATATCATATATTTCTTAACATCTAAAGGATCTTATGATAGTCAAATTCTGCATGAAAATGAACATGAAATTCAGATTAAGAAAGAACAAGACAAAAATCCTATTCCTAAGTCCATTTTCAAGTTAGAAGACCTATATGATCTGAAATATAGGTTTAAAAGAGTTACTAACTCAAAAATTCTAAGCTCTACCTTAATATTTGAGTTAATAAATCAAGGAACTGACGAAAAACCTCAAAATATCAATCTTTAGGTCTTGGTCTATCTTCCGAATAAATATTATCATTTATCAGATTGTTTAGAATGTACAAAATTTACTTTTCTTGGGACTACACTGATCTTAAAACATATGACACTTCTGTGATTCAACAAACAATTCCTATGATTGCAGAAGAAAAACCTATACAACAGAAACTGAGGAAGATTCATCCAAATCTAGAAAATCAAATCAAAACAAAACTAAAAAAAATCCTCAAGGCCAAAATTATCTTTCCAGTCAGGCATTCTAAATGGGTATCAAATTTTATACCTGTCAGGAAGAATAATGGTGATATTAGAATTTGCATTGATTTTCGGAATTTAAACAAAGCTTGTCAGAAGGACAACTTTCGATTACCAACCGTGGAACAAGTACTATAGATAATAGTTGGTTCTAAACTTATGTCCTTTCTATATGGATTCTCAAGATATAAGCAAATTCTTGTACATCCAGATGACAGACTGAAGACTACATTCAGGACTAAGTGGGGAACTTACGCCTATCAAAAGATGCCATTTGGATTAATTAATGCAGGTGCAAATTTTCAGAGAGCTATGGACACAAATTTTAAGGGGCTCATAAATAAATCAGTGGTTATTTATTTAGATGACATTACGGTCTTTTCTAAACAAGTAACCAATCATGTAAATGAACTAAAGCAAGTCTTTGAGCGATGTAAAAGGTATGGCATCTCATTAAATCCAAAGAAACCATTTTTTGCATTAGATGAAGGAAAATTTTTAGGATTCATTGTGTCAAAAATAGGTATCTATATTGTTCATGAAAGAATTGAAGAGATTAAAATAATTCCTTTCCCTCATAACAAGAAAGTTATGCAGTCATTTCTTGGGCAAATTAATTTTGTTAAAAGGTTTGTCCCTGACTTTTCACAAATAGTGTTACCATTACAAAACATGATTAAGAAAAAATCAGTCTTTAAATGGGGACATAATGAAAGAGAAGCATTTGATTTGATCAAACAATCCATCGTCAATGCTCCATTCCTGACTACCCTCAATTTTCTTAATCCTTTTACTTTAAACAATTTTTCATCAGATACATCATACGCTGTTGTTTTAACGCAACTTAGTGACCAAAAAATTGAAGCATGAATATCATTTTTCAGTTCCAATTTGCAAGGTGTAGAACTAAATTATTCATCCGTTGAAAGGTAAGCATTTGCAATATTTAAGGCTATTATAAATAATTTTAGGCCATTTCACCTAAAACTCACACCAAAATCATAGTTCCATTCTCTGCAGTGAGACAACTATTAATGCAAAGAGAATTAGGAGAGAAAAGGGCTAACTCGGTGATTGCTTTTCAAGAATATGATGTAGAAATTAGATCCTCTAAAATTGTTAGAGGTCAAGGTTTTTGTAGAATGATTACAGGAGCATCCCATCTATCATCAAAAAAGGATTCATGTAACAATGTGCAAATATCAGAGGTAAGCCTCAACGATCCACAATCTCAATACACTAATCTCATATTCTATTTGAAGAATGGATATGCTCTGAATCAACTCAATTACAAAATGAAACGAGCTTTGAGATTAAATGCCAAGCAATATGAATTAATCAATGATGTATTTTTTAAGAGAAATTTTGATTATGTACTATTAAGATGCTTAGAAAAATCTGAAGTAGAGAAAGTCTTGCAGGAACTCTATGATGGACCAACTGGAGGACATTTTGGAGGAAATACGACAGTACACAAAATCCCGCATGTAGGTTACTATTGGCCTACACTTTTCAAAGATTCTCATGAATATGCAAGAAAATGGAAAGTGTTTCCTAGTGCATCTGGAAGACAAAGGAAGCCAACCTTCCCATTACAGCCAATCAATATCAAACAACCATTTGAACAATGGGGATTAGATATAATCGGTGATATTTTTCCTAAATCTTCCAAACAACATAGATATATTCTCACAGTTACAGATTACTTTTCTAAATGGGTGGAAGAAATTCCATTATAGGTAGCCAATTCTGAGAATATCATTGATTTAATCGATCAATATATCATAACTAGGTTTGGATTACCTACTACTTTAATGTTTGAGAACGCATCTTACTTCTTAGGAACTCCTATGATGGAATTTGCAATTAAAAGAGATTTTAAAGTTAAGTATTTTTCGAATTATTACCCGCAAGAAAATGGTTTAGAAGAATCTACAAACAAGAACTTGATTAGAATAATAAAAAGAATTGTTGATCAAAACCAACAAAATTGGCACAAATAATTAATATTTTCACTTTGGGCAGACTGAATAACTTAGAAAGCTTCTATTGGTACTTCTCCATTCAATCTTGTCTATGGAAAAGACGATGTACTTCCTACCAATGTAGTTATTCCCTCTCTTTCCTTAGTACAATTTATTGATGAATCCCCTTCTTCTTCTTTACAACTTAGAAAATTTCAAATTCTTAAGTTAGAAGAAGAAAGAGAAAAATCTAACATATTCATGCACATCATCAATAGATAACAAAAGCCTCATTTGATTCAACTTCAATTACTCCAAAAAAATTTCAAATTAGTGATCTGGCATTGAAATGGGACAAAGCGGATGAGGAAAAAGGTAAACACACAAAGTTTCAAAAATTATGGCTAGGTCCATTTCAAATAATTGAGAAATAGGCCCATCGAAATTATTATTGCAAGATCTATCAGGCAAAAGAGATTGTTTTCCTGTTAATGGGCAGATTTTGAAAAAATACTTTTCATAGGAGGTAACCCCCTCTATTCCTTGTATACTAGCTTCTTTTTCTTTTCCTTAGAAAAATAAAGGTTGCTTAGTATAAATTTTTGGTTGTTCAAAATAAAATCTTAGATGATCATTTTTTATTTATCACTTATAGAAATAAGAAGTGTTAAGGAAAAAATCAAAATATTTGAAAGACAAATAGATTTTATTTTTACTGAAAGATGCAATTTCACTGAAGTTGTTTATTCTCTGATGAACTCTCATCTTTATATAGCGTGATTATTCTATCATCCGTCAAGAAAATAATCTTTAACATAGTAAAGACACTTTTACAGAAAATCAATCTAAAACTCATCATTATCATCTAGAATCCTCAAAAGGACTAATGATTCACCCCATCTAGGAAAACTTATTAATTTTCAAAAGAAATTCAAAAAAGATTATATCAGAAAAACTTAAAATATAATAAGTCTCATCACGAACTTGTTTACCATGTTCATAGGGAAAAAGTTGAACTGACATTACCAATACTGTCTATGAAAATAGGGTAGTGACTTGAGATTATATCAAGAGGACAAGGGGTCTCACCAAGAGCCAGCTTGATCAGTTTAATTACAACTAGTGAATGGCATTGTCATCATTTGGTTACCAAGCCAAGACAATGGCTTTTAATTAAATAAAAATATGATACCAAAAGAAAAGTTTCAAAAGGTTAGAATTTATTTTTGGAAATTGTAAGAAACACTGGATGGGACAATGAATCATTGATGGGTTAAAGGCAACCCTGCAAAAAGCTTAAATTTGTTATTGGAACAGAGGATCTACCTGTGATAAAAGAGTAAATGTTTATAAAGCTGATCTGTGAGAGCCACCTGCTTTATCTTTTTGAACTGAGTAAAGAATGATATACATTCTCATACTTATATCCTTAAAATAGGGATTCTTATGAATTATAATCAAGAGAAATATCATTGCTTAGTAAGATAGGATTTGTTTTAAATTCATTCCTGCAACTATTTTTATTTCAAAAATATTTTTTAAAATTTTCAAAAATTTAGTCAGAGATAGCTAGTTCTCCCAAGTGAATCACCAATTGTTGTGCTATACAACACCCCCAATTTATTTTAATAAATGGGGACCCTTTAGAAATAAATAGGAAATTTATTTTTTAGCTTTAAAACAAAAAACCTAGGAAATAAAGTTTTCTTTGTGCTTTTCCACTTTTGCGCAGCGCAAATTGCACAACTTATAACCCAAAAGAATTGAAATCCACTAAGTAACGCAGGCTGCGAAATGCGTTAAACCTTTTCTGAAGTTATATTAAAAACTTGCAAACGCTTCAATCAACGTTATATTTTGTTTATCGCATCACACCTCATTTAAATGATCAAACTTATAAAGTAATTTGGTATAAGTTGCGATTACGAGGACCCGAAGAGCCAATAAAGCAATAAACATAAAGCTCTAAAGTCCCATAAATTGCAACCGCTTGACTTATTGAATGCACAATACACATTTCACACAAATTAACCAAAATAAAATTCATTTACCGCGTAAGAGTTGCGATGTGCGATTTGCGCAGATCGCATTTTGCAGGATCTATAGGTAATGGTAAAATTTATAAGTTGCGATATGCGAATGAATGACATTTAATTACTCAAGCATGTGAAATGACTTTTATCATATCAAACTGAAATCAGAGATCCATATTCTTAAGTTGATTGATAGCTATTTCATGTAAAAGTGTAAGAGATTTGATTTGAAATGATTATCGATGATTAATAGCATTTAATAGAAATAAAGGTTTTAATAGATTCATATCTATTCGTGGATGTTCGATGTAAATGACGAATTTTTCTTTCTGTTCTCTATACTTTTATTATTCACTTTGTTTACTCGAAATCAGGAAACCACTTAACGGAGTGACGAAGATTGAAATGAGCAAGGAAGGCAAAGAGATTGCTCAAACGTCGTCTACTGAAGACTTAGACATGTCTCCCCTATTTTCAAACATGACCTGCAACAAGGATTGAAACATTTCATCATGGGAGAAAATGTATAAGCCTTTTGAAGACGAAAAATACAAGAGTAATAACCAAAGTCGCTACAATAGGCACGTCAGTTTCTTTAGGTGCGACTTACTTCGATGTTGCATGTTCACTCGTCCGTAAGGTAGCCGCAAGACCAAAAATTCTCCCTTATACAGACATGGTTAAGTGGGTAATTAACCACTTAAACATAGAAGACAGAACATTCAAATATTCGAAGGGAGAAAATATTGGTTCATTTAGGGTAGAAGACTTACAAGAAATGTACCACTTACCAGGCCCACAACAAAACTATGACAAAGCTTTTGTCTGAGGCTTTAGAGCAAACAATCCAGATCTAACAAAATTCATAAAGGAATGGAAGGAAGACCAGGGAAAGCTGAAATGAAATCAACTTGGTATCTATCATATTTCCCAACATCCTTACCTTTACTGCTATGCTGCCGGTACGTTATGTAGATTTTTCTGAAAACCTAATACCACTAGGTTTTCAGTAGATTGGGTCACATTGATTGATGCAATCGTCAATTCTTTAATTTTGAATTGGGAAAATATCCTATGTGACAATTTAGCCAAACACATCATAGAGTATAAGAATAAAAGGAGTGTTTCATCTGGAGAAATACCTCCCTTTTATATGAGTGTCTAAGTCATGGACACAATCTGCTTTTCTTCTATATTTCCTACCATGGGATGGAAATGGACTACCAAAGACCCTACCCCAATCCATATTTACCACAGAGCCCTTTGGGATTTAGAATTCAATTTTCATTTTTATAAAATTTTCCATGGAGTCATGTTGCCTATGCACCAGATGATATTCAATGAGAAAGCCCCTAGGGTTTCCAAACAAGCTAGTACATATATTCTTTCTGTGGCTAGATGGTTTATAGAGGAGAATTTTACACATGTAAGAATATTTGGGAGTTATGCTTCTCTCCACTTCCTACCATATTATGTTCCTGATAAGTTACTTGCAAGAGAGATAGCCTACCAAATTGTTAATGGTATTACTAAATAGCTGAAAGATGCGAAGACGACTGTTTGGCATAATTTTCCTTTACAGTGTGTTACTTCTGCATTTTTTGATATTGGCAATGCCTATCAGGAAGTTTCAAAGATTAATTTATTGAATTTGGCAGTAATGCCAAAGAGGTTGTATGATCCAAATGATGTAATTAAAAATTACACCACTGAGCTCAAAATGAAGCATTTTGTAAAGGAAATAGATGGATTTGATGATCTCTTTGAAGGCATGGAAAATTTTTCAGATATAATTAAGTTTGCATCCAGTCAACTTAACCAAGATGATTTGGAAGCCTTCCAAATATACAAAAATAAGAGACTGGAGAGAGTTCCTCTAAACTTGTTAACTATTGAAGATGTCAAAAGACCTACTCCAAGTATTAGCTTGGATAACGAAGCAAAATACATGTCTGAGGATGAATCAACACAATTAGAGAATTAATCTCACAATTTGGATCATTCTGAAAATGAATCCGAATCCAGAAAGGATAGCCTAGAAAAAATAATTGATCAAGTAATCCAAGAGATAGAGATGCAGGAAAAAATAGAAAGTAATGGAACAGAGTGAACTTCTCAAGAAGTTCAACACAGTCATGATACACTTGATCAGTCAGAAAAATACCAACCAAATAATTTGAGTAGCGAATGGGATGAGTTTTATGAAGAAATAAAAACTCTTAAAACTAATCCCAATGTTGATCAAGTTACTAGTTTTCAGACACTCGAACATTCCTAGAATATTGTGGAAACTATAAATCCACTACAACAAGTTCCAAAAAATCATGATCGAGAGATCATACCGGCCTACCCTACAGAAAAAATAGTTTTAAAAATTGAGGAAATTCCTTCGCTGGATATCTTCTATAGTCCTAGTCATAAGGCTATAGTCAAGAGAAATAAAAGGAGAAGAATTGATGAGGCAGTCTCAAACCTCACAAATGAATCTGTTGAGGTTTTCTCGAAGGATCCCTTAGTTGATCCTACTAAATATTTAACTAAATTATCGCAGTTTGCAGGGGCATATGCTACTGCCACAGTTGATAAAGCTACTAAGGTTAAAATTTTGTTGAAGCAGAAGGAAGACAAAATACAAGAACTAGAGAGACTGTTAGATGAAGAAAAATATAACTCCAGCGAGAAAATGAAATCAAAGATGGCCCAATTTCAAAAGGATTTTTAAAATCTTAATTTATAGAGAACTTATTCAAAGATTGGGAAGCACAAATAAAGCGGGTAGAGAAAGTAGCAGAAAAAACATCAAGATTATCAAAAGAAATTACTGAATCTGTATGTGAAGAGCTGGTGAAAGGAGGAATTATGAAAGAGTACATTTCTGAAGTGTTCTCGAAAGTCAAACAACTAGAAACATAGTGGAAGAAAAAGGCAGAAATGAAAGATGAAATAATTAAAAGGGTAAATAAGTTTGATCAAGAAAATTATTGGAATTTTCTGATCAAACTTTATCATCAATATCAGATCCTACACTCTTTAACAAATTCAACAAGAAGATCGTAGCCAGTAATCTCAACCACAATATTCAAGGGACATTTTAGATCGAGGATTTCACAACTAGCTCAGCTCCAACCTATGCTATATATTTTTCAACTTCGTGACCAAATCCAAAAGAAAGGGCAGAATTCATAAATCATATTGTTACTTTATTTTCCTAGATTGCAGTTTAAGTTAGTCTTACGAGGATGGTTGTTTGAAACCTACTCTATATTTTTGTAATGATATATTTTAGAACATGGTTAGTTTAGTATTTAAACCCCTCTCATGCATTTAGAGAAGGGTCCAGAAATTTGTCAAAAACATTTGCAACAGATGCATGATTGTAATTTTGTGAATTATTTGATGAAGTAATGGAACACATTTGTTATCTTTTGACAATTAAAGCTGTTTAATTGAAGTTTCACTGTTGTACTCTTTAAATTGCTTGAAAGTGAAGAGGAGCAGATCAATTACTGTCAGTTTACATGAGTATAAATTCGTACATATGGTACTTCTATTCACTTGTATTAAGTCTTATTTTATAGATTAAAAATCATCTTTCATTTGCATTATATATTTGAAATGTTATTATAGATGAATGTTACATGCACTTCTGTTCTAATATTTGTCTGTGATTTCTTATTAAATATATAATCACACATATGGATGTGATATATTTTTCATAATTCTTCTAGTCAAACTATTTTGTTAAGAGAATAATCTTACATAATTTTCATCTCTTTCAATTGTTAAATCATCTGTATTAATAATAGTTGAAGGATATATTTTTAGATCGCCTAATGGAAGAAATACCCCTGGTATATAGTAGAATAAATAGTTTAGATAGATTCATATGATATATTAAAATCATTCTCCATTTGCATTTTGCATAATCAAAACACCATGAAAATCATCCTTATTCGGAAATTGGTCCCATTATCCCCAAACGGAGCCACTACACCAAACAGAAAAGGAGTTGCTTTAAAGTCCAGACCAGGTGGTTTTTCCCCATGTTTTGGCAGCATAATTTTGAGGCCTCAACATTCTGGCGCTAGAACGAGGGCCTTCTGAATGGAAAAAATATCTGATCAATGTAAAGGTCAATCTAAGAGTCTCTCTCCCTCTACATGCCCATCAACTTCCATAAATTTTCTAGATCCTCATCTTTAAAATCTGAAGTTGATCATCCTTCTCCTAAGTCTCCTAGTGATACTCAACCCATAATATCTCTTGATTCCCATAAAGCTTCCCCAAAAGTTCAATATTTGATTGAAAATTTAGAGAAATTATCCATTTCTACTAAAAATCCTGAATCTTCTCAAATATCAGATATAAGTATTTCATCTTATTTACAACCTCGAATAATATTTACTCAATTAGAAAGTCAAAATACAACAATTATTCCTTTTGAATTTCCAATCGATAGTACTCGAAAGAGACTAAAGAGGACTTAATTAGAGTCAATCTCCAACGTGATCTTATCCCATTCACCTTCATTACCTCCGCTCACATCCACATCTTCCATTCCAACAATCAGTGTTACTTTGACTAGTTCCAGTACTCAAACTACTATCCCTTCAACTAGTCCTAACACTTAACCTGCCTCTTCTTCAACTCAAACTCCACCCATCCAACCTATTCAAAATCAAATTACAGGATATCCAAGGAACAATCTAGGGGATGTAAATATGCCCGCTCCTGTTCATGCTCTACCAAAATCAGCTGAAAGATGGTCACCTAAATTTAATCCTCATGATGGTCTTCTGACAGAAGAACACATTCATAATTTTATGTTAGTCATCAATGTAAATCGAGTAGTTGAAGAAGATTGCGTTGTAGGATTATTTCCATATACTCTAATAGGATCTACAGGATCCTGGTATTTTTCATTGCCTGCCCACTCCATATCTAGCTGGAATATGTTCAAAGAAAAATTTGTAGCTAAGTTTGGGGATGACAGGACCACTGCTACCCTCATCAATGATTTTTCAAATCTAAAAGCTAAATGAGGTGAGAAGATAAAAGCTTTCAATTCAAGATTTAATAAATTACTCAATAAAATTCCTGCTACAACAGTTCCTGGTGCAGACGTTCAAACTGAGTGGTATATTTCATCTCTTCCATCTAATATAGCTATTTATTTTTATAGAGAAAAAATACTGACACTTGCAGAAAACATGAAAGAATATCTATCTGTAGAGAAACACATAACCGCTCTTGAGAAAAAGAATTCTCAAGAAGATTGAAAATCAAAGAAGGTATCTTTCAAAGATGATTCTAAAAAGAGGCTTCCAAAAGACCCTTTTAATGTTGAAGGTCTTGAAATTTTTTTGAAGACTATGACAAATGAGATGGCAGATATCAAGAAACAAGTCGTTGAAAATTTGAGTTCAAAAAAGTCTTTCAGAAAATTTAAGAAAGGGCAGTCCTCTAATAATCAACCTCCAAATATCATATCTAATACTGAATCTGATCAAGATACAGGGGAAGAATAAGATGATGATGAAGAATAAGTTGAACTAAATGCAATGTGGGGTTTCATCCTACCAAATGAAGAACAACATGAAGCTTTACCTATAAGTACAAGGAGAAAAAATACTACTGAAGCAATGCAACCAAATAAATAGAAAAATATTTCAACTCCTGCTAAGGATAAATCAGTAAGAAAAAAGTATACTTCAAAGGCTACACAAAAAAATCCCATTACTTCAGATATTCCACCTACATCCTAGAAAATGGTAGTCTTAGACACCATTGAGTATAATCTAGTTGAAGATATGAAGAAAACCAAGGCCAACATTTCAATTTACGAGCTTAGTAAAATAAAGCAGCAACATCAAATGTTACTTAGAGACTTAGATGCGGTTCCTGCTTCAACCTTACCTGCTCCAGTAATAGTACAAGCTGCTAATGAAATGGGTAAGCCACCTTCTCCTTCAACTAAAATAGATGCTACAGACTTGATTATGATAGGCGATCAATCCATCTCTCATACTCCATTTATTTTAACCTATGAGATCTATAACAAAAACGTTCATAATTGTTTAATAGACTTAGGGGCTTCCTCTAATATAGTGCCAAAACCAGTCTGTGCTAAGTTGAACATAACTCCTTAGAGTTCCCCTGTTCATAAAGTACAACTTGATAGAACCAGAGTAGATGTGGTAGGAGAAATAAATTCTGTTTCCATCAGATTGTCATCAAATCCCAAGGTTACTCAAATAATTAATATACTTGTGGCTGATATTCCAAAGTTTTAGGGCTTATTTTTAAGCCAAGATTGGTCTGAAAAACTTCATGGATATTTTGCTATAGACTAGTTGCATATGTGGCTACCATATAATGGAAAGCCAAATCAAATTCGAGTAGACCGTGAAAAGTTCATGAAGCATACAGTGACGGATCTTGAAGGATTAAATGAGCCAGTAACATTCAATAACAACATTATTGGAAACTACTCAAAAGAATCATTTTTGTGTAATTTCAATGCTCAACCATCACCTTTCTTTGATAATGCAGTTGTTTCTCAGATTGAGAATTTTTCCTAGACATATAGTTCTAGATGTATAAATTTTTTAGATAGAATAGTAGTTATTTCTCTATTTTAGACTCTTTATTTTGATGGTTCTAAATCTGAAGATGGTGTAGGCGTAGGCTGTATTTAATAAACCCAAAAGAAAAACAAAACCATGTTAGGCTACAGACTAGAATTAAATTGTACAAATAATAAAGTTAAATACAAAGTATTAATCCAAGGTTTGTACAAAGTCATTGATCTTAATATCAAATATCTGAAAGTCCTAGGAGATTCAGAAATCATTATTAGACAGGTAAGAGATACTGTTCATTATGATTATGGACATTTAAAGCATTACCAATCATTAGTCCAATAATTAACCATTCATTTCTTAGCCTTCAACATTTATTCTATACCTAGAATGCACAATGCTAGTGTAGATCTACTGGCTAGTGTAGTGTCAAAGTTAATTCCATCCCAAGAGTTTAGTCCCGATATATTTTCTATTGAATTAACTTTTAGGCCATATATTCTTGATAATATTACCAATTGGATAATAATCAATAATGATTCAGAGATCATAGATTTATTAACATCTAAAGGATCTTATGATAGTCAAATTTTGGATGAAGATGAACATGACATTCATATTAAGAAAGAACAAGACGAAAATCATATTCCTAAGTCAGTTGTCAAGTTAGAAGACCTATATGATCTAAAATATAGGTTTCAAAGAGTTACTAACTCAAAAATTCGAAGCTCTACCTTAATATTTGAGTTAATACATCTAGGAACTGACGAAAAACCTCAAAATGTCAATCTAGGTCTTGGTCTATCTTCCGAAGAAATATTATCATTTATCAGGTGGTTTAGAATGTACAAAGGTGTCTTTGCTTGGGATTACAATGATCTTAAAACATATGACACTTCTGTGATTCAACACACAATTCCTATGATCTCAGAAGAAAAACTTATACAACATAAATTGTGGAAGATTCATCCAAATCTGGAAAATCAAATCAAAACATAACTTAACAAACTCCTCAAGGCCAAAATTATCTTTCCAGTCAGGAATTCTAAATGGGTATCAAATTTGGTACGTGTTAGGAATAAGAATGGCGATATTATAATTTACATTGATTTTAGGAATTTAAACAAAGCTTTTCAGAAGGAAAAATTTCCATTACCAACCATGGAACAAGTACTGCAGATAGTAGCTGGTTCTAAACTTATCATTAGGGGAATTTTGAGGTCTAAAATGGGCCTCATAAGAAAAATGTACAACAAAAATAAACTTTATAACAACCAATAGGATTCAAGATGATGATGTCATCCATAATGGATGATTCACCATTTTGGAGTAAAAAAGTAAAAATATTAAAAAATAATAAAATAATAAAACTACTTTTTCAACTCGTATTTTAAACTTATCTCCCAAAATGCATCAAATGGCCCTGTGGAGCCTGGATGCGGAATTTAATTCTCATCCCAAGGAGGATGATAATAAATAAATTTATTTAACTTTCCACATCTAAAAATGAGAAATATAAAACGTGATTGTAATCACGTTTATGTGGCCTTCACGCCAGGTAGTAGGACCCATCGAAAGTATGCAACATGGGTACTCCTTGGATGGTGAATTAAATTCCGCATCCAACAAGTACTCCCACTCGAAATTTGAGTAAAAACATTGGGAGATAAGTTGAAAATATGAATTGAAAAAGTAGTTTTTTCATTTTCCCCTATATAATTTGATGATGTCATCAAATCTTATTAGATTTTTTCCACTATTATTTTATAATTTCCTTAGGAGGCCCATTTTAGACCTCAAAATTCCCCTAATGGTCCTTTCTAGATGGATTCTTAGGATATAACCAAATTCTCATACATCCAGATGACAGACTGAAGACTACATTCAAGACTAAGTGGGGAACTTACGCCTATAAAAAGATGCCATTTGGATTAATTAATGCAAGTGTAACTTTTCAGAGAGCTATGGACACAACTTTTAGGGGGCTCATAAATAAATCAGTGGTTATTTATTTAGATGACATACAATCTTTTCTAAACAAGTAACCAATCATGTGAATGACCTAAAGCAATTCTTTGAGTGATGAAAAAGGTATGACGTCTCATTAAATCCAAAGAAATAATTTTTTGCATTATATGAAGGGAAACTTTTAGGATTCATTGTGTCAAAAAGAGGTATCTATATTGATCATGAAAGAATTGAAGAGATTAAAATAATTCCTTTCCCTCATAACAAGAAAGCTATGCAGTCGTTTCTTGGGAAAATTAATTTTGTTAAAAGGTTTGTCCCTGACTTTTCACAAATAGTGTTACCAATACAGAACATGATTAAGAAAAATCGAGTCTTTAAATGTGGACATAATGAAAGAGAAGCATTTTATTTGATCAAACAATCCATCGTCAATGCTCCATTCCTAACTACCCCCAATTTTCTTAATCTTTTTACTTTATACACTTTTTCATCAGATACATCATACGCTATTATTTTAACACATCTTAATGGCCAACAAATTGAAGCACCAATATCATTTTTTAGTTCCAATTTGCAAGGTGCATAACTAAATTATTCATCTATCGAAAAGAAAGCAGTTGCTATCTTTAAGGCTATAAAGTATTTTATGCCATTTCTCCTAAAAATTCACACCAAAATCATAGTTCCATTCTCTGCAGTGAGACAACTATTAATGCAAAGAGAATTAGGAGAGAAAAGGGCTAATTGGGTTACCGCTTTACAAGAATATGATGTAGAAATTAGACCCTCTAAAATTGTTAAAGGCCAAGGTTTTTGCATAATGCTTATAGGAGCATCCTGTCTATCATCAGAAAAATATTCAGGTAACAATGTGAAAATATGAGAGGGAATCAAACCTTCTTGACGATTCTGAAATAAGTATGAGACCCATATGTTTTTATGTATAATTATGACCAATAGTTTACATGTTCATGATGTGTTTGATGTAATGTCTGTCATGCCTAGGCCTTGTTAGGTCAGACCCTTTTTCAATTTTTTCATTATAAGCCTTGTATTATTGTTATTTATTATTTCTTAGAATTTCATCAAGTTTTGGGCAGAGGCCTGAGTCCTAGCCTTGAAAAAGTGGCTCCGATTTTGGGGTCGCTAGCAAAAAACTACCTGAAAAAGTCTGCAGTTGGATGGATGCCCTTGCTGTGCATGTGAATGGCATGTTTTAGTTGCATGGAGGGCTTGTCATGGGCGTGAAGGAGGGTCTATTTCAATTAAAAAGTAGGTTAAATTAGAGGTTGAGTACCTGGATTTATTAGTTAGCCACAGGGAGTCATTTAGCTTCTGAGGAAGGCCAGTTTGGTTTTGGTTTGTCAATTCCAATGCCTTAACTGTACTTGGGGAGTTGAATAATATCATAGTAACTCTTCATCACATATTTACCTCGATGGACCATTTAACTTGGGTAAATGTGGGAGGAGGGTGTTACCAAGTGGTATCACAACATGGTTCACAACTTTCATTGGATGGGCGAAATGTGTTTGCAGTGCATACATGTCGATTGCATATGTGTTCATCATACTTGTGGTCTATGTATTGTTATGTATGCATGGTGGTGGTCATTGTACAGTTGTGTTGTCATTTAGAAGTTGATGATTTTTTTAGTTGGGATGTGTTCATCATGAATGCATGTTGGTTGAATATGCATTTTTTATGTATGTTTGTTGTCTATGTGGATATATGCATTTAGTGCTATGGTTATGAATTCCATGCATAAAGTCATGGTATGTAGTTGTTGTTGTAATTCATATATTGTTATGATTATGATTATACATGTATCATGCTAATATGGTTGATCTTGTAGACGAGATATCCTCCCCTAAACTATACTAAGATATGTTGGTTATGTTTATATTTTGATTTAGATGACATGGTATATTTGTAGGAAGAAGATCATAGATGACTAGCAAGATGGTGGTTTATAGTTCACCAAATTCTTCCTATAGATCAAATGAGTAGCATGGTGATAGGTACTCTCCTGATATGGAAGACACTTTGATAAGTTTGAAGGTAGAAATAAGAATTTGCAAGGAAGAGAATGACAGGATCATTTAGGCACAAAAGAAACACGCATATGCTAATGTAGTCATCCTTCATATTTTGTCAAATTTGCAAAGACACAGACCGCTTAGGATGAGTCATGAACATCAAGAAAGTATTAATGGATCATATGGAAGTAGGTATCATGGTGGTCACATGTCATATAGATATGACATGATCAGGGATGATATGTTATTGGACACACCATATAAAAGAGGTGATGGATAGAAGTAATTCTATTCTAGTTTTGGTTCTGATAGGTATCATGGTCATTATCGTTATCATCCTTACAGGAGGATTCACAAGGGATATTTTTCATATTATTTAAAGAAATCCAAGACACATGCATTCGATGGAGATTTGAAGAAGCTAGAAGATTCATAGGCATGATTTCTTGGGATGAATAAATTATTCGAGTTGCATGATTACATAGAGAACAGAAGGCTAGAATAATTATCTTCACTCTCAAAGGGAAATAAAAAATCTGGTGGGAAGATGTGAAGCATGTCAGAGAAATTAAGACATAGGAGTTGAGTTGGCATGAATCAAGGAGACTTTTCAAGAATAATTACTTTTCAAAGAGGTACTGTGACAATAATTCCAAGGAGTTCTATGAGCTAAAGACGTGATCAATGAAAGATGAGGAGTACATGGCTAAGTTATTGGAGCTATTGAGGTATGTACCATATCTTAAGGATGAGAAGGTAAAATTTCAGAGTTTTGTCAGTGGAATACCATTAGAATTTAGAATTTGGATTAAGTATGATGAGCCTCGGTTGCTTGAAGAAGCCATTTTTAAGTTGAAGCACTTTTATGAGAAATCAAAGCACAAGACAAGGTATCAACAAGGTTGGAAAGGGAAATACAAGGCTAAAGGTAAATGGAAGTTGAAAAGGACAATACCCTAGGATGCAGGTGAGAAAGAGAATGTTTCACCTTACAGAATTTTAATGGACCTCAGCCTGAAGAACATCAAAACAGAGGTGATAGTCAGAGATAGTTGTAGCGTTGGACATGTGGTAAGGAGAATCTCAAGAAGCATTAGGGGAATTTTGAGGTCTAAAATGGGCCTCCTAAAAAAAATGTACAACCAAAATAAACTTTATAAGAACCAATAGGATTCAAGATGATGATGTCAACCATGGGGGATGATTCACCATTCTTTAAGTAAAAGGGTAAAACTATTAAAAAATAATAAAATAATAAAACTACTTTTTCAACTCGTATTTTCAACTTATCTCCCAAATTTTTTATTCAAGTTTCAAGTGGGAGTACTCATTGGATGAAAAATTTAATTCCTCATCCAAGGAGTACCCATGTTGCATACTTTTGATGGACCTTGCTACACAAAAAATGAGAAATACATGAAGAAACGTGACTGTAATCACATTTTTCATGTATTTCTCATTTTTCATATAGCAGGATCCATGGGTACTCCTTGGATACTCCTTGGATGAGGAATTAAATTTTGCATCCAACGAGTGCTCCCACTCGAAATTTGAGTAAAAAATTTGGGAGATAAGTTGAAAATACGAGTTGAAAAAGTAGTTTTTTATTTTTTCCCTCCAAAATTTGATGATGTAATAAAATCTTCTTTTATTATTTCCACTGTTATTTAATAATTTTCTTAGGAGGCCCATTTTAGACCTCAAAATTCCCCTAATGGATTGTCTAAAGAATCAGGGTGGAAGTCCTCATATCTATAGTGCACAGGAAGCAGAAAATGTTGGGGATGTTGGGCTGAGCATTCCTCGTATCTATGTAGCATTGGATAACAGGCAGAAGGATCACCAGGAATATATTATCAAGATGGATTGTAAGCTTTGTGATCAAGTTTTTTCTATTTTGATTGACCCTGGATCTAATTATAGTTATGCTAACCCTGACTTGGTGGATAAGTGTGGTTTGAGGAAGAAATTGCATGAAAAATATTAGTTAGTGTCGTTGGCTATAGGTACAAAGAAAAGAGTTCATCATTGGGTAAGAGCTTGTGATTTTTAACTAAATGGTATGACTACATCAACACACTTGAATTTACTTTTGTTGGGTTCATACATTATGCTTTTGGGTACGGATTGGCTTTATATTCACGGGACTAAGGTGGATTGTTATGACAAGGCTATTTTATTATTGGACGACAATGGAGAACGAATAATATTATAGGGTAAGAAGAAGGCTATATTGGTTAGAATGGTGACAACTATGCAAGAAAAGTGCAGTCGTAGGAAAGGGTGTGTGTTATTTGCAGTACATATTTCCATTGACAAAGGTAAGGATGTTGAGGATGCGGAGGTCTTGAAAATGTACATGATTTTAAAACAATTTCAGGATTTGTTTCTCGTAGATATTTCAAATTTTTTGCCTCATGACGAAGTGGAATTTTATATTGAGTTGGTACCAGGGGAAACACCAACATCAAAGGCACCTTACAACATGAGCACTCCAAATTTGGTGGAATTGAAGTTGCAGTTGAAGGAAATTCTTGATAAGGGATACATTAGACCAAGTGTATTTCCATGGGGCACACCAGTATTTTTTTGGAAGAATAAGGATGCTAATATCAGGCTATTTGTTGATTACAGGGAGTTGAACAAGGTAACCATCAAGAACATGTTTATGTTGCCAAGGATTGATGAATTATTTGATCAACTAAAGGAAGAAACAATGTTCTCGAAGATTGACTTGAGATCAGAATACCATCAGGTACACATCAAAGAAGAGGATATTTAAAATATTGTGTTCCAGACCAAGTATGGGCATTATGAGTGATGCAAGGCTAATGTCTAAGCCTGTTCTTACCCCAGGATCAAACTCTAAAAAGAGTATATTCTCTGAATCTGTCACATTTGGATAGGTTCATAATATCTATAAGACCCTTTATAAATCCATTTACACGTGGAAATCATCATAACATTTATTATGCGGAAGCTCCTTCAATCAAACCTTATATTTCAATACTTGAAGTTAAAATAAAAGAATCCCAATCACACAGGACAATCATCAATAACAGGCCTTGTGGGATCTCAGGTCAAAACCCAAAGTAATCCTTCATATGTGTGCTTTTAACATTAAACGCTTAAACTTACTTTTACCGCTTTATCATGCATCACAAAACTCACCATATCCTAGATCGAAAAATTATCATTTTATCGTAGTTTCCAGGGTATATCGCAAATCGAAGATTTAACCCTCATCACATTTCGACTATCACAACTTCAATGCGCATCCCAATAACAAACTCCTTATCGCAATCTCGAAACTCCTTCCATCAAATGTGATATGTGATGAGATCTCCAGCTAACACGTGGCTCCTCATCTGATCTCTCACCTTATCTTTTCGATATGATATTAACCATTAATTCCCACTTCATATCTGTGATATGATGCTAATAATCCATCACTCCCACTTCAATTTTGTGATTTGATCTCCACCATCTATCTTCAATCTTCACGCTTTCTCTGGAATTTTAGGGATATTTGTGGCTTCGGCCTTTGGGAAAATATACTGGTTCTCCAGGCTGTGATTACTTCACGATCTTAAAATGTTGCAATCTTGAAACATTGAACCTTTACACCATTCACATCTCAACAACGACCTTGATTTAATTACACATGCTCGGCACAACAATCCTTTAACAAATAAATGAAGTCTGTTGATTACACAAGTTCTACATACTAATTTCACAATCCTCCACACTGTTAAAACCCTCCTGATCTTTATTTGGTTATTAAATCGTACCCAGAAATGATTCCCGTCACTTCTATCCTTAATTTAATTCCTCCATTCTGCAAGAAATCTGATAATACAAATATCTATGCATGCCTAGGTTTCTTCAAACACACAAGTAAATACAATTTCACTTGCAGGAATGTTTTCATTACATTCAATAAAAAATACTCTACAAAAAAATTATGCCGATCCTCGTTCTCATCTACTCGATCCAAGGCCTAATTTTCTTTAAAAATGGCCTCCTCTCATCCTTCTCTCTGCTCGTAGGATTAGAATCAAATCTCCTCTATTTCCTATCTAAGAATATGGTCCCTTAATGCCTTTGAGGCTTACAAATATATACAAAAAGATTCTGCAACCAATTATGGTCCAGATCCATAATTTGCTCAACTAAATCTTAAATCCTCTAAATCAACTTTTTACTCAACTAATTCCTAAGGATTCTCTCTAGTTCCACAAAATCATGAAACCAATTTCTAATCTAAGATTTACAATTAGAATCTCTCAATCATCACCAATCACTCATGTTCTACTATAATCAAGAATATTTACAAATATGTCTCACAATATTTAATTAAATCCTATTCTAAATGTCTCACATAAAATCCACTCAAAACATTGAAAATTACATTAATTAAATACTTAGGGAACCAACTCCCTTGAAAATATAGGACCCCCCTAGATTCTACTAAATGTACAAAATTTGGAACCATAATGCTCTTGCATGAGACTTCCAAGGTAGAAATTAATCATGATCTCCAGATCATGTGTCTTCAATGTTGATGGAATTCCTCCTGATCCCAAACATTAGTTTGTAATTTTTATTTGGTTGCCTCTCTTCCTTTCTGTTGTTTTATTGTTTTTTGTTGTTCTCCAGGTCTCCACACTTTATGCTACATTGCCTCAATGGTTATGCTTTCACAGTTTACTGCTGCCTTTTACTTGTTGTTGTTTTCTTCTGAGACACTTTCATCATCAACCTTCTTATTCTTTCAATCTCCATTTACAATTTATCTTCTGACTGGTACTCACTCTGCCATTTATTGTTTCATATTTCTTCAGCTTCTTCTACTTCAATATCTGCTATTATTCTTGAGATTTCTCCAGATACTGCTGTAGATATTTCTATTGCTACCACCCAAACTTTATGAATATCCTTGAAGATATCTCCTTCTGCAATATCCAATTTCTTCTCTTCATCTGCAAATTTACTTTCCAATAATTTAATGTCTTCGCTCCATGGGTTAAGTACTATCATGGAATATTCTTCTTCCTCCTTGATTTGACTATTCTCTTGTGCCAAATATTTTTTTTCTTTGCAATAGTATCTTCATAAAAACCTGCAATCATAAACCCATTATCAGAATTAAATATATAAGGCCTCATTGCCTTTTCCCTCTCTGGAAACATCTCAGTATGATGCTTTGAGTTTTCCTCTAACTCCTTTGTTAGCACAAAAATATGCTGATTTAAATTCTCCAATGATTTCATGAGATTATCAGCTAGTCTCTCCTCCATATCATCCATTCCAAGGATGTCTCCTTGCTCTGTTTCACAATAATGAACTTCTTCCTCTATAATTTCCATTTGTTGCTTCATATGTTCAGATTTACTTTCCAGAAGTAAATTTCCTATCGCCTTCGCAACTGCATACTCATCCACATTTTCTTCTCTGCTATCTAGTACTCCATAATCAACCAACTCATTAAGAATAAATGTTTTACCCTGTTTTCTCTGTATGCCAAAATTTTTTACAACTTCTTTTCCATATTCGTCATTCACGTCAACCTCTTTATTCTCATTCATCTCTGATTTTACATTTTGAACACTTATTCTTTGGTTTTCTAGCCTCTTCTCCAAAATAATTAACTCATGCCACAAATCTTCCATCTCACTTGGAATTTCTCCTAAAAGCTCTGCACAATATTCACTACCTTCATTGTCTGCAACAACTGTCAGTAGTCCTTCTTTACTCAGGATATGTTCAAGATTAACAAACTTCAGTAACTGTTTACCATCTACAAAATATTCTATAGCAATCTTCAGTAATTTCTCTTCTTTGGCTTTAGTCTTCAATAGTTGTCCAATACCAGCATAATTCACTACAGTTGTGTTTAATAACTTCCCTTTCTTCTGCATTACAAGATTAGGTGAATGTACTTATTCTACCTTAAGTTATATGACTGTCTTCTCCTTGTCTCGAGACAAATATTCCTCACCTCCTTTTCCAACATATTTTTCTTTACTGTCTTTCTGTAAGCCCTCTTCATGAGCTACCCTTGCCCCATCTTCTTCAGTACCTACAATCATGTGCAAATTATCAATTTTAAAAACATAATACCTTGCGGTCTCACTTGATGCTTCAACCATCAGGTTTTCTTGCTGCCTAGAATCCTTGATATCATTCAGAACCTCTGTATGATTTTCCTCTGTCTCTTCATTAATTTCAGAAATCAATGGGCTATGTTCTGGTTTACATACCAAAACTTTCTCCACGTACTCACTTATTCTGAGTAACTATTCCTTCAATTTAGCATTCAATTTATGCTCCCACTTCACTTGCAACCTATGCCATTTGACATTCCTTTTCATAGTCCAACCATACCTCTGCTCTTCTTTACTTCTCTGTAACAGCTCCATCAACAAACTAATATGGATTATTATGTCAGCCTTCTCTCTGTCATACTCTTCACCATTAATCTTCCTTCCCATGCCATTTTCTTTAGCATCTTTCTTCACTCGTCTTCTTCTCTGGCTTCTCTCTGAACCGCTACTATGAATATCAGTAGTGATTCTTTTGTCTCTTGTGAATTGCATCTGTTCACTTGTGAATTTCACTAAGCCTCTCCTTCTCAACAAGTCTCCATACCCACTGCATGTTCCTCACCAAGCCTTCTCTCCTTTGATATCAATTTTTTGGTAACACTGGTTCTTTATCTCTAGAATCTCTATTGAGAAACTCCTTTTCTCCTTGGCTTTTGCAATTCCACTTTCTTCTGAGAACACTCTTGTCTTCTCTGTCCAACCTTCATCTTGAACATTTAAGTTCTTTGCCACTTTCCTTCAAATTATCCACTTTAATCTGCCTTCAAGAACACAAATGGTCCTTCTTCTTACAACTTCTTTGCTGTTCTTTTGCTTAGATATTCCTCCTTCATCTGCAACCCGAAATATGCAAACACAATCCTCAAAACTAGAGTTATCACAAAAATATATCTGCAAGATCTGGTCATGATCTTGTCTCTCCCTTCTTCAACATTTGAATGGGTCACCTTATTTTTTACTCAGATTCTATAGATCTGAAATTCCTCATAGTCTTTGGTGCACGTCTTCATCACTATTTCTTCATGCATCCATTCAACACAATCTCTTTCAACATATAGTTGTTGCCACCTCCTTTGTTACTCCGCTGCAACTGCAATCTATTGTTCGTTCATTCTATTGCACAAAGAATATTCTTCTAATCAGATACCAAATGATGCAAGGATAATGGCCAAGTCCGCTCTTACCTCGGGATCAAAATCTAAAAAGAGAATACACTCCAAATTTTTCACATTCGGATAGGTTCATAATATCTCTAAGACCCTTTATAAACCCATTTACACACGAAAAACGTCATAACATCTATTACGTGGAATCTCCCTTCAATCCAACCTTATATTTCAATACTTGAAGTTAAACGAAAAGAATCCAGATCACACGGGATAATAATCAATAACAGGCTTTGTGGGATCTCGGGTCAAAACCCAAAGTAATCCTTCATATGTGCGCTTTTAACATTAAATGCTTAAGCTTACTTTTACCGCTTTATCGCGCATCGCAAAACTCACCATATCGAAGATCAAAAACTTATCTTTTTCTTGCAGTTTCTAGGGTATATCGCAAATTTCAAATTTAACCCTCATTGCATTTCGGCTATCACAACTTCAATGTTAATCACAATAACAATTTCCTTATCGCAATCCCGAAACTCCTTCCGCCGAATGCAATGTGCGATGAGATCTCTAGATAAAACATGGCTCCTCATTTGATCTCCCACCTTATCTTTGCAATATGATCTTGAACATCAATTCCCGCTTCATCTCTGTGATATGATCCTAACCGTCAATCACTCTCACTTCAATTCTGTGATTTGATCTCCATCGCCTGTCTTCAATCTTCACGCTTTCTCTGTAATTTTAGGGAAAATTGTGGTTTCGGCCTTCCAGAAAATATACTGGTTTTCCTCCTGTGATTACTTCACGAACTTAAAATGTTTCAATCTTGAGACATCGCAAATTTATGTCATTCACGGTTCAACAACGAGCTTGATTTAATTACACAGGCTCGACACAACTTTCCTTTAACACATAAATGAACTCTATTGATTACACAGGTTCTACATATTAATTTCACAATCCTAAACAACATTAAAACCCTCCTGATCTTTATTCTGGTTATTCAATCGTACCTAGAAATGGTTCCCATTGCTTCTTTGCTTAATTTAATTCCTCCATTCTACAAGAAATCGGATAATACAACTATATATGCATGCCTAGATTTATTCAAATACACAGGTAAATACAATTTCACTTGCAGGAATGTTTTCATTACATTCAATAAAAAAATATTTTACATACAAATTATGTTGATCCTCGTTCCCATCTACTTGAGCCAAGGCCCGATTTTCTTTAAAAATGGCCTCCTCTCATCCTTCTCTCTGCTCGTAGGCTTACAATCAAATCTCCTCTATTTTCTATCTAAGAATATGGTCCCTTAATGCCTTTGAGGCTTACAAATATATAAAAAAGATTCTACAACCAATTCTGGTCCAGATCCATAATTTTCTCAACTAAATCTTAAATCCTCTAAATCCTTACTCAACTAATTCCTTAAGGATTCTCTCTAGTTCCACAAAATCATGAAACCAATTTCTAATCTAAGATTTACAATTAGAATCTCTCAATCATCACCAATCACTCATGTTCTACTATAATCAAGAATATTTACAAATATGTCTCACAATATTTAATTAAATCCTATTCTAAATGTCTCACATAAAATCCACTCAAAACATTGAAAATTACATTCATTAAATACTTAGGGAACCAACTCCCTTGAAAATATAAGACCCCCTGGATTCTACTAAATGTACAAAATTTGGAACCATGATGCTCCTACATCAATGAGTTTGTTGTAGTTCCATTTGGTTTGACTAATGCTCCAAATAATTTTATGTGCTTGATGAATATTGTGTTCCATCCTTATCTAGACACGTTTGTTATTATGTTCATTGATGATATATTGATATGCTCTAATAATGAGGAAGAGCATTCCGAACACTTAGAAACAATATTGAGATTTATAAGAGAGAATCAATTGTATGCCAAGCTTAGAAAATGCATTTTGTTTTATAGAAGAGTACATTATTTGGGGCATGTGGTTTCTATGGAGGGTATTGCAGTAGATCCTAAAAATATAAAGGCTATCATGGAGTGGGAATCTTGTAGGAATGTGGATGAGGTAAGGTAATTTACGGGGTTGCAAGGTTACTATAGGAGGTTCATTAGGAACTTCTCGTCGATTTCATATCCTATCATATCATTATAGATGAAACGAAATAAATTTGAATGGATAGAGGAATGTGCAATAAGTTTTGAGTAGTTGAAGTAGTTGTTGAAAAATTTTCCAGTTCTCAAGGTTGTAGGTATGAATAAATAGTTTGTGGTGTGCACAAATTATTGTAAGAGAGGTATTGGTGGAGTCATTATGCAGGAGGGGCATGTGGTATGTTACGAATCAAGGAAATTGAATGAGCACTAGAAAAATTATGTGACACATGATCTTGAGTTGGAAATGATCATCAATGCATTGAATATTTGGAGACACTATCTTTTTGGAAGAAGGTTTTTATTGATGAGAGACCATATTGGATTGAAATAATTATTTTATCAACCAAGTCTGAATTCTATACAAGCTATATGGTTGGCAGCGATCAGTGAGTTTGACTTCGAGATCAGGTACATTAAGGGAAAGGAGAACAAGGTTGCAGATGGTGTTAGTAGAAGAGTGCAGAGATATCATATAGCAAATCTGATTTCATATGGGACAAAGTTACAAGATCAAATATTGTAGGTAGGACGACATGATGACAGGTACAAGGAGATTAGGCACAGGTTATAGCAGGGTGTAGTTGATCAGGATGTGGACTATCATCTAACAGCGGATGGTTTGGTCAGATTTAGGGACATGATCTATGTCCCGAGAAATAGTGAGCTCAAGAATCTTATCTTGAGGGAATTTCATGCTAATCCATATTAATATCATATGGGATATCATAAGACATTAACAACCATGAATAAGTTATACCATTGGTCAAATCTGAAGAAGGAAGTGGGAGAGTTTGTGGCTAGATGCTTGGATTTTTATCAAGTAAAAGTAGAGTGTAAGAATCCAGGTGGTGTACTACATGCCATTATGATTCTAGAATGTAAATGGGAGGTCATTTCTATGGATTTTATTATTGGTTTGTTATGGACATCTAGAAAACATGATCCCATTATGGAAAAATGTAGTTCGCTTCATTCTAGTGAATTCTACTAATTAGGCTAGTGAGGTAGAAAAATTATTCATCGGAGATATAGTGAGGTTTCATGGTGTTATGAAGAATATTGTGTCAGAAAAGGATTCTAAGTTCACTTCTAGGTTTTGGAAGGATTTATTTGCATGTTTTGGTAAATAATTGGCCTTTAACACAACTTATTATCCATAGAAAAATGGACATACAGAGAGGGTCAATAGGGTTCTAGATGACATGTTGAGGATGTATGTCATGTATCAACAAAGGAAGTGGGAAGAGCATCTTCCACTGGTTCAACTTTCTTACAACAATGGGTTTCAGGAGTCACTAAGGATTAGTCCATTTGAGGCACTCTATAGACATATTTGTAAAACCCCCATCATTTAGAGTACTTAATAGGGTATTTATAGGTCCGAACATGTTGGCAGAAATGGAACAAGAAATGCAGGTTATCAAGAATAATATAAAGGAAACACAAGACAAGTAGAAAAGTTATGCGGATCAACACAAGGAATTTAAGGAGTTTCGAGTTGGGTAATGAATTTATTTGCGCATAAATCCTATGAAAATATCATTGAGGATTGGGTCACGTGTGAATATGGAACCTTGGTATTGAAAAAAATTTGATATATTTGAGAGGATTGGACCGGTGGCCTACAGACTTGCACTATCTTCGACAGTGAAAGCCCATGATGCTTTCCATGTTTCATTGCTTAAAACATATATAACAGATGTTGATCATGTTATTGATTGGTTTGTATTGCAGGTAGAACCAAAATGAGAATTCGAGCCAGAATCTTAGTGTATTTTGCAGACAAATATTCTTATGCTCCGGAACCAAGAAATTGAGCATGTTAAAGCGCAGTAGAAGAAATTTGGGCCTAATGAAGCTACATGGGATATGGTTGAGCATATGTGGATTATGTATCCTTCATTTTTTTCCAGTTGAGGCAAATAATTTTTGGTATATGTATATATGTTTATGTATGTAAATACAACATAGATTTGTGTTATAAATATCCAATAAGTAGTATGGGTGTCATGTTTTTATGTTTTTCATGTTGGTTTCTTTTCAGTAGGTTTTTCAATGTAAATACTGCATCAAGAAAAGTTATAAAGCTCCACGGGAAATATGTTTTGTTTTTCAACGGTTTGTTGGTTGTAGGTGTCATTGAATACCAAGGACGGTGTTTCCCTAATGGTGGGTTCTGTAACATCCCTGGTTAAAAGTTCATGTAATAAATTTAATAAAGGAAAAATAATACCAAGGTCATGGGACATGTATTCCAAGTCGAATATTTGGAAAAACATCCTAGCGTGGGTGTTCATTTGGTTTATCATGGCTAGGGGAAATTGGAAAAGGCAATGGTAAAGGCTTTGAAAAGGAAAGAGGCATTAATTGGCTTTTTATTATTGAAAATAATGGAAATTAGGAGAAAAGGAAGGTGAAAGGTCACAGGTTGCATGTGAGGAGGAAAATCAAGGAAAATAATGGAAAATGAAGAAATTAGATACCTCAATGATAAAAAATCTTTTGAGGATCAATTCATGGCTTTTTGTTAGTTTAGTTTTGGAGCTCTCTCTTTATTCTATCTACTCTCTCATACTCTTGTACACTTAGATTTTTCTTGGAGCACTCTAGCATTGGAACAAGGACAGAAAAGGAAGGACAAAGAAGGAAAAGGGAAGCAAAGATCAATCAAGGTAGAGTTGGATGAAGCCACTACAATGATATTACTTGTAGGTATTGAGTTTCATGTATTATTTCCTTGCTAGTTTTGGTATGCATGGTATATGCATGTATGTATTTGGTTTTCTTGTTCTCATTTGCATGGGTTTTTCCATGTGTGATAGTGGTTTTCAGCCTTTCATTGCCATTTTTGGATAACCGTGGTGTGATCGGGTTTCTCTTTTACTTGGTTGAGCTAGATTTATGGATGGTTTCGAAACTGAGTGGGTTGGTTTGAGGAAGAAATAAAAATCCTAGGAATCCATGGATCGGTGAAGGTTGGATTATGGTAAAGTCAGGTTATGTAGACCCTCTTTGGGTCTCGGAATACTAGAACAATGAATGGGAATATGCACTCAATCCTACAGGGCGAAGATGAAAAAATTACTCACAGTTTAGGTGGAGATATCCAGAGGCATCCATGCTTGTATAGACCTAGTGATCCCTGGAATGGTATGTGGTGGGATTGCGGTAAAGCCTTGTAGTTTATGTTTCTTTTTTGGGCCTAGGAATCCCTTGGTGGGATATACAGTAAAGCCTAGTTGTATAGATGAGGACTTGGGCCTAGGAATCCTTGACTGACATATGGTGGGATTGCGATGAAACCTAAGGAAGCCCAGGTTGTTTGTTCTAAGTCTCACATTGATGCTTGGAATATGGCATGAGAGTGATTGGATGAAAGAAAGATTTGGTTTGGCCCAATATATGGTCATACGTGGAAGTCCCTGACCTGGTTGCATTTTGCATATGTTAATAAGAAATATTTTCCTATTGTACATTTTGTGTAAATGTGCTTGCTATTATGTGATTATAATGGTTATTGTATCATTATTGATATGTTGGTTATATGTTGTTTATAAGCACAGTTTCTGACAGACTTGAGTTATGAATCTCATCATGTTTTGATTAGTAAATGAAATGTTAATGAATGCATGACCTAATAGATGCTATTGAAGCTATTGTGAGAGGGAATCAGACGTTCTTGATGATTCTCAGATAAGTATGAGATCCCTATGTTCTATTGTATAATTATGATATGTAGTCTAAAAGTTCATGATGTGTTTGGTAGAATGTTTGTCATGCCTAGGCCTTGTCAGGAGTTGAATCATATTAGTGTAACTCTTCATCACATGTTTACCCTAGTGGACTAGTTATCTTTAGTAAATGTGGGAGGAGGGTGTTACAAAAAGAAAAATTAGCTACCTAATAGTTACAGGGAAAATATTTCTTGTGGTTGGAACATGTCAGAACAATGCATAATCTAGAAAATAATAATGTTGAATGGGAGGAATTTCAATGAATTTTTAAAGAAAAATACTTAACTGAGTGATATTTTGATGAGAATGCTAAGGAACTTCATGATTTGAAACTTGGCCAAATTTCAATTGATGAGTTAGTGATAGAATTTACTCATCTTTTGAGGTATGCACCATATATAAGAGAAGAAAAAGCTAAAGTGCAACATTTTATAAATTGTCTCCCTCTCTCTTTTAAGGAAAAAATTGAATACGATAATCTTAAAACAATCTATGAGGCCATTATAAAAACAACAACATGCTATCAATAGGCCAAACAAAGAAATGAAAACATGAAAGCATTTCCTAGTAAAAAGGACATATTTCCTCAGGTAGGAAAAGGAGGAAAATCTGAACCTTTAAAGCAATTTTTTAAGGGAAATCTAAGTCGAAACTTCAATAAAAACATCAAGAAAACCCAAAGAATGTAGAAACATATTCATATCGGGTCAAAACATACAAAATTAAGTAATAAGGGATTTAATTTAAAGGATAAAAGCTGTGGAAAAAATGGAAAGGATAAATAACCCTTAAAATGTTTGGGCTCTATAGAACCCCATATGTTACAAAATTATGCTTACAATACAAGATCTATATAGAACCTACAAAACATTCAAAATACCTCTATTGTTAAATATGTGGCCAGGAATATTTTTCATATCAACACATCCTTGAAGGAGCGGCGAGAAGAACATAAATCCGGCATGGTGGATATAGAAGGTATAATTTTAAACCAACATGTTTATGTTTTGATAGACCCTCGTGCTAGGATGAGTTCTTTTGGTGCCCATATTGTAGAAAAATGTAAACTGGAAAATGGAAAAGTTCATAGCTAGTATAGCTAGCTACTGACACAAAAAGAAAAATTACTAATTGGGTGAAGACACACATAGTCATGTTTAATCGAAACCATATGACTATGAATTAGAAAATTCTTCCACTAAATTCATATAACATTTGGATGGGATGGATTGGTTGGAAGGGTACAAGGTAATTGTCCCATGATGGTGACCTAGGTGATGACATGACTCCTTATGAAATTTTTGATGACTTGATCTAATGATGACATCAAATGCATTTATAAAACTTATGATTTGGACATTTGAACCTTGCAGTATGCATAATCATGATTTGATGATCAAAATGGTGACCAAGACACTTTATTGATGACTTATCACAAGGAGTGATAACATGACTAGGATGCATTTTTTGACCTTGAATATGGTGGGAGCAGTAATATACCTAGACACACAAACAAATGATCATATTTTATTTGAAAATGTATTTGAAACTACAAAATTTGACCTAGGACCCTATCAAATGACATTAAAAGAGTACATTTGATCACTGGTGACTCATAGACACTAACACCTACCACCAATGAAACCCCTGCTGCTCCAAAAAAATAAATAGGGGAATAAGAAATTGTGGAGCAACAAGAAGATACCATCCCTATTGATACACATTAACCAAAAAGGGAAGGTTACATAGGCTTTAAAAATTTGGGAATAGCTCATCTTGATGCTCCATAAGAACCAATAAGGAGTACTCTTGGAGAAGGATTTTATGCCCTATTTGAGGTATATTTTGAAGATGGGGATTCCACTCTTGTGTACACATCTTCTACTACTCCCATGGACACATCTATTTATTCTCATATGGGCACATCTACAACTACTCCTATGGAGATCGATGACATTGACCCTGAAGAAAAAATTGCTACTACTTCTAGGAAATGTAAAGAGGTGTGATGTTTTCACTCTTTACCTTTGTATGCATTTCTCATTCAAAAAAATAAACTGGTAATACTGAAAAATAGGGAAATACAAATCATGATCAAAATGACGAGAAAAGGATCTAATGAAGGGGAATCCTTTAAGAGATTAGAATGTGTCTCCCAAGAATAATATTCTATTGTTCCAGGGAACCTATTAGACAACAAAAGGAGAGAACCCTAGATGGAGAAGAAATAAAGAAAGACATGGTAGTGTAAATGAAAAGTGCCATTTCTCACAAAATCACCCACACAGAAAAAAAGACAGAGGAAGACAAAGGATGTAGGACAACAATTTTGAGAATCGATAAAGGCACAAAAGTAGAGACAAAAACAGTATTTTGCTTCCTATGAGGAGGAGGTGATGCCCCTTAATGGAACTGAAATGTTATTAGAGAATTGAAGGACAAGTGGGCCGAGACATTAAAAGTTTATAATATGATATGGGAAGTAGAGGAAGGGTAAAGAAATAAGGTGGACCAAATGGAGCATAGAATCAAAAAACTAGATATCCAAAATATTTAGTTGGGCATGTTGGTGGAGACAGTCCTCAACTATAAACCTCACTCTCCCCAGTATAACATGTTTCTACAAGAAATGTAGTTGATGTTTCAGAGAAATGCACTCATGACTGATAATTTTTTTTAGATCACCGATCATCTTACTTTCCTTGCAGCCTAATTAGAGTGCACTCATAAAGAAAATAACATCATTTAAGAATTATATCAACATGATGTCCTCTTATTTCATGATAAAGTCTGGAACCCAAATAATTTTGTGGGGGTCATTGAAAAAAGGATTTTTTTTCCTTTTTGAGCAACCAAGTTGACTGGGCTACAACTCACCGTGTTGTAGAAAATATTTTTGACAACAGTCTATGGATAAGGGGAGAAAGTTCCATGAATTTTCAGGTTATCTAGAATCATAAGAGTCGAAGTTCTTAATCATGGAAGGAAAAAGTTTCATTGAATAATAATTAGGAAGCAATAGAACATTGCATCGATCAAATCAACATACTTAGAGAACCTATTGAGGAAGGCGGAGATTAATATGGAAATAGGCTAGGGAGAACATCAATCCTTTACATATTTCCTTGGGGATAGTGAAAAAATATGTAAGGTGCATGGGAAAATGCGGGGACAATTGAATCAGATTAAATTTATGTTATCCCATGATATGGTTCCCAGACAAAGCCTACAAGAAGAAATATAAGTTGGCAAAAAAAAATTGAAGTTCATGTTAGAAAGCCATATGTGAAAGTGGAGGATACCTCATTCCAGAAGAAGCAACATAGGAATATTTTAGCATTAGAAATCTCCATGGAAGTGTTGTTCTCTCAGAATCTGACTAGTTCTTAGTTGCATAAGGGACATGAATCAATTTTGGCTTAGAGGACATGATCGGTGTCCAAATTCGCGCATTTTCAAGAGCTACCCATAACCTATTTTATGTCATTCTTTCACTTTTCGTCCCTTTATTATGAATTTTTCATCCATTATTACCCTATTTTTGGTGTATATATAAAAAATCTCTTTTTTTCCCATTTTACACTTATTATTATGCATCGTGTTGGGAAATTTTCATCTTTCATACCAACACTATTAGCCATGAGAAAAACTTAGTGGATGCAACTCCTCTATGTTGCCACAACACTAGCTCTAACCCCACAACAAGTGTTGCTAGCTAACACATGTGTTGTAACTCGTCATACCAAGATGAAAAAATGTTGTGAATCTCCTCCATGCTATTGTTGCAACTCCTTTTCATTTCTGAAACTCTCGCATGGCCACTTACAGAAGATAATTCTATAACTTTCTAGTGACCAATGAATTTGTTGCAACTCATAAATGCCACATTATGGATGGAATCTCTAGAATTCGCATTGTTGCAACTCTAACATACTATGCCAACTCATTAGTTAATGCTACAATTTTATTCTCAACATTAATCTCTCACGATAGAAGTTGATTAAGGTAAATGGGTGATCAATTAAGATGGAAAACTCAGTTTCCAACTATGCCCAACTAACTTGAGTCAGCATTTGCTTAATTATTAAAATAATTTGAACATATTTTTGTAACAATATTGTTAGTGTGAATTATAATCACAAGCGTATGAAAAAAACCCACTTTAGATGTGCATAACAAACAACCCTAACATCAAAGATGGCTGCTAGTTTCTTTAAATCTGCAGTTTGTTGACCAAGATAAATGCTACAAAATCTAGATCTATGAAGTTAAAAACATTAAGCAATAAATAAAAACAAGAGTTGCTCCATGCATCCAATAGACAAGACAAGAATATTTTTAAATAATTTTTGTATTTATGACACTTGGGAAGGGAACATAGAAAGACGTTACTAGTCACCCTCAATGGGATGGGTTCTTGTATGTCCTCAGCACTTCAGATCTAAGATCTCTCTTTCTCTTGATGGTATAGAAAACCCATACAAAAATGGAACTCAAAGGGAGCTCACAAGAAAAAAAGTAGCAAAATATGACAATGATGGAGGATCAAAGTCGGACCAAAAGTATAGATCTAGAGTGATCTTTAGGCAACAAAAGGTAGTGAATGAATGGAAAAACCCTTCTATTTATAACAAAATATCGAGTTAGTCTAGATATTGGTGCATAATTAAAATATTATTAACCAAATCTAGATCCGAATTTTATGGAATATTTTATTATATTTGTTGGAGGGAAAAATAATTTGAATTTGGTCAAATCCATTTATTTGTAAATAATAAATAAATACATGATTTATTTATTATTTTAAGAATGTGGTTGAGTAATAATTAAAAAAATAGTGATTTATTCAATTATTTATAAATGATTTAATCAAATTTAACAAGGAATATTATTTAAATAATGTTTAAATAATTATTCCTAGAAAATAATAAGATAAATAGTGATTTATCTAATTAATTTTCCTGTTTTGGGTTAAATATGACCAGGAATATTAATTAAATTGTTGTTTAACTAATTATCCCTTGAGGAAAATCAAACAAATATGGATTTATTCAATATTTCCTCATGGGGTTTCCTATTTATACCATAAAAAACTTAATAAATTATGGATTACTAAGTTATTTTTTATAGTGAAAGAAATTTTACTTGGTGTAAAAGTGGTCTTACGTGGTGTACTTTGGTCCATCTTATAGTAATAGGTTAGATGACCAAAAATTGGTGTAACAGATTTCCCCCCCAGTGTGTGAGCATTAGGAGCTAATCATATGACCGAAGTATGCTGTAAGAACTCAATCACCAGACACCGAAGGGGAAGTCAGAGAGAGAGAAATATAAGGTAGAGTAAAGTAATAGAGGACAAGACCCTAAGGAGGTGAGACTTACAGGTGTGACAAGTCTCTTTTGTGAGTAAGTACCTTTTCTACAAGAGACAGGGGAGGCATACCTATGCTCGTTGAGATAACAAAGTAAAAAGAATAATCTGTCCATTAAACAAGGGACTGAACTATATAGTACATGCTCGCATAAACATGAGCTAGATAAAAATATGATAATGGATCCCACATACATACTATGCCTAGGATAACAACTAGGACTTATACAATAATATATGAGTACATGAGATATAAGTACAACCAAAGAGGCCCTGTAAAACAGGAAAGGGCTCTGAAAATTTGAATGATACATGTAGAATTAAGAGGCGCTGCAAGCGGCTGAGGCTAGAATCATCAAATCTGTGGAGCTGCATCCAAGGCTGTAATAGAGAGGTCATCCAGGCATGTGGGGGGATACCTGAGGGGCCACCCCCTCATGAGGTTTGAAACATTTCACACACACCTAGGAATCACCGGTACAATTTGCTGCATCACTGAACCATCAAGTATACGCATCTCGATCATATCGTAAGGAGTTGAAGCTGAGAAAAAATCAATTCAAAGAGAAATAAGGAGTCCCTTTCACTGATCCGAGGCATCGAACAAGAGTGGAAGATGGAACCAAGCCACACCTCCCTCTAAAATTGTCTTCTGGAATGAATGAGTTGATGTCGACAGAAGGAGGTCCGCCATAGGTGAGGCAATAAGGGATCCTCAACTAAGGCATGAGATATAATAGTAGAGTGACTGACAGATTGACACCAGGGATGATGATGGAATGGGGGGTACTGAGTAGTGGGCTCATGACTTCCCTTGTTAGAGCATGAAGGGCATGGATGACCTAGCAACAACTGACACAATATCAAAGGGAATAGGGGACAGCATGAATGAAGGCCAAAGTGTGCAACACGAGAGAGGAACCAAGCAATGAAGGATGGAGTAATATAGTGGGATATAGAGGGACTTGGGATAGACTCCATGGATGTGATGATGACTCAACTACCATTCTCTAAACAAGGGTGACTCGATGATGCTGCCACACAGAAAAGGTCTGGTGGGGACCATAAAAGCATGAGTCCAAGATGGTTACTCACAATGCAAATAGACACAAGCATGGAAAAATATGGAGGCAAAGTGGTGCCCCAAGTACAAGTGTTGCAAGTTAGGATATTCGATTTTAAGGAGTGGTGAAGTGACCCTTCTTGGAAAAAAATTATCTGGGTGAAGTATCAAAAAATAAATAAATAAAGGATACCCATTTGAGAGCTCAGTGAGAGCTTTCCAACAATGCTGACAGTTTGTCAAACAGAGCTACGGTTTGGTCATAGTTGGCGGAAATTTTTTTTTGGGGGTTTGCTTTTAATAAGGCATTTTCCCTCCAATTTAATTCATTTGCAAGTGTAGCTGTTGTGAATGTAGAGAGGAGAAAAGGCCCTAAATCTTGCGGCGATCGTAGCGGACAAACCGACCATTGGAATCGAGACTCGTCAGTTGCAGGCAAGAGGCCTAACCCTAATATTTCATTTTAGTGGATTGAAAGTTTAGTTTAGGCGCCCAGAGCTCAAGAATACACCCTTGCTCTTCCTCATGGCCGGGTTTCACTTTTTGG
The DNA here is from genome assembly GCA_034641835.2 of Pinus albicaulis. Classification (NCBI taxonomy): domain Eukaryota; kingdom Viridiplantae; phylum Streptophyta; class Pinopsida; order Pinales; family Pinaceae; genus Pinus; species Pinus albicaulis. The sequence continues at coordinate 411,987,533 of CM076584.1, read as the reverse complement.
GGCAATATCTGCGACCTGGGTAGTAGGTTTTGGGTAGAAAACTGCGACCTGTCCCAGGATTTGCTTGAAAAGTGCAACCTGTCAGAGAAGGGGATTTTGGTGTTGTTTCTTGTCTGAGAGCTGGGTTTTTATGGTTGAATCAGTCTTTCCTTTCTTTACACTAACAAATGTGATGTTTTTGTGTAGATATGGAATAATTGAGGATCGATTAGAGAGAGAGAGACTTGGACACATTACGATCGGAGATCTGAGAGGATCATGGTGTCCGCAATGGATTGGCCGAGTTTGGAGTCCTGAAGTTTGTGGAGAACCCTTTGATGAGAGCTGGAGAGCCCTTGTTGGCCCAGATTGTCAATTATTGGGATTCGGACCACGAGGTCTTTATAGTGCAGGGGCACCGGATCGAGTTGACGGTCCAGGATATATATTTCCTGAATGGTCTCCCACCACTTGGGATGGTGGGGAATATGTATCCAGTGTTACTGTGATGGCATAACATCAAGGATTTTGTAGAGCACCATTTCCAACCAGGTCTCCATGTCAATGGGACATGGATACCGATTGGGGATCTAGAGAGGTTAGAGACCCATGTTGTGGCCACAACAGTGCTATGGATCCTGGGCAACTAGGCACTCCACCACATCACTGGGGGTGAGATGATGCTTGTTGAGAGTGTGTTGAGTGGGACCTAATATGGGTGGGCCTAAATGATGATGTCATTGTTGAAACGACATTTTTCACTATGAAAGCGGCAAGTGAACCATGACTGTGCATATGGCATAGTGTTTTGCTCGCTCTTCTTTGAGAAGATCTCGACACTCCGACCTCGCATACAGATCTAAGATGGGGGCCTAAGAGAGCCCAGGATGTGCCGCTAGGGGCGACTACTATGCAGAGGGGGAGATGGGGCAGTCAGACGGGTGTTCTGACCCAATAAGGATATTCATAGATGAATATCCTTATAGTGGGATGAGTTATCGCAGGGACCCAGACTTGCCATTGCCACCTGCTTGAGTATGGGGGCCCGATGGTAAGTGACAAGTTGCTAATATGTTATGTGCATTTTAAAGTTTCAAAATATTGTATATGGTATTGATTCATTCACTTTTGGCATGCAGATACAACACCAGTAAAACCAGTCAGGTACATGGGATGGCCTGCAGTATCAGGAGCTGCAGGACCTAGTGGGTCAAGAGCATTGTAAAATGAGGATGCAGTTGCTCTCTTGGAGGAAATCCGTCGTAGAAGTGAGAGGCTTCTGACCGGAATTTCAAAGCATGACTGGCAAGAATTGGATGACCAATACATAGAGCCATGTATTGGTCTACCCTCAAAGTGGCGAGGGGTCATGCAGCACATGACGATGACCGGACAGGGGATGCGTGATCTACGAGTTGCAGGAATACAACCATTGGCTCGAGATCCTCCAGATAGTGATTAGGTGTAGGGGCATGTGGTGCCCCTAGTTTTGAGTTTTTTTAACATGCTATGGGCATGTCAAATATATCAAAGTTCATGGACTCTAAAACATTTTGATCGACACATATAATGGATATGCATCGTCTTGACGGTTTTTGTTATTGTCTTGTGTTAAATGTGTGTGATAAGTGCCAATATAGAATATTGTTTGCAATGCTATCTACATAGTGATTTTGTGCTCTAGGTGCATGACTGAATGTAATGGTTTCAAATTCACGCATAAAAAGCTTCACTTGTAAATATCTTCTAAAAAGGATAGGATTATGCACACGATAGACACCATTCAATTACATGACAAGAAGCAGGGAATATAAATGAACATGAAGCTGAAGGATGCGATGGGAAAGGGCATCGACTAATAAACCTTGCACTGCATCATATTCGGCCTGGTTATTGGTGGCAGTACCAACACATACACCGTTCGAGAGAACAAGTGAATGTAAGGGGGTAAAAATGGCTGAACCTACTGATGCTATATTCTGGGAGTAGCGACTTGCGCCATCAGCATAATCGATATAAGGTGTGGACGGGGGGTCCATCTGAAAGGTGCCAAAAGACAAAAAATGAGAGGATGATGAACAATTCTGGCAACCCAAACGCAAGGTAGAAATCAAAAAAACACTGCTAGAAGGAGTCCTCTAGGTAGGATGTCTACCACCCGCATATCGACGGGTAGGTGGTGTGTGGGAGCTGTCTTGGGGGAAGATTTTTCTCAAGTCAAAAAAGTCACCATAGATATGGATGGTGCCATTCCTCTTATGGGCGGGAAAGATGAATTCATGGGTGGAAAAGGTTTCCATGATGTCGTTATCATAGTAAAATATGGGGTGACTGGTGGAAGGGTAACCACATGATGTGAAAAAGATACTTGACTCATCATCATGAGAATAAAGGTTCACATGCGCATCATCACGGGGGGTGACGAAAGAACAAGCAGATAAGGGATCCACTGATGTTGAGCCCAGGGTGATCACTAAAGGGAGGTCAAGAGAAATAGAAGGTGATGTCTCAGAGGAAACTTCCACCGTGGATCTCATGAATGATGATAGATAGAGGATGGTGGCCGAAGAATCCATAATCTCAATATCAGGAGGGGGAATGTCAATGGGAGCAGAGGTATCCTCAGGTTGGACAGAATCATACTACGTTAGGATGGGAGAGGCGGACTGGTTCTGTTCAATCTCGTACTCCCAAAGTACCTCTAAAGAGGCACGATAATGCATGAGGCAGTGACAACAGTGGGTATAATGGCCATGGAGATCACACAAAGCATAGGGTTGGTTGGTGTGGATAGTCTTGGGGTTCTTGGCTATAGTTGAGGAAGGAACAAAGGTTTCTGCGATAGTAGGCTCAGGGAATGTGACATTGACCATGGGTTTGATATAAGGCAATTTAGGGCAATGATGGGTGGTGTGACCAATAACATCAAAAAAAGAACGTGGGGGGGGGGGGGGGGGTACACCTTGGAGGTTGAGGAGGAGTAGGGATTTTTAGGGCGACCTTGTATTTAGGTGCCTTCTTGTCAGCTTTTCCCCTCTCTCTCGAAGCTATCACAACAAGAGTGGGTTCCTGTTGAGGTGCCTGAGGCACAAAAGCAAGGGGAGGGGTCACGTGGACCGGTTGAATCGTGGTCAAAGCAAGGTAAATTTTAGGCTGACCAGGCTAGATATAGGCTGGGGGATCAATGTACTAGACTCGGATCCCCAGGGTCATGCTAGGAAGGGATAAGTTAGCCATAATAGGTACCGAAAATACTCTAGGAGGGGAGCTAAAAACGGTATTTGACCTGAGGGGTAATGGCCAGGCAGGACAACTCTGAGATGGTTAAGGCTAGGAGGAATTATGTCAGGAGGGTAGATAGGCTCATGGATACCAGTTGTAGATAAGGGGCCTTGAGGAGGGGGTCCTAAAGGCCAAGTCGAGGTGCTAGGAGCAAGTTGCAGAGAGTAGGGCTACTGACTAGTCAAAGCAGGCCACTTGAGGTCGGACTGGGACGATTGCATCATGTAAATGTTCGACGAGATGGGATCAGAGAAAAGAGGAGAAATACTAGGGAATGAACCAAGAAAGCAGGAGTCTTTTTTGACTCTGCATGAAACACTGCTCAAAGGTTTGACTATTTTATTATTGGCCATTGAAGAGATGATGGACTCAAGAGAGGTTTGAGGCTTTGATTCGTAATACGTCAACTGGTCAATGGTGACAATATTTCCATTGTGAGGAAAGCACATCTTACGGTGAACCGCAAATGGGACATAAGACATCGCATAAGTGTAGCTATGACCCAATAGAATGTTGTAATCTAAGGGGGCATCAATGAATTCTATGTCAATAGATACATTATTTCCTGCAAGACTAATAGGACAATTGCGGAACAGGCCTATGGGTTGGGAAGAGTGGCCATCCCATGCTTGGAGGGTGATAATGGAGGGGCCAACTCAGGAGATTTGAGTTGCTTCCAAACTGAAGCGAACATCACATAGGTGGATGCCCCCTCATCAATGATATAACGAGAGACGTTGGCATTTCGGACCTTGACGAGGATTTGGAAGGCGACGGAAGCAGGAAGGGGAGGATTCTCTGACCAGTCAATATCAAAAATGATCAAACGATCATTCAAAGGATACACAATGCCCATGGAAGTTAGTAGAGATTTTCGTTGTGAAGGTCATGACTAGAGGAGTTCCAGCATGGAGATGGTAGCAGGGGATTGCGCCAAATCATCTACTATACTATACGAATGGGAAGCATTACCAAAAGCATCGTTTCAGTGTAATGGTCCCTTGGGGATCTTGGTATGAACCTCTGCCTTAGGCTGAGGGATCTGTAAAGGACCATTGGTTGTTGAAAGAGACTTTGCGGAACCTGAAGAAGGGGGCTCGGGGGCAGACGTAGCTTGAGGCTTGTTGTACTAACGGGACCGAGTATGAAGGATGAGGTCAATGGTAATGGGTTGGTTAGAGTTCATCATGAGAATTTGGTAATCAGAGGTACTAGATGGAGGAGTTTGAGTGGTTTCCTGACCATTATGGGTTGGGTAGCCATGAATCCTTACTAGGGGAAAGGATTGGTAAACACATCCGATTGTATAGGTGTAAAATTTGGAGGAATCAAAGGAAAGGCTTGCTGTCCTCGTGATGTTGCTTGATCTTCCCACATTTGCTGAATTTGAGGTAAAAGAGGACAATAGTGTGTGTAGTGACCATAGAATTTGCAACAAGAACAAGGTTTATTCATGCAAACAGTCATGTCCTTCTTGGGCTGAGTGCCCTATTTCTGGTTAGCAGTGTTAGGTGCATTCCCTTAGGGATTACATTCTGGATTACCTAGGAAAGATTGATTTTGGGTGCCTTTCCTCTTATTTTTGGAAATAGGAGGATTAGTCGCGCCCTGCTATGCAAACACTTACCCCCGGGGGGGGGTGGTGGTGGCTGTTGCGGGGGTTGAGAAGGAAAGGGAGGTGGGGGTGCTAATGCTGGAGGAGCTGGAGCACCAGGTTGTGGATATAGATAATAAGGAGGTTGGGAAAAATTTTGGTAAACAGGTTGGGAAAAAAGAGGATGCATGCTGTATAGATACATGCTATCGGGAGGGGGAAAAGTGCTAGAGGAGCTGGCCCCTCCCTGAGGGAAACCGTAACCCATGGGAGGATGAGTTTATGGATGAGAAAGGGCTCCAATTGTAATGTTGGCAGCATGGGATGACCCCCGTGCGTTGGCACCACCGAGTCTAGGGAGATCAGGCAAGACGGTAAAAACATAACCAAATTGAGCGTAGATCAGGTCATATTTCAACGCAATCTGTAAGGAATCTTCTTCAGTCTGAGGGAAATGAGATGCAACGTCTTTTCCAATAGCAGGAAAAATGGATCTAAGGAACCAGTCCATGTAGACATAATATTTGAAGGTAGGGGCTCGACATAGGCTCTTTCTTCTCTGCCACTCCTGGACATGATCGGATAGGCGGGTCAGAGACAATTGACGGAAAGAGGTTAAAATTTCGGTACCAATGTCATAACAAAGGGGAACCTGGAAGTGAGACAGAAAAGCCCTGGCAAGAGTTGTAAAAGTAGTATGAGAGGAGGAGGCCTGGTCAACATACCCCTTAGAAGCTTCTCCATTACGTGTACGTTGGAACAACCAAAGACGGATAGAGTCATCAGAGATGGAGTTAGATGAACACCACATGTGGAAAGATCTAACATGGTTGGTAGGATCTTCTCTAGCAAGACCTTCAAACTTGCGGATGTCGGAAGGGATCTTGGTTGGCATAGTAGACCAACCAGGATCATGGTGTATGGGGTCATTAATCAACTGGTTAAAATCAGGAAGACTGAGGCCTGCCATATAAGGGATCAAGGTAGCAGCCGGGACAATTCCTGTTGTGGTCCCACTAGTAGTATTCCCAACATTAGGGTTGGGGCTACCACTAGCATTAGGTCCTAAACCATACATGGTGAAGGTGACATGGGGAGAACCTGGGATAAAACCAGAGGGGGAACCCAATGAACTAGAAGTGGAGTCAGAATGGGGACTCGGTGGAGGACTAACTCGAATCCTACGCGGAGGAGTAAGTATTCCTAACGGAAATTGAGGATGAAGGGAAAGATTCTCTAGGATAAACGCCTTGGGGGCACAATGATGGAAGAACAGACACAGATCACAGAATGAAGAGAGACCAACAAGGGCAAGAAGGTGCAGGATCAAATAATTACAATGTTGAAACAAGGGTAGAGAGGTGTGGTATCAAATGATTACAATGTTATAATCTTGGCCTGGCGGTGTAAACCATGTGCTCTTCACTTAGGGTGTGCATGTTAAGTGTGTTAATTTTAATTTTTAAACCCAGACATGTGTAGAGAAGAAAGAAAAAGTGTGTTGTATAACTGTAAATAAATCTGCAAATAATAGTAGAGTAAACTGAATATAACAGAAAATAAACAGCTAAAGATTCATCAATCTAAACCCAACGAGGCAGGTTTCCCAACAACTGGTCTATGGGTGGGAAAAAGTCTAGTCAAAACACACAAAAATATCCAATGGATCTAAAGTCGGGAGGGACAATGATCTAAAGCTAAGATCTACTGCAAATAGGTGTAGAAAACAACAAAAAACCAGAGGGAAAAGTGCTGCAAATGAGGTGGCGAAAGGCTACAACCTGAAGGGAAATGGAGGGGACCCTAGAGGAGGACCCAAACAAAAATAAAATGAGGTGTTTTGGATGGTTGAATAACCAATCTAAAACGGATCTGAAGGTACAAGATCAGATCTGAAAAAAGGCTGAACACACTGAAATCTCAGACGACCCACTTCAGCTAAACTCCTCCTAGAAAGGTGGAAGCATACTGAAGCCCTAGGGGGCTAGGTTCCTACCTCTATGAGTAAAAAAGAGAAATTAAAAGTCCAAGATGGGTGGAGACGGAGTTTAGACAACCCTAAATAGTAGCCCAGATAAACCCAGGAAAATCACAGAAAAATTTCCTATAAAAAGTACATGTCACATTTTCTGACCTGTTTTTAGCAGAGGTCGCAATTTTTAGGTAGTTTTTTGCGTCCTAGAGGCTAAGGTCGTAGGTTTTGGCCCAAAAAGTGTAACCCACACTTCCAACACTCTCGAGAACAGGTTTTAGGAAAAAGTGTCGTCTCAGCTGCGGATGATACCTGTCACCTGCGGAATAGGTCTGGAAACACACAGAAGTTAAAATTTTTGCTATTTTATCGTTTTTAAGGTTAAAAACAACATCAAGAAAAGAAAAAAAAGAACCTGAAGAAAAAACCTAGGGTTTGAAGCAGTTGGTCATCTAAGGATCTGAAAAATGACAGTGGTCGTAATTATAAACCCTTGTGGAGTCACCATTTGTTACTGTGAATTCTAATCACAAGCGTACGAAAAAATCCCACCTTAGTTGTGCATAAAAAAAAACCCTAACATTAAAGATGGCTGCCAATTTCTTTAGATCTGCATTTAGTTGACCAAGATAAATGCTACGAAATCCAAATTTATGCATTTAAAGACATTAAGAAGTAAATAAAAGCAAGAGTTTCTCCATGCATCCAATAGAAAAGACATGAATATTTTTAACTAATTTTTGTATTTATGACACCTGTGAAGGTGTTGGATTGAAGGGTACTGACCCAGGTTCAGAGGTTAAGATTTGCCAACAAACCCCTATACTACTGGCCCTTTTGGCAGTGACCGGCTAGTGCCGGCCAATGTCTCATCCGAAGTAGTATGGGAGAGTGCTGGAGCTAGGTTTCTGCACCCTGAGAGAGAGTAGGTAAGTCAAGCATATCTATGTTCGCAGCTTATCGGGTTCGCACGAGATAGATCTGTTTACAGGTTTGTTACCATGTAATCCACAATATAACAAAGCTATAGATCTAGTCAATACATTCGCATCCACGTGCGTATCAGCAGTTATCATAACGCATCATTAACAGATACATATATACAATAACAAAAACAAATTTGCAGCATAAATAGATAACACAACTGTATTCATAGCCACAATAGATCCCAAGGATCACATCAACATTAACACATCAGATCAGATAACATAGAGATACTTTACCCATATCTGAATATATTAGCATCCAAAATCTAGTACAATCCAAACACAACTTGCGCACATAGCCAGCAGGGTTCACACACAACAGGACTGAGGATCTTCGTGCACACAACCAGTAGGAGTCCTTACCCTAACGACCCAACAACAGATCTAACAATTCACACTTAGCATCAGACTGAATTATTTCCTACCTTAAGACTCAAAATGTTCATCTATTTATATTGACTTAGCCTACGCATCCAATGGTCTGCAAACCGTGGTTTGCGAACTCTTGGTCTACCCTTAACCCATTACAATGGATTCGGGGCTTCGACCCACCCCAAAACCCCTGTGATAGAATAATTAAGACCAAAAATATACAAAATTGTACAAAATTCATAGCTTTAGGGGACACTTTTCCAACATTCCCCCAACATAATCTTGTGACTCGTCCCGAGTCACTGTGGTTGCGGGGTCTCCACCTACGCCTGCAACAGTTTGATCACCTCAACTAGTGGGGGTAGGAGTCCTTCACTTTGAGCAGCATTGTTCTGAGAAATATCCACCATTTTTTGTGAAATTGGTCCCTCCTTTGTAGCTGTGACACTCTCCAGAGTCTGGTTTAGTTGTTTAATAACGACATCAATATCCTGAGAGAGCTTGAGGGCTTCATCAACCCATGGTTTAGGCAGTCGCCGAGAGTCTTCTTCTTCTGGTGGAGCTCATCGATATTGTCCTGAAGGGCATGGATGGTTCGTAGTCGTGCCAATTGTTGAGCAGGAATTAGAGTAGGCATTGTGGCTTCGAGTTGCTCGAATTCTTCTTCCTTTTGCCGCAGGTCTTGGTTGATTTCATGCAGGAGTGGGCCGCGTTTCACCTTGGTCCATAACTGCATGGCTGTTTCCAGTAATTGGGCACCTTGAGCAATCTATCCTATAATCACATTCATGGCCACCATAACTAACACAGCTCACTGGGCCCGCACCTCCGGTGGTGTCTCTGGCTGCAACTTGGCCTACAAGTCTGCGATCTATTGTTCCATCTCTATTTTAACAGCCTAATCTCAGTCCTTGAGGCCCATAATGGTGCAACCAACCCCTCAATATTGGCCTGGGGTGTGGTAGAGGTTGGAATATCTTCAGAAACGTCTGCGTAGAGCCTACTAATGAGGTGTTCCAGCTCCGTATTCTACGCAGTGGTGAGGGTACACACAGCCTGTACCTGGGAAACTTCAGCATTTTTTTTCCTCAATTATCTGCTCAGCTACACTGAGCTGCTGGTGCAATCGATGGTCCCAGTGTTGAATTTATTCGAACAAGGAGGTGTGGAGAACCTGCAATGATTCATGTGGTAACCTGGCTATATCTAGTTGTACCTCTACATAGGCCTAGACTTGCGCTCCCAATTCTGGTGGACTTATCGTGAGGGCTACGCCTGGCATGGAACAGAGGCGACTTTCTGCTATAATAAGTGTTGCGTTGCTAGTTGCTGAGGCCATTCGTACCTGAATCATACTGGTTTGCAGCATGTCTATCTTCAGCTGCGGAGCTCGAAGCTCAGCTTGAAGTGTGTCTACCGCGGCTTTCTTCTATTCTTCTAGAGCCAACCATTTTTCTTCTGCAGCCAAAGTAACTGCATCTGCAATTTTCTCGAGGTCCCCTTCAGTTAGTGTAACTGCTTCGTCATGTTCTGGTTGTTGGGAGCATTGCTTCTTCCGTGGCCCCTTAGAAGTGTCACCCGTTCACTTTGTTCCTTGAGGGGAGTTAGCACATCCCGCCTCTTGTCCTTCGATACCGAGATACTACTGCGCACATCCTTTTGTACTGCTACTTCCGTGCGTTTCCTTGTACTCTTACCAAGCTATGAACCTTTCTGTAATGCAACTTTGGCCCCCTTCGCCATGCTTTTTCTCAGTACTCTGGTTTCTTTGGTGATGTTAGGGAGGGTAACCTTCATGGTGCTTGTTCCTCCAGTTCCCTTCACAACTGTTTTGAAGCCTATCTTCTAGTGAGGAGGCCATTGCGCAATTAAATGATCAATTTCTTCATCGGCAACCATATAGGGGAGAAAATTCCACGCAGGATCCTTACAACCTCGGATTTGGACGTTATGCATAGTCACCTGGAATGCAGCAATCCTTTTATACTTATCGTAGATGGTTGGCGACAAACGCGGTCAGGAGTTGATAGCTACTACAAGCCCACTCTGAAACAACACCCAAAAGACTTGGTTGTCCTCAATGCGCTGCACATTATTAGATTCCAACAAGTTCGTATATCGAGCCCCCTAGAACATGTCAGGGGTGAGCTTAGGGAGGAATGATTCCTTTGGTGCTTCCCAGGTGACCAACGCAATTAGAAGAAGCAACTAGGAATAATAAAATGCTCTTCCTTTCTCCTGGGATTCACGTACATTGGCCAAAAACTCGTTGCATAAGTACTGGGACCAATTGAAGTAGACCCCTTTCTCGTACAGGCCTACCAACTGAATTACATATGCAGGGATGGAGGTCACCTAGCATTTTTGCATCATCTTTCATGCCAATAGCAGGGTACCCAACTGCGTACCAGGGTTTTTGATGGATTTGATCATGAATCCTTGAGTGTTCTGATCCACATGGTAGGTTATGCGCACGTGTTCAATGATCTCCCCCTCACACTTCTTACCAACGTGCAACAGAGGGTCTGGTCCTTCCATGAGAAGACCAATAATTTGATGAATGAGTGCAACATCGATGGGGATTCGACCATAAGTAGCCATCATGGACCAGGGCGAGCAATTGAAGTACCAGACGGTCCGTGATATTGTAGTGGCCGAAGTGCGGCGTCCTTAGTAGGTTTAAGAGACCAGACCCTACCAATCCACATACCGAGCGCATGGGGAAAATATTTATCCCATTGTCTTCCTGTATTCTGTCAAGATATAATTCGGGTGCCAACTCAAGGAAGGCCTCCAAATTTTCCAAGTCATGACCATCAAATTTCACCTCATGGAGCCTTACAAAGGGTTCGCCAATGATGGGGACCTCACTCGAGGTCAACGACATCTGCAAGTAGGTGTGCAGGCCATCAAAACTCTTTGGTGTGCATGTGGAGGGCCTGCAGGGTTGAACAAAGGGTAGTATCCAATTGATATTTTCAATTACCTGGGCCTTTTCCTGAGCAAGTAGAGGTTTCTTTGCTGGTTTGGGCGAATGTACCTGGGGCGCTATTCACGGGGACTTTACATTTCATGGGGAAGTACGGGGCTTCACCCCAACCCATTTCATGGGTTTCCCCGACCCTTGCGCTTTTCATTTCTCCTTCTTCTTTGCTTGACTTGGTGTAGATAGAACTTCCTTGGCTTTTGGTTCAACTTCGACTACTTCCTCAAAGTCTTGTTCCGTCGAGGCCATCGGTTCTGAGGATTTAGCAAGATTAGTGGCCTTCATTCTGGTGCGAAAAATGAACTCCAGGTTTCTATTGTCAGAGGGTGTAGGATTATCACACATGAAAGGGACACAATAGGCACAAAAACTCTTACAGCAGAAACTTGTCAAGAACAAACAAGCCAAGTACAAAATATTCAAGTGATACAGATCCCTTGTCTGATTTATCCTTCTCTTTTTATAGCCTTTGTGATCGACCAATGGTTGGGTAAGCCTCACTTAGAACTTACCATCAAGTAAAGAGTAAAAAATCTTCGGAAATCGCCTCATTAAATGCTAACCGCCCGCTCCTCTCAATGGTAACTTTTTCTTTTTACCTGATTTTACTGTTCCAATGGCTATTTTTTGCACCTCCAATGCACCCAGTGCACCCCTGAGTTCCCAACAGACCTCCGTGCGCCCAACACACTTTTTCACATCCAACTGACCTGCTGCATTCTGAACTTATGCATGCCCCTTCGGCGCACCCCTCTAAGCTTCCAAACTTGCGGCCGCTTCCTGTGCGTACCATGGTACCTTCTGTTCATACTCCACTTCATATAGCTAATTTGGACATATAGTCATTTGATCCGATACGGTTTGAGTCGGCTTCCATTAACATAGCTGGGTAGCATATCGCCGTGCAGGGTGGCTAATCGAACAACTCCGCCATACGTGATTTCTTTAACTGCATAGGGCCCTAACCAGTGTTGTCAAAACTTCCCTAGGAGTTTTGCAAACTACAAATCATACAGTAGGACTAATTTACCCTTCGCAAAGGTCTTTTGTCGAATATGTCGATCACGCCATGCCTTATCCCTAGCCTTCTGAACCTGCTGATGGAAATTAGCAATGAAACAATCTCCTCCAAAGCCACAAGCTGTGCTAACCTCTCCTCCACGATATCAGGCTCCCCCATTTTCATAACGGCTGCGATGCGCAGGCTAGGAAAAATGTATTCCATGGGCATAATGGCCTCCTTTCCATAGACCATCCTAAACGGTGTTTTCCCTGTCAACTTCTTACAGGTGGTTCGGTACGCCCACAGAACAGATGAGATGCACACATCCCAGTCGCTGCGATCGGTGTTACAGACCTTAGTCAGTGCATGCTCCAAGAATTTATTAAAATCTTCAACCACTTCGTTTTCCTGGGGATGATACGGAGTGCTTTTCGCATGATGGATCCGAAATTCTTCCATCAAGGCCTGTATTCTTTCATTAACAAAATGTGTACCTCTATCGCTCATCAAGATTTTTTGACATCCACTTATGGTCAGAATCTTCTGAAATATGAAGTGCGCAGTGGTATCTACAGTGAAATCCTTCACCACTTGTGCTTCGGCCCACTTGGTTACATAACTAGTGGTAGTTATAATGTAACACACACTTGTCTTCTTTCCGGGTGGATTGATAGGTCCTACGGAATCGATCGCCCATTTTTCAAATGCTTGCAGGGCCATTTGCGGTTGAAGGGGTATTTCATCTCTGCGTGATGGCCTTCCTGTTCGTTGGCATGTATCGCAGGCTTTACAATAGTCACGAGAGTCATTATGTAGGTTAGGCCACCATATTCTAGCTCTCAAGATCCTTTGCATCGTTGCCTTCCCTACGTAGTGACCTCCTGCTACACCATCATGGGTTTCTGCTAAGATAGTGTGCCATTCATGTTCCAAAACGTACCTTCGCAGCACTTCATCATTGACCATCTTATATAGATGACCTGCAATAATGGTAAAATCTGCAGCGCGAGTTACCAACTTTTTCTTTTGTTGTACCGAATACTCTGTAGGTACCATGCTTGTAGTCAGGAACTGGATGATGTCAGCAAAGTGCGCATCAACTACCTTAATAGCAAACAAATGCACATTAGGAAATCCTTCTTCCATGTTGGTAATTTCCTCGCTGCTCTCAATTTGAGACAAGTGATTCGGCCCAACATTCAACTTCCCTGGCTTGACAATGATATCAAAGTTGTATTCTTGGAATAGCAGTAGCCATCGACAGATTCCTGCCCCCCCCAACACAGGCTTATTAACCAGGTACTTCAAAGCCGAATGATCCATAAAAATTTTAAAGTTTCCTCCTGACAGATAGTGCCGATACTTCTATAATGCATAGACCGTGGCCAATCCCTCTTGCTCCGTGGTGGAGTAGTTGTGCTCTTCACCAGAAATTTTCCTACTAGAAAATGCAACCGAGTGATCAATGTCTCCGTCTCCAAGCTACAGGAGGACCGCTCCTAGGGTGATTCCTGATGCATTTATGTGAACATGGAATAACTTCGCCCAATCGGGAAAGATGAGAATAGGCACAAAGACCATCTTCTCCTTGAGTAGCTTGAAGCTTTTCTGACATTAGTCATCCCAAGAAAATGAAACATCCTTCTTAAGCAGTTTTTCCATGGGCATTGTGATCAGCGCATATCCTTGAATAAACTTCCTGTAATAGCCTGTATGTCCGAGGATCGTACGCAGTTGTAGTTACTACCAGATTTATGATAACTGGGACTTTCATGGGGTCAAACATCAACCCCTGTCGGAAAAATATATGTCTGAGAAATATTCTGAAGGGTATGAAGAATATGCACTTCTTGATATTCAAGAAAATATGGTGTTTTCTACATGCATCCAACATCATGCACAAGTTCGAAACGTTCTTCTTCACTAAGTCGAAGACAGTCCAATCATCAAAATAAACCTCCAAAATATTGTGTATGAATTCTATGAACACTGCAACTACTACTCGTGAAAAGATGGCAGGGGCATTCTTGAGTCCAAACGACATGATGGTATACTGAAAGGATCCCCATTTAGTAGAAAACGTAGTTTTGCTATGATCTTCAAGTGCGATTATGATCTTATGGTAGCCCGAGAACCTGTAAGTAAATGAGTACGCTTCTTGCCCTCCTACACTATCAAGGATTTCATTTGAGAACGACGTGAGAAAGGGATCATACACATAGGCATCATTCAATTTGTGAAATTCCACATAGATTTGTATACCCCCCTTCATCTTTTTCTCTTGAACGACCATCGGACTTACCTAGTCCGACTGGTTTGATGATACCTGCGGCAAGCATTTTATTGATTTCTTCCTTAGCCTTTTTCTTATACGTAGGATTCAGCCGATACGGGCACTGCTTCACAGGGCACACATATTCTTTGTCAGGAGGGCAAGAAGCGTACTCATTAGGAGGGCTCCGAAAACTTTGTCAGGAATTTGTCCTGATATTCTGTGAGCAGTTATGCAACTTTTCCTACTGTATCATCATCCCAGTAATCCCCAATTTTAGCCAACTTAGGCTGCTCTTTCATTCCAATGTTGTCTTCTCGTAGCTTCAGAGGCTTCGTAACATCGACAGTTTGTAGTGGGGGTCCCGCAACTGCACATTCTCCCTCCGATTCCAAGATAGATACATTGCGTGGATCTTCATCGCACTCTTCAATGGCTATATTGCGGCAGTTGACAATATCCTGCATCTGCATTTCCCATGTCAGTGCCCCAAGTGCTGCGTAAGGGCACGATTCATCAAATACGAAGGTATTTATATCCCACAGAGCTTCTTCAAGTGCCTTTGTTCCCCCTGCTAACCTAAATATTCATACAAATTCATCCTTTAGTGTTTCCCAGTGGCAGGTGAGCTGATGTAGCTCCACATATAAGTACCATGCAGTGGGAATTGGTCCAAGGCATGAATAAACAGGTGAACCCATTCTTCTGTAGTCTGGTCACACCATTTCTCCATCCAAGCAAACAAATTCTTGTGCGGGTCCCCTGGCCCAAGGAATGTTTTTATGAGAAAGTGAATCGGAGGTTCGAATCACATGACCATCATAACCCAACACTCTTCCAAATCCTGAAATGCCCCCTTATGCGTGTCCCACCACCTCGCAAGAATTAGGGGAATTTTTAGGTCTAAAATGTGCCCCCTAAGGAAATAATAAAATAATAGCTAAACCAATAAAATAATATTTATGAATTTGCAATTCACTTTTTTCACCAAAATCAATGTAACCATGGTTAAATTCAATTCAAAAGTTGTACCAAAATAAAAATAATAAAAAAATTGTATTGATGTGCGTATAAACAAGAATGAGATTTTCAAGAAAAAGTCATTATCATTGCACAACTAATGCATTTGTCCTTTGTACTTAACTAAATTAAAATAAAATATAAATATAAATTCATAAATTCTTAATTATAGAATATACTATTAATTAAAATTTATATTATTTAAACTATATAATAACATGTAATTAATATACTATATAAATATAATATAATATAATATATTGTTTTATGTATGAATTTTATATTACATATTGAATTGATTTGATTTATAAATAAATATTTGAAAATATACAAATATAATATTTATTGAAAAGTGTGTAAATACATGAATATTGTGTAGGGATATGCATTGTTTCTTTCAAAAAATATGAAATGACAATAATAATATTTTATTCAAAAAGCGTGAAATGACACTTATTATGAGTACTTTACTTTATGACTTTAAAAGTACTTAGAGCACTACCATGGTCAGCCATGAGTTTTTATCCACCATTGAGAAGGTGACAAGTAAGTACTTTTAACTCAAGCAATGCCACCTCAACCATTAGGGATGATGTCATCCCCTAAAATGTGGTTGGTTCTCATAAAGTGAATTTTGATTGTACATTTTCCTTCGGAGGCCCATTTTAGACCTCAAAATTTGCCTAATGTGTGGTGCACATGGCTAGATTAAGGGCCCATAACCTTCGCTCTCTCAGAACCTCAGCTTCAAATGCTCTCAAAAACTCCTTAATACTACCAGTTCCACCAAAGTAGGCAATTCTCTTACCTCGGAGGAGATGCATCAGAATTCCTTGGTGATCCTAAGGCATCACAGCATAGATACATCAAGTAACTGATTCTGCCAATTTTCCATATTTCCATCGGAGTCAGAGAAACATTCTCTATCCTTTTCCCAGCAGAGTACACCATCGCTTGTGGGATTGATCCAATATTAGTCCTGCGCAGTTAAATTATAAATATGATCCACATCCTCTTCTTCATGCACCGGCTCTGTATACCGTTCTCCTTCCGCAGGGTCTAATGGTACTATCACCCGCATACCTTCATTTTCAAACACCATGCTTCTTTTCTTTAGGTTGATGATACCTCCCATATCTATAGCCCAGTCCAATCCTAGGAGCATAGGATAGGGGTCCAGATATTTTACAATCTGAATGACCTCAAAGTCAGCCCGAACCTTAGCTCCTGCGATATCTACCACGATCTTTGACAGTCTCCCCAATGGTATGATCTTCTGCTAATTGGCCATGTGCAGCTGGATAGTGGACCATTCCAACTTGGGTTCTCCCATTCACTGCCAATTTTTCTCGGGCAGTATGTTTGCATCTGATCCCATGTCCAAAATAACCTGATCCATTTCATAGTTGCCAATTTGTGCTATTAGCCGCATTTCCCTACCAGTGCATTTCTTATGCTTGTATAGTTTGTGCACATCTGTAACTTCCAGGGGTGAATTAGTCCTTTCTGCACAAATGTCTATTAAATATTGGAGGTTTTCTATGGCCCATTGGTTGCGCAACAACTTCATACATGCTTGAAAAAATGGTTTGACCTCATCATCTTCTTTGAGGTTCACGAGGGCTTCAATAGTAGATGCCTTAGCCTTAGCAAAGTCTTGGCGAGCTGCAACAAAGGTTTCCTTTCCCTTCTATAGGTCCAACCCTTCTTGTTTGATGGCTTCTTTCTGGATAATAGGCTCAGCCGCAACATTCTCCTCAGCTCCCCAGGTGGCCATGCCACTGCATGTTATGACATTAACGCTTGGTCCTTCGTCTTGAGGTTCTTCCTTAACCCTTTGTACATTCTATGTAGGGGTCTACTACTTTTCCTGCATTTTGGCTATCATACTTGGACAATCTTCAATCACATGGTCCAATTGTCTACAATATCTGTTGGATTGTCTTGCAGGGTTTGGGTAGTCCCTCGCAAAGTGCCCTACCTCTCCGTAGTTATAGTAGATCAGTTGTCCTCTTCCCCTACCTGCGCTTCCACCTCAACCCCCTCCCCTTCCCCTAGCTGGGGAGCCACCTATGCCTGAGGGGGATCTTGGTGAAGAAGGGTCTGATTGTACCTATATAGGTTTCCCCAGTCTATCATTAGATCATAAGTTCGGCAGTTCTAGTCATCATGTCCTACTGATTAGCAAAACCTACACCATTGTTGCTTCAGTTATGGGACATACGTACCTAGATGGGGGCAGTGGTTAGTATCGGGCAGGTTGGCTACGCAATAGTTGTCGCACCATAACGCTGGTCCACTTGGTCCCGGGTGTAACGGGCTAGGTCCCCCCACCTGTAGGTAGTCTGCCAGCAATGGGCATTGATCCTTGGTATGGCCAGATACCCTACATCGTATGCACCATATGTCTGTGATAGCCTCTTTCCCTTGGTACTTTCGCAGGTTCTGGATCTCCATGTGCATCGCCTCCTGCTGCCCTTGGATTTTTTGTACTCCCAACTGGGTATCATCTCTTGGCGCAACTTCCAACTTCCTAGCAATCTTTAAGGATTTTTCCTACGATTCAATTGCTTGCTGACCCATAGGTATGCGTAGGTGAGGTAGTAACATAGCAATGAACCACTCCTTGTGATGTTTGTCATCATACGGAAATTCCCCTTCTGTGATCACCTTCTTTAGCCATTGGTCGGCTTCCCATACAAACTCAGAAGGTCCTTGCTTGAAATCTTTTAGATCATTCACTATCTAGGAGTAGGATTTAGGCTTTTGAAACTGCTATTTTAGGGCATTCTTAAGCTCTGGAATGGTCACATTTTCATGTTGAGCTACGTATCCCATATACCAATCTAGGGCTCTTCCCTCAAAGGCAAGGGGCAATTGCGTGCTCTTCACAACATCACTGGCCACATTTTGCGCAGTCCATACTAACTCTGCGATAAACGAGAATCGATCCATATCTTCATCCCCTATGCCCTTGAAGGTAGGTAACTTCATGTGTGAGGCCATCTTGTCTTTTGAGGGTGGGGGTACGGGCAAGTTCTTACCCCTATGCTGATTTGAAGGTGGTGTAGTTGGTGGGCTATGCGCAGTCGAATCCCTTACTCGACTGTAGACAGATCTATCTCCTTCTTGATTAGTTCTATAGCATTTACCACTCCATGTCGTACCCTCACTCTAATCGGAGCTCATTCACTCTGTATGGTTGCATAATATTCTCTTTTCGCAAAATAATATCTTAACTAGTAATGGCAAGGTTTTCAGAAACTTACCACAGAAACCCTTGAAGAACCTTTGTTCTACCTCCGAATAGGACACGAATTGATCGACTGCAAACTCCATCACAAATCCTCCCAGCACACAATCTACCCAGTGATCTACCATGCGAGTGATGGTGTTATCAGTCCTTTATAACTACTATATCAACTCTGGAGTCCACTGCGTGACTTGTTC
Source organism: Pinus albicaulis (assembly GCA_034641835.2). Lineage (NCBI taxonomy): Eukaryota > Viridiplantae > Streptophyta > Pinopsida > Pinales > Pinaceae > Pinus > Pinus albicaulis. The sequence continues at coordinate 411,968,617 of CM076584.1, read as the reverse complement.
ATCCTTCCAACACGTCTAGAAATCTACGAGCCTTGCAAGCCACTCCTTAAGCTTGATTGCAAAAGTCACAAAGAAATTTTCGTAGACTTCTGTGAAAATGTAATTATTCTTCCACTTCTCTACCATCAACTTTGCGCTGTGATTTTATTTTACCACAAATTCCTGAACCTTTTTTTCAAACCACTCTTCATTTTCCTTTTTCTCAGGTCTCCAATGTTCGCTTGACATTACCCGATCCCTCTCTCAAAATTCTCTCGGTCCCGACAATGGAACCATTTGTTGGCTTGAAGGGTCCTGACCCAGGTTCGGAGGTTAAGGTTTGCCAAAAAACACCTATACTACTGGCCCTTTCGGTAGTGACCTGCTTGCGCAGGCCAAAGTCTCACCCGAAGCAATATGGGAGGGTGCTGGAACCAGGTTTCCGCACCTTAAGAGAGAGTAGGTAAGTCAAGAAGATCTGTGTTCGTAGCTTATCGGGTTCGCACAAGATATATCTATCTACAGGTTTGTTAACAATATAATCCACAATATAAAATATCTTAATATCTAGTCAATACCTTCACATCCACGTGTGTATCAACAGTTCTCATAACGCATCATTAACAAATTACAGATATACAATAACACAGACAGATTCAAAGCATAAATAGATAATACAACTGTATTTGTAGATACAATATATCCGAAGGTTCACATAAAAATTAACACATCAGATCAGATAACACAGAGATAATTTAACCATATCCGCATATATTATCATGTAAAATCTAGTACAATCCAAACACAACCTGCGCACACAGCCAACAGGGTCCGCACATAGCAGGATTGAGGATCTCCGCGCACACAGCCAGCAGGATTCCTTACCCTAATGACCCAAAAACAGATCTAAAAATTCATACTTAACATCAGAATGAATTCTTTCCTACCTTAAGACTCAAAATGTTCATCTATTTATATCGACTTAGTGTAATATCCCCGAAATTAGGACTGTTAGCAAGGCATGCCTGAAAAACACATTTTTCAGGAATGTATGCTACAACACTAGAAATCAGCCCTTGAATCCCTTATATATGATAATATAAGACCCAAATCCAAGAGTATATCAGAAACAAATCTTTCTAGGTGGGTTAAATAGGTCTCCCACACCTAGTACAACTTAGAAAATGCCCAAAAGTGTGACTGCAACACTATGTGAAAAAACTGCCTAGAAATAACGCAGTTCACCCAGATATATGTAGGAGGTCAATATGTAGGCTCAATCATGTCATTTACATCAGCATATCAAGATTATATTGAAGCCCATACATCATAGAACAAAAAGTAGCAAACTTTACATGAAGAAATGCTCAAAATAAGAGGCTGCAACCATATGATATGACTGTACAAGCTCGACAACATCATTTTATTAGCTAAAAAGAGCTGTAAGCTACACTTCAGATATAGAGCATATATTTTTTTAAAAATATAGATCTATATCAGATATATACACTATAGAGTCTCTTCTTCAAAAGCCCCTTGGGGTTTTCAACAGAAAATGATGTACATGGAGTAGATATGAGATCTAATGCAGTTGATCTGTAGAATGATTCAAAAATTCTGAAGCAAATATATGAATATCTAGATCAGATCTGAATGGAACATGGATTAGATCTGTAATCCACGGATCAACACAGTGAAGGGAAGATTCCCAACACTAGATATCTCTCCTCCTTGAAGTGCCAAAGACCCTGCAACTATCTCCTTGCAAATAACACAGTTATGGAAGATGGAATGCACTGTAGGCTCCAGATCATGATGTGGCCTCAAGCCAAGATCTGAAAATGAGCTCTCCTCATCCAATACTCTCTTACTATGGGGATAGAAGACTTTCCCACTAAAGAGAGGCACTAGAATGGCTTAGATCTGAATAGATCTAGCCTCCACTTACTGCATCTTACAAAGACAACCAAAACCTCAACAAGATCTTCATTGTAGTTGGAAGAAGATCTTGGCCAAATGCCTGATAGTGGTCAAGAAATGCAAGACTCCTCCAAGAGCTACTTAATGGAAGAGGTGGGATTCTCGATCAGGTCCACCCAAGTGTTAAACATCACTATTCTCAGCTAAAAAACTAGAGAATGAGAAGTGTCTAAACAGACAAATCCTTCCAAGACAATATGTTCAACAACAACCTCTCATGCTATCCTCCTCCTCCTTAAATAAGATGGAAACCTTGCCAAACCCTAAACCATCTCAATGATTTAGCTGCATTCAAATGATTAGCCTCCAACTAAAACTGTGTTGTGCATCTAGGTGATTCAATGTATCTAGACAACGTTGTTGATTTGGTCCAGTTGACCCAATCAAATGACTTAATCCCTTTCACACATCAGGGTGTTTTGCTATGGCAACCTAGATTTAGCCTTGTTCACACGGGGCATTGATTTATTTTGCTATTTTAGGAGTTCATTGATCCTCCTTTACAATTTTATTCATGCAACAAGAAAAAATGAAACAAAATTGTACATTCCGATTAGCTTGGGCTTATTGGGAATATTACAATCCTCCCCTCCAAAATGTTTCTTTTCATCAAGCAACTGATAAGGTGAGTGTTGCAACTCATTTCCTCCTCCATTGGTGACACAAACGAATGGTAAGCCTCTCCCATAAGCTAAGTGATCACCAATCCATACATCCATGACTTGTTCCAACAATGTTCTCATGAGATGCAAATAGCTCATCCCATAAGGAAACAACGAATCACATGAAACAACTATGGTTTTCCCAATGCCCTCCTTGAAATATAAGATAGAAATTACAAGGAGTGTAGTCATCCCATAGGGCACATGCAAGCCTTCCCTCCTTCCTCCATACATCCCCATAAAAAGTACAAGTACATCATCAAAATAGGGGATCAAAACAATGTACAAACAAGAATAAATGTGTGCACATGGAGGTGGATCATAGTCCCACATGTTGAACCAGTGCAGAGCATCCCATGCTTGCATCCAATCAATTTGTGGTAAGTAGTTTTCCCACCACTTACTTGCTACCCATACCATATCACCACAGCTGAAAATGTGAGATATATTTGGTGCCTTTGGGAAGCACCCATCATGATGAAAAATCTCCCTTTCTCTTCCAAGGGAGTGGCCCAATTCAAAAAAAATTGGGACCCAATATTGGCCATGAAGCTTACAAAATATATTACTCCTCCTTGGAGTCATGGCCTGCAAAAACATGGTGTAAGAATGCATGAAATCAGAATATAAAACATATGTACTAAGAGCATGTTCTTCACCAACAATCCACCTCCCATCAATGGTTTGGTGCATAGATCTACTCTCTCCTTCAAAGGAAGAAAGAGAGGGCTGATTTAACTCTTCCTTAGAGTCATGTTGCTGCTCCAACTCCACAAGGTCCATGCATCTCTGACAATTTTGATATAGTTCTCTTTCAAATCCCTCCCAATAATAGCTCCTCAAAATGATGTTGTTGAGCTTCATAGAATATGTGTGGCTGAAATAGAATTCTTCATAGGCCCTCTGTAGTAACTTCTCCTTGAGCTTGGAAGCTCTAGAAAAGGAGATCCTACCATGATTATAGATGACTCCATCAAGAATTGAATAGCTCTCTTCATACATCTAGTCATCAAGAATCATGCAAGTATAGAGATACTTGGAATATTCCACCAGCAGTTAGGATTTCCAATAGGGATCTAATGTGCCCAACAATGACTACGATGATAATGTGTCATATGAACTATCTGCCATGTTGTTTTTCTTCTCCTTGACATCTCCCATGCCAAAGGTACTGTTGAGCCCCAAAGATGTCCTTTCCTTTCACAAAACTTCACTTCATTTCCTTTGTCCCTTATCAATTATAGGCTTAAAAGATCAATAGGATTGATTAAAGTCACTTTAGGAATGCATACAATGATTGACTTGCTATATTTTCATGGTTTTGTTGTTGTAGTAATTTTTGACTAGACTCAACTACAGAATGCAGCCATTCCATAGCTAGTCGCCTATTCCACAGATATCTTCATGTTCACATAGGTTACAGGTGTAACTTAAAGGAAAAACGCATATGGTTGAATTCCAGACCTCATCTACATCATTCCTTGCCCTCTACGAAGTGTGAGCAAAAATATCCAAGTGGTTATGCACGTGGAAGAAATCAAAACTAAGAGGTAGACTTCTACCAGGACAAGAACTCTACAGATGGCTTCAGCAAAAGAACGAGGCCTCCACAAGAGTTCTAGTTTGATTTTAATTGAAAAATACACTTATCCCTATTTCTTCTCAGGGGTAGTTATGTATTTCTCTTATAAGAATGACTCGGGAGACCAAGAGACAGTTAGCTAGATTGATGTTTTGTTGTTAGATCTCAAAAGACCGTAATTCTCTATTTTTGGAAGCGTTTTCCTTTAATGAAAGAAGAGCAACTTTAATACAAGATCCGAGGAAATCTTGAGGAGATTTGTGTGCTAATCCGGTGGTAGAGGGCCCCTACTACCCGAGAAGCTCTGTGCATATTGTTTAGATAAGTAACTTTAGCCTTATTTCATTCCTAATTTAAGTAGTTTTCTGAACTTTATGTTTTATGCTCACTTAAATCGGATGTTACAACCATTCTTATTCTTATGAATTGTTCCAAAATATCACTAACACTGAATGAGACATAGCTGTAGTATTTTAGAGCTTAGTTGCATTTTCTTGAACGTTATGTTTTTATGCTCACTCACATCAATTGTTACAGCCAGTCTTGTTCTTATGAATTGTTCCAAAATATCACTAACACTGAATGAGACATAGCTGTAGTATTTTAGAGCTTAGTTGCATTTTTCTGAACGTTATGTTTTTATACTCACTCACATAAAATGTTACAGCCAGTCTTGTTCTTATGAATTGTTCCAAAATATCACTAACACCGAATGAGATAGAGTTTTAGTATTTCAGTGATTAGTTTCACTTTAGCTCATCTGTAATACTCCGGAGGTTAATTTCACTCTAGTTCAGTTCTGTCCACTATATTTCAAGTTTGATTGATTGCATTCTAGTTCAGTTCTATTCAATGTATTTTAAGTTTTATTAGTTAGTTGTATTCTTGTTCTGTTCCATTAGACTTCAAGGCCTTCATTATTTACAAACTGCTCTTGTTCTTAATCTCTATTAATACATCATTATCATAGGAACAAGAATTGGTAATGTCATTTTGAAGTCTTGACTGTTCTGCAAATTCTCATAATTTTACAAACTGCCTCTTTCCAAAACTATTCCAAAAGATTTATAACCTTTGAATGAGGTTTAATAGTGACATTGTGAGTTGTATAATGGATTGATTTTAGTATCTTAAGTTAATTTAGAGTAGATTTCCTTTCTATGTTATAGATAATCTTTTCCGAATGTGTTCCAACAAATCTCTAACCATGGATGAGGTTTTCTCTGTGATATTGTAGGTTGTTTTTTACTTAGAATAAATTCATTGCATTAAGCTCATCCTTTTCTCAAGTTGTTCCAATATATTTCTAATGAATGAATTGGACTGAGTTCATTTTATGAGTTATTGTCAAGTTTTGCATTCACTATTCTTTAGTACCATACATAGTTTAGAATAGATTTTTCTCTGTTTTAGTGTGACCAACAACTTCTCTTTACCAACACTTAGTTCTTTTCCTCTTAGCATAAAAACACAAAAATACAAAACCAAAAACATTAGAAAAACACTAAACACAATGAAGTAGGAAGCATATACCTAGGCACATATAGTGCACTTCACTTCAACAGTTTACTAGCCCTGGTTGACAATTTATGACATCAATTTAGGAACACTAAGTTGAACAGACATTTTGACGCCGTTGTCGGGGAAGTGTAACTAGGTAGCCCTGTTTCTTACCTCCCAAAAACAATGATATGCGTAGAGAAAGAGACTCAAGGGGTAGATTCATAAGAAGCAGAAGCTTGACTCCTAGAACACCACTTGTTCCACCGAGACCAAGAGCCAGCACACCTCCAACTCAAACCCACATTCCATCCTTTACTGATCCTAGAATTCCAGAGGACTTAAGATCAGATATTCCATTAGAAATACCTTCCACTTTATCCACTGAACCTGTCTTAGAAGAATATTCATGGACCCCTACTAGGGACATAAAATTTTCAACTTCCACAGAAGAATCAACTATGGCAGAAGAAGAGGGAGGAGGAGTCTTTAATGGAGAACACACACTACTTGGAGGGGGTAGAGGTAGAGGTAGAGGAGAAGGAGGTAGAGGTGCAGAAGGAGAAGGAGGTAGAGGTGAATAAGGAGGCAAAGGAAGAGGTAGAAGGGAAATGGGAAGCTCTTTTGGGTTTCCTATAGTAGATGAAGAAACCAATGCAACTATGAAAAACATTTCTACCTCTGTCCTTCCAAAATTTTATGGACTGAAAACTGAAGATTATGAAACCTTTCTATTTGAATTTGAAGCCCTATGTAGAACCTATGACTACTTACAAGATGCTCAAAAACTTAAACTATTCCCTTCAACATTGAAAGGAGCAGCATTAAAATGGTTTATAAGTTTGATCAACAGTTCTATTAGGACATGGGAAGACATGAAACAGGAATTTTTAGAGAGGTATTTGGATTACTGTATGCCAGTCAACCATAAGGAGGAAGTGTTTAAAGTTCTACAAAAAGAGGATGAAATCTGGAAGATTTGTTGGAGAGATTTAACTACAACATCAAAAGAGAAAAAATGGAAAACTTAGACCAAGATACTTTGAAATCTCTCTTGTTGAAGACAATTAGGGATGAATGGTTAGATATCCTTAACATGATGGGAAAATGGGATATATCTCAGTTCACATTACCTGAAATAGCTGAATTATGTATCAACCTTTCAAGAGGGAAATCTAAAACTGTAAAAGGACCAAGAGACCCTACGCTTGCAAGGGCAAGTAAGTCTGCTTCTCGGACAGTAAGTAGGAAAGAAATAGGACATATGCTTGATGAATTAAAATCTGATATTTTAGGGAATATTAGTGAACAAATAGACACCCTTAAGTTACAAAACAAGAAAAAAGCTAAATCTGATGCCTTAGCAATTTTTTTTCCCAAATGTTGAAAAAAGCATGCCTTGAGAGAGTGCCCTTTGGATGCAAAAGTAGTAGAGACTTGTGTAATTTGTTCAGAAAAAAATGAGACCAATAGTTGTCCTTCACTTCCTAGTCTTAATGTTGTCTTTCAAGAAGAAACCCCTACAAATTCCACAAAATCTCTCAATTTTGTCTCTAGAAGGCTTTGGCAAGGACCTCAAACACAAGGATTCCATGATCAACTGTATAATCAACCCCCACCAAATTGGAATTCTTGGCAGCAACCTTGGCCCCAATTCCAGAATCAATCTTAAACTTGGGCACAAGGAGCATAAAATCCCTATGGAAGATACTCTCAATACTATCAATATCCACCATCCTATCCACCATATCCACATTTCCCTCCTCAACAAAATTTTCAACAAAATTCTCAACAGAATCCTCAAAATCCACAACATCAAATTGACCACTTCCATTACCATTTCCTCAGAAAACAACTCAGTTTCCTGCCCAACCCATACCAAACCCCAACAATAAACATCCTCAGAACACATACATAATAGAAGGTTAACAGTTTCCAACCTATTTGATCACTCCTTTAGACCTTAATGATGTTCAAATTAGGTATGGAAGAATACTTTAAAAGAGGAAACCTTCTGTAATCATACAAGAAAAAAACAACTCTGAGGAAGATTCTCTACGGGTAAATAAAAGTCTTGAAGAAGACACATCTTTTCAAGACCCAAACATTGAAAAATTAAAACAAAAAGAACCAATAATTTCAACTCCTATATTAGAGCAGCCATCAACATCTACTTCTACACCTCCCTTTCCAGAAAGATTACAAATTGATAGGGGTGTAGAAAAAAAAATTATGGTGCCTAATTATGATTTCTTAGATGAGCTGAGAAATGTTTGGATTAAGATCCCATTATTACAAGCTATCAAGGAAATTCCAATCTTAGCAAAGACAATAAAGGAGTTGAGCATGAAGAAAATAGGAAAACGAATAAGAGAGACAAAGAAAATTAAACTGGCAGGAAAAATAGCAGATATCATGATGGGTAAGATTGCCATTCCAAAGTATCTAGACCCAAGAAATCCAATTGTTAAAATACACATCAATGGAACTGAGATCCAAAACACACTTATTGATTTAGGAGCAGCAATCAATATCATGAGTAGACAAATCATGGATAAACTGAAACTTCCTAATATTATTTTTACACCCACATTATTACAATTAGCAGACAGATTTGTAATCAAACCTGATGGGGTAATAGAAGACATTCCAGTGTCCCTAGATTCTTGGGAGTATCATGTGGATTTTATGATCCTAACTCCTAAGAATAATCTAGGAGGGCATCCTATTATATTAGGAAGACCTTGGTTAGCTACAACTGATGCTTTCATTAGTTGTAGATCCGGTGATATGTACATCTCTGATGGTAGTTCAACTAAGAAATTTACCTTGTATCCTCCAACAAGAACAATTACAGAATTAGATGATACTCAATGGATAGAGGATGAAGAAGACTTACAACCTCTCTTCACAATTTCAGAAATTAGTGAAGATAGCCAGATTCTGAATACCTTAGAAAACTTTGAATCCTCTTCGGAATACAAACATGAAAAATTTCAAGAAGAATCCAACATTGAGTTTTTATCATCAAGGCAGATGTCTCTCTATTCTATGGATAAATTTGGCAGCTCTACAATTGAGATATTTCCAGGCAAAACTTTAAACATAAACAAGAACCTAGAGAAATCTCAACAAGAAGAGCTAGTCAAGATATTACAGAGACATTCTTCTGCATATGCATGGGAGTACAATGATATGAAAGGGATAAGCCCCAAGACTTGCACTCATCACATCTATATAGAGGAAAATTGTAAACCAATCAGACAACCTCAGAGAAGGATGAATCCAAATCTTAGGGAGATTGTTAAAGAAGAATTGCAGAAATTATTGAATGTCAACTTTATCTATCCTATTTCAGATAGTCAGTGGGTTTCTCCTTTGGTAATTGTGCCAAAGAAAAATGATAAATGGAGGGTATGTATTGACTACCGAGAATTAAACAAAGCTACTCTTAAAGATCATTTTCCCCTACCTTTCATAGATCAGGTGTTAGATACATTAGCTGGAAAAAAGTACTTCTCATTTTTAGATGGGATTAGTGGTTATAACCAAATTCAAGTAGCACTTGAAGATCAAGACAAAACCACATTTACCTGTCCTTGGGGTACCTATGCTTACCGAGTATTGCCATTTGGGCTATACAATGCACCTGCAACATTTCAAAGGGCAGTACTAGAAATTTTTTTAGATCTAATACATGATTGTGTGGAGGTATATATGGATGATTTCACAGTTTATGGAAACACATTTGAAGAAGCCTTAGCAAACTTGGAAATTTTTTTAAAGAGATTTAAAGAAGCAAATATTTCACTAAGTCATGAGAAGTGTTTTATGATGTTTTCTGAAGGAATTCTTTTAGGACATCACATTTTAGGGGATGGGATTAGAGTTGATGAGTCAAAAGTTGAAGTCATCTCTAACTTATCTATTCCAAGTTGTCAAAAAGATGTTAGGAGTTTTCTAGGATTTACAGGATATTATCGAAGGTTTATAGAAAACTTCATCAAGATAGCATCTCCACTTTTCAAATTACTTACCAAGGATTGTGAATTCAAGTGGAATCCTGATTGCCAGTTAGCCTTTGAGACCCTGAAAACAAAAATCTCTGAAGCACCTATTTTAAGGGGACCTAATTAGATGTTACATTTTCATATTTCAACAGATGCCTCAGATACATCTTTAGGAGCATTATTGGGACAAAAAGACCTAATTCCTTATGCCATCTACTATACAAGTAAAAATTTAACTCCTTCAGAGTTAAATTATTCTGTAACTGAAAAAGATTTTTTAGTTGTTGTTCATGCCATAAACAAATTCAGACACTATATAACAAGCTATGAAACTTTTGTTCACACAGATCACTCTGCAATTAGATATCTAATGAATAAATCAATTACTAATGGCAGAGTCATAAGATGGTTATTGCTTCTACAGGAATTCAACATTATCTAGACTCTAAAACATTAAAGACAACACCCTAGTTGAAGACCAATTCCCTGATGAATATCTTTTTGCAATTTCTACTCATACTCCTTGGTTTGATGACATTGCTAATTATTTAGTTTCAGGGAAATTTCCTTCAATAATGAATGCAAGAGACAAAAGAAATATCATTGATGACATTGCAAAATATTCATGGACTTCTAATGAGTTTATACAAAACAGGTCCAGATTTTATCATTAGGAGATGTGTTCGGGAAGATGAGATGCCTGAGATCCTCAAGGCATATCATGATGAACCTTGTGGAGGACACTTTGCTGATAAAAGGAAAAATTATAAGGTCCTTCATTTAGGATACTATTGGCCATCCCTTTTTAAAGATGCTAAAGAGTATGTCAAAAGGTGTGACAGTTGCCAAAGAGTAGGGAAACCTTCTCCTTCAGGTGAGATACCATTGCAGCCTCAGGTACATATTGAACCTTTTGAGAAATGGGCTTTAGATTTTGTAGGACCTATTAGTCCTCCATCAAGACAAAGAAATATATATTAGTTTGCACTGATTATGTTACCAAATGGGTAGAGGCAAAACCATTACTTTCTGCTACTGAAGCATTTGTATTTAATTTTCTTTTCGAGGATATTTTTACTTGTTTTGGTGTCCCAAGGGAAATTGTTACAGATCAAGGAGCTCAATTCACATCAAGGATAGTGGAACAAATGATGGAGAGGTACAAAATCAGACACATAAAATATACTCCCTATCATCCACAAGCAAATGGTCAAGTGGAATCTCCCAATAAATTCATTGAAGGGATCCTAACAAATACTGTTTATTTACATAGAAGAGATTGGGCAGATAGGCTTCCTGAAGCCTTGTGGGCCTATAGAACTACATGGAGAAGCACAACAGGTCATACCCCTTATGAAATTGTTTATGGAAAACAAGTTTTGTTTCCCATAGAGTTTCAGATTCAAACTTTTAAAATGGCAGTTCAACTAGGACTTGATCTAACAGAGGCACAAAAGCACAGATTGGAGCAGATTAATGAATTGGATGAGGTCAGACAAGATGCAGTATAGAAAACAAGTATAGTCCAGCAACAAAGGACTAAATGGCATGATAAATACATCAAAGAAAAGAAGTTCAAAGAAGGTGACTGGGCTCTCTTGTTTGATTCAAAGTTAAAATATTTTCAAGGTAAATTCCAAACACATTGGCTTGGGCCATATGAAATTATGAAATTTTTTGACAATGGAGCAATAAAAATCAGGACAGTAGATGAAGAGAAGGTCACTTTTCTTGTAAATGGTCATAGATTGAAGCTGTATCATAAGCCACTTTCAAGAGAAGAATTTGTCAAGAGATTGGAGGAAAACAGTGATGTGAAGTTAATGAAGAAGAATTTTTCTTCTTCATCAACTTAGTTGAATTTTATGAATTAAAATGCATGAAAATAAATAAATAAATAAAAATAAAATAAAATAAAATAAAGTATAAACATGAAAACTAATCACTGATTAGCATGTTTATACAGAAAAGATAAAGTGAAAATCAGAATCCTTTTGACACTTTAGCTTTTCAAATTTGTTTTTTTTTTGCAAGCAGCTATCACAAAATCACAAGTCTCACTCCATCATGTCTCACTCCATTCATATTTCATTCACTCCATTCATTCATATTTCATTCACTCCATTCATCCATACTTCATTCATTCCATTCCATGGTCCACCTCATTTTCATCTCAGATTTTTAAAATTTGATCTCTTTCTGTAATTGAATATTGCAAATCATAAGTTGCGGGCCACTTTTCATATTACAATCCACTTTACATTTATGATCCATTTCATTCCATTACATTTCACTTCACTCATGATCCATTACACCATATTTCATGATCCATTCTAATTCACTTCATACAACATTCCATTCCATGTTTCAAAGCTCCTACAAGTATATTCTACAGCCAGATATTCTGCAGTTAGACATTCTGCAGCCAGCCAGACATTCTGCAGCAAGCTAGACATTCTACAGCTAGATACCCTGCAGGCAACTATCCAACAACCACTTGTTCAGCAGCAAATTGACCCTGCACACCTATGTCAACAAGAAAAATCAAATGGATTATGAAGAATGGAGAATCAATGATTTTCAAAGGAGGACAAAGTATATCAAAACCACAAAAATTAAAGGAAAGGAAAAGGTAAAGTTGTGAAATTATTATGATGACAGAATATGAAAGTTATAGTATAGTTAAGTCATGTATGATTCAAAAAGTTGTTTTGATTATTCGTGTTGATCATGCCTATTAAACCTATCATAAAAAATTTGGACAAAATCCCTTCCATTCCACCATATCAAATCATCATTTAAAACTTAATAGTTAAGTACTGAAGTGACCTATTTGGTCACGTCACTAGCTCGAAGTATTCAGTGATGATTTTGAATTTCTCAGAGATGTTTCCGCAGTCTTTTCTTCCATGATGGCTCTCAAACTCATTAATTCGCGTGAATCACCCTCACCATATTTCACTCATTCTATAACCTCTTCATGTCATCCTTCCGTAGCTAATTCCTACTGCATAAACAGATAAGGCACCTTTAGGGTAAAAAAACTCTCTAACAACCATTTTCACCGTGGATAGAAGAGCAATAAATTGAAGGTTGAGAAGAGAATCCATGGGTCTCATCGTAAGGTCCGAACCAGTTGGAACCATATACTTAGAGGGTTACCCAAAAATTAGAGAAATGCTACAGCAGGTTGGGTGGTTACAGTTTTTGGAAAAAATCAATGGTTTTCATAAAGAGGTAACTAAGACATTTGCATGGTCCTTCAATGGAGCAGAAGTTGAAATAGGAGATGTTAAATTCACTATTACAAAATCTTTCATTGCAGAAGCAGCAGAATTACCCAGGCAAGGTGAATGATGGTTCAAAAATAAGGAATTTCATAATGAGGCATGGAGGCAAATGCTCAAAACACCAGGTATGGATATTTCAATTTTTAAGAAGGGCATTCCTAGCTCAGCACTGAAGAATAAATGGCGGAATATGTTGCTCATTTTGCAAAATTTTATAACTTGTGAGGGAAGGTTTGGTACCTTATATATTTATCATATTCGGCTAATGATGCATTTCTTAGATGAAGAAATCAATTTAACCTTTTCCTTACTTCATAGCCTAAAGAGAATGGCCTCTAATGTTCAAAAGAGGGTTCAATTCTTGGAAACCACTTTATATCACCATGGCCTAGTTAAAATTCTAATTGAACATCATTTGAGAAAGGTGGGAGACAATTGGGATGAGTTCCTAGTGAGGAATAACTTTGAAGAACCCAAGGAATCTCCATCTGAAGGCAAACTTACACGAAGAAGCAGGAGAAGGAAAATTTCCAAATCTGTTGAAACTAAAACTGGTAAGTCCATACAAGAGGACAGTGAGAAGATAATTTCTAAGAAATTGGTTGAAATTAAGAAACATCTTAAAAATGAGAAGATGATAAGAAGGTATGCCAAGGAGAGAGGTGAAGGACCATCTCAACCAAGATGAAGCCATAGTCTTAGAGGTATATTGAAGAAAACAGAGGTTAGACAAACGAGAATCATAAACATTGAGGATGAAGAGACACCAACTGCTAGATCATCTGAGTACCAGTACGAAGAGGATATTGATGAAGGAACTCCAGAGATAGACCCAGCACAACAACAAATCTCTAATTATGTTGAGTCATTCGAAAAGAGAGCCTCAGGAAGTAGAGGAAGAACTCCTAGCCCACCAGAATCTGCAATTGATGTACTAAAAAGAGACAAATATGAATTAGAAGTAATCAACAGACATATAAAGAATGAAAATGAAATTTTAAGGGAGCAGGTTAAGCTAAAAAGTGATATGAATACAACTCTCTTTCTGCAAATGGAAAAATTGTACAAGGCTAGTGAGAAGCTGAAGAAGAAAAACAAAAAGTTGAGCAGGGCACTTATAAATTTGAGATTCAACTTGGTCATAAGGAAGCCTAGGAGGCCATTGAATATCAGGCAAAGAAGAAGAAGGAGCCTAGATGTCCTAGCAAAAGTCTCAGAATACATGAATTGATTGCATGAGGACATGCAAAAGCTTTGCAGTGGGGGTATGTTGAGCCCCAAACATGTCCTTTCCTTTCACCAAATTTCACTTCATTTCCTTTGTGCCTTATCAATTATAGGCTTAAAAGATCAATAGGATTGGTTAAATTCACTTTAGGAATGCATACAATGATTGACTTGCTATATTTTCATGGTTTTGTTGTTGTAGTAATTTTTGACTAGACTCAGCTACAAAATGCAGCCATTCCGTAGCTAGTTTCCTATTCCGCAGCTATCTTCATGTTCACACAGGTTACAAGTGTCACTTAAAGGAAAAAATCATATGGTTGAATTACAGACCTCATCTACATTATTCCTTGCCCTCTACGAAGTCTGAGCAAAAATCTCCAAGTGGTTATGCACGTGGAAGAAATCAAAACTAAGAGGTAGACTTCTACTGGGACAAGAACTCTACAGATGTCTTCAGCAAAAGAATGAGGCCTCCACAAGAGTTCTAGTTTGATTTTAATTGAAAAATACACTTATCCCTATTTCTTCTCAAGGGTAGTTATGTATTTCTCTTATAAGAATGACTCAGGAGACCAAGAGACAGTTAGCTAGATTGATGTTTTGTTGTTAGATCTCAAAAGACCGTAATACTCTGTTTTTGGAAGTGTTTTCCTTTAATGAAATAAGAGAAACTTTAATACAAGATCTGAGGCAATATTGAGGAGATTTTTGTGCTAATCCGGTGGTAGAGGGCCCCTACTGCTCGAGAAGATCTGTGCATATTGTTTAGATAAGTAACTTTAGCCTTGTTTCATTCCTAATTTAAGTAGTCTTATGAACTTTATGTTTTATGCTCACTTAAATCGGATGTTATAGCCAGTCTTATTCTTATGAATTGTTCCAAAATATCACTAACACTGAATGAGACATAGCTGTAGTATTTTAGAGCTTAGTTGCATTTTCCTGAACGTTATGTTTTTATGCTCACTCACATCAAATGTTACAGCCAGTCTTATTCTTATGAATTGTTCCAAAATATCACTAACACTGAATGAGACATAGCTGTAGTATTTTAGAGCTTAGTTTCATTTTCCTGAAAGTTATGTTTTGATGCTCACTCACATGAAATTTTACAGACAGTCTTGTTCTTATGAATTGTTCCAAAATATCACTAACACCGAATGAGATAAAGCTGTAGTAATTCAGTGATTAGTTGCACTTTAGTTCATCTGTAAAACTCCGGAGGTTAATTGCACTCTAGTTCAGTTTTGTCCACTACATTTCAAGTTTGATTGATTGCATTATAGTTCAATTCTGTTCAATGTATTTTAAGTTGTATTAGTTAGTTGTATTCCAGTTCTGTTCCATTAGACTTCAAGGCCTTCATTATTTACAAACTACTCTTGTTATTAATCTCTATTAATACATCATTATCATAGGAACAAGAATTGGTAATGTCATTTTGAAGTCTTTACTGTTCTGCAAATTCTCATAATTTTACAAACTGCCTCTTTCCAAAACTATTCCAAAAGATTTCTAACCTTTGAATGAGGTTTAATAGTGACATTCTGAGTTGTAGAATGGATTGATTTTAGTATCTTAAGTTAATTTAGAGTAGATTTCCTTTCTATGTTACAGATAATCTTTTCCAAATGTGTTCCAACAAATCTCTAACCATGGATGAGGTTTTCTCTGTGATATTGTAGGTTGTTATTTACTTAGAAAAACTTCATTGCATTAAGCTCATCCTTTTCTCAAGTTGTTCCAATATATTTCTAATGAATGAATTGGACTGAGTTCATGTTATGAGTTATTGTCAAGTTTTGCATTCACTATTCTTTAGTACCATACATAGTTTAGAATAGATTTTGCTCTGTTTTAGTGTGACCAACAACTTCTCTTTACCAACACTTAGTTCTTTTCTTCTTAGCATAAAAACACAAAAATACAAAACCAAAAACATTAGAAAAAAACTAAACACAACGAAGTAGGAAGCAGATACCTAGGCACATATAGTGTACTTCATTTCAATAGTTTACTAGCCCTGGTTGACAATTTATGACATCAATTTAGGAACACTAAGTTGAGCAGACAAGTACATGGTGGAAGGTTGCCAGTCCTTCCTTGCTGCCCTCCTTGCACATGCACATGCTCAAAAGAAAATGGAAGTTCTTGGAAGTTAGTCTCCCATGGAAGGCTATCATCTATCCAAAACCTCCTTGGTTTTGCCAAAGTGTGCATGTGTGACCACCATCTCTCATCCTATATCGAAGAGGATCCTCTAAACAAGTTTGTCTTCTGATTCAAGGATTGCCTTCCTTGCTTCATGATGGTGTCATCCTTCATTCTTGTAGCATATTTTATTAGTGCAATATGAGATGAGAGAATGGATAGTGATGTTCAGGGAAAAATTCTTTCCCTCTCCTTGTACTTTCCCCGCACTCTCAGCGCTGAAGCATGGTCTTCTAATGCTTCCCCCCTCCTTGGATCTATGAAAGGAGCATCAATGCATGGAACATATTTCATCAAATCTGAATAAGGTGGTCTCCCAAGTGGTATACCACAATATAATGATGTCTCATGGCTCATTCCCATGTGCACAACAGATGGGAACATATTATTACTGCTTCCACTGCGCAAATCCATCTCTGATTGCTATGTGGAAGTATCATGATAAGGAGAAGTTGGAGCAACTACCCTATCTTCTTCTTCATCACCCACCTTCTGCAAGATCTCACAATCTAAGGTGATCTCTTTAGATGCAGTTAACTCATGAACACCCATCATCTCCTTGGTGTCAAGAGTCTTGATCACAAAGGACTGATCCATCATAGTGTGTGTTCCAAAAAGTGGATGCAGTGTTGGAACACATTTCCTCCATTGTTTTGTCTCTTTGTCTATCATCATAGATACATGCTTCTCATATTCTTCATGTACAAGATCCTTGGGGCCTTCTTGCAAAGATACAAGAGCCCTCTTAGTGGAAGCAATGGATTCATCTCCATCTCTCAATAAAAATAGATCTTCTCCTACTGTCACAGCACTGGAAGAACATTTCAGTTCTTCTTCTTTCTTCTCCTCATCAATGGAGTATGCCTCATCAATAAGAGATCCTTTCTCTTGATCTCTCTTTGAAAAAGAGACACTCATGTCTTCTTCTTGAGAAGAAGGTCCTTGCTGAAGTGGGGCCTTTGCCCTTGGCAAATCATGTAGCAGATCATTAACCCCTTCAACAATGTTCTGAAATGGAGTTTATTTCATGGATATTTCCATCTCATGCAAAGGTTTAGATTTCTTGGGCTTAGTTTGTTTACCCGCAGAAATTTTAGATGGCATAGAATCAAATATTTTCACTAACCTCCTAGTGAACTTTGCATAAGTAGAGATGTTTACATTTTTTAATGAAGAAGACTCAAATAACCACCAGGCATAAGCTTAACCTTGGAGGTGCAGCGTTGCTACTCTTATGGCTTCTTCTTCAAAAACTTGATGCAGCTAAAAATATGTGTCCAACTCCTTTACCCAAGACTTGGCCGAGTTCTTAGGTGAGCCATCAAAAGTAGGCATAAAAGTTCTACCCAAGGTGCACTGCATGCACCCTCTTCTTCTCATATTTCTGTTGGATCTTCTTTCTTATTTGAGTTGAAAAAGCTATGGGAAGCTTAGATTCTCTCTAAATCTTTTATACTGAGATTCATATTCTTGGAGATAGTCACCAAGAGTCTCCTCTTTTGGTGTCTCTCCTTCTTCTCCTCCTCTTGCAAGGAATGTAGGCATGCTACAACGTTGTAGATCAGATTGTGTGGCTGAATGCTCACACACATCATATGAAGTAGTGGGGCTTCCTTCATGTGAAAACTTTTTCAAAATATTTTCTTGTATTTCATTCCTCACTCCCCTGATTTCATTCTTCAGCTCATGCATAGTTTGGAACAGAGTTTTTGAGAACTCTTTCCCTTTCAATATTCCAGATAAAGGGTTTGGGCCCTTTACTTCTGTGTCTTTAGTGTAACCACACTTCTTCATAATTATTTTCTTTCCATGAAAATACATATTGGATCTCCAGTAAGCACAGGCTGTGCCAAGATAGTTACTCTGATACCACTGTAATATCCCCAAAATTGGGACTGCTAGCAAGCCATGCCTGAAAAATGTATTTTCAGGAATGTATGCTACAACACTGGAAATCAGCCCTTGGATCCCTTAGATCTAATAATCTAAGACACAAATCCAAGAGGATATCAGAAACAAATCTTTCTAGGTGGGTTAAACAGGTCTCCCACACCGAGTACAACTTAGAAAATGCCCAAAAGTGGGACTGCAACACTATGTGACAAAACTGCCCAGAAATAACGCAATTCAGCCAAATATATGCAAGAGACCTATTTTTAGGCTCAATCATGTCATTTACATCAGCATATCAAGATTATATTGAAGCCCATACATCATAGAACAGAAAGTAGCAAACTTTACATGAAAAAATGCTCAAAATAAGAGGTTGCAACCATATGATATGACTGTAAAAGCTTGACAAAGTTATTTTATTAGCTGAAAAGAGCTATAAGTTACACTTCATATCTAGAGCAGATCTATGTACAAAAATATGGATATATATTAGATCTGTACACTATAGAGTCTCCTCTTGAAAACCCCCTTGGGGTTTTCAACAGAAAATGATGTACATGTAGTAGATCTGAGATCTAATGCAGCTGATCTACAGAATGATTCATAATTTCTGAAGAAAATACATTAGTATTCAGATCAGACTTGAATGGAACATGGAGTAGATCTGTAATCCACGGATCACCATAGTGAAGGGCAGATTCCCAACACTAGAAATCTCTCCTCCTTGAAGTGCCCAAAGACCCTGCAACTTTCTCCTTACAAATAACGCAGTTCTGGAAGATGGAATGCACTGTAGGCTCTAGAGCATGATGTGGCCTCAAGCCAAGATCTAAAAATGAGCTCTCCTCATCCAATACTCTCTTACCAAGGGGATATAATACTTTCCCACTAAAGAGAGGCACTAGAATGGCTTAGATCTGAATAGATCTAGCCTCCACTTGCTGTAGCTTAGAAAGACATTCAAACCCTCAATAGGATCTAGGTTGTAGTTGGAAGAAGAGTTTGGCCAAATTCTTGATAGTGGTCAAGAAATGCAAGACTCCTCCAAGAGCTACTCAATGGAATAGGTGGGATTCTCGATCAGGAACACCCAAGTGCTAAACAACACTATTCTTTGCTAAACAGCTAGAGAATGAGAAGTGTCTAAACAGAAAAATCCTTCCAAGAAAATATGTTCAACAACAACCTCTCATGTTGTCCTCATCCTCCTTAAATAAGATGGAAACCTTGCCAAACCCTAAACCATCTCAA
Source organism: Pinus albicaulis (assembly GCA_034641835.2). NCBI lineage: Eukaryota > Viridiplantae > Streptophyta > Pinopsida > Pinales > Pinaceae > Pinus > Pinus albicaulis. Next base: position 411,949,029 of record CM076584.1, on the reverse strand, counting down.
TGATTTAGCTGCATTCACATGATTAGCCTCCAAATAAAACTACGTTGTGCATCTAGGTGATTCAATGTATCTAGACAGTGCTGTTGATTTGGTCCAGTTGACCCAGTCAAATGACTTAATCTGTTTCACACATAAGGGTGTTTTGCTAAGGCAACCTAGATTTGGCCTTGTTCACATGGGGCATTGATTTATTTTGCTACTTTAGGAGTTCATTGATCCTCCTTTACAATTTTATTCATGAAACAAGAAAAAATGAAACAAAATTGTACATTCCCATTAGCTTGGGCTAATTGGGAATATTACACTTAGCCTACGCTTCCAATGGTTCACAAACCGTGGTTTGCAGACTCTTCATCTACCCTTGACCCATTACAAGGCATTCAAGGTTTCAACCCACCCCAAAACCCCTGTGTTAGACTAATTAAGACAAAAAATATACAAAATTGTACAAAATTCGTAGCTTTATGGGACCCTGTTCCAATAGAAGGGAACATAGAAAGATGTTACCAATCCCCCTCAATGGGATGGGTTCTTTTATGTCCTGAGCGCTTCAGATCTAAGATCTCTCTCTCTTGATGGTGTAGAAAACCCAGACAAAAATGGAACTCAAAGGGAGCTCACAAGAAAAAAGGTAGAAAAATATGATAATGATGGAGGATCAAAGTTAGAACAAAAGTATAGATCTAGAGTGATCTTCAGGCAACAAAAGGTAGTGAATGAATGGAAAAACCCTTCTATTTATAACAAAATCTTAAGTTAGTCTAGATATTGCTGCATAATTAAAATATTATTAACCAAATCTAGATCTAACTTTTATGGAATATTTTATTATATTTGTTGGAGGGAAAAGGAATTTGAATTTGGTCAAATCCCTTTATTTGTAGATAATAAATAAATAAGTGGTTTATTTATTATTTTAAGAATGTGGTTGAGTAATAATTAAATGAATAGTGATTTATTCAATTATTTATAAATGATTTATTCAATGAAAGATTTGATCAGGCAATTATTGTGAGAGCCGCAAAAATTTGATTACAAAATTAGCAGTGCACAAGAGGTTGCTACCAATTTTTCAGACCTAGAGTTTGATTTACGATACCTAGGGTTTGATTTTATAAAAAAACTGGAAGAAATTAAGGATCTTAGTAGGGCAGTATTGGCTGAGCGGTAATTTGTCGAGGGAATTAGCAACGAACAAAGATAGGAGGGAGAGGATGAAGAGATTGAGGATTTTATAAGGCAGGTGTTGTTGGATCAAGAACCAGATGAGGGAATTAGCAGGCGCGGACAAGAGATTTCTTTAGATTATCCTGAGTCCCTGCACGTTGATTTTATGGAAAGACACAACGGCGTGGATGATCGAAGAAATGCTGGTGAATAAATTGGGGATTTGGAACTAAAACCTTATAATAATGAAAACGATCAGTTTTTTTGCGACCTTTTCACTACAACAGACTCATTTTGGAGATGTTATTCTCGTGATATTTATTATTTAGGAGAATATCCACTGCACGTCACAGAGCCAGATGGGAACATTGGTCATGATTTGACAAAATTAGACGCAGGTAACGTAATAATTACTCCGATCTCTGAGAAAATTCCAGGAAATATAAAATTAGAATCCGATAGAAATTTCGAAGAAGGAAGTACTAGCAGCTTCTGCAAGGAGGTTCCAGAGATATATTTCTACTACGATGAATTGATTACAGATAGTAACTCCAAAGATGTAGAAGAGTCAGATGTAACTCCAATTTGAGAAATTGATGGACCTAAACATCACCAAACTTTTTGCATCCAAAGATCAGAAGTTTAACGTTAAAGAACTCTGTTTTCGAACACTATATCAGGAGCAATAAACCCTCAATTTAGTCTGTCATTGATTTAATTTCTTCATTACTGCTGTGTTCAACTCAATTGATTTGTATGAATTGATGTGGTTTCCCAAATATTTTGCTCATAATTTATAATACATTCCCGTTTGGATTATATTGAATATCATTAAAGTAAGAGCCTGGTCTTTCTGTTCTCTCATTCCTAAAGGCTTGCGTTGGTTGGTTTGAAGTAAATAACAGTAATCGAATGCTTTTATTCGAAAATAATTAAAAATAGTTATTATATTTTCTTGAAATTACAATCTTATACGTTAACTTGGGCATTTATACTGCAGTATGCTTTCTTGAGGAATGATATCATGTGAGTCAGTTTCCACTTTGAATTTTAGATACGAAGAGTAGACCCCAATGTTCTTGATGGATTCGAAATGGTTCTCACTTCAGATGGATTTGAAATGGCTCTCACTTCAGAGAATTTTCTGTATGATTCCATTTTTTGTTTTATCGATCATCCGTATGTTCTGCATTCTTGACGGAATGACAAAAAATGATTGCGATCCAGTCTTTGCCCACCTCTCAGAGCTGCGTGAAAGTATAGGATTTCGCTGCGGGAGATATTCTCTAATTATTACGCTGCTGAAATTAACCAGCCTAGGGTTTCTTTAGCAGGAATTTAATGACGGAATTAACAAGGAATGTTATTTAAATAATGTCTAAATAATTATTCCTAGAAAATAATAAGATAAATAGTTATTTATCTAATTAATTTTCCTGTTTTGGGTTAAATATGACTAGGAATATTAATTAAACTCCTGTTTAACTAATTATCCCTTGAGGAAAATCAAACAAATATGGATTTATTCAATATTTCTTCATGGGGTTTTCTGTTTAGACCATAAACAACTTAATAAATTATGGATTACTAAGTTATTTTTCATAGTGAAAGCAATTTTAGTTAGGGTAAAATTGGTCTTACATGGTGTACTTTGGTCCATCTAATAGTAATAGGTTAGATGACCAAAAATTTGGTGTAACAATAGGATGAGCCACTTGATTCTCTTGAGTTGATCATATCAAGTTTCACTCAGTTTAGATAGAAAGTGTCTTGTACAAACACCTTGCTTCCTTTGAATCTTGGGAAGAAAATAAAGGAAGAATTTACTATTAACTTTTTTGTAATTCATCTATTTGTTGCAATATAAAACATCCTTTGTTCCAATTTCAAGATGTTAACTTCATGGCCATGTGACTGAATATTTCACAGTACCTTTTCTAAGGATTTAGGCCTCCCTCCTTAGCTTGGTACCGTTAGGTAGAATTAGCAAGTAAGTAGTTAGTATTTATAATTTTGTTAATTTACATTTTCTACAATTATGTTTATTTTTTTGTTGCAAGTTTTTTAGTTTCCCTTTGCTAGAATTTCGATATTTTCCTATTCTATAGACACATTACTTACTTTTTGTTGCAAATTTAGGTGATGTAATTTAGGAATTAATTTAATATTTAATAATTGAATAACATATTTATGTAATTGTGCAATTTTTTTTCGTTGTTGCAACTCGCCTATAACTTTACTTTTACTTTATTGAGAGTTATATGATGTTCGCTAATTTTTTATGAGTTATTTGCTTGTCAATGTGTCATTCATTGCATCATAGGAATGTTCCACTGCATGTTTGTTTACTTTTTATGTGAGTGTGTTTATATTCATGAATTGTGATTTACTCTCCCTGCAATTTATGTTTATGCAAGAGTGATTTATTTCATATAAAGTCTTGTTTATTTAGTCAGATTAGTGACCTGTGGAAGAATATTTATATTATATTGTGACAACCATCATATTAATAGCACTTCAATAGGAATAACGGATTGCACTAGCATATATTGTGCATGATAGTTCACAAGTTCCAAATAAACCTTGAATAGACATTTTAAATGTACAACTACTCAATTTCTTAATGAGATAATTAGAAGTAATTGAAAAGCCATCAATAAGATAAAATAATCCCTCCAAAAATAATCAAATAACCACTATATTTTTTTATATTATTTCATAGATATGATACATACAATTTCTCAAGGAAATAATATATTGAAAAAAATATAACAAACACTTTTCATTAGGAAAACTAGAATGTTAGTTGGAACTCATAAGCAGTAATTGCATGAAGGAAGGAAACCATTCACAAGAATACATGATGGATGATCAAATACAAATCAATGGTTTTCCAATACAAATTAAATGTTGTGTGCATGCTATAAGCCCCATAAGAGCATAATTATTTCATATGTCATCCCTTTTTACTATATATTCATTATACGACTAATTAACATCTCTTCAGCTACCAAAATTAACACTACAAGGAAAAGTCCCTCTACTGGATGTTTTTGAGGAACCCATTATAAAAATACCCCAGACATCCTTTTGTACTGGAGGTTACTAGAGGAGGATGGTGGGTGGAGGTTTTTGTGGATGTTTTTCTTCCAGTGCATTTATCATCCAAAAACCTTACCAGTTCGTTCAACTAGAGAAAGCATCGGTGTGCACAAAACATTGGCACACTGGGACGTCGTGTGCTCGGTACAAACCTGCCTAGTGTGTCTTATACTATAGTGCACCCGTGCTTTACAAATGTTTCGCACCGGTGCGTCCTAAAACCCCACGCCAAAACTCAAAAACCCCGATGCGGTTTTAAGAAACTGCACCGATGCGCCTATAAAACCCGTGCATCAGAAAAGGATTAAATAAAAAAAATTGCGTCCAAAAATCCACATTTTTCACTTTTCAATGCTCCAGATCTCTCAAGAACTAGTGCAACTTTACCTTGCGTGAGGTGCCCTGCCATCGATGCTCCCATTGCATGCACTGTTGTTATCCATTGCCCACCATCTCCATTTTGAATTTTGCAAAACGGTGGGAAAATTTAGTTTTGAAAATTATGTCGCCAATATGTGTCCTTAACAGCCAAATGTACAAGTATTTTCCTTGTTTTTCCATAATTAAAAATTTTAGTGGATTATTTTTTCAAATAGCTTAAAATGCACCTTATTTCAAAAAAAAAAATCCTACGCGGTGCGCTCAAGCTTTTCGGCTTGCATCGGTTCGCAGAGCTACTTGTAAATTTATAGGCCGCACCACGACCAGTGCAAATGGTATCCACATCCGTTCTGGGGTGGTAGCGAAATGACGCACCGTGATTTTTTAAAATTAAAAACAAGTGTGGTGCGGTCGGTTACCCGGTTGCACCGTTGACCATGTTGAATTGTTGGAATGCAGTGGGTTGATAGAAATATCTGCCCCAGGGCGGGTAAATTTTTCAACGCACCGCATTCTGAAAATTCAACATGGTCAATGGTGCAGTCGGTTAAATGACCATATAGTTGAATATGTAGTGATGTCAGGAGGGTGTTGTTCTTCCTAAACTATACACCCCAGGGCGTATAGTTTGGTCAGTGCACTTCCCTCTCGACACTAGTCCATAGTCAACGGTGTGGTTTGTTATACCACCACACCGCTAACCTTGTAACAATGCCAGGAGGGCGATGTGCTGAAAATTTGTAGGTGCACTGTCTCCAGTGCACTGAAAAAAAGACGCACTGTTAGCGATCCATGCCTGTTTTTTGTGGCGCACCGACTATTTTTTTTTTCAAAAATTTTATATATGTATATTCCTAAATACATGTATCATTTAATAAAAAATATGTATTTAATATGTCAATCATTCAGCGACTTGAAAGGAGAGAAGAGAGGGAACATCAACAACAACAGGCGTACGAGTATAACATGGTTCGCCTGTGGGAGGCACGAGAGAGGGAGAGAGATGTGTACCCTTGCCCTATAACAATAGCTACCCAGGGGCTCCTTAGGTAGCTAGTGCTCCTCAAGTTATATGAGGAGGCTACATCCCTAAATTTCCATGGTGTGTTTTTGTGACATCTTATCTGCAGGTGGAATGCCCACCTACAAGCTTTTTGGGTTGGTCCTAACCAGTGGTATGTGCCCACTAAGGAGGACATATATTTCTTTACTGGCCTATCGAGGAGAGGGGTGGATTTTCCCTCGTTCCCAGAGGTCCCAGTTGGCTATGCAGCAGGGAATCAGTTGGTGTACTCCTAGAGATACATTAGCACAGATATATTGTTTCCTTCAGATTTTCAGGTCTCTTGAGGTCAGTTACGTATTGATTCATTTGGTAGAGAGGAGGTGAGGTACCTCTCACTTCTGATTTCGACCATTAAGCACAACACCAGCGACGCGAAACACATTAATTTCCAACTTCTATTTTATGTTAATTCTTTGGTATAGGAGCAATGACTTGTGAGGTTGTCTGCCATTTTTTCGCGGCAGTTCTGTACAGCTTTAGAAATATGTCGTGCTCATGCACAAGGGAGGGAAAACTTCCCTTTTGCTTCATATTTTGTTTATTTTTTAGAGGTTTCCAGAGATGAGACCTAATTTTGTTCGGAAGCCTCGTAGGTTGATGCTGCATGTACAAAATTAGATGTGGGGACAGATGATTCCCAAGAGGGGCGAGTCTAAGTTTTCCGCGAGGATATCGTATGATGCAGTGGAGTTGCTAGCCAGTGTTGATGAGCATCCCTTCGTTATGTTCTGATGTCTGTATCCTGGTTTGGATTGGCGAGGGTGTGCCAAAATCCTCTTCACAGATGATGAGCCACGGGATAATAGAGGTAATACTACTGTTTTATTTAAATTTATTCTAACATGTTCTTTAACATTTTTTTATTAAACTTTTTAATGAAATTGTCTAATTATTGTTGTGTAATTATATATATTTTGCAGAAATTGGGTCATTTTATGGCGATGAGATGCCAACACCACCAAATGATCCAGGTGTGGATCCTGATGACGATCAGGATATAGCAGATGCAAAGGATCAATCCGGTGCAGACAGACCTTGTCCTCATGGTGAAATGGTATCGCCTTTTTCTAGGCGTAGGCTCGATAGTAGATTGAGGATGGAGTTGGGTGACCAACTCTGTGCATTTTTTGTGAAGGTGGGAGTCAGGCCCGCCACTATGAGATATATACACGCTAATGCTAGGATGGTACAGATGTGGAGAGGCATGCCATGTGACATGATCACCCTAATGCGGTGTTGTACCTTAAGAAACAATCCCTTGGCTATATTAAGGAATCAGTGCTTAAGACATTTTTACATATATGTCATAGAATTTTAATATCAAAGGTCTCTGCTTAATCACCTTCAGATTTTTTGTTATTAAACCCTCAAGAATCAAATGCAATAAACGCTTTACAATGCCATTATTTGCTAATATCAAATGGAATGATGAGAATCATATGAAGGAAGGAAGCCTAATTGATATGATGATAACAATATCCATCACTTTAAAATTCATAAGAATTATATGGTAGAAGATTAGTTAAAATAAAGGAGCGCACATTAAGGATTTTAACTCTTGTTCACATATGTAAAAAGAGACCTGCAGCTTCATTACTTCATTTTATTCAGGAACAAAAAATACACAATGTAGACTGGAAAACATATCAATATCAACAAATGCCAGAAACTTTCTTTTCATTCATTAATCATTTGAAAATCGAATACAAAATTTGCAGTCTGAAGGTCCAAAAATTGGAACCCTTCTCTTTCTTGTTTACCTCTTTAAATACAATAGAAAGCAATTTGTAACTACTGGAACTAATCCTAACTGCTTCAACTACTTAGGACTTTTTCAACTATCTATTACATGTCATCAAAAATGTCTTATTACAATTACATTCTTTTTAAAAGAGGAAAATAACATGAAACATAAATCCTAATCTATTTGTTGAATGTGGACTGATGATGTTGCTGCTGCATTTCCTTGACTGGTTGGTTTATCTTTCTTTGAAGTCAAGGGATCCTTTGGTAGATATGTCATCTAGGCTCTGCATTCCTTCCATATCTCAATTTTTTTCTTAGGTGAATGAACCAGCTTGTGATATTCAAACCTAAGGGCATTGATTCTTTTGAATGATGGCCTCTATGTAAATAAAGTCTTCACTAACCACAATAGCTCAAAATGTATTTGAAGGAAATTGATCATTGTTGATCCTTTAAGAATCTGAGTCTTTTCATGAGTATTGTCTACCTTGATTTTTTCCAACACCAATAAGGGTTGGTAAGAATCCCATGATAAAAGACTACCTCCAAGACCCCAACATGATGGCGAACCTGCTCTTGCTATTTTGTCAAATAAATTATCAAACTGGCTCGCTACTTCCTTTAGCTCAATCAACTTCTTCTCTATAGAATTCCTGCAATCATTTTTGACAATCATCTTATTAATTTCCACAGCATATAAAATCTCGTCTTTAATATGATTCTCTTCCAACTCTTGATCAGTTTTGGAATCAATGAAATCAATGAATTTTCTTTCCCAAATGGCCCTGTTAAATGTCTTTTTCTTGTCTTCCATGACTTGTTCTTCAAAATCTATGATAATACTTCTTTCCTCTTCTACAACAGTCAGAAAACCCCAAATTGGTTTCATTTCTGCAATGATATCATTCTAGATGATATCCTTAGCCTGTATTAGGGATATATTTCCCTTCAATTTTTCCTTGAAACTTTTAATCTCAGCATCAAAAGTCTAACAATCTGTTCTGTATTTACTGACTTCTCCTTCCTTGGCTTGTATGATCTTTGTTGCTGTCTCCAAATCAGATGATGCCTTTTTGCTATCCCTCTGTGCCATCTTCAATTCAGTAGTAACTTGAGATATTTGTGCTACTGGATCTTCATTACCAGATGGAAAAACAAAAGTATAGGTATGTGATTCAATGTGATTCTGCAATGATAATGCAGCTTGATTTAATTTATTGATTTATTCATCCTTTTGCAAGAGCTTCTGAAGAAGTTTCTCTTTCTCATTTTCCACTTCAGAAACCTTTGCTGCCATGGAGTGCTCTCGTGTAGGCAATTTCAATACAGATATTTCTAATTCAGCACTTTGCAAAAGCTTCTGTACAACAGACCTATCATTTGGATCTACCCCAATATTCACAATAATGTTTTTGAGTTCTTCGTTCTGGATTGTTAAAGCCCTGTAATTTTCTTTCTCTAACATCAATTTCTTGATAACCTTTCCAAGCATGCTTTCAGCCTTCAATGCCATTGCATTGGTTTTGGTTAAGTCATTCACAATCAGTTGACCTATTTGCATATGTAGATTCACTTTGTCAAGAAATGGAATTTTCCTTACATCTACAGTTAAATTCACAGTATTAAAATTATTGGATGAACCAATATACATATCAGAGGGATGTGATAGGAAAATCTTAAATTGATCCTTTTCAAGATCCATTGCAGTGATCAGTCTTGTTTGCTCTAGAGTTATCTAGTACTCATCTTGAGCCTCCATGCTTGCCTTCATTTTCTGATTTCTTTATGCAATCTGAGAAAACATTTGTTTAATTAAGGGCACTTGTTCTTGAGTGCTTTAATTTCTTCTTGGTGAACCAGGGACATTTTTCTCATGTCCTAATTGTAGTGAGAAACCAGGTTCAACATCTACAAAATCCTCACTGAGTTTTGTCATCTTTTCAGTCCTCTATTCTTCATCTTCTAAATCAACTACTCCTTCTTTACCTCTCTTATTTGACTTCTCTGATATGACAAGAGTTTGTATATTTGAGCTCACAGAACCTAAAAAACCCTTATTTTTCATATTTTCTACATCAGGTCTGCTTTCATGAATGAAATTTGAATATCCATTTTCAATTCTCCTATTAGAAATCACACTATGTGGGTCATAAGACCAATTCTCTCCTAACAATAAGTGCATCTCATCTAACATCTTAGTGACTTCATTAGTTTCCTGTCTCATATTAACTATAAAATACCAACAGTCATTGGAAATTTAAACATATGACCTTTCTTCATAGGCACAGGATGGATTTGATCAACATTTAAACTTTTCCTAATGAATTCCAAAGAAAATAGTCTCATGGGTAAAAATACTGGAAGCCTATAAGGTTCCATACCAGCTCCATAGAGTTTAATTTCAGAATAATCTTCAAAAACATACCAATCACCAAACTTACAATTCATCCCCAGCTGCAAGAACTCTCGAGCCTTTGGTGGGAAGCATGGGCGAGAAATTCCATTCAAAATTCTATATGCAGTAGACATAAAATGACTTGCAAAGTCAAACAAACCTTCCTCATTCTTCTCTTTCCTTACTATGTCTATCCAAAATACCATTGACTGCCTCTTGTTTTTCATATCCATTATATTTAACCCCATATGCATGAATTCTTCTACATTTTGATATAAAAACAGATAAATGACAAGAGAGGGAAACCTGAATGAACCCGTCAGTGATAAAATCATAAGCTAATAATTGATAGCTTCTTGCCAATAAGAAGGGATATCTAACACTACTCCTGGCTTCATCATCAAAGCGAACATTCCCATAACTGATTTGTCTATTGTATTGTCATTGTCTTTTCCCAGAATATTTGAAATGCACCTCAGCACATGTCTGAATTCTACATCAAAAACCTCCATAGAGAATTCTTTACTATCAGGTGCAAACTGATTTGTATCTAGCTTCAGAAAAAAGATGAATTGGTTGAACTGTTGACCTGCAAGGCTATCATAATGCGCCATCAATGAATCATCAGTGAATTGGACATACAACTCTGACTCAGGGTAACACAGAGCTTGACAAATTAGTTGGGCTGAGATTTGTAGAACATTTTCTCCTTAAAAATTCATTACAAAACACTTTCCTAGGTACATGACAGACACTAGCCAATACACAAATTTGGGAAAAAGGTGTGTTCTTGGAATGCATGCAGAAAAAACAAAAGTTTTAACCATGGTGGTGTAAATTGGAGAAGATTTATCATTTAAATAGACCTGTTGGTAAAATGAAATGTTCTCTAGAGAACAGACAATATCATGGATTTCCCTCTCAGTGTCCATGAGAGGAATGTGACTGGAAGAACCTGAAAGGGATGGACGCTTGGCCATAATTTATCTTGGGGTGACAGAAAACATGGAAAGACACAGTGCAAAAAAAATGTCAGATACAAACTAACAAAAATAACCTTACAAAAATGAGAATCCATCTTAAATAGGTGGGGCGGGCTTAAGAATTAAATGCTGACAAGACACACCAAAAGACCGTTGAAGAATACCCTGACGTGGAAAATAGCTGTCACCAACTAGTTGCTTACGTCACTATGGGAGGTCTCAAGGTACGGAGAGCTCTTCGGGTTCATGCCCCCGCAGTGAATCTCAACCGCTAATCTGGATCGACACCGCAGTCAACAAGGTCAACTGTAGAGGCACCCTCCTCTTTAACCCACGCATTGAAAGTGCCTGTGGGTTGACAATTTTATTCCCTGTCTAATTAAATATCAGATCCCGCTCCATAACATGCTCTCTTTTTAGTCTGTTTGCTGGGACCCGCTTCCACAAAGGCTTAAAGTATTAAACTTTAAACTTAATGTAATGAATATTACATATTTATGCTAAATTACATGAAACCTTATACTTTAACATATATTTTCATAATTTTCTATTTTTTTGTATTTTTGAAAATTAAAAATAAAGGATATTGCAAATGAGCCACAACCTCTGGCTCCACCTGGGGATAGTGTTTTTTGCCACGAATCACTAAGAACTGTAGATTAGTGCCTTCACTTTGGGCATGGAGTCAAATGTTTTTTGATGAAAAATGTACAAAGAAGGAAACCAAATATGTACAATGCTGAACCATAAAACTTTAATGATGAAAGTAATGTTTTATATATTTCCCATTCACAGGAAGCTCTACTGTTACTCCATCAAGATCCTAAAGCATGAATGTGTTATTTGATCTAGCTTCAACAATCCTATATGGGCCATACCAGAGTGGATCAATCTTACCATGCTTTCCCTTTTCTTCTCTTCTGGTATCCCATCTTAATACCAAATCTCCAATTTGGAAAAGAATCTCCTTTACTTTTCTATCAAAAATGGACTTCATCTTTTCTTGATAGGTGACCAATTTTTCCCTGACTTTATTCCTGCTCTCACTCAATTCTATCACTTTATTCAACCTTCTTATCAATGCATTAGGTTCTTCTTGTGCTTCTTGGAGAAAAGAAATTACTGGTCTAACTAGTTGAGTAGGAAACAAAGCTTGAGTACCATACACCAATTCATAAGGAGACTTACCAGTAGATATTCTAGTAGTCATTCTTACTACCTAGAGAAAATATAAACTTTGAATCCCAGTTTTTTTTATTTTCATTAATTTTTTTCTTCAAAATCTTAACCAATGTCTTGTTGGAAGATTCAGCTAACCCATTCCCTCGAGGATGATATGTTGTAGAATGAGACAAAATGACATTATATGTTTGAAAAAAAATAATGAATCTGACTGACTTGAATACCTGAGCATTATCTGTTACAATATTGACTAGACATCCAAATCTTCTGAAGATGTTTTCTTCCATAAACTTCATTACTACAAAACCATTTGCTTTTCTGGTAGGTATTGCTTCCACCCACTTTTTAAAATAATCAGTGGCAGTCAGAATCCACTTGAACTGCCCACTTGATGGTGGATTTATTTCTCCAATAAAATCTAATCCCCATTGTCTAAAGTGTTCTTCAACAAATACATGGAGAAGAGGTAGAGGAGCTAACCTTTTATTCTTTGCAAACAATTGACATTTTGGGAAGCTTCTAACCAATCTGTATACTTCCGCAAATAGGGAAGGCTAGTAAAAACCTTATTTGAGGATTTTATGAGCGGTAAACTTCCAAATATAATGGCCTCCACACAGACTTTCATGGTATTATTTAATAACTTCCATTGACTCCCCTTCTGTCAAACACAACAACAAAATGCCAGCAGGATCTTTCCAATATAGTTTAGCATCAATTATAACATAAGGTTGAGCCTTGATTTTAAGAGCTCTGTACTTTGTTCTGTTTATTGAGGGTGGACAAGAGAAAAATCATAAGTAGTGAATAATATCCTTATACCAATCAGAGCAGAGAAAATTGTATTTAATTATTGAATTTGTGCTTCTTTGACTCATTTCATCAACAACTTCATCCAAGGGCGCAAGAAAACCAATTCCCAGAGCTTGAAAATTAGATTCTGTTAGCAACTTGTCCAAGCCCTGTCCTTTTACCAATTTAGTAGGCTTAATGTATAATTTATACTCTTGGATTTTAGCAATCCACTTTCCTCTTTTTCCTTCAATGTCACTTTGAACTAATAAATCTTTTACAACTGAGTTAGGTACATATGCAACTATTTGAGACTGTAGCACATAAGTTCTGAAGGCTTTCAATGATTTAACTAATGCATATACCTGTTTCTTCAAGATACTGTATTTGAGTTATGCATCTCTGAGAAATTTACTGACAAATGCCATAGGTTTGTCTTTTCCCTCTTCATTCTTCTGCAGCAACACAAAAACAATGGTAGAAGGTGATGCAAATGAAAATATTTCAAAAGGATTTTGATAATATTGACTAATTAGAACATGAGCTTCTTGAAGAGCTTCTTTAATCCTAATAAAGGACTCTCTTGCATCTTTGTCCCATTTTACTTCAACGTTTTTCTTCAACATATCTATTATGTTCCTGACAATCTCAACATAATTTGGCACAAATCTTCTCAGGATATTAATTTTTCCTAGAAACCTTTGGATATCTTTCTTACTTCTAGGCAAATGAATTTTCTGTATAGATTCAACTCTTGCTGGATCAATTTTCACCCTTGATTTGAAACTACATGCCCCAGTAACTTACCTTCTTCCAAAGAAAACAAATATTTCTTAGGATTCAATGATAACCCAAACTTCCTACATTTCAGGAAAGCCTTCTGCAAATGCTCCAAGTTCTCATCATCAGAACCTGAAAAAATAGTCACATCAAAATATATGAATACAAAATTGTAACCCACAAATGCTATGTCCATTTCCCTTTGAAAAGTATCCCCTACGTTTATGAGACTGAATGGCATTCTGACATACATGAACGTTCCCCAAGGTGTGGTAAAAGTTGTTTTCTTCTGATCTTCCTTTTCAACAACTACTTAGTTGTACCCGAAGAAACCATCAACCATAGATAATCTATAAGCTCATGTCCCTTTTTGTAAAACATAATACATCTTTGGCAAATGATAATTATCTTTTAGAGAAGCTCTATTCAAATTCCTAAAATCAACACATAGCCTTATCTCTCCATTCTTTTTCCTCACAGGAACCATATTAGAAACCCAGTCTGAATATTTAAGTGGGACTATGATTTTTTCTTGCAACAAATTCTTTACCTCTTTCTCAATTGGGGCCAGAAGCAATGGATTAATCTGCCTGAGTTTTTGCGTATGAGGCTTAACCCATATTTTAATGGTATTTTATGCTGAATAATATCTAAATCATATGTTTTCAAATCATGATAGGACCATGAAAATACATCCATATACTTTTTGAAAAGATCAACATACCTTTCTTTATAATCCTTTGGGACTCCTTTGAATATCTTAACAACCTTGGGCTCCTACCGAGTTCCTAGATTATAGTCCTCCATCTCACCTTCTTGAGATACCTTATTTTTATCCAATGCTAATCATTTGCATCAAATAGCCTTTCAAGAGGAACCAAACCTCTAGGTAATACATTGTATTTCAATTGTATTATCTTTTGATTACCTATTGATTGCTTAAGATTTGTCAAGTCCTCATTCTGATCAGTCTACTCATTTTCCCGATCTATTTCACTATCTTCAAAGTTTCCAATCATTGTTAGAAAATTATTTATCTTCTCATCATCTTTGAAAACTTGTCAGTGTTTAACATTATCAGGGATTGAGGGTCTATGCCTCAACTCAATCTCATATCTCAATTTAAGATTGATTGGTGACTTGAATGTATTGGCTGCAACTGCCAGTGAATCTGCCATTATGTTTTCTTCTCTTGGAATGAATTGAAGACTCAAAGCTTCAAAATAATTCTCAATAAGGTCCCAGACATCGTTCCTATAGGATCTCAGCCTTGGATGCTTGGTTTGACACAAATTTTTAATCTATATTATAATCAAATTAGAATCACCAAAAATGGAAATAAATTGAATTCCCATTTTTTTTGCATTTTGGAGACACAAAATTAATGCCTCATACTCAACTACATTATTTTTTTATTCAAATTCAAGCTTAAAAGAAAAAGGTAAAAGATTACCTTCTGGAGAAATCAATAAAAATCCAGTTCCTCTGCCATCGTTAGAATAGGCACCATCAAAATAACACTTCCAAATTTTATTTGAATCTAGCTCCTTATGTACAATTGCTGAACAGAGCTGCTTTTGTGAGTCTTCAGCAAATTCGGCATTTTTATGCAGCATAAAACACGAGAGATATTCTTTCTCCTGGCCATAGATAGGGGAATTTCCTGCATCTTTCTTTGTGTTACTCTTTACAAATGTTGTTTCTCTGTATAACCTCCTTTCTTCCCCATTAAAGACAGGAATGATAGCATATGTGAAGTCCATCTTTAAAACACCTCCAAGATTTTCTCCCCAAGATCTGGACAAAAGCATACCAAATATGGCTATAATATCTGCAACTACTACATCCATCATAATACTTTTGGTTGGAATTTGGGCTAGAGATACCACCATGTCTTTGATAAGCCCAACACACTTCACCCTTTTTGAAATGAAAGAATAAAGGTCTCTATAGGGCTTAGTGATTTGTAAATTTAATTCTTTCATTACAGATAAGGGCATGAGATTATGTGATGCACCAGAATCTAACATACAATTATGTAGAATGAAATCATGAAGAAGCACTGATATATAAAATGGAGGAACAGAAGAATCTACCTCTTCCACATGTGGGCCAAGAGTGACCACTGGTTTTTCTTCTTGTAAATTCACAGTATCACCAGTATCATTAGACTGAGAAAGATTAATAAATTCTGTAATTTCCTTCTTGTAACTAGGTGTCTTAGCTAATTCAAGCAAGGGTACTTGAATTTTGATTTTTTCCAATTCTTTGGATATACTAAAAGTTTGATTATGTTTAATAATCTTCTCAATTTCTTCTTGATTTTTGTTAGGATTAGCATTATGCTCAGGTACAATAACAATCTTCTCCAAAATATTAGAATCAATAAACTTATTCTGGGAAGCCTCAGCCTATTGCTTTTCATTTCCACTCACTGAATTCATAGGTTGTTTCCCCATGTCTTATTGTTTTATTTATTTCTTTGGTTGTGGAGTTGCCATTGGAGAAGGGACTGACTCTGGCTCCTTTTCCTCTTCATCTTGAGTTCTTAATCTCTTTTTTGATCTTAATTCATACTTCTTATGTAGCTGTGATTGCATAAAATATGTGATTTTCTTACGATACTCATCCATTTCTTCCTGATAAAATGACACATTAGCTTCTATGAATTCTTCTTCACATTCCTCTTCATCTTCATCATCTTTCATATAAACAACAGATATCTGATCTTCAATTTCTTTCTATTTGTCCTCAGTAGACTGTGAAGGTGCTGCTTCTATATACAAAGGTGCTTGAACTTGATCCCGACTCCTTCTTTCTCTCTGCAAAATATGCAAGGGCTACTTTCTGAACCGTGGATTGAAAACTCCTCTATTTTGCTATGCAATTTTGTTACTGTCCAATTCCATCTTCACTAATTTATTTGACAAGTTCTTGATAAAGTTTGTCATGTCATCAATCATTTAGTCCTGTGAGGAATCTTCTTTGGCCTTACCTTTATCTTGAACTGAATTCTTTTCTTGTGTTTTTCCAGCAACAAACATTTTTTCTTCAATCTCCAAATAATTTTTTTGGATTTGTTCAAGAGTAGCTGATCTTATCTCTCTCAAAGTGAAACTAAAATATGATACAAAAGCCCTAGCAAAAACAACTCTTTCTCCAACAGGAGGATGCTTCATTTCTGCAGGAAAACTATTGTACAATTTATTGAATCTTTTAATGAAATCAGTCATATTTTCATCTGAAATTTTCTTGATAGCATTAAAATTTGTTAATGAATAACCATGATCTCTCTTTTTTCCCCATCTTTGGATAAATTGTGTTTCTAATTCATCCCAATTATTAATTGAGCCATTTGCAAATCCTTTAAACCATTTTCTTGCCTCTCCATTTAGAAACTATACAAAAAGCCTCATTACTACATCAAGATGTTCAACATTTAAATTTTCAGCAAAACTCCAAAACAATGGCAAGTGTTGTTCTGCAGTTACTTCATCTTCACCAGTAAATCTAGGAATAAAATTAAGGTATTCCTAGGGCATTTAATTCATAGGTTGTGGAAGATTTAATGGTGCATATCTATTCATCAAGAAAGCAAGGACAGGGGCTACCATGTTTATGCCTTGATTAACTTCTCCTTGACTAGGTGGGGTCTATATACCGGTTTTAAATGTGGATGGATGAGGTGAAACAACTGATATGGGAAGGGGTTGATGAAAAATAGCAGAAGAACTGGAAACTTTATTAAGTTGAGCTTCTGTAAATGTGAATGAAAC
Source organism: Pinus albicaulis (assembly GCA_034641835.2). Classification (NCBI taxonomy): domain Eukaryota; kingdom Viridiplantae; phylum Streptophyta; class Pinopsida; order Pinales; family Pinaceae; genus Pinus; species Pinus albicaulis. The sequence continues at coordinate 411,931,659 of CM076584.1, read as the reverse complement.
AAACTCAAAAGATTCTTCTTCTAACTTTGGTTCTTAGGTGGGGACAAGGATTCTTGTTCCAAGAAAATGAGTTTCCGGGAAATATCCTTGGATGAAAGGGTATGGGAACTGCTTCCTGGTGCAGGCAGTGTAGCATCAGGTGTGGAAAGTATTCTTGATTTCTGGCCTTTTTTAGAAACCAGCTTTTCAGTATCTAACAGAATAGGAGATTTATGCTGAGAGGTATTTGACCTCGTATGTGGCCTTTTATACGCCAAAAATATGAAATAAAGACACGAACTGATATTTCATTGTCTATGAACAACCAGAGGAAATATGAATAAAACCCAGGGAAAGAACTTCACTTCTTCATCCCCGGAAACAACGCCAAAAAAAATGTTGTACCTTAAGAGACAATCCCTTGGCTGTATTAAGGAATCAGTGCTTAAGACATTTTTACATATATGTGACAAAATTTTAATATCAAAGGTCTCTACTTAATCACCTTCAGATGTCCTATTATTAAACCCTCAAGAATAAAATGCAATAAACGATTCACAATGCCATTATTTGTTGATATAAAATGGAATGATGAGAAGAATATGAAGGAAGGAAGCCTAAATTGATATGCTGATAACAGTATCTATCACTTTAAACTTCAGAAGAATTACATGGTAGAAGATTAGTTAAAATGAAGGAGCGCACATTAAGGATTTTAACTCTTGTTCGCATATGTAAAAGAGACTTGTTGCTTCATTAGTTCATTTTATTCAGGAACAGAAAATACACAATGTAGATTGGAAAACATATCAATATCAACAAATGCCCAAAACTTGATTTTCATTCCTTAACCATTTGAAAATTGAGAACAAAATTTGTATTTTGAAGGTCCAAAACTTGGAACCCTTCTCTTTCTTGTTTATCTCTTTAAATACAATAGAAAGTAGTTTGTAACTACTCGAACTAATCCTAACTGCTTCAAATAATTAGGACTTTGTCAACTATCTATTACATGTCATAAAAAATGTCTTATTACAATTACATTCTCTTTAAAAGAGGAAAATAACATGAAACATAAATCATAATCTATTTGTTGAGTGTGAATTGATGATGTTGCTGCTGCATTTCCTTGACTGGTTGGTTTATCTTTCTTTGAAGTCAAGGGATCATTTGGTAGATCTCTCATCCAGGGTCTGCATTTCTTCCATATCTCAATGTTTGTATTACGTGAATGAACCAGCTTGTGATATTCCAACCTAAAGGTAATGATTCTGTTGAATGATAAACTCTCTGTAAATAAAGTCTTCACTAACCACAATAGTTGAAAATTTCTTTGAAGGAAATTGATCATTGTTGATCCTTTAAGAATCTGAGTCTTTTCATGAGTATTGTCTACCTTAATTTTTTCCAACACCAATAAGGGTTCATAAGAGTCCCATGATAAAAGACAACCTCCAAGACCCCAACATGATGGCAAACCTGCTCTTTCTATTTTGTCAAATAAATTATCAAATTGGCTCACTGCTTCCTTTAGCTCAATCAACTTCTTCTCTGTAGACTTCCTGCAATATTTTTTGACAATCATCTTATTAATTTCAACATCATATAAAATCATATCTTTAATCTCATTCTCTTCCAACTCTTGATCAGTTTTGGAATTAGTGAAATCAATGAATTTTCTTTCCCAAATGTCCCTGTTAATTGTCTTTTGCTTGTCTGCCATGAATTATTCTTCAAAATCTCTGATAATACTTCTTTCCTCTACTACAACAGTTAGAAAACCCCAAATTTCTTTCATTTCTGCAATGATATCATTCCATATGATATCCTTAGCTTGTATTAGGGATATATTTCCCTTCAATTGTTCCTTGAGACTTTTAATCTCAGCATCAACATTCTGACAATCTGTTATGTATTTACTGATTTCTCCCTCCTTGGATTGTATGATCTTTGTTGTTGTCTCCAAATCAGATTGTGCCTTTTTGCAATCCCTTTCTTCCATCTTCAATTACGTAGTCAATTGAGATATTTGTGCTACTGGATCTTCATTACCAGATGGAAAAACAAAAGTACAGGTATGAGATTTAATATGATTCTGTAATTATAATGCAGTTTGCTTTAATTTATTGATTTCTTCTTCCTTTTGTAAGAGCTGCTGAAGAAGTTTCTCTTTCTCATTTTCCACTTCAGCAACCTCTCAAGCCATGGAGTGCTCTCCTGTAGGAAATTTCAATTTCTTCTTCAGCATAGATATTTCTGATTCAGCACTTTGCAGAAGCTTCTGTACAGTAGACCTATTATTGGGATCTACCCCAATATTCACAATAATATTTTTGAGTTCTTTTTCCTGGATTTTTAAATCCCTAGAATTTTCTTTCTCTAACTTCAATTTCTTGATAACCTTTCCAAGCATGTTTTCAGCCTTGAGTGCCATTGCATTGGTTTTGGTTTAGCCATACACAATTAGTTGACTTGTTTTCATATGTAGATTCACTTTGTTAAGCAATGTAATTTTCTTTACATCTACAGTTAAACTCACAATATTAAAATTATTGGATGAACCAATAGACATATCAGAGGGATGTGATAGGGAAATCTTAAATTGATCCTTTTCAAGATCCATTGCAGTTAGCCGTTTTGTTTTCTCTGGGGTTATCTGGTACTCAGCTTGAGCCTCCATGCTTGCCTTCATTTTCTGATTTCTTTCTACAATCTGAGCAAACATTTTTTTAATCAAGGGCACTTGTTATTGAGTGCTTTCATGCCTTCTTAGTGAAGCAGGGAAATTTTTCTCATCTCCTAATTGCAGTGAGAAACCAGGTTAAGCATCTACAAAATCCTCACCGAGATTTTTCCTCTTTTCAGACCTCTATTCTTCATCTTCTGAATCAACCACTCCTATTTTAACTCTCTTATTTGACTTATCTGATATGACAAGAGTTTGTATATTTGAGCTCACAGAACCTGCAAAACCCTTATTTTCCATATTTTCTACATCAGGTCTGCTTTCATGAATGAAAGCTGAATATCCATTTTCAATTCTCCTATTAGAAATCACACTATGTGGGTCATAAGACCAATTCTCTCCTAACAATAAGTGCATCTCATCTAACATCTTAGTGACTTCATTAGTTTCCTGTCTCATATTAACTATAAAAGAACAAACAGTCTTTGGCAATTTAAACATATGACCTTTCTTCATAGGCACACGATGGATTTGATCAACATTTAAACTTTTCCTAATGAATTCCAAAGAAAATAGTCTCATGAGTAAAAATACTGGAAGCCTATAAGGTTCCACACCAGCTCCATAGAATTTAATTTCAAAATAATCTTCAAAAACATACCAATCACCAAACTTACAATTCATCCCCAACTACAAGAACTCTTGAGGCTTTGGTAGGAAGCATGGGGGAAAAATTCCATTCAAAATTATATATGCACTAGACATAAAATGACTTGCAAAGTCAAACAAACCTTCCTCATTATTCTCTTTCCTTACTATGTCTATCCAAAATACCACTTACTGCCTCCTCTTATTCATATCCATTATATTTAACCCCATATGCATGAATTCTTCTACATTTTGTTATAAAAACAGATAAATGAAAAAAGAGGGAAACCTGAATGAACCCATTAGTGATAAACTCATCAGTTGAGAATTGACAACTTCTTTCCAATAAGAAGGGATATCTAATAGTACTCCTGGCTTCATCATCAAAGTGAAAATTCCTAGAACGGATTGACTATTGTACTATCATTGTCTTTTCCCAAAATCTTTGAAATTCACCTTAGCACAAGTTTGACTTCTACATCAAAAAACTCCATAGATAATTCTTTACTCTCAGGTGAAAAATTCTGTGTATCTGGCCTGAAAAAAGAGAGGAATTGGTTGAAATCTTGACTTGCAAGGCTATCATAATACACCATCAATGAATCATCTATGAATTGGACATACAACTCTGACTCAGGGTAACACAAAGCTTGACGGACTAGTTGGGCTGAGATTTGCAGAACATTTTCTCCTTGAAAATTCATTACAAAACACTTTCCTAGGCACATGACAGACAGTAGCCAATACACAAATTCGGGAAAAAGGTGTGTTCTTGGAATGCATGTAGAAAAAACACCTGTTTTAACCATGGTGGTGTAAATTAGAGAAGCTTTATCATTTAAACAGACCTATTGATAAAATGAAATGTGGTCTAGAGAACAGATAGTATCATGGATGTCCCTCTCAGTGTCCATGAGAGGAATGTGTCTAGAAGAATCTGAAAGGGATGGATGTTTGGCCATAATTTAGCTTAGGGTGACATAAAATCGACAAGGTGGCATACAGCAGGGAAGGACACCGTGCAGACAAAACCTTGGATACAAACTAACAAAAATAACCTTACAAAAATGAGAATCCATCTTAAATATGTGGCGCAGGCTTAAGAATTAAATGTTGACAAGACGCACCAAAAGACCATTGAAGAATACCCTGACATAGACAATAACTGTCACCAACTAGTTGCTTATGTCACTGCGGGAGGTCTCAAGGTACAGAGAGCTCTTTGGGTTCATGCCCATGTAGTGAATCTCAACCGTTGATCTGGATCAATCCCGCAGTCAACAGGGTCAACTGCGGAGGCACCCTCCTTGTTAAAATGCACGCTGAAAGTGCCCGTGGGTTGACACTTTTATTCCCTGTCTAATAAAACATCGAATCCCGCTCCATAACATGTTCATTTTTTAGTATTTTTGCTGGGACCCACTTCCACAAAGGCTTAAAGTATTAAACTTTAAACTTAATTTAATGAATATTACATATTTATTCTAAAGTACATGAAACCTTATACTTTAACACATATTTTCATAATTTTCTATTTTTTTGTATTTTTGAAAATTAAAAATAAAGGATATTTAAAATGAGCCACAATATGCGGCATGCCGTAGGTGCTATGAGCTTAGTTACGTGGTTGAGGAGGGCCCTTCTACGTAGGCGTGGTCGAGACGCAGTACGTTGACAGTCTGCAAGCAATGACACATCATCTGATGATCACAATCAAGGGAGTTATCATCATTCTCCTCGTGCCGTAAATTAGCAGCCTGCAGCATTGACTAGTAGTCATGATGGAGAGCAGGCTGGATCATCGGCCACGTCAAGCCAGCAACTTGTAGCATCCAGCAGTAATCATGATCATGAGCAGGTTGGACCATCGACCATGTTCAGTCATCACGATGAGCAGCTGACAATTGATCCTAATCAACATGAGGCACTAGTACGAGATCAGTAGGCACGTGCTGATCGACATGTATCTGAGCTTTTCGAGGTTGCACCTTTGACTGAGCAGGCCTTGACTACTACTAATATTGATGATGTACCACTAGCTGATATTTGAAATTTATATTAAAGTTTTATATTTTTGACATTATTGCACCGAGAGGTGCATTCTACAGCCCAGTATGACCTCGATGTGTAGGTATGTCGAAAGCCAAAAAAAAACTAAATTTAAAAAAAACATAAAATATACATAATGTAGGCTTTAAAAATAACTTACACAACCATATAAATAAGACATTAAAAATGAATTTAAACAATATAAATTTAAAATATGAAGAGTTTTACAAGCACTCATAAAATAGATATGATAAATAAATAAAACAGAGGTATGGTAAATAAATAAAACCTCTTTTTATACTTAGGTATGGTAAATAAATAAAAATATATATATAAACTAGATGTATGGTAAATAAATAAAACCTCTTTTTATATTTACTCCATAAACCTCTTTATATTTAACAAAACTCAAAAAGAATTTTTATTTAGGTCAACCCTATGGGCCAAATACCATGAGAAAAATTATTATCAATCCCATGGGCCAAATACCATGGGAAAAATTATTATCAATACCATGGGCCAAATACCATATTTATAAATGAGGTAGAAAAAGGTAAGGTAAATAATAAAAATATATCAAATAGGAGTATAAATCAACATCTAATTATATTTGAAGCCTATGGAGCAAATTAATAATAATACCATGAAAAAAAAACATTATTTGTCCTAAAATTTATATTAAAATTTAATATATATATATATATATATATATATATATATATATATATATATATATATATATATATATATATATATATATATATGGGAGGGAAGAAGAATTACATATGATACAGGTGGAGAAATAGAGGGAGAGGAGTGGGGGAGCTAGAGAAGGGTAAGATATGGAGAGGGATACATAAATATCGAGGTGGGAGAGAGAGAGAAAGAGAGAGGGAGGGAGAAGGAGAAGCGATTGGAGGGTAGAGATAGACATAGAGAGAGAGGGAGGGAGAAGGAGAAAGGAAGAGAGAGAGAGAGAGAGGAGGAGAGAGGAGGGAAATATAGATGAAGTTGGAGAGGGAGAGAAGGAGAGAGAATAAGAAAGAGAGGGATATAGTAACATAGTTGGAGAGATATATAGAGTGGTGGGGAAAGAGAGATTATTTAACTGCAGAGAGAGAGAGAGAGAAAGGCATGCGATAAAGGCAGAGAGAGGAAGAGAGTGATGGGGGAATATAGAGGATTGTAGGGGAAAGAGAGAGAGAGTGAGTGATGGGTGAGGAGAGAGGGAGGTAGGAGAGAAATGAAGAGAGAGGAAGGAAAAGAGAGGGGACTTGAGAGAGAGGAGGAGAGAGGGAGGGATAAAGATATGGAGTTGGAAGGGGAGAGAGGGAAGGATATAGAGATGGAGCTAGATGGGGAGAGAGGGAGGGATAGAGAGATGCAGTTGTAGGGGGAGAGAGGGATGGATAGAGAGATGGAGTTGGATGGTGAGAGGGAGAGGGAAGAATAAATATATAGAGAATGACAAGTGGTGAGATAGAGGGAGTGATAAGGGAGAGGTGGAGAGAGAGTGTGTATGTTTGGGGGTGATATGAAGAGACAAAGAAGAAGAGATGGAGAGAATGAGGGAGAGAAGGAGAGAGAGAGACATATAGTGAAAAATTTAGAAGGTGACGAGAGAGAGAGAGAGAGAGAGAGAGAGAGGTGGGAGAGAAAAGAAGAGAGAGAGTAAAGAGGGGTAGGGAAAGAGAGATGGAGATGGATGGAGAGAGAGAGGGAGGTAAGAAGAAAGACATAGAGAGTGAAATTTGGAGAGAGAGAGAGAGAGGAGTGATAAGGAATATGGAGGGAAAGCGAGAGAGGATAGCATGAGGGAAGAGAGATAGAAGCAGGGGAGAGGGAGGGAAGGGGAAGAGAGAGAGGAGGAGGGAGTGATATATATATATATATATATATATATATATATATATATATTGGAGTAAGAGAGTGTACATTTTGGGGTTGATATAGATAGAAAAAAGGATATAGAGAAATATATGGAAGGTGAAGAGAAAGAAGAGATATATGGAGACAGGGAGGGAGGGAAAAAGAGATTGATAAATATGGAGTGAGAGAGTGTGTGTGTTTGTGGGGGTGAGATAAAGAGACAAAGAAGGAGAGATGGAGGGACATATAGATATATATGGAGGAGGGAGAGAGGTAATAATATTTCTTACAATATATGCATTGATTACAATGTAGATGGTGATTTCTAATCCTATTTGATTTCTTGCACTAGATGCATTGATTTTAGTGTAGATTTTTATTTCTAATGATATTTGATTACTTGTACTAGATGCATTGATTTCAATGTAACTGATTTCTAATTCTATTTTATTGCTTGCACTAAATGCATTGATTTCAGTGTGGATGGTGATTTCTAATCATATTTGATATCTTGCACTAGATGTATTAATTTCAATGTAGGTGTTGATTTATAATTAAATTTGATTGCTTACTCTATATGCACTGATTTCAATATAAATGATTTCTAATCCTATTTTATTTCTTGCACTAAATGCATTGATTTCAATGTATATGGTGATTTATAATCCTATTTTATTGCTTGCACTAGATGCATTGGTTTTAGTGTATATGTTGGCTTCTAATCATATTTTCTTACTTGCACTAGATGCATTGATTTCAGTGTCGATGTTGATTTCTAATCCTATTTTATTATTTGCATTAGATGCATTGATTTCTATGTAGATATTGTTTTATAATATTATTTGATTTATTGCATTAGATGCATTGATTTCACTGTAATGTTGATTTCTAATTTGATGTAACTGGATGTATGATGGTACGCTACTTTTAAAGTCATTGGATTAATAGTGTGCATTGATTTCAGTGTAAGCACAAAAAATTATTGACAATGTAGAACGATTTTTGTGTTATAGTAATTAAACCTAATAATATTGGAGAGAAAGAGAGACAAGATATGATGTTTACTACAACAACTTGAGTTAAAAATTTAAATGATTTATGATTTATGATTTCTACTATCTTTTCATATAATCGATATGGAAATATGACAAAACTAACAAGGGTGACAATAAGAATAGTAAAGAAAATAGTTTGAGATTGATCACAATGAAGGCTATTTGTGATTAACTACGTTATTATTATTCACATTTTATATCATTCAATATTATTACATTGTCACTTTGCATTCAAAAAATTCATTTCATCATTAAAGTTATTTTACAGTATTTATCAGCTCTACAAACTCAAAGGTAACTAAGAAAATTTAAAATTAAAATGACTCGATAAATCTAAAACATATTTGGCCTATTTAAAATGGTTATATTACTATCAGATGTATTTAGATATTATTGATATATTTAATCATATGCTCCTCATATTATCGATAAATTTTCCTTGGTCCCACACGACTGAAACCAACCTATATCCATCTTAACTACGGATCTATCAAGCGCCGAGAGGGATCAAATATCTCGAGGTGAAATCCTTTCCTCAAGTTTTGCACTTAAAAATGAGGTTTTCACCTCTAGAGATTCGATCCCTCTCTGCGCTTGATAGATCTGTAGTTAAGATGGATCTGAGTACATTTCATTATATATATATATATATATATATATATATATATATATATATATATATATATATATATATATATATATATATATATTGTATGTTCATGTTGCAGTTGTACTTAATTTACATGTTGGTGACCATCATGATGTGTATATTTTTAGGTCATGTTAGATATGTTCATTTAATGTGCAGCTTGCAGATAGATGCGTATATGATAGCAGTTATTTGACATGAGATGTATATTTGATGTTTGTGTTGTGATGATGTTATACAATGCTAATTGTGTTTTGTTAGATGATCATGATCATGATGATTAGATGATGTTAGCGAATTTGAATGTGTTTTTTATTCAAATATGATGTTTGTATGATGGTTATCATGAACGTGATGTTTATTTAATTTAATATTAAATGATCATGATATTTATTAAATACTACGTAAAATTGTAAAATTGTATTTGTATTTGTAATTGTAATTATATGTAAAATATTTGTAAAATTTTAATTGTAATTGTAATATCTAATTTATTGTGAAATGATTGTAATTGTAATTGTATATATGTAAAATTGTAAAATTCTAATTCTAATTCTAATTGTATGTAAAATTGTAAAATTGTAATTCTATTTGTAATTGTAATTTTAATTGTAATTGTATGTAAAATATTTGTAAAATTTTAATTGTAATTGTAATATTTAATTTATTGTGAAATGATTGTAACTGTAAAATTGTAAAATTGTAATTGTATGTAAAATTCTAAAACTGTAATTGTAATTGTAGTTTTAATTGTAATTGTATGTAAAATATTTGTAAAATTTTAATTGTAATTGTAATATTTCATTTATTGTGAAATGATTGTAATTGTAATTGTATATATATGTAAAATTGTAAAATTGTAATTGTATGTAAAATTCTAAAATTTTAATTGTAATGGTATATATGTAAAATCGTAAAATTGTAATTGTAATTGGAAATTTTATGTAAAATTCTAAAATTGTAATTGTAATTTTAAATTTTATGTAAAATTCTAAAATTGTAATTGTAATTGTACGTGAAATTGTAGAATTGTAATCGTAATTGTAATTCTAATTGTATGTAAAATATTTGTAAAATTTTAATTGTATTACTGTGAAATGATTGTAATTGTATGTAAAATTCTAAAATTGTAATTGTAATTTTAATTGTAATTTTATGTGAAATTGTAAAATTGTAATTCTAATTCTAATTCTAATTCTAATTCTAATTGTATGTAAAATATTTGTAAAATTTTAATTGTATTAATATGAAAATTTTAATTGTATTAATGTGAAATGATTTTATTAAAATTTGTAAATTTGTAAATAATTGTAAAATAATAATTCTAGAATAATATGAATTTTTATAACATAATAAAGTCTAGAAAATAATGCAAATAAATCCTTGTACTTTAGAATTATCATTATTTTATTATGATCTTACATACAAAAAAAAAAAAACTTTATACAGTACACCATTGTTTTTGAGATAAACATAATTACAAATTATCAAGTGAAATATTGATTTTAACATTAACACAATGAAAATTACCAAATAATTCAAAATACATATTATAATGTTTCGAAAAAAAGAGTCTTATAAGTTATAAGGTAGTTAAGTCCTCTTCTTTATAAAAACACATCTTAAGAAGTATAAATATTGATGAAATAACACATATCCCATATCACTCTCGGTTCTCATCACCATCCTCATTATCTTCCAGCTTGCATGGCATGATAACACTATTGTTCTCAAAAATATGTTTTGATCTAGGTTCATGTATCAATATGAACCAACAACCCTATCCAACACATCTGGGTAAAAAAAACACTTAGTTGCAGTGTTTGAGGAAAACATAGGGCACCTTAGCTTCATCCCACATCTTTCTAGAGTTGATACATATCAGCCTACTATCGCGATCTTCCTCCACATTATTCCAATCAAATGTGTCCCACCACTTGCACCTAAAAATAGCACATTGAAAATAAGAGAAATCCACTTCAATGATCTTGTGTATCTTTCTGACGTAACGTAACGTCCCTCGTACTAGGTTTTGATCACGGTGCCTAGATTGACTAGATTGATCAAACTTGACTTCCACTCCACAGTCTTGTTTCATGTGTCCATCATTAGAATTTTCTGTGCAAAAATAGTGTCCATATGGCCACATAGATGGGAACAAATTCACCTATAAAAAAGTTAAAAAATCATAATTTCATGTGTCTTATAACAACCCAATAGTTAAAAGATGAAATATAGATGAAATTACATTTGAAAGGTGCATTATTAAGTTTCAAATGTACATATACATTAAATAGATTATTACTGAGTTGCTGCATTGAATCCCTATGTTTAGCACATCCTCTTTAGTACGCAGGTAATGACTGGTTGCACCGTATTTCTCTCTAACTTGGTCAGCAACCCAACTATTGGGGCATATTTTTGGCATATTTTCTTTCAAATGATCAGGATAAGGCACACTTATACCTTTCAACCGTCAAAATTCTTTCTTGTCACTATCTCATTTCATCCTCTTTTGTTCGTACAATGTGACCCATGATTGTGTTGCTTCAGAATTATAAATAACAAATTTATTAATTGCTTCAATTATGCATTCTATGATGAAATTAAACCGACATTATATAGTACATAGAGATCAAAATATACATTATATAGAAGTTCAACATGAATATTTATCGAAGTAAATTTGAAAAAATATAACTCGCTTACTCTTTATCAAGCGTTTTTTTCCATCCGTTTGGAGAAACTCCCCTTCTCTTTTGTCTTCATCCCTTTCATTGTCCCAAATCACCACACCTAGTCTGTTTTCGATCTGCTTGATGTACTCACTGGCATAATAGAAAGACTCATATGATATGTACCCCTCTACCATAGACCCCTCTAGTTTTGCCCTTTGTCGAACAAACCCTTTCAATTTCTTCATGTACCTCTCTAAGAAGAACATCCAACGAAACCACCCCAACTAATTCAACCTCATATACTAGGTGGATTAGAATATGAACATGCAAGGCCACAAAACTCGTCGGCAGTTCCTTCTAAAAAATACAAACAATCTCAACTATCTCTTGATGCCACCGTGGAATGTTAGCCACATGAATCTCCTTTGACATGATCCAACGTAAAAATTCAGATAATCTAGATATGGCACATCCTAGGTCTTCAGGGAATTCATGTTTCATACACCCAGAGATGAAAAAAGGATAATGACACTGAAAAGTTATAAACACGTGCAACAATATACAAAATTAGTTATGTTTTATGATCCCTGCATGGGATAAAATTTATTAATATGACAAATAATAAAATCATGCTTTTGAAATTATACGTACTCTTAGAAGACTCAAATGGTCATCCACAATGAAGCAATGTCGTAGTGAAGACCCGTATGAAGATGGCACCCTCACACCCATTATAACTTCCTTTTCCAAAGAAAGATCATCTTTTTTTTAAATCCATGGGACATCACCTTCTTTGAAATATCATGAATTAGAGGGACCAACGCCTGCCTCTGATCTTGTACTTTCTAATCGTCTTGGTGAATGTTTCTTTTTATTTTTTGAAGTAATAATATCTTTCCTAACAGCGAATTTTTCACTTTGTTTCGATGATATGTGCCTCCATAAAGAAGATGAAACATTTTTAAATATATGCATGGGATGTACTAAGTGGGTAATCTTAAGATGCTCCCAAAATGGGAGGTTATAAAAGATAGATTTCCTTTTCATCCCAATGGGAAAATTCTCAACATAGGTGTCGAAGAATTCTGAATCATCGAACATTTCTATGAACTCCTTCTCCTTCTCTCCTTATATGCTCTAAGCCATTAAGCTAGTGTCGTTATTAGAGGCCTTTGGGTTCTCTCTCGTTTACCATTGAAAGCATATGATGCTCTTCTGTAAGGGTGTTCTTCTGGGAGGAATACCCTAGAGTAGTCATACACTGGCTTTCATAGGTCCTTGGACCATCTAGCTTTCAAAGAAGGTCCACAACATTTACATCCAAAATATCCTTTTGTTACAAGACCTGCGAGACTATTGTATACAATTTATATGCATGGCATGTTAAAGAATATCATGAAGATCAGAAAAATTACAACAAATTAAATAACTAATATGCGAAAGGACATTGTTACATATATAAACAATTAATAAACATGTAATTTACTAGAGAAAACTCCTAATCCTGGATAATCATGTATCGTGTAAGCACATATGCCATACAACGTAAAACTCCTCTCTGTTGCGATGGGTCTTGATGCATCGTATACATTTATCCCATCCCATAATTCCTTTAATTCATCTACCAGTGTTTGTAAGTAGACATACATATTATTCACTTTTATTCTACCAGAGACTATGAGAGCCAGCATAAGATATTCATTCCTCACGGACAACCATGGGGGGATATTTTTATTGATCACTACTACATGCCAAAAAAAATAGTTGGTTTTTTAGATGGAATATTGGTTGATGCCATCCATGGCTATGCTGAGTCGTAGAATTCGTACTTCATCCTTGAATTTTCTGGGCCATGTATCCTGTATATGATTCATGGCTATTGAATCAGTTTGGATTCATATAACTCCCAACTCACTTCTGTGTGAGGCATTCCATCCCTACAACATAAATAATTCTTTGCAACGAAAGAGCCTTTGAATCCTTGGGATTATAGGCATGTGCCTCAATATCTTAAAAGGAGGACCACATGATTTACCCTTATTTTTTATTTATCATACCTATCATGCCCACATTTCAGACATATCACTTTGTCTGCATATTATCCTCTATGTAGAATACAACCATTTGGACATGCATGATATGGTATGTACTCAACACCCAACATTTTCAACAATTTCTTTGCCTCTTTGCAGCTACCAGGAAAGACATTATCACTCGGAGGAACCTTATATTTGAATAACCTTTAGTTGGTGATCATGGAAAATATTAAATGTACATTAATGTTGATATAATTATTAACATTCATAAAATTGACCATTTGTAATGTTCATTGTTTGATTATATCTCTCAAATTTATATAAGGGGGGACGTTATGGTAACTTACCTCAAAATTTCCAAGAAACATGCATTCGACAAGACAAAATTTTCTTTCAAGTTGTACAGTAACATCGTTGTCCCCAACTGGGTAGAGTTTGACTGACCACCAGGTCCAAAGAGAGGGGTGGTGGAAGAAAATTTAAGGCTTTTGAAAAAGGTGTCAGTGATATGAGCATCATCCCCTAGCTGATCATTGTTTTGGAATGCATCTAACAACATTGTCTCCATGGTAGTAATATCCCTTAAGTAATCATCCACACCAACCTCTATTTGATTGCCTCCATTTCCAGTTTGTGAAGAACTACTATTGTTGTAGTCATTCCTAATTGGTGAATCTGGACCTAGTGAAATTAAATCGGTGGTTGATTCAACCATTCTTGGTATCATTCCTCTCCGATTTTTTCTCTTAATTCAAACTTCTCTCAATTCGACATTGTCATAGGGTGCAATGGAAGACGATAGGTAGGTCGCTCATCATCACTAGAATCCTAATAATTTCAAAAAATAAATTTGAACATGATTAGTACAAAATCTATGATATCAATTAGTAAGAACGTTGACAATGCATGATTAATTTGTTTGATGTTGAAATAATTACATTAATATACCAAACAATTATTATTACCATCATTGTCCCAGTATTGTGGCTAGAATATGCAATATTGTTACAATTGGCAGGGTCACGCGACTGTCCATTTTCATCTAACAAATGTGCCTTCGGTATGCTGCTCCTGATAAGAGGTTCTGAAATTTTGGAGTTGTTTGATTATTTTGTGCATCTGAATTCAATTCTGAATTTGCATGAACCTAGAAATTTGTAGACATTATAAATTTTATTAAGCTAATTGATAGGGATAAAAAACATAAATTCGCTTAGATAGTGAAAATATAAATAAAATATGAAGTAAATATTACGTCTCAAGATGGATAGGGAGAACTCCGTGATGGACTTTGAGAAATATTATGCAACAAGTTAGATTTTGAAGAATTTTCCATTTGATATAATTATGATATTTTCTCCCTGCATTTGAGAAAAATCAACAATAAATTTTAGTGCACACACCTAAAAGTAATTTCAGTGCCTTAAAAATGGACTTATTTTTCTCGATGCTTATGTATAGAAAATCGCAGCGATGCTGTTTTAGTTACTGCACAATCGTGCCATGTTATTAACTGATGCACCAGTGCAGTTTTATTAATTGACGCACCGGTGATGAAAATCCACAACTAGAAAAAACAAACTTTATTTTTTTAAGTGAAAAAAAGGGGTAAATTGAAAAATGGGTGACAATATATTTTCGATAATCTAATTTCATAAAAAAATTCTTTAAATACTAAACACTTTTCATTATTTAACTATTTTGCAAAAAAAATCAGCCAGAGATTTTAAAAAACACAACTTTATTTTTTTAAAGTGAAAAAATGCGATAAATTGAAAAATGGGCGACAAAATATTATTGAAAATCTAATTTCATAAAAAAATTATTTAAACGCTAAACACTTTTCATTGAGCAGGAGAGCACGAGAGCACTATGGAGCAGCGAAATAATTTCAAGCAAAACTATTCAGACAATCAGAATTCCACAGCTCTGGTGATTCAAACCCTGTAGCATATAGTTTCAAACAATTGCGTGATTAAATTTTATTGTTTTTTTTTTTACATTTTCTGCAGTATTTTTTACGCAGTAATTAAAAATTTTCAATTTGTTGTTCATTTTCAAAAAATAAAAAGCAAAAAATAAAAAATAAATTCCATTTTTACCCTAAAACCTTCATTATTTTTGTTTCTTCCCTTGCTTCATCCTGCTTCTATGATTTCAGAATTAGGGTTTTTCATTTTAGATTTATAGGGTTTGTATTGCTATATATATATTCCTATTACATCTAACCCATGTGACGACTTGCCTAGTCAGATTCCAATCCATGTCATCCCTTGCATGAATTTTTTAAAAACTGATTTTTTTTAATCAGTGCGCCCTGCTTAACCTAGCACACTGGTGCACTGGCTTATCCTAGCACACTACGCACGTACTGTCTGATAAAAAATTTAAAAACAATTTTTTTTTAATCCATGCGCCATATGTAAAATAGGGCACCGATGTCATCGCTCACATACTGTTTAGCCAGAACAATTTTTAATTTTGTTTTAATCAGTGCAACATGTAACATATAACGTACCGGATCTCCTATTTGATAGAGATCACATCACGGTGGTCCCTTGTTTGCGTGGGGCGTCTATACGAATAGGCCACACCGCCCCCTCCACGACACCATATGCTACAAAAACTAACACTAGACGATTTTTATTATTTTGTCTATGCTAATAAGTGCGGTGGTTAACATGTAATGCACCAGTGCTCCTTGTTGACATAGAGAATCGTATGGTGTTTTATACTTTTTTGGAGGTGCATTTATAAGAACACAACACACCAATGTCGGTGCGTATATCATTTAAAAGCACACCGGTTTCTTTATATTTTTATTTTTATCTAAAAATTTGATAATTCATTTATAAATTATATTAATAAATGATATGGTACAGGTTTCATATTGATAAAAAAATCGCTAACAAGATATCAAGTAACAAAAATACTGATAACACGTCTAGAAAAACAAAAAAGGAAATTTCTTTGTAAATTCTTTACAAAAAATATCATGTTTGAACTATATGTAAGTTTAAGTAATATGTATTGTTTACTGTGTATCATGCAAAGACACAAAATGACGAATCTCGATAAGATTATTTCTAATCTAGGACTAGAAGAGCATAAAATATTGATGGAAATATTGCAAAAGGACGAATCAGGTGAATGAAAAAATACTATCGATCCAATATGAGTTTCTTTTTTTAATTTTCATTAATAACATACTTAAAATTATTAGATAATATGTTTCAAACAATCTATTAATTCACATTTGTTTAATATTCTACAAGGACCAACAACTCAGAAAAGGAATGTTGTTCTAAGAAAAGAAAAAAAATAGAACATTAAAATGAAAATGAATTGCTCCTTAGCTCATCTGGAGTGGTGCTGGAGTTTAACGGAAGGGTGAAAAACTTTTACAAAAGTTTCAGGGATCTAGTGGAATGAATGTATAGATGTTATTTCCACTTACAATACAAAAATAAATCCAGTGATTCCAAAAACCAACTTTTATCTAAACTACAAGAAGACTTTTCAGAGAATTGGTCAATGAGACATGTCAGAATTTTTATAGCAAAAACGTACGACAACAAAAAACAAGGAATGAAAAAGTAATATTCCTTTAAATGTATATCATTTATAAATATCACTTTTTGTTATATTTACTTTTCATATATCAATATAAAAATTAAATAGTTTATTGTCATGTTACATTTTCAGGAAGATTATGAAAATCTCAAAAGATGAACGAGCTTATATAAGAAATATGCAAGTAGCAATGTCCAAAAATGTGTACAAGGAGATGGTCAAAGAAATGGACAAAATTGCATCATGGGAGGGGCCATCTCAACAACAACGTGCTTCAAATGTAATATGTAATCATTGAATTTTTCGATCATTAGGTACAATAAATAAACAATTTAGCATTAAATATTAATTTTCAATAATTTTCTTGCAGAAAAGAAAAGAAAATGGAACCCATTCAACAGATAAAATAGGACAACAAGGAAGAAAAGGGTTGATATCTAAGTTTGTGAGTAATTGTTACTTCCTTATAACAACTTAACTAGATTTAATTTTTGTATATTTTAAGTTGTTTTACAAAAATCATCATTGAATGTCTTCAAACAGGTGCTAACATACAAAGAAGAACCATTAAACGAATTGCTTGACATTGGGTTAAATATGGGTTGTGAGTATATGTTGGCATATCAGAAATTAATTATGGAATTTGTAAGCATCTATCGATCTTGTTTTACTTAGCTCCGTCTATAATTAATAGAACAAAAAAAATATTTTATATTAAATATATTATTTGTTATGGGGTATAAAAATTGTAGGAAACAAAGTATGGAACTGCACCAACAAATGCAATCTTGAAATATGGCATAGTACATGGTTTTGAAAGAATGTGTATAGTTCATGAGTCAATTGTTTCTATGGCACATCATTTCTTTTCGATTTAAATTGATGTATATTATTTAATATTGCAATTTTCATTATTCTCACCAATGTATATACACTCATTACAATTTATTTTTATGTTTGTAGATGGAAAGTGAAGAAGATGAAAACAATCAACATCGTGAACAAAACATTCCTGAAAATAACCCAATTCATGGAAGTAGCTTGAGAAGTGATAGCAGTTCAAGCGAAGAATGATTATCATTATGTTTGGATATGAGAGCAAGGAATTGTATTTTTTGAAATATTTTTCTGCGAAATCAGGAATTTTGTTTAATGTAATGGACATAGTGTCCCAATTGAAAGACAAAGGGATACCAATAACTGTCCCATTTTTTATGACAAAGGCTGTCCTATATATATATATATATATATATATATGTTTTAATTTATTCTATTGTGTTCTCCATTTTCGCTGTGAAATGCAACACCATTGACTAAATTTATAGATGATTAAATACTATAATGAAGAGATGTGAAATCTGATGATATGATATAACAAATTAATCCAAACATCACATCCAAATGCACTAATAAAAATTTATTTGATATGAATATTGTTATACGATGTGTCAAATTCTCATGAATAATGAATTTGAAACAATCACAATAATTGCACTGTCATAGATCGATGTTTCTAAAAAATACAAAATGAACACCGGTGCATGTCAGTTACTGTACACCAATTCATTTGTATGATAAATGCATCAGCGCATTTAGACGACCTATGGGCACCGTACAAATACCAATACAAATTATAAATCTTGGTGCATTTGTGCGATACTGCGCACCAGTGCATTTATGTGAGACTGCGCACTGGTGCATTTGTACAACCTATGGGCACCGCAAAAATACCAATACAAATTAGAACAAATGGTGTGTTTTTCTGATATTGCGCACTAGTGTGTGTCTATAAGACTACGTATTGGTGCATTTATATGACCTATGGGTATTGCACAAATACCAATACCAATTAAAATGGCCTCGTGCATTGTATCACCTACAGTGTGCCCGGTGTGGTTTTACACCTTTACGTCTAGTGCATGCACCTTTGACCGCCCTGGGCTGACTGTATAGATGACACGCACTAGTGTGTTGACACCTTAGTAGCGCACCGATGAAAAAACATCCATAATAATCTTCGGCCGCCTAGTTTTTTTAGTTGTGTAGAAATTCCGTTAAAAGCTCCGCCAAAATCTCCGTTACCAAAAACGAATGTTGCAGAATTTTTTTTTTGAAAATTTTGGCCAATTTTATAACACTAAAAACCTCCTTTATAACCTCCACTAGAGGGTAGTTTCCTTGTAGTGTAACCAAGACCTTTTACTTATGTGATGTTATCATAATTGCATATGAAAGAGTGTTATGTAACCAACTCCAAAAATAGAAGAAATGAGATATCAACGCCTTAGAAATAAGCCACTTCGAGGGGGCAACCTCCAATACATTACATGAATGATCAATTCTTGGATGATACAATTTACAAAACCTCCTTTTCTATATGTGGAATCATGGGGCCATAATGTAATCCTAGTAGGACACAATGTAAATCGCCGACCTAACAATAATAATTTAAGGGCACAATAATAACAATATGGGGGTTACGGGGTACAATAATAACAATAAGGGGCTACACTAACATAATAAGGGGCTATACTATTAATATGGGGATAACACTTCACCCTCCTCCTTCTCTCCTTCGAAACAAGTGTTGTCCTCAGCGATTGTTTCTGTGTGTACCGTATAAATTTCTCAATACTCCCACTTATTGTAATATTCTATAAGAAAGTTCTTACATGGCAAGATACACTATTTCGAAATTGATCGTACTTGTCGAGTTCTTGTTTCTATCACTACTTCATAACTTCTTTCGATGTGATGTTGATCTTCTTGTTGTTTCATTAGATTCTGCACCAAAGTAGGGTTATCCTTTGAGAGTTGGAGAACTTGTTGTTGATGCTCGCTGTGATCTTCCACTAACTTATCATCCATATTAGCTATTATTTGATCCTTCAAACCATCCAACTTAGCCTCCATTTCTGATTTTAAACCATCTATTTCATCTTCGATTGCTCTTCGTAAGATCGAAACTTGTTGCACTTGGTACCGTAATTTTGATATTTCATACTGCAATTCTTCCTCTTCATGCATCATTGTATAGATTTCTGAGGGCATAATGGGTGTTGAATTATTTTTAGGAGGCATCTCAGAACCCAATACTGAAATATATGCTCAATAGGCTCTTGGAATCACTTCAAACTAATTTTTCAAACAAGATTTATGCAATTCGAAAAAACAAATAAACACCTGTTACTTGCTTTGAGGAGCTCTATATTGAAATTGAATTATCTCTGAAATTGAAAATCTTCAATATCTGAAATTCAGTACTGTAGTAGCCTTCTGAACTGTCTTTCAAATGCCACAGATATTATCTGATTTGGATTCTTCAAGACAAAGTTATTTCCAATCTCCCACAATGACCCAACTTTGGACTGGTTCAGTAGAGAGAACTTGTACGGCTTGCCACGTGTCACTGTTTTGTCCTTCGTCTCTGAAATTGATAGCCAAGAAACTGCGGTCTGTGTACTTGCAACCAAGTTTTACGGCACTCCAATCCAATGCCCAGAGAGAGAGTTATTGAACTTTTCCCACGATCACCTCTTTGAGATGAAATTCAGGAGCCTGAAAAAGCACTACCTTCCACAGATCATATCTCCAAAAATATTGCGAACCAAGCTCTGAAATGTTTTGACGACTTTCTTTAGGATTTCAGCTTCGCACCATATGAATTTCAGATTCTGAACCTTCGTAGAAATTGTTTTATAGCGCAAATTCCACGATGACCTGTTTAGGAGCCTGAAAAAATAC
Organism: Pinus albicaulis; assembly: GCA_034641835.2. Classification (NCBI taxonomy): domain Eukaryota; kingdom Viridiplantae; phylum Streptophyta; class Pinopsida; order Pinales; family Pinaceae; genus Pinus; species Pinus albicaulis. The sequence continues at coordinate 411,910,693 of CM076584.1, read as the reverse complement.
CTAACTTCCACAGATCATATCTCCGAAAATATTGTGAACCAAGCTCTGAAATTTTTATACAAACTTCCTCAAGATTTCAGCTTCGCACCCTAAAAATTTCAGCTTCTGAAGCTTCGTAGAAAAAAAGTTATAGCGAAAATGCCACGATGACCTGTTTGGAGCAGCGAAACCCTAGAATCCAAAGCTCTGATACCAAATGTTATGTAACCAACTCCAAAAATAGAAGAAATGAGATATCAACGCCTTAGAAATAAGCCACTTCGAGGGGGCAACCTCCAATACATTACATGAATGAACAATTCTTGGATGATACAATTCACAAAACCTCCTTTCTATATATAGGAGTCCATGGGGCTATAATATAATCCTAGTGGGCCACAATGTAATCCTAGCCGACCTAACAATAATAATTTAAGGGCACAATAATAACAATATGGGGGTTACAGGGGTACAATAATAACAATAAGGGGGGCTACACTAACATAATAAGGGGCTATACTATTAATATAGGGACTTAACAAAGAGTATAGAACAAACACATGTGCATACTGTAAAGAATATGAAAAATAACGAAAACCATTAAATCTATAACACAAACACATTGATAACACAGTTCACCTAGTGTGAGTTACGTCTCCAGGACCTATGTCAAGAGCGGGGAGGTTTATTCATTAAATGCTGCAAAAGATGATGATGTACATAGTATATTATTTTTCATTACAAGGATAATTACCCTTAGCCATAGTGACATGTCTCTCCAAGAAACAGTTCCCTATAGGAACTATCACTTAAATGGGCCCTCCTTGAACATGAAAAGCTAACAAAATCTCACATGATGTGGCAAACAAGTTTCCATTAACATAATGTTTGTCAGGGATCTCAACAACATAAAAATCATCTCAGAAAATCAGAAGAAAGACATGGCATAACTGCATCATATACCTCCACTTTCGAGGATGGTCGGACCATGCAAATATCTACCGACAAAATGTATTACACTGTTGAATTATTGTTGCAAAATTGTGCAGAATAGATTATAAAATTTCCCAGTTCTGACACTTGCACCTCTGGTACCCTAAGGGAATATTTTTGGCATCTCTTAATTCTCCTCGTTTAGGGTTCCACACTCTCTACCTGCTCAGGGTTGTTCCTGGACCCCCATGCTCTGCTACTAGTCGAATGGAATGAATCAATTTTTTATAAATTGCGAGGGTGGATTTAACAACGAGGGTCATTGGCCCATTGGTAAAAGCTCCAATTTGGAGTGGTTAGGTTGGTTGTTCCAACCCCACCGACTGCCCATCCATAAAATGGGTGCATTAATTTTTTTGATAACCGTATTATTTGACTGATTTGAATATGATTTTTGAGGCCGCCTCTTGGGGGCCGGCCCACGTGGGCCAGGTAGGTTCAAACCCTGTCGGTCTCGAAACTGGTGACAGGTGGTAAGGGTGGGGTCCCAAACCCCTTTGTTTAATATATATGATATATATATGGTGGGGTGTGGTAGGGGTGGCAACCCACCACTCTGATTCCTTTTATTTTTATTATATTTTAATATATGTGACCGATAAAGTGGGCGGGTCTGGCCCCATTTTTTTAATTTTTTTTGTTTTTATAACAAAAAAAATATTTTTAATCTTTTTAAAAATAAGGGTTTGCATTATTACCCTTATTTCTAAGTATTTGAAAAATTTTCGATTCTGGTGGCTGAATTTCGTTTTCCGGGATTCTGCCAATTTGTTTTCTCCTTAAGCCTACCACTTGGCCAAGTTTGACCAAAATTTTGATGAAATATAACTTGATCATACAAACTTGGATTTGAGTGTCATTCACACCATTAGAATCAGGGTGACGAGCACTATTATTTGATCCTGGTTTGGGAAAAATCCGAGAAATTTTATTTTTGAGCTTATCCATAGCCATCGTTGAATTTTGAGCATGTATGGAGCCACCTGGATCATTCTTCCTCACTGAGGATATTCTAGTCCTCCACAAGCATGAAGATAATATACAGCTTCTATTGTACATTATCTGCACCACAAGTGTCCTAACAGGTCACCTTTCCTTCTCCTTCACCCTTGTTCTTCAGAGCCATACATGATGAGCCAATTCCTGCATCCTATGCAAACTCGTAGTACAATCTTGGCAGACTACATGCTCAATTACATGACCAATCATGACCCTAGAAACCACATACTTTCCAAGAGTTTATAACACACACTCTGTGGTCAAGTCTACATCATAATATAAATCAATACCCCACATATCAATAAAAGCCCAAAAAGATCATCGTTGCTTTAATAAGAGATGGAAAATACATCACCACCTTTACATTTGTTCACAACACATGATTTATAGATTGTGGCCAAGAAAATTTACTATACCCAGTAAAACTATCTCTTACTAAACCAAGTGAATCATGAGGAATGTGGCAGATTTGCTTGTTTAACATCTTCATCGGTTGGTTTCTGCGAGGGTGCTTTATCCTCAATACGTTGCTCTGGATGGAGCCTCCAATATGTGGCTCTTTGATGACCACCTCTACTGAAATGGCTGAAAAAATTCTTCTTCCTCCAACCCTACTTAACTTGCTTCCTTCCCTGATGCAGAGAAGTCCTTTCATGTTTCATTCTCTTTCCTACTACCATTCTCTTCCAGTACTCAGAAAGGACATGGTTATTCAAACCAAAAAACTACATAGCTTTCTATGACATTATTTATGTTCATCATTAACATGATTGTAATCAAAATTACCTTTATCATACTGATATTTTTTTATACCTCTCAAGACTGTCTCTGATGCATCCCTAGCGATGAGAGCATGCCTTAGATTTTCCTCTTCAATGTGCACTTTCATGGGAGGATTGTGATGTGTTCCAATCATCCTCATTCACAGATGGCTTCAAAAATGTCTTGGAAGCTTATTATACCTTTGAGCACTCTACTTCAGTGTACCCAAAACCTTAAAATCAAGGTCTTTGTATGATCTCCAATGGTTGAGTCGTCCCTTGACCATTAACACCAAGTCCTCCTCCTTTATAACCCATCTTGGAAAGGAGTCTCATGCCATTTATTGAAGTGGGTACCTCCATGTTTCCAACATAAATAGTGTTATGTGAAAAAGAAACTAAAGAACTATCAGCATTTTTTACCTCAGTTGTAGATTCTAAAGCATATGATGATGGATTTTCTAAGCCCTCCTTGCACTTCAACTTTTCCAACACCTATTCTGTGGCTCGTAGTTGAAGCTACAGTCTATGCTTCTCCTCTTTTTCTTCTCGTAAAGGTATCCTTAATTAAACATTCTTTGTTTGAAGTCTCTGATTGATCTCTTCATCCGAATGATGAGAATATGATGAAGAAGAGGAATGTACACTCGAGGGGGTAGATGGATTATCGTTCTTTGATCATAATCTACATACATAATGTCCACGATGCATTCCATCCTGAGGAGGTCCTCATAGAGATATTTTTTGTTCCCCATTTCCCTTCTAGTTACACGTTCAATCTTTCACACTCATAATTCACATAAGCAAGAAGACCTCTTTGATACCAAACTTGATCCAGATCTCTTCATCTACCAAAATTAACCAAGACCTTTTAATTTTGTGATGTTAGCATAATTTCATATGAAATATTATAGAACAACCACATGTCCATACTGTAAAGAATATGAAACATAAAAAAAAAAACATCAAATAGAGAACAAAAAACACATTGATAATGGAGTTCACCCAGTGTAGGTTACGTCTCCGAGCCTAGTGTCAAGATTACAAAGGCCACTTCATTAAATGTTGTAAAATATGATGATGTACATGGTATATTATTTTTCATTACAAGTATAATTACCCTCAGCCAGAGTGGCATGTCTCTCCATGAGATGTTCTCCTTATAGGAATTCTCACTCAAATGGGCCCTCCTTCAACATGAAAAGCTAACAAAATATCACATTATGTGGCAAACAAGTATCCCTTAACATAATGGTCATCAGGGATCTAAATAAAAAAAAAATCATCTCAATAAATCATAAGAAATACATAGCATAACTACATCATATAACTCCACTTTAGGTGATGGCCAGAAATTGCAAAGCTTTGCTAATTAAATGGATCACACTGTTGAATTTGTGTCGCGAAATCATGCAAAATATATTATACCTTTCCCATTTCTGAAAGTTGCACCTCTGGCACTCTATGGGAAAATTTTTGGCATCACTTGATTCTCCTCGTTCAACATTCCACACCCTGTGCCTACTGAAGGTTTTTTTTGGACCTCCATGCTCCGCTTCCATTAAAATGGAATGAAAGGAGTTTTTATAAGTTCTGACGGTGGATTTAACAAAGAGGGTCATTGGCCCGTTGGTATAAGCTCCAATTTGGAGTAGGTAGTTCGGGGGTTCCAACTCCACCAACCCCCCATACATAGAATGGGCACGTTAATTTTTTTGACTGCCATGTTGCTTGATTTATTTGAATATGGTTTTTGGGGCCGCCTGTTGGGGACCGACCCACATGTGCTGGGCAGGTTCAAACCTCGTCGACGCCGAAAAATGTGACAGGTGGTAAGGGTGGTGTCCCTAACCCATTTATATATATATATGATATATATATGGTGGGGTGTGATGGGGGTGGCGGCCCACCATCCTGGTTCCTTTGATTTTTAATATATTTTAATATATGTGATTGGTGGGGTTGGGGGGTCCGGTGGGCCCGACCAACCCCCATTTTTTATAACAATATGGATATTTTTAATTTTTCAAAAAATAATCATCACTATACTTTTAAATATTCGAAAAATTCATGTACTGTGGTGGTCAGATTCTATGCATCGGGATTTTGCCAATTTTTTGCTTCCTTAAGCCTGCCACTTGTCCAAGTTTGACCAAACCTTTTACCAGTTATAACTTGACCATACGAAATTAGATTTGAGTGTCGTTCAAACCGTTCAAATCAAGGCAACAAGAATTACGATCTGGTCCTGGTTTTGGAGAAATACAAGAACTTTGATTTTTATGCTTATTCATAACCAATGTTGAATTTTGAGCATGTCTAGAGCCATTTGGATCATTCCTTCCCACCGAGGAGATTAAGGTCCTCCAAAAGCATTAACATAACCTTCAACTATTGTTTTAAAGTATCTACACCACAAGTGTCCTAACAGGTCACCATTCCTTCTCCTTCACCCTTGTTCTTCGTAGCCATCAGTGATGAGCTAACACTTGCATCCTCTGCAAACTTGTAGTACAATCTTAGCTGACTATATGCTCAATTACATGACCGATCATGACCCAAGAATCCCTATACTTTCCAAGAGTCTATAACACATGATCTATGGTCAAGTCTACATCATAATATAAATCAGTACCCCAAATATCAATAAAAGACCAAAACCATCATCGTTGCTTTAATAAGCGATGGAAAATACATCATCACATTTACATTTATTTACAAAGCATGATTTACAAATTATGGCCATGACAAGTGAGTATACATAGTAAAACCATCTCTTACTCAACAAAGTGAATCAACAAGAATGTGGTAGATTTACTTGTTGAACATCTTCAAGGTTTGGTTTTGGCATGGGCACTTTGTCCTTAAGACATTGTGCTTTGTCCAACATGTGGCTCTTTGATGACCACCTCTGTTGCAATGACTGCAAAAAATATTCTTCCTCTAGACTTGCTTAACCTTCTTCCTTACCTGATGTGGACAAGGCCTTTCACATCTCGTCCTCTTTCTTGCTTCCATTCTCTTCTATCTCTTGGAAAACATGTGGTTATGCAAACCAAAAAAACTACATAGTTTTCTATGCCATGATTTTTGTTAATCATTAACATGCTTGTAATAAAAATGAACTTTAGAATACTGAGACTGTGTATACCTCACTGGTGTGATCATAATTTGAATTAGGGGCAAAAATTTGCTCAAAATTCAAATTTTTCAGAATGGTGTTGCACCTAAATGATCGTGACCGCCACATCGCCCTGATTCTGGCGCAATTCGTTTTGTTGAAAACCGACTCCGTATGAAGAAGTTAGAGCTCACTAACCGTCGTGCAAAACATGAAAAATTTGGGCAGATGCTAACAGGGATGCTAACTACGCATCCATACAACCCAGTCGGAAAAAAAAGGTATATTCCAAGGAATATTCTTGTAATATTCCCAGAGATGGGCCAATGAGGGGGTGCCACTTGTCTCCTTGTGATTGGTTAATTTTTGGGCTTATTGGTGAAATGTGATTGGTTTTTAGAGAGCCAATGGGATGCTGACATGTGGCTAACCAGGAGGCCGCCATGTGCCCCTCCCAAAGGCAGAAATATGGCTAAGTTATGGCCGAAGGGTTAAATATATGGCGTATCAAAATTTTATGGAGGCTCTAGAGCTCGACGCCGCGACCTCACGCATTCTCTACCACTACGCCCACACCATGAGTCTTAATAGACTATGGGTGGCATAACTATTTGAATTTTCAAATTGAATCAGACGGAGGTAAAAGGGGCATCCTCGTAGGGCCAACCTATCCCCATATGACCACAATGCCATAACCATAGGCAAAGCTACGGCCTACATGCGCCATTAGCACGCTAACCACCTACTAACCTCTCTTAACAATTAATTAATCTCCGAGTTTAATTCGACAGAGGTTTTGGTGGAGCGCCAATTTCGGTGGGGTTGCTAAATTAACATGAGTGTGCCAGATTTGGTGGAGGTTTTCTAGGAGAAACTGCCAAATGTCATAACTTGGGAATATTTCAACCTAATTGAGTACAGGAAGAGGCTAGGTAGCCATTCTTGAGCATTATGGATTCATTGGAACAGGTTTCAGAAGAAGATAAGCAATTGTTGATGGTGTTTTCTCCATTTGAAGATAAAAGATGCCTAGGGCCACTGGGAGGGGAGGCCTACCTAGAGGACCTGTAGAGAAATTGAAGAACCAAAAGTGGATACTCGAGGGTTTATTGATGCTATTAATCCATTGGTAACTTCTATTTTCTCTTTAGAGCACATCTTCAAGTTCAAATTGCAGGTTACTAGGAGGGTGTATGGATCATTCAGATGTTGAGGCGATCCTTGGAGGATTACGAGATGGAGAAGATCTTGCAGGGATCTTCTAGCCTCCATATGTTTGTAGTAGAAGCCTTTGCAACAATGTTGTAGCATTTTTCTCATCTTTTCTCTTTATGTTTTTTAGGGAAAAATATTGTTAATGTACTTACAGTTATTGAAGTAAAAATTTGATGCTCTTTCATATTTAAGTAAGGGATCTTGGTAAGATGCCCATGTGTTGTTAATATTTTTAGGCTTGACTATATGTTAGTAAGTGTATGGTAAAGGGACTTTTCAAGAGTTGTTTCTTTTTAGGAGAAACTTACCATTTTAGTTCAACGCATTGATGTACTCTTCATTTTTAATTTTGAGCATAATAACAATGAATCATGCCTTAGATCTGATTCAAGGAGATGTAGCCGAGGTGGGGTGATCTCCTTCATCAAATGGCTTGTGTCTTATTGTATGATGTATTTTCCTTTCATGTTATTAATGATTTCATGTCTACAACTTATTCATGGAATTACACATTGAAAGACACCAAAAATAAATTCTTGTGATAATATGATTACTCAGTAAGAATCCTATTCAAATAAGAAACAAGAATTTATAATGTCGAGGAGGGAGTTTGCATAGTAATAACCAGTTTTCCCATATTCAGATCAAGTTGGTATCAAAGCTTCAGGTTCATTGTTACTTGTGTTGCTTTATGCAAAGAGGGTTTGACTATTTGTAAGGTGAAAATTATTACCAGGTTGAAGCTCTGGAGAGGAGAAGGAAACTTGCTGGTATAGCTTTCCAAGTAGGAACAAGGAGAAGGAGGCTATGGTTGCCACAAGCTCCACCTCAAGTTTCACCTCCAGAGAGTATGAGGCTTCGAAGAGAATATCTCAAGGAGAAGAGCCTATGAGTATCAGAAGGGAAGAACTTAAAAAGAATGGTGTTTCACCACCATATTCACCACAAAATTATTTGTTTTATACAAATTTGATGCGATTTGAAATGTAGAAAATCCTTCCAAGATGTAACATGGAAATATTTGTGCTTTCTTTCCATATAATTTGAAAGAGGTTCAATCGACACCTTATGTTGAGGAGATGAAAGAAGAAGACAAAAGAGTCCAAGAGAACACCTTGAGAATCCGGAAGGAGTATGAAACCATCTTTGTGTCTCAATCAAGAGATGAGACAAATGGTGAGCATGCATATGCTTCTTATTTATATGCACATATTAATGAAAATTATTTTATAGCTTTTGAAAGACACAACAAATGTATTGGGTCCATTAGCCATCAGTAAATTTTTGTCATAGCAAATGATGGCTAAAACAGATCTTGAGCCTTCAAGAGATTATTTTCACAGAAAATTTCTCATTCTTGAAGCCTTCTGATGCTTTCTAAACTCAAAAGAGTAATCTTCACTATTGTTTCATTCAAAAATCCATCAAGAAACCCTATTGATATCATAAGAGACTGTTTTTCAGGCCATTTTCCATCATTTTCCAAGCCTATTTGAGTCTTTTTTCCATTTTACTATCCTTCATTTTCCTCTAAAAAAAATTTTCTTTTCTCCTTTTAATTTTCCCTTAATTATCCTAATAAAACTTCAAAAATCCCTTTTAAACTCATAAAAAATCCTTTTTTATGGTTTAAATTGTTCTATTTTTCCTATCGAAACCTCAAAAAACCCTTAAAAAACCTTATTTTTGCCTAAAAAGTGCCCTTTTTATAACATAGGCTTTAAGCCCCTTATCCATCATATGACCCGCACTCGTGACCTGATGCTAAAATCCTAGCCACCAGCCCCTTTTTCTCTGCCTCAAGTCACCTTATCCCTCCATCGGACCCTGCCTTTCCTTAAGCCCCTTCCGGCTTAGCCCTCAGCTTTTTCTCCATCATGTGACAAAGCCCTGAAACTGGGCGCTTGAACCTTTCACTCTTAGCCTATTTTCCCTTAGCCCTAGTTCTTCTTTCTCCCATAGAACCTTTCCCCAACACCGAGCTCTAAGCCCCCGTCCCTTTATATATATTTCCCCCGCCTACCACTCCACGAACCCATCACCACCGTTGATCTTCAAAGATCAATGGCCACATGCCTCCCCTCCTACCCTCCATCCTCCCAACTTATTTATATTTGTTCACTTGTATAATCAATATCCACCGTTGATCTATAAAATCCAACGACTCTCCTTTGACCCGACATCCCAACCCTATCGGGGGCTACCACCCACTACGCAAAGCATCCACCAATATCTGGCTGCCACCTAGCTCGCACTAAGACCCTCGCCCATTCACCTTTCCCATCGTGCTCTTTCCCCCACCGTTGGATCTACCCTACCTCATCCAACGATCAGTATCGTGTTTCGTGTAAATCTGTCGTCCGGGGTTTAACCACCCAAACTCACATGAAAGCACTAGTTTTTTGGGGGACGTGTGTCACGCAATGATTGAATCGTCTTCGTTTTACAATAAACTGCTTACCACTGTTTATGAATGTGAAAACCATTCACGGTTTTCACAAAACCACCAAGCTACAATTTCGCGCAAAATGCATTTTAAACCTAGTTTTCACAAGTTTTCTCCATAAAACCTCCCCACATGCTATTTCCTCCTCCTCACTGCTCCTTTCACCCTCCGCCTGCCTTCAAAGCAGTTTTCATCCACATAACACAATTTTTTATAATAATTTGTGTTTTGTTGCAGGTTTCATGGCGGTTTTATGACACAAAGCCGTCCCACAGTCCAATAAAGGGATAGAGGCTGAGGGTGACTATCCTCAGAGCCCGATCAAAATCAAAAGGGACAAAAAGGGGGCCGAATGTCATGTATTAATTAGTGTTTCATCAAGAATTGGTTCCGCAGCTAAAACCCTCCAGTGCAGGCCATCTGTGAACAAATAAAATTAATGAAGAATCAATAAAGAAAATAAAAAATCAAGGATAAAGGATTAAAGCGCAAAGTTTAAGATCAGAAGACTTAATCCCACATTTTAAAGGGATAAAGCACAGTTTGAAGATAAAGCCAGTTTAAAAGATTAAAACAGTCAAATGAACGAATAAAAGACCGAAGAAGAATAAAGAAGGCATGATCAGCCTTAAAGCACAAAATCAGAGTTAAATCAATGTTTTAAAGTATTAAGACAGACAAATAAGCAAAGGAAGCCTCCAAAAGCCACATCAGTGAGGCAATTAAACCTCAAAATGCCACCTACCAGCTGATTTCACCTAAAAAAATACAAATTGAATGCACAGTCAGAGATATTTTTCAAAGACAACTCATAATTAATTGAAAGCCTACCAAAATCCTCCAAAGTCATCAAAAGTGACTGAAGTAGACAAAAATTAATGTAAAATTGATTAAAACAGGGTTAAAACATATGAAAACTTCTCCATTTTGCCTCCCAAAGGCCGAGAAGCATTTAATCTGCGTTAATTAAACAAATAGACCTCCTTCTTACTCCACCTCCTCAAAATTCCTATAAATATCATATGAGGAGTTCATTATTATTGTTGGTTGAATACTTATCAAGTGTAAATAGCTATTGAGGCTGCTGAAGCTCTGTTTTTTAATTGAAGAAATATAGGCTAAGAAGAGAGTTTTGAAGCTGTAAAAGACCCACTGGACTTGAAGATTGTAATTGGTTTGAACATCAAATACACAAGCTAATTTATGGGATCCTGGTTTATGTCAATGGTGATGTTTTTCTTACTGTAATTGTCATTTTTCTTATGCTTTCCATATTGTCCACTTTATTTGATAAAGAACAGCAAATATATGTTAGGATTTACTGTCAAGTACCCTAAATCTCACTGATAAATATTTATCTTTATGTTTTCTGCTAATTGTGTATTTGGGGATAAGTCAAGAGAGTGTAATCAGTCCAGGAATGTTGGTGAGTCCATGTCTGGCTGAGTAAAGCTTGAAACATTTTCCTTGAATGTTCTTGAAAATTTTGCTAAGTAAATTTGAACTAGGGAAGTCTATGGTTAGCCCTATCCTCTAGTTTATCTTCAACAATTTCTTTGAAAAGCTCCCTTAAGAGTATGTCAAACGCAGGCTAGTTTAAAAGTACCAAAAGTAGGCTAGTTTAAAATTACTTACATCTTAGGCTACTTTTATGTTCATCTTAATTGTTTTCCTTTGAGAATATGGTGAAAGAAAACTAGGTTAAAATTCCTTATTTGATCTTAAGCTATTCTTCATTTTAAACTATTTTTCCTTGAGAATATGCTGAAAGCAGGCTAAGTTAAAAGTCTTTACTTGATCTTAAGCTATTCTTTGTTTTTAATGTTTTTCCCTTAAAAGTATATCAAAAGTAGGCTAGTTTAAAAGTACTTACCTGATCTTAGGTTACTTTGTGTCTTTCCATTAAGTGCATGTCAAACACAGGCTAGTTTAAAAGTACTTACCTGATCTTAGATTGTCCTTTGTTTTTCTTGTGTGTTTGCTTCTTTCACAAGAATTTTTATGTTTCCATATCACAAATCAATCTAAATAATCCTTTGACATAGATGATTTGCCCCATGGACCACTCTTGAAACTTCTTGTGCAATTAAATCCTTTTGTGACTCCATAGCCCAATGTATTGATATTGTTTCTTACTTATCCTATCAGCTGAAACATTCTGTCAACCTGCTCACACCTTTACCCCTCAAAAATACTTCCTTAATTTTGATGATATTCACTCCAACCAAAAACAAACAAAAACCCTTGTGCCTTATAACTAGCCTAATATCATAAACTAAGCCTTGAAGAAATATCTTTTAAAACACTCATATAGAGAGATCCCTCTCTGAATCCAGGAGGGCTAGATCCTAGGATTCCAAAGTGGTTTTGATATAGGCTCTGCAGCATTTGTTCTTGCCAATCTTGCAAATTATTAAGACCCTAACACAATGGCGGCCATATTGGGGAGATTATTGAGTAATAGATAACTTCACAACTCAACTAACCCCTATTTCTAAATAAAACAATTGTTACCAAGACTGGTTATTATGGATTGTTGATGGTAAACAACAACCAAACCTTGAAAACAGATAAAAATCCTTCACCTGGCGACTCCATTGGTATTCAGTAGCCCGCTGACCCCTATGGTATTTCCTAAAACTCTATTGGGAAATTCTGAATGAATTACATCTTGTACATTCTTAAGACCTCAGAAGACCCAGAACATTTCAGATTGGTATTTAAATAAATATTGGTGGTGGACCATAGAACATTTTACCTCCAAAAGAGCTAAAAATTTCCACGACCTCCAAAAGACCAAATGAATCCACTGGTAGAAGACTCTGAACTGGTTGAAAAGATACAGTGACCTCTTTCCTGATTTACAAACACGGAACCAAGGATACAAAGGAGATATGCTCCAATGAGTAGAGATCATATCCCTGGATTCCACCATAAGATGCCCCAGGTGGTTTGGGATGATAACCTTCGTGTTTTTCAAGATGAAAAGTTTGATGACCCATTGTTACATCTCATCAAGTTTCATATACATATATGGAAAGTAAAGACTGAATGGCATGAATACTGCCTCATGAAAATGTTCATATTAACATTATAAGGAAAGGCAAGGGATTGGTATGAATGGTTAGAACCTAAGAGCTTGTTTTCTTTAAGAGACATGCACCAAGTATTTTATGAAGAATATAAAGAAAACCCTTCATCCTTATCATGGACTGCAAATTTTTGTGATCAATATCAAAACATCATACAATTCCTGTTAAATATTGATGAAGATTAATATTCATCGTGAAGATATGTTAACAACTATTCAAGAATTTCATACCCAAGATAGCTATCTCAATAATCTAGATGAATCAATTGAGGAAGAAATCAATAAAGGAATAAAGGACATTCCTCAAAATTTCCATGACAACATAAATGATGATTCATCATCCCTGCTAGGTGAGGCTAATTTAAATATTGATGATCTAGAATAGCCTATGATTTTTTCAGATCAAGAACAAACTCAACCACTACAAGACCTAGAGAATGAGCAAGACATGTATGATGATCAAGACTTTATAGAAGATGATGAGGAAGGTTGTCAAGAAATTCCTGATTGCCCACCTATAACTTGTGTTTTACTGTTAAGAGATATTTACGAACAAAATGAAAATACTAATAGAGAGCAGTGCTTTTAGGAAACAAATAGCCACTTAGAAAATGCAGAATTTGATGTAGAAGGAAAACCAACACATATAGGGACTCTCCCTCTCTGTTATAACTCATTTCGGATTATACAAGAAGAGTGGCATCCTGATAATATAAAAGAAACAACTCATGAACCCTATATTCAAATTGAGCATCATAACAATCATGAGGATTTGTTTGAAACAGAAGTAAATTAGGAAACAATAAGAAATCCTTAAGGTTTCCCAGCAAGCTCAAGTAGATATCCCTTAGGAGAGGCTCAAGAAGACATCTAGCCTCAAAACCAGTCAACAGAAAAGAAATAGGATTGTTGTATTTTTGTCTACGCTGAAAGAGAAATCTCTCCTTTGACAGAAGGAGAAATTGATCAAATATTAAACAAACAGCAAGCCTCGAAACCTTCATACGAACAAGATAATCATCAACATAGTGTCTACACCACAAAACAATACAATGGCACTCAAGACAGAGGGGATAGTAGGGAAATTAAGGATAAATATAAAACCAGTCCTCTTTGGAGTATGAATTTTGATGGGTCATGTAGTAAAACTAGTGCAGGTGCAGGAATATGGTTTTGCAATGCAGAAAACAATCATTCTGAAGCCCATTCATATAAATTGAATTTTCAATGCACAAATGACATAGTAGAGTATGAGGCACTCCTTTTAGGGCTGCACTTATTGAATAAATTAGGATCCCAGAAGATAACAGTTCATGGGAATGCAGAATTGGTAATTAGGCAAGTGAATGAGGAATGCATGGTTAAAAATCCCAAACTTAGAGCCTATAAGTATGATGCCATGGATTTGTTAAAATCATTTAAAGAAATCCAACTTACCCTTGTTCCTAAAGACCAAAACAGTTTTTCCAGTGGATTAGCCCTTGTTGCTAATACATGTCTGAGACCTTGGGAGAGAAAACAATATACAACTAAAGAAAAATTCAGACCTGCTGTCCCAAACAATGAAAAATACTGGCAAGTATTTGGGGGAGAAAAACAAATAGAATACTATCCTACTGAGGATATGTCATCTTCTCAAGAAGAACCTTATCCCATTGTTGATATCAATCTGTCATCCAAAGAACCTGAATTTACATTAGAAGCAAGCATAGAGTTAGAGAAAGAATAAATTTCACTGCTTGTTGATTTGCAGGTCAAGGATGATGATGCTTCCAACAAACATACTGAAGATACAGTCCTCAAAGCTGATGTGTTAGAAGTATAAAATCTACCAATCATGGAGGGCCAAAAAGAAGAAATTTCTCATCTTTTCTTTGTTGATCCTATGGAAGAATGTGTGGAGTTCCTAATTGGCTCAAATTCTCAAGCATGGATCTTTTGCAAGAGCCAAATACATGAAAAGTTGTCACCTTCTGTGATAGCCTTGGTTTTGAAGATTAATATTCAACATGTACTATGGTTACCTCTGACAAGTGGCCATATTTTCTATTCCTTTTTGTAACTACTCAACTGGCTACATTGGCACTTTTGTATCATACAAAACATGTAAATATTTTAGAGTTAGGTTAGGTTAGATATGAAAGAAAATAAGCTCAGCCTTTGAGCATTTATTTAGTCTTTTTTTTCTTCTTTGAATTTGAGAAAAGAAAAATTACAAAAACAATAGAAAAGAGAAAAAGAGGGCATATATAAAAGAAGAAAGGTACATCCCCATACCAAAAAAGGAAAGAATGAAAGTCTGAAAGTGTGAAAGTTTAAATTCCACTACTAAAATGAGAGCATGACTGTTTAGTCATACAGCCTAATCATGACTATATAGTTTTCAATTTATTGTTGATAGGTTAGTGAATCAGATTTGCCAGATTGTTTAATCTTGGCTTATCAGTAGATTAGATTAGGATAGAAAGAAATGGCTCTAATCAGACCAAAATCTGAGCCAAAGAAAAAGAAGAAAACTGGTTCAAACATGCTTAAAAAACTAAACCTAGAAAGAATAGAAAAAGAACAACTCTAAAAAGATCAAAACCAGAGCTAAAAGAAGAATGAAGGATGTTTTTTATTTTTCAGATCTTAAGCCTTCACAGTTTTGTTTTAAATTTCTTCAAATAAAGTCTATGTGCAGCTTGTATGTATAGCCATAGACATCATAGCAAGTCAGACAGTTTAATCTTGACTTGGCTATGTTTTAAATTTTTTGTTTTAAGAATGTAGAGAATAAGATTTGTCAGACAGTTTAATCTTGCCAGATAATAGCTTACGTAGAGAATTTATGAGTTCAACTGTTTAATCTGAACTCATGGAAGAAATAAGGGTAGATTTAGATTAGTTTCATGCTTTCAATAAAATAATAAAATGTTGATGACAAAGGTTTTCAAGTCCAAGTGCACCTTATGAAGAAAAAATGCTAGGAAAAGTAGGCTGTGTAGGTAGAATGTTTGGGAGAAATTTGTTTGCTGATATGAAATACTGATCATATTTTTTAAGTAGCATGATCGAAGAAAAAAGGTTGTTAATGGATAAAGGCATAGGTATACATCCCAAAGATCAATCTCTGAAGTTCTTGACACCTCCAAGGAGCCGCCATCCCCAAGTGGAGCTACTGTTAGCCATCGGTAAATTTTTGTCATAGCAAATGATGGCTAAAACAGATCTTGAGCCTTCAAGAGATTATTTTCACAGAAAATTTTTCATTCTTGAAGCCTTCTGATGCTTTCTAAACTCAAAAGAGTAATATTCACTACTACTTCATTCAAAAATCCATCAAGAAACCCTGTTGATATTAGAAGAGACTGTTTTTCAGGCCATTTTCCATCATTTTCCAAGCCTATTTCACTCTTTTTTCCATTTTAATATCCTTCATTTTCCTCTAAAAACAATCCTCTTTTCTCCTTCTCATTTTCCCTTCAGTATCCTAAGAAACCTTCAAAAATCCCTTTTAAACTCATAAAAATTCATTTTTTATGGTTTAAATTAATCTATTTTGCTTATCGAAACCTCAAAAAACCCTTAAAAAACCTTCTTTTTTCCTAAAAAGCACCCTTTTTTATAATATAGGCTTCAAGTCCCTGAGGGCTTAAAACTCCAGCCCCTTATCCATCATACGACCCACACCCATGACTCGGTGCTAAAATCCTAGCCACCAGCCCCTTTTTCTCCGCCTCAGGTCACCTTATCCCTCCATCGGACCCTGCCTTTCCTTAAGCCCCTTTCGGCTAAGCCCTCAGCTTTTTCTCCATCATGTGACCAAGCTCCACAACCGTGCACTTGAACCTTTTGCTCTCAGCCTCTTTTCCCTTAGCCCTGGTTCTTCTTTCTCCCACATAACCTTTCCCCAGCACTGAGCTCTAAGCCCCCATCCCTTTATATATATTTCCCTCGCCTACCACTCCACGAACCCATCCCCACCGTTGATCTTCAAATATAAATGGCCACCATGCCTCCCCTCCTACCATCCATCCTCCTAACTTATTTATAAATGTTCACCCCTATAATCAATCTCTGTCGTCGATCTATAAAATCCAACGGATCTCCTTTGACCCAACATCCAAAACCCGTCGGGGCCTAGCACCCACTATGCAAATCATCCACCAATATCTGCTTGCCACCTGGCTCCCACTAAGACCCTCTCCCATGCACCTTTCCCATCACGCTCTTTCCCCCACCATTGGATCTGCCCCGCCTCATCCAATGGTCAGTATCGTGTTTCGCGTAAATCTATAGTTCGGGGTTTAACCACCCAAAATCCCACGAAACCACTGGTTTTCTAGGGGACGCATATCGCGCAATGATTGAATCACATTCGTTTTACAATAAACCATTTACCACCGTTTATGAACGCGAAAACCATTCGCAGTTTACACAAAACCACCAAGCTAGAATTTCGCACCAAATGCATTTTAAACCTAGTTTTGGCAGGTTTTCTCCATAAAACCTCCCCCACATGTTATTTCCTCCTCCTCACTGCTCCTTTCGCCCTCTGCCTGCCTTCAAAGTAGTTTTCATCCACATAACGCAAGGTTTTATAATAATTTGTGTTTTGTTGCATGTTTCATGGCGGTTTTATGACACAAAGTTGTCCCACAGTCCAATAAAGGGACAAAGGCTAAGGGTGACTATCCTCAGAGCCCAATCAAAAGAAAAAGGGACAAAAAGGGGGCCGAATTTCATGTCTTAATTAGTGTGTCATCAAGCATTGGTTCCGTAGCTAAAACCCTCCAGCGCAGGCCATCTGTGAACAAATAAAATTAATGAAGAATCAGTAAATAAAATCAAAAATCAAGGATAAAGGATTAAAGCGCAAAGTTGAAGATCAGAAGACCTAATCCCGTAGTTTAAAGGGATAAAGCACGGTTTGAAGATAAAGTTAGTTTAGAAGGTTAAAATAGTCAAATGAAGGACTAAAAGACCGAAGAAGAATAAAGAAGGCATGATCAGTATTAAAGCACAAAATCAGAGTTAAATCAGTGTTTTAAAGTATTAAGACAAACAAATCAACAAAGGAAGCCTCCAAAAGCCACATCAGTGAGGCAATTAAACCTCAAAATGCCACCTACCAGCTGATTTCACCTAAAAAAATACAAATTGAATGCGCAATCAGAGATATTTGTCAAAGACAGCTCAGAATTAATTGCCAACCTACCAAAAGCCTCCAAAG
This sequence comes from Pinus albicaulis, assembly GCA_034641835.2. Lineage (NCBI taxonomy): Eukaryota > Viridiplantae > Streptophyta > Pinopsida > Pinales > Pinaceae > Pinus > Pinus albicaulis. Next base: position 411,892,873 of record CM076584.1, on the reverse strand, counting down.
TCAACAAAAGTGACTGAAGTAGATAAAATTTAATGTAAAATTGATTAAAACAGGATTAAAACATCTGAAAAACTTCTCCATTTGGCCTCCCAAAGGCCAAGAAGCATTTACTCTGTGTTAATTAAACAAATAGACCTCCTTCTTACTCCACCTCCTCAAAATACCTATAAATATCATATGAGGAGTTCATTATTATTGTTGGTTGAACACTTGTCAAGTGTAAATAGCTATTGAGGCTGCTGAAGCTCTGTTTTGTAATTGAAGAAAGATAGGCCGAGAAGAGAGTTTTGAAGCTGTAAAAGACCCACTAGACTTGAAGATTGTAATTGGTTTGAACACCAAATACACAAGCTGATTTATGGGATCCTGGTTTATGTTAATGGTGATGTTTTTCTTACCGTAATTGTCATTTTTCTTATGTTTTCCATATTGTCCACTTTCTCTAATAAAGAACAACAAATATAGGTTAGGATTTACTGTCAAGTACCCTAAATCTCACTGATAAATCTTTATCTTTATGTTTTCTGCTAATTGTGTATTTGGAGATAATTCAATAGAGTGTAATCAGTCTAGGAATGTTGGTGAGTCCATGTCTGGCTGAGTAAAGCTTGAAACATTGTCCTTGAATGTTCTTGAAAATTTTGCTAAGTAAAGTTGAACTAGGGAAGTCTATGGTTAGCCCTGTCCTCTAGTTCATCTTCAACAGTTGCTTTGAAAAGTTTCCTTAAGAGTATTTCAAAAGTAGGCTAGTTTAAAAGTACTTACCTGATCTTAGGCTACTTTTTATGTTCATATTAATTGTTTTCCTTTGAGAATATGCTGAAATCAGACTAGGTTAAAAGTCCTTATTTTATCTTAAGCTATTCTTCGTTTTAAATTGTTTTTACTTGAGAATATGCTGAAAGCAGGCTAAGTTAAAAGTCTTTACTTGATCTTAAGATATTATTTGTTTTTAATGTTTTTCCCTTAAATGTGTATCAAAAGCAGGCTAGTTTAAAAGTACTTAATTGATCTTAGGTTACTTTGTGTCTTTCCATTAAGTGCATGTCAAAAGCAGGCTAGTTTAAAAGTACTTACCTGATCTTAGACTGTCATTTGTTTTTCTTGTGTGTTTGTTTATTTCACAACACTTTTTATGTTTCCATATCACAATTCAATCTAAAGAATCCTTTGACATAGATGACTTGCCCCATGGACCACTCTTGAAACTTGTTGTGCAATTAAATCCTTTTGTGACTCCATAGCCCAATGGATTGGTACTATTTCTTACTTATCCTATTAGCTGAAACAGTCTGTAAACCTGATCACACCTTTACCCCTCAAAAAGACTTCCTTCATTTTGATGATATTCAATCCAACCAAAAACAAACAAAAACCCTTGTGCCTTATAACTAGCCTAATATCGTAAACTAAGCCTTGAAGAAATATCTTTGAAAACACTCATATAGAGAGATCCCTCTCTGAATCCAGGAGGGCTAGATCCTAGGATTCCAAAGTGGTTTTGATGTAGGCTCTGCAGCATTTGTTCTTGCCAATATTTCAAATTACAGAGACCCCAATAGGGTCAAAGATATTGAAAAATATGGGATACCAAGAAGGCTTAGGTCTTGGTATAAATCAGAAAGGATCAAGAACCCAATATAGGCGAAAGAAAGGCCTAAGCATGAAGGCTTGGGGTATGTTGCACCAGAAGAATGGTCTTCCGATGACAATGATTGGGTATCATGTACCTACTATCACAAAAGAGGACATGAAGAAGCAATATGTTGGAATTTGCATCCAGAGCTTGTACCTGTTTGGTTCTCTGGATAGACGCCATTCAAATGGTTTGGTAAGAGATGGTTATATTTCTTATCCAATTAATGATTTGCATGTCTTCTGATGTTGATGAATTTCTTTGCCAATGGAATGCATGTTGCATGTTTACATCAAGAAGGTGATTGAAAGTGGAGTATGTTGACTCACTTTATTGCAGCAAAATTTATTCATTTCAGCTTTGATTACATGTACATATGAATGGAGTTCTTGTACTTATGATTGTACTTGTGAGATAGTTGAATAATTGTATACATGCATGAGATTTTATGTGTATGAAGAGTGGAATTTTGATGATTTCATTGTGCTTGAACATGCATGAGTAATTGACATGTGTTGGTCGATTATTGTGTGTTGCATGCATGTCATATTGACTTGGAAGAGTTTATTTTGTCTCCAAAGATGAAAAGGAGATGTTGATGAAGTGTTTCGTGAGATGTGAAATTCTTTTTATTTTGGGAAAAATAATCAAGTTTTTTCACATGCTTATGACTGACTTGAGAGTCATTTTTTTGTCGACTTGTGTTTGGTCGATAAGTTTTGACACCAAGATGTAAGAGTACATGGCGATGTTCACATGATGTAAAATTTGTTTCTTTGAAAGAGAAAGAAGATATTTCATCAAGTTATGTTTCTTACATGATGTGTTTTTCAGATTGATGGTTGTATTTGTGACAAGATGTCCTAGAAATTTCAGCCAAAAAAAGTTTGCAGCCATTGTAGACCGTTTATGTGTTGATGCCAAGAAGAGAAGGAGATGACGAATGCATTATTCCATATGTGGAATTTGGAACCGTGGAGGTAAAAGAATGGTCATTTCTTTTCTTGTTATTAATGATATTTGAATTCATTTTTGTAGTTCACTCAGATGGGCTTATTGGAAAAGTGGTTTCCAAAAGAGAAGCTTGCATCGCATGCATGATTCTGAAAAGGAGGAACATGATTCTCAGTGGGAAGGCAAGGCAGATTTCCAAACACATAGGGATCACTTTGGGACAACAAATAGTTATATCAGACAACAAGTGTTGGATTTGGGTTAGCAGAAAAAGGAGAACAATGGTTGAAGATCCAAGAAATTTGCAAGGCTAGGCATGTCAGTGACCGAAGTGGTTGGGAGATAAAAGAGTATTGAGGTCTTAGAGATAATAATCTTTTGTGGGTCCAAAAGCATGTCAGTGGGAAGCTGTGAACGAAATCTGAATCAGGGGCAAAAAATTTCTCAAAATCCAAAGTGTTCAGAACAGTGTGGACTCGAACGACCGCGGCTGGCTCGTCACCCTAATTCCGGTGCAATTCATTTCATCGAAAACTGACTCCATATGAAGGAGGTAGAGCCCACTGGCCGCCGTGCAGATCAGGAAAAATTTGGGCAGATGCTGACAGGGATGCTGGCTATGCATCTGTATAGCCAAATAAAAAAAAAGGGTATATTCCAAGGAATATTCCCACATGTGGATCAATGAGGGGGTTCCACTTGTCTGCTTGTGATTGGTTAATTTTTGGGTTTGTTGGTGAAATGTGATTCGATTTTGGAGAGCTAATGGGATGTTGATACATGGCTAGCCATGAGGCCGCCACATGCTCCTCCCAAAGGCAAAAATATGGCTAAGTTATGGTCGAAGGATTAAATATATGGCATATCAAAATTTTATGGAGGCGTAGGGGCTCGACCCCGCGACCTCCCACACACCAGCGCAAACCTCTACCACCAGACCCGCACCATGAGTTTTAATAGACTATGGGCGGCATAACTATTTTAATTTTCAAATTGAATCGAGTGGAGGTAAAAGGGGCCCGCCCCATAGAGCCAGCCCACCCCCATATGACCAAAGTGCCATGACCACAGGCGGGGCTACGGCCTAAACACGCCATTAGCGTGCTAACCACCCACTAACCTCACTTAATAATTAATTAATATGCAAGTTTAATTCGGTGGAGGTTTTGGCAGAGTGCCAATTTTGGCAAGGTCGCTAAATTAACTCTAGCCTGCCTGATTTGGTGGAGGTTTTTTAGGAGAAACTACCAGATGTCATAACTTGGGCAGATTTTGACCAAATTGAGTACAGGACGAGGCTAGGTAGACATTCTTGAGCATTCTGGACTCATTGGAACAGGTTTCAGAGGCAGATGAGCACTTCTTGCTAGTGTTTTCTCCAATTGACGATAAAAGATGCCTAGAGCCACAAGGAGGGGAGGCCATGCCTAGAGGACTTGTAGACCAATTGAAGAACAAGAAGAGGATAATCACGGGTTTATTGATGCTCTAAATCCATTGGTAACTTATGTTTTCTATTTAGAGTACATCTTCAAGTTGAAATTGCAGGTTGAACCAGGAGGGTGTATGGATGATTCAGATGTTTATCAGATTCTTTTAGGATTATGAGATGGAGATGATCTTGCAGGGATCTTCCAGCCTCCATATGTTTGCAGTAGCAGCCTTTGCAGGAGTCCTGTAGCACTTTTCTCATATTTTCTCTGTATGTGTTTTAGAGAAAAATACTATTGATGTACTTACATTTATTGAAGTATAAAGTTGATGGTCTTTCATATTTGAGTAAGGGATCTTGGTAAGATGCCCATGTGTTGCTGATAGTTTCAATCTTGACTATAGGCCAGTAATTGTATGGTAAAGGGAAATTTCAGGAGTTGTTTCTTTTTAGGAGAAACTTACCATTTCAGTTTAGCACATTGATGTACTCTTCATTTTGAATTTTGAGCATAATAACAACGAATCATGCCTTAGAGCTGATTCAAGGATATGTAGCCCAGGTGGGGTGAAATTCTTCATTAAATGGCTTGTGTCTTGATGTATGATATATTTTACTTTCATGTCTTTAATGATTTCATGTATACAACTTATTCATGGAATTACACATTTAAAGACACCAAAAATAAATTCTTGTGATAAAATGATTGCTCAGTAAGAATCATATGAACATAAGAAACAAGCATTTCTAATACTATTGAGGGAGCTTGCATAGCAATAACAAGTTTTCCCATATTCATATCACTTGACTGTCTTTGATGCATCCCTAGCAATGAGAGGTTGCCTTCGCTCTTCCTCTACAATGTGCATTGTTATGGGAGGATTGTTATGGTTTCCAATCGTCTTTTTTCACTGATGGATTCGAAAATGTCTTGGAAGCTTCTGATACATTTAAGAACTATCCTTCATTGTACCCCAAACCTACGAATTGAGGTCTTTTTACAACCTCTAATGGCCGAGTTATCCCTTGGCCATTAACACCAAGTCCTTTTCCTTTATACCCCATCCTGGAAAGGAGTCTCATGCTAGTTCCTAAAATGGGTACCTCCATGTTTCCAACATAAATAGCGTGATGTGAAAAATAAACTTAAGAAATATCAAAAAATTTTACCTCGAATATAGATTCTGAAGGAGATGATGATGGCTTCTCTAAGCCATCATTAAGATTCAACTTTTCCAATGCCTATCATGTGGCCCATAGCTGAAGTTGTAGTCTTTGCTTCTCTTTTTCTTCTCGTAGAAGTCTCCTTAATTCAACATTCTCTGTTTGAAGTGTTTGATTGATCTCCTCATATGAATTATGAGAAGACAATGAAGAAGACGAATGTACACTTGAGGGGGTAGATGTAGTATCGTCCTCTACTCCTTATTTCTATCATTCCTCTCTTGCCATTTTATTCTCATACTCTGCATACATCATTTCCACCATGCATGCCATCCTGAGGAGGTCCTCATAGAGATATTTTTTGTTCCCCATTTCCCTTCTTGTTACATGTTAAATCTTTCACACTCACAATTCACATCAGTAAGAAGACCTCTCTCATACCAAACTTGATCTAGATCTCTTAAACTACCAGAATTAACCAAGACCTTTTACTTCTGTGATGTTAAATAATTGCAGATGAAAGAGTATATAACAACCACATGTGCATACTATAAATAAGATGACACATAACGAGATCCATGAAATCAAGAACACACACACATTGATAATGGAGTTCACCCAGTGTAGGTTGCATCTCCGGGCCCAATGTTAAGAGTGGGGAGCTCACTTCGTTAAACGTTGCAAAAGATGATGATGTACATGTTATATTCTTTGTCATTGCAGGGATAGTTACGCTCAGCTAGAGTAGCATGTCTCTCCACAGTACATTATCCCTATAGGAACTCTCACTCAAATAGGCCCTCCTTTAGCATGAAAAGCTAACAAAATCTCACATGATGTGGCAAAAAATTATCCCTTAACATAATGATCATTAGGGATCTCAACGAAAAAAAATCATCTCAGAAAATCAGAAGAAAGACATGGCATAATTGCATCATATACCTAAACTTTCAGGGATGTCTGGAAAATGAAAAGCTCTGCTAATGAAATGGACCGCACCGTAGAATTCATGTCATGAAATCATGCAAAATTGATTATAAACTTGCCCTATTTTGACACTTGCACCTCTAGCACTCTAAGGGAATATTTTTGGCATCTCTTGATTCCCCTCATTCAGGGTTCCACACTCTTTGCTTGCTCAGTGTTCCGCCCCAAAGTCCATTCTCTGTTGCTGATCAAATGGAATGAATGGTTTTTTTATAAGTTGTGAGGGAAGATTTAACAAAGAGGGTTGTTGGCTCATTAGTAAAAGCAAGAATTTGGAGCGGGTAGGTCGGGAGTTCCAACCCCACCAATGCCCCATACATAGAATTGGCATGTTAATTTTTTTTACTACTACGTTATTTTTTTTATTTGAATATGGTTTTTAGGATCGACCCACATGGGTCATGCGGGTTCAAACCTCGTCGACCCTGGAAACGATGACAAGTGGTAAGAGCGGGGTCCCCGACCCCTTTTTTTAATATATATTATATATATATGGTGGGGTGTGGCGGTGGTGGTAGTCTACCACCCTGATTACTTTTATTTTTAATATATTTTAATATATGTGACCAGTGGGGTGGGCAGGTCCAGCAGGCCCGACTTGCCCCATTTTTTAAATTATTTTTTAGTGTTTATAACAATACATGTATTTTTAATTTTTCCAAAAAAAAGGGTCACCGATATTTTTAATTATTCGACAAATTATTTCCTCCTTAAGCCTGTCGGGATTCTGTTAATTTGTTTCCTCCTTAAGCCTGCCACTTGGAAAAGTTTAAAAAAAACTTTGACCAGCTATAAATTGACCATACAAACTCAAATTTGAGTGTCATTCGCACCATTAGAATCAGGGTGACAGACACTATGATTTGGTCTTAGTTTAGGCGAAATCCAAGAACTTTGATTTTTGAGCTTATTCATAGCCACTGTTGAATTTTGAGTGTGTCTAGAACCATATGGATCATTCCTCCCCAACGATGATATTTTTCTCCTCCAAAATCATGAAAATAATATGAAAATTTTGTATTACATTGTCTACACCACAATCGTCCTGACAGGTCACCCTTCTCCTTCACCCTTTTTCTTCGGATCCATAAGTGATGAGCCGACACTTGCATCCTCTACAAAACTGTAGTACAATCTTGTCATAATATATTCTCAATTACGTAAATAATCATGACCTAAGCATCCTCATACATGCCAAGAGTTTATAACACACACTGTGTGGTCAAGTATACATCATAATATAAATCAATACCCAAACTATCGATAAAATAAAAAAAACGTCATCATTGCTTTAATAAGAAATGGAAGACACATCATCACCTTTAAATTTATTCACAACACATGATTTAAAAACCATGGCCATGGCAAGTAACTAAGCCTAGTAGAACCATCTCTTACTCAACAAAGTGAATCATGAGGAATGTGGTGGATTTTCTTGTTGAACATCTTCACAAGCTTGTTTATGCACGATCACTTTATCCTAAAGACGCTGCTTTGGATGGAGCCTCCAACATGTAGCTCTTTGATGGCCACCTCTGTTGCAATGTCTGCAAAAATTCTTCTTCCTACAAACGTGCTTAACCTAGTTTCTTCTTTGGCATGGAGAAGGCCTTTCACATCTCGTCCTCTTTCTTGCTACCATTCTCTTCCAAGACTCGGAAAACACATGGTTATGCAAACAAAAAAAACTACATAGTTTTCTATGTCACGATTTATGTTCATTTTTAACATGCTTATAATAAAAATTAACCTTATAATACTTATATTATTTATACTTCCCTTGACTGCCTCCAGTGCATCTCTGACGATGAGAGCTGGCCTTAGATATTCCTCTGCAATGTGCACTATCATGGGAGGATTGTGATGTGTTCCTCATCCTATTCCACTGATGGCTTCGACAATGTATTGGAATCTTATGATACCTTTGAGAACTCTCCTTCAGTAAGGTATTTGTAAAACATCCAACAACTAAGTTATCCCTTGGCCATTAACACCAAGTCCTCCTCCTTTATACCCCATATTGGAAAGGAGTCTCATGCCAGTTCCTGAAATGGGTATCTCCATGTTTCCAACCTAAATAGAATCACGTGAAAAATAAACTGAACAAATATAAAAATTGTGTACCTCAATTGTCGAATTTGAAACATATGATGATGGCTTCGCTAAGCTCTCATTGCGATTCAAATTTTCAAAGGCCTCTTCCATGGCTTGTAGCTGAAGTTGTAGTCTATGCTTCTCCTATTTTTATTCTCATAGAAGTCTATGTAATTAAAAATTATCTATTCTAAGCATGTGATTGATATCCTCATCCGAATGTTGAGAAGACACTGAAGAAGATGAATGTACATGGAAGGGGGTAGATGGAGTATTGTCCTCTACTCCTTCTTTCACCCATTACTCTCTTACCATTTTCTTCTCATACTTTGCGTACATCATGTACACCATGTGTTAACACTGGAAAATCGTACAAGCAGAAGACAAAATTAATTAATGTCAGGAAGAATAATTTACAGGGATGAAAGAAATTAGAGAATCTAGAAAGTATTTAAAAATCTCTAAGGTCTGAGGAAAAATCAAATTTGAGCAAGTCATAAATGCTTTTGCATGCATAATCCTTCGTGAAGAGCGCATTTGCATGCCTTTTGACCCAAAATGTGCGTAATCCTAGGAGTGGTGAAAGTAAATTTCTGAGACCACAAAAAGCACACTCCAGGACAATGATTCCTGACTTGAAGCCGCCTAAGGACAACCACCAAAGCCTCCTTAGACATCAAGGGAGCACACAATAGAATATTTGTGGCATACAAAGGAATCATCCCCCTCTCTTTGGTCACCATCCACAATGTACCAGGAGAGGGAAGGAGTATTTTAATTCTCCTATATAAGGCCACCATGAGATGAATAACATGAGAACACATTGTTATGCTGGCCAAAATTTCCCAAGAAATACTAGCAGTGTGTGATCCAGAGCTGAACATAGAGGGGAATCAATTGTTGGCCATCCAACAAGTTCAGTCCACCATAGTAGAGAGAGGGAGACATTGCATCGAGGCAAGCTTGGAAGTAAAAACATCCTTACATCGAGACTTAGAACCCATGTTCTAGGGGCCATTTGGCAATAGGGTTAAATTTTTATCCTCATTTCCTACCAACTCTCAATAATAGGGGCCGAAGAGCCACCATTTCGATTATTGCAGTTGTTTGACTCTATTCAAAGCTTTTGTTTATTTGTTTTAGTTTTAGTTTAGTTTTAGTTTATATATGCATGCTATTTCTCTATCTAGTATGTTTATGATTCTAGCTTGTTCCACTAACTTGCTTGACTCCACTTATTTTTCTGCCTGTGACCAATAAATTAAGTGGGTAAACCACACCCCTCAAGTTGGTGTGATTTTGTACATGTGTGCACCTAACACACTAACACAGGATTGACGACTCCACTAACGTTTATTACCAAGTTTATGTGGTTGTGCCTTTTTGCAGAGACCCCTGTCTGTGTTGTGGAGTGGATATGAATTTCCCCCTTTTTCTCTTACAGTCCCTAGTTCATCCCAAGTGACAGACTGATGTAGAAAAACTCCAAAAATTAATTTTGCAGGAATTTGTGTGCTTTTCCTTCCCACATACATGCCCAGGGTGAACGTTTAGAGCTAACCTACGCGCATACATCACGCTTGTTTCAGCCTTTTACGCACAAAAGACAAAAAGAGAAATTTCTCCCACATTTCTATCTGTTCCTACTTGTAAAGAGCTTGGAAACCCATAATACATCTACCGGCACTAGTTGAGGTACCCTGTAGCTTGCTAAAGCTCACTCTTAGTTGCTTTTTATAGGCTTAGTGTCAATTTTATTTCAAATTGATTTTTTTGCAAAGTTCACACGTAGTTTAAGTAAGGGGGAAAAATAACTTTCATTCTGAAAGAATTTTATGTTTTGCAAATTTAGGTACCAACACACTTAGATATCTAGCCAAAGTAAGTGGCCTAAGTCCACGCATGCTTAGCTAGTTTCTTTTTTCTAGTGTAAAAGTTATTAGTTTAGTTCAATTTTTTCACTAGGATTGTAGGACTAGGATTGAATTGTCGATATAAGAGCAAGTAATATTTGCTACCTTTTAACCCTCCTGTGATCCTATGCAATCATATGAACACTTTATATTCACAACTCGCCATCTCCCTTCAGTTGATCACATATATTATCTAGGAAAAATAGAAAGTGGCCCATATCCGCACATGTTTTTTTTTTTTAGCAAGGAACAATACAACATAGTTTAATAGGGGACTTTGAAAAGGATCATCACATATCCACACGTTAAAATTGCGTGGTTGTCCACTTTTTTCTCACACACATCCACCCACTAAGAAAAGAAAGACACCTAAAACTAACTTAACAAAACTCACTAAATTCTCCCCACAGGGGCCACAAAAGAATTTATAGTTTAAGTTAGGATCAATAGTGTAGGCATCCAATAATCCACCTTGATCATTCTTCATCTTGAAACATAGAAGTTGAATATTTAGGGATTTTAAATCCACCTATCAGCCCATGGAAAAGAAAACCCAAGCGCGACAGAGACCCATTTCAAACGGGGTTAGGCTTAGGCGCAGTGTGTGTGGTATCAGTTGGGGCTACCTGACCCGACTGATGCTTGGTACTGTTAGCTAACTTACCAAGAAGCCCAAGAATCAAACACTCACGTGGGAAGGTGATACTTAGTGGCCAAATCTAGGGCATCCTTTACGTATAGGTGATGGTGCAGGCAAGCGCCAGACCCTCTACCCTTACCTTGGTGGATTTTCTCGGCTGACTGGGGGCATCACCAACTCTTATGGGATGTTGTGCCAGCACTCGCAAGATATCTTTTCAAGGTCCAATTACATTTGATTGTGTGCGTATGAATAGGTCTTCTAGGATTTTAGTATCATACACAAACAAACAAAAACCACTTTTTTGGTTGCTTGATCACATAGAATTAATTTAAAGGGAAAATTTATTTTATTTTCACTTTGTTTTATGTATGTGACTAGAATTTTTCTTTGATCATAGACTTTATCCTCTCAATTTTTTCCAAAACTAGACCCATTCGACACCAGAACGGACCCAACGGGACCTCATTGATCTAGGCATCTTTCGACCTCCCCCCATTACTGGGAGGGGTTCCTAGTCTTTCGTCGTTTAAACATCAAAGACATAACACTGCCACCATTATTGGTTTTTCTTTTATTGGGGCATCCTTAGTTGGGAACCCTAGTCGATCTCCCAACACCACGCCACACACCACTCCTCCTATGACCCCTAGAGGATAGAGGGGTGCGACCCATTCAGGAAGCCAATCGAATACACAGTAGAGTATGTCACAGACCAACCCTCTTCCTAACTAGAACTTTGTGTTTTCACAAGTTTCAATGGCATAAACCTCCCAGTCACCTTTCTTAGCTTCGTTGAATCTACCCGATTTAACCAAGTTGACAAATGACCCCATCGCACAGAACCCTACATGGCCTCCCATGCCCATGAAGCTCCCTTGGGATATTCCAAATTTCGAAGGAAAGCAAGCGAAAGACCCCAGTAATCATGTCATGACCTTTCAGCTGTGGTGCTCATCGAATAGTATCATTGACGACACTATTCGATTGAGACTATTTCAATGAACTCTGATAGGAGTAGCTGCGAAATGGTACGTGGAACAACCCTCTACTTCACAAGGAACATTTAGCTCCCTCTCCACTATGGTCCTAACATATTTTCAGTTACCCATTCACCATGATTCTGGAATGGAATTACTGACATATTTTAGACAAAAACCCCGTCGTCCACATCTCGGACCATCTCCATGAATGGAGGCAGCGTCGTAGTTTATGTAAAGCAAAACTCGATGACCGGGTTCTTTTATATTTGTTCCTGAAAACTCTCATGACAGATATTTCAGAGGATGTGGTGCAATAAAGGCCCACATTCGAAGAGGACACCATCAACAAAGGCTAGCAACTTGAGCTGATTTATACCAGTTACGATATATTTACTATCCTGCCAAACACCCCGTCTCTGCAAACTTATCAAGAATTTCCAGGCGCATCAAACTCTGCAGACAAAATAATTGGGTCATTGACCCAAGTTTACCTAAGTGGCAGCAGTCAAAACCTCGATTACACGTATAGTTCTACCCAGGACGTACCTCAACCCTATTTTCAAAGTCATCATATGCCTTAGAAAAATTTGATCAATAGGGTGCAAGTGTATCACCACGGAGGACCCTATCCTCCGACTCAGGGGACCCAGTACGTAGAGATAAACACTGATGAAAGAGCCCCCCTCCAACAGCTAGGTGAAAACTAGGGACTATGTTATGCTTAGTCCCCAACACAACAGCCGCCTATCTAGACCAATGCACAAGTGAACTTTATGCAACCTTCCCAAAACCAACCTCACCAATATAACCAGGAGAACTACCCTCCTAACATGGTGAAGAAAAAGGAAAAAAAAAATCCAAAAGGGAATCTTGCATAAGGGGGAAACAACCAGCAATGCCCACCACGATCCCAGGTTGGAGGCAACTCCAACCAAAATTAGAGCCAGGATCTAAGCAATGCCCAATGGCAAAGCAGAAGGCTACCTCTTAGAACAAACCATTCTTATTCGATATGTGGTGAGTACGCCCATTATACTCACCACTATCGCGATCTCCCTGAGCTGAAGAAGCTACAGAGTAACCAAGGACAAGGAGGATCTTCCCAACAAACAGTTGTGATGCAGGAACCTTTCCCCCATCAAGGGACAGTAAGCACTCAACAACAAAATCCAGACGACTCTAGGAAAAGTAGCCATGAAATATAAATGATTGGCAAAGAAATGATTTTCCAAACACATAATCACAATTACAACACCCCACCAAACACCAATACGTCAGGGGAAAGTCCCAGTGCACTGACTGCACCTTTTACTATTTCAAATATGCCTATCGAACCATTTCCAAATATGGCAAATGGACCCAATAGGCAAGCAGGAAAATACTCCAAAGCGGCCCATAATTATAGTATCATGGATGATTTAGCACAATATCCTACTGCTATGTCAGCTTTGGAAGTATTGCAGTCATGCCCAAAAAAATAGAAAGCCTTACTTCCGCATTAGGCGCTATCAACCCTGTCGATACACGTATAATGGTTTTTGACTTAGACAAATCCACCCCCAGCATTCCTTCCATGGTCACCTTCCAGATACCAGTTTCGGTCTAGAATATCACAATTCACCGATGTGTCATTGACGATGGTGCATCCACATGCATCATGTCAAAAAAAATTTGGCAGAAGTTAGGGTCTCCCGAACTAAAACCCTCACTCATCATGCTTAGAGCATACGCCGGTCATCCTTCGACCCCCGTTGGCCTCTACCAAAGCATCCTGGTCTGATTACTTGGAAATATGGTCCACATATACATTGAAGTCTTGGACGCTCACTTGGATTACAATATACTCCTTGGGCAGAGTTATATGTACGCAATGTCAGCCATAGCCTCCTCCGTCTTCCACATTAAGATGTTCCCCCACGAGGACCGCATCATTACTGTAGACCAATTGATGCATAGCGAGAAGTGACCCCTAACAAACACTGATTTAATTCTACCCTACGTAGATACATCCTAAGATGCGCTTTCATGATACCAAGAATATGGCCCCGGAGAGTTCAAACCGTCGTCCGTTCTAGGATCATTCCTAGGAGATCCTCCCATTATCCTTGAGTCATCACCTGGTGTCACAGGGGCTTCGGTGTGCATGATGTCCACATCAAGCGCCGAATCTAGTCAGGACATGGACATGAGCAGTAATGGCATCGAGTCATCATCCATAACAACCTATCTAACCTACACCACTTCTCAAACCCCTTTCCTCTACCCCCCAGCTGGATTCGTCTCCCAGCAGGTTTTGGCAACACTGGTATTACCAAACATATAATTGGAAATACCAGTTTGGTATCTAATTCCCCCTACGGGAAGAGGAGCCACTCACATCACTGCCACAGGGTTGAAGCCCCTCAGTCCTGAGGAGGCCCCACCTATCCAAGAAATGATTGAAACCACCCCTGCAAAGGAAATTTCCATTTCAAAACCGATGATTACGACTATGAAAACTGAGAAGAGAGGAAAGAAGATGGTGACTCTCTATATACAATGGGAATCACCAGTTTGCGCCATATGCGACGTAATGGGTCACCCTACCCATATCTGCCTAGAGCTAGATGAATTAAAACCACTCCTTGGCTTTGAGACACACATCATGACGCCACGTTCTGGTAAAAAGGAACCTACCACCAAAGGTAAAGGAAAAGCATTGTGTACCAATCATGCATGCGCTATCTACAAGAACTATGGGTATTGTACCCATCAATGCACAGAAATCCCATGATATAGGGATGCCTTACACACCATCGAGCGATCCTATCAAGAGGATCCCTCCAACCAAGCATCTGGAAATGAACCTCGTACCATCCTGTACCTACAGGAAGAACGAATGGCACGAGAAAGACCCCCAGTCATGTCCCCTCCTGTTATACGCTACACACTGTGCGATGAACGTGGTCACTTCCTCGAAGAATGCGCAGCCCTGGAACTCATCCATAGATGGCATCCTATAGAACAGAATTAATACGTTGCATTTCGGGCAACACAATTCACATGTCCTTTGTGCGTTGAAAATCACCTTCTGGAGAATTGTCACTATATCCCCCGATTCCAGCTAGCCCTTGCTAGTTTGTGCTCAGCCATAGTCCACCTCTCCCAAGAAGAGGACATGGACGCGGAATCCACAGAAAGCTCCACAACCAAAGAGGATGTGACGAGTAGATCCATCCTATTCTTGTCAGCTGAAAAGCGACCAATTAGGGAACCCCTAGTTACCCCCAACCGCTCTCTATAGAGAAGACCAACATGCACATTATGAAAAAAGACCAATCATGCGGTCGCCACTTGCCCTAATTTAGCAGCATTACGACGCTAATTCCCCGCTAGGCCACAAACTGAGCACGATGGGACCCCCATATTTAGGATATTTTTCCTAATATGTCAAGGAAATCACTACGAACAACACTGTACTTATATCTCGCAAATTTTTCCCACTATTGATATGATTCATACCATAGAGAAGAAACAGGACAATACCCTCAGGTGATTTAGAAAGTACATTACCCCTCGACCAGCAACCCAGCACCCACATGGGCATGATGGGAAAACTAGGATGACACACCAACCAAGCATGACCCAGGCCAAGCCTAGGATAACATGTGGACTATACGACTTGAATGACCACTGGGTCAATCAGTGCAGAGAACTGAAGCCCCTTGCAAATAGTTTCCACATAGTCTCTTCTCTCTCTTAGAAACTTCTCTATAACCAAGAGAAGATCATGCATACCTACTGCCGGATTTGTTCACACTTTCACCATATGATTAAATTTTTGCACCTCCCCAAGCTAAGAGCGGCAAGAGCAGCGTTGAGTCTACACTCCCCCAAAGAGTCAGACACACCCAAGCCAATAATACGAAAATGGAAGCAGAAGATCCCCTCTTCTACCTTAGATCCTTTCCAAGGGTCCACATCAGGGACAACGAGTAGTGTCGATTCCCATACAATCTACTACGTTGGCACAGTGATACCATGTACTATTTTCACTGGCCAAAATCACACACAAGAGGTATGCCCGCTAACGGAAACATTTAGGCACCTCTACAACAGGCACAATTTCCACCCATAGGAAATTGACCATCCTAGCTGGGAACCCAACCTTGCACTTACGCAAAATCCCATCACAAAGATTCTTCGCCCACCGAACACCGATGAAATGATTCACCATATACGATTTGTATCATCACATATTGGAAATAGGATTGTAACCGCCCCAGCGTCCCAAGATTTCGACCTTATTCCTATCGCAAAAAATCAAGGTACCTTGTGCTTTTGCATTTATTTCCGCAAGATCCCAAATTTGCATGCTGCTATCGAACTCCTTAATGATACCCAACCTCTATAACAACACCTAGTACAACTAGAGCTTGTTGATGAAAGCCAATGACAGTCACTACAACACAACGAGGCCCACAAGAAATAGGTAAAGCCATCATTCAACCGCCACATCAACCCTCACTCATTCATCGAGGGAGAACTAGTCCTCTGCTATGATGTCGCAAAAGAAGCCCTAGGGCCAGGAAAGTTTGAAACCTTGTGGAAAGGACCCTACATCATCAAACATTTCCTCTAACAAGGGGCATACATCTTGACAAAACCAGAGAGGACATGCCGTAGCAACTGCATCAATACCCTTTACCTCAAGAAATTTTATACATAAGGGCCAAGATGGCCCTTCCCTAGAGTTAACGTACACAAACCCAACCACTAAATTTTTTTGACTAAAATACTTATCAAACACGCTCAAAGTGCTGCCATGGATCACCAACCTGAACCTTATTTTGGATTTGCTGATGAAGCATCAAGATGGTCTCAAATTTTAGCCGCAACTACCTGGGTCATCTATCATCCTGACCAATCGCCACTCTACAGAAACTGTGTGTGCATTGGTTCAGCAACAAAGAATTAGGCAGAATATGACAACGTCATCAGACTTATGTGCGTTGTCCTCTATCAAGGCATACACCATATGCATGTCTACCTCAATTCCTAGTTAGTAGTGTCACAGTTAAACCAAACATTTGAGACAAGAGATACACATCTATTTAGAAAATATTTGCGTGCAAAAATATTAAGTAGATAATTTGACTATATTACATTTACACATGTACCATGGAGTCAAAACCAAGCAGTTGATCGCATAACTAATAATATCTTAAACTGGAATGTATCTCGAATAAACCATCATACATAAAAAACCAAAAACATAGATATCCATTAGCATAACATCATCCATAAACTGAAATAGGTGACACAACATGTAGAGCCACAAAAAATATCTCTCATATATAAGATGTATATATCTGAGTAGAAAAAAATAGTGTCACTGACCAATCGACCAGCCCAAAGATACATAAAATATTGTCAAAAATAGGGGAAGCATTCTCATAATGGGTGCTTTCCATATGTACAAGTATAATCTAGGGCGGTGCCCCCTCAAGAGAGGCACCTGGATCCACAATTGCTCCTGGTACCACCACTGGAGCCATTGTAACCACTGAGACTACCACCCGACGTAAAATGGTCCAATAGTCCCTCTCCTAGGCACCATCTCTTGCTATACCTCCTCGAGATCATCCATAAAACCCCGAGAAGGAATCCCCTGGGTCAAGAGGTCCACTCGACCCCAGGAATCCTCTAGAACTGACACCCAAGCAGTCAGTTCCATAATGCGAGCCTCCGTCGTATCTGCACGTGCTGCCTCTGCATCAGCACAAGTTGGCTCGACCATAGCCTTGGCAGCGGTCGAGCTACTGCTCTCCCCTAAAGGGCCGGTGCCACCACCAGGTCCTCTAGTAGCATCTCCTCCCTGCCCACCCCGAGGTCTCCAAAGAGGACCATGGCCAACCAATCGAGCCACGGGGCGACCTACCTCGCCAACATCTGTAAAGAGTAACCAAAAATATGTTAATTTCACCATCAAAGCACATAAGAACATATATACTCAAATAAATGAAAAAAACATAAAAATATGTACCTATCGGCCCCCAAACATAACTAGGAGGGAGACCCATATCTAGATCCCCCTCGGAAGTCTAACCCCACATATGGGAATGATAAGAACATCTGGGGGTTCACCTCGAACCAGGCCTCTATTGTGGCATTACAGTAACACCCCACCATGCCCCCGCCACCTTGCAGCATCACCAGAGCCCACCTCCTCATACGAGGCTCCCGTGGCCCCACCGAAGGCACTTCCACCACTGGTCTCAACAACACTACCCTCTCATACATAATGCTGCAAAAATGTTGGCATATGCAAACAACTTCGATCCATTGTGGACCTTGTTGAGCTGCATCACCATCCCGTCATAGAAAAAATGGGCAAAATCATAGAGGTGCTTGGACCTCAACCGGCGCAAGACTCCAACCTGTGGGCTTGATGCTCGATGTGGAGCTGATGACCCTACAAGTCGCACAATCACCGCCATAGCACATCACTCTGCCAGATCTGTCACTGATGCAATGCTGATGCATCCCTCCGTAAGAGGCGCCCCACCATAATGGCGTCTCTAGAACCTCTCCAAATCCACCCTCTCGAAAGGGAGTGGATATGTCAGAGCCTCACCATGAGGTAGTAAACCAGTCACAAAATATACATTCGTCTTAAGAAAAATGACCAGGTTCTTCCCATGCAACACAAACATGTTGCGCCTTCTGCGCCAATGTCAGATCAAGTAACGAAGCAATCGGTCCTGCGACCGAAGAAGCTCATTCTCCACAAACTTCAGGAGCCCCCATTGTGCCAGTTGATGGCATGTCCCAGCATCAGCAGCCAATGCAGTTTGGAGCTCGGGCCAATCCTGCTCCCTCCATAACAACCTGTCATCCAAGCAGGTACCCATCAGCAACAGAAAAAATATCAAAAATAGGAAAAACTCAAAAAATTTCTTGCCTCGGCCTTTTGTTCGCCTGTCCCTCAGACAAACTTACTTAGGGCGCGCTTGTATTTTCCACAGGCATGCTTAAGGTGCGCCAAAGAAGGGGAATAGAGTGCTTAAAACACGCTTATCCCCAAAAAATGCACATAGTGGGTGCACTTTTTCACTGATTGCCCACGCAATATAGGGCAAAAAACACTCAGAATTCGTACAAACCAAGTCTATACAGACCCTGGCACCATCATACTAAAAAAATTAAAGTGCAGGATGCCATAGAGGTTACCTGGGCATGATATCGCTAATCCCTAGTGCTCAGGCTGACCGCAATGAGAAGAACTTCTACGCAGAAGCCTCTAACCTCTCAAGAACTCAACAAGTACAAATGAATTGAATTAGGGCCATATTCACCTATATATCGCCCTTTTAAAAAACTTTGGATGACCATAATGAGAGATCAGAAGGTCTGTTCTCTGAACCCTAAGCTACATCGTGATCAATACTCCATAACGAATGGAAGCAATGCCACATAGTCACACTCCCGAAAAAATAAATTTTCAGTGCGAGCAGGTATGCCCTCTCTCATCTTATTTTTTAAAGCTCATGAATTTCAATAATATTTGATAAAGAAGATGCTTTCACTTGAGGTAGTTGTTTTTGCAGGAAAAGCTCGCAAACCATTCACAACTCCATCTACTGAAAGTTCCAGAGCAGGTATCATTCTACCCCCAGCATGATAGAGTCCCAGTAAACTCTGCATATCCTGACATCATTTCTCCATCAGAAATCAACCATAGGTTCCACATATCCAACCGTGTTTATCATCACCTCACCCCACACATGATAAACATTCACGTTGGTCGATAGAGCCTCCCCTCCATGGTGCTCGTCACCCACAGTAGACCATATATCACAGAAAAAGTGACACCATGGCCATACCACTGTAGTTCGGGAAGCATATCATGGCCATCCATCCACCATGCATAAAGGTCAAGTTTTACCATACAAACTAAAACCCCATTCCCAGACGACCAGGTTGTATAAGAAGATCAAAATTTCACTACTGCACCTCGCATTTGGCCCATCATACATCCACCAGCATAATCCCATCTACGATATTTTTTCATCCACCTCATTAACCCCACACATGAGACCAACCAATAGGGCCCCCACCCTCAGCAAAACACCTTACTCACAACATCAATGAGCGAACACTTTCACATTTTTGGGCACCCATATCTGTGTTTTCTACAAACCAAACCCCATTATTTTATTCATTTGGTAAGTGTACAAAGACCGCAAACGGTGCACTACACACCCCACCCTCTCATTCATTTGTTATCTCATGGCAGTAGTCCCTGAACACCCTTGGTTAGAGTATTACACCCCCACGCACAAGCTACCATGACATTCATAGCCAATTTTTACCCACCCTGGAAGTCCTACTAACTCTAGGGATTTCCCCATCAAAAATAACTATGACTATCGCCAAGCTTCTTAGCACACTCCGTCCTTGGGCCACTGAATCCCCACCATAATTTTGCAGTCACCCCTCGCCAAAAAGGAAGCAGTACCTAGGATTACCCCTCTCCATAAAAGGGGCATCCTCGAGTGGCACTGAGGGAGACATCATTGCCCACAGATGTCATTGATCCTCCTGACATTCGACTACAACAAAAGCTTTCAGGTCAATATGGTATTGTACCTTACGACCATTGCAATTTGATCAAATTCGTCGAAGACCCGTGCCTTCATAAGCGTCTCTTTCAACAATGCTTACAGGGGAAGGTCCCAGTCAGCACCTATGCGTATAATGCGCAGTTATATGCCATACCAAGTTTACACATATGGGTACCACATTCCACCTATTATCAAAGAAAAAACACCCTGGAGGGCATCAATAGTTGTCGTCAGCAAGCACCAGATCACTACCATATTAGTGACACAGACAGAACATATATCTGTCAAAAATATTTGTTTAACTAGCCACAACATCATGAGCATGGGACATGCCCACCTCATAGAAAATTTGTATATGTATTATATTTTCTTACAGGGGTCCCATAGGACATGGTCATTATTCGAACCGGTGCAGGATGTCTCCAATTCCGAGCTTCACACATGTTTCTCTCTCTCTACGCATGATCGATAGAAAAGAAACAATAATGTATTTCAACTATACAGTTCTTCCTAGACCTCACACATAAGGGGGAAACTGTTAACACTGGAAAATAGTACAAGAAGAAGACGACATTAATTAATGTCAAGAAAAAGGATTTACAGGACTGGAAGACATTAGATAATTTGGAAAGTATTTAAAAATATTGAAGGTTTGAGGAAAAATCAAATTTGAGCAAGTCATAAATGCTTTTGCATGCATAATCCTTCGTGAAGAGCGCTTTTGCGCGCATTTTGACCAGAAATGCGCGCAATCCTAGGAGTGGCGAAAGTCACTTTCTGGGACCATAAAAAGCACACTCCAGGACAATGATTCCTCAATTGAATCCGCCTAAGGAAAACGACCAAAGCCTCCACACAAATGAATCATCCCCCTCTCTTGGGTCACCATCCACAATGTACCAAGAGAGGGAAGGAGGATTTGAATTCTCCTATATAAGGCCACCATGAGATGAATAACTTGAGAGCACATTGTTATGCCAGCCATAATTTCCCAAGCAATACCAGTAGTGTGTGATCCAGAGCTGAAGATAGAGGGGACTCAATTGTTGCCATCCAACAAGTTGAGTCCACCATAGTAGAGAGAGGGAGACTTTGCACCGAGGCAAGCTTGGAAGTAAAAAAATCCTTGCATCGAGAATCCTTGCATCGGGACTTAGAACCCATGTTCTATGGGCCCTTTGGCAAGACGGTTAAATTTTCATGCAAAATAGACTATAAACTTTCCCAATTATGACACTTGCACCTCTAGCAATCTAAGGGAATATTTTTGGCATCTCTTGATTCTCCTCATTAAGGGTTCCACACCCTCTTCCTACTCAGGGTTCCGCCTAGACCTCCATGCTTTGTTGCTTGTCGAATGGAATGAATGATTTTTTTTATAATTTGTGAGGGAAAAATTAGCAAAGCAAGTCGTTGGCCCATTTGTAAAAGCTCCAATTCCAAGCGAGCAAGTGGGGGGTTCAGGCAAACTAACCCCCATATGTAGAATGAGTATGTTAATTTTTTTTACCATTGCATTTTTTGATTGATTTGAATATGGTTTTTGGGGCCACTCATTGGGAGTTCAAACGTTGCCGACCCTCGCAACGGTGACAAGTGGTAAGGGAAGGGTCCCCGACTCCTTTGTTTAATATATATGTTTGGGTGTGGCAGGGGTGGCAGTTTTCTACCCCGCTTCCTTCAATTTTTAATATATGTGACTGGTGGGGTAGGCGGGTCTGGCGGGCCCGACCCTCCCCCCCTTTTTTGTGTTTATAACAATACAAATATTTTTAATTTTGCCAAAAATAAGGGTCACTGTTCTATTTAAGTATTTGACAAATTCTTCAATTCTGGTGGTCGGATTCTGTGCACTGATATTCTATCAGTTTGTTTCCTAAAGCTTGCCACTTGACCAAGTTTGACCAAAACTTTGACCATCTATAACTTGACCATACGGAATCGGATTTGAGTTTTTTTCACACCATTAGAATCAGGGTGACGGTCACTATATTCTAGTCCTAGTTTGGGTGAAAGATGATAACTTTTATTTTTGAACTTATCCATAGCCACTGTTGAATTACAAGCGTGTATGGAGCCACCTAGATCAATGACTATAGGTACATCCTTATTTTCTTTCAACATTACGTTAAAAATCATTATACATTCATTTATATGCACTAGCAAGTCTCATAAATAGTTCTACATGCTTAATCCATCTGAAAATCATTGTTGAACCAACTAGTAAATTGTAACTTGTGAGAAATATTTGGATGGATATAGGTGGATTCCTTTTAAAATTATGAAAATAGAATTGCCATGAATGAGTGGGCATAATTAACATTGTTAGATCATGGATGGAGTAGCTATGCCTTAAATAATATATGTTAATTCAAAATATATGAGTACACAAAAAGGAAAAAAAAAACTATGAATATGACAAATATATATATATATATATAATTATTATTTGTTTATTATTCACTACTCAAATCCAAATCATACATCTCATGAAATAATTAAATGTGGAATCTCCAAATTTGTTTAACATTTCTTCATATTGCCAACAAATGTTTTTCATAATGAGGCATTACAAATTATTTAGAAGGTGCTCTTACTTTAATGTTCCAACCTACAATGATTTCACATGATACACTATAGATTTAAATGACATATGTAGATAAATTCAATGTTCAAAAAAATTGTGTATTCCATACAAGACAAACACCTTCAAGAACCACTCACACAATTAGATTAAATATCATATCAAAAGTATTTTTACATGGTTAACATTTTTTAAGAGGAAAACAATCTATAGTCCAAACCAATGTAGCCACTTGATAGAAATTTATTAATGCAAAAGAACATTCGTAAATAAGACAATATATCACAATCCATCATCACCAATGACCCTCCACCCTATTTAATGCATATAATAAACCAATTTTATGTTAAACCATATATCAACAACTAATGCATACTAAATAAACACATTTTTACATAAAGACACAAATTTAGACCAATTTAATCTTCAATATAACTCCTGAGTGTTTGACTATCCTAGCATTCAAAACATTAATTATACATAACTTATCTAAAACATGTATAACATCTACCTTAATTCAAAAATTAATATATATACATTGATTCACAATGCACTACCTTCATTAACTATGAATAAATAGTTAATTCATTTTCAAAATAATTGATAAAAAACAATTAACTTAAAATTAGTTATAACCCTTCACTAAAAACATCTCAAATACTAACTTTATTCTCACCATTAAAATTACATTGTTCCTCTGAAATTACCTGCCATATTTAAAAATTTTCCTTCAATTTCTATATGGTTCACAACTTCTTCATAAACATGATTAAGAAAATATAAAGATTTCTTCTTTGATATTTTCCAAATACAACATTGTATTCCCAAAAAAATTCCAATTCTCCTCTTGTAATCTATCCACCATTGATTTCAAACCTGAGTCAAAGAAGATTTCCCTAACAATATATTTTGAAATGATGGTTAGATATAATTTCTATGATTTTTTTAAGGGTTCTTTGTTTTAATCTTCTTATTATTATTTTTACATATTAATAACATTTTATGCCAAATATAGTATGGATTATAATAAATATAATCAATTATATTTTTAAAATTTAATAATTATATTTTTAAAATTTAATGATTATATTTTTATTAGTTATTTATAATTTTAGTTTTTTATAAATATTTTTTTAATTTATTTTTTAAATAATTAATTTAGATTTATTTAATTTTAAATTTGTTATATCTTTCAAAATTTAAATTTCAGAAAAGTATTTTTTTTTCCAATTTTGCATTAAAAATTTTAAATGAAAAAATTTCTAAGCTAATTTTCACTCACCAACCCTGAATACCAAATAACACACATATGCACTACCATCCTGTAGATATCAAGAACGAATATCTAGATTCAAAGGTGGGAGAACATGTTATTTTGATATTTAATCCCCCTCATACACAGGGTATCATGTAAGTTGAATAATCAACCAAGCTCTACATTATTAGTTAAACAATTTTCATATTCCTGTGTATATTCAAGAATATTTAAAGTTCAACATTTAACTTAAAAATTACACTGATTGTTCTTGACTGTTTGTTAAATTTTATTAATTGAAAATATACTTGAATTATAGGTTGAATATGAACAGAATGACACATCTGAGTTAATTCCATTAAAAATAATGGAGTAGCCTATGTCAATGGTTGGATTATGTACTTCCTTAAATCTAAGATTGACATATATTACTCGACTGTATTCATAAAATTATAATTTCAGATATAATAGCCCGAAAATACACCTCCACATAATAAATTATACATAAATTTATAATATTTATTAACTTTACTCGTAATCATAAACATCTCTTTAAACTTGTCTTGCTATTCAAAGCTCATATAAACTACGGTTATCCGCATCCGGATAAAGTCGTATTTCTCCCACGACAATCATAGCTTCAAAGTCGCATTTTTCATGTCTCTCGGTTTAAGTTTTTATGTAGATGTATTTGTTTCAATTTTTCTTTTAAAGAAATATCTCATAACTAATATATTAAGCGAAAAATGCCAATTTTATTTAAAGGTTTATCACGGTTTTGATCTTAAAAATTTACAAGGTTTCAGTCTTATAATTTTTTTTTTTTGGGTAAGTTAGGTTAAGTTATATTAAATTATAAAAGAAACTTTACATATGCGTTGGGTTGAGATGATAAGTGGTGCTTAGCCAATCCCAATCTTAGAAGTTTACAAAATAAAGTAAGTTTAGGGCTGTCTTCTAGGAGGAAACCAACCCCTTAATAGCGTCAAACTGTCATGATTTACAATATGTTATGTAACACATGTAAAAATAAAATAGCTATAGTAAGTGTTGAAATGACTAAAAACAGAGATGAACCGAGCAACCGCATAGTCATGGTGTTCCTTCATCATCTTCTGTTGTGGGGTCCTCCTCCTTGATGAGGCATCCATATTCATGCGCAATGGCCTCTTTCTCAACTGTTGGCTTGCGCCGGGGCTTCGGAGGGGGTGGAGCAACAAGGTACTCTGCATCAGAAACTGTGGTCCAGATTCCATCTGAATCCATGATCCAAACATCTGTATCCTCCTTCGCTAGCTCATGAACAGGGAGCGGCTCGATTTTCCGAGGAGTGGGGAGCTCAGATTGCATAATGGTAGACTTCCTTGGGCCTCTTCTACCCCTTTGATTCTCCGGAGTTAAGACTATCTCTTCCTGGGTGCGATCAGGCCTTTGAATAGCCTCCCTATTGTGGCTGCCATAAGAGGAACCTTCAATGGATTCCAAATGTTGATCTTGACCACAGTGATAGCGCCCCGAGAGCACACCTCTTTGGCTACCTCTGATGTGTTTTTGACACTGCCATGGAGCCATGGGGAAGCTAACAAGCAGAGGTAGGGGGGTCGGGCTTAGAGTAGTGAGGTGCATAGCTGGAGAGTGTGCAACAGGGGTTGCGCAGTACAGGGGCACGCGGCGAGGGAGCCCTCCTCAGAAAGCACGCAGCGGGGAGAGGCAAAAGAGGAGGGGATTTCCTCAGGGGGGTGCATAGGCGGGGAGTATGCAGTAGGGGGCACACAACCAGGAGGAAGTAGGAGGGAGGAGCGTGTTGCAAAAGGGCGCGAGCGTCAAGGGGAGCGTGCAGGGAAGCTGGAGCAGCAACATGATGACAAGAGGAATGACAGAAATGGTTCTAGAAATCGGCTGGAGTAGTAGAGAGGTGGAGGAATGAAGAGCTTCAACGCCTTTTGAAGACATGTGGCACAAGCACAAATGCAGTAAGGGGATGTGGCACACTCGCAGATGCGGTGAGGGACAGTCGAAGTGAGACTACATGTGATTCAATGTATGGCAAGAGAGCAGGTGCAACATAGCACAATTGTAAATGATTGATGAAATGAGTTTCTGCATCAAGCTAAATCTAGCATTGCAGGGTGTCGTCAGCTTGAGCATGGGAAGATCTATCTTCGCACGATTGGGGTGTGTCACCCGCATCCAGGGGAATTTGATCCTTTTGGGGGAGAGTGTGGTAGTTCTCGTGCAAGGTTTCATCCTGAATCTGAGAAAAATTAGAGTGGTAGAGCGTTGAGTGGCTATCCACTCCTTTGTTGGCTAAGATATCTGCAACGGTGTTTGCCTTTCTGCACACATGGTGGAATGTAATGGCCCTGTAATGCTACAGTAACTGTTCCAAGAATTTGAGACAGTTGGCTAGCCTGCAACTACTAGATACCTTTGGAAGAAGTGCCAAAGAGGATGCAGGTGGTCGCCTGGATGATGAGTTACGAGTCTCCTTCCATTTCCAGTGGGAAAAATTAAGCTCAATGGCTATGGAGATACCCTGTATAAGCCCCTCCAGCTCCGCAGAGTTGTTGCTGTCCCACCCCAGGTTCCCATAGTAGGTGTGTAGGGGGTTGCCACTAGAATCTCTGAAGATGCCCCCAAAACCAGATTCACGGGGGGCGCAATACTTATGTGCCAGTTGTTCCAAATGCTGCATTCAAAAGTGGTTGTCCGAAAGTCATCCTTCCCCTAGTGAGCCATGGCAAGAGTTTCTTCTAAGTTGTGTAGCTTGGCCCATATATGTTCTTTATTTGGAGTGTATTTAAATATCCTACTCTTTCATTCTTTCCAAAGGTTCCATATGAGTAGGCCTGGAATGAGCTGCTAGAGACGATTCAGGAGATTGTTGGAATAGGGGTTATCCTGCCACCTGCTAATGGTATTGGTGATGTTGCCCCTATCTTGATTGGATCTTCTGCATATAATTTCAATCTCGTCCCAGAAAGTGTTTGATATGGGGCAGAGGTCTAGCAGGTGATCAATGGTTTCGATGTCATTATGACATAGAGGACACCTCGAAGGAACCACAAAGCCTCTCTTCATAATATTCTCCCATGTGAGGATGCGTCTTTTGCTTAGCAGCCATAGAAATGTAGCTACTTTGGGCCAGAACTTAGCTATCCATATCTTCTTCTATAGTTTATTTGTGGGGCCAGGGTTTGGCAGTTGAATTAGATGGTAGGTTTCCTAAGTTGAGTAATTACCACTTGGAGTATGGCTCCAATGGAGGATGTTTGGCCCTTGCTGAGTTCTCATTCTTATTTTTTATATTACTCCCAAATATCTCTTTGTTGTTAATTGTTCCAGTCTACCCACCATCTCTCTATGTGGACCCAATTCCTATCACCTTGAGTTGTTTCATTGGTCCAAAAATATTGGAGGTGGTTTTGTTCTCTTGCCTGTAATACCATGCTCCAAATGGGGCGAGGGAAGATCGAGGATAGACTAGGTATTTGCTTTTATGAATCCTCCCAAAACTTGGCTTGAGTTTGACTGCAAAGTTCCTAAAAGCTGTGAGATTGGATCAGTTTATTTTCTTGACTGGCTGCATTCTATATTTGGGATCCTCCAAGAGCGATATTGAATCTGATTAGTTCCTCCTTGGGCCAATTTCCATCATATTTTGGCAGCCCATAGGGTCACCCATGGTGTATGAGGGTTGGATACCCATTTCCACCATATAATGGCGCCCATGATGTTGTTGTTGTGCTTCGGGTCTCTCACACCAAGTCTTCCCTGAGCTTTCGGCATACAAACCTCTTTCCTTTTGACTAGCTCCCATTTGTTCTTGTCCTTCGATCCCCCCCTAGAGGAAGGTTCTTTGAAGGTTGCAGATGGCTTTGAGGATCCATTTTGGTGCATCTAGAACAAAAAATAGGTAAATGGGCAAAGATTGAAGAACATATTTGATGAGAACCAAGCGTCCGACGATGTTGAGGGATTGATGGGTCTAGGTGGACAATTTAGTCTCCATTATGTCCAGCGGCTCTCTCCAGGAAGAATGTTTGATAGATGAGTCTGTGAGAGGAGCTCCCAAGTATTTGGACGTTGGAGAGGCTGTGGTGAAGCCTAGGATTTGAGCTATGTTGCACTGGGTGATAAGAGGCGTGTTAAAAAAGAAGATTTGAGATTTTCCAGGGTTGACAGTGGTTCCAGAGGCTTTTGAGAAATAGTCAAGAAGGGTTCTGGGTGCGAGTTTCCTGCATATAGGGGTGCATCATGATCATGTTGTCATCCACAAATTGTTAATGGGAAATGGGGGGAATATTGTGTAAAGGGATTCCTTGAAGGTCATCAGATTGGATCGAGCTCTTGATCTCCTTGCCTTATACCTCTGGAAGGTTTGAATGTGTCCAAGGGGATGCCATTGACTAGGATAGAGATGAAAGGAGAGGATATTAATCTCATGATCCAATGAACCCAAGTTTGATTGAAGCCAAAGGAAGGAAGGACTTGCTTTATGTAGTTATAGCTGAGCTTGTCAAAGGCCTTGGAAAGGTCAATTTTGAGGAACATGCCCAACTTTTTGGAGGTTGTTAAGGAGTGGATGAACTCATGGATTAGAATGATTCCATCAAGGATTTTTCTACCCTCAACATAGCTCATTTTCTCTGGTGAGATGAGCATGGGAAGAAGCTGCTTCAATCTGTTAGCTATAACTTTGGAAATAATTTTGTAAAGAACATTACAGAGTGCTATTTCTCTGTACTTACTTGGAGAAGCAACATTATCTTCCTTTGGGATGAGAGTGAGGAAGCTTGCATTTAGAGCTGGATGAATCCAGTGGGTGTTGCGTTATTCCTCCACTATGCCCCATACTTCCTCTTTGATAGTGTCCCATAAGAAATGGAGAAGTTGGTGGTAAATCCATCTAGCCCTGGGGCTTTCCCTTCTTATAATTGGAAGACCGCTTGTTCGACCTCTGTCAGTGTTGTTAATTTGAGCAGCAGTGTGTTATGATCCTCATTGACCAATTTTGGGATATGCTGTGTGATTTTCTCAATGGAATCCTGTCGTTGGATGTTGGATTATTTGAGAATGTCCTTGAAATGGTTGATCAGTTCCTCTGTAATGTCATGTTTTTCCAAATACTCCCCATTTTGATTCTTGAGGTCTGTGATTCTATTATGCATCTTGTGCTAGATTGTAGAGCAGTGAAAGAATTTTGTATTCCTTTCTCCTTCCTTGAGCCAACATTTCCGAGACTTATTTTTCTATATGATCTTCTCTTGGCTTCTCTTTCTTCAAGTTGGGTTGTTAGTGTCTTATCCTTGGTCTTTGAGTCTGCTGATCTTCCTTCTGAGATAATTTTTTGTTGGAGTTGCTGGATTTGCATTTCCAAATCTCTGTGGTCCTTGAAATTTTTTCCAAAGGTGGTCTTCTTCCACAATTTCAGTTCCCTTTGAGCATCTTCAATTTCTGCTGGAACTGATACATTTTTGTGCCCAAGGGTCGATTGAGGGAAGCCCACCAATCCGAGATAAGGTCTTTGAACCGTGGATGTTTGAGCCAAAATTGTTCAAAGCGAAAAGGTTTTGGAGTGGCTATACCAGGTCTGAGCCATTGGAGCTGGATCGACCAATGATATTAACCAGAGGCTAGAATGATGGTGGCTATGAGCTCTCCTCCTAGGTGGATGAAGTCTTCCATGATGAGGAAGCGGTCCAATCTAGAAGTAATTTGATGGGATCCTCCACTCCTATTATTCCAAGTGAAGATGCCATTGAATGTTTGAATATCTATTAGATGATTTCCTTGGATGAAGTCCTTGAATTTAGTGTTGTCCATGTCAAGATGAGTTCTTCCCCCTTTTTTCTCCTAAAGGGTTGTGATAATGTTAAATTCTCATCCAATCATCTAGAGAGGGTGAGTTCACTGGTTGTTGAGATTTGCTATGCTATCTAGAACCTTTGTTTTTTTTTGTAGTAACTGCGGGAAATAAACATTCGTGAGATGTCCATGAATGTTGGTTCTAGTTAGGTGGAAGAAAGCTTGAATGAAGTGTTGATTTCCTGAATGTTCTCTAGGGTGATCAAATGGGGTTCCAGATAACTGTTAGGCCTCTCTAAGCCCCACTTGTGTCAACAGTTAGGGTGTTGTAGACTTCCCAGTTCCTTTTGAAGATTGTGTTCAGAGTTGAGTTGGAGCATTTGATTTCTTGCATAAAGAAAATCATGGGTTTTTCCTGAGTAATTATTTTCTTGATTAATCTATGCTTGGAGGGACTATTTATCCCTCTTATATTCCATGATATGATCTTCATTGAGGGGGGTTGGGTACTACAGAGTAGAACTTGGTTAACTTGGGATATCACACTAATTCTACTAGCTCTTTGGCCATGATGACCAGTCACTACAAATCGGTTCTTCTTCCTTGTTTTCGGGATCCTTTCAGAATGAGTTTAGTGTTCAGGAGTGTGCCATCTTGAATGCCGAGGGAGGGTATCTGTTGAGCTCTAGGGAGGACTTCCTCCAATTTCTGGATCTTTTGATGTGGAATTGAGAGAAATTATTTCTGCTTGCATGCATATTCCAACCCCATAATGTCGAGGTCCCCATAGTCAACGCTCTCCAGTTCTTCTTCCATTGCTTCTAGGATTGATTGTAGGACTGCGCCTTTGCCTTTTTATGAGTTTTCCCTTGTTTGCGTAGAGGACTGGGGTATCAGAAAGGCTTCCAGTTGAATTTTGGTTTTTTGGGTCTCCGAAGTCTAGGGATTCTTCTGCGGGGGTTGATCCGAGTCCCTTGGGATTTAATTCTCATTCTCATTCAGTTGAGATAGGGCATCAAAGTTGTTGCTTGATGCTAGTGCTCTTTTTCTTTGGTTTTTATTTGACTTCCTGGTATGCCTTTTCCTTCTAATGACTTTCGTGAACCCTTCGGTATCTTTATCTGTGGAGTTGTTAGTCGGAGCAGATCTTTGATTTAGGGGGAAGTTTCTGAATAGGTGTCCATGCTGGTGAAATTTCCTACATCTAAATGGTACATGTTCATAATCTACTTTTTGGATCCATTCATAGTCATCATGAAGTAGGCTTACCTCATCACGGAGAGACTTTTCAATGTTCATGTATACACAAATCCTTGCATAGGCTGTATGTTTGTTGACATTTTTCTCTTTCACAATTTTAATGAATTCTCCTAGAGAGTTGCCGATGTCTTGAAGGGTTAGCTCATCCCAATAGTCTTGGGGTAGGGTGTAGAGCCTGACCCAAACTGGAGCCCAACTAAAATATTGTTTGTTTGGGTTGAAACGTTTGACCCAGTTGGGCAAGTATAGATCTGCAGAGTTAAGGAAGTATGGCCCGCCATCCAGGATTCGGTTTTTGTCTCCGATGCAAGTGAATATCACATTGAAGAAGCCCTTGGCACATTGCTGTAGATCTATATGGCCCTTGGGCTTCCATTTGGAGGCAATCCAACCTAGAAGAAATTTTTTTGTAGGCGAGAAACCCATGAACTTGCCTATCAGTGCATGGTCCTTTATGGGTAAAAATGCGAATTTGGCGAACACTTTTGTGAGAATCGAGGGCGGAAATTTTTTTTCCTCAATAGTTCGGTCGAACTTTCAAAAAATTTCGGCCGAACTATTTGAGAGTTCAACCGAACTTTTGAAATAAGTTCGGCTGAACTTTTGAAATTAGTTTGGCCGAACTCGTCATGCCATTTACATTGATGGTGTACTAATGGAAATGACAAACAAATTTTTGGCCAGATATGGGAAAACTGACAACAAAATTTTGGCCGAACTATCTGTTTCGCCGGAGATGGGAAAACCGACAACAAAATTTCGGCCGAACTAAAAGTTCGGTTAGACTATTAGTTTGGCTGAACTTTTAAAATAGTTTGGCCGAACTCATGTTTTATAAATATATCGGCCTGCAAACTTCTACATGTTTTTTGTTTACATTGGTCTCACGCATCTGTGTCTTGTTTGTTGCTTGTTGTTTTTTTTTTCTGTTGCGCGCCACGATGAGGAGGAGAGTTTTGTTGGCTTGTCTGTGTCTTGTTCGTTGCTTGCTGTTGTTTTTCTATTGCATGCTGCGACAAGGAGGGGATTTTTGTTGATTTGCAGTGGCACCGTGACGCTGAGGTAAATTTTGTTGATTTTGTTTGATTTTGCAGTTGCAGTTGCTTTTATTTTTTGTAATTATTTTTTGTTGTTTTTTTTAATTTGATTTTAATTTAAGTTATTTTGTTCACAGGGAATTTGGTTGTCTTCCACGACGTCTTCAGGGATCGCTCGATTTCATCTGCGAATTTCTCTAACTTTCTAGGTATGTATCATAAGCATGTGAATTTCTGCGAATTTCTGTATCTATGTTTATAGCTCAATGTAATGATATAGATTAATGTTTATAGAAAATATCTGTATCTATGTGAATTTCTGCGAATTTCTATATCTATGTTTCCTGTATTTTGTAATTGTAATATAAATTCAATTTACAGCTGTTGTCTGTATTTATATATATGCACATAGTATTTAGAACTCTTACGCCTACCTTACCTAAGTCTTCTTAAGGTCCTTACTTACTAGTCCAGCTTTCTATATACTAATATATATATGAATATAAATATTAACACAAGGCAAGAATAAGTCAGCCAGGAGTCTCCTCCCTCCTCTCGGCTATGAACAACTATTAAATATGTTGCTGAAAGTATACGTCATTAATTATTGGTGACTGAGGGTTGGTGGAGGAGTTTATTATTTTTGAACATATAGTAAAAATCCCTTGATATATTGTCAATTGTGCCTCATTTTTTTTTTAAATACTCTGGTTTATATAAATATACCAAATCAAATAGTTATACTTTCAATGTCATACAATCCTTGGAAAAACAGAATATCAGATTCCGCCTTCCCTACAGAAACTTCTTCTGACTACATTAATTATATAACTTGACACCAAGTAAACTATTTACTATATGGAAAAACATATCGATATCTTCCCCAGAGGAATTTAGGAACATAGACATATGTCTGCATGCTTCCTCCAAGTGTCCCTTTGCTCCTACTAGTTACAAATATTTCATTAAAAGACTTTGTAAACATGGGATAAAAAGTTTGCAAAAATATAACATAAAATCGATTCCAAGCACCCAAAAACTCCAAAAATTGTGGTACTGTATGACAACATATGTCTCTTCAGTTAAAACTTACCATCCTATATTCTCCCATACCATTTGAGTCAGAGAGCTCATATTGCATAACCCTAAAAACTCCATGCATACCCTTCTTAGATAAATTATCCGCTTGGCAGTTTTTTTCACGAAAGATATGTCTGAAATGTAAGGAGCTTAAATTGGACCTTAAGTTGTTGATGTGATCCAGCCATGACTGTAGATTTCCCGGGTTCAGTGTGATGCCCTTGTTTAGCTGATCAATAAGTACTTTTGAATCTCTGTAAACCCACATTTTATCGATACAAAGTTGATTGGAAAACCACAGAAAGCCCCACAAAGCCAGGACTTCACCCCTCATGTTTGTTCCAGATCCTCCATGCTAATAAATCTTATATTGTTAGTTAGGGGATAACATAATCCAAGCACCACACCCACACCTGGAGTGTTGTGAAGCCCCATCAAAATATCTAGAAAAACACATACTTTCGATATATCTCCCATTTTAATGGGGTCTATCACATTTAGAGAAAAAAACATTAACCATAAAAGTTTCCCATTGAAACCAAAAGTGATTTGATACAAAACATAGGTTTTAACCTTATATAGGTAATTTTTTCAAATAGATTCTTAATTTAAAATGAAAAATATTCAATGTAAAACACATGCATTAACATATAATTGTGATACTTTCCCTTCTTTCAAACTTAGTGGACATACTTCTAGAAAAATCCATTTTAATGAAGCAGGTATATCCATAGTGATCCACTGATATTTGTTCACAAACAAAACTTCAATTTTGGACTTTTATATCTCAAAACTATGCTCATTGAATTTATGCATCTATATTTTTAAACTACTTGAAACTATTTTATTACACCATAGAAATCATTTCCATATCTCTCATTTTAATGGGGTCTATCACATTTAGAGAAAAACACATTAGCCATAAAAGTTTCCCATTGAAACCAAAAGTAATTTGATACAAAACATAGGTTTTAACCTTATATAGTTAATTGTTTCAAATAGATTTTTAATAAAATGAAAAATATTCAATGTAAAACACATGCACATTAACATATAATTGTGATATTTTCCCTTCTTTCCAACTTCGTGGAAATCCTTCTAAGAAAATCCCTTTTAATGAAGCAGATATATCCATAGTGATCCATTGATATTTGTTCACAAACAACTCTTCCATTTTTTGACTTTTATATCTCAAAACTATGCTCATTGAATTTATGCATCTATATTTTTAAACTACTTGAAACTATTTTATTACACCATAGGAATCATTTTGATATATTTCCCGTTTTAATGGGGTCTATCACATTTCGAGAAAAACACATTAGCCATAAAAGTTTCCCATTGAAACCAAAAGTAATTTGATACAAAACATAGGTTTTAGCCTTATATAGTTAATTGTTTCAAATATATTTTTAATAAAATGAAAATATTCAATGTAAAACACATGCACACTAACATATAAATGTGATATTTTCCCTTCTTTCCAACTTAGTGGACATCCTTCTAGAAAAATCCCTTTTAATCAAGTAGATATATCCATATTGATCCACTGATATTTGTTCACAAACAACTCTTCCATTTTGGACTTTTATATCTCAAAACTATGCTCATTGAAATTATGCATCTATATTTTTAAACTACTTGAATCATTTCCATATATCTCCCATTTTAATGGGGTCTATCACATTTCGAGAAAAACACATTTGCCATAAAATTTTCACACTGAAACCAAAAGTAATTTGATACAAAACATAGGTTTTAACCTTATATAGTTGATTGTTTGAAATAAATTTTTAATAAAATGAAAAATATTCAATGTAAACCACATGCACATTAACATATAATTGTGATATTTTCCCTTCTTTCCAACTTAGTGGACATCCTTCTAGAAAAATCCCTTTTAATGAAGTAGATATATCCATAGTGATCCATTGATATTTGTTCACAAACAACTCTTTCATTTTGGACTTTTATATCTCAAAACTATGCTCATTGAATTGATGCACCTATATTTTTAAACTACTTGAAACTATTTTATTACACCATAGGAATCATTTCGATATATCTCCCATTTTAATGGGGTCTATCACATTTCGAGAAAAACATATTAGCCATAAAAGTTTCCCATTGAAACCAAAAGTAATTTGATACAAAACATAGGTTTTAAATTTATATAGTTAATTGTTTCAAATATATTTTTAATAAAATGAAAAATATTCAATGTAAAACGCATGCACATTAACATATAATTGTGATATTTTCCCTTCTTTCCAACTTAGTGGACATCCTTCTAGAAAAATTCCTTTTAATGAAGCAAATATATCCATAGTGATCCAATGATATTTGTTCACAAACAACTCTTCCATTTTGGACTTTTATATCTCAAAACTATGCTCAATGAATTTATGCATCTATATTTTTAAACTACTTGAAACTATTTTATTACACCATAGAAATCATTTCAATATATCTCCCATTTTAATGGGGCCTATCACATTTTGAGAAAAACACATTAGCCATAAAAGTCTCCCATTGAAGCCAAAAGTAATTTGATACAAAACATAGGTTTTAACTTTATATAGCTAATTGTTTCAAATAGATTTTTAATAAAATGAAAAATATTCAATGTAAAACACATGCACATTAACATATAATTGTGTTATTTCCCCTTCTTTCCAACTTAGTGGACATCCTTCTAGAAAAATCCCTTTTAATGAAGAAGATATATCCATAGTGATCCACTGCTATTTTTTCACCAACAACTATTCTATTTTGGACTTATATATCTCAAAACTATGCCCATTTTTTCCCAAAAACGTTTTTTGGGGTACTACCCTTAAACACCTGTGTGTGGGGAATTTTTTGTCTATATGAAGCCCTAAAGTGGGGGTCCTTTCCGCCCATTTTATTCCCACCACTATGCTTAGAAAAATATATAGTGCATGGGGGTATTCACATAAAGAATATAACACATACCAAACATCCAATAATTATCCTTAATGTGACCATCAATGTTGCAATGGTTAGAATTATTTCTACTACTCCTGCATGGATGTGTAGTGGCTACTTTATTCTTATCCTTCTATTTCCAGTTCTTATTCCCCTCCTTCAAAGATTCTTGGTGCTATTTTTTCTTCAAACCACTGAAGTACCATTTATTTTGGCCTAGATGGTTTCTAGATAATGTGTGTATACACATGGAATACATTATCCTTAGCTTGCAAAGAATCACTTGTTTTTGTAGATGGTTATATAGACCCCACATATACTTAAGGAGCACATTTGGGCTCTTGGGAAATATATCCAATAATATGACCATATTTTTGAACTTAGTGCACTCGTATACACCCTTATGTCTATACGTAAAGTACTGTGAGTGATTCCACGGGTCTTCTACACACTTCATAGGGTATAATTGGGACAAGTAGTGTTAACTTCTACAAGTTCTAAAACCAGTGTCTGTAAAGGGCCAGGTAGCCTCTGGATCTCATATTTTCTCAAAGGTGACATATCCAGTAAATGCCTCTACATTTTTATCTCTATAACAGATCTAAATAGAAGTTCTTCATTTTAATATCCATAAACCTCAACCAATTTAAGGAAAACTCTGTACATGTGTCATTTCTCCCATAAATTCTTAGGAAAAGTTTTTAAAGCATACATATCATGTTGGCTTTCTCCCATTAAATTTAAAGCATGTTTTTGTAAGTTCATAAACTAATTTTTCAAACCATGTAAATGTCATTTCTCTCAAACTTTAAGGCCTAAAAATTGAACCTAAAGTGGTTGAACTATCATAGGATTTTGAACTTCCATAGGATATTAGTCTGTCTGTTGAGTGCTAACTTCTAGAAGTTCTAAAGGCAGAGTCTGTAAAGGGCCAGGTAGCCTCTGGATCTCATATTTTATTTTAGGTGACATATCCAGTAAATGCCCCTACAGTCAATCTCTGTAACATATATAAATAGAAGTTCTTCATTTTCATATCCATAAACCACCACCACTCTAAGGCAAACCCTGTACATCATTTCCTCCTTCTCCCATAAACTTTTAAGAAAATTTTAAGGCATACATGTCATTTCTATTTCATTTCTCCCACATACTCATAAAGGTGTGACTTTTGACATAACTAGTTGTTTTAGTAAGTGCATAAAATTCATTTCTCCCACAAACTAAATGCTTCTTCCCATTAATTCTAGATGTGAATTCTACCATAAACTTTTTAAGTCAAACTTTAAGATAAACCATGCACATGTCATTTATCTCATGCACATGTGTCATTTCTCCCATGCATTTTCAATAAATGTCAATTTAATATATACTTTTATTGAATTTGTTTTTTTTTTTTTTTTTTTCAGGTATAAAAAAAACCATTAAATATGGTTGAAAAATTGAAATTATGCATAGATGTTTCTTGCTATCCCAATCCAGGGAAAGAAGTGATTACATATGTGCTTTCCAATATTGCGACTAGCAAATTCATCCAAAGAAAAATAAATATACCAGGAAGAACAACAAACAGCAAGACATATTATATTGGATTGATAGAAGTCTTGGGAAAAACTATGGAGTATGGATCAAATGGAATTGTAGTTTTCACCAATTCTAAACTTGTGTGCAACCAAATGAATGGCGTGTACCAAGTTAAGAAGGAGAGGCTAAAAGAACTGCATGGAATAGCAAACAATATTGTTAGCCAATTTCAATTTTTTAGTATAAGACATTATACAAATGTGAATAAGATGTCTGTTGATCTATTGCTTGGGGCAATCCAAATTCATGATTCATCTATCAAAGATGAATTAATAGATGAATTATAATTATACAGGACAATGCCAATGCAAAATTCATATCTCAAATATGAATTAGTTTTGAGATGCTCTTCTTCAAAAATTCAAGATTCATCTCTCAAAAATGAATCAATTTTGAGACGCTCTTCTTCAAAAATTCAAGATTCACCTCTCAAAGATGAATTAGTGTTGAGACACTCTCCTTCAAAATTTATTGATGGACATTGTAACATATCTTGGATATGTGTGTGTTTTGTACTTATTTTAATGACCATGTGTTTTTTTCAATTATATACCAAGTGTGCTCCCACCACACCATGTAAAGCGCAACTTGGTGAATTTCACGTTTGCAACAAGTGGTGAAGTTTACGTTTTTATAAAATTAAAATGCGGAGACTTCAACAAATTTTTGTTTAAATGGAGTTTCACTTCTTTTTTAATGACAATGTGTTTTTTTCAATTTTGTACCAAGTGTGCTCCCACCATGTAAAGCGCAATTTGGTGAACTTAACATTTTTATAATTTTTTTTGCTTAAATTGAGTTTCACACATGTTCAATTAGTGCTTTGAAAGTTGTGTTTTACATAATTTGTGTACAATAAATTACATTAATTTTCTGAAATTTATTTTAAATTAGTCATTTAAAAAAATAATTGTAAATATCCACCATAGATATATATATCATGAAGGATGAATGATGAAGATCAACAGAATCCCATATCTCTATGAGAGAGGGGGATCAAGGATCGAGGGATGTTTATGGTATTTAAATATAATCTTAAATCTCCATACATATACATACATGTGTGAACATATGGAATTGATTTTTTATCAACTTTGTGAGTTAAATTAGTTGTTAATAAGTTTCATTTTTTATTTTTTAGGAGCTAAGAGGAGAAGGGTTTCTACTCCATCAATGGAGCATGACCATGGTTCACCCAGTCGTGGTATGGTTCACGCAATTTAATTAATGAATATGTACATGTATTTATATGTGTGAATGTAATTTTCAATTGATTATAAATTAATATTTTTTATTAAGCTTCTCTCTCGTCTCGAGAGGTTGGTGGTGGTTCAAATCCCCTTAGAGAGCAATCAATAAGTGCTAGCAGGTTACATGAAGGTGGTGATATTTATTCCATAGGCCAATCAACAGATGGTTGTGTTGGTTCCTAGCAAGGTCGTTGTAGTTCTCAAAAGTCTCAGGGTGGGAAAGATGCTAGCCAACCACATCAAGGTGGCCATCAATTTGAATATTTTTTTCATTCAATTTGTACAAATTTGTTTACATGTGTTTTTTCTAATATACAAAATTTTATATATTGATGCAGAGACTGAAAATGCTCCAAATGTTGGTCAAAAAATACGTAGGGAAAAACGTGTAATTCAAGAAGAAGGTTGTCCACCCACCACGACTTATCCGGTCGACATTTACGATATACCTCAGGAAAGAAACATGCATCAATGCACCTTAGAAATGTGTCAACATCTTCATGCAAAATTGTAGAGAGATCTCATGTCTTTGACTCTACCTCCTGAGAGTCGAAAAAGCTTGAAAAATAGTTACACACTCTTTAGGCCAATTAGTAGACGTGTACCAAAAGCTTGGGCCAATCACTGATAATTTTGTGGAATTCATTAGAAAAAGAAAGGAAACAGTGACGGGTCCCGATAAATGGGAGGTTGTTAAAGAAAGGGTTACAACAACAATGGCAAAGTCTATGTTAAATTTCAAAGAAGGGCCGAAAAGAAAGATGTTGAAGGTGTAATATTTCAAGCACCTTGATATAGCTCACTATTTGTATGATAGAAACTTTGCGGCCTATGGAAGACTCCCATGGAACGACGAGGTTTCGCTCTATTTTGCAAAATTATTTTATGTAGAATTATTTTTTGCAAATGAAATCCAATTACAAGACCTTCCTTCTGAATTTTTTGGTCATGGGAAAGGTCGATTGTGTGATCATAGGGGCGCTAGGTGTGATGTTGAGTTGCCTTATCTTGAGCCACCATTGGTTAGTCGACCTATTCGTGTTGAAACTTTGCGGTCAGAGATTGAAGTCACTTATCAAATTAGTCGAGAAGCAAGGGATACCATCATCGATAATGTTCAAAGTAGATTGGGTGGAGTCAATGTTTGTCTAAATCGATAAAGAGCACGTGAGAATGCACGTGCTAATTTTTTGTATTATACAGATGAAGAGATTGACAACATGAGTGTTGAAGATCTAAAAACATATGCAAAGAATTGTCGCAATGGTTGGCATGACCTAATTGTTCATGAAGAAGAGGGCATGGGAACGGTATGTGCTAATGGTTAGGGTTCAATTATTTTAACACATACATAATATTTGTAATAAATACATATATATACATACATTTATTTGTATACATTAATCTAACAAAAATTTATCATTATATGTTAACACCATTTGCAGTTGTCACGCTTGATGAATGACGAAAATGTTAATATCGCGTTCGGAGCCTTTGGTTTAAACAATCAAGATGGGTCTCACCATCAAGATATGTTGACAAATGTTAGTGTTTTTTAAAATAAATAATTGTGCACACATGTACATGTACACTTGTATATATAATAAAATGTTTTAACAGATTCCGATTTCGTCCGATGTTTTTGGGATGGTGGTACCTTCTTCTTCCTTAGGAGATGCACCTTCTACTTCCTTATGAGATGTGCTAGATTCACAACAACAAGTAT
Organism: Pinus albicaulis; assembly: GCA_034641835.2. Classification (NCBI taxonomy): domain Eukaryota; kingdom Viridiplantae; phylum Streptophyta; class Pinopsida; order Pinales; family Pinaceae; genus Pinus; species Pinus albicaulis. The sequence goes on along the minus strand of CM076584.1, from coordinate 411,851,931 downwards.
AGAAAATTTTTCACTTTTAAAATTTATGTTTTTAAGTTATATATTCCACCTCAAAAAGTTCCATTAAAAAATAATATATATCTATATCTTGAGTTATTTTAAATTTTTTGAATTTTGGGTTTTTGGAGATTTTCTTTCTGAACCAATCTTAGGAGATGTTCCAAATTTGACAGCTCAAGTATTCAATTTTTCACTTATATATATATATATATATATATATATATATATATATATATGTTTTTAAGTTATAAGTTATAAATTGAAGCTTGAAAGTTTTATTATAAATTGAGATCTAGAGATTTTGAGTTATTTTAACTTTTTTGAATTTTAGGTTTTTATAGAGGATTTCTTTTCTTCACAGACTCTAGTGATGGAGATAGGAACATCCACACCATTTCAACCATTTGAAAAAGTCGTCTAACTTTTTTTTTAACATTATTGAAAACAAGTTTATATATATATGCATTTTCATTTGAAAAAAAAAATATATATATATATATATAACTGTATATGTATGTTGTACAATTTACTATTGGAGATGTTCCCATGGGGGAAGTTGTAGCAGATGAGCAACAAATGGAGAGGGAACCTCAAAGTTTTATATATTCTCACTCAATTTTAAAACATCAAATTTTAATGTTTGTACACATTGTCTACAGGTTCCCCATGCTTCACATGATAGCTCGCAGATTGAAACTTTGCTGGGAAAGACACTACATCCATCTGTATTTGATGGATGATGCACATGCACTATTTAATGAATGATGCACATGCACACATGCAACATTATATTTTCAATAGATTTCTAGTCTTCAATTTTTTTTATTTTTATTTTTATATAATATCTAGATGCAGTCATATATAACTTGATACTTGATACTTGTGAGATCTACAAATTTTGGACATATTTATGTGAACTACATTTAATACATGTGAATGTGATATATAATGTTTTTAAAACATAAGTTTTGGATAGTTGAACTACATTTGGCATGTGAAGTAATGTTGTGTTGTAATTTGTTTTGTTTTTAAAACTTAAGTTTTGGATGGTCAAGAACTACATTTGGCATGTGAAGTATTGTTGTGATCTATATGAATGTTTTGCTTTTGAACTACATTTGGCATGTGAAGTAATGTTGTGATTTATAACTTTTTGTTAAATTAAAACTTAAGTTTTTTGTGGTTGATCTACATTTTGCATGTGATATAATTTTAAATATTTATATTGGATAGTTGAACTACAATTGGCATGGCATGTGAAGTACTGTTGTGATATAATCAAAAAGTTTTTAAAACTCAAGTTTTGGATGGTTGAACTACATTTGGCATGTGATATAATGTTAAATGTTTATATTGGATAGTTGAACTACAATTGGCATGACATGTGAAGTAATTTTGTGATATAATCAAAAAGTTTTGAAGACTCAAGTTTTGGATGGTTGAACTACATTTGGCATGTGATATAATGTTAAATGTTTATATTTGATAGTTGAACTACAATTGGCATGGCATGTGAAGTAATGTTGTGATATAATCAAAAAGTTTTTAAAACTCAAGTTTTGGATGGTTGAACTACATTTGGAATGTGATTATGATATTATGTTTTGTTTGAATATATATGTTAATGTATCTATACATATTGAAGTATATATATAAACAATCATAAGATTCTAGGCCCTGTTAGATGTGTTGAAAACAATCATAAAATTTTAAAAATGCAATATATAATGTATATATATCCAGTATGTGCAACATTTTTCATCAATGCATGTATAGAAAAACTACTTTCAGTTAATTCCATTCTAAAACATATATATCCAGTACGTGCAACATTTTTCATCAATGCATGTAGAAAAGCTATTTGAATAGTTAATTTCTTTCTAGAACATATATATCCAGTACTTCAACATTTTTCATCAATGCCAACAGAATTTAGCTACTTTTTATCAATGCCTATAGAATTTAGATACTTTTAGTTACTTACATTCTAGAACATACATATTCAGTACGTGAAACATTTTTCATCAATGTACATGGTAAAACTACTTGAACAATTAATTTCATTCTAGAACATATATATATAATATTCAATGCGTGCAACATTTTTCATCAATGCAGATAGAAAAGCTAATTTTAGTTAATTTCCTAGAACATATCCGACCATTGGGCAAACAAATTTTGTACTATTTGCTATTAGGAATAGAGATGTGGGTAAAATCCCACCAAAAGTCAGAGAACTGCTCTGAGTCTCTTGTCTGAAAGGAATCTTCATACAAAACTATACTGTGGATTATTTATTTACATTGTGGATAATTTTTACCACAAAATCCCATGAGAAAACTGGTCACATTCAGTCTGTGTATATATCCAGTACACGCAACATTTTTCATCAATGCACATAGAAAAACTAATTTCAGTTAATTGTTATCTAGAACATATATATTTAGTATGTGAAACATTTTTCATCAATGCACATAGTAAAACTACTTGAATAGTTAACTTCATTCTAGAACACACACATACACACACACACACATATATTCAATACATGCAACATTTTTCATCAATGTATGTATAGAAAAGCTACTTTCAGTTGATACTAGTGTGCATGTACCAAAACAATTTGGACATGTGTAAACACTTGCAAAGAAAACATAACAAGGCAACTCAATTTTTAGTTGAGTTCTGGAAGTTCTAAAACATGAATCCAAAGAGAAGATATTGTTGGGTAGTTCAATCAAAAAAATTGCAATGGAATGCCATCTTCAATGATCTGTTCATGATCGGATTTTGACATTTTCCATTTCTTAATTTTTGTTTTCTTCTTTGATTGAACCTCTATCAACTTTATGCGTGTTGCACATAGCAAGTGACTATATTGAAAACTTATGAAATCAGGTTCATAGTCTTCAAAGTAAACAAAATCCCCACTTTGATTAGTTTGTCTGAAAAATTAACCTTTCAGTATAATAGATTCTCTTTCATATGGAAACCCATGATCATTATAGTTCTATAATAATGTCATTTTTCATTCAGCACAATGCATCAAATAATACTTCACATTTTCATCATTGTCAGTAGGTGCAATTACAACAAAAACATCTCTTGCACAATAAAACAAACTTTAACAAACTGATGTATTTAAATTTATTTCTAGATCTTTATCATTTGAAAACAATTCAAATGTTACCTTCTCTAACAAGATCAAAAACTCGATCACCATCAGATGATATTTTAGTCTCCTTTGATTTCATTTATTCAAATATTGCAACGAACATTTTTCCCTTTGTATTTAGCTCTGTATGATTCCAATCTTTTACATACATTTTGTTTTCACAAACATCATTGGATTCTGTGTTGTCTATGCAAACATGACAAAAACAAGAAATTTTTTTTATCCAATGCAAACACATTTCTAGACAACTTTGTTTTAATTGAATGCAATTTTCGAGTCCCTTTTATTGTTTCAACGTCATTTCCAATTGATATATCTACATCTTCAATCTCAATATGCCAAAAAAAAACTCTATATAGAAAATTCAAAGAAGACTTTAAATATGATATCAAAATACCATCAAAAATAATCATTGTGATAAATTTACATTGTTTAAAATTAGATATCCAATAAAAATTTAATTGAATGTACCTTCGCACTTCCCTTGATCGGTTAGTCTCATGGCTTAAAACAGAGATGCACCATTGAAAAACTTCTTTAGCATCCACAAGTCGGCTTGCAGAGGGATTCATTTGATATCTTCAAAGTTCTCATTTTATGCATGCCTTTGCACCACATGTTCTCCTTTTCCATGGCCAATCTCAAAGAAATTCCAACAATGTTTAATGCAGATTTCTTATGAAGACAACACAACCAAAAGAATGATCATGTAGATTTTAATTGGCATGCGCATCCATCTGACCATATCCAATGTTCATTGAATGTTATTCCACGAATTTTCAAGGAGTCATAAATCTTTCCAAAACAATGTTGTACAAAATATGTATCATGTGTGCAATCGTCATTGATATAAAAGTGATATACTTTAATAACATGTCGATTTTCACTAGTTCTTTCTATATGATCGAAGTTTTGTTCAGCATGTCTATATAGAATATGGACGAGCATGGAGACTTAGTTAGAATGATAGTATTCACTCTGAATTTCTTTTGTGGAACAAATGTGTAGTTTGCTGCAAAATCAATTACTGACAAAATGGTCCCTGGTGGAAAAACTTCACGGGATTTTTTTAATTGCAAGTCTTTCCATTGAGCTCTATGGGAATGCTTGGTGTATTTATAAATTTTTGCCTCAAACTTTCTCAAAAGTCTATCACAAAAACTTCTTCTTCTTGTAATTTAATTCTTTTAGCACTATTTTCACCTTGAATCGATGTATGGATATATTCATATCTCTTCCATTTCACTTTCATGTTGGAAAATGATTGATCATTTATATCAATACGATATTTATTTTGAAATTTACTCAAATTTCCACAATCATCGCATTTTTTACCACCACCAACACATTTCTTTTTCGTAAAATAGTTCATCGCTTTGTCTTTCACATAGAATTTGAGCTATGAAATCACGGATAGTGGAAGGAGGAGGTGAATCTTTCCAAAATGTTCTACCAAAATCAAGGAATGTGTCATAATATAACTCAAATTCCACATGATAACGACAACAACAAGTGTCGCGTATGGTGATAGGTTTTACATACCATGGTTTTTGTCGAACAAAAGCACTGATTAAGACATGAATTTCATGATTCTCTTCTTTGAACTTGTTGAACAACTCTATCTGAGTGGTTTCCAAGAAATATTTTTCATGTTCTTCATATTTATTTTGTGTTATTCTTCTTCACATCACATCCCTTGCATTTGGCGAAACATGTGAATTTTTTTCCAATATTCATATATTATTTTTAAAACATTTTCTCCAAGTATATCTTTGTACGGTTTCCTACAAATAGCTCTCCAAAAAGTGAGTTCATCATTTACATCTATTTGCAACTGAAATTTCTGACGTTTGTGTAAAGTTTTTTCTGAGGTTCCTAATGCTCATGCCATAGATTTTACCAAGCTATTCTCTTTAGTACTTGATGAAACCACTTCCATATGTATTTCTCTACGTACAATTGAAACATTTTTCTGTCTAGATCTTCTAATTGAATTTATAGCACTATTTATATTTCGTATCACATTTTCCTTCATTTCTTTATCTTTGGTTGATTTTCGAATACCCAATAAAGTAGTAGCTTCTTTTAATTTACTTAATGATAGGAGACGTTTCAAAATTTGAGCTTGAACTGTCACATTTTCCTTAATGAATTACATATCAAAAATGCAGTTAACACGATATTATATAATATGATCAGCTCTTTTATCTCCATATGTGTGAGTGTCAACATTTTCTAACATCTCATCATCGACATTGATTTCTTCTGTACATATTCGAATGAATAGTACATAATAAATTTACATATTCAATAAATAACTAAATCAATAAATATTTCTAATTTCAATAATACATGCATGTGTTCAACATATATATATATATATATATATATATATATATATATATATATATATATATACCTTGTGATTCAATTTCTTCACTTTAATTTCTTTCAAAATTTTCACTGTCTTCAATCATTGATTTAATATCTCTTTCACTTTCTCTTTCATAATTTTGTATCTTATCATCAATGTTTTGAGGAATATGTCTCTCTGTTTACATTGCAAAATATTTTACAAATTAGTTCATCAAATAAAAATTAAGCTTCACATTTTGCACTAGGAAAATTTTAAATATATCAAATTCATAATATTTACATTTACATACCTGCTTCAACTTCTAGTTGAGGTTGATTTTCTCGTTCAATATTTGAGAGTGCTTCTCTCTTTCTTTTGTGAGATTCTCTTGTCTCTTCTCTAAGTTCCTCAGGATCTCTTTTTAGATCATATTTTCTCGTACAATTGCTTTGATTTCCCATGATAATAGAGTATGAAGTTCAAAAAAATTCCTTCAAAAATTTAGACAAAAACTCAATTAAAAAAAAACATCATAAAAGATTTAATTAAAAAAAAAAAAAACCCTTTTAAAATTTTTGTAAAAAATACATACTTCAATCCAAAACACTTACTTTAAAAAATCCGAGAAAAAAATGTCTTACAAAAATGAAACGAAACTTAAAATATTTCCTTCCAAGTCCTACAAAAAAAATTCATTTAAAAAGTTAGACAAAAACTCGTTTTAAAAAATCGTTATAAAAGATTTACGTCAACCCAAAACACGAACTCTAAAAAAATGTCACTTCAAAAATTACCTCCAAAAAATGTGCATTGAAAATTAATTCCAACTTCTTAAAAAATGCCACTTTAAAAAATACTTCAAAAAGCCTCTAAAAAAATATCACCACCGTCCCCCTGCTACTGTCCATCATGTGTGAACCTATCTGCACTCTAGAAGAATGAAATGGCCCCAAGTCTGGGGAAGAAGGTCTGCGTGGGGCAACCTGCTCAAAAACAATATTAAATAACTCTGTTGAGAATGAATCATAAGAAATGATTAAATATAATTCAATATTTGTTAATAAGAAATTATTTAATTTAAGGAGGTTTCAAATTTTAGTAGAAAATTTGCAAAATTTTAATAAATTTAGTAGAATTTTTTGGAAATTCAAGTGTTAAATTTCTAGATTTTAGGTGTCTCAAAAACTTTGATAATGCTAAATCTATTTTCACCATTAAAAACATGATTCAAATGCTCATACAAAATTTAATTAAAAAAAAAAACCTAAATTATAGCGATTTTTTAGAAGCAAATTTGCTTGACATAAATAAACAAACAAAAGCCCTTTGTCATTAATTTCTAATAAATTTGCCATGGGACGTTTTAGAGACCATTGATAGCGGAAACCTGAAAATATGGCAACCTCTTACACCGCTACTTATAACGAGGAACAATGTTGGGCTGAAGACACGATTGCTTTATCGCAAATCAATCCGATTTAATTTACATATTTATAATAAGCTTAAATAATTATAAATTGAATTTATAATTTAAATTTTTTTAATTTGTTGTTTTAATTTTGTTAATTCGAAGTATATTTAGTGTATGTTTCGGATGATGTTTAATGTATGATAATATATTTGGTTTTTTACGAGTAGGTTGAGACTTAAATTCTGTAATTACTATATATGTGTTTTTCATATAAATAGAAAATAGAAAAAACCTACTAAGCTTACGAAAATAAAAATAAAATTTGTTAAGAAAATAGTAGAAATTTTAATAGGATTTTATGAAATTTTTGGAAAATTCATATTACAGCAATCAAATTTCAAAATTTTAAGTCTTATTTGATAGTACTAAATCCATTTACACATTTAAAAAATTAATTCAAACACTTTTGTTATCCAATTGCTTTTAAATAAACAATAACCATATTCCAGCTTAAAAAAACCTTTCCACCCCAAATAGTGACATTGATAGAAAACTACTTAAAATTATTTTAGCAACTGTCAATTACTATAAATTTTTTATTAAATGTAAAATACCAGTGGAACGTCAAATTCCAGGCATGTCTGCCGATCAGATATTTGTGCCCTAAATATCCGGATCAAATCTGTCGTTTCTTTGATAGCGTAACTTGAACTTAAATCTTGCAGTTAACGTAATAAATCAAACCAGGTTTCACCGATTATGTACATGAAATCAGATTGATATCCCACCCACATCAAATAAAGGTTCCCAAAAATATATAGTGTTCATCGGTACTTGTTATCAACGTGGCACCTGCATTTACTTCCCTTTTTGACGTCTTGCTATCTCTATTCCGGTTTGGATGGATAGAATTTGGAGTGTAATCCAACGCGGGAAGCCTTTGTCATAATTTTTGTCAATAGTTTGGACATCAATTTCACATTTATTTTGATGTTAGTTGATCAGTTCATATTTATTTTCAATTAATTGTAATAATAATTTGAGTTTAGAGATTTTTTTATAATTTAGTATGAGAGATATATGTAAGTATGTGAAGTTCTAAAAAATAATAATAAAAATATATTTTTCTCATACATATCAAACAAAAAAACAAAAAATCAAATAATCATATAAATAAAAAATTAAATTAATATTTTATTAGCTCTTCAAGTAATAAATATAATATTTAGATGTCCATCTTAAATACTATAATTTTACAATATATAACCTGAATTATAAATCAAATATTTTAACATGAATTAATACAATATGGTTCAATATACATATTATGTTACCTTTATAACATTTAAAAATACAATTTAAATACTAAAAAATTACACATTATTTTTTACACTTTAAGATAAATTTACTAATTTTTTTTTTTTTTAATCTCTAAACTCATATTAAATTATACTAATACTTAACCCAAAAACATAATATTATTAGTTCTCATTTCCATTCGATTCGATGTGAGACATTTATATAAGTGGAATCCTCAGACTCTATAAAGATTTATGAGTAGAATACTCAACCCCTTGTATAGCTTTCGTCCTATCTGTAAAGTCGACTTTATGTCATTAAAAAAAAAAAACATTTGTAAACTTATATTTATATGATATATAAAAATATTTGTATTTTTAAGTGTGAGCACTGAATCACCATGTTTTTGAGTCATTAATATTCGAAGTTAGAGATTTTAGATAACTATAGGATTATTTCATTTTAATTTTGGATTTATTTTGGGTCGAGTATATATTAAACTTAATAACTAAAATATTATATTAATAATATTGATTGTTAATTAAAAATATTTTAAGAGATTGATATCTTTTTATATATAATAATGATGATTAATATCTATTGCAACATTTATATAGTTTACAACATTTTAAGAGTTTGAATTTTTTAACATTTTATTTTTATATTAAAAAAAGAAGCTAGGTTAAAAAAGAGTTTCTAAATGGCCATAGTTTTGTTGAGTTCGAAGGTCAAGAAGGTTAGTAGTATGACAAATATTTTGAAAATTAAATGGAGTGTGAATATAAGATGGATAATTTAAGAGAAATTGCTTTTCATCTTCAACCCTCCTAGGATCACACAGGTGATAAACTCTCTCATCCCATGGTATTTTGGGAATCCAGCATCTCCCAAGTTCATCTTGCCCATGTTCATTTTCATCTTCAAGACAAAAAGATTATTTTGATTTTCAAGCTTCGGGTTGATCACTTCCTTATAATATCTTAGTTTCATTTTTCTCTCTAGCTCTTTAGTGCCCCACTTCTCCTTCAATTTGGAAGTTATATTATTTTTAATATTATCTACAATTTAAACCACAATCTCTTTGGTTATTCCCTAATGATCCATCCAAGGCTAGGAATCCTTATGTCATCCTTGTTTAAGCCGATGGTGGGGATTTTTGCTAGAGTTAGAAACAATTTTACAAAACCTCTTGGCATCCATCTGTTGTATTTCGATTTAATTATCATGCCATTGTTTTAGTTGGTATTAACACTCTTACCTGAAAGTATCATAGGCTATCTTTTTGGATTTAACTATCATGGAATTATTTTAGTTGGTATTAACGCTCTTACCCATTTTAGAAGAATAATCTTGGAGCATTATGAAAGATTTTCCAAGAGTGTAATGACTCCTTGAAAATAAAAGTACATCATTGGCATAACCGAGAAGAGTTATGACCATACTAGTGAGCATGGGGTCAACACAACCTGCATCTTCCAAATGAGTCTTCTAGCTTATCAATGTATATGATAAAAGAGGTAGGGGATAAGGTATACCTTTTCTTGAATTTGATATTGAATTTAATTTATTTAGACTAACCCTTTGTGGTCCTAAGCTTGGAAATAACATTCTCCTACAACCTTGTCACCATGACCCTCAAGTCAAGGGAAACCATGATCTCTTTAAGCCTTAGATTCGTAAATTTTTCTCTAAAAATGATGTCAAAAGTTTTTTCAAAGTCAACAAAACAACAAAAGAAATCAATTATATTATTCGGAATTCATTTACAATTATCTTACTCTACCAGAGTAACAATATAGTCCACAATTGAATAGTATCTCTTAAACCTCGATCTTTAGTTTTTTTACCATAGTTTTGAAGCCAAAAAAATAATCTTCTTTTCCAAGACTCTGGGTCCAAGGATTAGAGAAACATTGTCTCATTTCCAAATTAAAAAACTAATGTATATGCCAAATAAAAAATAATTCTCCAATTTTAAAAATTTGAACTTAGTAACTTTCAAAAAAATCAAAATAATTTCTCTCATTTTAACTCCCCTTAAAAGTTACTTAACCCCAAATTCAAAGTATGCTAAAGAAAAACTATCATCATCTTTATACACATCCCATTTCTCTATACATATACCATGCGTTAACTTCGTAAAAATATAAAAATAACTTCACATATTTTTTATATAGAAAATACTTTGAATTACCATTAAAAAGATTGTTTTACGTTTGATTATTTCATAAATTGATATACAAATGGGTTATTATAAAACTATTTTATTAATATCAATATTTTTAAATATTACATATTACCGCATATTAAATATAAAAGAATTACAGTTAAATATGTGTAGAAATTCCTTTTAATACAGATAACATAAATTTTATAAATATATAAACGCATTTTATCCATTTACTATAAACTTTAAAGTTGCATGAATATTAACATAACGCATACTTTATTTATACTTATTTATTTCATTACAATTTTTTTTATTTTTATTTTTTCTAAGTATGACTAATTCTATTATGTATAAAAGTACTGATACAAAATTGCACCGGCGTCAGCTTGGTAAGCCTGAGCGCTGGGCTTGATAGTCAAGCAAGGCAAGCAAAGTCTGGACTGCCCAGAATGGGAAACCAGTCCTTTAAACCATAAAGTCTGAACTGCCCATGAGAGGGAAACCAGTTTTAAGTTTACATAAAACAAACTAACACGAGAGCTAAAAGTAGTGAACTGCATGTTCAGCAGAGTAGTAAAGCTAGGAAGCATATGATTTCTACATAAACAGAACAAAAAAACCTGAGTGACTTTGCAGCTGCTATCCATGAGTAGGAGAGGGAGACTCTTCGGTGATTCTGCAAGCAAACATGTCGCTTCTATCCGCTTGGCCTTCGCTGGGAGCGCGTCCTCCACCTGTGCGCTCTGTCTCCATGTTGGACTCGTGCTGACGAACAAAGGAGGCTAGAGCAGCCCGAGGGACGCTGGAGCTGAGAGGGGGAGCTGCCAAAGTCGAGGAGCTGGGCAGAGCTATGTTGGGGACTTCTTCCCGAAGAGTGACAGTGATAAAAGCTGTAAGGGTGGCATTGCAGGAAGTGCAATCAAACCGTAGCTCAGCGCGCTAAGAGGTTTGTCTAATGGAGGACCGAAGGGGTCGAGGAGCAACGCGGGGAGACTCATGAGTGGAGGACGGAGGGGCTGGGAAAGTGACGGGAGAAAAGACAGAGTCGAAATCAAACGCTGTAGCAGGAAAGCCAGCATCCCCTGACAGAGAAGGGTCAGAGCTGCGAATAGGTGGCGGGCGCCTCTGATTAGAATGCCCACGGCTTGAGCCCCGTCTGCATCTCGTGCGCTCGCGGAGGCGAGGCATGGTGACCGGTTCAGGGCTGGGCTCAGCAAAACACGCAGAGCTGACAGGGGAAGAACGAGAATCCTGGGCGCCACTGGGCGGAGCTGAAGAAGCTGGAACAAGACCACTGAGACCACGTAGTCTGCACCACGGACTGTTAGAGAAGTGGTAATTCGGAACCGGTTCAAAACAAGCAGCTAACGAACAACGCCTCCCAGTGTTCGTTTTAACACTTGCCTCAACGCATCCAGGCGAGCAAATCGCGTGAAAAGGAGGAGGAGATCTGCAACCGTCCGCCACACCAGTCAAGCCTCTACAAATGCAATCCATGTCGCAAATAAGCGTCGTAACCAAGAGCTGGTTGAGCCGACCAAGATAGTAAAAACTCGCGCAGGGTGGTGAGTAATGGACTGAGTAAATTCCTGTACCGGGAGCCACATGGGCTACCCAAGCGAGATCCATCGGGAAGTGCACGATATGCCACGTTCCTAGATGGTCATTAATCAACCACATCCGGTGTCATTACAATTATTTGTTATTTTACACCTTTTATCCATTTAAAGCGTGTTAAAAGAAAATTCCATGAATATAAACATAGATATTTCTTTAATTTTATTGTACTTCGTTACACGTATTTTTATCGCACATACCTTTCAATGCTTAAAAGAGAAGTCCTATAATGCAAGAGTATTTATTATCTTCACGGCTTAAGTTCTTGTAGGCACTTCATTCTCTAATATTCAGTGAAGAAAAATCTGAATATGAATTCATCGCATGTGATTGTAGTAAAATTGAACAAAATTGAAAAAATAAGTATGTAGAAATCTAATATATTTATTTTTTATATTAAAATTATTACTATATAGTTTTTTTTTTCTCGTTTAGACTAATCCTAATCTTTCTATTTTTTTCTCTTCCCATCCCACCCACGGGTTTCGAACCGGTGACCTTACAGAACGGAGTGCCTTAACAGTGCACCCCATCACCGACTGTTCTACACCACGTGGGAAAATTATTACTATATAGTTAATTATAGTATTTAATTTTTTTATTTTTATTTTATAATTATATTGAAAGTGTTAATTTTTGAATCATTTCACTGCTTACCATAGTCAACTTTTTTATTTTTTGCCATTTTTTTAAGTAAACAACTATTACATTGTGTAAGAAATTTTTCCGTGAAAAATTTCTTGCCAATGCTTTTCGAACCAACCAATGTAGTTCATCATCAAGATCTGTATAATAAATATTTAAAAAATATATAAAATCCCAAAAATAGTCACTCTTAAAATTAGCAATGTATTACATATTTACACTGACAAATCCTTTCCTTTTCCATTTAAAAAACTTTTTAGGCCTTTGAAAGCAAAAATTAAATTAGAAAATGGTAAACTTTCTTATTCCATTATGATTTTCCATTTTTTGTTTTTTTCTTATTTTCTTTTTCCATTTTCTAAGATTTTCAAGTCTTTGAAAAGAAAAATGAAATTATAAAATGGTAGACTTTCTTATTAGAAAATTAGAAAATGGTAAGTTTTAAACATTTATGTTATATATATATATATATATATATATATATATATATATATATATATTGTAGTGATACAATACTTCCTGAAGATGATCGGCTTCCTCCAGGTTGTTATTTTGTACAGATCTCAACTAGTCATGGCTTCCCCAACACCTAGATCTCAACTACTGTAGCATAGATGGTGATCTAGTTTTACGTGTCCGAGATTCATGGATTTTCCAAGAAATCCCTATTGTGCTAAAACACTTGTGCTCATTTCCTTAACTAGTAGCTGCTAGCAATGTTAGAAGACCTTAATTGACTTACGATGCTTGCGAGTGGTTTTTGTAAAGATAACACTTTGAATGTTCTCATTTAACAACAATACAAATTCTACAGATAATAATAATAGTAGTTGAGAGAGATTGAAGTCTTTGGATTGTGTCAAAGTATTATTGAAAGAAATTAGAGAAAAAAATTGACATTATACATCCTAAAAATCTGTTTTCTTTGTGAAAATAATACCTTTCATTTACTATTTTTTAAATTTATTTTGAATTAAAAACCACACTTATCATTTATTTTTAAAATTTATATTCCTTTCTAAACTTGAATTTAAAATACTCTTCTAATTTAAAAACTTATGTATCTAGAATTCTTCATAATAAATATAACCATATTTAAAAAATATATAAAATCCCAAAAATAGTCACTCTTTTTAAAATTAGCAATGTATTACATATTTACACAGAGAAATTCTTTTCTTTTCTTTTGCATTGAAAAATCTTTTTGGGCTTTTGAAAGCAAAAATTAAATTAGAAAATGGTAAATTTTCTTATTCCATTATGATTTTCCTTTTTTTTTTTTTGTATTTTCTTACTTTCTCCTTCCCATTTTCTAAGTTTTTCAAGTCTTTGAAAGGAAAAATGAAATTAGAAAAATGGTAAACTTTCTTATTACAATACCATTTTTCATTTTCTTTTCTATTTTTTTACTTTCCCTTTCCCATTTTCTAAGTTTTTTAATTATTTGGAAGCAAAAATGAAATTATAAAATGGTAAAATTTCTTATTCCATTATGATTTTTCATTTTCTTTTCTATTTTTTTCACTTTTCCTTTCTCATTTTCTAAGATTTTTTTAAAGAAAAACTGAAATTAAAAAATGGTAAATTTTCTTATTCCATTATAATTTTCTATTTTTTTTGTATTTTCTTACCTTTTATGTGTAAATATTTCCATTAATATCATCTATTATTGAATATTTCTATGCAATTATTCATGTCAAAATAAATGTCTTTTGTATTTCATTAATTTTCCGGCCACATGATGAAATAACATTAAATTAAAATGAGATTGTACATTGCAAGAGCAATCGATTTCAGACTCACACTTGAAATTATTATATAATCTTTATCACTATGTTATTATCATCATGGTTGCAAGTTGGCATTATATATATAATTTAAGTTTTGTAATTCGTTTTATACAAATTTTATATAATATATTATTTTAAAATTTTAAATTTGAAAAAAACTTGGTGCAATTTAAAATTTAAAATTTGAAGAGTTTTTGTTGCCCTACCTCACAATCACATGTTGTTCTAGCCAATTTCCAATATTTACATGAATAGCACATGGATTTTAGCCTTTTGATATTGCATTAGTTGGATTATGTGTAGGTCCTACATGGTTGTGGTTAAAATTTACAATTAGTAGATTTTTACTTAAATTTGGGACGCCCAATTGATATATTTTGGTGATAATATGTTGTATGCATAACCACAAGACAAAATTTCTACTTCAAGCACAACAATGAAAGAAAAATCTTCCCAAATCTTGATTAAATGAACTACCTTTGGTGTATCTTTACACCTTTAGGGGCAATTGCTAGTTTATATATTTTTCTATCAATCAAAAAAATATATAAAATTAAAACTATAACGCTCTTTCTATCTTGGTTGAGCCAATTTCTAGGGTTATTAATGTTATTACTCTGGTGTATACAATATACATCCTTGAAATAAAATTAAAATATGAACATATGTGTAAAAAAATTATATTATACATCCTTGAAATAAAGTTAAAATATGAATTTATGTGTACAAAAACTATATAATAGAAACATGGAGCCATGAAGAGAACCAATCATATAAGGAAAACATTAAGCCATATGGATTGGCTCAAGATGAAGTCAAAATATCAATGGGTTCGATTGAGGTGTTTGTCGAAGTTGCGGCCCTTGCCACGAGTTAATGTGGTTTCTATGAAAGCCAACCAAAGAGCCATATCCTTGTGCTCAGCCTACAGGTCTCATCCATTTGAAGGAGGATTTATCTTTTAGGCTCATTCATCACAAAGAGGACCTTGCTAAGGAGTGCTTTGATGTGCTAGTAGAGCTCAATTATACTAAGATATTGGTTTTGTCTACCTTTGGTGTGGCTCCCATTGGGAACCCGGTTGGCGACATAGGCCAAGATCTCTGTGTGAGTGAATTCTCCTGTGTCTGCCAAGACATCTTTACTTGCATGATAATTTTTCGCTTGGATTTTTGTCAGAGTATGCAAGTGGAAGCGTTGAGCCACAAAATGTACGTAGAGATGAGATCGAGCATTTCTGTCAACACGACTCAGTAAGTTGCACCTACTTCAGGGGTATTATCAGGGCATGGTGGAGGAAAGGGGGGAGGAACTGCACAAGAAAGGAGAGGAATATTAAATAGATAACAAGTGGGAGAAGTTGTGGGATGGTAAAGTGATGAGGCAACATTGGGGCTTGCAGAAGTTAGAGGTAAAGAAGAAACCAACATTAGCCCAACAACACCCATCAACAAAAGTTGATGAGAACTAGAATAAACCAACAACACTCGATGAAAACCATCGAGAATGCAATGGAAAATTTCAATAGAAGCTTGCTCCTCTCACAAGTAGTGGGAGCCAACCATCCATGTGAAATTTGGAAATGAAACAACTAGAGTTCAAACTAAAAGATATAAATAATGATTGGCTTTGAGAAAATCCATAATGCATGAACTCAAATTCAAGCTCGTCCTCCCCTAGCTCACCCTTACATCACTATAGCAGAATCGTAGTACCCAAAAAAAGTTAAGAGTCAAATTATAGAGTTAGTCCTCCCCCCCAAGAGAAATTAAAAACTTTTGTGAGCCAATGTGAAACATTCTTATAAATCACTAAACTTGATGAAAAATCCTAACTTTGTGTTGCCGGAGCCAAGGAATTTCAAATAACCTGAAATCCCAAGAGCCATAATGGTGCAACCATCTTCCAGAACCATCCTTTCACCAAACCCTCTAACATTACAAATAATGCGAAGTGTGTAACTAATGATGGGCTAGTTATAGAAATCATATCAAGGACAAATGGGGGTGGGTGGTGCCCATGCCTCCTCTCTATTAAGTAAAGTGGAAACATGGTACCACCCCACCTTGCTATCCCCATCGTCCCATTTGTGTCGTGTGTCACCCCATATGAGGAAACTAGCATATTTAAGTTTTGTTTGTTTTGTTTTAAAACCCGAAAGAGTATTTATATTATATAAATTTGTGCCTAGTTTGTAGCAAATACATCAAGTATTATAGAGCTAATTGATCAATTGTTTCAAATTATTTTCTCCTTTCCAATAGTAATACATGATTTTCTTGAGGAGAATATATCTTAGCAAAAAAAAGAGGGGTTTTGTAGGGAATAACTCACAAAAATACGCCAAAAAAAAAAAATCAACACATAATGATTATAAAATCCTTCATGATAACTTCTTTGTATGCATGTGTTTCCTCATGGTTTCCACAAAGTCACTCGACCCCCTAATTTTCCATTTTTATATTTTCTTGTATCAACCAATTTAACTAATTTTTTTTAATACACATCATTGACATTAGAGGATTATAGTAGATGTGATCTGGCCATTAATATTTAATTCACCTATCTTCAATTTACAACCCTCGTTAGCATACTTGGTTTCTTCTCTGTTGGAGTCTTTTAGGACATGGAAATATGCTTTGGATGGGATATCTTCTGCAATTTTTGTGATTCTTTTCATGATGTATTTCATAGATTTCTCCTTTGAGAGGGAGCATTTGAACATATGATACAATATTAGGAAAGAATTTCCCATGATTTTAAGTGTGTCCACCTTATGTTCTTTGGTTAACAAAAATCCCTAGTAAAGACTATATATCTCTATTTGATTATTTTTCATATACCAAAAACCCTATGAGTACATAAACACTTCCTTAAAGTCAAAAAGTATCCTCCCCCTCTTACCATTTCTAACTATGATATTTAAGCTAATCATTATTTAATAATTATATTTTAATTAGAAAAATATTTATTTAAAATAAACATCTACTTTATTAAGACTCTCATGAAATTATATGCATTTCATTAAACTAAATTTTATTACTTTATTAAAATATATTATTAATTTTTTTTAAATATTATTTATATTTTATATTAATATTATATAAATATTTTTTAAAATTTGAATAAATATCTAGTAAAATGAATTATAATTAAGATAATAATAAATATTTTAGTAATTAAAAGAATTAATGAAACAATATACTGTTTCTCCATTAACAAAAACATAATAGATAATATTTAATGTATTTTTAATATTAATAACAGATAGTAAATTTTCATAAGCAAACCTTTTTTTTATGGTCATTATTTTTATATCTTAATATAATTTAGATGGTTTAGGAATGCCATTAGATTTTAGATACATGTGTAAGAAAAAAAAGACAAGTGTCGTAATAAAATTGATTTGAATTCAAAATTTAGAGTTGGAAATAAGTTATGTGGCTAAAAACAATCTTTTAATAACACAAATAATAAAAAAATCTCATTTATAAAATATTGGTAAATTAATAAATTTAATTATAACTTTTCATTAAACAATAACAATAAAATTATTCTTTTTTATTAAATCTTAAATATACACTTAATATTTATAGTAAGAAAATTCCAAAGTATAATACTCTTTTTTCAATATAAACATGCTTATTAATGTAATTAGATTTATTTAAAACTATAATAATTTGATATGTTATATATTGTTTAATCAATATAAATAATACTTTTAGATCTAAAACTTGTGTGATTCAATTAGCTAATGTGGTTTATTATGAGGATGAACCACATTAGCTAGTTCGAAATGTCAACCAAATTCTAATAAATAACATTTATAAAATAATTTTAAATAAAAAAATTAAAAAATATTATTTTGATATAAAATAAACAACCATATTTCTAATAAATATATATCTTATATAATTAAATTATTAAAAATGTTATTTATATTTAAAAAATTATAATACTAATTTATATTTAATTTATATATATATTCCTGCTTTCTTCATTAATTGAGCACACCCATAAAATTTCACAATAAGAATAACAAGCAAGTATATATATATATATATAGCAGTTTCCCCAAAAGGTGCAAAGAGAGGCCGATAGGAGTATTATATTGAAGTATTAACTTGAAGTAATTGTAGTTTTTGACATGAAGCAAGTCAAAGATAATTTAATTTTTTATTTAGTCAATGAAAAGAATGCCCATTTGAAAGAAAATTTGAAAAACCTGGAAAAATAAGCAATCTCTGTAGGAATTCCAACGTTTTTAGAGGGTGAAAACTAGTCATGCAAAATTTGCTACCCTCGTCTAGTTACAATAAAGACCACATTCTTTGGAGTCTTGTTAATTGATAGCATAAGATAAAACACGAAAAGGCTGTATAACATACATTTTCATTTCTGTTTTGATAAGCACAAAACTATGACTTCACATATATAAGTCCCTAACAAGTTGAAGTTATCATTTCTGCACATAACATTACAATATAGACTTTGATTAATCTTCTTTCCCAATAGCATTAGAAGCTCTGATTTCATCCAATTGTCAAGATTTTCACCATGCTGGAGTCATTTCACCATGCCCATTTACATTAAGTCACATAACCTACACAAATCATATATGTGAGAATAATGTTTGTGGCTTAACCTTTTGGCATTCTCACTGTGAATTCATGGAAAATCAACAAATTTATCATACTGTTTTATGTGAGAATAAAATTTGTGGCTTATCCTTTTGGCATTGCTGCAGTGAATTCTCAGAAAAACTGAAAATCAACACAATTATCATACTGTTTTTGGCTTTGCTGCAGTGAATTTTCAGAAAATCAACAAAATTATCATAATGTCTTTTCTAACTAGACTATCTATAATCTAAATTATTCAGTCTAAAGGTTTGCAATATAGGTTTTATTTGGCTATCCATAATTTGAATTATCCAATCTAAATTTTTACACAGGTTTTATTAGGCTAGCATCCATAATATGAATTATGCAGGAAAAAGTTTCACAAATGTAGATTTTGCAGGAAAGGTTTTGTAGGAAAGTATACATTTATATAGTATTATGAACTATGGAGTTGAAAGTTTACAAATATAAGATTTGTAGGAAAGTATTTATCCATAAAGTATTCAACATTGTAGTTATTTCGACCTACAATTTTTTGGGTTTGTAGATGATGTTTTTTTTCTAAACAAATTTCTGAATTGTAGGAAAATATACATATTCAACATTGTAATGATATTGCGAGTTACAGCATTGTAATATTCAACATTGTTTCTTTTCTTGATAAATTTCTATAGTGAAACAATAGAAATTAAAATGACAATCACATGATACTGAAAATTTGTACCAAATTTATATTACATAAATCAATACATGAAATAAATGCATGGTGTTTCATGTTGAATCATAAAAAACATCCAAAAGGAGTAACATTAGGCAAAACTAAAAACTGTCTACCATATATGTATGACCCAACTTCAGCTACTAACTACATTTCCACTGAGACTTGAAATTCAAGCCCATCCTGGCCACTATTAAGCTAGAAATTTTACAGATATATTGTCCTTGCATTAAATTTGTAACGTGTCTATGAGAACTGTAGAAATCATCTGCTTCATTTTGAACATTCATTCAGTTAGCCAGAATATCAGGGAAATCCCTAAAACAAGTCACTATCCTGGTTAACCTAAAATCAATTCTCTCATAACCCCAACAAATTTATATCACCTGAACATGCAGGGTAATATATATACTAGTAAATGGAAGAATTTCACATAAATACTTAGTGATCAATATGATTACACTAGTAATAATTATTCGTAACTAACCTAAATAGCATAGATGAATCATTAACTCAACATTTGGGTTGTTATAGAATGCTACTTCTTGTTGTCACAGGCCCTAAAATTTCTTAAATCATCCCTCTTAGAAGCCCATTGGACATCATTTTTCAAATCTAGAAAACAAACACTTTTTTCGCTCTCTCAACCACACAAAAATCTTATAAAAAATCATCTTTAAATTTTGTTTTACAATTTGAAAAATTACAGTAGAGAAATATTGATTTCAAATTGTCTTTTGAGTCTGATAAAACCTTGTTTACCTATCATTTAGAAATTCACTTGCTACAACTAAACCCTATAACCAAATTTATCCTAAGTCCGACAATCTACACAACAAGGATATTTGGATTCTAAC
Source organism: Pinus albicaulis (assembly GCA_034641835.2). Lineage (NCBI taxonomy): Eukaryota > Viridiplantae > Streptophyta > Pinopsida > Pinales > Pinaceae > Pinus > Pinus albicaulis. The sequence goes on along the minus strand of CM076584.1, from coordinate 411,831,271 downwards.
CTATTTTTTTGTAATAAACTAACATGGAAAAATGGAAAGCTAGCTAGTAGTGAAAGATAGAAGAGAATTAGGAAGCAAATGAGCCAATGAAGACATAGTTTCACATGCAAGGATGCAGTTAGCTATAATTGAAAACAATAATAGGTGTTCAACTTGTCGAGACAAATGAAAAATAGTCATCATTTAAATCTAACAAGTTCTCATAAATGAAAGTATAAAAACTAAAACAGAGATTATGTGAGAAATGCCATTTAACTTTCAGAATAGGCCATAACCTCACAGCACAAACATACATGAATTGTTAATGAAGACTTAGAAACATGGACATGATACATGTGATCATATAGTTCCAACAATGGCCTTTTAGGATTCTTAATATTATAATAGTAAGTACAGAAGTATCGATCTCCTAGCTCTATTAATTTAAGCCAATTCTACTCAAGAAAGGCTTTGAAGGAGGCACCATAAGTGGTAGAAAAAGCTTCGGTAAAAATCTTGGCTCAGTTATGGAGTTTGAGAAAACTCTATGATTGGCTTAATGATTAGTGCAGTGAGTTGTTGGTGGAAATGATTAGTGCATTCCTACAGTGGTTTTGGAGGTCAGAAATAGAGCTTAAAAGTTGAATTTTGGGCCCTAGAACATGAAACCCTAAGAAATTGAAGGGAAAAGTATCTTGAGGCTATTGAGGACATAATAAAGGAGTTTTAATGAGCTTTATATCACTTAAAAAATCCCCCATTTTATCTTTAAATTCACCTCGAATGAGGTCATTTTTCACCAGGTAATCTAGGGAAAGGCATTATCTTAACTTCTAGAAACTCATTTTAACTCAATCCTAAAGCGTGAGGGAGTTGTGTAGAATTGGGATGGTGTTTAGTGCAACACTATAGCACTAGACTAATGATTAGTGCTTCACTACAATAGAAGATGGGGGAAAAGAATGAGTGTTTTGAGTGATTTTTGATCTTGTGGCTCTATGAGACAAAAAAGTTGTCTTTTTGTGAATATGTGCACAAATCACTGTCACAGTTGTGATAAGTCCTCTGTTGAATGTGTATTCAGGTTGGTTGTCTAGTTATCTAGCTTTGGTGGAAACGTCAGGGCTGACCTGGGAAGTCAGCTCCAGTCTGATTTGGCTTTTGTCAGGAAAAATTTGAGTTACAAGTCAACCTTCACTTGGAACAAGGGAATTTTTCAACAAAGCCATGATCAAGATGACAAAGAAAGATTCATGGAGTACATATTCAAAAACGGAGTTCAAGAACCCTGAATCTACAAAATTGCAGTTCATAAACTTGGGGAAAATTGCAAAGTCCTAAATTTCAAATATTTGATTTTCCAATAATTCCCTATTTAATACAGATTTCTAGCATCTTCAGGAATTGAAATCATAGTGTACTCCTAAAGCATACATTAAGAGGTTCAAATTAAAATCACTTCTTATATTTTATATTTCATAATTGCAATCCTTTATGATCAGCAAAAATATGATATCGTAAGAACAAACAAAGCATTAGCTATCCTACAGAAGAACTACAAGAAATGACATGAGTTGAAAAACTATCATCCAACATTGTTATGGTTCCTAGCTTGTTAATCATATTTAAACTAAAATCTTCCATCCAATTACTCAAAAACAAAGAGAATTGATATAAACGAGTTAACTTCCAAAGAAAATTATGACATGTTTTTATTTACAAATTGTACCATACATAAGCAAGAGGATCAACACATTGAGGGAGGTTCCAGAGCCATAATAGTCGTAGTTGAAATATAGCCAATCAGATCTCCACAAATATGTAACACAAACCAAAGGATACATTCTAATTATAATGATGTTGTGGGAAAACATATAGCCTAACACATAGAGATGCATACAAGTCAAATAAGTAACCAATACAGTCTGAGATCCAAAACCGATCTAAGATTTTTGATCAGAATTCAGTATTAAGCAATCAAATTGTCCCTAGTAGTCCTCCAGTCACTGTGCCTCAGATTTGGTCAGTTAGGCTACCACGAACAATTTTGAAGCTGATATTAACACAAGTCAATTGATTGTCATCAACATCAATTAGCTTCATCTTGAGCTTATATAAGCCCTGAAATGATGCCCACAAATAAGAACTATGAGACAGTGAAAGAAAATGAAGTTGCAATCTAAAAACTACCTAGCGATAGACTTATGAAAGACATTACTCAAAAAATTTCATATCATTTATAAATTAAAAGATGAAATTGAAATGTAATGCTTAACATTCTGGAGTAGACTATTCGTCATTTCCTTTTTTTTCAGAAAATTTGGGTGGTTAATCTTTATCAATTTTTCTATTTTCCAGCTCACTTTTGAGGTGGAGGAGATGCAAGGTTGTGGAGATTGTACTACTCCAACGTTCCATAGAGATTGATGATACTTTTTCCATATCTAACAGTTCCTGTTTGTTTTGCAATGGGTTTTCAAGGAAGACATGTGATTTTTATTTAAATTTACAAGCTCCAAGTCTATGGAACCATGAGCAGGTGCAATAGCCCAACTGAAGACCAAATTGATCCTAAGAGGCTAACTGAGCTTTATGGTAGAGAATCCATGAGCAATTTGGTTCCATTGTATCAGAGCTTCCAATCGCACATATTTAAGATGTGTGTTACATGCATGTAATAAGTTATAACCCTCATTGGGAACCTCAACTTAGCCATGAAGCATGAATAAATGGGCCACTGGCAACTTGAAATAGATTTTCAAAGATGGAGTTCAAATATGAGCACAAGGGAAGGGGATTTTTAACATTGAATTTACAGAAAGCAGATTTCACAATTCCTGCTTGGTGGCCCTGGGCATTTTCAGAACTGTGGACTATTTAAGGTATTCACTAGTGCTTTAAGCTAACAACCTCAATCCCCTTAATATTCCTGAAGGGAGAAGGTTACCATTACTTCCAGTTGAGATTAAAAATTAGCAGATGGAAAAGTCATAAATTTGAAGTCAGTTAATGACTCTGCAGATTTGCAGAGTATCAACAAAGGTAGAAAGCTTAGAAACTTTGTGGTACATATGATTCTATATTATTCCCGTGGGAAATATTTTCATTTGAGTGAATCATAGATGTATTCATAAGAAAAATGGAAGAATTTAAATGCTAAGAATAAAAAACAGTTGAATTATGCATTTTTTGAAACAACAACAATATTAGTTGACCAACAATATAGTTTATTTTGGCTAGATTAATAATATTTTCACCTGTGGAAGGCAACCCTTAGAAGCACAAATTTCCAAATGATCTATAGTGATTTTTCGTTAATACATCCATCTTATCTACAACACCCCCTAGACTCTAGTTAGAAGAAGGTTTTGGCAATTAAACATTTTTAAAAAACCCAAAACAACCAAATGCGGTTAGAGAAAAACTTGTGCATTTGAAGAAAATCATCTGCGATGGAACATGCAAGCTAGTTACATTTAAGTTATACCTTAGTACAAGGCTTCCCCAGTTCTTCATGTTATGACACATAAACAGTTGTTTTGGAATAATTTTCTATTAGCTCACTTTCTCGGTAACATATGTTTATTCAAAGGTGAACAATATGGATGAATGTGAATAATTGTTGCCATTTCGAAGCATACTATTACATATAACAAAGAATCCTTGATGCACTTTGGTCATCATCCTTTATAGAAAGGTAACTCTACTCCCAAACTCAAGTATGAAGATACAACATAATTATAGACATAAAATGAGTAGCTGCTTGGAAGTCATGTATGATTATAACATTTTCTGTTAGTGCTATTTTTGAATAAGTTTTACCAATGTCACTTACCAGATGGAGAGAACTGATATCTGAATATGCGGTTAAGGCAATAAAGCAGAGAGGAAAGCTGTTGATAGATATAGAGGTTTTAACACAGAATAGAACATAATAGCATGACTAAAATTTGAACACCTTGAAGGTAGTTAAAAGTAATGGAATAAGTAAAAATAGAAAACAAGATTGAAGCAGTACATGTTTTTTTGAGATCCAAGGACTTGTACAATAGATCATCACCTTAAGACGAAATAAGAAAATCAAGAAAGCTATGGTATAATATAATGCTCCTCTTGAGAAAGAGTATTTCAAGATGGGTTCGAATCACAACAATGAAGAGAAAGAATGTTACAAAAACATTTGGAATTACATTGAATGGTATAGTGTTGTGTAACCAGCTCCAAAAATAGAAGAAAAGAGATATCAACGCCTTAGAAATGAGCCACTTCGAGGGGGCAACCTCCAATACATTACATAAATGAAAAATTCTTGGATGATACAATTTACAAAACCTCCTTTCTATATATAGGAGTCCATGGGGCCATAATGTAATCCTAGTGGGCCACAATGTAATCCTAGTCGACCTAAAAATAATAATTTAAGGGCACAATAATAACAAAATGGGGGTTACAAGGGTACAATAATAACAATAAGGGGGTTACACTAACAACAATAAGGGACTATACTAGTAATATAGGGACCTAATATGCCCCTCTCCTTCAAAAAAGTGTTGTCCTCAACGCTTGAGTAGCTTTGGGTGCTTCTGTATAAAATTATCATCCTCCCATGTAGAATCTTCAGTGGGTAAGTTCTTCCACTTGATGAGATACTCTGAAATTGATCGATTCTGTAGTTGTCGAGTTCTTGTTTCCATGACTGCTTCAGGTTCCAATATGATTTTCCCTTCCTCATCAAGTTCTGGCAATACTGTTTGAACTAGAAGATTTTCACCTATAACCTTCTTTAAGCATGAAACATGGAAAACTGGATGTACTCGCGAAGAAGCAGGAAGCTCCAATTTGTATACCATAGTACCAATATTTTGCAACACCTTGTAAGGACCATAGTACTTTGGCGATAATTTATTATCCTTCTTTGCTTGCTTGAGGGACATTTGTTTGTATGGTTGTAGCCGTAAAAATACCCAATCTCCTACATCAAAACTTCTCTCGCTACGATGTTGATCTGCCTGCTGTTTCATTCGATTTTGTGCCAAATTCAGGTTATCCTTTAAGAGTTGGAGAACTTCTTGCTGATGCTCGATGTGATCTTCCACTGCTTGAACCTTCGAATTTTCTCTTAAAGATGATGTGATGGATGGTGGATGATATCCATAAAGTGTCATAAATGGGGTCATTTTTGCTGCAGTATGGAAAGAAGTGTTATACCACCATTCATCAAGAGGTAACCACTTGACCCATTGTGTTTGTTTATCAGATACAAAACAACGAAGATATCCTTCCAAAAATTTATTTACTATCTCAGTTTGACCATCAGATTGAGGATGATAAGATGAGCTATGAGCTAATGGAGTACCCAAACAAGAAAATAACTCCGTCCAAAAATTTCCAGTAAAAATGGGATCTCTGTTGCTCACAATAACCCTTGGGCTTCCATGTAGCTTTTGAATTCTTTCCATAAATGTAGTAGCAACTGTACTTGCTTTAAATGGATGAGATAATGCACAAAAGTGTGCATACTTGGTAAGTCTATCAACTACCACCATGATGACACTCTTTCCTTCAGACTTAGGTAAACCCGTGATAAAATCCATTGAAATCTCCTCCCAACGTTGACTTGGAATGGATAAAGGTTGTAGAAGTCCCGGGGTCTTAATTGTTTCCACTTTATTCTGCTGGAAAACCAAAAATTCCGCCACAAACTTTTGAATATCAGATTTAAGGCCATCCCAAAAAAATTCTTTCTTCACCCTGTGGTAAGTTTTTAAAAATCCCGAGTGTCCTCCTAAAGGAGAAGTGTGCAATTCCAGAAGAATATTTTGTTTTAGTTGGGAATTATTAAAAAGATATAAGCGATCTTTGTACCATAAGGAATCATTTTTCCAACTAAATGTATCAGATGTACTAGGATCTTGCTGCAACTTTTAAATGAGTGTCCATACTTCTTTGTCCTTCTTCCATTCATCTCTTGCTTCGGTTATCCAATCTGGTTGGATAATAGAAATGGCACAAAGCAATGCTTCCACCTCTTCATTCTTTCTTGAGAGTGCATCTGCAACAACATTAAGCTTTCCTTTTTTGTAGATTACTTCAAAGTCATAACCCAACATCTTTGTGACCCATTTTTGCTGCTCTTCTGAAGATAGTCGTTGTTCCAAAAAGTGTTTAAGACTATCATGATAATTTTTTACCTTGAAGTGTCTTCCCATTAGGTAAGTTCGCCATTTCTTTAGTGCATGCAGTATTGCTAACATTTCCTTATCATAAATAGGTTTTTGTAAATACTTTCCTTTGATTGGACGACTTTCAAAAGCAATGGGTCTTCCTTCCTGCATTAAAACTGCACCAATTCCATTTCCTGAGGCATCACATTCCACAATAAAGGTTTTTGTGAAGTCTGGCGTAGCTAAGACCGGTGTTAGGCACATTTCCTCTTTAAGATGTTCAAAGGCCTTAGTTGCTTCAGGAGTCCATGAAAATGCATCTTTCTTCAATAATGTTGTTAGAGGTGCTGCTATTCTCCCATAATTCTTAACAAACTTGCGATAATACCCTGTTAACCCGAGAAATCTCGCAACTGCTTTATGGTTGTGGGGACTTTCCATTCCTTAATGGCTTTAATTTTGTTAGGGTCTACTTTAACACCCTCGTGAGATACAATATGACCCAGATATTCCACCTCTTGTACTCCAAAGAAACATTTGGATTTTTTGGCATATAATTGTTTCTCCTGCAATAGTTTGAGCACCCTGTCAACATGTTCAACATGATCCTTCCAAGACCTGTTGTAGATTAGTATATCATCAAAAATACTAGCACAAATTTTCTAAGGAAGGGTTTGAAAATGGAATTCATCAACCCTTGAAATGTAGAAGGTGCATTGGTAAGGCCAAAAGGCATGACCAAAATTCATAATGACCCTCATGAGTTCGAAATGTTGTTTTTGGAATATCTTCAGTCTTCATTCTAATTTGATGATATCCTGAACGAAGATCAAACTTGGTAAAATAAATTGCTCCATGTAATTCATCCAATAATTCATCAATCACAGGAATGAGAAATTTATCTTTAATGGTGAGCTTATTGAGCTCCCTATAATCTGGACACATTTGCCATGATCCATCCTTATTGTGTACCAATACTACAAGAGCATAGAAATAACTTTGACTAGGTTGAATTATACCCGCCTCTAACATTTCTGCAATCATACGTTCAATTTCGCTCTTTTGGAAGTAAGGATATCTATAAGGCCTGATGTTTGGAGGAACACTTCCTGGAATAAAATGAATAACATGATCATGATCATGAATAGGTGGGAGTCCTTTGGGAGTTTCAAACACCTTGGAATGATTGTCCAAGACTTGTTGGATATCTGCAGAAATAGATGATTTTGATGTCGGAACTTCTAGTGAGCATAATTGTGCAATTACGCCTCGTTGTTATTTCTTTAGAAGCTTTGTCATGACATTAGAGCTTATTATCCTTCTCGGCTTCCCTTCAATACCCTGTAATTCGACTTCCTTTTGTTCTGAAAATTTTTTCAAGAAAAGTTCTTGAAAATTAAAAGCTATCGTTCCCAAAGATTGTAACCATTGTACTCCTAGTACAACATTAGCACCTTTTATAGGAATGGAAATCATTGGACTAGTGAATACATATTCCCCCATGGTTAGCTTGATATTATGGAATTTTCCAGAGCAATTTATAATTCCTCCATTTGCAACCATCACTTGAAATTCTGGTGCTGGGTATAGGAAACAATTTAATTCCTTGGTACCTTACAATGAATAAAATTATGGGTGCTACCTGAATCAATCAACACTATTACCTTTTTCTTCTTGATTTGTCCTTCTATCTTGAGAGTTTGAGGAGTGGTAATTCCTGCCAGTGCATTACATGATATGGTCAGATTCATTTCCTCCTCTTCTAGGGCTAGTTCCTGGTGTATATCCTCTTCTCGTTCATTTTCTTCTTCCTCTTCACAATCTATGTAAAATAATTTCTTCTCAACACACTTATGACCTTTAGTGTATTTTCTATCACAACTTTAGCAAAGCCCTTTTTCTCTTTTTTCTTCCAATTGTTGCAGTTTCAACCTTGTAGGTTGTGGAAATCTAGGCATAGCAACACTTCCTTCTTTATATAATTGAGTCGTAGGCTTCCTTGTCGCCATTATTTTACATTCAAATTTTCTTGCCAACCTGAATGCCTTCTCCAATGAATCTGGTTCCAAAACGCGAACTTCATGTTGGATATTACCCTTTAAAGTGCCTATGAAGAGATCGATCATGTGTTCCTCTAGAATATCAGTTACCCTTATATTCAATTTTTGGAATTCCTCAATGTACTGCCCCACTAAACCCTTTTGTTTGAGATTTATCAATTGGCTAAAGAAGGTGTTGCTCTTTGTATCCTCTTAATGTGCTATCATTTCTTCCGTAAAAATTGACCAAGTGACAATTTTTTTACGGGAGCAAAGCCATCGATACCATACAAATGTATTTTGTTCTAGATGTAAAGTTGCAATGTGTACCTTTTGTGTGTTTTTCATGTTATGGAGATCAAAATATTACTCCATTTGTAGTATCCATGTTACAGGATCCTTTCCATCAAACTTCCTCATATCCATTTTTGGAATATGGTGGTTCTTCCCGCCAACATTAGAGTTTATGAAATCACGATTAACATTGATTTTTTCTCATCATGAGGTTCTTCTACTATCTTTTCACCATTAGGAAACATTTCTTGTATCAACTTGGTCAAACCTTCGATGTCTGCTTTTAGATCATTCTTCATGTTTTTCATTTTGTATTTCATGTCATCCATCTTAGCTTCCATGCTAGCTTCCGTACCATCCATCTTAGCTTCCATAGCCATCCATCATAGCTTGCACACCATTCATCTGCTTCCATCCTTTCTTCAAAACTTCCATTTCATTTTTTATTTCTCTTTGCGAGAGTGAAAACTGTTGCATTTGCTCTTGTAATTTTGATAGATCATGTTGCAATTCTTCATCTTCATGAGTCATAGTAGAGCCTTCTGAAGGCTTAATGGGTGTTGAATTATTTTTACAGGGCATATTTTAGAACCTAATACTGATATCTATTCTACAATATGCCCTTGGAATCAATTCAAATTGATTCTTCAAACAAGACTTATGCAATTCGGAAAAAAAATACACACCTTTTTCTTACTTTTGAGGAGCTCGATATTGAAATTGGATTATATTTGTGATTGCAGCACTTTAATATTTTATTTTAGGTACCAACGTAGCCCTATGAATTATCTTTCCAATGCCATAGGTTTGACCTGATTTGGATTCTCCAAGACAAAGTTGTGCCCAATCTCCCATAATGACCTAATTATGGACTGGTTTAGTAGAGAGAACTTGTATGACTTGCCACATGTCACTATCAATCCTTCGTCTCAAAAATGTATAGCCAAGAAACTATAGTCCGTGTAATTGCAACCACTTTTTACGGTACTCCAATCCGATGCCCAGAGAGAGAGTTATTGAACTTTTCCCACGATCACCTCTTTGAGATGAAATTCAGGAGCTTGAAAACACTCTAACTTCCACAGATCATATCTCCAAAAATATTCCGAACCAAGATCTGAAAGTTTTTGACAAATTTCTTCAGGATTTCAAATTCGCACCATAATAATTTTAGATTCTGAACCTTCGTAGAAAAAAATTTATAGCGCAAATGCCACGATGACCTGTTTAGGAGCCTGAAAAAAGACCTAACTTCCACAGATCATATCTCCGAAAATATTGAGAACCAAGCTCTGAAATTTTTAGAAAATATTCCTCAGGATTTTGGCTTCGCACCCTAAAAATTTCAGGTTCTGAAATTTCATAGAAAACAAGTTATAGCGAAAATTCCAAGATGACCTGTTTGGAGCAGCGAAACCCTAGAATCCAAAGCTATGATACCAAATGTTGTGTAACCAGCTCCAAAAATAGAAGAAAAGAGATATCAACACCTTAGAAATGAGCCACTTCGAGGGGGAAACCTCCAATACATTACATAAATTAACAATTCTTGGATGATACAATTTACAAAACCTGCTTTCTATATATAGGAGTCCATGGGGCCATAATGCAATCCTAGTGGGCCACAATGTAATCCTAGCCGACCTAACAATAATAATTTAAGGGCACAATAATAACAAAATGGGGGTTACAAGGGTACAATAATAACAATAAGGGGGTTACACTAAAAACAATAAGGGACTCTACTAGTCATATAGGGACCTAATATATAATAGTTGAACAGAGCATGATTTATATACATATAGATATAAAAAATTGAAGGGGAATAAATATACATGTGAACAATAAACATTTGTGATGTCATATAAATGTAAATGATAGTAAATATATAATCATATATACATGATGATGGACGACATCGGCAACACCAATTGGTGTCTATTGTGACCCCACGTTGAGAAAGGCATTCTTGCCATTCAGCACGCATTTTCCGATGTGTATCTCTTTCATGTATGTGGATTGTTTTTCTTAGCCTTTTTCGGATATTTTGTAACAAGGCAATAGTTGTACGCAAACGGTACAGAGGAAATGACTATGGTGAAAGGAAACTCAACTATATATCATGTAAAGTAAGTTCTTGTTGTTGAATTTCTTGGTAGAATTCATAGAGCATGTTTAAATATTGTGAATCCATATCTATTGGCCATGAAAAAAGAGAAATAGTAATTGTTAGTGTAAATGATTGATAAAATTGTACTAATTCTGGAGTTTAAAAATAATTGAAGTAAGCATAAAATTATTTTGAACATTAGGATCATAACCAATATTAGAAAAAAAGTAAAAGCAAGTAATTGTGTATGGAATTGGAAAAGGTTAAGGTTTTTTTACCATTGGTGAAGATGTAACGAAGAGTTTATTGTTGGATAGAGTGCACTCTTCTATATAGATTTCAATGTGAGCAATGATTCTTCTTGCTTTCTACGTTGTAGATATGGATTCTCGTTCATTCGTGATATGCGTGAGAATGGAAATGCTAGATGGATTCGAAGGTCTGATAGATATCTTAATCTTGAAATGGCGGTGAATGTTAGACCTTGGCGTTCTTTGGGGCCGATGTCAATTGTTGCTTTATCTAATGTCATTCCTTGTGACTTGTGTATTGTTAAAGCCCATGCCATTCGAAGTGGTACTTGTCGATGTGCACCTCTTGTGATAGGGGAAATGGGCACATATGTGGGGTGTGAAATGTCCCATGGTGTGCCTCTATATTGTTTAAAATCGACTACCACGAAGGATGGAAATTCTAGAGGCTTTGAGTCAGGTGCATAAAATATTGAAATCATTGTCCCAAGTGTCCCATTTACAAGCCCTGCAAGTACCCACAAATTGCAGGTGAGCATAACATTTTTTTCATTGCATAACAGAACCTTTGCGTCTAGTTGTTCTTCTTCATATGTAGCAAGCGTTTGTTCCTGATGTTTCTCCGCTAAGCATACAGCTATTGGCACGTTTAAATTTTTAAGCATGGTTTTGTTATGCAAGGCAAATAAACTGTTTGTTGCATATAAGTGCATGGAGTCTTCAAATGTTTTTTTATCTTCTTGCATAATAGATGAATCTGTCCTCGACATTAGGAGGTTCCAATCTTCAATTGTAGTTGTTCCATCCTTGAGATTTGTGAGAATTCGGCAGAAGGAAATTTGGGAAGGGTTAGCACGTTGTTGACGAAAAATAGTTGTAAGTGTTATTAATGTATCAAAGCTGCACCAAAGTGCAGTGCCACGTGATGTGTCAGCATACAGAGGAATGTCTTTCATAGGTGGCAACTGGCCTAAATCCCTGACAAGGATAATGGATTGATTTCCAAATGGTGTATTTAGATGAAGGGGAAATGCCTCTTGTAGGCGATCATCAATACGGGAAAGCATTTTCGGTCCAATAAAACTCATCTCATCAATGAGTATGTATTGTACATGGCGGAGCTGTTCTTGCAGGTGTAGGAGCAGTTGTCCTTCAAGAGGATGCATTGTTTGGATAGGGATGTGAAGGGAAGAGTGAACTATAAGGGAATTTATGTTGAAAGATGCAACACCGGTGGGTGCAAGTAGCAACAATGGGCTTCTATCTATTGAGGAGTGTTCGATAAATGCACATTGCAGAGATTTTATTAAAGCAGATTTTCCGATTTTAGCTATCGCTTGTATGATGGTTCTGGTTGGGGGTTTTGGTAGAGGGTTTTTGAAGTGAGAAATAATATGTGTGAATGATATTTGTTGGGAAGGAGATAATATGTGATTTTAGGTAAGGTTTGAAAAAGGAAAATGTTGGTTTTGACTATTTGAGCGGTTGTATTCAATGAAATTGATGGCAGTTTCTTGCAAATGGAGAGGTAGGGAAGTATGAGACCAATTATTATCAACATAAAAGTCATGATTGCCAATGATTCCAAGGTTATCAATTGTGATGTTGTCGCCTAGGTGAAGATGAGAGAGGATTTCCCATTCATTCATTTGGACAGGGTCAAGGGGGATGTCAGGAGGGGTAGATACAGGAGTAGATTCATCTTTGGATTGTGGAGATTGTGGGTTTTCATTTTCACGATGAACATGTCAAGTTGTATATGTTCCTTTTTTTTGTTCCAAGTGTGCAATGATTTCCTCATTGCTGGATCCAATGTCATTGGGGAGGGTACGGAAAGGGAAATACAATATTAATTTAGCCCAACAAAAAGTGGCATAGCTTGGATCAGTAGGGGAAGGGATTGTGGTGTATCATGGCAGGATATGGACAACCATCGGAGGGGAAATGTGTTTCTATCAGATTTGTTTATGACGAGGGGAAAATGACCAAGAGTGTGCAGCTTCAATGAGGGAAAATGGCTCTAATGAAGAAGGTCTATTCATGTATGCAAGAATAAATGGTGGTGCTGAGGTTGAATTTTCATAAGCATGTAGAACATGTCTGAATACAGTTCTATTAACATTAAGAGAAACAAATGTATGACTGCAAAGTGTGAGTGGTAATTTTTGCAACATATGGCATATCTCTTGTGCCCCAATGTCTCTTTCTGCTATGGTTTCTGTAAGGAGTTTTTAGACAACAATGATAGTAGGTGCTTTTGAAGCGATGTTGTTAGAGAGGTGTAATAACATTTGGCTATAGCTTTATAATTTTGTTTCTGTTTTGGTTTCATATTTAGAAATATAGGTTAGCACGTCATGGCGTGAAATTACTAGCCGGCAATCAACATTTTCTCTCCAGACGGAAAGTAGATCGGAATTATGGATGTTCAATCTATCATCGTTACATGTAGGCTTCTAGGTTTGATGACCTTTGTTGTCTATCAGGAGTGAAGATGTGGGGTTCAACTCCCAAGGTACTCCGTAGTGACAGCTGAGAACATTTTTTTTTTTTTTTGCGAAGACAAGAAGATACATGACACTTTGTATGGCATTGGACATAGTTGACAAGCTCTTCATAGTCGTCTATCTGGGTTGATTCCAAAATTGATGATGTGTCGAGAAGACATGGGTTGTTCTTTGCTGATTGGTGGAGTACAGATTCGTGATGTTGAGGTTGTCACGAGTTTCAAGCAGTGACATAATGGTCAAAATATCTTTGAGCATTGAGAAATTCTGTGTCATTGTTCCAGTTGAGGGCATCCATGTTTGGTGCATCTTGCAACCAAAGGAATCCATGTATGTGTGCAGATCCTCAATGTTGGCATTTGTATCTGAATGCAATATCGGAAGATGTTATTGCTCCAGATCTATTGTAATTTAATATTAGGTTTGAAGAGGATCAATAATCAACTTCATGGAGGCCTTTTTGTAGAAATTCTTCAAGAAAAATTGTAAATCTGCAATGCATATATTGGGATGTTAAATGTGGATTGTTAATTATATTTTGAATTCTTTACTTGTAATGAATGTTTTAATTTGAGGGCATATCAGTAGGTATAATCTTGTGTAGGTCAGGCCATTTGGTATCAGTAGCACTGAGAGTGAAGAAAAATGTTGGGCTCCCAATTTGTGTGATCATGTTAGTTAACTCATTATGATGCTTGTTCCAAAAAGAGTGTGTACCTCATAGGTCTGAGCCAAAGTGCATGACCTGTTTGGGTATTCTTGAATTTGGGAAGTCATGTAGACATTATCGCAAATCTAAAACAGTTGTTGGCAAGTTGTTTTCAATGTATTTCCTAACAAAAAAATTGGAAGTTGATTAGCTACGGTGGCACATTAGCGTGTTATATATGTAGTAACGGAATCTCGGATGCTGGCCGAAGTGATTATCATGATAGCGTAAAAGGTGCAAGGCATATTCGTGCATCTCAAATTTTGTAATTCTTGGTTGTGTGATCATGGCAATGCCTATTGGGAAAAGTGTGGGGAATGCCATAGCAAAAGAGGCCCTCAATGGTGTATTTGTTCATAGGTGACATAGATATTGTAGGCCAATCGATTGAATTTTTTGAGTTTGGATTGGTGGAGTGCAAGTAAGCACAATTGTGATAAATTTCACTACATGAGTTTGGGAGAATTGGAACAAATGAAGAAGGTTGGATATCTAATGGAGTTATCATGGCATCAGGATCATGAGTAGATTTGGTTATGGTTTCCTGGCATATAAATGAGGGTGTGGTTACATTATTAAGAAGATAAAAAATATCTGTAGGCTAATCTGGTAGAGAAGACATTGTAGATGGCCTGAGTTCAACATCTTTGTAGTAGGGATCATGAGTGAGTTTGTATTCAGGTGTTGCAAGCACACGTGATTTACAAACCATGAATTCATAAGATGTTTCAGAAGGATTTTCTCTTCTAACAATTAGGATGTCCAATTTAGAGACAAGGCGAGGTAGGTATTTTTCAATAGTAGTGATGTATTGAGGGAAGCTAATTGTATGGCCGCTATATTTGTACTGACAACCACGAGCACATGTTACTTGTAGAATGGGGTTTTCACATGCGATTAGCATTTTCTCAACCTATGTTAAATTCTGAAGGACATATGGTTGTTCGCTAGGGTCCATGTTGTTCACATGAGTGAAATGGTTTGTAGATTTAGATGTTGCATGACGAGAGAAATAAAGGGTACCATGTGAATGTTTTGTTTACATACCTGTATATGATTCTTTGCATAGTGTGCAAACATGCAATGTAGAGAGATTATATATTCTTTGTCTAAAGTGACGGTGTTCTTCATTAAGGGGGGGGGGGGTGGGGTTATATAGGTTTTGATGAAGGTAGGTTGAAATGGCATGCATATTTGGGAGAGAACTTGAAAAGGGAGATGGTGTAGTGGAAGTGGTAGTGTTTTTTTTTTATTTTTTAAAGAAGTCGTCGACGTGAATTTATTGTTTCTTTATTTTGAGCATAAAGAAGGCATTGTTGTGATTTTTTATCTGCATCTTGTTCGTTTGATGGCATATCTAAGAAATTACAAATAATTCTATGTTAGGCATGAGATGTGAGGAATTTACAGTGAAATAAAATTGAGTTATGAATGCATATGAAACATATGACATTTTGTAACAAGCTCAACTTTGTAAATAACTATTAGTACGAAATAGAAAGAGTTTTAATTGATTTTTCCATACATTTTGATAATGAGTATTGTAAAAGAAAACTGCTTTGGTAGTGCCAAACAGAGGTATCTATATTATGTAAAATGTAAAGGGGTAAATATAAATACTTGTAATTATTGAAAAAGAGTATTGTAAAATAAACTGTTCAATACAACAACATGGTTGTATTTTAAAATGGTATGGAAAACTGATCTATACATAGATGTTCTTTCCTGTGCAGAAAAAGTAGCATGTTGTGAATATAAGAAGAGAGGTCAAAGGTGACGAATAACATAGCGTTGTGAAATGGTCAATTTGTCAATGTCTTTTAGGGCCTCCTTGCATGAAACATCATACTGAATTTCTTCTGAACTTATCAGTATAGGTTGCAAATGCTCGACACCATTGTAGTACTTTGTTTTGATGGAAAGTGACAACAAGAAGTGGTGGCCTAAGATACGGCTACAGATTCTTTGAAGATCAGTTGGTTCAATAGAGAGGAGGAACAAGTCTTTTTCTATGATGCCCATGAGCTCATTTCCTGCATCATTGAAGGTAGTGCCATTTTGAAGGTGTCCGGTGTGGTCATGTAATTCGAATTTAATTTTGTAACGATAGTCACACTCTGGGAATTCACCGTTACACTTTGTACAATGCCAAAGATTATTAGAATGGTGAATTACTTTTTTCATGCATTGTTTTCCATTGAAATCTAATGGAAAAGCAAGAAAATAGAAGTCTTCCATGTGTAACGTAATCACTGTGGCATGAACCAAAAGCCATACTACCTTCTTAGAGACTTCCATGCAAGATATTTCTTGAATTGTCTTTTGTGGTAGAGGTGGTTTGGAAGCGGCATTATAGTTTCTACTCAAAGATGGAGATGAAGGGTTGTAGCCTGTATCACGAAACCAAGTTTGGATTTTTTGAGTTTCTTCAATGTTCATATTTATGAGAAGAGTGGTAGTGGATATTGTCCCTATGGTGATTCCATTAAATTCAGTTACCCGACCTCCTTTGACACCAAGGATTGGCGGGTTGTTAGAAGAGAAAAATTCAGCAAGGTCCTTACCTATAGAGACACATTGATCTCCCCATATTGTTAAACTAATGCTAAAACTTGAAATGTACTTCAATGTGAGTGTTTTCCTTAGTGTTTCAGTTCCATCTCTTCTTCGAATTGTTGAAGCAGTAGAGGTGGAGCTAACCACACAAATAACATCTACAATGGTATTTGGGCTTGTGGACTTGATTTCAACAATAATTTTGAAATGAAATATTTGGTAAGGGAAGCTTGGATCATCTTATAAACATGGTTTGACAGTTGACGTAGCAAATAAGTAAATCTCCCATTTGTTGTTTAGGTGGTTGTATTTTTGGTTTGTTTGTTTAATTGTTCCATTGGAGACAATATATAGTTTCCCAAATTCAATGAAATTATAAAGGGATTTATCTAATTCAGCAAATGCAGAAAGGTGAATCTCATCTCTATCACGACTGACGAGGTCAAAGCTGAAGACTATCCTTGACCCACGTGCGGTGTTGTAATTCTTCAAGGGTGTCTTTGTTGATGCTCTACCTTGAGTTGACCAATACTTTCAGTAGGGATTGAGTGATTTGAATGATACAAGTGTTGTTGTGGATGTATTTGTGGGAGTTACAATAGTTGGCATAATCTCCTGTGTTGATGAAGAGCTTGAATGGGATTCGCCTGCTTTTGCGTGTAAAATTGCTGATGAGTCCTTAACCAAAGGTGTGCTACATCATACAACCTCAAGTTCTAGGACTCGAATGGATCTGAAATGATTGAAGAAATTCTTTAAAAAAAAAATGAATGTAAAATTCATTGTTATGTAGGAACAATGAAAATAGGATAAAAGAAATATTTTAATACAGAATCTAATCTTACGAAGAGTTTTGAGACACTGTGCAAGCTGATTTTTTAATTAAAATGATTGAGCCGATCTGGATGTCTTAAGTTTGAACTTGTGTGCTATAATAAAATGGTAGAAAAGTCCTGTGTTGCTACGTCCCATCAGAGAGAGTGATGTGGTAGTGTGAAGAGCTAGTTTTTGATGAATAGAAAGAGCCGATGTTGATTATTTGGAGTAGTGGTTGAATCTTAGTTGAACCTTTTAGCAATATGGGGGTGGCATTCTCAGTCAAGGTTGGCTCCATCATGGTAGCAAAGTAAAACTTTTTTTTTGTAATGGTAATACCTGTATTTCATTTTAATGCATTGGAAGAGATATTAATGCATAAAATATAATGTAAGTGAAGCATGAATTAGCACTTGTTTAATCCCTATCTAATAGATCAGTTCATACTGAACACTTGGATTTTCGATTACAGGCAATGCTCTAGAAGAGGGTACTATAAATTAGCGTGGGACAAATTTTTGTGGATATGAATGTGAAAAAGGCATAGGTTAAAAAAGCAGAAGCTAAAAATTGTCTTTGAATATTTGTTTTTTTTTAGGTAGGAACACTATGTAGATTGAAATTTTAGAGGTAGTACACAATATTAAATGTCCATTAAAATTATGGCGTAGGTCTGTCTTATGAAAAATACACGTGCATAGCTAACATGTGTCCTTACAAATCCATGTTCTATGCATGGGAGACGTAATACTAAACCAACTGGTGGGTTTTTTGCTGACTTAGGCTAGCAGATTATTCTAAATAGGCATTGGTCTATGTAACCCTCCACAAATGCAATCTGTTGTTTTGAATGATCAAAATTACCACTAATCAATTTTGATATCAAGCTATTTTGTCATATATGTAAGTCTCTAGGTTTATTGAATCAATGCCAAAAATTAGAAAAGAATATAATAAAATAGAGGATTATACTTCATTATATGGCACTAACACTATAGCAGAAAATAATTTCATGAATAAAATGGTCTGAGGCAGCCAATTCTGATCAGGCCTATCACTCTGAGAAGAAGAAACTTGTATACCAACTTTGGGTATTTCAATTGAAGATGGATGAAATTTACTAATTCTGATTAGGCATGTTAACCTGAGAAGTAGAAACTTCTAGACCGACTTTGGGTATTTCAATTGAAGATGGATAAAACTGGTTAATTTTCTTGTTGTAATTATTTTTTCCTTTATGATTGAATAATGTGACCACAAGGTTATTTTGTATGTGAAAATTTGAGATTTTCAGGATCTACAATTTCTTAGTGATGAATGTACTACATTTTAGAACGATTTGGTTGCAAAAATTTGCAATCTTTCCTACGAAATTTGGAAAAATCTAGTTGCAAAAAGTTGCAATCTTTCCCAGGAAATTTGGCAAAATCTGGTCGCAAAAATTTGCAATCTTTCCTAGGAAATTTGGAAAAAATGTGTATGTGTAACACTAATATTTTAGGACAAGAGTAGGCTGAAACAGGGAGTTCAGTATGAAACTAACATACAGTCCTATTCAACGGATAGTCAAATGACAAGGTTCAAACAGGTAAAAAAAGTTTAAACACCAGTTTTAAGGAAACATAATGTGCTAAACACACAATAGTTCATCATGTCAATAAATAGCCACATAATCAGTGAAAAAAATAAATCACAAGTATAACATTTTATAACCCATGGTCTTGCATAATTTGTTTTCCTGAACCAATCATACAATTTTATAGGCTATTTATATTTCAAACAAATTAGAGTATGTCCTTTACAAAATATCAGATATGAAACATTAGGATACAGATTAGAGAGCTACAAATAACCAGCATGTTATCATTTGTGTAGGACTAAATTCATAATTAAGTTTAAACCAAAGGAAAATATTAAAAAAAAAGGTGACATGAAAAAGCACACATCTTTTGTTATTCAAAGTAGCTAAAAATGTGGAGCTAACATTAGAAATAAAATTTATGATACTTCTACAGACCAGAGATTCAATAGGTTTCCAAAAAATTTCAGAGGTCAAAAACCTGCCCATTCAAAGTTAGAGATGTAGATGTAGATGTAGCATATAATATTTCATAGAAGACATCTTTACAAGAAGGTTTGAGTAGGATTCGTTTAACTTTTTTCAGAACTTCAAAACTATCTATTTTAGCAACACAATATAGAAGATTATTTCTAAGGTAATTGCAACAATGCCCAAAACCATCTCTCAAATATCTTGTCCTCTAAAATGTTTAATCTCCTCTGAAGCAGGTAAATTCATGATGCAGTGAATATAGCCCCAAGGTATCTTCACTCTACTAAGATAAAGAGATTGATTGCCATGGTGATTATATAGGAATTAAACAGATTTGAATCCTAAACGTCATGTTTAATAAGTACTGTACCCTGACAAGATGTAACCAAGGTGGGAACATGGAATGGGTGCTTTTATATGAGTATTGGTGTCAAAGACCAATGTTCTTCAGGATTTTACAGGAATTGGAAGTATCTTGGAGCTTCTCTTTCTTTTATGGTTAGAGAAGAATCCAGATACATACAAGAGTTAGAGGTTTATCAAACAACAACATTCCTTCTTTCTTGGGAACATCTTGAAAACTCACTTTTAGTTTTCTCAACAACCTTCCCCTCTAAAAATAAGAATAACTTAACACTTAATCATCCTACATTATAATCCCCAAGTAGAAATGAACCTACACGGTCAAACTATATGCACATATAACCTCACAATCTCATACCAATTTTCCCTTAACACAAAACACTGCCCACTATAGTAATAATAGATGATTGAAGCATTGCAACATTGAAAATCAAGAGTGACTGAAAATGCATCAGCTTTACAGATGCAAGACTCTTTTCTACACAAGGCTGCAAACTTCACCATTTAGGAATTTGGGGTTAAATTTCACCAAAAGTGTATTTTTCAAAAAACCATTTTTCTCCTTTTAAAATGCAGTGATTTACTATCAATCCACTGATATCATTGATTGCAGAAAGGTACATTCAAACAACACTGACATAATAAATCCAATCACAAAACCTATTTTATTCAACCAATACGCTTAGTAGCCAAATGGATGCTTGTATACTCACTTTCAATTTTCTCAACACCCTTCCCCTCCAAAAATAAGAATAAATTAACACATAATCATTCTCTACATTACAATTCCCAAGTATAAATGAACCTACATGGTAAAACTATATGCACATATAACCTCACAATCTAATACCAATTTTCCCTTAACACAAAACACTGCCCACTATAGTAATAATAGATGATTGAAGCATTGCAACATTAAAAATAAAGAGCAACTGAAAATGCATCAGCTTTGAAGATGCAAGACTCTTTGCTGCATAAGGTTACAAACTCCACCATTAAGGAATTTAGGGTTAAATTTCACCAAAAGTGTATTTTTCCAAAAACCATTTAGCTCCTTTTAAAATGCAGTGATCTACCACCAATCCACTGATAGCATGGATTACAGAAAGGTACATTCAAACAAAACTGACAGAATAAATCCAATCACAAAACTTATTTTATTCAACCAATACGCTTATTAGCCCAATGGAACATAAAACCACCATAATAAGAATGATGTAATCTAAGCCACTTGGTATCTAAAAGCTTAAACTTTCTGAAACCTTGAACACAAAAGGCCAGATGAAATCAAGTCCTTCAGAGAAATTCAAAATGTATTATCCTAATAGCCAATAAATAAATAGCCATAAATAATCAGTAAAAAATAAATAGCCACATAAATAGCCACATGTCAATAAATAGCCACATAATCACTGAAAAAAATAAATCACAAGTATACCATTTTATAACATGGAATGGATGTTTTTATATGAGTATTGGTGCCAGAGACCAAGGTTCTTCAGGAGTTTACAGGAATTGGAGGTCTCTTGGAGCTTCTCTTTCTTTTATGGTCAGAGAAGAATCCAGATTCGTATAGGAATTAGAGGTTTCTCAAACAACAACATTCCTTCTTACTTGGGAACATGAGGTGTCATTATTTTAGGAGTTTTTTAGAAATAATTTCACGGTGGTTGGAACTAAACTATTATGCACCAGTGGGAATCAAGATCATTATTAAGATCCTTTCATCCTTCTCTCATTGAGATTATCCTCTTGGTTCAGTTTTATGTTCATGTGGTCCTTTCCCCCTTAATTAGAATATTAACTAACGTTTTGACTCCTTATTGGTTCTTCATGGGTGTGGAAGTGGTAACAGGATTAGTGGGGTTAGAGTCACTCACCACTTTTCATCTCTATGCATCTTTTCTACTATGATTGTCCTATCAACATCATGCATTTAAGGTTGTACATTAGGTATTGCCTTATCTCACCCCTTGTGTACTTGGGTGGGGTTTTGAATTAAGTTGGGTTTCATTTTGAACATGGTGGACTTCCCATTGGGAATTTACTTAGATGAAAAGGACGCAACCTTATATCGTCAAGATTTCTTGCATGTCATTTTTTTTAATAGTGTCAGGAAACCCTGATCAACATCACCATCCAGGCGAAAAAAGGCGCCCTTTCAATATTTCTTGGTATTATGGCTATCCATTCCCTCGCACAAACTGCGTCTAAGTCTTTTCAGGTAGGTTTCCTAAGTTTTATCACTGATTTGGTTTAGTTCATCTTTAGAGGGTCCGTTATTTCTCTGTTACCGACTTATGTTCCTTCCAAGATCATCGACACAACCATGATCAAGACATCAAAGATAGATTCATGGACTACATATTCAAAAACAGAGTCCAAGAACCTTGAATCAACAAAATATATATTGAAGTATTAGCTTCAATATCCAGTAGACAACTTCACAACTCTAGTCAGCATAGGACTTGCATACATATGGACCTTTTGGGATCCCTCTTTAGAATTTGCGAGAAATTGTGCTACCAACACTGTGAGTGTTGCAAAAAATCTCTAAAAACTCTAGCTTCCAAATTATTCAAACTAGGCACACTATTCATGCTCTGGAAAATGGCGTTAAGGTACATCAAGTGTGTCATTATAAACCCTAAGAGAGATTGTAGATTGCTTGCTATAAATGGACCATGAGGTGGTTAAGGTCTTATTGGAATATAAGGAGGACATATGGAAAAACCAGGATTTGTTTGATACGGTTGAAGAGTATTTCAAAAAAAGTTTACAAACCTTGGATTTCTGCATTGTGCTAGAGAATTGTCTCAAAAAGTCTAGGAACAACCAACTGTTTATTCAAAACGCCCTTCAGTAGATTCCATCGGAATGACCACCTTTGGAGGCCCAGTGTAAGAAAATGTTGGAAGAACTGACAAATTTTAAGACTATCCGTAGCCCATTCTATAGATATTTCTTCAAGCATTTCAATTGTGTTTATATAAGGCACACACAGATGTTAGAGAAGCTTCAACTGCATAGGAAAAAGCTCAACAAGAAACTGAGGCAAGTTAGGGCTTGTAAAAATGATCAGGACTGAGAGGAAGAGATCTTTCAGTTTCTAAAGCCTGTAAAATCTAAATTCCTATAACACTCACTCTGATCCTTAAGGGCGCTAGTCGTGAATTATTAAATTCTATCTAAGGTTGAAACTTGACGAAGTATTGATGTTTTAGAGCGCTAAAAAAACTACGAGCAATGGTTGCAGAGCAGAGATCGAGGAAGGGAGTACCTGTTGTTTGATGGGCGAAGTGAAGTCGTTGAGAATAAGCCTATGGTCTCCAGCTGCAAGTGCCAGAAAAATTGGAATGCGTGGGTCGTGCCACACAACACATAAAACCGGTAGCAAATAAAAGCCTGGAAGAAAACAGGGTAATGAGAGAATTAATTCAGGGTCCCCGCATGTAAGCAGTATAAGCACTATAAGGGATCCTAGCCATCAACATGGGAGTGGAGCCGAGAGTGGAACCCCTCCATTATGTAATACATTAAATAGTATAACGTGTTGGATAAAGTTAAATAGTATTATGTGGTGGATACACGATGAACAACATAAACAAGCTTGTCATGTATTAAATTTATAACAGGTTCCATTACCCTTGTCATTTATTGAATCTGTAATAGGTGTCATGTGCACAAAACATATGTTGACAAAAAAAAGTGGTCTCATTCAAAAGAGAAGGCCTATCGACCTAATAAAACAAAGAATGTTTTATTCCTTCTTTCTTCATTAATTAAGCACGCCTATAAAATTTCACAATGAGAATAACAAGAAAGTGGATAATTCCATTTGAGATTATATTCCAAAGGATTTTTTATAAATATTTAGTACATATTTATATTTATATAACTTGTAACTAATTATTTATATAAATAATAATTATTTTTAAATGTGAAAGATGTAAAATAATTATTTTTTTATTAAAATTAATTAATTAATTAATTAAAAAAATTATTAAATATTTTTATCTTCCTATTAAAATTAATTAAATAATTAAATAATTAAAAAAAAAATGATAGTAATAATATAAATCTACATATTGGAAGAAACTTTTGATATGACATAACATCGAAATTAACATGAGTATCCATATTATTAGGAAGAGCCTTTTGATACGACACAATATCAAAAAGTGCCATTCACATGTATACAGTGGCAAAAATTGTGCATCCATCAAGTTGTTCAATTGCAAATAAAAATGTAATGAACTCTTGTTGGATGAAATTTCTTACTATCTTTATTATTTGCGAGTATATTGTATTTTTAAATTTTTTTAATAGGTTGTTCATAATTATATGAAGTTATATTTATTATATATGTTGTAGGTATGAAATTAATTTATTTTTATTTTTTTATTTTATTTTTTTATTATTGTATTAATTTGTTTTTATCAGAAATTTATGGTGTTTATTTATAATTTAATATTGAGAATTATTTATTATTATTATTTAAATTTCTTTATTTGTAAAGTGATTATGAGTTGTTTAGTAACTTTCATTTATATTAATTACTAATTTTTAGTTTTTAGTTTTATTTCTTTTTTATTTAAGTTTTTTTATTTATTTTTTTATTATTTCCATATTTTTTTTTCTATATTTTCAATTTCAAATGACTTATTATTATATTTTTTTTCACAAAGAAAAAATTCGTAATTTTATTTATGAGAAAACAAAATTAGTGTTGTATGAGCTGGTATATGTCCAAAGACATTCAAGTTGCCGCAAATAAAAAAGCAAAAGAGATACAATTAGGCTTTTCTCCCCTTCTTCTTTTCAACCTTACGCTAAGCACCAAGTGTTGGCGCGGTCTCGATAAGGACAAGCTGATTTTCTTCCGTTGGTGCTCCATTATCCTTATCTGAGTCTGATGTGTCTGATGTATGTGTTCTTTTATATCCCCCACTGTCTAGTGTTCCAGGTACCATATCCTACTGAGTCTTTGTGGTGGTGTCGAGAGGATCTTGCATTTCCTGTTCTTGTGTCCCCAAGGAAGTATCTGTTTGTTGATTCTCATGAGGTATTGGTTCCTCCTCTTCTTCCTGTAGTTCTGGCTCTTCAGAGGGAAATTGCCAACCTTTAGCCGCTTTGCCTATTTTCTTCTTTTTCCTGTTATCCCTTTTGGCTGCTGGGCATGAGTTTTGTAGGTGTCCTGTGCACCTGCATATCTGGCATCTGAAGGCTGTGTTCTCATAATCTAAATGCTGTGTCCATCTCTGTTGTTTGTTGTTCAACATAATGGACTCTGGGAGTCCCTTGCTCAAATCAACCTCCACAAAGATTCGTGCGAAGGTGAATATGCGCTCCTCTAGGCGTTGAGTGTCTGTTTTAATGTATCTACCAAGGGTGTTTCCAATGCAGCCAAGAACATTTTCATTCCAAAAATGTAGCGGGATATTGCAGAGCCTTACCCAGACCGGCATCTTGGTCACCTCCATGGTGTTGGCATCAAAATTTGGGAACCATGGTGTAATGAAGAGTCCCGTGGAGCCCCAGAACCATGGTCCCTGGCTGATAATGGCATCTCTGCCCTCAGTAGATGAAAATTTGACAATGAAGAACCCCTTCGAACATAGGTTTATTTCACATTCCATGGTCCAGTTTGAAAAAATCCAATGGAACAGCTCCATTGGTTTGGGCCAGAAGCAGTTGAATTTGCCTATAATTGCTTGGGATTCGTAGGAAGTTCTATGCATATCAATGTCTAGACTGTCTATATTTATTTCTGGCACATTGTCCTACATTTCTACAATGTATGGCTTGGGGGAGCTTTCAGCAGGGGCAACAGGTACTTTGGGGTTGTTTTTGTCCCCCTGTAATACATTATTGTATGAACCTTTTGAGGGTACTGTTTTGGATGCACCTGCTCCCATGGAGGCTCCATTTGCTGTGTTTTGGCCTATCATTCCACCCCTCAGTCTAAGGTTGAGGCAGATGGAAGACCCAGTTACAATGGCGTAGTCTTTAAGAGTGTAGTGGTCAGCTAGAGCTTTCCCCCCAAAAATTAGTGACTGTGAATGAACTGGGTACCCCGCCATAGACTGGATTTCTTCCTTCAGATGTAGTATAGAGTCTGTTGTTCGAATCCATAGAATAACGCTGTTACCTGCAGGAAGCTTAATGGAAGCTTGATATGGTTTTGAGCCTACCTGAGGGTCGCTGTAGCAGATATGCTGGCTGCATTTTTTCTCTATAGGCACATCATTCATGGCGTGGGCCTATGCTAGGCTTGGAAGGTCCGAGGACTGCCACAGAGTCCGCTTAAGGTTAGTGGTCCCTTTATCTGCTGCATTGGAGAAGATAGCAGGCCTTTGCAGTTTCTGTTTTGTCTGCAACTATGGTGGCCGCAAGGCAGTGATCTCAAAACAACGATGACCCGAAGCCCAATAGCAACCCACCAACGAGGCCCAGGGCGTGGATGAGAAGGCCGGCCCACAAAGGTAATAGTCAACCGGTATTCGCTCCCAATAGCAGAGGAAGACTGTAGTCCCAGCGTGGGCTACCATCAATAAAAACAGAGTATTGTGCCCACTGGCACCATGAGAGGTGCAGCAGAGCACATATCCCGGCGATGGTTCATCACCAAGTCCACCAAAAAACAAATGGAGATCGCTGGGACTTATTCCACGCCCTGCTATTGCATTTGATAGTCTGGTTAGGTAACAGTACCCATTCCTGTTGGTTCTGTAGGGTATCCATGAATATGTCTCAGCAGAAATATAAAATCTCCCAAACGCGTATGGTTTCCCATCCCATACAAAGTCACGAGGAGCAGCAAGGGTAACACCGTATCTCATTCCATGGAGGCGCCGCCAATGCATCGATCTCCAACCGGCGGCAGCGACGATGGAGGATTGTAAACCTAGATCAAAAGAAATTTCGCTCGTGCGCACCATCGTTCCTAATCCATCCAGCCTTTCTCTTCTCTTATTATTATATTAAAAACATATTCTGATAAATTTAATTATAAAACTTATATATATTAATAAAAAAAAACATATATATGTATTAGTATTAACAATATTAATTAACCATATTTTTTAAATTTTTTATAATAATATTTAACACTATAATATTTATCAAATTTTTTTTGTGTTTATTAAATTTTTAATTTAATTAAAATATATTAAAACTAAATGATAAATACTAACTACTATTGTTCAAAAATAATTGTAACCATTGTTAAAAATTATTTTTGAAGTATTCTACTCTTAACTTAGAATGATTTTTAACTCCAAAATTCAAAACTATTTTTTCCAAACCATAATAAACAATGCACATGGCTAACCTTTCTACAATATTAATGACCTTTGTTTTTCATGTTTGACGGCTCATTTTTCAAATCCAGTGATTAAAGACCTTTTTCTACTTTTTCCCATTCGTTAGTGTCATGTAAATTAATGACTAGCTTTTTCACCACGAATGGCTCAATTTTCAAGTCCACTAATTACTTGGCCTGTCTTTATTCTTTTTCTTTAGTTGGTGTGTGATAGTCTCCAAGTCTAGCACATGCTTTATATCTTCATAGAGAAGAATATTAACAAGCAGGGTAACTTGTTATATTATATTTTATTTGTTTACTAAAAAATCATCTCTTATCAAATTTTTTTTTTCCCTTTAATAATTAATTAATTTTTTAAAATTTTATTTTATTATGAGAAAATGATTATCTTATTTATCAATTATTTAAATATTTGTTCTATCCTCCAATGGACTAAAGCTATAGTATTAAAAAAAGGTATTATTTCATATTAGTAAAAGAAAAAATTAGAATATATATATATATATATATATATATATATATATATATATATATATATATATATATATATATATATATATATATATATATTCGTGTTAATTTTATTTGGAAATTTAAAAAATTGAATTTTATTAAAAATTGTATTATTAAATTTAGGTAAAAAAACTAAAATATAAAATAATTAGATTACGCCTCAAACTAATAATATATAACTTAATATTTTTTTTTGTAATTTGATAATTTTTATTAGGTCATTTAAAAAGTATATTGTGAGAAGATTGCTTTCGAAATGCTTTTGGACACATTTTTACTGAACTTGTTGGCTAGAAGGTAGTAACAAAAACATTCACAACAAGAAAAGGAAAGTGAAAGACCTCATGCAGATAGCATAAACTAAGCAAAAGAGTCCAATAACCAAAATGTAATCAACTATCATCCTTGATGAACTACATTACCCGAATCTGGGGAAATTGGCCCATTACCAAGTGACGGAGGAGGAGGAAATGCTTCATGCATGTGAACTTCCATATGTGACAATTCTCTTTCCAACCACTCCTTCTTGTCATCAGGGAAATTTTTAGGTCTAAAATGGGCCTCTTAAGGAAATTATAAACTAATAGTGGAAATAATAAAACAAGATTAGATTACATCATCAAATTTTAGAGGGAAAAAAAGAAAAACTATTTTTTCAACTGATCTCACTATAGGTTTGCTCAAATTTCGAGTAGGAACACTCGTTGGATGCATAATAGGATTACTTGTCCAAGGAGTACCCATGTTGCATACTTTGGATGGACCCTACAACCCGAAAAATGAGAAATACATGAAAAACGTGATTGCAATCATGTTTTTTTCATGTATTTCTCATTTTTTGTGTAACAAGGTCCATTGAAAGTATGCAGCATGGGTAATCCTTGGAAGAGGAATTGATTTTTTCATGCAACAAGTACTCCCGTTCAAAATTTGAGTAAAACCTTAGGGAGATAAGTTGAAAATACAAGTTGAAAAAAGTAGTTTTGCTATTTTATTATTTTTTAATCTTTTTACTTTTTTGTCCCAAAAATGGTGAATCACCCTCATGGTTGACATCATAATCTTGAATCCTATTGGTTCTTAATAAAGTTTATTTTAGTTATACATTTTTCTCAGGTTGCCCATTTTAGACCTCAAAATTTCTCTAATGCTTGGATCATTTCTTAACCGTGGCAGAGAGAGACGAACTTATCCATCATGTGACATTGGTTGTGCTGAAGGTGGTTCATGAATACTATCACCTTGTTGCATTAATCATGCTTATCTCGAGCTATTTATCCACTAGTAAGGTAACCCACCGAATCTGAGCTTCTAGAGAATCAAATGGAGGAGGTAAATCAACTCTACCTGGTGAATTAGTGCGCTACTAGTCTACCTCTTTGCAATTATCCATGAATTCCACATGAACAATGCCCTGGCCCCAAGGTCTTGTGCCCCTATGGGAACGTCCTTACTAATGTGGCATCCAACCCTAACATACTTGCCTAAGAATATCTCGTGGATACTTACACCAGAAATACCCACATTTCGGGGTAACCCAAAAAAAACACCAACATATAAAAATCCATGCTGGTCAAAAGAATAGCCACCCTAATGAAAATGACCACCTTCAGACCCCCAAACAAGGTGAAATGCATGTTGTCCCTTGAAAAACCCCCATAACCTGAGGCTCAACCACCACCAGACATCTTTTAACTTTTGGCAACATCCAAATCCCTCGACCTAAAAGATCCACCCTAAGACGTCAAAACCACCACTCTACTAGGTCACGAAAGATGAATTAGTAATGAGAGGATTAACATACACCATAGAGTAGTTTCCACCACCTCTGACGAACTATATAAAAAACATTGAGAGCCCAACGAGTCCCTCACCAAAGACAATACTAGACCACCCATTAAACAACACGTCAATAATAGATGCAACCAGGCTTAAAAAATTTACCCATGAGAAGGAATTATCAGAGACTATGATAGGAAATTAAATAGTGATCTCCCCTATTTGGAGTCTAGCACTCTGAAACTCTAGAATCTTGGCCTCTTCCTAAATAGGTCATGATGAACCCGAGTCCTAAACTATTGTACCCTATTCCACCGCTAATACAGATGCCATACCATACTCGTTATAATTACTAAACAATTTAGAAATATTGGAGTGAGGGGAAGAGGATTGCTGAGATGGATAGTGATCATGCAAACATAAATATGAAATTCCCACCACAATCTTACTATCCATCCCCTGAAACCAAAAACATAAACATAAAACCATGAAACCACCAAATATTCTCAAACAACACTCTAGAACCATTAGCTCCTACTCACCAACGAAGTCTTCCTTGACACACCTTGTCATGTTGGATGTTGAGTGTGGGAGGAATTTAATACCTCTCCATGTGCCTCAAATTTGTCTTTTACCACCCTTATTGGGAATATATAAATTAAAAATACTTAAAATAGTAATCTCCATAACTTTGAAACTATAATAACATTAAAAAATTATATTAATAATTTTTTATTCATTTATTATAACTGTGAAGATATCCCTAATTCATTAAATTAAAATAACTCAATTATTTAATGTAACATCTCTTGGGTAATCTCATGGGTTTGGGCCTCTTTTTCGGTCTGTAGATGAGAACCTTATTGTCTTCAAGTATGCGTTGCAAGGGTTCTCGTTTCGTTCCTCATCTAGTTTCATTATTCATGATCTGTCCAGTCCTTTTCCTGTGTGTCTATTTGTTACAATGCTCATGCCTCAAGACATAGGATGAGCAGTCAGATCAGAGGTACTAGTAACATTGGGCATAAAATGATTCACCATTTTTCTTATGATAATATGGCCTATGTTTTTGACGTTGACCCCCTCGAAGTGAGATGGGAGTTACTAGTCCTGAAGAACAAGGAAGTTGGGAACCATCCCTATTTTTTAGACTCATAATTAGTGGGTGAGGATTATGAATGAATAATATCTCCTGGTATATTTCAGAGAAGGGGGTTGCGGTTCCTGAGTTCTTTGACCCTCAATTAACAAATGACGACTCTTTTGTGCCTCATCTTCAAAGATAAATAGGTTGAAAATTATAATTTATTCTCTTCCTTGGAAGATATTAAGTGAAAGCTTCTTAATATGAGATTTTTTTTGGATAATTTTTATTCCGATATAAAAAATATGGAGGGCTTCCTTGTTAGTGATTTATCTTCTGGAGATCTTACTGATCCTCCAACCAACGATGGTGTTCATACTCCTTCTTTGATCTCTTCATACCATGATTAGTAAGTTGGTTTCAACTCTTTTTTATAGTTTCACTTGGTTCTGTGGCTTCTGGGAAACACTCTAGATGATGGTTTTGGTGTATTTTACATCAAGCATGTTAT
This sequence comes from Pinus albicaulis, assembly GCA_034641835.2. Taxonomy (NCBI): domain Eukaryota; kingdom Viridiplantae; phylum Streptophyta; class Pinopsida; order Pinales; family Pinaceae; genus Pinus; species Pinus albicaulis. The sequence continues at coordinate 411,800,216 of CM076584.1, read as the reverse complement.
GGGCATGTTCTTGCGAATTCTTATTTTTGGTGCCTTTTATTTACGACGTGGTGGACTCGTTATTATCTCTACCATTTTGTGCGGTTGTTGGAGTTGTTCTTCAGTGAATTTTCTTATGCATGGTGTAATGGTACTGGGTTCTATGGTTTTTGGAGGTTGTTTAGGAATTTCAACGTTTCTTAGTTGGTGGAGAACCGAGCTCATTTTTGTGTTCTAGCATACAATGCCAATGGACTATTAAATGTTTGTGGTTGGGGCTCTTTACCTGTTGATGCTCTCCTTTACATCGAAATGGATTGAGATTCTTGTATTTGGCTTTCTTATGGGACTTTGGTATATATTCCATATCTCTATATTTGTAGTATACATAGGAGAGGATAATATGGGGTACATAGGAGGGTACCCAATGGCATAATGTGATGTAAAAAAAATGGACCACAATTAGTTATCATAGTAAATAAGGCTCGCAAGTGGTTACCCACATTAATAATGATTGTAATTGGTTGACCCTAATTATAAAGGGACCACAATTAGTTAGTTTAGTTAAGGATAATGAATAAATGAGCGATAGCTAACAAATAAATTGGTTAACCCTCATTATGGAAAGGACCACAATTAGTTAGGAAATAATTTGATGTTAATGAAATAGGCTCATGGTATTGGATGTATGGTATTGAGGGATCATGGTATTACTCATGGTATTGTATGTATGAAGCCTATATAGAGACTAACAACTCTCCATTGGAGATATGTCAAGTATTGTTCTGTATTGATAAGCATATGGCTTGTGGAGTGTTCTTCTTCCTTAAAATGATTGTATGGTATTACTTTATGTCAAGGGTTTCTATTAATAAATATTTGAACCATATATATAGATATATATATATATATATATATTCTTGGATAGTTCTTGTATTCATATTATTAAAGGTTTCAATCTATTTGCGAGTATATTACAAGTCGTATCAGAGCTTTTTTCTGGGAAAACTGGGAATATTTTTGTCCTTTTGCACATTTTGTTTTTGGGAATATAGTGGGCAACGAGTATGAAGATCATATATAGAAATTTTTGTGTAGAATATTCTGATTTCCTCTCTAAAAAACACTAGAATTAAAATACAAAATCATCTAAATTGGAGCCCAGATAAAGGAGATCTCGCTGATTTAAAATCAACTATTTTTTAGAATTTTTGCTTGACAGAAAATTGTGGGTGATAAATTTCAGGTCAATTTTAGGAGACTTGGTGTGGTATTTTTAGAAAATAATTACAGAGATGAATTCCTCTCGATAAAATACCCAATTAAAAAAAAAATTATGAATCGAATTCCAGATGGAGGAAATCTTGCTGATTTAAAATCAGCTATATTTTCAAAAACAAATTGTGAGGACAGGAAACTTGTAGCGTAGATTTGAGTTCGTAGACTATTGTGATTGTGATTTTGGTAACATTAGAATATTTAGAGTACTTTTTCCATTTCCAAAAACAGGATATAGTAAAAATTTCGAGCTATATTGGCCAAGTTGTGACCATTCTAAATTTTCTGACCAAAAGTAATTGATATTTTTTTTCAAAAATCTCACTCTATTTTAGAGGTTCTAGAAACGTGATTTTTACATGAAAATATGATGGTCCTAATAATGAAGGATACATAAAAGTGAAAAAGTCACAATATTCAACACTTTTTCAAGCTTTAGCATGGATCAGTCTCATAGATGAGGTTCTCATATGGTGGATCTCAATTAACTATAAGTAGATGATGACACTTTCCGAGGAAGAATTTGAAAAATTCATTTTGAGAAAATGGTCTCATGCTAGAAAGTAAGATAATGAGAAACATAAAAGGGTTATTTTATGTTTATACCTCCGTATTATGAGTTCATGGATATATTCACTAGGAAAAGGCCAGTGTTTCTATTAACCCTAGTTGAAAGCATAATCTCATCAATATCAATTTTGGCCAAAACATTGACAGTTCCTCCACAACACATTGAAAACACACAATTTTATGGTGCACACATTCAAATATTTAAGGACTTGAAGGTTACCATGGATGAGTGTGTGTTAAAATTAAACTTTTATGCTTTAGATATGGAAGAGTAAGATTTTGTTTTGGGATATTATTAGATGGACTCAGTTGGTACATTCAATGTTAATGTAAAAAGGAAAATTTTGGAGCTATGGTACAAAAAGAAGAAAATTATCTTGCAGGGAATTTCCATTAATAGATAGGTAGAGACCGAGAAGGCACATATAGGAAGCTCTATAGGCACTGACACATCAGATGATGATTCCTTGGTTGTAGAAATAATAGAAGATAAGCTAGCATAGAAACTAAAGCAGACACTACAAAAGGAACCAAACCCCACTCAAGCACAATCAGAAGGGGAATTGAAGAATGAAACATAGTCAATTAAGGACTATGCATATCACCACCCACACCATCCAAGAATAATCCAATAAGAAAGGAAACAACCATCAAGATGGAACTCGATCAACAACAAGGATGAATGAACTTGGAGGACACACAAAGAGGCACACTAAAACACATCAACACATGGGAACCACAAGAAACAAATTCTGTCTCAAGTGAGAAAAGTCATTGCTAGACCAAGTATTCACCTTTATCTTGGATGGATAGATGCACATGTAGTGGACTAATATTTTGAGTAGATCTTATTATTTGTGTTCTTATCAATTTTTGGGGATGAAACATGCTTTAAGGGGGGTGGAATATAGTATACCTAGGGGAGGATAATATGGGGTACATAGGGTGGTACACAATTCCATTATGTGATGTAAAAAAAGGGGACCATAATTAGTTAGTTTAGTTCAGGATAATGAATAAACGATCCATAGATAATAAGTAAAGTGGTTAACTAATTGCATTATAGAAGGGACCACAATTAGTTAGGAAATAATGTGATGTAAATAAAATAATCTCATGGTATTAGATGTATGGTATTGAGGGCTCATGGCATTACACATGGTATTGTATATATGAAGCTTATATAGAGGCTAGATACTCTACATTGGAGATGTTTCTGAGTATTGCTTTGTATTGAAAAGTATATGTATTGTGGAGTGTTCTCCTTCTTTAAGGAGTGATTGTATGGTGTTAACCTACCTCAAGGGTTTCTATTAATAAATATCTAAAGCGTTTTTATATATTCATTGATCAGTCTTGGATTTATATTATCAAAAGTTTCAATCAAAGTTTTATATAGAAATAATTTATATCTTTATTAATAGAAATACTTGAGGTAGGGTAGCACCATATAATCACTCCTTAAGGAATGAGAACACTCCACAAGCCATATTCTTGTCAATACAAAAAAATACTTGACACATCTCCAATGGAGAGTATCTAGATTCTATATAGGCTTCATAAATAAAATACCATGAGCCCTCAATACCATACATCCAATACCATGAGATTATTTTATTTACCTCACATTATTTACTAACTAATTGTGGTCCCTTCCATAATGCAAGTTAGCCACTTTATTTATTATCTATAGAACATTTATTCATTATCCTTAACTAAACTAAATAATTGTGGTCCCCCTTTTTTACATCACATTATGGCCTTGGGTACCCCTCTATGCACCCTATATTATCCTTACCTAAGTATACTACATTATTACAATTATTTTGTATGGATAAAGGTTGTTATGTATTTCCAATATTTTGATGGTGTTTTCTTTGCTCTAGTAATAAGATTGACACGATAATTGAGCCTCGTATCATGGTTTTGATTGAGAACTTAAATATTTTATGTTTATGTAGATGATATTTTTTATTGTTGGAAAGTTTTGAATAATTAGGCCGATAGGCCTTCTCTTATGAAAGAGATGCAGTTTTTGATCGTCAACATATTCATTCTGCTATTGACACCTATTCTCTGACTAACACATGTTTTCCAACTGACATCTGTTGGCAAAAACCCTTATTCTTGTCCTGAAGTAACAAACGTCGACCTGCTGTTGCAGAAATTATTCATCAATCTCCGCATGGTGCGCCTGCATCAATAGAAATGCCCAAGGCTTGCGGCCACCTCCACTCTTTGTCCTCAACTAACCGGAATCCCCACAAAATTTCTTTGGTGCGCAAGCTCGAACCTCGACCGGCCGTTGCGGAGAAATGTGCCTACAGTGCGGCCGAAAATGCTGGTGAATAATTGCAAGCTTCCACCTGCCATGCTCTCAGAAACCCAATTTCGAGTTCTCCATATTCCAATTTCCTTCCACCTGTAGCTGAAGAGAACAAGGTTCTTCTCAACAGACACCACATTCTTTCACTTTGCTGAAAAAACATTTCTCCTCCCAAAACCGCCTTGGACTCTACTTGTGTAGTTGCGTGCAGGTTACTATACTCATGCAGTTGCGTGGAGGTTCCGGGTAATCCCATTTGGTCATTGCTATTATTATTTCAGGTTCCATTTCGTTTCTGCATGAATTTTTCTGAACGAAATGACAAAATTTGTTTTCAGTTTGAAGGTTGAATGCAAACTTTGCTTTTGATGTCCCATTCCCAGCTTTTGCAAATTCCATTGCCTAAGAGGGCCAAATGTAAATGTGGACCGTATTCTATTTTTAAACAAATTGTTATACCTTAGAAGTTTAAAATCTTGTAAGTATGCTTTGTACTTTGTTTTCAATAGATTTGTTTCGAGTATTAGTCTCAAATGTAGCTCTGGTTCGTATCTCTAACTTCTTTTCCAAAATTAAATTGTTAGGAAGACCCATATTGAACTTGGGATTATATCATGTTTCAGCGAGAAAAATGCAATTTAGAATTGGAAATTTTATACAACCTTGTTGTAAGCAATACGATAACCCTTTGTAACACCTACTCTGCCATTTGCTGAAGAATGGACCTTTAGAGACTCCCATGCAACCAAGATATAAAAGAGATGATAATGGACACCTTGCCTCAAGTCTCTACTGGGCCTAGAAAATTTTTATGGCGGTTGCATTATTTAGCATTGAAAAGCTTACAGTTGTATAAAATTCCTCAACCCAATTTACAAAATCCAAGACAAAATCATTCTACATACCACCCTAATTGAATGACAAGTTATCGTTTTTGGTAACAAACGAATTCCATCGTAGAACTCAACAGCTTTACAACTAATATCTTGATACAACCCTACAATCCTTCAATAAAGAGTACTAAATTTATTTGCAAGATTATATCCCTTTCAACCAATAATTTTGTATGTAGAATAAAATGTTAACACAGATTTCATTTCCTGTTGCGTTCATGCAACCAGGATATAAAAGAGATGATAATGGACACCCTGCCTCAAGTCTCTACTGGGCCTGAATTTTTTTTATGGCAGCTCCATTATTTAGCATTGCAAAGCTTACAGTTGTATAACATTCCTCAACCCAGTTTACAAAATCTAGGACAAAACCATTCTACATCCCACCCTAATTGAATGACAGGTTATCTTTTTTGGTAACAAACGAATTCCATTGTAGAACTCAACAGCTTTAAAACTAATATCTTGATACAACCCTACAATCCTCCAATAAAGAGTACTGAATTTATTTGCAAGATTATATCCCTTTCAACCAACAATTTGCTATGTAGAATCAAATGTTAACATAGATTGCATTTCCTGTTGCAGTCATTTTTCTTACTGAACAACCTTTCTAAAACCGAGTTAGCTTAGAGTTCAAGACTTGTTCAGGTGAAAACGTACAAAGCATTATTCCCCTTATTTCATATTTGAAACTTTTAATGACTATATTTTCAATTTTGCACCCATATATTAACTGATTATGCTAATCATCATTACATATGTATGGTAGGATTATGTACAAAAAATAAGAGTCTTGAGGAGAGTCTAGAACATTGGTATGCTAATGGAAGACTTACATGATCATTCAGTCTGTGTAGATTCTTCACATTAATAATCTTAAATTTATTGTTTTCTTGTCAAATCTATTTTCATTCACTTTTGTTAGTTCTGTTGCCTAATTTTTAGATACGAAAATCCATCCTCGAGCAGAAGCTTGCTTTTGATCAGATTTGGCAGTGTTTAATTCATCTGGAATCTCTTTCTCACAATAATTCGGATCATGCAAATTTTATGTAGTCTCTATGTGTTGTTCATGAATTTTAGAAGTTCTGTTTTATCCTTATTCATTTAATGCATCTAGGTTAAATACATACCTTTCTGTCATTAATAAATATGGTATTAGCATGGATATATGGATTTTTGGAATACTCTACTATATTTGCGAATGTAATTGCAGTGTTATATATAATATTGTGTGAGATGACTAAGAAGTATCATATTTACTGTAATCAGGCTTGAGCACAAGAGAGTTGTTCATGGAAATGTGAATGTAAATATACAGGATGCGAACAAAACTCAACCCATATATTATCAGTTAAACCATAGTCACCAAAAGCTACTTTCACATTGCACAATAATTTGTATTCAAGAACCCTCCAAAGATATCCATTGCTCTTCTGTTTATGGAATTCATAAATATAGGCACATAACACGTTGAGTTTTAGCATTCAGATAAGAAGTTGAATTGAGATCAAGATCTCCTAACTGGAGAGGCATGTAGTGTGTCACCATTCTTTACTGACATTTTTATTGGATGTATGTCATCATAATAGTTATTTTAACTTTTTGCAGTATTGGGTGCTGAACAATAGGATGTGATGTTTTCTCTTTCTATGCCTATTTGTTTATGATAGTCTTCGTGTATGATGCTTTACTGATTTGTGACTATCCCAGCATGGCAATCAAATGCTAACACTTAGCATGTTGTCCATCAAAAGCATTCCCAGTTACAAAAGTGATTCAGTTATATTGCATGTTGTCCATCAAAAGAATTCCCAGTTACAGAAAGGATTCAGTTAGATTGATGTGTGGTGTCATGAGTGGAAAGTAAAAATAAAAATTGACGATTGGTTCTGTATTTCTGTATTTGTTGTGGTCAAACGCTTAAAGGACGTGGCTATCAACAGGAGGAATTTTAGTGAAAGCTAGGTCCACTTTTGACATCTGTGGAAATCCTACTGTTGAGGTATGTCATGGGTTCAGTCCTTCATACTCGTTTATATGTAGCTCCAATGCTGGTAAATCAGTATTTTTTTGTTGATTTGTTGAAAATATGATGCTGGTATTAGCAGTTTGTATTTAGATTGGAACCATGGGAATGGATTAATATTCTGTCTACCCCATTAAGGGTTCACTGATGAACAGGGTTCTGGTATTTATAGTGTTGATGGAATTGTTGTGTTTCTGATGTTGGTTTTTGTTGTTATGGCTTAGATTCAATTGAAATGTTGTTTTTCGCATTTGTTAATAACCATACAGTGGTTTGGGGGTTTTAATACATAGCCTAAGGTTTTTTGTTTAAACCTCTGTAAATATATCCATCCCAGATTTCTATGAGTCCATTAAGCCAGTGTTGATTCTTTAAAATGTCTATGGAATCAATTTGTTGTGTAGATTGACAATGCCACCCATTGATACCTAATTGAAGAGTTTTTGATTTAAGCCCTTGTAAATCTATCTGTGCCAGATTCCTTGAAGAGTCCACTTGTTCGCATCTCAACTCTTTATGATCTTTCTGATGTCCATCTGTTGTGTAGATTAATAGTGGAACCCAATTACCTACAGCGTAACACTTCCTCCTAGAGTTTTATAATTAAAAAAACCACAATGTTCCAGGAAATTTCATAATTAAGATATTTAGTGACACAGATAAAATCTCGCATTAGATTAAAGTCTAGTCAAATTTGATTGTTGATTTATATAAACTGAGAAAATGCTCCACATGAACACGAACCTGATTGGTTTGTTGCACATTCAATGTGATTATATCATAACCCTTATGCCTGGTGTGGAACTAATGAGCCCAAGATAGAATTCCCAGCCTGCAGCAAAGCTATTGTGCCCAATATGAGAAAGTATTCTCTTGGTGGGCCCTTCCTGCTTTCCATGGAACTTATAGCATACATCTTACCTTCCAGACATATTCTAATATCTGTGATATTGAAGCTAAACCCATAGCCTTATTGTTGTATCAATTTTACACATGTTTGTTTCCTGGCTTTTCTATAGTTTCACATGGTATCGTAGTCATTGTTGTGGCTAGAAATTTCCTATCTGCCATTTACTTGTAGGATTACTGTGCATTCATTTGATGGAAACATGTTTGATATCTCAAAATGCCCCTTTCTATCTTTTATTTATTCTATATAGCTTGGATAACTCTGTGAGAATCAGTTTAGAGCCAAGTATTCAGATTCACATTCTTAGTTTACTGTATAAACATGTATGATTATGCAAAATCATTCATAGAAACTATTTCTTTCAGCTAAGTTGATCAATCATATGAGCTTCATTATTGAAGAATCGTTTTCTCTCTTTTAACTTAGAAATCTGAGCTATGAAAGCAGGTTGAAACCCTGTAAATACATTTATTTGGATATATCGTTCTCAACCAAAGTAGAATGCTTTTGACGATTGGTTCTGTATTTCTCTATAGTTGTTAGACATTTTCATGTTGCCATAACCATTTTAGTTTCATTCCTCTTGGTCAGAGAAATTGATCCTTCACTTTTTTTTTTCTTTTTGGACCTTGAGATCGTAAGTCTCATGACTCTCTACAACCATGTTCTTACCATGATTTGGGAGATACACACCAGCTGTTCTGAGAATCCCTAAATGATCTCAGGCACAAATGCTCTGGTCATACTTCAAACCATCCTCTCTCTTAAATTCAGATCCAAACTTCTCAAGCAAGAGCGTGAATGGTGAAAAATCATTTTCTTATCTTTGCATGCCCAACTCCTATTGGTGTTGGCCCATTGCAATAGCATCACACAAACTTCTGTCTTAGAAAACTAAGCATTTCAGATTTGAAGGCACAGTGACATGGTAGTCTTTATAGAGAATTGAATAAGAGCACATATATGTTTCATTGTCATTAAATATTATAACTTTTATGTCCATCAAGTTAGGATTAAAAATTAAGACGTTGGATTTATGATGTATATATAATTGATTTTGTCTTGAAACCTGAATTTAGTGAATATCTAAATTTTAAAATGAATTGAAATACGAATATGTGGTGGCATTGATTTTATTCTCTAACATTTTTGTGATTTATTGTGAGAATATTTTTTAGCATTCAGAAGTTGTTTCATAGCCAATTGAATCTTTTTATTACCATGGATTTGGCAATGGTTTTTAGCTTTCTTAAGCATATGGTGTCTAATGATTAAAAAATGTAGACCACTTGACTGAATTTCTGACCAATTTGCAGACACCCATTTTATGCCATATCAGCTTGCTGGCATGCATGTTTCAGAGCTCTATGCCTTGTTAGGCATCTTGAGCTAAAGGGAGCTGAACTGCTACAAAGGTCCGATCCCTCAACCCTTTTTATCTTTGCATCTGAGATTTGAACCTGACATGATAGCTTACAGTAGATGTGAGTATATCTTCTCTTCTAGACAAGGCAAGCTTGATGGGATTTCTTGGCAATAACAGAGCTGCATTGGACTACTATATATCCATAAAAAATGAGGCATACATTGGAACATATTTTGGGAACATGGACAAGATGGTAGCTGCAATGAGAGCTTTGAGTGGGCGACCAAACACAATTTTTCTCAACAGGAGAGCTTTTGCAGAAGTTGTTTCTCAAGGTCTCAATGGAGTGAGGCTGGCATATTATTTGTGGGAGGCTCACAGGGATGCTTTAGTTGATGGAAGAGGATTTTCTCTACTCGATTGCTTTTGCATGTCCAACATTACAGATTCACATTAATTGTGATGATAATTTAGTTATATGCTATCTCCATATTTCATGCTTTCATAAATCTGATTTCATCTTTGGAGTGGATCTTCGACATGGGATATTTCTGTTCTTTTTTTAAAGTTTGTTGCCAGATTTTTACATTGATTTTGTTAGTTGCAGAGGGGAAGGGAACCACAACATATAAAAATTATGTTGCTTCTGATAATTTTCTGATCATTTTGCAGCAAAGGAATATAAATTTTTAGTGCTACCACTTTATTCAATTTATGTTTTCTGATGGTCTATAAATTTTTACTACACCGTCTTATCCATCTGGGTCAGGTGTGTAAGTAACAACAAATTTTAGCCTGTTACCTATTTCTAAATGAAATAGAGTTTCTGAATAGAATACCACTTTGTCTTGTCGATTATGCTATGTCTTAGGCATAAACACCTTCCATTCAGTCTGTGTGTGTATAATGTCAAATTAATACCATGTTTTAAGCTTTGACAACATTGGGATGGATAATCTTATATGCTACAAAACATTTGTGCAAAAATCTACAAAATCTCCTTCATCTCAAAAACTACAAGTACTTCAAATTAATAATTCACAAACAATACTCCTATTGGCCTCTCTTTGCACCTTCCGAGACAACTGCTAGTTAAAATCTATATGAAATTTACTATGCCAAAATCACTTATGTAATATTTAGTTTTTTGGAATACTATATAATGTTGGTTCTGATATTAAAAAAAAACTATAAACATTCACATTACATAATGTTGGTTCTGATATTAAAAAAAAACTATAAACATTCACATTACATAGTAAGTGTGATCGCAAACATACAAATTAAATCATGACAAATGATCCAAGAAATACATATATTTATCATTGTTGGTGGTTTACTTATTTCATTAATTAGGTATAGATCATTCATTAATTTGAAATTAACTTGATTTGTAATTTCCTCTATCCTTCATGTTTTGTCGTTGTGATTAAGAAGGAGTATGTGTTATTTTTGTATTATATTTAAATGTAATATAATAATTTAATAATGTAGGTATCATAAAAAAATAAATTTTTATCGATATTTTTATTATAAGGTTATATAAAATAGAGTAATTTAATATTGTATTATTAATATTTTAAAGATTCTATAATTTATGATTTTTAAATAGAATTAGTTTTTAAATAACATTTGAAAATAAAATTATTTTAGGGGTAATTTAATTGATTAAAGTAACGTGAGTTTTGAGAAAACCAAAAAATCCAAGATTTAAATTTCTTAGTTATAACTCAGTTTACTGAGAAAAAAACGTTGTGACTCGGTTTACGAAGAAGAAGACATTTTGTAAACCACTCGATATTTAATAATAACTACATGTTCGACGAACTACTAAGTTTCTCGAAACATAAACTAAATATATTTAAGTAAAATCATATCTTTGAGTTATATTAAAAATATTTATGGTGATATTTTTGTTAATAAACCATATGCTTTATATTGTTTTTAGTTCATGACAACAAAAGCGCATAAATTTCTTAAATTAACAAATTAATTTTATGATAATGATTTTAGTATTTTTAATATCACTGTTATTTTAGTTAATTTAAATTATATTTTAGTTAGTTTTTAGTTTATTAGTTGTTTAATAAACTTTGAAATAATATATATAAAAGATGTGATATTATTAAACAATATTACAAATATAAAATATTGAGCAAAAATGTTTTTTCCATTTTCAAAGTTATCAAAATAATTATAACTATAATAATATAGAGAAAAACAAAGTGGTGGCTAAATAAGGAAATATTTGACTGCTTGATTAAAATGTATTCCCAAGAAAAAATGATTTGGCCGTAGTCAAATTTAGCAAAAAAATTATAACCAGAGAAAAACAAAGCGATGACTAAATAATGAAATGTTGGACTTCTTGATGAAAATTTATTCTCAAGGAAATCTAGGTGATAATTAATATAATAGAGAAGGTATAGGAAAATTTCGAGGTTGATTTATATAGAAGTATATGTATATTAATATTTGAAATAGATAATGCAATCAATTAGTAATTAATTAAATTGATGAACATATAAGAGGTGAATAGACTCTTGATGTAAGAGATGACCAAGGAAAGGATTTGACTTGAAAAAATTGTTTAAAATAGAAAAGTCACATATTGAAAAGATAATTTTAACAATTTGTTTTTCTCTATAAGATATAGGCTAAGTTGAGATTTACCTTTAATTACTTCACATTGTTGTAGTATCATGGAAATGTAGAAGTGACTAATGATGAAGTCCAAGGTAGAGAGATAAGTGTGTCAAAAGACAAGATTACTACATGAAGCACAAGCAATTACACCTTAATATGGAAAGAATAATATTTAATTTATTGATTCAAATTTATTTTGATTGTTGGTAGATTTATCCATGCTTTAAGGTGTAAATAACTCTCTGAATATGAGGACAAATTAGTACATTTTTATGACCTTAGAAATGTCCAAGAACTATAATTTATTTTTCTACTATGCACTAGTTAATATAAAAAATGACCTCATACTATATTTGAGTCACATCAATTGCTTCCATAAGATTTATATTTGAGAATATATTTTTGTTATAAAAACCTCCCTCCCACAAAACATCCCCCAATTAGCATAACTCACAATACATTTAATATATGGAATTATATTTGAACACCCACCCATAATTATGGCTTCTTGAAGACCAAGCATAGCATAAAGTTTTACTCACTTGACTTCTATCAATGGATTCATTAAAAGTATCAAATTTGCTTTTGACAATGAATTTATCAAAATATCAACAATATAAGTATCTATCATGCAATAAGTAAGAGACACTTTCTCCTCTACCAATTGTATCAATGATGTATCTGAAGCTCCAAATGCTTAATTTTATTTTGAGCAATAGGATTATCATCTAGTTTTAGTACACTTTGATTATCACAATATACTATACTGAATTCCTAAATAAGAAATTTGAGCTCACCTATTAGGTTATGAACCAAGGGGGCTTCACTAGGGGAGAAATACCATACCACATGCGTTCATATTGGGGGATATATATTGAGGGGAAAATGACATAATATATTAAGCATATAATAGGGCGTAAATATTTTTATATTGGAAGGTATAAAAAATGGAACTCAAATTTAATGAAAAAATATAAAGGGGTGTAATAAATGTTAATGAAAAAATTGATATCTACTATATCTGGTGTAAGTAGGAGTTTTTTAAATTAGTAAGGTGTATTGGGTTCGTATTGGTAAGGGGATAAATTATGTGATTTTTAGAGGTATTTTATAATATTTAGTCAAATTCAGGTTATTGTTTAATATGCCACGAACACATATGATATGTTATATGTTCATTGCTCGAATCCCCCATGTTATGAAACTACACTACCACTATGCCAACATTAATTACAAAATTATTTTTATGCTCTTTAATTGTGTTGATGGTGTTGTATGCCACCAAAAATGTAAGGGGATCTCACTGATGTAAATTCCCAATTAGACCTCACACTGTTTGGTGTAGGAGTCACATCCGGTCATACGAACAGACCACCATTGGAATGGTTTTCAAATATATGCCTTGGTTATGATGGACAAAAAGAGAACACAATACCTCTTTCGAATAGGAAGAATGTGGGCCTTGTGAGACACCCAATGTAAGGTGTACGAGGGAGACCTACAGTACTGGTAAGGGAAATGAGCCACCAGTTAGAAAAGTAATAGTCCTATCCTAAAGGGTGACCTAGGGGTAAAGAGAAAAACTTGTTGAGTACATGCAAATTAATCCATACAATAAACAATAATCATTAAAATGTAACAACACTCATTCAATAACAACCATAACTAAGCAATGAATTAGTTCATTAACCTATTATGTAGAAAAGAAACATATACCAAAAACATAACCATAATATTTCAACTATATCTATGATACATGTATGAATGAATTCCAACTCATTAAGCTTCTAATTATAAGTGAAATATCCCAAGTACAATGTTACATGAGTGAAACATTGTATCCAATAATGGAACATGAAGCCACAAATTGCTTCTCTAAAGAATAATCTATATCCTATGTAGTACAAGAGAAGAGAATGCTAATCCTCCCAAAAATACATTTATTTGAGTTATGGGGTGCTATTTATAACAAGTGAAATGATATTTAAGTTTCCCCATGACTCTTTGACTTCTATAATTGTTCACATTCTAACATGACTCGTTACATTCCAATTTGCAGCCATTCATATTCCGTGTGTGTCCCTTGGACTTCATTACATAACATTTATTACATAAGATAAATCACAAATGAGTTGATGACTACGTAAGAATAAGAATGTTGGAAACAATGTTAATATTGAGAGCGGGGTGAATCAGTATTGAGGATAATTTTAATTTTATGCCAATTTAATTTTCTTCATTCAAGCATGGAATCCATTATATGAGAGCAACCATTAACCACCATAATATCATCCATATCATAACACAATCATACACATCATGAGCAACATACACATGAACACAGAGGTTTTGCATGGATACCCTTTCGGAAAAAAATACCAAAGATATTTTTGGCTAGGGCCCCCTAGTGTTAAGTTTGAATCAATTTTGTTTATTTTGTTAAAGCGCAGTGCACATGTCAAGGGGCTTTGGGGCTGATCAAAGCTCCTTCTTTTTGTAATAGGAAAAAAGGGTAAAACATGAGGCTTAAACCACAGTTTGAGTCCATGGTTTTTTCGCATCTAAGTTATATAAAAAGGGCATGTAAGATTCAAGTCGAATCAATGAATAATATATGATATATATTTTTTACATGATTTTGGGCAAGTTTTTGTGATAATTCTGAGTAGAGATAGGCTCCTACAGCTCTGTGCGACGAGACCTAAGTCTTGGGTTGTGCGTGAGGACTTTGTGGCTGTGTGCATAAGAGAAATAATTGTAGTCATTGAAGATATGCTATTAAAGAGAATTTTGATGGAAGTACTAGTTTACTCACATGATCTCTGTCTTATGTGATAATGTGTTGATTTTCTTATATATTTGTTGCAGTTTAAGTGATTTGATGCGTATTTGTATGAGTTAATTATATAATCGTAGACCTCTGTAATTGCACAATATTGATGACAGTGTTAAGGGTTTATGTTAAGTGAATATGAATAATAATAGATCTATGTGTTTGCATGAAAAGCATATATGTATTAAGGGTTTTATTGAAGTTAGATCTGAATTGGGTTAAAAATAAATAACACAACACAATATTGATTAGTTCAAATAATAAAGGGTTAGATCCACATCGTATTCCTCCCTTAGGGTGCGGAAACCTAGTTCCAACACCCCCCCATATTGCTTCGAGTGAGACTTTGGTCTGCGAAAGCATATCACTGCCGAAAAGGCCAGTAGTTGGAGAGTTTTTTTGGTTGTGCAGAACACTCTGAACCTAGGTCAGGTCCCCTTAAGCCAAAAAATGGTTTTGTTTCCAAGATCGAGATGTTTTTGAGGGAAAATTGATGTGGTATCTGACTAAGAATGAGTTGCAAGATTGGTTGGATAAAAAGGTGCACGAGTTCTCGATCCAAGAGAACCGAAACCCACGATTATTTGCTGAAAACTAGGAACAAAAATACATTTATACATAAGCATGAAATATTATTTTCTTCCTTTGCTATAGATCTATGCGAGTGGTTGTCTCGGTTTACTGAGACACAGACCTTTTGGAAGGACGATGCGATCACCATGTGTACTCTTGAGTTGGTTTAGCAATTGGAAAAATCTGGCAATAGGATCAACAATATACTATTGGATCGACAACATTCTAGGCAGATTTGTCTATGATTTCTCCATTGATGCCTTTGTGTCCTACTATGAAGCTAAAAGAAGGTTTTTCAAGGGTACATGAGGTAATTTTTTGCGCTTTTTAAAGTTTTGGGTTAAAATACTGTTATGTGGAAAAGGTACTTTGTGCAACAACATTGAGTGAATGTTTCGAAGAGGTCCACCTAGCTCTACGCACAGTGGAAAATTTTATAGAGAAGATCTGGAAGGATATTTTATGTATAGTCCCCTCAAAGGTAGATCTGATAGCGACGATGAATATGAGGGAATAATTTCAAGTTATTATGCGCATGGAGAAGATAATAGCACAACTACACAATAGATCCCATCCACCCAACTCCTAAACCCACCTCAAACTCCACTCCACTCCACTCCACTCCACTCCACCTACACCTCCACCTCGACCAACAGTATTCGATACAACTAACTCTATTAAGATTGAGAGATTTAAGGGTGTCAGGAATGAAGACACCGAGAAATTATGGTTCGTTGTAAAGGCTATGTGGAAGGTGCAATAGATCGTTGATGATGATGTCAAGAAAGTCCAACTTGGTACTGCCTCCCATGAATGTGCGCTAGAATGGTACATGAGGTATTTAATGGCTAATCCAAATATGAGAATATATGATCTCAAGAAAAAATTGAATGAGAAGTTCCAAAAGAAAAAAGTCATATGCACAATGTGTTACCAAATTGAAAGATATCCACCATGAATTAAAGAAAATTGTATGGGAGGTAGATTAGTGGTTAAAACACATTATTAGAGATAGAGGCTTCACCATTAGTGATGATCAACATAAGGAATGGTTTATTGTAATGATGTTGCCACGTCTGCGCCTACCTTTTTCTCAATAGAATATTGCAACCCAAGCTGAGCTTTTGAAATCAAGATGAAATTGGTCTCCTCACCAGTTCAGGAAATGAAAATTGGTGTTCAGCAGATTCAGAGCCAGTTGGCTACCCTACACTTAGAACTGCAAATCTTGCGGAAGGAGAATGGGAATGATGGGCACATAGGAGTATGGTGTGTGTGTTGCAAAGGTGAAGGAAACTACAAGGATAAATGCCCAATATCTACCGACTATCTAGCAGTTGGAGGACCAACTCTGATCAAGTCTAATACAGGAGTAGGAGGGCCAAGTACCCCTATTATATGTTGGACGCTATGTCCGATAATTAGACAACACCCTACAGATTGTTGTCCTAGATTGTAAAAATATATTCAGTCTTCTAAGTAGTTATATTTCACATGTTGTTGATATATAGGCCATGATGATAAGAATTGTCACAGTTTTGACCTATTGATTAAACAAGCTACTTCCAATAGAATATAGTCACAAGGTAGAGGTTGAGATTCACCTGTGTCTCCCTCTAGGCCAAGGGGATTTCAGGGCTGAGGTTGTGGAAGAGGAGGAGGAGTTGTTCGTGGAAGAGGCCAGATTATGTGTTATAATTGTGGAGAAGTTAGCAACTGTGAGAATCAGACGCACCCATCTTATAGGTATTTTCGAAAGTTCAACCATGTAATTTAAGATTTCCCTATGTTGTTTGAGAAAATGCAGGAAAAGAAGACTTAAACGCCTACACTGAATGTTCATATGATGAGGTAAGAGCTGCACAATGAAGAACCTAGCATTAATATTGTGATTAGAAGTGGTGTAAAAACTAGCACAGATCAAGCTAAAGGTAAACAACCTATTACAAATGTTTGGGTTCGGAAAGCACCTGAGAAGAAGGAAGGATTTAGCTTAAAATGAGAGAAGGATGCTTTTATTTAAACTAAGAAGAATTTTATGAACCCCGGTGTGTCAACATCAAAAGCACCACGTAAGCATGTTGTGAATGTCATAGATGAGACTGATCCAGTTGAGTTGAAAGTGTTCTTAAAGGATTGTATCAAGTTGTTGCACAATAAGAAGGTGGTTGAAAACATTAAAACCTTAATTGATAACTACATTGAGAAAGATCAGAAATATAAACCTTAGGCACAACAAAGGGTTGTCAACAAAATACACAAGAATGAAACAAGAACTAGACAAGAGATGCACTTAACTGCTCAAATATGAGACTTTGAGAGAGATAAAGTTACCCTCGATATGGGCTCTGATGCAAATGTCTTACCTAAACAGACATGGCAGAAAATGGGAGAACCTAAGCCGGAATGGTATTCAATTCAACTGTGCATGGCTAACCAGCAGAATATTATCCCAATGGGAAGACTCTCTAGGATAGTAATCGACATTGAAGGAGTCAAGGTGTTTTCTAATTTTGAGGTCAATGAAATTGTTAATGATGAAAACCTGTATCCTACACTGGTAGGTCTAGACTGGGCTTTTGGCATAGATGCTATTATTAACCTCAAGCGTAGGATCATGGTGTTTGAGAACAATGGGACAAGGGTTGTGGTCCCCCTGGACCGTACAGAAGGAGCAAGGTATACAGGACTGGTGCACGATGAGTATGTAGAGGACGATATTGACCATGTCTATAGGTTAACTGTGAACGATGAGGGTTGGATTAATCCCATGAAAAATGGTTGGCTTATTTGGGAAAAATATAGTTCATGCTTATCAGACTCAGATGAAGAATTGGAACACTGGAAGAACCGCTTACATGAAGTATTGACACAATGATGTAATCATGTAACGTGATCTCTGTGTTGTATATCCTTTGAGATACGTGACTTACCCCACTATGATGGTATAGGAGATGTCAATCTATTTTTAGCTGCATTTTAAATGGATGTTCTAGAAGAACAATATTTTCGCACACTTAGTCTAGATTTGCGCTCAATCCCAACACGCTGGTGGGGAACCCACAAGGAAAATATTGCTAATTGGAAGGAATTTCATAGAATGCTACGACTATGATTCGGAAGCCCCAATACCAAAATGAAAGAAAAATATTTAGGCACATATGATCCCATCAATAGTTATCACATTGGACAATAGTTTGG
Source organism: Pinus albicaulis (assembly GCA_034641835.2). Taxonomy (NCBI): domain Eukaryota; kingdom Viridiplantae; phylum Streptophyta; class Pinopsida; order Pinales; family Pinaceae; genus Pinus; species Pinus albicaulis. Next base: position 411,781,609 of record CM076584.1, on the reverse strand, counting down.
GGAGAAGAGTCGTAGCCAGAGTGGGTTCACATATTCATTCATACTTTTGAAACAATACCAATTAACTAATACTTGGAGACTGAGTTGTGACATGGTATTGTTGACTGGTCTACGTTGAAAGAAAGCTTTATTTTAACTTTCATCTTTGAAAGTGGATTCCACTGCATTAATGAGGCATTACAAGAGATTAGAGACGTTATTTTTGACATACCAAGGGAACCGCTAGTATAGGCCCTACCAGACTGGAATGCACAGATGAACGAGGCAGTTGAGTGTCAAAATGTGATTGCTGAAGAAAATGATGAGGATCCTAAGAACACTAAAATCCATGAGTTTGAAGGAAAAAACATAGTCACTAGACCTGAGATTGAATTTCCAGATGTTACTAAACCCGTTAAGACTAGAAAAATTAATATTGGCATAGAATAGTAGCCTAATTTTTCCAATATATGAGATTACTGGGCCGAAGATACCATGGGAATGATTACAAAACTCCTTTCTAAATATCAGGAGTTTTTCCCCACTAAATTTTTTGAACTAAAGGGGATTATTGGAGATATTGGAGTGTTGAGGATCACTTTAAAACTAGATGATAGGCCCATTAAGAAGCACCCTTACAGGTTGAATCCAAAGTATAAGAAAAAGGTCAAGGAAGAGTTGGAAAATATGGTTTTTGTAGGAATTATTGAGCCAGTGGAGGAATCAGATTGGGTAAGTCCCATGGTGGTTCAAGAAAAGAAGACAAAAGGTGAAAATAGGATCTGTGTAGACCTACACAATTTGAATGATGCATGTGTACATGATCCTTTTCTGACTCCATTCTCATATGAAGTCTTAAACAACATCAGAGGACAATAAGCCTATTCATTTACTAATGGATTTTCGGGATATCACCAAATCAAGATCGCACCAAAATACCAAAGCAAGGCTACCTTGGCCACATAATGGGGTTCGTTCCAATATACTATGATGCCATTTGGGTTAAAGAATGTGCCAACCATATTTTCGCACATAGTAATTGCTACTTTCAAATATTATATACATAAGTTCTTGTAAGTGTACTTTTATGATTGACTAATTTTGGGCTACTGAAGAAATATGTCTCGAGCCTGCGCTTAATGCTCAATACTTGTCAAAGGTATCAGATTTCTTTGAATTTGAAGAAGTGTGTGTTATGCATTCCTTTTGGTATTTTTCTGGGACATATTGTCTGTAAGCATGGGTTGAGGGTCGATCCAGCTAAAATTTTTGTCATTATTAATTTGGATCCTCCTACGAGTGTGAAGCAATTGCGCTCGATATTGGGACATACTGGATATTATCAGAAGTTTATTCAATATTATGCACAGATCACTGTGTCGATGGAGAATTTGTTGAAGAAGGAAGCCATGTTCTGCTGGGACGAGGACTATCAGAAGAGTCTAGATATACTTAAGTAAAAGATGGTGATTGCACCTATCTTGGTATTACCAGATTGGTTGAAGGAATTTGATGTACACGTTGATCCTTTGTGTAGTATGTTATGAGTTGTATTAGCGCAGTCAGGTCTTGATAAATTGATCATCCGATTGCATTTGAAATTTGGAAGCTGTCGAATTCTGAGCACAATTATTCAACCACAGAAAATTTAGTCGAAGAAGCCCAAAGCGTTGCCATGCAGAGTGTCGAGGCCATCCAGCCTCTGCAATAATCCATCTAGGCACTTAGAGCCGAGATGCAAGAATCAAGGCCAAAGTGACTTGAGAGCGAGTCATGATTTTGTGTTAGGGGCTTGTTGGGATAGGGTCCCCTAGGGTTAAGTTCGAATCAATTTTGTTTATTTTGTTAAATCACAACACGCAGGTCAAGCGGATTTGGGGCAGGTCAAAGCTCCTTCATTTTGTAACGAGAAAAAGGGTAAAACATGAGGCTTAAACTACTATTTGAGTCCATGGTTTTTGTGTGTCTAAGTTATATAAAATGGTCATGTAAGATTCAAGTCGAACCAATGAATAATCTATGATCTCTATTTTGTATGTTATTTTGGGCAAGTTTTTGTGATAATTCTGAGTAGAGATAGGCTCCTGCAGCTATGTGCACAGAGACCTAAGTCCTGGGCTTTGTGCGAGGAATCTGTGACTATGTATGCAAGAGAAATAATTATAGCCATTGAAGATTTGCTAATAAAGAAGAGTTTGAGGAAAGTACTGGTTTACTCGCATGATCTCAGTCTTATGTAATAATGTGTTGATTTTCTTATATATATCTCCTGCAATTTAAATGATTTGATGTGTATTTGTCTTAGTTAATTATATAATCATATATCTCTCTAATTTCACAAGATGGATGTCAGTGTTAAGGGTTTTTGTTAAATGAATCTGAATAAGAATAGATCTTTGTGTTTGCACGAAAAGTATATCTATATGAAGGGTTTTATTGAAGTTCGATATCAATTGGGTTAAAAATAAATAACACAATATACAAATGATTTTGTCATATAGGAAAGGGTTAGATCCACATCATATTCCTCCCTCATGGTGTGGAAACCTACTTCCAGCATGCCCCCATAATGCTTTGGGTGAGACTTTGGTCTACGCAAGCATATCACTGCCAAAAGGGCCAATAGTTGGAGGGTTTTTTTGGTTGCGCAGAACACTCTGAACCTCAGTCAAGCCCCCTTAAGCCAACAAGCTTGTTGTTGTAATTGATGTAAAATAAGAGAACCTAATCTATTACATCAATAAGTTTGTGATCAACCACTAAAAGGAACCACCAAATACATTTGATTGTTTGCTAGCACCGATTATCATGACGAACCAACTTCGTCCTTTTGGAGAGACCTATCCATATTACGAGAAGTACCATGTGAAGCACAAAATTCAAGGATTTTTTCAAGAACCAACTTGCAGCTCCTTGGATTTATGCAAGCAATAATCCCCAAGCCTTCTCAAGTACCCACTAAACTCTGGAATCACCAACTTCCTGTATCAAAGAGCCAACCCACACTCAATAAGGAATCAATTTTTCAATGTATATGGATGCCACTCTGCCTAATATCAGTTTTTTTATGTCCTTTAATCACTCTTCTGCATCCTATTATTATTATCTACAACAGTCACTCGTCATAGCCCGCTGTCCACACTACAACATCAATTATTCTCGGCCCTGCGCTCTCACAAAATACATTTATCTCTCAACCTTCTTCTCTCAAGAACATTAGTTTAACACTCAACCCTTTCTATCCATAGGATCTCTAGGCCTTTTCACACCACCACACCACATTTCTCGAGAACCTCTCCACATACACTTTTGGCCTCTTCTCACACAACAAAAAATTATCTCGAGGTCTCTTTCCTTCTGCATAGACACTCTCAACCTTTCTTAGTAGAATAAGCTCACTTGGCCTCACACACAACAATTCACTTACACACACATAGCTCTCCACTTAGCTCACTTAATAATGCTTCTTTCCCCAAATTTTCTTAATTGTGCTCCCCTGTTTAGTTCCTCTGTTGCACACTAGTCGATGTTGCATTTTCTTCCCATCACTCTGCCATTCACACTGCCCAAATGTGTACTTCTGCATGGCTCTCCATTCTATTTTTGTGTCTCTTTTCATGAATTGTGTTGGTGCATTAAAAAATGATAATGGGATTTGTTCACTTCACCAACTCTCTGTGTGATTCTCCATACTGAGAATTAAATCTCGATCCAACTACACACTTTAATGAGACTCCCCATGCTTATTCATGACTCACATAACTTGACTGTACTTCAAAGTGGTTTCTCTTTTCTTCATTTAATTCTATAAGGCATGCACGAGAGATCAGAGATGGCTTTCTTTCAACATTGAGGTAATCCCAAAAATTCTTCTCTAAAAATCTTGGTCCTTGTCCCCTTGACCCAATGATCTCTACAATTGCCATTACTCATGTGACACCAACTCTTATACACACATTTACTTAGTTTTCGACTCAACCATCCTTCATACACCTCTATGCTACCATTTCAGAGCCTCATATCTCGTAATATTAGACCACCGTGTAGTTTCAGAGCCACCAGTTATCATAAATTTATTAAAATAAATGTTACAAAATCACAAAATTTCGATTGGCCTTTAGCCCCTCTTATTCTCATCTCCTTGTTTTTCCTCCGTGAGACCAGGTGCTGTGACTAACGACGTAACACTTAGGTGCTAAGGCCTTCAGGCTCCAGTCGGGGGCCTATATTCTTGTTTATTTTCTCTAGCCCTCGGTTATTTGGCTCTTCTACTACCAAAATCTAATCAACATCGAAAGCTCCCTATTTCATAATTTTTTCAAATTTCAATTAAAATGGAGTTATGATGTCTCCTACCTCTGAAAAACCGACCTCCAAAATACTTTCCACGTGATGTCTTTACATCACTAGGTGCTAAGATATTCAAGCTCTTGTCGAGGGCCTATCTTCCTATGTTATTGCTCTTCCCCTTGGTTCTTTGGGTCTCTTTGTCCAAAATCCAAAATACGCCAGAGATCTTCTTTATCATAACATTTTGTAAATTTCATTTATAAAGGAGTTACGAGATTTCCAACTACTGATATGCTCCATAACACTTAGGTTCTTAGGCCCTCTCTATTCCTTTGGTTCTTTGAGTCTCCTACAACCATGTGTCAATCATAAATCGAATCCAATTTCATTGTAAAATTTTCAATTTTCAATTAGAACAAAGTTACAGTGTCTCCTTCCTATGAAATAATGTCTATCTGGTGTCACCATATCCACATGGAACCTCCATAATGGTGACATGTGTCACCTATATTTTCCCCATTAGGCCACCCAATATTTCTTAATCTATCTCACACATGTCATTCGTACATCCAAATCATATTGACGTCATAAACCACATTAACTTCTGAGGGCCAATCACCAACTACCATGTATCCTATTGGAGGAGAGAGAAAAGGGTCCCTCGGTCCTTGATTTTTCAATGAATTCCTTTGTGATTCTTATTTCCCACAATCTTGACACTTTCAAAATAATTCAATTTATAAGGACTTAAGAAACTTTGAGGTTTTGATATGCTACCTTCTTCGAGGTTCTGAATGCTTCCTTCTCTATCCTTTGGATGTCGGGTCCCAATCAAATAAACCGTCGAGGTCTGATACTACAGGCTTTTCAATATTGTGTTCCTTTCAAATAAACCACTGAGTTCCTGATTTTCAAACCTTCTAATATCCGAACTTCCAAGGTCCCGAGCCTCTGATATTCCATGGTTCTGAAATTCATCCTACTCCTCTTGTTATGAAATCAACCTGCTTATAAGGACTTCAAGCTCCTTGATTAGTCTATTAATAAATTCTGATCCTGATGGCCATTTCTAGACTACCACATGCCATTGGAAAGCTTATTCAAAGAAATTTTTAGTGGAGAATGTATGATGTAGCATTTAATCCCATTTTTAACCTAAAAATGGCTCCAAACAATCTGCCATAGAAATCCATGATGGTCTGGTTGACATCAATGGAAACACTCTTGCCAATAGTTAGAAAATTCCAAGTTCCCAACACATCTCCCAACATGATGGTTGACATCAATGCCAACACACTTGTAGCCACTATCCATCCAGACAATTCTAACTGTCCAACAATCTCCCCTGTTGGCATTGATGGCAACACAACAACCTTATCACCACTTTGATGGCCAATCCTCATGTTGCTTCCAAACTTCTCCTAGCATGAGCCACCAATGGGTTTCTCTCCTCTACATGGGCCATCACAAGTTCTCCAATAATTTTCTCCTCCTAATACATCAAAGACAAATGGATACAAGTTTCTTTTTTCTCCCCCATGTAATCATCAACTATCAATGATGAGGGCCTAGATGCTGATGTGAATTATGCTCTTCCTGTAAACTGAACATATTTGATATGATCCCCATGAAAATATAATGCCTCTACTTTTAATTCCTTTATTGTTTTACACCTTATGGCTGTTGGATGAATATTCTCTTGTCAATGCATTTTTCTATCATTCAAAAGGAAAATGATACCATTTAAACTTCTCATGGTATTTTTTATACTGGAAATACTAGTCATTAGTGATGTTTTCATGTTTTCTCTTCACTGCTGTTGTTGCTTCATATTCTATGCTCATTTCTCCCGAGATTCTAAATCACTTCTTCTACCCCTAAGATCATACTACTCCAAATATGGATTGTTGCTTATATAATACCAACTACACCAAGAGATCGATACAAATTGGATGTTGTACCAAACAACCTCTTATAACTCTTTCTAAAAAATAAATATCCACTTACACACAAGGATTCTCCATACGAACTCAAACGAACAATTGACATAGTGATACCAATTGAATACTCAGGGTCATCAAATCTTATACCCATTGTGTTTTATAAAAACAAGATTACTAGGAAAAATAAGATTCACAATCTAAAATGAAATAAGGGTTTTTCACCCAAGATACAAACCTTTAATTTACTCAACAATATTTCTTCCTGAGGCTGACATTTGTTTCCTACTACTACTATCAAAGAATCTCCCCCTAAGCCAATTATATTTGATCTCCTGCATATGCTTCCTTGCTTCTACATGGGGTATGATCTTGTGGACCTGAATTAACTGTAGGATTCATGTCATTCCACATTTCTATTGCAAATCATCTTCTTATTACCACAACATAATATATCGTCGTTTACTCCCCCTAAACTCATGTTGGTTTCACTCCTCTCCTTTTCAACGATGATACATTTAAAATAAACCAATATATTCTTGTAATCAACAAGAGAGCATGACCATACCTTCAACAATCAGATGCACCTTTTAATCTATTCTTCCTAGCTTCATGCATCTAACTTATTCGACCTCCCTTGAGGAAATTATCTTCCTTCACTGAAGAGAAGCAAAGGATCTAATCCCCCTGATAAAAGCATCTCCTTCTTCTTCCAAACTTTCAATGGTCGAGTCTTGATAAAGGAATTATCATCTAACTTCTACCTTTCCCTTTTTTGGGCTTTACCTTAGCTACGCATGGCTGGAGGGTACTCCTCCTTCAACTCCTTTTTCTTCAACCAAATCTTCTTACTTCCTTTTTGTACTATAGTTGGGTCTTCTACAAGAGTAGGAGGATCATTCTTCTGATTTATTCCTCCTCTTTTCATATTGTTCTTTTGACACAAATCATTGAAGAAAAACTTGTATTCCTCTACTCCACTATTTCTTCTTTTCTTCAAATACCGAGCTACTACATTTGCATGAATATGCTGAGAAGCATTCCATTTTCTCTCATATCTTCATCTTTCTCTCTTGTGCCCAAGATTTCCACAATTTTAGAATTTGACATAGCACCGGAATGGGGTTGAAGAGTTACTATTCTTGATAACATTCTTGTCAAGGCTTCTATTGTGGCCAACATGCTTACTCCAAGCCGCTTTGTGCATTCTTGGGTTGCTTCTACCCAATGCATCTCTTTTTCGTCCATGCCATCTATATTTTATGGAATTATGCCCAAAGTTATTGCAAGAAAAAAAATAACCATGAAAAGGATTTCGATGAAAAATGTTACCTTTTCTTTCAAGGCTTTTTCCTTGAGGGGGTAAGGAATTATGTTGGTTCTTTATGTGCCTTCCATGGAAGTTTGCATTACTGCATTTCACTCCTTCTTTCAACCACTTAACTATCTTCTCCTTCTCTCCTAACAGTTGTTTCTTACTATTATGATGATTCTTAGATTACTTTTGATGCTCTCCTCACTATTGCTTCTTATCCTTTTGCTGCTACCTTTTCTTCTCTTGCCAATGATGCTTTCTTTGTTGTTGTTGTTTTCCAACAAGCTATTTTCCCTTGTTGTTCTTGGAACCTTAAACTACCCTTAATTAGGTGGTTTACCTTTCAGCCTTTGCCTTATTGGAGCTTGTTTCTTCTTTGAAACCTAATCCAGCGTTAATGAGAGGGGATATTTTCTTGGAAAGTATCTCATCCAAGACTTTATTGTTGTCCTCAAGATTTTGATATTGATAAAACCCTTCACTTTCCCTTTATGGGTCATGCGTAAACAAGACTAATTCACTTTGGAGTCTCTCACAATAAGCTTCTCTATCATTGATATGATTTTTCAACATGCCACTCAACTTGCTAACCTCTTCCTATTGAGAATTTAGATCAACTATTTTTTTTCTCAAATTTTCATTCTCAAGCTCATAGATTTTCAATTATTCCTCTTGCTTGAGATTTTCCTATCATAGTTCCTTGACCTCCTTTAGAGAAAATATCAACTTTTTTCTAAAAAAGATCTTTTTATCTAGATCATTTTCTTCACTATCAGAGGTTCTAGTTAGGTCACCACACAGATATAGAACCATCTTTGTGTCCATGTAATATTACATAGGTATGAGCAGTATTCCATCTTCATCACTACTATGGATACTCTTATTTTATCCTATATATGAGCACACTCAAGATATCTCTTCTTCCTTTGAGCATCCATCATTTTCTATTGTTACTAATGTGGGTCTCTCTTCACAATAACTAGATGTATGACTATCTTTATCTTCAAAAGAAGAATATGAACATCTAGTGGGTAAGTAACTTATTTATTTACATTTACCAAAAAGGAATAGCTTACCTCCTGAGCAACATGGAATATCATATTATTTTTCATCATCATCTCGAGAGTGATGAGAAGAAACTTGAAAATTAAGAAGAAAATATTCAATATTCTCAACATATCTTTTCTAGGATGATTTCTTTGAATTCTTCCTTCTCTTATTCTCATCATTAGCAAGATTCACATATTTAGGTTTAATGCTTGAGCATCAAGGTTCTTTTACCTCCTCTTGAGCTGTGTACCTTTCTCCTCCATACAAGCATTGCAAGTTCTCCAACATTTCCATTTCTAGCTCACAATGACTCACTTTAACAACATCCGGCTTAGATAGCCAATTCATGATAATATCCTAGCCTCTTCATTTTTCCCCTTCCTTTCCCCATATATCATAGACAACTAAGAATATTTATAGAATACCATCATGTAGCCTTCCATTTTGATCATCTAGAGCTCAAATTCTGATCCATTTAAAAATGTAACTCCTTCTACTGTTAGCCAAACTATATTAGCTATTTTTTCCATTTGATATATATTTTAGTGATTAAGATATTCCTAAAGGAACTTGGCTCTGATACTAGTCATTGCAAAATATGTTAAAAATGAGAGGGGGGTGAATCGGTATTAAGGCTAATTTTAACTTTGTGCCAATTTATTTTTCTTCATTAAAACTTGGCATCCGTTATATGAGAGCAACCATAACAAAATCCATATCACAACATAAGCATACACATCATGAGAAACAAACACATGAACACATAAGTTTTAAAAAGAAACCCTTTCGAGAATAAACCACCAAAGCTTATTGTTGTTATTGATGTAAAATAATAACACATATTATATTACATCAATATGTTTGTGAGCCACCACTCATACGAAGAACCAACTCCCTTTGATTGTTTGCTAACATCCACTAGTAGGAAGCATCAACTCCCTCATTTTGTAGAAACATGTCTAGCTTACCAAAGGCACCATGTGAAGCACCAAATTCACTAATTTGTTGCAAGCACCAACTTGCAACTTCTTGGATTTATGCAAGCACCAACTTGCAGGAGGCACCAACCCCTAAGCCTTCTCAAGAACCCATTATAGATGGAAAAACCAATTTCTTGTATGTAGGAACCAACCCACACTCAATAAGGAAACCGATATTCACTGCATATGACTGCCACTCTGCCTGATATTAGCTTTGTTTTTTCCTCTTCTCACTTTGTTTCAACCTATTATTATGATCAACAAAAATCACTCCTCACAACCCACTGTCCACACTACAACATCAATTATTCTTGGCCCTTTGCTCTCACGTCATACATTCAACTCTCTACATTCTTCTCTCAATAACATGCCTTCAACACTCAACCCATGCTATCCATAGGATCCCTTGACCTTTCACACCACATCACTACATTGCTTTCAACCCTTTGCAGAAGTGCTTTTTAGCCTCTTCTCACACATCAACAAAAAATATCTCAGGGTCTCTTTCCTTCTTCCTAGGAACTCTCAACCTTTCTCAGCATAACATGCTCACTTGGATTCTCATACATAAACATACTTACACACATAGATTTCTCCACTCAGCTCACTCAATATTGTTTCTTTCCCCTAATATTCTCAATTGTGCTCCTCTTTTTTCTTCCTCTATTGCACAATGGTCGATGTTGCCTCTAATTCCCATCACTCTACCTTTCACACTACCCAAGTGTGTAGTCCTGCATGGCTTTCCATTCTGTTGATGCATTTATTTTCACAAATTTTGTCGCTGCATTAAAACATGAGAATGGGATTCGTTCACTTCACCAACTCTCAGTGTGATTCTCTGTGCTAAGAATTAAATCTCATTCCACCTACACACTCCAATGAAACTCCCCAAGCTTATTCATGGATCATAGAGTTTGAAGGTACTTCAAAATGGCTTCTATATTCTTCATTTAATTATATAAGGCATGCACAGGAGATCGAATATGGATTTCTTTAAACATCGATACAAGCCCAAAAATTCTTCTCTCAAAATCATGTTCCTCTTAACCTTGAACCAACAATATCTACAGTTGCCATTACTTCTTCGACACCAACTCTTCTACACACATTTACTTAGCTGCTAACTCAACCGCCCTTCGTACACCTTTGTGTTTCCTTTTCAAAGCCTCATATCTCCTTATATTACATGACTGTACAGTTTTGAAGCCACCACTTATCATAGTTTTTTTAAAACAAATATTACGAAAAGCACGAAATTTTGAGTGGACTTTAGCCCCTCTTATGCTCAACTCCTTCTTTTTTTTCGTCCATGGTACTAGGCGCTCTAACTAGCGGCATAAAAATTAGGTGCTAAGGCCTTTTGGCTCCTATATGGGGCCTATCTGGCTGTGTATTTTCTCTCACCCTTGGTTATTTGGCTCTTTTATGACTAAACACCAATCAACATCGAAATATCCCTATTTCCTAACTTTTTCAAATTTCAATTAGAATGGATTTATGATGTCTCCTACCTCCAAAAAAAGACCTTCGAAACACTTTCCACATGGCATATTTATAACACTAGGTGCTACGGCCTTCAGGCTCTTGCTATCGGGGGCCTATCTTCTTGTATTATCACTATTTCCCTTAGTTATTTGGGTATCTTCATCCAAAAACCAACATACATCAGAGCCCTTTTGTATCGTAACTTTTTCCAAATTTCATTTATAAAGGAGTTACGAGATTTCCAACTACCGATATGTTCCATAACACTTAGGTGCTTAGGCCCTCTTTATGCCCTTGGTTCTTTGAGTTGCCCAAAACCATGTTGCAGTCATACATCAGATCCCCTTTCATTGTAACCTTCTCAATTTTCAATTAGAACAAAGTTACGATGTCTCCTTCTTCTTAAATGTCGACCTTAAAGATGACATCATGCTAGCGCCATCATCTCCACGTGGCACCTTCATAGTGGTGACACGTGTCACTTGGATTTTCCCCATTAGGCCACAAAATATTATTGAACCTAGCTTCCACATGTCCTTTGTATAACCACATCATGTTGATGTCATCTGCCATGTCAGCTCTCGAGGTCCAATCACCTGCTGCCATGTGTCCTATTGGAGGAGAGAGAAAGGTTTCCCTTATTCCTTGGTTTTTCAACTAATTCCCTTGTAATTATTATTTCCTGCAATCTCGACGCTTTCAAAAGAATTTAGTTTATGAGGAATTACGAAAATCTGAGGTTTTGATATGCTTCCTACTCTGAGGTTTTGAATGTTGATTGCTCATTCCTTCCGATATCTGGTCTGGATCAAATAAACTGGTGAGCTTTGATACTCCTACCTTTCTGATATCGATTTCCTTTCAAATAAACCGCCAAGGTACCAATTTTCCAACCTTCCAATATCCAACCTTATGAGGTCCCAACCCTTCGATATTCCATAGTTCCAACATTCAGGGTCCAAAATTCGGCCTGCCCCTCCGGTTTTGAAATCAACATGCTTTAAAGGACTTCAAGTTCCTTACTTCGTCTATCAATAACTTTTTATCCCGATGACCATTTCTGGACTTCAACATACCGTTGGAAATATTATTCAAAGAAATTTCCAGTGGAGAAGGTCTAATGTAGTATTTTAGCATAGTTATAACCTAAAAAATGGCTCCAAACTCTATTCCAGAGACATCCATGTTGGTCTGGTTAACATCAATGGAAACACTCTTGCCAACAGTCAAGAAATTCCAACTACCCAACATATGTCCCAACATGATTGTTGACATCAATGCCAAAACACTTGTAGCCACTAGCCATCTTGATAATTCCAATTTTCCAACAAAGAATTATACAAAGACTCATGAAATGGATAAGTCATTTCTTTCTACATGGAGCTCAATTGTAATATAAGTGTGTTAGGATTTGACCTCAGTGGCCGGTGAAGCACGTCTTGACCTCGAATTCCTCTAATAATATGTTCTTGGATTTCACTTTTACATTATGCCATAGCCATGAAAGCTTCATATGATCTTTAACTTGTGCAATAGCATACTATAGTATAGCCTCTTTTTTTATGATCCGAGTAAATTTTTCCACCCTTTAAACCAAGACATTTTACTTCGGCTGATGTGTTATAATTTCATTTAATCAAAGCATTAATGAACATAAGTGAACATCTGCATGTTGTAAAGAAGAGGAACTTAACAAGCATTAGCAACATAAGATATTGATAATGTGGTTCGTCCAGGAGGGACTACGTCTCTAGGCCTCAGTGTCAATATGATGTAGGCCACTGCATTAAGTGTTGGAAAGAGTGATGATGTACATGCATGGTATTTTCTCTGTCATACAAGGAAAATTCCCTCACGCGGGAGTGGCTAGATCTCTCCACGAGATGTTCTGTTGTGGAACTCTCATTCACAAAAAGGACTCCTATCAGTATGAAAATAACTCACACATAATGACTATGAGTATCCCACCAGCATGGCAACAAAGGGATCTCAATCAAACATGCATGTGACAATGAGTATCCCACCAACATGGCATCAAAGGGATATCAAACATAAATAAAAAAAATCCACGATATAAATTAAAAAACAAGATCCCACATCAAACATCAAATAGGGATCTATACAACACAATGCATCTTATAGCAAAGAGACAAATTAGTACATAATAAAACTGCATATACCTCACATATGGAAGCTATGTGAAGAAAAGGATGCTAAACTGTTGGATCTGGTTTTACCATCAATATCGTGGCATCGAATATCCTGAAATCAATTGCTCACTCACTAGATGCTAACATTTTCAACTCCACTTTGAAAATTGGTCGAAAAACATAAGGCTCAGATGGAAAAGCTGACTGCACCATTGAACTCGTGTCTCCGAGAGGTGAAGGATCAAATGTCAATTTCATGAATTCTGAAAAAGTGAAAATCTGGGCCTTGGGGAATCTTTTAAATTCCCCAAAGATGTTGCTTCACAGGGAATCTAGAAATTTGCAACTCAAAATAGGTATCTGATCTCACCATTGAGATCCTTGCGCAATTCTGAGAAGAATGAGTATAAGGTTGACCTCATTCTGACATCGATGAATTTCAGCCTCCAAGGAATCTAAAATATTCCCTCAAGATTCTTGAAGATTATCCTCCACAGGGAATTTGCAAAACCATTGCTCAAATGGAAAATCTGGGTGCATCGTCGCACTCCCTGCAAAATTCCGGTTAAAATTCATATAAAGTTCAATACATTCTGACACAGGAAAATTTTACCTCCTTGGAATAAAAAAGATCCCCTTGGCATCAAACAAGAATCTGTCTTGAAATTTGTGTCTGCTCCTGCCTCGAACTGCATGCTCCAACCTTTGTAGCCTTGCCCTAGGCACACTGGTGAAAATACTAAGTTTAAATTATAATTGATGGGTGTATTTACCAACATATGCAATTGGCGCAGAGGTAAATTTGGTTTTGAACTACATTTGGGCGCGTTCGTTGTATTTATGGTTGGGCCATTGGAATTTTTTTTTAATTTTCAAACAAATATAATTTTAAATGGGGGGTCAAGCCCGCCTTGGGCGGCCCGCCCAAGAGTCCTGACATCATGTTATATATTATGGTTGTAACGGATATACGTATGCGGGGTGGTATGGTTATAACCATAACCCAAAACATAATACTTTGTTATTATTTTTTATAACCATATTATTCATTCAAATTTGTTTTAACAAACACCATATAATGTTTTGTGGATTTTTTTTTTTATGCCCATAATAAATATTTTATATAGTTATTTCAAAAATCATAATTTAGTTTGAAAATTATTTTTGTTTTTATATGGGTTTTGTTTTATATGGGCACTTTTAATTATTATATTTTTTTGTCTTTTTGTAGGTTGAGGACCAATGGAGGAGCGCCATGTGTTAGGGCCTGGTAGACTGCTATGGGGGTCCCATGTGCTCACCAGGATGCCATGTGGCATGTTGTGGGCCCCACTTCCCTTTCTTTAACAAAACTTCAAACAACTCTAACTTCCTCATACAAGCTCAGATTGACATGTCGTTCACACTGTTGCAGTCAGGGCTACGAGCTCTTCAATCCGAAGCTAAGATTCCCAGCTTCATGTCAATTTTAATTTCAAGCGTTCATAAGCCATATTTGTCCTGTGTGTGTCTCTGGAGCCACCTAGATCATTCCTCCCCACTAAGGAGTTTTTGGTCCTCCAAAAGCATCAATAATAATCTGCAACTATTGTGTACAATGTCTGCACCACAAGTGTCCTGAAAAAGTTCACCCTTCCATATCCTTCACCTTTTTTTTTCGGAGCCCTAAGCGATGAGCCGACACCTACATCCTCTGCAAACTGGTAGTACAATCTCCTCCAAATTACATGCTCAAATTATGACTAACTATGACCCAGGAATTGCCATACTTGCCACGAGTTTATAGCACATACTCGGTGGTCAGGTTTACATCAAAATTGAATCAATAATACCCCATATATTACAACACCAGAAACAACATTGTTGCATTTCAAAATGATGCCAAACACATCATCACTATAAAAGAAATGCCTCACATGATTTACAAAAAAGGCCAAAAAAATATCATGGTTGCTTAACAAGTGATGGAAAACACATCATCACTTTTACAGTTAAAATGCAACACATGATTTACAACATGGCCATGACACATTGCCACATTTAGAAAAAACACCTCTCACTTATCAAAGTGAATGGATCATCTCCTTGTGGCATATTTGCTTGTTGAACAATGGTTTCCATTGATTCATGCATTGACGCTTCATCCTTAAGGTGCTGCTCTGGATAGAGCCTCGGACACGTGGATTTGTGATGACCACTTTGGTTGTAGTGGCTGCAAAATTTCTTCTTCCTCCATACCTGCTTAACCAGTTTCATTTTTTTCTATGGATAAGGATTTTCACGCCTCATCCTCCTTTGTGCTGCCATTCTTTTCCAACACTCAGAAATTACATGGTTGTGTAAACCACAAAAATGACAAGTTTTCTTATGCCATGATTTACGTTCATGATTAGCAACATTTTTATAATCAAAATGAACTCTGGAATAATGAGACTTTTTATACCTTCCTTGGTGGTCTTTGGTGTGATCAAGGTGATGAGAGCTTACCTCAGCTCTTTCACTGCAACATGCACTTCCATGGGATGCTAGAAAAGTGTTCCCATCAATCCTCTTCCCTAGTGAGTTCAACAATGTATGTTTTCCTTTGGTGTCCTTCGAACATCCTCCTTCAGTGTATCCCAAACCTGCGTAGCAAGGTCTCTGCACAACCTCCAGTGGCTAAGGTATGCCTTGGCCACAAATGCCAAGTCCTCCTCCTTGGTACCCCATCTTGGTAAGGAGCCTCATGCCGGTTCCTGTAATGGGTATCTCCACACTTCAAACATAAATGATATCATGTAAAGATGAAACTAAAGAGAAATAAACACTATTTACCTTAGTTTTCAATTTTGAAACAGGTGAAGAAGAATTCTATGAGCCTTCACTGCACTTCACTTCCTCCAAGGCCTCTATCGTGGCTTGTAGATGAAGTTGTAATAATTGCTTCTACTCCTTCTCTTCCTGTAGAATTTTCTTCAACGCATCATGATCTTCTTGATGAATTTCATCGTTGTGCTTAAATTCTTCCAATGCCTTTGTCGTGGCTTGCAACTGAATCTGCAACCGATGTTTCTCCTCCTTATCTTGCTGTGGGATTGTTTTCAACTCATCGTTATTTGCTGCTTGTTTCTCATAAGCTTCAAACAACATGTCCGCTTTCTCGGACACCCTGAGCATGGTATCGTACATTTATTTGACATCCTCCATTGCTCAACTTAGCGAACGTTCAGTGGTTCATGCCTACAATCCAAATCAGCAAGAAGACTGCTTTGATACCTCTTGATTTGGGTAAATTTTGCTACCCTTTAAACCAAGACCTTTTACTTTGGTTGATGTGTTATAATTGCATTTAATCAAAGCATTAATGAACATAGGTGAACATTTTCATGTTTTAAAGAAGAGGAACATAACAAGGATTAGCAACATAAGATATTGATAACGGAGTTCGTCCAGGAGAGACTAGGTCTTTGGGCCTCGGTGTCAAGATGGTGTAGGCTGCTGCATTAAGTGTGGGAAAGAGTGATGATGTACATGGATGGTATTTTCTTTGTCATACAAGGAAAATTCCCTCACACATGAGTGGTTGGATCTCTCCACGAGATGTTCCACTACAAAACTCTCATTCACAAAAAGGACTCATATCAGTATGACAATAACTCACACATAATGACTATGAATATCTCGCCAACATGCCAACAAAGGGATCTCAATGGAACATACATGTGACAATGAGTATCCCACCAACATGCATTAGGGGAATTTTGAGGTCTAAAATGGGCCTCCTAAGGAATTTATAAAATAATAGAAAATAATAAAATAAGATTAGATTAGATCATCAAATTTTCAAGAATAAAAGAAAAAAATTTCTTTTTCAACTCGTATTTTCAACTTATCTCCTTATGGGTTTACTCAAATTTCGAGTGGGAACACTCGTTGGATGCAGAATTTGATTCCTCATCCAAGGAGTACCCATGTTGCATACTTTCGATGGACCCTGCCACATGAAAAAAGAGAAATACATGAAAAACGTGATTGCAATCACATTGTTTCATATATTTCTCATTTTTCGTGTAGCAGGGTCCATCGAAAGTATGCAACATGGGTACTCCTTGGATGAGGATTCAAATTTTGCATCTAGTGATTATTCCCACTAGAAATTTGAGTAAAACCTTAGGGAGTTACGTTGAAAATACATGTTGAAAAAAATAGTTTCATTATTTTATTATTTTTTAATCTTTTTACTTTTTCACCCAAAAATGGTGAATCATCCCCCATGTTTGACATCATCATCTTGAATCCTATTGGTTCTTATAAAGTTTATTTTTGTTGTACATTTTTATAAGGAGGCCTATTTTAGACCTTAAAAGTTTTCTAATGGCAGCAAAGGGATCTCAAGCATAAATAAAACAAATCCATGATAGAAATTACATCTCCTATCAAGAAAAAAACAAGATCCCACATCAAAAATCAATCAGGGATCTATACAGCACAATGCATCTCATAGAAAAGAGACAAAGTAATACATAATCACACTAAATATATCTCACATCCAGAAGCTATCTAAAGAAAAGGATGCTAAATTTTTGGATTTGGATGTACCATCAATCTTGTGCCGTCGAATATCCTGAAATTGACTGCTCACTCACTAGATGCTGACACCTACAACTCCACTTGGAAAAGTGGCTAAAAAAACATAAGGCTCAAATGGAAAATCTGACTGCACTGCTGAACTCGTGTCACTGAGAGGTGTAGGATCAATTGTCAATTTGTTGAATTATGACAAAGTGAAAATCTAGGCCTTAGGGAATATTTTATATTCCCCCTATATTCCCCAAAGATGCTGCTCCACAGGAAACTAGAAATGTGCAACTCAAAATAGGAATTTGATCTCACCATTGAGATCCTTGCGAAATTCTGAGAAGAATGAGTATAAGGTTGACCTCATTCTGACACTGGCGAATTTCGGCCTCCAAGGAATCTAAAAGATTCCCTCAAGATTCTTGAAGATTCTCCTCCATAGGGAATCTACAAAACCAATTCTCAAATGGAAAATTTGGGTGTACAATCGTGCTCCCTGCGAAATTCTAGTTAAAATGCATTTAAAGTTTAGTACATTCTGGCACATAAAATTTTTACCTCCTTGGAATAAAAAATATTCCCTTGGCATCAAACAGAAATTTGTCTCGAAACTCATGCCTATTTCTGCCTCAAACTACATGCTCAAACCTCTTCTTGCTTAGCCTGGGCGCACTGGTGAAAAGACTAAGTTTAAATAATAATTGATGGGTGGATTTACCAACGTATGCAGTTGGCGCAGAGGTAAATTCAGTTTTGAACTGCATTTGGGTGTGTCCATTGTATTTATGGTTGGGCTACTGGAATTTTATTTTAATTTACAAAAAAATATAATTTTAAATGGGGGGTCAAGCCTGCTTTGGGCGGCCCATCCAACAATCCTGACGGCATGTGATATATTATGGATGTAGCAGATATATGTATGTGGAGTGGTATGGTTATAACCATAACCCAAAACATAATACTTTGTCATGACATTTTATAACCATATTATTTGTTCAAATTTGTTTTAATAACCACCATATAATGTTTTTTCGTTTTTTGTTTTATTCTCATAATAACTATTTTATATAGTTATTACATAAATCATAATTTAGTTTGAAAATGAATTCTGTTTCTATATGGGTTTTTTTTTATATGGGTGATCCAGGTGGATATTGGTGGCCACCCACCTATTCCACTTGGGCCCCCACCATTGTCTCTTTCAGTTTTTCAGTTTCGGCATAATTTACTATTTTTAGCAGTTTTTTGGGTCCTGAACTTCTGGAGCCACTTTGAGGCCCTAAACGATGTTTTTTGGGCATCGCGCCTCCAGCGAATATCATTCCATATTTGTGGCGAAAGTTGTAGTCCTCGGATAGAGCTTTCTAATGATGTATCATGTGCGTCAAACGGAGATAGTATGCCAAAGTTACGTCCCTGGGAAGTTGAAACACCAATTTACCCAAACGGGGCCCATATTTTTGGTGCTTCATCTCCTAGGGTTAGGTTTTTGGATGTTTAGGATTCTCCATTGTTTCTCAATAATAAATAGGCCCTCGAGCCTCATTGTAACTCAGTTCAGAGGCTTGTAGCCGCCACATCTCTTCTCAGAGATAGCTACCAGCGCCCTAGCTAGTCTTATTTCCATTCTGTCTGTAAGCAAATTTCAGTTCTTTGATATTAATGAAATGAAGTGTTATTTCCACTACATATCTGTATTTATGGTTATATATTTATTCTTTTGCATTCCTGCATAAATCTAGATCAGTGGTATCAAAGCGGTCTGCTTTTTCTCGATCCTTCTTTGCATGTCCCCAACGAGGTCGAGGTATAAGGAGCTAGGGCTTGATCTGGTGGAACCTTTGCAAGATCAGCCTCACAAACCTCGATGGACGCCCATGGGGGATGAAAAGAAGGATGAGGGAGCAGGAGATCTTATCAAAATATTGCTCGAGGAGGCCCTCGAAAAACAAAGGAACGTGATGATGGATAACTTTTTTCAGATCCTTCAATGGCTGCCCACCGGCGGCGCATCTGCATCCAGCAGCCACTCTGGAGGTGCGACTCCTTTTAAGGTACAAGTAAATTTTTACATTCCCATATTTGAGGGTCAAATAGATGCAGATGCCATAGATAGATGGTTGAATCTATTAGAAGGATATTTCTCTGTTCATGACTTTTCAGACCGGGAGAAGATTATTTTTGCACTCCTCAAAGCTACCCCCCATGTTAAGGACTGGTGGGAAACCTACTGTGAGAACAAGGACCAGACAGAACCCTCTCTGTTCTCGGCGGTACCAACTTGGAATTCTTTCCGAGACGCCGTCAAGGAACAGTACTATCCCGTGGGGAGCTATGAGGACAAGTACATACAATGGACCACGCTGCGACAACAAAGGGATCAAGATGTGCACGAGCTGACGAATCTGTTCCATACCCTACGCACAAAGTTGGGTATCAAAGATTCGGAGAAACATTTGGTGCTAAAGTATCGCAGCTGTCTGCACAGATACATTAAGGAGGAAATGGAGTTCCTCGACATCTCCTCGCTTGGTACGGCATACCGGTATGCTGCCAAGATTGAGCAGAAATTCAAACAGAAGAAGCGAGACTTTGGATCTGTGAATAAAAAGCAAGGAAAAGGTGCTTCCAAACCGCAGAACAAAGGACAGAGCATGGCGGCTAAAGACAACCCGTCAAAGCCACAAGAAAAGAACAACACCGTAAAGCCAAAGAAGGACACGGGAAAGTGGTGTGAGTTCCATAAGAGCTCCACTCACAACACAAGTGAGTGTCGGGCCAAGCATTCGCTAGTGGCCGAGATGAGGGCTTCTGAGTCAGATGCATGCTCCGACTCCGAATCAGAACCTGAAAAGGGGAATGAAAAAGGGAAACAGATTATTGATGCGGAGCCCAATGCCATTGTTGCCACTACAAAGATCCAGAAGGAGGAACCGGAAGATCCAGAGGAGGAGGAACGTCTCTTCCACTCCCAGATGTGGGTAAAGGGCTCCCCTATATAGTTCATTGTCGACAATGGGAGCCAAAATAACCTCATTTCAGCAGACGCCGTGAAGCGGTTGGGCTTGCCGACCATAGCTCACCCACATCCATACACCATCGGGTGGCTTTACCAAGGACGAGATCTCCGCGTCGGCCACCAGTGCCGCCTTCCCTATAGCATCAAGCCCTTCACGGATGAGGTATTATGTGACGTTGCTCCTATTGATGTTTCTGATGTATTATTAGGACAACCATACTTGTGGAAGTGTCATGCTGTGTATGAGTCTTGACCTCGTGCTGTTATTATTACTTTGGGAAATAAGTTGTACAGGATACCAGAGGTACCACCTCCTACGACTATCTCTTTGGTTACTGCGAAACAATGCAGTAAGCTCATTTCCCAAACCAGGAAATTCGTTTTCCTGATGATCCGCCCCTAGGGCAAGAAGAAGACTGTGGCCACGACCTCCAGACAGGGCCCCTCTGCACGACAAAAACAAATGGATAAGGTCGTGGAGGAGTACCGGGACATCTTCACCTCACCCACAGGGGTTCCTCTGCACTGCCAGGTCAAGCACCCGATTGATCTGACCCCAGGTGCGCCGCTACCCAATGGACCGATCTATCGACGCTCTGTTCTGGAAAATGATGAAATCAAGAGGCAGATTCAGGAGCTGTTGCAGAAAGGTCACATCAGACCAAGTTCATCGCCCTGTGGGAGCCCGATCGTGTTGGTACAGAAGAAGGATGGGACGTGGAGACTCTGTATTGACTATCGGGCGCTGAACAAGATCGCTGTCCGGAATAGGTACCCAATCCCACGGATTGATGACCTTCTGGACCAACTCCAAGGTGCAAAATATTTCAGTAAGATCGACCTGAAGTCTGGGTATCACCCGGTACCAATTGAACCCTCTGATGTGTGGAAGACTGCCTTCAAAGCTAAGGAAGGCCTTTTTGAATGGCTGGTCATGCCTTTCGGGTTGACGAATGCTCCCGCAACCTTCATGAGGATGATGGACAACATCTTGCGGCCATTCACCAACTCATTTGTAGTGGTGTACTTGGATGACATTCTGATCTTCAGCCAGACTTGGGAAGAGCACCTTCACCACATCCGACAAGTCCTCCAAACATTGTGGCAACACAAGTTGTGTGCCAATTTGGAGAAGTGCACTTTTGGCATGACCCAGGTTCAATATCTGGGATACATTATTGATGAAAGGGGGGTGCATGTGGATCCGGCCAAGATCCAAGTCATTCGGGATTGGCCAGCCCCAACCACTATAACAGAGCTTCGCAGCTTTCTGGGTCTTGCTAATTTCTACCGTAGATTCATGTTGGGATTCTCTCATATCACTTGGCCCTTGAGTCAAGTCACCAAGGGAGGAGCGAGAGAAAAATTATTTTGGTCGGAACCTCAACAGAAGGCGTTCACAGAATTGAAAAATCACCTCTGTTCTACCCCAGTTCTCACATTACCAGACTTGCAACATCCATATGAGATCGAGACAGATGCCTCTGACTATGCTATTGGGGCAGTTCTTACTCAACAGGGACATCCAGTGGCATATCACAGTGAGACATTATCTGTTCGCAAGTATCCCACCTATGAAAAAGAAATGTATTCCATTGTGCAAGCCTGTCGACAATGGAAGCATTACATTTTGGGAAAGGAAACAATCATCCACACAGACCACCGGCCCCTGCAGTTCATACAGACACAAGGGAAGTTGCAGAATGATCGCCATCAGAAGTGGTCCACATATCTGCAACAGTTTCATTTGAACATCAAGTGCAAGAAGGGTAGCACCAATAATGTTGTAGACTGCCTCAGCCGACCACCGATCGTGGCGCTCACCACCGTGCTCAACTCTTGTGGGCACGAGACTTCTGATTGGCTGCTTCTCTATGAGAGTGACCCAGAATTCGCCCACACTTACAAGGCACTCTTGGGGGGTACGCAAGTTCCAAATTTTCACCTCCAAGATGCACTTTTATGTCACCTGGGACACCTTTGTGTTCCTTCAAGCGAGTGTGCCAAGATGATATGGGAAGCACACTATAGTCGAGTCGCTGGGCATTTCGGGGTCGAAAAAATAGTAGCAATACTACAGAAGTATTTCTATTGGCCGAACCTTCGAAAGGATGTCAAGAAGCACATCAGATCCTACATTGCTTGTGCCATTGCCAAACTGACCATCAAGAAGCAAGGCCTATATACTCCACTACCTACCCCTAGTCGACCTTGGGAATCCATCTCCATGGATTACATGTCGGGCCTGCCTTCTACTAAGAATGGAAATGACTGTGTTTTCGTGGTCATTGACAGATTCTCGAAGATGGCCATTATGGCAGCCTGTAAGAAGAATATCACAGCAGAAGCCACTGCTAAACTCTTCTTTGAACGAGTGTGGGTGCACTTTGGGATCCCACAGTCTATCATATCAGATCGAGATAGCAGGTTCCTCGGCACATTTTGGTCCAGCCTCTGGTCAATGTTGGACACAAAGCTCACCAAGTCCACAGCTTTCCATCCCCAAACAGATGGCCAGACAGAGGTCGTCAACAGAATGATTGTACACATTCTGCGCATGTACAATTCAAAGCATCCACGCACATGGGACGAGAGCCTCCCCTATGTATAACATAGTTATAATCGGGCTCTCCACAGTTCAATCGGCCATAGCCCCTTTCAGGTGGGCTTGGGATTCCAGCCACTATGTCCCATTGACGTAGCCATGCCATTTGCAGCTGCTCAGGCCAATTCAGCTCATGTCCAGTC
Organism: Pinus albicaulis; assembly: GCA_034641835.2. Lineage (NCBI taxonomy): Eukaryota > Viridiplantae > Streptophyta > Pinopsida > Pinales > Pinaceae > Pinus > Pinus albicaulis. Next base: position 411,758,093 of record CM076584.1, on the reverse strand, counting down.
TGAAGTTGACAAAGCAAGTAGCTTCATCGAGCGCATTCAACACATCCGCCAACAAGTTCATGATATATTGGACAAAGCCAATGCCAAGTACAAGCAACGCCATGATCAACACCGGGTGCCACACAACTTCCAGGTGGGCGACAAAGTATGGCTACATTTGCAGAAGGAGCGCCTCACTGGACCCCACCGCAAGCTTCGCCCGCTCCGATACGGGCCGTACACCATCACCAAGGCTGTAGGGAACAATTCCTTCGAGCTTAGTATTCCTCCATTCCTTGGTCTGCACCCAGTCTTCAATGTGGATCGCCTTCGTCCTTACTTCCCACCTCTACTGGACACCTCGGACATTGCAGAACAACTCACACCAACAGAGTGAAATCCAGACTGCATGGAATAGGCCACCACAAATTGTATCATGGACATGAAAATCAAGAACACTCGCCAACAGAAGATCCAACTATATCGGGTTGTCAAAGCTGGCCAACTCCTGCACCAAGGAAAGTGGTTCACCAGGGACCAAGTTCAGCAGAAATTTCCTCATCTCGTGGAGGAACTTAACGCAATGGGGACCATTGCTTCCTAAGGGGGGAGGAATGATCCAGGTGGATATTGGTGGCCACCCGCCTATTCCACTTGGGCCCCCACCATTGTCTCTTTCAGTTTTTCAGTTTCGGCATAATTTACTATTTTTAGCAGTTTTTCGGGTCTTGAACTTCCGAAGCCGTTTTGAGGCCCTAAACGACGTTTTTTGGGCATCGCGCCTCCAAAAAATATCGTTCCGTTCCAAAATGATATTCATGGTGAAAGTTGTATTCCTCGGATAGAGCTTTCTAATGATGTATCATGTGCGTCAAACGGAGATAGTATGCCAAAGTTACGTCCCTGGGAAGTTGAAACACCAATTTACCCAAACGGGGCCCATAGTTTTTGCGCTTCATCTCCTAGGGTTAGGTTTTTGGGATGTTTAGGGTTCTCCATTGTTTCTCAATAATAAATAGGCCCTCGAGCCTCATTTTAACTCAGTTCAGAGGCCTGTAGCCGCCACATCTCTTCTCAGAGATAGCTACCAGCGCCCTAGCTAGTCTTATGTCCATTATGTCTGTAAGCAAATTTCAGTTCTTTGATATTAATGAAATGAAGCGTTATTTCTGCTGCATCTCTGTATTTATGGTTATATGTTTATTTTGTTGCATTCCTACATAAATCCGGATCAATGGGCACTTTTAATTATTATATTTTTTTGTCTTTTTGGAGGTTGAGGACCAATTGAGGAGTGCCATGTGTCAGGGCCTGGTAGGCTACTATGTGGGTCCCACGTGCTCACTGGGATTCCATGTGGCATGCTATGGGCCCCACTTCCCTTTCTTTAAGAAAACTTCAAACTGCTCTAACTTCCTCATATGAGCTCGAATTGACGCGTCGTTCACACCGTTGCGATCAGGGCGACGAGCTCTTCAATCTGAAGCTCAGTTTCCCACCTTCTTGTCACTTTGAATTTCTAGCTTTCATAAGCCCTCTTTGTCATGTGTGTGTCTTTGAAGCCACCTGGATCCTTTTACCTCCAATCCTTCCTATATCATTGCCTGTTTGCAGTAACCATGTATCTCTTCTCCAAATGTCGCGAGGCATATGGATATTTGGTAGTCCACTCCTGAAGCTGATATACTACTCCGTTTTAAATTTTTAGAAGTTTCACCACTTCCTGTGCCTTATTGTATATGCCAACAATAGGAGACACCTCTTGCTAAATAAAATCATCTCATCATAAAATCAGGTCATGGTGTCCTCCATCAACCCTAACTCTTATTACATGGTTGGCTTCTGCTCGATGGTGTTGGAACTTTGTGATAACAACCATTGGTTCTATCCACGAGATTTTATTCTTGTTGCCTCACTATATAAATTTCTCTTATCAACCTAGAATTGTCACTCAAATTATACTCTGAGTTATCATCCAATGTTGTGGAAAAAGAAACATTAGATGCCATGACTGCCCTGGGATTCCTTCTAGTGTTATAGGTTATCACCTTCTCTGTAGCAACTGAGACTGGGTTCTGAGGATCATTGGGAAAGTAGCTATGTCTTTTCTACACGATCCTCTTCTTCAACTAATCAAACTTTATGCTACAAAAATTTATGATTATATCTGCTTGTGGGGGTGTGATCCCTAATGTCTCTCAAAATGGAATATAATCTCCTGTGAGTGGTTGTTCCTATGGGGTACTTTACTCATCATCCATGGGTTGGATGGTATCTTTTTCCTCAAACTTCACCTCCTCTAGCTCTTCATTCAATCGTTCTTCTTACAGCCTTTGCACTTATTCCTCTTCTTGAGATTTCCTCTACTGCTCTTCTTCTATCCTTCTCTCTTCTTATTCTTCCTGTTTTTTCTCAAGCAACTCATCTTGTTTCCTGCTCTCTTTTTCTTCTTCTTATTCTTCTTCCTATTCTCTCCTCTCCTGTTATTCTTGAGTAGCTCTTGTGTTTAAAGGATCAAATTTTCATTTCTTGCTTCTCTTGCCTAATGAATACCCAATCATTTTCTTGGGAGATATATTACTTTCTTGAGGTGTTATCTCCTCCTCTTCCTGCTCCTGCAGGTCGTGCGTTGGTGTTTTTTTGGGTGAACTAGTATCCATGGATATATGTGTATTCATTCTGAAATTGTACCAGTTCTTTATCTTTTCATATTTTGTTGTGGATATTGATGAATACCCCATATGATGATTGATCCTATGACAATCTTTCCTGAAAATTCACTTGGGGATCATATCCATGGAAATATTTGGTGGAAAAGTGTAGGTGGTTAAACTCCTTTATCTATGGTGCCTTGTGACTCTTTAATCTGTATAATATGATCCTCAATGGAAAGATAGGCCAAGGGGATTTCTTTCTCTTGTGCAACATTCCTGACAACCCCTTGTCCAACTAATTTGCAGCCGATTGCATGGCCACCTTGTTGGTCACATATCATGGAATAAGATAAAGGGATATCTGAAACCGAATAACCTAATGTGTGTACCCTTTAGAGATGAAAACCAATCCGCGATATCTCAAAGTGACTCCTTTACCTGATCTATCATGCAAGCAGGATCAATCTCAACTATCATGTTAAAAATTACTGTAAATAAATGTTCAACCATTTTTTTGTACATGGCTCTGAAGCGTGCTTCTGATAATACCTTGTAGTGGAAGTAAATCAAGAAATTCTCCTCATGAGTCTAGTTCCAATTCAATCTAGGGAACGTATACTTTGCACAGATTCCATCTAAGTTTAATGCAAACATGTAGAATTCTGGTGCCTGGTTTGCCCGTAAATATGTTTTAGCCTGCCCCACCTAATATTGCAAATCATATGATAATATATCTGCCAAATTGAAATCTCTTACGTGGATCACCACTATATTGAGTGTATATATCTAATTATATTTGAACACCTCAACTATATTCCACCCACATAACCGAAATTACATGGCTATCAAGTACTGATATACTTCTCTTAACATCTTTTTCAGATAAATTGTTGATGGACGATGACGAAATTTGGCAGGCTTTTGACACCATTGTATGATAAGATCACTTGTGTCAAGGGTAAACCATCTCATGTATAAGTTTTTATTTTCATAATCATTGGTATTGATCATCTTATAATATGTATGCATGTCCTCACCATGGCAGTTGGCGATTTTTTTGCCACTTTCACTGCGAAGCACAAGGTGAGAGCCATACATGTGTGTAATGATCCATTCTATCACCTCCGCACATCGCATGACTGAGAACCTGCATGTGATCCTGTGTATCTTGGACTTCTTGATATTGATATATGCATGCAAATATTCTAAGTCCTAAGGGAACCTTTCTTGCATGAATGTATTATACATTCTCCTCCATGTAAACTTTGTGTCCTTTTCAACGAATAACTGAGTGTCTGCATATATGGGAATGTTAAGTCTTGTAACTTCCATAAGCTCATCAACTCTTTCTTTGGAATGATTTGAATATGGGAAAACTTGTTAATGCTATGCAAGCTCCCTCATGAGTATTAAAAATGTGTTTTTTATGTGCCTAGGAATTTTACTGAGCTTTCAGATTATTACAAGGATTTATTTTTGGTGGCTTTCAATATGTAACTCCATGAGTAGGTTATAGACATGAAACCATTAAGCACATGAAAGGAAAATACATCATACAAAAAAACACAAGCCATTTGATGAAGGAGTTCACCCCGCATGGGCTACATCTCCTTGAATCAACTCTAAGGCATGATTCAATGTTATTATGCTCCAATTTCAAAATTATGAATACATCAATGTGCTGATCTGGAATGGTAAGTTTCTCCTAAAAAAAAACAACTCTTGAAAAGTCCCTTTATCATACACTTAATTTCAACAACAGATGGGTATCTTACCAAGATCCCTTACTCAAATATAAAAAATAATCAAATTTGTACTTCAATAAATGTAAGTACATCAACAATATTTTTCTCTAAAACACATAAAGAGAAAAGATGATAAAAATGCTATAGCACTGCTACAAAGACTGCTGCTGCAAACATATGGAGGTTGGAAGATCCCTGCAAGATCTTCTCCATCTCAAATTCATCCAAGAACTGGCTCAATATTTGAATGATCCATACACCCTCCTGGTTCAACTTGCAATTTGAACTTGAAGATGTGCTCTAAATAGAAAACATAAGTTACACATGGATTCAGAGCATCCATAAACCCTTGAGTAGCCTCTTATGGTTCTTCAATTTGTCTACAAGTCCTCTAGACGTGGCCTCCTCTCTTGGTGGCCCTAGGCATCTTTAATATTAAAGTGGAGAAAACACCATTAAGAAGTGCTCCTCTACCTCTGAAAACCATTTCAATGGATTCCTAGTACGCCAAAATGCTAATATTAACTTTTCCTGAACCCTACTTGGTTGAATATTTCTCAAGATAGGCCTCCACTAAAACTACAATACTTCTAGTTAAGTTCGCTAAATTTGGGATTGGATCCGAGTTTGGCACTCTACCAAAAATCTAACCAAACTAACTGTAGATTAGTTTAAATTTAAATGTGGATTAGTGGGGTTAACTGCATGTTTAAGCATGATTAGCGCTAATGGCATTGACGCTCCTCCCTTGTTTATGTATTAGCATTCAATTAGAATATCACGCACATTGTTTTCAAAGGTAAACCTGGTGGCACATTGGTGTGGGCACGTAGTGTTGTGGTGGAGGTCATAAGGAAATAACAATTTTTTTTGCGATTTCTGATTGCGATGAGTGACGCAGCGGAAGGTGGGTCCTACCGAGGTGGTAACAAGGTGGAGAGATTGCGACATGATATATCTCATTACTCCTTCAAAAATATGACATCGCAAATCTCGACTGATCGCAATCTTGGCTCATTGCAAAACTCACTCATCGCAAATCGCAGGACAAGTCAACACACGACTCCTCGTCGCATTCCCAAGGCTCCTTTCACCGAATGCGATATGCGATGAGATCTTTATGGTTGAGTGTGATATGTGATGAATCTTTTTATGATTGAATGTGATATGCTTCACAACCGTCCATATTCCACAACAATCCTGCAATTTGATATTGACCATTCATCTTTCGCTTCATTTCTACGATAAAATCTCAACCATCCTATTATCAACCAATAAATATAGGATTCATAATTTTGACTTGACTAATGATGGTTGTGTAAATATGTACAAACTTTGCTTTCTGCAAGTTTTTTTCCCATATTTTGTAAAAAAAAATTAAAAGAAAAAAGAGGGTAAAAGTCCTAAAATAAAAATCAAAGGACTCAGAAAAAAGACGAATAAAACATGAAAGTGTGCAAGTCTAAATGCCACTACTTTTACATTTTGCAGTTGATTATGGTAGAGTGTCAATAAATTCCATAATCCATGATGGGTTGAACAATTTAATCTTGACTTATCATGTTTCAATTTCAAACATTGTAGATAGTGAATAAAGAATTGTTATACAATTTAATCATGACAATTCAGTAGTTAGGTAGAGAATAAAAAGAATCCAACAGTTTAATCTAGATTCTTGGAGGAAATAATTTAGAATTAGATATTTTTACTGCTTTCAAAAAAGAATAAATGTTTTGAAGGTTGCTAGCTCAAATGCACCTGATCGAAATAGAAGAAAAAAATGTTAGAAGATATGATTGGGTAGGTAGAAGAAGGCGGGAAATCCATTGTAAATATCTTTCACCAGGCTACGATAACTAATTTTCCCTCCCCCCATAGCTATTTGACATTCTAGACTACCAAACAAAGAGGCTCAGGGCATTTCCCTGACTTCTGTTGGGACTGGAATCAAGGCTCAATGACTGACTAGTTGAAAGTGTTAAGTTTCTATATTAATCCCAAAAATCACATCATTTTCCATTCATGCATTCATTACCATGAAATCATAAGTAAAGACCCCATTTTTACTTAATCATGCTTAAAACCCTCATTTTATTAGCTTCCTACATCTCATCAAGCATAAAACCCTCAAAATGGCATTTTATCCTAAGTTGAAGTGATGAAATTATTACAATGAAAGCTTGGTTATAATCTTCACTTTCTTGGTTATAATTGTATATTTTGAGTATTCACTTTCCCTTTTCATATTAACACCTAAATTATTTTATTAAATCCCTATAGAAAATCCTAGTCCTATTAATATAACTCCTTTATTCTAATATCCCCGAAAACCCCTTATTATAAGCTTTTTATGTCAAAGTTATTATTCACATGTGTAAATTAAATCTCGAAACTATCCTTTTGACATAAAAACTATCCATAATGAAATATCTCGATCCCCTATAGTTTTGGACGTTCAAATAATCTAAAACTATATAATAAAATAAAAATATGAAAAAACAGTTTTCATACATATCTTGCATGTTTGAAAAACATTATCCCGCTTATTTCATTATATCCTAAGTTTTTTTTAAAGGATTCAAGTATTAAAACCTTTGTAAATACTCTTACCATTTTCTTGTCCCTGCACAAGCTTTACCCGAGGTTAAAGTTTGACCTTACCCCTCTTTCCCATTATATGCACCTTCACAAAAGTTTGAACCTTGGTTAAAAGTTCCTATTAACCCAGGGCCCTCGCATTCATCCATCACCCTCCGATCATATTTATATTCCTAATCTGACAATCCACACTCAGCGCGATGAACCAGCCTCATGCCCTACCATTCTCCGTCGTGTTAAGCCGTGACCGTTGATCATCTCTATCAAATCAACGGCCCATCTTAAAGAGCAATCCCACCCTCCTATCCATCACAGCCCCAAAAAATAATCCTGACTGTTCGCATCATGAAATCAAATCTAACGGTGTGGGTATCATATCGCACGCCAAAACTAATCGATTGAAGTTTGATGAAATTCACACGATAAAAGTAGTTTCATTAAATCTCCCATCGTTACGTGTCCAAATTCTATTTGATCATGTTAATATTGGCCAAAACATATTACCATCTAAAAGTAATGCGATAACCACCGATGGTTTTTTCATTCAAAGAAAATTCACTCCCGCCATTGACTATGACCTACAATAAATAATACGTATTACGAAAAATATCTAAGGTTTTGCCTTAATTTCTCATCATTTTATGTATTGTTTACCCCCCCTCCTGTTATGAAAAATGTGCCCAGACCCTGTGAATGAAGTTTAAACCTTTGATAGTCAATTTTTCTCCCTGAAGCGAAATTTTACCACAGTGATTGCCTTTAAAAGACTTTGAAGTTTTCCACTCGGTCACACCATCCAGTTTGAAGTTGATACGACCAAAAAACCCTTCTCGATCGCCACAATACCTGCAAGAGGTATTTCTCAATATTACAGACCTGCGAATTTCAAGGTTAAACAATATGTAAGTGAAGTGAATTATGTTAATGAGAAAAATACACTGGAGGAAATTGCTCAAAATGCCCAAAAGAGGCGAAACCATGGCCAATTTTTTCCCAGAAGTTGTTATGTTCATAAAAGCTTTTATCTAAGCCAATTTCCTCAGTTTGAAATCTCTGAAGATCAATTCCAAGACAAAAAGGTTTTTTCAGGTCTACCAAACTCCTTTTTATAGTCTCAAACCATTCAGGAAACCCTTGTTTCCTGTCTTTCCTCAAATAAACCTAATTAAGAAAAAATCCCAAAAGAAAATATTTCTAGCCTAAAATTCTTAGTTACCCCTCTGTTTAAAGTAAATTACTTCTGTAAATCATTTAATCTTACAAAAGAAGCCAGAATGCCTAAAAACAGAGTTAAACCTCCACAAGTAGATCTCATTCCACAGGTCTTTCCAAAAGCCTTGAATCACCTCCCTGCAGACCTGTATTTCATTACCAAATTGTTTGATTTTTGCAGGTTATTATCAGAATAAGAAATTGGGCCAACAGTTTCAACACTAGTTGACAAAATTGTTTGCTCCAAATTCTCAGATTTGAAATCAAAAGCTTCATTCAACAAACAGTTTGTATACAAATAAAAAATAAAATCAAGTCAGAGAGAGATCAGAATGATGAAATTTTCACAGTAAATGGTAGCAGTGAAATCAGAATTCATAATGACACTAAAAACATAACAGTCAACAAGTATTAGTGGTTGAAGTGTATCAGGTAAAATTCAGAGTGAAAGTTAAAACAAAGTTACAGAGCAATCAAAGGTAAACAATAAAAGTAAATACAGAGGCAGTAAATGGTAAAAAGAGATGAAAATACTTTCACCAACAATGAATTTTATCCAAAGTGAAAGTAAAACAGTTAAAAGAGAAAAAAGGTGAAAAGATGAAAACATAAGAAGAAGGAACATTTTTGAAGAAATTTCATATATAAGTCATTATTTTGCAGAAACTATTGTGACCAATCCAAGATGAATTTTTAAAAACTGAAGGATTTTTATGTTCTTAAAGTGCCCAACTACAAAAACCTCTCTAACTTTTCTAACATCCATTATGGATTGGGAAATATTAAACAATATTTGAAATCTCTCTTTGCATAAAATTCCTATTAAGTCATCATTTTGAAAAGAATATAGTGGCCAATAATAAATACATCTTACAAAACCGAAGGAGGTTTTGGTTCCTACGAGACCCATCTACAAAAACCTATCTCACGTTTTTCACAGAGATTACAGAATGAAAGATACATGCATATCTTTACAACCTATTTTCAGACTCTGTAAAACTCTGTTTTACACATAATTTTTCAGAGCCTATTGTGCATAGCTGGAGATGAATTTTAGGAAACGGAAAGAGGTTTATCTCACCAACATATTCTTCCACAATAACCTCTTTCACATTTTACATATCTATTTCTTAGTGAGTAATAAAAAGGTATCATTGGACCCCAAGTTTGCAGAATTGCTGGAGCAGAATGCACAAAGAAAGGAAACAGTTAGTGACTTAGATGCCTCATCATCAACTAAGAGTTGAGATAAAATTTGAATTCTCTTCTTAGTCATCACCTATCCATCAAAAATAGTACCAAATAGATGCATTATTTTTTAGTGTCCTTTAATTAAGTTCTATTTATGTAAAACAGTTTGAGATATTTTGTAAACCAATCTTGATAATTTTCAAGATATTTTAGTTTAGAATTTGTATAAATACTTCACTCTTTGAAGTATTTTTTGTGGAATAAAATTTTTCAAGACTACTATAGACATTTTTTCCGAATACATTGGAGTTTGTGTGAGTTGATTTGTAAAGCAGCAGACTGGAACTAAGTCAAACAGACATCATAACTCAGGATTCTTGTGCTAATCAGATAAGTCAAGTATTTTCCTGTTTTCATTGTTTATCTTTCAAAGTTCCATACATGCATTTAAATTTTTTCTGTATTTGATGATTGACTAGGAAAGTTTAAATAGGATTAGTGTTAAAATCTCCCCATTTTTTACTAGTTATTCATTGATATGTTTTCTGCTAATAACCAGACTTAAGAATTCTTAAATGCTCTTAGTCCCTGTTTGACCCCTTTCTTTCATCCTCATTTCTGTAACTTAATGATTCTTAATTTCCCTTTTGTTCATATCTTGTAATTTCATCAAAAATCCTATTCAAAACCCTTTGAAGGTCATCTACCTTGCCCTTAGTACATTTTCTCTTTTGATCTTATTTCCCAGATCTACTTTCCGAGAATTTGACTCCATAGCCCAATGGTTTGGTAGATACCTCTGTGGTTTACCTTGAAGTACATTTTATTCCCACCAAACATTCAAAACAAACCAATTGTCCAATCATACCTAGCCTAAAATCTTATAACAAAAATCAAGCTAAATCTTGAGGAGAGATCCCTCTCTCGAATTTAGGAAGGCTAGATCCTATATTTCAAAAGAGGTTCTTGGTTACCTCTAGTAAGTTACAAATTTTTAAATATTTCTGATAGAAAATTTACTAGAGTGATAACATAATGGTGACCATACAGGGGAAGACTAACCTTTTTCTTCAGTAATATTTTACAAGTTCAGATATGATCTATGATGGTGGACAGTGATGAGACACAGAAAGGTTAAAACCATCCACCTAGTGACTCCAAATAAATTTCACAATCAAGACTCCACTAGAGGAATGAACCTGGAAGAAAAATATAGAAAGATCAAGCTTTCAACTTGGATCTTAATCCAAAACATTATGCTCTTTCTCGTTAAGAAATTTTTCAATATATATTGTATTTTATATAAGGATCTAACTTGGTTCTACAGATACCGTGGCCTTTCGTTATGGATAATTTTCAAGACGATCCAAGAATAAAACTAATATATGCTCCCATGAGCAATGATCACATACCTAGATTTCCACACAAGCTACCAAAGGTAAAATGGGGTAACAATCTGCCCATGTTTCAAGATGAGAACATTGATGATCCTTTACTACATCTCATTAAATTTCATATACACTCATCAAGATTGAAGGGTGATTGGCATGAGGATTGCCTCATGAAAATATTCATGGAAACCTTAGAAGGAAAAGCAAGGGAATGGTATGAAGCTCTAAAACCTGCAAGTTTGTTTTCTCTAAAAGATTTTCATAAGGTATTTTATGAGCATTACAAAGAATATTTTCCATCTTTATCATTAGCTAAAAATTGTTGTGATCAAGCTGAAGATCTTATACATTACCTTAACAATATTGATAAATATTTTGGAAATTGGCATCCTGAAGATTTATTAGAAGAAGTCCAAAACTTCCATTCTCAAGTTAAATGTCATAATAATCAAGAGGAGTTAAACAAAGATGAAATAGATCAGGAGATGAATCAAGATCCACAAAACCCTTCTGTATTAACAAATGATGTTTCATTTAATGTTTTAAATGAAGTTAAAAAAAATATTCAACCTCATGATCAATTTTTAGATAAGAGAAAAAACAATTTTCATTTCAATCTAAGAATTCAGAGATTCCCACCCCCCCTCACCGAAGAAGAAATCAATTTGCTTCTAAACATGCAACCATCCTCAAAATATTTACATAATCAAGAAATTTTTTCTACTTCTTCTAATGTTGATGAATGTACTAAAGTTTTTATCCATGAAGAGACAGAAGAACAAGTTTATGCTCATGTTATTCTACCTTCCCAAAAAGGCACATTGCTTGATAGCACTCTTACTAAGAAAAATAATGACTTTCAAATAAAATGCAACCAATCTAATCGAGATATCTTAAGATTGTTGGAAGAGAAATCTGCTAATCCAATGTTTATAATTGATGACATTCCTTCTTCTAAAGATTTTCCTAAATATGATCAATATGATGATAATTATGTTCTCCCAATTCAAGATAATTTCACAGAACAATCACTAGCTATTTTGAGGGATGAGATATTATAATTTCATCTTGATGAGGATTTTCTAAGAGCTATCTTTCTTATTTTGAAATTAAGAAAATATTCTCCTCAACTTAAAAAATGTGTTCTTGAGATCATTTTTGAATGTTATGAAAAATAAATTAAACTTTTTCATTCTCAAATTCAGTCATATAATTTCCGAGATCCTAAAGAATTCTTGGAAATTCTTCCTTCTCCTAAGCAAGAGGAAATTGTACTATCTTTTGACTTGCATATCAAGGATGATTATTCTTTCAAAAACAAGACTGAAGAAATAGTTTCAGGGATTAATATTTAGAATATAATTGAACAACTAGTCATTGAAGGCCTAGAAGCACAAATCATACATTATGCTTTTAATGATCCTATAGAAAATTATATGGAGAATATTTTTAGCTCAAATCTGCAAACATGTTTTATCTATGAGGATAAAATATATCATCAATTGCCATTTCACATATTATCATTTATTATGAAGACACATGATCAAGTTATACTTCCAATTTTGATCGCAAGCAGCCAAATTATCCATTCATTTCTACAGCTACTTGACTGGCTTCAATGGCATTTTTGTATTACCTGATTCAACAAAATTAATAATAAATTGGAGTAGCTAGATGAGTGCAAATAAGCTCAAAGCTCTGAGCATTTTTTTTTAGTATTTAATTTTCAGCTAGTTTTGGAATAATCCATTAAGAGTTAAAGCTAAGGAGAAGGTCCTAAAGATATTTAAGATCTAATCAGTTTGGTTTGAGAATTGCAGTATGTTTTTTTTAGTTTCAGATTAGATTTCAGTTTGTAGAAAAAGGACTATATTCAGTTCAAGATTTTTAGCCACAGAAAATGCATGTTTGGGATTGGCCCAATGGATTAGGCTACTAGTCAATGGTGTTCTTGACATCTCACAAGGAAATTCCATCCCTAAGTGAAGCCGATGTTAACAACCTATAAATATAGGATTCATAATTTTGACTTGACTGATGATAGTTGTGTAAATATGTACAAACTTTGCTTTCTGCAAGTTGTTTTCCCATATTTTGTTAAAAAAGTATAAAAAAAAATAAAAATAGAAAAGCAAAAGGAGGGTAAAAGTCCTAAAATAAAAATCAAAGGAATCAGAAAAAATGATATACTCCAAAAGAAAAAAGATGAATAAAACATGAAAGTGTGCAAGTCTAAATGCCACTACTTTTACTTTTTGCAGTTGATTATGGAAGAGTGTCAATAAATGCCATAATCCATGATGGGTTGAACAATTTAATCTTGACTTATCATGTTTCAATTTCAAACATTGTAGATAGTGCATAAAGAATTGTCATAAATTTAATCATGACAATTCAGTAGTTAGGCAGAGAATAAAAATAATCCAACAATTTAATCTGGATTCTTGGAGGAAATAAATTAGAATTAGATAGTTTTACTGCTTTCAAAAAAGAATAAATGTTTTGAAGGTTGCTAGCTCAAATGCACCTGATAAAAATAGAAGAAAAAATGTTAGAAGATATGACTGGGTAGGTAGAAGAAGGCGGGAAATCAATTGTAAATATCTTTCACCAGGATACAATAACTAATTTCCCCTCCCCCCATAGCTAATTGACATTCTAGACTATCATTCAAAGAGGCTCAGGGCATTTCCCTTACTTCTATTGGGACCGGACTCAAGGCTCAATGACTGACTAGTTAAAAGTGTTAAGTTTCTATATTAATCCCAAAAATCACATCATTTTCCATTTATGCATTGATTACCATGAAATCATAAGTAAAGACCCCATTTTTATTTAATCATGCTTAAAACCCTCATTTTATTAACTTCCTACATCTCATCAAGCATAAAACCCTCAAAATGGCATTTTATCCTAAGTTGAAGTGATGAAATTATTACAATGAAAGCTTGGTTATAATCTTCACTTTCTTGGTTATAATTGTATATTTTGAGTATTCACTTTCCCTTTTCATATTAACACCTAGCTTATTTTATTAACTCCCTATAGAAAATCCTAGTCCTAGTAATATAACTCCTTTATTCTAATATCCCCAAAAACCCCTTATTATAAGCTTTTTATGTCAAAGTTATTATTCACATGTGTAAATTAAATCTTGAAACTATCCTTTTGACATAAAAACAATCCATAATGAAATATCCATATCCCCTATAGTTTTGGACCTTCAAATAATCTAAAACTATATAATAAAATAAAAATATGAAAAAACAGTTTTCATACATATCTTGCATGTTTGAAAAACATTATCCCGCTTATTTCATTATATCCTAAGTATTTTATAAAGGACTCAAGTCTTAAAACCTTTGTAAATACTCTTACCATTTTCCCATCCCTGCACAATCTTTACTCGAGGTTAAAGTTTGACCTTACCCCTCTTTCCCGTTATATGCACCTTCACAAAAGTCTGAACCTTCGTTAGAAGTTCCTATTAACCCAGCACCCTCGCATTCATCCATCACCCTCAAATCATATTTATATTCCTAATCCAACAGTCCACACTCAGCGTGATGAAATAGCCTCATGCCCCACCATTCTCCGTCGCATTAAGTCGTGACCGTTGATCACCTCTATCAAATCAATGGCCCATCTTAAAGACCGGTCCCACCCTCTTGTCCGCTGCAGTTCCAAAAACTAATCTTGACCATTCGCATCATGAAATCAAATCTAACGGCGTGGGTCTCATATTGCACACTGAAACTGATCGATTGAAGTTTGATGAAATTCACGCGATAAAAGTAGTTTTATTAAACCACCCATTACTACGTGTCCAAATTCTATTTGATCGCGTTCATATTGGCGAAAACAACTTACCATCTAAAAGTAATGCGATAACCACCGATGGTTTTTTCATTCAAAGAAAATCCATTCCTGCCATTGCTTATGACCTACAATAAATAATACGTATTACGACAAATATCTAAGGTTTTTCCTTAATTTCTCATCGTTTTATGTATCGTTTACCACCCCGCCTATTATGAAAAATGCACCCAGACCCTGTGAATGAAGTTTAAACCTTTGATAGTCAATTTTTCTCCCTGAAGCGAAATTTTACCACAGTGACTGCCTTTAAAATACTTTGAAGTTTTCCACTTGGTCACAACATCCAGTTTGAAGTTGATAAGACCAAAAAATCCTTCTCGACCGCCACAATACCTGCAAGAGGTATTTCTCAATATTACTGTTAGTGTCAGTCTAATCATACTGCCATCCGTGATCAAAACTGCTCTTTTTCATTTGCATATTAGGAGTCCCATGCCAATAAATTTCACCATTCCATTAGGTCATGGATTCATTGATGGTAGTGATTTTTCATCAGTTTTCCCGCATGTGAAACTTGTTGATTCTCCTCTCTATGGTCTTTAGTCATGGGCTACTTTCACTTTGTGAGTCATGACAGAGAGTCATAGAAAGAGTCTCATTAGTTTCTAGGGTAAATTTGTTTATTGTAATTGTAAATCATTGGTCTGGGAGTCAGTAATTCAGCAGTAGGGGAATAGTGTGGAAGAACATTTTGTGCTCCATTGTACAGTTTGAAAGGGATTAATAAGAGATGCAGCTATGATTTGTGGGATCCATGTGGTATGAAAATTAGCATTTTTTTCTCTCCTTTTTTGCATATGTAAATTGTTATGTTTCATCTCTCATCCATAAAACATTTCCTTTTGAATGCTTTCAAGACAGAAAGGTAGGATCCATTTTCATGCCCTGCCTTGGGAAAACATTCATATTTTGTGCTTTTCTCTTATGTTTGAAAAGGATCAATTTCATTTGTGCCCTTTTTAGCTCCTCACCATTATTTCCATCCCATCCTTATTTAACTTTAATTGCTAACTTTCCTGCCTATCTTGCCCCATGAAATACCATGTGTCCTGATTTAATCCCCAGTTTAAATTGTCTCATTTTATCCCACACATCCCTGAAGCTAATTTCATTTATTAAATATTTTTCCCATATTTTTACCTAGCCTAATATCAGATCATTATTGTGTTTCATTGAATATCTATCTTTACGGAGAAATCCCTCTCCTGTCCTTGTAGGGCTAGCTACAAGGCTGAGCGTGGTTTAGTTGTTACCCTGTTTTTCCCTTTTCAACCTGGGGTCCAATTCGGGTGCTAACATCTCTGGCGACCGTACTGGGGAATGTTTTAGTATAAAAGATTAATCACCGCCGTAATATCTTCCCTGGTAAATAATTACAAAGTTTAAATCCGATTGTTGATGGTGAACAACAGTTGGATACATATAAAGGCTGAAATCGTTCACCTGGTGACTCCATTCACTGAAAAATCCAAAAATCGATGCTTCATGGTGAATCCACTGTAGGAAGATTAGTAGCTTTAAGATTTTCAAGATGGAAAGTGTTGCAAGAAGATACGCTCCCATGAGCCGAAATCACATTCCAGGTTTTCCAAACAAAATGCCTAAGGTGGATTGGCTTCAGAATTTGCCTATGTTCAGAAATGTGGAAGGTAATGACACTGCTCTTCATCTGGTGAAATTTCACATCCATGTGCATAAATTAAATATCGATTTTCCTGAAGACTGTTTGATGAAGATGTTTATGGCTACTCTGGAAGATGAAGCTCGATCTTGGTATGAAAATTTTCCACCTGCTTCTATTTATTGTTTAAAATATTTTCATACAATATTCTTTGAAAGGTATAAAGAATCTTGTCCATCCTTAATATTAGTGCATAATTGTTGTGAACATGTTAATAGTTTCATTGAAGATTTTGAGAATTTTTATGGAGATGATGAATTGATGGATGAAGAAATCATGGAAGCACTGTATGAAAATCCATTTCAACAACATACAGAAAATTTAGAGGATACTTGTCAAGACCAGCAGGTTGAAGATATTTGTACAACTGAAAACGATGAAAGAAGAGGTTTTATTTTAGATATAATTGAAATAAAGGATGAGATGCCAGAAAATGATGTTCCAATATCACATAGTGATAAAGTTAAGTCGGATCTAGAGTTAATATGTGATGAGGAAGAACATGTTGTTCCAGGTCCCATAAAGGAGAGTTATATTGTTAAGGTCACCTCAAATGAAGAAAACAGAGTTATAGACCTGAGTGTTCTCATTCCATCAGAAAAGAGTCTCCACGAGGAGGTAATCCATTCCCTCTATGAAAAACAAGATGAGATCTTTGTTCAAGTAAGTGAAAAAGTTCCTTTGGATGAATCTTTGGTAGATGATAGAAATGTTAGTCTTGGGTTTCAAGAGTCATCTAAATTTTATTCTCTTATGAATAATGAATGTGATAACGAACATGATAATATGGTTGTTATATCATATGAATATGGTCAAAAATATATTCAGACTATAGAAGACCAGAGCAATCAGAACTGCCATTCAGATTCTTCTTCCTATGTTTCATGTTTTGAAATGTTTTTTCAAGAGGGAATCTGCTCACCTACTCGTTAAAAAATTTTCGAAGACCAGGAACACACTCTTACTGAGGTACATTGTGAAGAGAGATTAGAATCAAGAAAAAAGGACACCTTGTCTCTTCAGCAGAAGGAAAATATTCATGTTTTTCAGGATCCAGTGGAAAATCTATTACAGTCAGCAGTGAAGGTAATCATTACAGAGTTTAGTGATGAAGGAAATCATGGTCAACTATGCTTTTGGATGCCCAGTTGCAAGTATCTATTGTTGTCCAGAGGATCTCATCAGGAGAATCAATCAAGAAGGCATCTACTTGATTGGTTACATTGGCGTTTTGATATAGCCTGATGGTATATTGTCTTGTAAGAAACACAGGTGGTCATGTACTGCCATCAAGCTTTAAATTTTAAGTTTGGTCTTAGTCACTTTTGAGTTAGTTTGTTGAGTCAAGTTTCTTTCAGTTTGGTTTTTAGCTATTGACTCCATGCCCAATGGATAAGGCTACTTGGTCTACGGTGTTCTTGGCACCTCCAAGGAGCTACCATCCCCATTGGAGCCAATGTTAGTGTCAGTCTAGTCGTACTGCCATCATTGATCAAAACTACTCTTTTGCATTTGCATATTAGGAGTCCCATACCAATAAATTTCACCATTCCATTACGTCATGGATTCATTGATGGTAGTGATTCTTCATCAGTTTTCCCTCACGTGAAACTTGCTGATTCTCCTCTCTATGGTCTTTAGTCATGTGCTACTTTCACTTTGTGAGTCATGACAGAGAGTCATAGGAAGAGTCTCATTAGTTTCTATGGTCTCACCATGGTAAATTTAATAAGTCAAGTGTCAATAAATATCAGCAAGGTCATGAGGAAGTCAATAAACTCAAAGTCACAGCCCCTGGGAGATCAAAGAAATATTTTATTCAGCTTGATGTAATTTTCACCTCAAAACCATGTTTTGAGGTGAAAAAATGATACTTTTCCTTTATTATCATTCACTATATAATTTTATGTTAGCATGTGTAATAAGTCACACTTCCGAAGCTGCCATCTCCACAAAGTCATCACCTTGCCTTCAGAGAAGTTTTCCATAGCATGTTCAACGCCAAATCATCTTCCAAGTAGATCCATCAGAAAGAGCCCGGAAAGAGCTTTCCAACAGTATACTGCACTCTTAAAAGTGACTTCTGGATTGAATTTTATGCCTAAGTGAAGTAAAGGTTCCCTATTCCCTAAACTTCCCCTTTTTTTTCACCTTTTCCCATATTTTATTGCATTAAAGTTTATTATTATATAATCCCCTCCATGCCATAGAACTTTATAATAAAAATTTTTATATTATAAATTCCCCGCCATTATAAACCACTTCCCCCTCATGCCTTTAAATTTCATAATAAAGTTAAAGGTTTATATTATAAAACCCTTTTCCGATCGCAATCACAACCCTTCTCCTCCGATCCAATCGCACCATTTAAATCGTAACACCCCGATTGAAAATTCCGATGCGATTGCATCGCATCACTGATTAGATACCCACGATGTGATTGACCCTGCCTCCGATTAGTCCGATCGCATCACAAATTCCTTTCTTCCGATGAGATTGACTCCCGTTTCAATGCTCAATTGAAACCTTCTGATCGTTCCACAATCGTCGATCTGCCCCCGCTGATCGGACGGCCCACATCCAATCGCACCATCGCAATCGGTGATTTCGTATATAACCTTGCCTCCGCTCCTTCTCCGATCCCAATTTCGATTGACCTCGAGCTCACCATACAGTACTTCTGCCCATTTATAATATAAAGGGATATTCCCTTTGTTAAATTCAAATCTTGTTTTATTTTAATTATTACAAAGGTTTTTCCCATCGGACCTGTATCAATCGCATCGGACATTTGTCTCCTCCCAATACTTTGGCTCCCTTTTCCCCAATCACGATTGCAATTACTACTATGTATTGAAACGTATCGCATGGCGTATTATGCAGTATTGTTATATATTTCTCCCCTCCCTCCCCTCTGATTCCGATTGCATATGGACCCCACCTCCTTCGCTTCGCTCCCTTCATCCAAAAAAATCGATTTTCCCTTCACTAAAGGCAACGCTTCATTTCAAAGGTATTTTTATTAAAAAGTTGGTTTTATTCAAATGGAAAGCAAAGGAAACAGTCGGCTGGCCAAGAGCTTAAATTAAACAAAGATGTCTACATCAGCAGATAAAATAGCATCTGATTGCCCATTTTATTCTTCAACAACGAAAACTGTGAAATCTGCCAGCAATCAAATGTAATATTGTTCCTTATTTAGGGGCAGATTGTTAGAAATATTTCTATGATTGCATTTAAGTTATTCAACTGTTAGAACAACTCCCTTTTCTATGGATCTATGTTCCCAAATTTCAGTGTATTTATTGTAATTGTAAATCATTGGTCTGGGAGTTGGTAATTCAGCAATAGGGGAATAGTGTGGAAGAATATTTTGCGCTCCATTGTACAGTTTGACAGGGATTAATAAGAGATGCAGCTCTGATTTGTGGGATCCATGTGGTATGAAAATTAGCATTTGTTTCTCTCCTTTGTTTCATATGTAAATTGTTATGTTTCATCTCTCATTCATAAAACATTTCCTTTTGAATGCTTTCAAGACAGAAAGGCAGGATCCATTTTCATGCCCTACCTTGGGAAAACATTCATATTTTGTTCTTTTCTCTTCTGTTTGAAAAGGATCCATTTCATTTGTGCCCTTTTCATCTCCTCACCAGTCTTTCCATCCCATCCTTATTTAACTTTAATTGCTAACTTTCCTGCCTATCCCGCCCCATGAAATACCCTATGTCCTGATTTAATCCCCAGTTTAAATTGTCTCATTTTATCCCACACATCCCTGAATCTCATTTCATTTATTAAATATTTTTCCCATATTTTTACCTAGCCTAATATCAGATCATTATTATGTTTCATTGAATATCTATCTTTACGGATAGAGCCATCTCCTGTCCTTGTAGGGCTAGCTACAAGGCTGAGCGTGGTTTAGTTTTTACCCTGTTTTTCCCTTTTCATCCTGGGGTCCAATTCGAGTGCTAACAATTACAGACCTACAAATTTCAAGGTTAATCCATCTATAAGTGAAGTGAAGTATGTTAATGAGAAAAATAAACTGGATGAAATTGATCAAAACGCCCAAAACAGGCGAAACCATGGCCAATTTTTTCCCAGAAGTTGCCATGTTCATAAAAGCTTTTATTTGAGCCAATTTCCTTAGTTTAAAATCTCTAAATATCAATTCGAATACAAAAAGGTTTTTTCAGGTCTACCAAACTCCTTTTTACAGTCTCAAACCATTCAGGAAACCCTTGTTTCCCATCGTTCCTCAAATAAACCTAATTAAGAAAAAAGCCCAAAAGAAGATATCTCTAGCCTAAAATGCTTAGTTACCCCTATGTTTAAATTAAATTACTTCTGTAAACCATTTAATCTTACAGAAGAAGCCAGAATGCCTAAAAACTGAGTTAAACCTCCACAAGCAGATCTCATTCCATAGGTCTTTCCAAAAGCCTTCAATCACCTCCCTACAGACCTGTATTTCATTAACAAATTGTTTGATTTTTGCAGTTTATTATCAGAATAAGAAATTGGGCCAACAATTTCAATACTAGTTGACAAAATTGTTTGCTCCAAATTCTTAGATTTGAAATCAAAAGCTTCATTCAACAAACAGTTTGTATACAAAGAAAAAATAAAATCAAGTCAGAGAGAGATCAAAATGATGAATTTTTCACAGTGAATGGTAACAATGAAATCAGAATTCATAATGACACTGAAAACATAACAGTCAAAGAGTATTAGTGGTTAAAGTGCATCAGGTAAAAGTCAGAGTGAAAGTTAAAACAAAGTTACAGAGCAGTCAAAGGTAAACAGTAAAATTAAATACAGGGGGAGTAAATGGTAAAAATATATGAAAATAATTTCACCAACAATGAATTTTATCCAAAGTGAAAGTAAAACAGTTAAAAGAACAAAAAGGTGAAAAGATGAAAACATAACAAGAAGAAACATTTTTGCAGAAATTTCATGTATAAGTCATTATTTTTCAAAAACTATTGTGACTAATCCAATATGAATTTTTCAAAACTGAAGGAGGTTTATGTTCTTAAAGTTCCCAACTACAAAAACCTCTCTCACATTTCTAACAGCCATTATGGATTGGGAAATATTAAACAATATTTGAAAGCTCTCTTTGCAGAGAATTCTTGTTAAGTCATCATTTTGCAGAGAATATAGTGGCCAATAAGAAATACATCTTACAAAACGGAAGGATTTTTTTCTTCCTAAGAGAACCATCTACAAAAACCTATCTCACTTTTTTCACAGAGATTATAGAATTAAAGATACATGCGCATCTTTACAGCCTATTTTCAGACTCTGTAAAACTTTGTTTTACACATATTTTTGCAGAGCCTATTGTGCATAGTGGGAGCATAATTTTAGGAAAATGAAAGAGTTTTATCTCACCAACATATTCATCCACAATAACCTCTTTCACTTTTTACATATATATTTTTTATTGAGTAATAAAAAGGTAGCATTGGACCCCAAGTTTGCAGAATTGCTGGAGCAGAATGCACAAAGAAAGGAAATAGTTAGTGACTTGGATGCCTCATCATAAACTAAAAGTTGAGATCAAATTCGAATTCTCTTCTTAGTCATCATCTATCCATAAAAAATAGTGCCAAATAGATGCAGTAGTTTTGAGTGTCCTTTAATTAAGTTTTATTTATGTAAAACTGTTTGAGATATTTTGTAAACCAATCTTGATATTTTTCAAGATATTTTAGTTTAGAATTTGTATAAATACTTCACTCTTTGAAGTATTTTGTGTGGAATGAAATTTTTCAAGACTATTATAGACATTTTTGCTGAATACATTGGAGTTTGTGTGAGTCGATTTGTAAAGCAATAGACTGGAACTAAGTCAAACATACATCATAACTCATGATTCTTGTGCTGATCAGATAAGTCAAGTATTTTCCTGTTTTCATTGTTTATCTTTCAAAGTTCCATACACACATTTAAATGTTTTATGTCCTTAATGATTGACTAGGAAAGTTTAAACAATATTAGTGTTAAAAGATCCCTGTTTTTTACTAGTTATTCATTGATATGTTTTCTGTTGATAACCACACTTAAGAATTCTTAAATGCTCTTAGTCCATGTTTGACCCCTTTCTTTCATCCTCATTTTTGTAACTTAAGGATTCTTAATTTCCCTTTTGTTCAAATCTTGTCATTTCATCAAAAAGCCTATTCAAAACCCTTTGAAGGTCATCTACCCTGCCCTTAGTACATTTTCTCTTTTGACCTTATTTCCCAGCTCTGCTTGCCAAGAAGTTGACTCCATAGCCCAATGGTCTGGTAGATCCCTCTGTGGTTTACCTTGAAGTATTCCCACCAAACATTCAAAACAAACCAATTGTCCAATCATACCTAGCCTAAAATATTATAACAAAAATCAAAAGAGGTTCTTGGTTACATCTACTAAGTTACAAAGTTTTAAATATTTCTGATAGAAAATTTACTAGAGTGATAACACGTCCATCGCTCTTGCTCAGAAATTTCTCGAATTTTTTGGAAGAAATCGTGGTTGCTGCCTTCGGAAAAATATAATTTTTTTCCTCCAGTTTGCAAACGCAAGCCATAATACTCCATGGCTACTAAAGCATATTTTTCATTCTTATTCTTGTTGAAAGATATTTGTTGAAAGAAAAACCTAATATTGAACCAATTCCACGACGTTTGAAAAAATCTTTGCACGATGTTCTCAATTTGATCCTTCTCAGACTCACCTACAACACCTTCAAAAACCAAACTGTCGATTCCAAAAGTGACACTTGTCATATTACCATTGGACACAAATTTAAAAAGATTCCCTACATCCTGACTGGACTTCCATGTCATCAGATGTACATGCTCTTCAATAAATTTTAAAAATTTGCATGTTCTGAGCGACGATCAATAGGCAATAACTTCCTCATTCGAACTCAGTTTTCGACAAAATGAGTTGCGTTGGATTCCTTGCAACGAGCTAATCGCTTTGAATCTAGTTTGGTGAAATTTTGAGAACTTTCATTTTTGAGTTAATTTTTGCCCCTGATCCAGATTCTGATCACTGCTTCCCACTGACATGCTTTTGGACCTCAAAAGCCGGTTATCTAATAAGAGATGAACTCTCTTATGTTTCCCAAGTTCTATCATCCTGATTATACTTAGAGAAATCATCATGAGAACCACTTCGGTCACTAATATTCCTTGCCTTGCCAATGGATTGGCTCTTTAACCATGTTTCTCCTTCTACTACTGACCCAATTCAACACTTGTTGGCTGCTTGTTGATATAACACTTTTGTTGTACCAAATCGATTCTTCAGTGCCTTCCCACTGAGAATCATGTTCCTCCTTTGCAATGACTTAACTACAAAAAATAGCTTCCAACATCAGTAAAAATAAGAAAATAAATGACCATTATTTTACCTCCACAGTTCCAAATTCACATCTTGAAGAATGCATTTGCCATCTCTTTCTCTTCTTGGTGTCAACACATAAAATAGTCCACAATGGCTACAAAATTTTTCTGGCTGAAATTTATTGGACATCTTGTATCAAACACAACCATCAATATGAAAAACACATCATGAAAGAAACATAACTTGATGACATATCATCTT
This sequence comes from Pinus albicaulis, assembly GCA_034641835.2. Lineage (NCBI taxonomy): Eukaryota > Viridiplantae > Streptophyta > Pinopsida > Pinales > Pinaceae > Pinus > Pinus albicaulis. Next base: position 411,734,149 of record CM076584.1, on the reverse strand, counting down.
GCGCCTCAAAAGGCAACAAATTTCACATCATGTGAATATCTCCATGTACTCTCACATCTTGGTGTCAAAATCATCGACCAAACACAAGTCGACACTCATGCATGTTCAAACACAATGAAATCATAAAAATTACAATATTCATACACACATCTCTCATGCATGTATATGATTCCACAACTCTCTCACATAGGTACAATCACAAGTACAAGATTTCCACATTCACATGTCCATGTACTCTTAGAGCTGAATAAAAAAATTTGTTGTAATAAAGTGAGTCTCAATATACTCCAGTTTCAAACACCTTCTTGGTGAAAACATGCAACATGCATTCAATTAGCGAGAATGAAAAAATCTTAAAAAAGACATGCAAAGCCTTTAATTGAATAATAAATCTATCCATTTCTTACCAAACCATTTCAATGACGCCTATTTAGAGAACCAAACAGGTACAAGCTCTGGATGCAATTTCCAACACCTTGCTGCTTCATGTCTTCTTTTGCGACAATAGATACATGATACCCAATCATCACTATTATTAGAAGACCATTATTTTGGCACAACATACCTCAAGCCTTCATGCTTAGGCATTTCTTTCGCCTCTATTGGGTTCTTGATGCCTTGTTGATTTACAACAAGTCCTAAGACTTATTGGTATCCAACATTTTCCAAGATCTTGGACCCAATACCTTTGTTGTGTCATTAAAAGGCTGAAAAATAATTGTAATCAATATGTGCATATAGATAATAAGCATATGCATGCTCACCATGTGTCTCATCTCTTTATTGAAACACAAAAATGGCTTCATACTCCTTCCAGATTCTCAAGGTGTCCTCTTAGAATCTTTTGTCTTCTTCTTTAAGCTCCTCAACATAAGGTGCTGATTGAACCTCTTCCACATCATGTGGAAAAAAATCACAAATATGTCCATCTTCCATATTGGAAGGATTTTCTTCATCATCAAATCGCATCAAATTTGTATAAAAAAAAAAAAATTGTGGTGAAGATGGTGGTGAAACACCATTCTTTTTACCTTCTTCCCCTATGAGACTTGTAGGCTTTTCTTCTTGAGATATGCTCTTCAAAGCCTCAATACTTTCTGAAGGTGAAACTTGAGGTGGGGCTTGTGGCAACCCTAGCCTCCTTCTCCTTGTTCCTATTTGGGAAGCTATACCAACAAGCTTTCCTTCTCCTCTCCATAGCTTCAACCTAGTAATAATTTCCACCTTACAAATATAAAACCCTCTTTGCACAAAGAAACAGAAGAAAAAACGAACCTGAAGCTTTGATACCAACTTGATATGAATATGGGAAAACATTTTAATGCTATGCAAGCTCCCTCATCACTATTAAAAATGTGTTTCTTATGTGCCTATGAATTTTACTGAGCTTTCATATTATCACAAGGATTTGTTTTTGGTGTATTTCAATATGTAATTCCATGAGTAGGTCATAGACTGGAACCATTAATCACATGAAATGAAAATAAAACATACAATAAAACACAAGCCATTTGATGAAGGAGTTCGCCCTGCTTGGGCTACATCTCCTTGAATCAGCTCTAAGGCATGATTCATTGTTATTATGCTCCAATTTCAAAATGATGAGTAAATCAATGTGTTGATCTGAAATGGTAAGTTTCCCCTAAAAAGAAAAAAATACTGCAAATTCCCTTTACCATACACTTAATGTAAGAAACACATGGGAATCTTACAAAGATCCCTTACTCATATGAAAGAGCATCAAATTTTTACTTCAACAACTGTAAGTACATCAACAATATTTTTCTCTAAAACACATAAAGAGAAAAGATGAGAAAAATGCTACAACACGGCTACAAATTTTGTTGCTGAAAACATATGGAGTCTAGAAGATCCCTACAAGATCATCTCCATCTCAAATTCCTCCAAGAACTGGCTCAATATCCGAATGATCCATACACCCTCCTGGTTCAACTTTCAATTGGAACTTGAATATGTGCTCTAAATAGAAAAAATAAGTTACTAGTGGATTCAAAGCATCCATAAACCCCTGAGTAGCCTCTTTTGGTTCTGCAATTGGCCTACAAGTCCTCTAGACATGGTATCCTCTCTTGGTGGCCCTCAACATATTTAATCTTCAAGTGGAGAAAAAATCATCAAGAACTTGTCCTCTACCTCTGAAACCTATTATAATGGATTCCTAGCATGCCAAAATGCTAAGAATGACTTTTCCTGAGCCCAATTCGGTCGAATATTACTCAAGGTAGGCCTCATTTACTCCAGGCCTAGAAAACCTTGACTAAAATTGGAAGACTTCTAGTTAATTCCGCTAAATTTGGGACTGGCTCTGAATTTGGCGCTCTGCCGAAAATCCACCAAACTAACTACAGATTAGTTTAAATTTAAATGTAGAATAGTGGGTTTAACTGCACGTTTAAGTGCGATTAGCGCTAATGGAATTGGCGCTCTACCATTGGTTACGTATCAACATTAAATTATAATATCGCGCACATTATTTTCAAATGTAAACCTGGTGGCGCGTTGGTGTGGCCGCATAGTGTTGGGGTGGATTCATAAGGCAATAACAAAATGTTTTGCGATTTTTTATTGCGATGAGTGACATGGAAGAAGGTGGCTCCTACCGAGGTGGTAAGAAGGTGGTAGGATTTCGACGTGATATATCACATTACTCCTTCACAAATATGACATCACAAATCTCGGCTCATTGCAAATCGCAGAACAAGTCAACACATGACTCATTGCCGCATTCCCAAGGCTCCTTTCACAGAATGCAATATGCGATGAAATCTTTATGGCCAAGTGAGATATGCAATGAAACTTTTCATGACTAAATGCGATATGCTTCACAACCATCCATATTCCACAGTGACACTACAATTCGATCTTTACCATTCATATTCCACTTCATTACTTTGATACAATCTCAACTAGCCATCACTCTCGTTCAGAAATCCCTGGAATTTTTTGGAAGAACCCATGGTTGCTTCCTTCGAAAAAATATACTTGTTTTCCTCCAGTCTTCAAGCGCAAGCCATAATACTCCATGACTACTAAAGTAGGTTTTTCATTCCTATTCTTGTTGAAATATAGTTGTTGAAAGATATTTTTTGAAAGCAAAACATGAGATTAAACCAATTCCATGATCTTTACAAACACCTTTTCACGTTGTTCTCAATTTGATCCTTCTCGGACTCACCTAAAACACCTTCACAAACCAAACTGGTGAATCCAACAGTGACACTTGTCATAGTACCATTGGACACAAACTTAAGAAGATTCCCTGCATGCTAACTTGACTTCAATGTCATTAGTTGTACCTGTTCTGTAATAATTTTAAAAAATTTCATGCTCTGAACGACGATCAACAGACTATAAATTTCTCATCTAAACTCGGTTTTCGACGAAACGAGTTGCGTTAGATTCCTTGCAACGATTCAGTCACTTTGAATTTGTTTTGGTGCAATTATGAGCACTTTAATTTTTGAGCTAATTTTTGCCCCTGATCCAAATTCTGATCATTGAAGGTTCTTTCGAGGCTACTTTATGAGGAAACATGTCCCCAGTTGATGATGAAGAAGTGGTAACACTTGTAGCAGTAGCAACTATTTGGGGAAACACACTCATAGTGAAATATTTAACTTAAAAAAAATAACTATGTAACAATACTTGTGAATCATATGCAAAGATTCATCACAAATGATGGATAAAAAACTATGAATGACAACAAAAAATAAATGCAAGAAAAATGGGCATGAAAGCTAGGAGGGTGCAATTTAAAAGAAATAATGGGACATGCATGGTCGTTTGAGGCTTCATCGTGTGCTCATGCACTAAATAAAGGAAAAAATAAACTAGGGTGCTCAGTTTCACCATGAAGGGTCGAAGGGGTGGAAAAAATGGGCCTTTGGGTCTTCCCTATGTGCCCATGCGCTCAAGGAGATAGGGAGGATGCACTGTCACACTCTGAAGGGAAAAAGGATGAGGTTAACAAGGCTTCAAGCCTTCACAATGTGCCTATGCACTCAAGGCAGAGGAGGGAGAACTGTCGCATGTTGAAGGGATGAAAGATGATACTTCTTGTCTTCGTGATGCACTCCTGTGCTCTAAGGAAAATAGGGTGCACTATAGCACTTTGAAGGGTCAAAGGAAAATTATTTGGGTCTTTGTGATGCGCTCAGGTAGAAACTTGATCAATCAAGGAGTAGTTTTCAAGGTTGATGGGGCTTCTAACTCAAGAAGTACACTCTACTTGTTAGAAGATCAGAAACATCTTCAAACAGTAGAATCCAATGATCAAATGAGTAAAATAATTATCTGCAAGGCTTTATAGTTGCTATCTCATGCATGGTGGAAGCTGGAAGGTTTCAAGAATGTGAAGAGTTTCTTGCATGTGATAGTGTATTAACACTTGCAACATGAAGATTCAACATAAATTCCAACAAATAAATTGAAACAAAATGGGACGAAAACAAGAAAAGAAATATTTGGCAGTGAAATCATGAAAAATAATGAAAATATTGAGCATGCAAACTTACTTGTTGCACTGGCTGATGAATAACTTCTTGATTCCCTAATTGTGCGCTTAACTCAGGTGAAATGATTATGCAATGAATGCTTAACTTATTTTATTTAAATAATTAGACAAGAAAAATTGATTCATGCATGGGTGCCACTTGTTGTCGCATGAAGGGGTTAGTTAAGAGGAGTTAATAAGGTTCCTATTTTATAGGAGTGCGCTCTCATGCAACAAGTTGGCTCATGCATGAAACTGGACAGGGCACATGTCTTCAACATGGAGTGTTCTCAATTAAGGTGCACTTGCTCAATATGAATGAATACACTTGAGTAGGGTGCACTCCTTCAGCCTAAAGGAGTGTGCTCAACTCACGCGCATGTCTTCATCAACTTAAAGTGTGCTCTAGATTTTGTGAGAGCTTTTCTTTCTTTTTGGTTTCTTTTTCCCACTTTTGTGTGCTTTTTGAAAGTGTGTATGGCTAGAAGGAAAGTTTCTAAGTCAAGAAGGATTATGAGTTCACCTAACCATAAACTTACTAACTCAGACGCTTATAATGGTTAAGTGACAACACTTAGGAAACATTGACTTAGGAGGATGCGACACTAGGATAAATCACACAAATAACAAATTAAACCACATAATGACACAAGGGAGCTTGAAGCAACAATTAGCATAAGCTCCAAAATTGACATAGGAAAAAATTTTGGAGGGTCGTTGTCACAGCGACAACAAGTTGATAAGGAAATATCCTTATAATTCATACAATACCACACTATGTGACCACATCCAACATGAAACATATAACTTAAATTTTACTTCTTGTCATCTCTATCATTGATCTAATTAGAATCAATATATGTGGAAAAATGGTTTTATTTTTCCATTTTACAATACTTTGTACTATTGTTTTATGTACCCTTGATATAGAAAGAAATTGTCTTTATGGCCTTAATATGGTCTCCTTGCAATGTTTCATGAAATTAGATACCACATTAACAAAAATGGATATATTAGGTTGAGTATGAGTCACATTCCAATATTATTTTATGATTTTTTATATCAATGATAACTTTAGAATTGAAATTCTTTATGTTGTTTCCTAGTTAGAATGTTCACTTAGTAATTAGCTTAGCATTCAAATTTAATTTCCTTAGTTAGATTTGATTTCGCTAGAATGTCTTTGTTGATAATTAGAATCAATTTGTTTGTGCAAGAAATACTTAGACCTTAGATCAACTCATAGATAACCAACATTAGTATTTGAAAGCCTCTTACATAGATTTCGTTGACTACCTTGAGATAGAAATATAGATCCATGGGTAGATAAATTAATGTTCAGTACTTGGTTGTTTTTAAAGAAATAAATAGCCTTGACATCTTCCTCAAAAACTGTAATATCCCCTGTCAAAAATCCATGTAATAAATTACAATAAAGGAAAAATAATAACCATGGACACATATTCCAAGATGAATGTTGGGAAAAACATCCTAGTGTGGGTATTCATTTGGTTTATTATGGCTATGGAAATTGGAAAAGAAAATGACAAATTCTTTTGAAAGGTGAAGTGGCATTTATTGGCATTTATTTATGAAAATAATGGAAATTAGGATATATGGAAGGTGAAAGGTCACAGGTTGCATGTGAGGAGGAAAATGAAGGAAAATAATTGAAAATTGAAGAAAATAGAGGCCTAATTAATAAAAAGGCTTCAGAGGATAAATTCATAGAATTTTTCCAATTTAGGTTTCAAGCTCTCATTCTATTTTCTCTCTCTCTCATAATCTTGTACACAGATTTTTCTTGGAGCAGTGTGGCATACTTGGGATTTGGGGAAAGAAGGCAAAGGAAAAGTAGGAAATTGCAAGAGGACATTGGGATCAACAACTACAATAGGTTTTGTTTGAAGGTAATTAGTTACATGTATGATTTATTTATTATTTTTAGCATGCATGGGCTATGCATGTGGTTTGTCGGTTATGATTTGTCATTGGCATGGAAAATTGCATGGATTGACAATGGTTTTTCCTAGTCCTGCCATTTCCTAGATATCCATGGTGTTGTGGGAGTATTTCCCTCCTTTTTTCCTGGTTGGTTCTCATGTTTCTTTGGTTGTGGGGTGATTTTTTAGTTCCATGAGCCTTGGTTAGACAAATTCTCTAGAGCCCTATAACAACTTGGGTTGAGTTACTAGTCTTGGAGCCTTGGTTGGAAAAATTCTTTGGAGCCCTTGGTGGCTTGAGTTACTAGTCCTGTAGCATTGGTTAGAAAAATGCTCTGGATCATGGAAGAAACTGTGGGTTAATCTACTCGTCCTGGAGCCTTGGTTGGAACACACAATCTGGAGCCCTGGGAAGCTTGGGTAGAGACCAATCTGGTGATGGTTAGTGATGTCCAACCATGAAGTGGAAACACTGGTTGATGATTGAGGTGTTTTGATCTTTGGAATCCTTGGTTTGGTTTTGTTGGATTTGATTCATGAGATCCCACATTCATGCTTAGAATATGGCATGGGGGTGATTGGTTGAAGAGATATTTGGCTTAGCCAATCTATGGTCAAGTGGAACATGGAAATCTCGAACCTTGTTGGCCTTTACATTCATTATTAAGCACTCCTTGTAATTGGTATTTTATGTGTACATATACTTGTTTAAATGTGGTTTATATGGTGGTTATATCCTTGATATTTATGTTGGTTATATGTTGGTTATGATTAAGTTTTATGGCAATGATGATGTATGTCTCTCATCATGTTTTTTCTAATTTTTGAATTTACAATGAATATATTGCTTAATAGATGGTACTATATTTATTTTGATGAGACATTAATGTTTCTCAGTGATTCTCATATAAGTATGAGACCCATATGCTCATATTTTTTGTTTAAACTTTTAGAATGGATATTTGTGACATGCTTGACAAAATTTATGTCATGGATAACAGGGGTCTAGTCAATTCCTTGTTTAATAATTTGCATTTGCATCATTGTTTCAATGTTATTTTTCATTTCTAGAACTTTCATGGGGTTTTGGGAAGTGTCCAGAGTCCTGGCCCTGAAAACATGGCACAAAATCTAGAGTCATTGGCATAGAACTACCTGGAAAAGTCCCTAGTCACAGGCATTCATTGTTGTGGGAATTACAGGAGGGTCCTAGTCGCATGCATGCCCATGTCAAGGGGGATATTCAAGATTTAATGCAACAAAATTTCAGTTTGTCTCAGGGGCTGGTCATCTGGATTGGCTAAATGTCTCCTTGGGGCTAATATGTTGCATGTGTATAAGATTAGTTTGGTTGTGTTCCATTGGTTCAACTTCTTAAAATCATACATATGGAGTTGAATAATATCATAGTAACTCTTTTGTTCTTCTTGGGTGATGTCTGGTATTTTTTCTCCTTTGATGAATGTGTTTTCGTATGTACATGTCGGTTGCATATATGTCCTTGTGTTGGTGTTATATGTTCTTGTTGTGTATGCATGGTGTGGGTCATGATTGCACTGGTGTCACCATGTAAAATTTTAGGGTGTTGTTATTGAATGTCTTTGTTGTTAGTGTATGTTAGTCATGAATTGGTTATGTGTGTTAGTGTTTATATGTTGTTATTCATACATTGACTGGATGATATTCATAGTGCATGAAGTCATGATATCTGGTCAACATAGTTATGCATGGATAACTAGATAATGGCTAAAAATATGCTGATTGGTTTATTTGATTATGTTTATATATGTATTGTGATAATCTGATCCGTCTTTTAGATGACCTATCCTCCCCAAACTATACTAAAGCTTTCTAGTTTTTTTATGATTTGGTTTAGATGACATAATATAACTTTCAGGAAGAAGCGATCAAAGATGAATATCAAGATGGTATACTGCAAATTTTCTCCCTATGAATCATATGAGTAGCGTGGTGTTGGGAAATATTCTTACTTAAAAGACATATCAAGGATTTTGAAGGAATAAAAAAGGAGTTGCAAAGAAGATAATGACAGAATCATGTAGGCGCAGGAGAAACAAGAAAAAGTCACTACAGTAATTCTTCAGAGTTTTCCAGAATTGCAGAGACAGGGACCACCTTGGGTAACCTATGGATAGGATGATAGGGCCAATGGGGCATATGGTAGTAGATATCATGGTGGACACGAGTCATATAGATATGACACGATTACAGATGGTAGGTTATTGGATAATAGAGTAAGTTGTGAACTTACTCTATTATTGGATTTAGGTTATTTTTAAGCTCCTAAATCCTTCCAACTTTCACTTGTTGAAGACCCTCTCAACCTAAGCATTTCTATAAATTTTGAACCTCATATCCTCCTCATGCAAGGATTTGGCTACTTCAAATAGGTTATCGTGGAATTTTCACTATATATTTTTTTCTACAAAGCTTCAGAAGTTGAGATTAAAACCCATTTGAGCCGAAATATTTTTGAACCTCGTGAAAAAATTTCAGATCTTGGTTCACTAAATTTTCAAACATATGATGTGAGGAAGTTATGGTTTTTTCATCCTCCTAAATTCCATGTCAAACAGGTGACCTTGGAAAAATCGTCATAACTTTCTCTTTAAGAATTGGATTCAAATTTCATAAAAAGTGACAGAAATGGACAGACTTCAGTTTTTTGGGTATTGTTTTCGGGACCAAAGGTCGAAACAATGACACGTGGCACTTCGTAAAAGCTCTCTCTATTGAACCAGTTTATAATCAGATCATCATGGGAGATTGGCCATAACTCTTTCTTGAAGAATCCAATATTGATCAAACCTATGGGGTTGAAAAGAGGAATCATAGGGCTACCACAAGACGAAATTTAAGACCTCGGAGATCCAAAATTACATAGATACAGAAGATCCAATATCAATCTTCTAGAAGGAAATAAAAAGTATGCATTCAAGTATCAATACAGTAAGCACCACACATCAACAGTCAAGGGTGAGTTTCTACAACAAGGTATGTATGATTAGTGTTTTCATTTGAATTTGAATATCATCTCTAAAATGTGTTTTTGCAGGACAATGTAAGTATTATGTATGTATGTTTGTTTGGGTTTTTTTCATAAATTATGGACGTATTTACATTTGAATTTTGAATATTTCTTTGACATATGCTTTACAGGACAATGTAAGTGTTTTGTTTGTATATTGGTTTGGGTCTTTTTCATTAATGTATATTCAAGAAGGAGGATATAATAGGACAACTCAGGCACATACTAGAAGGATGTGAAATGCAAAAGTACCATTAATTGAAGCGAGCGCAAAAATACATCATCAGATGTTAATGATCTAAGAAGCAGTATCAAGTCAAGTATCAGGTCGTGTCAAAAGTAGTGTTGTAAAAATCATCTTTGTAAAATTGTAAAAGAGTCATTATTGTGAAAGATTCAATCTACATAGAGTTTAAGAGGCATTGTTGGGAGGTATAGCAGTCATTCTTGGATAATGTTATGGTTGGGTCGTAGGTCATAGAGCAATTGAGTTATTGGTATAGTTCAAGAAAATCATTTTGAATCATATTTTATCGCAGCTCATTGTCCCTAATACAGGATTCCACACTCTTGTCTTATTTCTAATCATTATAAGGTGCTAGGGAGGTTTTAGGTTGGTACATGAAGTCACCTACAGGTTGGAGCCTGTGAACACTTCAGGGTGGTAGGTCAGTGTAGGATGTCGAGGCATCCATTCAGTTGACTAATGAAGACCACGGACCTGTGGCATCCTTCCAATGGGAGCTGGAGAAGAATTCATTTCTAGAATACTAAGAAGTTGTAACTTTCATTTCAGTTGGGGCTGAAGATTAAAGAATCTATTAGAAAATCATTCAGTGGTTTTTGACCCGAAGAGGGTTTTCCACCTAAAATTCATGAGCCTATTGTGTTCTATTTTTTACTTTTGCTACTAGATAAACATCAAGAATAATTGAATATTAACTAATGCTCTGAAAATATTTAAAATTTCTAATTGATAATAAATACTAATTCACCCCCCCAATATTTCCAACATTTCTAACCTCAACCTTTCCATCAAACATATTAATGGAGTGTCATTGCTCATGGATGTGGACCAAAGACAACAAGTTTATTCTTAGCTTTAGGAGATATAGAACATCATGCAGAAGAAAGTCTAGAAGACCAGGCAGTTTGAGCTTGATTGTGCCAAGCCCTGATGGCTTGAGTTTTTATTTTTCTGCAAAGTATACTACTCCATCAACATTGTCAATAAATTCTTCAAAAAAATATCTTCTAAAATTTATGTGGTAGTTTTCTCCTAAATCAAGCAACCAATCATTTTTCCAAGAAGCAAGTGAATCATTAAAAAAGTCTTCAGTTACTCCAATATTACACTGTGTCACAACATAGTGAGTGGATTCAGGTTATTTACCTTTCTATTTGTCATGGGTTTTACCTTTGGCTTAATTTATTTATCATCCCAAGGAAGCTTACATGTGGATGCATTATTTCCATCTCTATTGTAACTTCTCCTTTAAATTGTTTGTCCCCCTGTCTCTAAATTTTCTTCTTCTTCTTCCTCTAGAAAAATATTGTGCATGAATTTTTAAAATTATGTGTACTATGTAAAATGTAATCTGCTGCCAAAAATAAATTTTCACTTGTGGTGGTTATATGTGTAAAAAAATTCAGTCCTTTATATATGGGGAAGGGTATATTTTAGGGAGGGTTAGATGAAATGGTAGATTTATATGGAGGAAACATTATATATGGAGGTAGCATGGTATATGGAGGTCCCACGATGGATACATGTATTAAGAGTGACAACATAGTAATATGCAACGGTAATAAAAATAGAGTGTGGTATGGTGGGTGTAAAAAACCATTCAACAAACAACGTATCGAACAAAATTCAAACATCGGAGATTTGTATTGACTGGATGGTGGAGGGTGGTATCTGATAGCGGTATGGGAAGGCAATACGAAGAATATATAATATAGGCGCTCTACCTTTCAATGGACTCGATGTGGTATGTGGAGGTATGAATAGTGGAGTGGAAGCTGTATCGTAACCATGAGTGGTATATGCAGTAGGGAGTGAGGGAGCATCATAGGAAATGTGTGTGGTATGGGAATCGGTGCCAAGGGAGATACGAGAGCCACGATGGAGGTTGCATAGTGGGAGATACAATGACAATGCGTTCACTCAATGCAATGAAAAAAATATTCATTCAAAAATATGATATCTTCCAGGGATACAAAAATATGTGTTCAAAAATATGATATCTGCCAGGGAGACAAAAATATGCATTCAAAAATATGATATATAATGAATGCATTCCCCCGATGTAATGAAAAAAAATGTGTCTATAACATTCACTACACTACTAATGACCAACCTTCCATTATGCATATAATCACTATGATTAAATGCATACCTCTCATAAAACTTGGCTCCACAATGCTTCTCAATTGGCTGCTCTCTAGTGAGGGGTGTTGATTATGGACGAGGGGAACTGCATATACCAGTAAACTATTATGGATGGGACCAGAGATAACGGTGATTTTTGAGAGTGGTATCAACTAGAGCCATGCTAACTAGGAGCTGCAGAGTTCAATGTACAACTCTCTGAAAATATCACAAAGCGGGCCTGAATTTATAGAATACACTCAGACAACTAGTGAGCAATACCCAACGAATTAAACCGACCAAAATTACCACCATAAGATTAGCGCAAAGAATGGATCAATGGCAGAGGTGTTAGTTCTACAAAATGGATATAACATAGTCAGGAGGGGCTTATGAGGGCGGATAGGGAAGCCAAAAATGGAGTTGGCTCTGATACCATGTCGGGCTAGTAGGTAACCCCACAATGTAAATTGTATTTTTTCATTAAGGGTAATCATATATATATATAAATGGAGTGAGATACTCTTGGGTCTAATCTCCCAGTGTCTCTTCATGTTCCAATTCTCCTTATTTTCTATTTACATTATTTTACATATTCGCCCAATCACAAGGATTAGGTATCAACAAGGGCCCAACTCAAAATGTTATCTAATAATGTATTCACTCATTTCAATTTTTGGATTAGTTCTCACTGGAAAAGAGAACTAATATGAATGGTATAGAGAAATAAAGCATACCCTCATTTTTAATGAATTTTGGAAAGGAATATGTGAAGGAGAAGCTAGGAATCCACCTCAAAATACCACATTTGACAAAGAGCTCACCATATGGGAGAACCAGAATAAAAAGGTCTATTCCTTGATTGTTGGATCAGTAAATAAAGAGGCGAGTCATCACATTTTTCCATTTACAAATTCCTTTAGTGATTTAAATAATTTTAAATAATTATATGACTAACACTTTGAGCTTGAAGTAGTCCAACTTGTGATCAAACTATTCAATATTGAATTGAAATATGATTATCCCTTTTTCCTAGCCTTTGAAATTAGAGATATTACACTATAGAAGCCACTAGAGTTAAAATGGATGTTCCTCTCATAGCTTTCCTCAAGGAAAAAAAAATCATTTATTGAAGATAAATGGTGTTCCCAGTTTTCCAACTATTCCTCAGAAACCAAAGCAATGTGATTCTTGTATCGTAGGAAAGCACAAAAGAAAATACATTAGAGAAATTTTGAGGTCTAAAATGGGCCTCAAAAAGAAAATTTACAACCAAAATAAACTTTATAAGAACCAATAGAATTCAAGATGATGATGTTAACCATGGGGGATGACTCACCATTTTTTGATTAAAAAAGTAAATATTAAAAAATAAAACCTACTTTTTCATCTTATATTTTCAACATATCTCCCTATCTTCTTACTCAAATTTTGAGTGGGAGCACTTCTTGTATGAAGAATTTAATTCGTTATCTAAGGAGTACCACTATTTCATACTTTGGATGGTCCCTGCTACACGAAAAATGAAAAATACATGAAAACATGATTGCAATAAAGTTTTTCATGTATTTCTCATTTTTTGTGTATCACAGTCCATAAAAGTATGAAACACAAGTACTCATTGGATGAGTAATTAAATTCTGCATCCAATGAGTGCTCCCACTCAAAATTTGAGTAAAAACGTAGGGAGATAAGTTAAACAAATGAGTTGAAAAAGTAGATTTTTTCCTTTTTCCTTTAAAATTTGATTATGTATTATAATCTTATTTTATTATTTCCACTATTATTTTATAATATTCCTTAGGAGGCCCATTTTATACATCAAAATTTCCTTAATTATTTCATGATTCACTTTCGAGGGCACATAGAAACTTGAACTAATTCATTCTAACTTGTGTGGAAATAAATATATGATGTGAATTTTTTATGACTACACCAGAATGTGTTGGGTATATCTATTAGAGAGAAAATTTAAAGCTTTTAAAACTTTCAAAAACTTTCATGCATGGATTGAAAACAATACAAAATCTCATATTCACTCGATTTGTACTAATCATGGAAAAGAATATACTTTAAATGAATTTGAAAACTATCTTTGCCAGCATGGGATTCAACATCAAACAATTGTACCTTATAATCCTCAGAAGAATGGTTTAGCTGAAATAATGAACATGAAAATCTTGAATATGGTACGTTCAATGATGTTTTTCAAAAATGTTAAGTTTTTGTTCTGGGCTGATGCAGTTATATGTGTAGTGTATATTAAAATTATATTTTCATCTCTTTCTCTCAAAAATAAGATTCCCTATAAAATGTGATATGTCCAAATTCCTTCGGTGAGGCATATTAGGGTTTTTTTTTCCCCCTATTATGCCTTGATACCTAAGGAACAAAGAAACAAACTTGGTGCAAGGAGTCGAAAGTGTATCTTTTTGAGGTACTCAGCTAGCTCCAAAACATATCATCTCTATGATGAAGTAAATAAGAAATTTGTACTATCTAGAGATGTAATTTTTCTTGAATCTTACAAGAATGAAAATGTTGTTGAGAAACATCTTGAATGGAGGGTCCCTATCCTAGATCAATATATGGAATCTCCTTCTCAAGCACTCTCTCCATGTCAATAATCTCCAGTCATTGATCAAGAAAAAAAATTGAGTGACGTGATTGAGGTAATTGGAAGGATAAATATTTATTCAGCCCCATCAATAGAACAAACTTAGCCATCTCAGAAAGGTACTCCAAAATGGCTCACTAAGACACTTGAAAGTGTTCATCCTGAATTGGAAAAATAGGAACGTGAAGTTCTACTAGGAAGAATGGAGGTGATGTAGATGATTGTGATTTAGTTGTTGATATGGATGTTTCTTATGATTGTGAATTAAATTTTTCTAAAAATTTTGAACCAACTTCATTTAAATAAGTTGCTTCTCATGATGAAAAGAACGAATCAATGTAGAAAGAGTATAATTCTCTAATAGTGAATGGAACCAAGAAGCTAGTGGACCCTCCATTTAGAACCAAATCAATTAACTGCAAGTGGGTCTTCATGAACACATGTAAATTAGATGGTTCACTTGAAAAGCACAAAGAAAGGCTCATGGAAAAATAATTTTCTAAGAAAGAAGGGGTCCATTATGAGGATACTTCTCCCCCCCCCCCCACCATAACAAAATGGGCTACCATCTGGACTCTTTTTGCCTTGGTAGCTCATAATGGATGGAAAATCCATCAAATGGATGTAAAATTTGCCTTCTTGAATAGATATTTGAAAGAAAATATTTTTATGTCTCAACCAAAACGATTAGTTGTGAAGGGACAAGAGTAGAAAGCATGCAAGCTTATAAAATACTTATATGCCCTCAAACAAGAACCACGAGCCTAGTATAAGAAATTGACTGAGCATCTTCTAAAAATAATTTCAAACTCTATTATCTTTATGATGCAACTTTATTTGTTATAAAGTCGGAAAAAAATTGTCTATCTTATGGTGTATGTAGATGATCTAGTGATGATAGGGAACAATCAAAAATTCATTGCCTCCATAAGGAAATAATTGAGGAAATGATTTGAGATGTAAAATTTGGGATATGTTCACCACTATATATTGAAGTAAACCAACATTAGAAGTTTATATTCCTCTCTCAAAATAAGTATACTGGAGGTTTTTTGAACAAATTTGGCATGGTTGAATTCAATCCTTTGACCACTCTAATGGAACAAAATTCAAAAATTACATCCAAAGAAGGAAATAAATTTGATGATGCAACTAGTACAAACAACTCATAGGAAGTATTAACTATCTAAATAATACTAGACCGTACATTTCATTTATTTTTGGAATCCTTTCCAGGTTTATGAAAAACCCTTGGGAGGGTCATTGGTCTGCTGCAAAAAGAGTTATATGGTACTTGATGAGAACTCAAGACTTTAAACTCAAATATACCTAGGTGGATGACTTCAACTTGATTGGATACTATGATTTAGACTTTGATGGAGATAAAGAAAATGAAGTATATAATTAGGTTATGTTATGAATCTTGGATCAACAATTATCTCTTGGAGGCCACGCAAACATTCGGTTCTAGCATATTCCACAACAGAGGCAGAATGTGGCAGCTGCAGAAGAAAAAAAGGAAATTGTGTGGCTCAGGAAAATTCTTGAAGATTCGCAAGAGAAAAAAATGCATTCTACTCTTCTTCTAATTGAAAATACTTCAGTAATAAAATTGGCCAAGAATTGAAACTTCCATGATCGAACCAATCATATCAATACAAAGTATCATTTGATTTGACATCACGTTGAGGCTAAGACTATTCACCTATGTCATTATTCCACAAATGAGGAGAATTCAAACATCTTCACCAAAGCGCTTGGAAGAGAAAAGTTTGAAAGATTCATAATGATGCTTGGAATTACAAACATCCATTCATATTAATGGCGGGGGGAGGGGGGGTGAGTGAGGGATGCTGACCCCTAATCCTTAGGAATTGGGAAAATATTGTGAATATTGTAAATATGAAAATAAGAAGATGAAAAGACATTCGAATACAAATTCCGAGAGTCTCCCTCTCCTTGTACATATTAATGATTTACCTAATAAAAACCATCAACTCGTGGAGTTACCAAACCCGGACCAACATGAGCCATGAGGTTTATTACAAACATCTGTTATATTTATTTTAAAGATCATACAAAAATATTGCTCAAAAATTTTGCACAAAAAATTCTTTGAGGTATTAAAGTATTTTTACTCTTCGCTGTATCCAAGGCACTTTATATAGTATAGCATGAGGGACGTGCATTTTTTTTCTATTTATAAACCATGATGTTTATTAAAAAGATTTATTATATTTACTTTCATTTAAATATTATATAGAAAAGATGTCTTAAATTTTTGTGCAAAATATCATTGAGGTAGTAAAGAAGTTTTATTCTTTGCCCTATTAAGATGCACTTTTTATAGCATAGCATGAGGGAGATATGTTATTCCCTAATATTCAATATAGATTTTACATATAATATTTGAAAAATATTAATAGTAGAAAAGGTATCTTAATGTTAATAATGAGTAAAATATTTTAACATCAAAGTTAAGTAATATATATATATATAATATGATTAACATTTAGTGAAACCAAATATAATTTATTGGACTTTGTGAAGTAAGATAATGTGTGGAATAGTTTAGAAGTTTATTTCTATGTTCAAAAAATATTAAAAGAAGTATTCCAAAATCACCATAGTTATGTTAAGATAAAAGATCAAGGAGATTGATAGTCTCGTGAATATTTTGGTATTTAAATCTAAAGTAATTATATAATAAACAAACTAAAAAAAATATTTTTTATCTTCAATTTTCATAAAATTTTAAAAGTGACTAAAAATATAAAAAATTAATAATATATTTCTTACAAGTAAAAAAATCGTAATAATTTATCACTGCTTTACATATAATTAACCTATAGCATATTTGTGGGTTAAAAATAACATAAACCCATTAGTTTATCTTTTCCTTTTAGATTAAATATATATGTGTTTGTTTTAGCACATTAAAATAAGTTAATGTTAAATGAATTCACTAATGATGATGATGATGATGGTTAACGTCCACTGAGACCAAACTTTGGTCTATCGGACCTATAATTTTCTTAGTTCTTAATTGTCTAGCTTCTCGTCTTTCTTGGCGATATTGGTGTTGTAGCTTTCTTTTTCTTCTCTACGGTCTTCCAACTTCCTTTATCTTACACCTCCTTCTTCTCTTCTGATTCTTGGGACACTAGTGTCCTTTCTTCAGGATCTAGGAGATCTGCTTTGCCACAAAATGAAGATTTCTTTTGCGCGGTATTTGAATCCTCATAATTGTTGATGCTTGAGGGGCTGTAAAGTTCGTTTTTTGTTGTTGGGCGGGGCTTTCCCCCTGCTTGTCTTGAGGGTTGTTTCTTTCTTGCCTAGTTCTTGCGATTCAGATTTTTCTCGAGAGTATTCTTCCTTGATGAAAGTGTAATGTTCCTTTTGTGCTCCTTCCCACCATGTAGATCTATGGTAATTCTTTCTAGCAGAATTTTTCTGGGAGACTTTTGGGCAATTTTTGGCTAGATGGCCTATCTCAAAGCAGGATCGACATCTGAAGAGGACACTTTCATAGTCGAGTTTCTGGTTCCATACATAGTCTTTGCTTGTTAGGATTATTTCAGCGGGGAATCCGGCGCTGAAGTCCATTTCTACACAGATGTGTGCATAGGTGGTTTTGACATATTCCTCTATTTGTGGACACCTGCAGTAAAATTTCCCAATTGCATTTCCAATGGCTTTTAGAAAGGAGAGATTCCAGAGATGCAAAGATAGGTTTGGCAATCAGATCCAAACTTCTGTTGAGGTTATGACTGTTGTTGAGGGGTCGAATGATGGGTTCCATGGCTTTATGAATAGGCTCGAGTTTTCCCAAAACCAAGGACCAGAATCTAAAACACATTCTCTGTTTTCAGAGTTTTCAAAATCTACTATAAAGAAACCCTTAGCACACAAGTAGATATTAATTTCATCAGAAATGACAGGCTTCCATACCTCTGAGATCCAACTATGGAGAGATGTTAGCCGCGGCCAAAAGCCATTAAATCGGCAGATTAAGCCACTTTCAGAAAACTTCAAGGCCTCATCCAATGAGGCCTTGACCACCTGCACAGTGGGAGCTGGGGCTTCACTGACAATATGGGTAGGAGCTTGACTCTCAGAGGCGGATGGAACCGGGCCGACAATTATCTTCGCGAAGTTGGGAGCCATACTAAACCCAAATATAATGAAAGAGATTTCACACAGCAGACTCGAAAGATTTTAAATACTTCGCACCGCAGACCTAAGAGATAAATTGATATAGATGAGGGTTTTTAAATACCTCTCACCGCAGAGTCAAAATGTATCACGCTAGAGTTCACACAGAAGACCTGAAAATTTTTGAACACTTCGCACTGCAGACCCGAGAGATGATTCGATTATAGATGAGGGTTTTTAAATACCTTGCACCACTCCAAAGAGTCGGATCACCGTGGACATAAGACTTTAAATGTGTATAATTAAATGGACCAGAAGATCATCGCAGAGGTTTCCTGTGGAAGAGATGCAGAAGATATGTGAACCGCAGAGGGTTCCTACATAGTCGGATCACCGCAAAGCCGGATCACCGCAGAGCCAGATCACAAGTTTGATGGGGAGGAGATAAACAGATGCGAACTTGTGAAAGAGATGCGAACCGCAAAGGATTCCTACACAATCAAAACACCGCTGCAAAAATTACTATCTCAAAACAATATTCCTATAACCTCAATTTCAAATTTCTTACAAAATTTTAATATTCATTATTTTTATTTATTTAACACGTCAACCATTGATTTTTGTACACAAATCTATTGTGTTTATCTCAAAACAATATTCCTCTTACATAAATTTCAAATTTCTTTACAATTTTTTTTTATTTAACACGTGAACCATTGATTTTTGTACACAGATCTATTGTGTTTAATTTAAAAGTACAAACAAAGAAAAAACCAACGTTGTGGGCTTTTCGATCATCATTCAAGTTTTATATAATATTAATGGGACCCTTGAGAGGCCCATCTTAACTTCATGTTAGCATTCTTGCTGTAGCAATTAATTAATACATATTTGATATATCGTACATTTTTTTATTTCATTTGACTTGTTCCATTAAATTGTGTCAAATATATATTTTAATCTATAATTATATATTGTAAAAATACTAATTAATAAATAGTAAAATAAAATTTATTTCTTATTTATTATATATTAGATTAATATTTTCATACTAGATTGATAAAAATTTCAAAATTTATTTAGAATATATTTTAATTAAGTTAATTAACATTGAGAGGTGTTCAGTAATCCATAATCGATATTGTAAGGTTAACATAAATATTTTGATTGGGTAAATAATAAAAATAAAATAGAATATTGTAACGTTAACTTAAATATTTTGATCGGGTAAATAATAAAAATATAATATAATATAATAATAAGTGATATAAACTTCTTTATAATTAAAATTAAAAATTAAAAATTAATTATTAATTTTAATTTTAATCATTAAATTATAAAGTAAATTCACAAGGTGTAGAATAGATGGTGATATGCCGTTTTGTTAAGAAACTTCGTGGTGCAAAGGTTACTCGTTTAAAACTCCATGGGAAAAAATCCAGTCATGTGAAGCATTGATGTGGCCTAGACTGAGTGCAATCTCTCGGTGACTTTGATGTTGAGTGTGGAGCCTAATTATCTTCCTGATTAAGAGATCTTGTTTCAGACATGGTTGGATCCCAATCCCTGACGAGGAGGTGTGGGGTGGCTTGCCCACTTGCACCCCGCCTCCCCGCAAAACTAGTGTTGTCACCCCCTAGCAAGGGTTCGTGGGAAATGCCCCTGAAAGAAATTTTTTTTGAGACAATTTTCTTATAAAATATTGTAATTTTGTAGTCAATATGGACCATTCATTAGGCGAAAGATCTCACGGTAGAAGTTATGCATATTTAGGGTTTTTTTTTTTTTTTTTTTTTTATCCACTAGAAAGAAACCCTCACTTTATAAGAGGGAATTATATTGTGGTTGTGTATTATTCTAAGAGAAAAAAAGAGGAGACTGTGTGAGAGTAAAGAGGAATTTACATGGGATTCGTTTTAGGCTGTATCCCTCCAGTTTGTTAGATAATACAAAAGGAAGGATTAGTTGTTTCTTCGTAGACATAACCTAGATTGGGTGAACCACATATATATGTATCTCTCTCTTGTTTTATGTTTTTTTGTGTTGCATTGCTCTATTATTTAATTTCTAACATTTGACAACTGATATGCCCTTATGTAGCAGCTACTAAAGCCACAGTTTAGGCACATCAGTGACATCAAGACTCGCATAACCTAGCAAACAAAAAAAAATTATAATTATAAAATTAAATTAAACTATAAAATTACCATGATTTACAAGTCTATAATATCGCATAGCCCGTGGAATTTTTCCGTCGTATTTGTTATGATGAAGCCTATTTAAAGGCTTAAGGAAATTCATTATGGAACGCAAGATTACCAGGTTAAATTCGTATTAAATTTGGACTTGATCTCTCTTGGAACTTGGTAGATCTGGAGTTCATATGAATCTAAGATGGTTAATATTTTCTTATGGTTAGTAAAAAAAAAATATCCAAATGATAATTATTTGCAAACGATAATTTTGTTGATAAGAGTGTCTATTTTGGAATATATATTTTATAATTTTAATTAATTATCGATAATTATTAGGTGAATGGTAAGGATTTAACCTGCACATAATAATTATGAAATAATTTTAATAATAGGTACAATATAAGGTTGAGATCTAATATCTCAAAAGTAGTCATGCCCTTTTCTTTATTTTTATTTTATTTTTAAATTTAATTAAAAGGAATATTATATTTACGAACATCATTCCACTTTTATTACTTTATTATATTTTTGATAGATTATTTTTTTGATAATTAATAATAATTATTCTTATTTCAAATAAAATTGTATTTTTTTTTTTTTTAATATAAAAACATGAGATGTAACGTCCCACTGAAATTGAATTGTCCTTAAATACGAGCGACAATCCATTAGAGAAATTTTGAGGTCTAAAATCGCCCTCCTAATAAAAATGTATAACCAAAATAAACTTTATAAAATCCAACAGGATTCAAGATGGTGATGTCAACCATGGGGGATGATTCACCATTTTTTGGGGTAAAAATGTAAAAATATTAAAAACAGTAAAATAATAAAATAATAAAACTACTTTTTCAACTTATATTTTGAACTTATCTCTCTAAAGTTTTACTCAAATTTCGAGCGTAGTAATATTTGGATGAAAAATGTAATTCCTCATCCATGTAGTAGCTGTGTTGCATACTTTTGATGGACCCCGATACACGAAAAATGAGAAAAACATGAAAAACATGATTGCAATCACATTTTTCATTCCTAGTAGGGTCTATCAAAAGTATGCAACATGGGTAATCCTTGGATGATGAATCAAATTATGCATACACAGAGTGTTCTCGCTCAAAATTTGAGTAAACCCATAAGTAGATAAGTTGAAAATACAAGCTGAACAAGAAGTTTTTTCTTTTTCCCTCTAAAATTTGATGATGTAATCTAATCTTATTTTATTATTTCCACTATTATTTTATAATTTCCTTAGGAGGCCCATTTTGGACCTCAAAATTCCCCTAATGCCATCCTATCACCTTTAAGACTCTAAATACTCACAGGGCTTGATCTTACTGATTGAACTACAAGCAAAAATAAAATTTATAGGGTTATAATTAATTTGAGGATCTAAAATAGGATGGGTTTGGAAAAATTGATAGATATCGAGTGTATTAAAATAAATAAATTCATTAAATTGATAATTTCATATATGTATAAAAAAATGGAACTGCATTACAATCTCGATCAAGACCCTGCGAAAACTGCCATTTTAAAGGAGCCCACTTCCATCAAGGGTTCGACTCCAATCGAGAGCGAACACCAAAGTGATTCTTCATCCCATGTTGAAAAAAGTAATATTAATGTCATCAACGGTAATGACGCCAAAAATTATGTTGACATAGATGTTAAAGTTTCCCCAATGGATGGTTTTGTCATGAATGGGAGTGTTGTTTATCATGGAGAAGTTGTGACTCCCTAGCAAGAGCCCTTGCCAAAAACCCTGGCTGATGTGAAACCTCTATTTCAAAAGGGCTGCATCTGCAAGAGTTCCTTCCATATCTTAGTCAAAATTTTGTCTCAAAACTCTTTGGTTTTTTGGCTGAGATCTACAAATCCCATAAGGGAACTCAAAATATCATTGGAGCTCAAATCAGGGTTTCCTCAAGGGGTTCAACGCCTCCTTTTTGAAGGTAATCAATTAGAGGATCCTCTTCCCATCTCTAATTATCATATTTTTAAGGATGCCACTATGATTTTGACTCTACACCTATGAGGGGGTGCCATGGGGAAGCCCTCCTCCTTCGAGTCTTTTCATACAAATAAATAGTTTGTAGTCGTGATCCCTAGGGTGTTGCTCCTCCTTCAATTCACCCTCAGCCTTCAAGTAAAGAAATCCCTTCCCATGATGTTCCTAATCTACTTATTGTGGAGAAATCTGAGGATATTCCCTCTCTTGACATTTCCCATCCATATATGAAAAATATTCATGAGCTAATGGCAGAGAACGACTTGATCTACCACTTCAATGGGTTGTGGCCTTACACAATTGATTTTTATCAATGAATCCACTCTAATTGGACCAAATACTACAGGGTTCTCTTCTTTTTTAAGTGCTTCTTCATAGTTGTGTTTTCCTGCAAGAAATACTATCAAGATGCTATGTCTAGGGGACCATGGTTATGGGGGACAGCAAGGTTTTTCATAACCCCTTAGTTCCCAAAATTTGACCCCTCTATGACAGTAATAAAAAATATCCCCATTTGGGTCTAGCTTCCAAACTTGTCGACTCATATATGGAATCAATAAGTGTTTACAAGCATTAAAAACACCCTGGGTCACTTCCCAGCCGCAAATGTTTCCCGAGGCCAAAGTGGAGTTTATACTTATGGTTATATATGTATAGAAATATACATTATTAAAGGCTCTCCTCACAAAATCAACTTTAATTTAGGTGATTTCCACTGAACCCAACCCTTGTACTATGAGAACACAACTTTTTGTTGTCACTTTTTCCATCAAACAAGACACCTACATAATTCTTCCATTCAAAAGCCTGTAAAAAGGAAGACTAATTCTAATATTTGGAAGCTATGTAACCCGCCCCCTATTTATGAAGAGTAATCCTCTTCTTTAGAACTGGAGGACAATGAATCAAATTATGATATTCTCTTCTCGGATGAGGACCGCATGGAGAGTAAGGAGAATAAAATTTTAGGAGTTCAAAAATAAATATACAATAATAATGTTTTGCTGGGAGCGGTAAAGAGAGCCCACAAATCGGTTTCATCATACTTTGATAAGGACGTAATAGTAGCTTGTTAGTAAATTCTTTAGCAAGACTTGGTTACTCCTTTGTCGAATGGGGGGGGGGGGTGAAAGTAATCAACAAGAAAGGGAAAAAAAGTAGATCTGAAAACCTACACCAACCTAGGTGATACTTTTGTTGTTTGTTACTCTGTGTACCCAATTGTCTCCTTACATTTTGGTTTTGATCTCTCTATGAAAACCCCACCTTCAGACATGTATTATAAATTCCATGTAAACTCCTTTTGACTAATGAAAATTATTTGCACGGGTTTACAAAAAAAATGATAATTTCATATATGTAAATAAGGAACTCACCATAAAAATAATGTTATTTAAGATCTACTAAAAAACAAATAGATAACGAGATTTTTTTTTTAAATATTAAAATATATAATTTAAAATTAACAATCTTAAATGTGATAAAA
This sequence comes from Pinus albicaulis, assembly GCA_034641835.2. NCBI lineage: Eukaryota > Viridiplantae > Streptophyta > Pinopsida > Pinales > Pinaceae > Pinus > Pinus albicaulis. The sequence continues at coordinate 411,709,812 of CM076584.1, read as the reverse complement.
AAATGTTGATCTCATAAAAATGAGAGCTTTTGAATTCTATTAAAATATTTCTAATTAAAAAATAAAAAATTTTAAGTTTGTATGTTCAATAGGTGTGATTAATATTATTTGTCTAATTATTTAACGTATAGTTTTTCATTGTAAAATTGGGGTTTATTAAATGTATTGGTAATTGTAAAATAGAGTTTGTTTTTATGTGAGTGGTTCACTTATACAATTTATAATATTTTTAGGTCTAACAACACTATGATAAATATTTTATAACTAAACTCCTAGATTTGGTTTTTGGTTGAGAGATTGCCCCAGTAGTTTATTAGTGTGACTAAAATAATGTGTCCATCTTGATAAAACGATTGATGTATAAGTATGTGACATTATTTGATGTTAATGAATAACTCAGTTACTTTTCTCTTTGAAGAATTATTTTCTATTCTTCCACTTCCTTACATGGTATCAAAGAAAGATTGGGCTGAACTCTCTCATGGGAGGGCCTAGCAAAATGAAAGCCTGTGTGATATAGTACTCCATTGGATAAGAGTAAGTGTAAATTAGAGTAGTGTAAGTGTGTGGATAAGTTTTTGGTGAGAGTAGACTAGATTGTTCTATAGTGAATTATTTTCATAGGAAAGAGTTTATCCATTCATTTATGTTATTTCTAGTAGTGGTTGAAGAAGATGTTGCAAGCATTAGAGATTTATCTCTATAGACAAGATTGGAGAATTACAAGGAGATTCAATGTCTGTTGCACCATTGTAATGCCAAATATTTGCTTTCAATAAATTATTATAGATCGTTGGAAATAATTATTGCCAATAATCATAAAATAGTGGAATGTTCCCTTCATTGAATAGTTAAGCAATCTATGCAAGTCAATAGAGCCTTTGTTAAATGTTATTTTGCACATTAGACATGCCAAAAAATTGCTAAAGCTGTCATTTAAATTGGAAAGAAGTCTCCATTCATGCGAAATGTTAAAAACATGCTTTCTTTTAACAAGACTCATTAATGTTTAAGGATCTACCAAAGAAAAACCCACTTGTAGAAGTTTTTGTGATAAGGATCCATGGTGATTATGCATATATTATTTTTGAATGGAGGTTGTGGGTCAATTAAAGAAAATTACTTGTCACTAGGAAGAGAATTCACTGACGATTTTAATAGTGTTCAAGATATCAAAAGGAAGAGATCAAGAATAGCAGTGGCGAGCATGTTTCCCTCTATGTAGGAAATATAATTGTATGATATGCTTGCATCCTATGTTATGGATATTAATTGAAAGATTTAATTAGAAGCTCCATTGAATATTTCCTAGATAGTCTCAAATACTTGATTGGTTTTCAAACCTATGGACCATGGATCTGTGTAAGAAATCCACTATTTGTTGGCCATGTAATTTAAGGTATCATGTTTGAACCATTGCAAACATATTCTAGTTGACATGTAATCAACTATTAGGAACTTATCTTGTTTGATACTATGATGTTTTAGATACATTGTTTCTTTCCATATATTGATAGTTAATATGTGAATGACCTTCATCCCATATAAACTACTTTTGGTGCATATGCACTACTTTTGGTGGATGAAATGGGAAATGAATGGTGATGAATCTTCAAAATCTAATGGTGAAATAGGTCATGATAAAGTGAAATTTTATAGGGGAAATTTTAAGTTCAACTTGAGATGGATGACCGGTTTGATATTTTGTGATGTTGAAAGTTTTGGGTTATATATTGATTTTGTATAGAGTAGGATATAGTATTCATATATGGGTTTACCCATGGAGGTTTTCAATTCCATGGTTTTGAAAATCCATAGTTTTTCCCAAATGCAATGGAGTCTACGTAAAAGTTTGAGATACACCATTGTAATAGGCCTTGATTGGACAATTTTGACTTGGATTGGTCAATTTGGCCAAGGATAATAGATATATTAGGTGTTGGTTTTCCTATTTTATGGTTTATAGGATAAACCACAATGTTTTGTGTGATTTTATATTATTTTATGTATATTTTATGTTATTTAATCTTTCTCAATTTATAGCTGAAGGATCAGAGAAACCATACCTCATTAGGGTTATGAGATATACATGTGAGGATTTTTATCCAATAGTTCACTGGAGATATGAGATTTAGATGGTTAACATCATTATTTACAAGAGTTATGAGACATTTAAAGCACTTATGGTGTCCAATGATGTTGGGAATTGGATTATAAATAGGAAACAATATCCTTCAAGGAATAGGTGAGAACTTGATGAAATTTGAAATTTGCAATATTTTGAAATGGTGATAAATGCTAATGAAGACCTTACCCAAAATATTTCAAGAAAATTAATCATTAAGAGGGGGTGTTACAATGGTTAACCCATACATTTCTTATTACTTAGTGCGTCATTATTAATTACACCATATGTTCTTCGTTTAATCAATGTATTAGTTATTGTAAGGTAAAGTATGATTCTATATGAGTGGTTTTATTAAACAACTTAGGAGGTTCTTAGATTTAATTGGATCATGAGAGATCTTCTACAACTAGTTACCTCCTAGATTTTGTGTGTGGTTGAGAGATTGTCTCAATAATTTATTAGTGTGGCCATGTGGACTTCACTCAGTGAACCTCTAACGTATTACGTGCATTTGTGACATACTAAAGAATACCCCTAATTTTACTACATATTGGAAAATACTTCTAAAAATCACATAATTTAACCCCCTACTAATACAAACCTAGTACATCTTTGATCCAGATCTTGGTTGAAATGGACCTCTTACTGCAACTTTGTTGATAACTTATTCTATATAATGAAATCAATTTCCGTCAAAGACTCATTTGAGGTATTGAATAGATATTTTCAGTGATATAAGACACTTGAAATTTTATGACATGTGGGGTGAGAAAATGATTCCACAAAATCATAGGACCTGCGGTGGTGTAGTGTTCAAGAAAGGTGTAACTTCAATTGCTCATATCTCCCAAATCGGGAAACAAAATCAAATTCTGTAAAAAATCCATTTTAGATAATGAAAAATCATTTGAAATGAGATATTTTACACTATATAATATGATGTTTGGAGACTGTGGAACTTGCATGAAGTTTATTGAAGATTACTACAAAACATTGAACTGAAATATGTTTCAAACCCTCATGCAGCCGTAACTTGAATCTTTATTTATGTAGGAACGAAGTAAAATACAAAAATAAACATAAACATATAGATGTAGCAGAAATAAAACTTCATTTAATTAATATCAAATGACTGAGATATGCCTAAAGACCGAATGGACATAAACTAGCTAGGGCAATGGTAGCTTATCTCTGAGAAGAGATGTGATGAATAAATGCCTCTGAACAATGTTACAATGAGGCTCAAGGGAATTTTTATTATTTAAAAATAAGATAAAACCCTAAAAAACCAAAACCCTAACCCGACGAGATGTAACACCAAGAGTTTATGGGCCTTGTTGGGGTTAGTTAGGCAACCAAATTCCTGAGGTCGTAACTTGGTCATAGTATCTCCATTTGGCGCATATGATACCTCGTTGGAAATATATCTCCGAGGACTACGTCGTTTAGGGCCTCCAAATGGCTCCAGAAGTTCAGGACCCGAAAAAATGCTAAAAATAGTATATAATAAAACTGATGAAACTGACTACATGGAATAGGCAGGTGGCCACCAATATCTGCCTAGATCATTCCTCCCCCCTTACAAAGAAATGGTCCCCATTGTGTGTAGAGCCTCCATGAGGTAGGGAAATATATGTTGAACATGGTCCTTGGTGAACCACTTTCCTTGGTGAAGGATCTGCCCTGCTTTGAAGTGGGCGTAGCTTGCAGTGGCATCCAGAGTGGTGCTCCTTCTGCAAATGTAACCAAATTGTGTTGCCCACCTAGAACTTGTGTGGCACTCAATGTTGATTATGGCAATGCTTGTTCTTGGCATGAGATTTATCCAAGATGTTGTGAAACTGTTGGCGGATGTCAGATAGTACACGCGTGGATTCTATCTTTGTGGTCGCATGAGGTATGGCAACATCAGGAAACGATGCACTTGGGGTCATATCAATGGAATTCTTGACCTGACGATGTATAGAACCTCTGTGGATGAGGATAAAATGTCCTTGTATTCGTCCACAACTTTGTCAATTTCTTGTTGTCATGCAAGGGATCCCTGTTTTGAGGTTGTGGCCATAATATTCTTCTTTCCCTCGGGGAGAATTGTAATGAAGACAAATTTCCTAGTTTGGGAAATAATATTACTTCATTTATTTGTTGTAATAAAAGAGATGGTAGGAGGTGATACTACCTCCAGTATCCTATACAACTTATTTCCTAAATTAATAATAACAGAACGAGGTCTAGACTCATACACAGTATCTCATTTCCACAAGTATGGTTGGCCCAATAATACATCATACATGTCAAGAGGAGCAACATCACACAGTACCTAATCCGTGAAGGGATTGATGTTGTACGGAAGGTGGCACTTCTGGCAGACGCGGAGAGCTCTTCCTTGGTGAAGCCACCCAATGGTATATGACTGTGGTTGTGTTGTGGTTAGTAGGTTGAGCTACTTCATGACCTCTGTTGAAATGAGTTTCTATTAGATTCCGCTATCGACAAGGAATTGCAGTGGAGAACCCTTCACCCACATCTGTGAATGGAAGAGGTGCTCCCTCTCCTCTGGATCCTCGAGGTCCTCCATCTTCAGCTTGGTGGTGGAAATAGTGCCACTGGGATCCACATTAATTATATGCTTCCATTTTTTATTCCCCTTGTCTCGTCCCGAATTAGAATCATAACATGCATATGATTCAGATTCCTTCAGTTCAGCCACCAACGACTGTTTGGTTCGAAACTCGGTTGTGTTGTGAGTGGAGCTATTATGAAATTCACAGCACTTCCCCATGTCTTTATTTGACTTTGTGGTGTTGTTCTGAGTCACCCAAATTTGGATTTTCCCCTTGTTCTGTGGTTCAGGGGCACCTTTCCTTGGCTTCAAATTTGTAGATCCAAAGTCTTGCTTCTTCTGCTTAAATTTCTTCTCGATCTTGGCGTCATATCAATATGTCGTGACAAGCGAGGTAATGTCAAGGAACTCCATTTCCTCCTGAATGTATCTATGCAACTAGTTGCAGTACTTGAGCACCAAATGTCTCTTTAAATATTTAATACCCAACTTTGTGTGCAGGGTATGGAAAAATTTCCTCATCTCGTGCACAAATTGTCCTCATAGCTCCCCATGGGATAATAATGCTCCTTGATTTCATCTCAGAACAAATTCAAAGTGGGTGTTGCCAAGAACAGAGAGGGCTCCCTCTCGTCCTTTTTCTCATAGTAGTTTTCCCATCAGTATTTGACCTGGGGGGTGGATTTGAGGAGTGTAAAAGTAATAGTTTCTTGGTCATAGAAATCATGGATCAAAAAATACCCTTCTAGCAAATTCAACCATCTATCTACAATTTTTGCATCTATCTGGCCTTCAAATATAGGAATTACGAAGTTTATTTGTACCTTGAAATGAGTGGCGCCTCCAGAGTGGCTATTGGAGGGAGATGCACTGCTATTGGGAATTCGTTGAAGGATCTGGGAAAATTTATCCATCATCATGTTCCTTTTTTTCTCGAGAGCCTCCTGAAGAAATATTTTTATAGGATCTCTTGCTCCCTCATCTTTCTTTTCTTCCGCCATGGTAGGTCGTCGGGGTTTGCGAGGCTAATCATGTAAAGGTTCAACTAGATCGAGAACTAACTCCTCTTACCCTAACCTCATTGGGGACATTCAAAGAAATATCGAGAAAGAGTAGAACGCTCTGATACCACTGATCTAGATCTTGGTTGAAATGGACCTCTCGCTACAACTTTGTTGATAACTTCTGCTATAGGTGATGAAATGAAATTATGTCAAAGACCCATTTGAGGTGTTGAATAAATATTTCTAGTGATATAAGATTATTCCACAAACTCATAGGCTGTGTGGCGGTGTATTCCTCCAGACAGGTGTAACTTCAACTGCTCATATCTCTTAAACGGGGAAACAAAATCAAATTCCGTAAAAACCCCATTTGAGATAATAAAAAATAATTTCAAATGAGATATTTAGCACTATATAATATGATCTATGGCAACTATGGAACTTGCATTAATTTTACTGAAGTACTGCAAAACATTGAAATTGAAATATGTTTCAAACCCTCATGGATTCATAACCTGAATTTGGATTTATGCAGGAATGAAATGAAATATATAAATAAACATAAACACATAGATGTAGCAGAAATAAAAATTCATTTCATTAATATAAAATTACTGAAATATTCTTACAGACATAATGGACATAAACTAGCTAGGACGATGGTAGCTTATCTCTGAGAAGAGTTGTGACGACTACATGCCTCTGAACTATGTTACAATGAGGCTCAAGGGCCCTTTTATTATTTAATAATAAGAGAAAACCCTAACCCGAGGAGATGTAACACCAAGATTTTATGGGCCTCGTTGGGGATAGTTGGGAAACTAACTTCCCAGGGTCATAACTTGGTCATAGTATCTCTGTTTGGCGTGTATGATACCTCTTTGGAAAGATGCCTCTAAGGAATACACCGTTTAGGGCCTCAAAATGGCTCCGAAAGTTCATCACCCGAAAAAACGCTAAAAATAGTAAATAAGAAAACTAATGAAACTGACTACATGGAATGGGCGGGTGTCCCCCAATATCCACCTGGATCAAGCTTCAGAATTTAAAAAATATCTACTTTCACTAGATATTGTAGGTATCCATTTTTTCATTAAATTTTTTTATACGTCTTTATATTTTTTCATTAACTTTGAGCTCCATTTTTTATACCTGATAAAATAAAAACCATTTACCCACTATTATATGTTTAATATATTATGTCATTGTTTCCTCAATATATATCCCCTAATATGAACACATCTAGTAGGGTATTCCTCCCTGGTGAACCCCTCATGAGTGTGGCTAAGATAGTGTGTCTATGTTGGCAATGATTGATGTATAATAATGTAACAGTGTTTGATGTTAATGAATAGCTTAGTTCAATTTATTTTTTCTAGAAATATTATATGCTCTCATACAGTACAAGGAAAAGACCCTCTAGCGGAGGTTATAAAGGAGGTATTTAGTGTTATAAAATTGGTCGAAATTGTCAAAAAAACATATGATACCACATCCGTTTCTGGTAACAGAGGTTTTGGCAGATATTTTAATGGAAATTGAACACAAAAAAAGAATGGGCAGTCGGAGGTTATTACAGATGTTTTTCCATCGGTGCTCTTATCAGGGTTGAACACACCAGTGCGTATTGGTAGACAGCGCACCGGTGCGATCTAAGGAGAATGCAGTGGGTTGTTAAGGAAAACAACAACACCAGGCCTGGTGTTGGTGATACAATGCACGGGGAAGTTCTAATTGGTCTTGGGATTTGAGCGGTGCCCATAGGTCATATAAGCGCACTAGCGCGTGTATCTTTATGAGGCACCAATGCTCCGTATCACAGAAAGGAACTGAGATTTATAATTGGTATCGGTATTCGTGCAGTGCACATGGCATCTATAAATGCACTGGTGCTTATAGATACATAAACTCCCCGATGCGTAGCAACACATAAATGACTGATATTTATAACTGGAATCTGTATTAGTGTGGTGCCCATAGAATCATAAATGCACTTGTGCGTATAGACACATAAATGCACCGGGTTTCATTTTTTTTTTTTTTAGAAACATCAACCTCTAACAGTCCAGTTATTGTGATTGTTCTAAATTCATTATTCATCAAAAGTTGACACATTATAACAATATTCATATTAATTACATTTTTATTAATGCATTTGAATGTATTGTTTGGATTAATTTGTTATATCATATCAGAATTATTTTGTTTTTTTTTAAATTCATTATTTATCAAAAGTCGACACATATATATAATCTTATAACAATATTCATATGAATTAAATTTTTATTAGTGCATTTGAGAACAAAAATGGAGAACGCAATAGAATAAATTAAAACAAATATTATGATTATATATATATATGAATAATACAGTCCCTATCATACAAAATGGGACAATTATTCATATCCCTTTGTCTTTCAATTGGGACACTATGTCCATTACATTAAACAAAATGCCTGATTTCACAGACATATTTCAAAAAATAATACGCCTTGCTTTGATATCCAAATTACATAGTGATCATCATTCTTCGCTTCAACTGCTGTCACTACCAGAGCTACTTCCATGACTTCGGTTATTTTCAGGGATGTTGTGTTCACTGCGTTGATTGTTTTCTTCTTCTTCATTTTCCATCTACAAACATAAAAATAAACTGAAATGAGTGTATATACATTGGTGAGAATAATGAAAATTCCAATATTAAATAACCATAGCAACAATTGACTCATAAACTATACATATTCTTTCAAAACCATGTACCATGCCATCTTTCAAAATTTCATCTGTTGGCACAGTTCCATACTTTGTTTCCTGCAAGTTTTATACCCCATAACAAATAATATATTTAATATAAAATATGTTTTTGTTCTATTAATTATAGACGGAGCTAATTAAAACAAGATCGATAGATGCTTACAAATTCTACAATTAAATTTTCATATGCCAACTTATACTCACAACCCATATTTAACCCAATTTCAATCAATTCATCTGATGATTCTTCTTTGTATGTTAGCACTTGTTTGAAGACATTCAATGATGATTTCGTAAAAAAACTTAAAAAATACAAAAATAAAATCTAATTAAGTTGTTATAAGGAAGTAACAATTACTCACAAACTTAGAGATCAACCATTTTCTTCCTTGTCGTCTTGTTTTATGTGCTAAATGGGTTCCATTTTCTTTTCTTTTCTGCAAGAAAATTCTTGAAAAATAATATTTATTGCTAAATTGTTTATTTATTGTACGTAATGGTCGAAAAATTCAATGATTACATATTACATTTGAAGCATGTTGTTCTATTCGTTCCACTAGATCCCTCAAACTTTTGTAAAAAAAAATCCCCCTTTCGTTAACTTCCAGCACCACTCCAGATGAGCCAAGGAGCAATTCATTTTCATTTGCATGTTCTATTTTTTTTCTTTTCTTATAACAACATTCCTTTTCTGAGTTGTTGGTCCCTGTAGAACATTAAACAGATGTGAATTAGTAGAGTGTTTGACACATGTTATCTAACAATTTTAAGTATATTATTAATGATAATTAAAAAAAGAAACTCATATTGGATCGATAGTATTGTTTCATTCACCTAATTCATCGTTTTGCAATTTTTCCATTAAACTTTTACGATCTTTTGGTCGTAGATAAAAAATAGTCATATCAAGCTTCGTCATTTTGTGGCTCTGCATGATACACAGTAAACAATACATATTAGCGAAAGTTACATATAGTTCTAAAATAATATTTTTTATAAAGAATTTACAAAGAACTTGCCTTTTTTTCTTTTCTTGATGTGTTAACAGTATTTTTTTTACTTGATATCTTCTCAGCCATTTATTTATCAATATGAAACCAGTAGCATATCATTCATTAATATATTTATAAATAAATTCTCAACTTTTCAATTAGAAAATAAATCTCGAGACACCGGTGCGCCTTTCATGAAATCCGCATCGCCGCCGATGCGTGGATATATTAACAACGCACCGCCAAATAGTATAATACATCGTATGGTGCATTCGATATTATAAATGTGCCGCAAAAATAGTGTAATAAACCTAATGGTGTGTGGGGTATTATAAACGCACTGCAAAAACAATGTAATACACCGTACGGTGCTTTCCTAGTTAAAGAGAGCACCAGTGCCCTATTTCAGATTTGGCGCACGGATTTAGAAAAATGTTTTCAATTTTTTACGACATAGAACTTGCGCGGTGCGCTGTAATAATACAAAGCACCGGTGCAGTGGAGTACGCAGGGCACACCGATAAAGAAAAAACCGTTTTTTCAAAAATTCACGCAATTGCCGAATGGATTGGAATTCAACGATGCAAATCGTCCCATGGGTTGGACGTCAATCTAAAATGAAAACCCCTAATTCTGAAATCATAGAAACAGGGAGAAAAAAGGGAAAAAAAAACAAATAAAGGGTTCAAGGTCAAAATGGATAAAACTGCAAGAAAAAATAAAAAACTGCAGAAAAGTAAAAAAACAATTAAATTTAATCACGAAATGGTTTAAAATTCTATGATAAAGGACTTGAATCACCAAATTTTTGGTTTCTGATTGTCTGAATACTTCTATTGGAACGTATTTTTCCATCCATAGTGCCCTCGTGCTCTCTTGCTCCAAGTCTGTCTCCTGCAAAAATCTGACTGAATTTTTTTAGCAAAAATAGTGAAATAATGAAAAGTCTTTAGTATTTAAAGAATTATTTTATCAAATTAGATTTTCGAAAATATTTTGCTGCCCATTTTTCAAATTGCCGCCTTTTTTTAACTTAAACAAAATAGAGTTGCGTTTTTTTATTTGCGTTTATTCGTTTCCGGTGCGCATAAATGTGATGCACAGGTGCGTTTTATTAATACTATGCACTGGGGCCTGTTAGGATAATAAGCACACTAGGCTTTTTTATTTTTTATTTTTATTTTTGAATGTAAGATCATAAAAAATAATGATAATTATAAAGTACATGAATTTATTTTCACTATTTTCTAAACTTTATATATGTAAGATCATAAAAAATAATGATAATTATAAAGTACATGAATTTATTTTCATTATTTTCTTCACTTTATGTTACAAAAATTCGTATTATTCTAGATTTGTTATTTTACAATTATTTGCAGATTTACAAATTTAAATATTTTAATAAAATCATTTCACATTAATACAATTAAAATTTTCACATTAATATGATTAAAATTTTACAAATTGAAATTTTACATACAATTACATTAATTAAAATTACAATTACAAGTAGAATTAAAATTACAATTACAATTTTACATTAATTTCACATACATGAATTACGATTAGAATTACAATTACAATTTTAATTTTACATACAATTACGTTTACAATTTTACATATAATTACATTTACAATTACAATTACAATTTTACAAATATTTTAGAGACAATTCAATTAAAATTACAATTACATTTACAATTTTACATAAAATTACATTTACAATTACAATTACACTTTTACAAATATTTTACATACAATTCAATTAAAATTACAATTACAATTTGTGAAATTTACATACAATTAGAATTAGAATTACAATTTTACAATTTTTCATATATACAATTACAATAATTTCACAATAAATTAGATATTACAACTACAATTAAAATGTTACATTAATAAATGTTTTACATACAATTACACTTAACATTACAACTAGCAATTGCACCTGTGGCGCAAAAGAACGCCGAAAGGAGAGGAATGGTGTATCTTCGGTTTCACCGCGAGGCACAACGTTTTTGCGGGGGAAGTTTGTGCCATAAGTATAAAGATCTGCGAGAGGGGAGTTGAAATAGATTATATGTTAGTTTTGAAATGGATTTGGTGAAGGAGTTAACTGTTAATGAGATATCTGTGCATTTGTTTAACCCACAGCAATATTAAAATGGAAAATGATTTGAAAGGAAATTATAGGGAAAGAAATGAACTGTCGGAACAAAACATGAGCAGGCTATGAATGCAAATGTGCTCAATCCAAATGGAAATGAAAGAAAATAAATAAATGGCGATAAAAGGAAATAAATCTCCTTAGGATAGATATGGTAGATTCAATTCAACACAATGTTTTTGTTATCTTAACAGAATCATCAAACATGGAGAGAGACCTGTTGGCGGATTGGAAGAGTCTGCATTGAGCTACATGGAGAGACACCTGTTGGTGGATTGAGCTACATGATTTGAGCAGTGTGGAAAACATTTCTGAAGATGTTGTGAGCAAGAGTTGAAGCTTTGAAAATGATATAACAAGAAGGAGTTGAAACCATAACAAGAACGGTAGAAGTGATAAGACCATACTTGAAAACATATTTTTGAAATAGTTAATTTGAATTGTAAATATTTATATTTATTTTAATAAAAATATTAATTTTTAATTTAATATGATTAAGTTGTAATTTATGCAATTTTTTTTTATTTCATTTTATTTATTTATTTATTAATCTTTGTTCTATTTTGTTTCTATTGATTTATTTATTTATTTATTGTATTCCTATTTTTGCAATAAAGATTTTTTTTAATCTATTTTATTTTAATTTTAATTATATCTTTATTTTATTTTATTTCTATTTATTTATTCATATTTTATTTATTTATTTAATTATTATTATTATTATGATTTTTTTTTTGTCTCTTTTTTTGGGTTTGGAAATGCATGAGAGTGATTTGCCGAGCGTGGTCAAGAACTAGGGGAAGAGTAGAAATATTTCATTTCCAAAAAAATAAGATTCGAGGTTTAATTGAGTTTGGCCACTCGTAGGCAAGGCTGAAGTATTGACATAAAATTACTTAGAAGACTTTACGAGTTAAAGATTATTTTAAAATACAAATTGTGACATTGACATCATAAAATTCTCCATGTGGACACGAATGACTTGCCTGTCAGAGCCACATATTCGTATTTTTACGTTTGGTATCTATGATGTGTAACTGCGCATAAGTCTTACATTACTATTTAGAACGGTGTTGTCGATAGAGACTGAATTTTGGCAAGTTTCTCGCTGGAAGCTGGACTATTTTTTTTTTTTTTAATCTGATTAACGTAAGCGCTAAGTTCATCGAAAAGCCTGAAACTTAAAATCTGCAACCCTAATTTTCAAAATTTCAGTCCAGTTTTTTTGTTTTTTTTCAAAATATTCATTCTAGATTTTCTCAAAGTCTCACTGGAATTGCGAAAATTGTGGCACTCTTTAAATTTTGCGAATTAGAACTGTTTAAATTATGCGAATTAGAGTATCATTTTTACTTTCAGTAAAAAGCTATATTCCTGCAACCTCTAATAAGAAAAACCTATTACTAATTTGTTTTTCCCGCTCAAAAGGTTGCTCATGATCGACAAGGCAAAAGGCAGAGGGAATACCAGAGAAAATCGCACCTCAACAATCAAAAAAAATAAAAAAGAGTAAAATTGATAACTACTTGCATGCTGGAAATCGTATTCCCATAGCTTCATATCATATGAAAAAACAACAGAAATTAAGTATTTTATAGATCTCGTGTCCCTCTATAAGATGGTTGTAATCACATGTAATCCAGAAAGAGATAAAGATATCACATAACAGAAGCTCTGTTTGGACAAAAACCACAGGCTACTGAAGCTTAGAACAATTGGAAAAAACTAAGTGCACAACATAATACAAGGGAGAAGCTGGTAGAATTTAAGAAGCTGAATAGTAAACAAAATTCCAACTCTTCTCTAACAGAAGCTCTGTTTGGACGAAAACCTAAGGCTACTGAAGCTTAGAACAATTGGGGAAACCAAAACTAAGTGCACAACACAAAACAAGGGAAAAGCTGCTAGAATTTAAGAAGCTGAATTGTAAACAGAAGTCCAACTCTTTTCAAGAACTAGAATCAATCTGAAGCATAATGCCAATACATAGCTTAAACTACACCAAACATGTTGACTAATCCAAAGTTCCCGAGTTTTTACACAGTATCTCACGAAGCTCATTTGAAATCAACACAGAAGAACCATTAACAGCTGTTACCAAATAGTCAATTTGCTGCAACAATATGAAGATGCTATAGAAGTCAACAAATTTTTATTATAAGTCCTGAAGGCCTCTTGTTGAATCGCTAGCTGAAACAATCCATATCAATCATCATATTGAAATATAATCATGGTGAAAATTCTGTACAAAATGTCAACCAGGTATATATCCGGATTAGGAAGAATGGATATTGTCACTAGTGGAGTTCATATAGTTAGAAAAACAGCGAGTTGTATTATCCAAAAACTTCCCAACCATTTTCAAAGTTTGGCATGTGATTGATCAAGCACTCAACAGAGACCAGCTTATTTCCATCCAAAAAAACTGAACAATAGTTTTCGTGTCTACTACTGGATACAATCAAAATTTACAGAATTTTGAATATATCTCTGGAGGCCTCTTGCTAAACCATTTCGCTGGCACAACAGTGCTTGTGGCAACAAAGGTAAAATATATTAAAATAATAGAAGCGCTGCAAAAGATAGGGTACAGAAATCAACTTTAAGCAAAGTCTTTCCAAACCCAACTTTGAGAAATAAGTCCTTGTATCTAAAAGAAGCACATTGAACATCCTGCACACAATGTGATTAGGGAATTTGTCAAATTTGCAAATAGAGGATACTGATAATCGTGGAGTCTATATGGTAAGAACGCCAGAAGAGTCTATATTTCAGAAGTTCCCAATCATTTTAAAGATTTTGCATTTGTTTATTTGCATGTTAAATTGTTTTGGCAATTCCTACCCTTTACATTTAATAATATCACAACGGCTGGAATTTGTAAATAATAGGTGTAGACCATTCAAAGATATGGTGAGAATGGGGATGGGATTATCTTTGAGCTGAGACTTTAATAACTCAAAATACAAACAATTTGAGACTATTCAGCATATACTGCTTAACAACATTTGCAGTGATTCTGTGGATTAGCAATCCTGAATCTTGATTGCTAATGGCATGCAATCCTGAATTCAAGCATCAGAATTCATAACTAACCGCTTAGACAAAGACACCGTGGAGCACTTTTATTTCGCACCAAAGGATGTCTACTTGATTTTATATATCATTTACATTCCAGTAAAGATCCCATAGACCCATACACGCAAACAGATGACATCTACTGGCAATTGAAAAAGCTTATGGGAAAAGTGTGAATTGAGCGCTCGAAGACCCAGCAATAAATTTTGTTATGCATTGATGAGTTCCTGTAGAAATTTCAGAAGCTGGATGACAAGGTGACTATCCTAGCAAAAAAGGTTGCAGACGTGGACTTCACAAACTCTGAAGAAGATACTAAACCACCATCCACCATTCAGGTTACTGCATAACATGGTTCTCTTTTCAGTTTATGTTTTTTCTGATACATGCAGAAGGACTGCAGGCATTAAGAATTAGGAGAGCTAGGTTTATGTTTTTATGCTTGGTCATAGACATTATCAGACTATTTATTAATGTTGTTAAGCAGATCATATGTATGCCCATATCAAAACTGAAGACGCTTATTCTGTGCTACTGGTCTAGTTTCCTCAGTGGTAGACTAGTAGCAACAGAATATCTATGATATGTATTTTTGAATTATATCAATAGAAAACCTGCCTGATCTTTAGGAAAAATAATGAACACCATGTAAAAGAGAAGATTCCAGTGTGAACAAATAAACAATAGATCAAGATGTAACAACTTAGAATGCATAAAAAATTCACATCTTGGGAACGATGGAGGTGAAATCAAATTTAATGTTACATCTATTGGAGTTCAAATACAAGAACAAATTGACATGAGTCACTCAAAAGTTTCCTTCGAAAGGTAGGACAGACTGTATAGTCTAGTAGACAACCAGGTACCACATGAGGCCTCTACATCATTACATTTAGCAACGTCATTTCCTTTTCCTCGAGTCAATTCAGTCATGCTTATGATCTTGTGTGTCCAGAAGGAAGTACCATGGCACCTTCATACCTACTCATGTTGAGTTAGAGATCTTGCATATATTGAACTGAATTTAATCCCTACAAAACACATATAAACATCAGCATTCATCACTCTACCCTCGGACAAAGACACCATGAAACATTTTTCTTCTGCACCAACGGACATTTAGTATTTTATTTCATATTTCCATTTGCAGTGCAGTGTTTTCTTCAAGTTTTTCAATCCATAGTCATTTATCCTCTGCACGAAAGGATACTAAGTCCTTGATTACCTGTCATTAGGATTCCAGGGCCTTCTTCCAATTTTCGGTCAACATCTCAATTACCATTCTTGCACAGTTTTCAACATGGCTCACATGAAACTTTGGAGCACAGAATGTTATAAAACAGGTTTGGATGATGCACGCTATAGAAGCCAGTCAATGCAGGTTTGATTGTGGTTATACTCCTGAATGAAATTTTTAGTAAAAATAATATATTTTGTGTGCATTCCACAAACATTACTTTAATTTAATAATTCAAAGAGTATTATATGTTCTGCACAATATATCAACTAAGAAAGAGAAAAATGATTTCAAATCACCATTTTAACTGTGTCAAATCCATTTTTATATATTTGCATTCTGATAGCAAGCCTTTTTCATATTGTTAAAATTCTCTGTGCCATGCCTTGACTATCAACTTTCAAGGGGAAGAATCCACAATTTCTAATTAATCCATGCCCCATGTTTGTGGAAAATGAGGCATAGTCCAAATAAATCGACCACTAATACATAATCTTCAAACAAGATAT
Source organism: Pinus albicaulis (assembly GCA_034641835.2). Lineage (NCBI taxonomy): Eukaryota > Viridiplantae > Streptophyta > Pinopsida > Pinales > Pinaceae > Pinus > Pinus albicaulis. Next base: position 411,693,374 of record CM076584.1, on the reverse strand, counting down.
CTTGTCTACGACCTAGAAAAGGATGTACATTAGAGTCAGGACTCTGGGAAGATCCACCAGCATTTTATCTTCCAAAACCTTGTTTGTCCACCCGGTTCTTCATGTCATTACAGTATACTCTCTACATGGCAACTTAATTGGTGATCACCTATTATGATGTAATACAGAAACCATAAAGTTAAAGTTCAAAAACCATAAAATTTAAAGTTGAAATGCTCTGAATCAAGCTTTTCATTGATACACCTCAATGAATATTCTCCCACCTCAGCCACAGCAGCGCCCTTAGAATTATTGAGGAAGGAGACCAAGTTGTCTGCAGGGTGAGAAATGACAGCACAGAATATCCCAGCGATGTATCCTCCTGTAAAACTCACACCCACTTCAACAGGTGTGCTGAATTTCTCGTTTGGGGTTGGGATCACATGCTTGTATAGCATTTCTACTGTTTTCTCAAATGATGCGAATTTCATCACAGTATCTGCAATAATGATACCAATATATTAATAAAACCATTGAACAGATTCAGACCCATTTAATTGTTAAAAATGTCTATGTGATAAGAAATTTTGTAATGTGGTTTTGTTTTAGGAATATGGAAGGGGTTTTTCTTTTTTTTTTAAATGTAAGTGGGAAGTTTCTTCTACTGTATTGATCAGTAGGTTGGAAAAGATTCAAGAGGTATATTTTTCTGTTTTTATAGCATTCTGTTTTTGTTTTGCACATATGAGCAATGGGATGAGATTGAAATATTTTATTCTTGGACTTAATTCTGAACTTTTTATTTTTGAAATAAAAAGTACAAACTTAATGTAAAGGATCTTAAAGCATGTATTCCTAGGTTTATTTGATTCTGAGTGAAGAATATCTCCACCATAAATCCTCCTTGACTAGGTGACAGAATATCACCACCACAAAGCCTCCTTCACTAGTTAACATGGTGTTAGTTTTCATATTCTCTGAATTTAAAGGTCTATTGAAATTGAATTTAAAAGATGGATATATACAAACTCGAGAGACCTCAAGCAGATAAACTAATTTGAATATATACAGAATGGAGAGACATAAACATAAAGAAGGTAAGCTCACATGGAGTAGATAAACTAACATAGATTTACTTTAGCCTCTAATTTACTTAACATTCAAAGGGATTTCAAAATTTAAATGCAAATTTTTATATTTTCGATAAACTATGCAACCATTGAGGTTTGTTTGCACCGCTGTGACATAGAAAATGATAGACAGTATACCTATAAATATCACATATGTTTTAGCACACCTTGCTTCCCTGGACACAACCCCTCAACAGAAAAAGAAGAGAATACAGTTTTAAAAATTCCAAATCTAAATATAGTATGTAAAACTTGGCAGACAGAGACATGGGCTTGGTAGATTCATGTGGCTGCAGATTGCAAAGAATGGAAGATAAACTTACAAGGAATTTCGCGTCCCCATAGCGGACCAATGCCCTTTTACAAACTGCAATCCACACAGAAAGAAATACAGTTGGGTTAGAAAATAAGCAGGAGGGAGCATATTCATCATTGCAGGCCATCTGGAAAATCCAGGTTGTGTTTGCATCCTCATTTTAATGGCCTCCATGGGACAGAGGGCAAGATGAGCAATGACCTTTGCAGAGGCCGAAGCTGCAAGGTAGATCAAGGTCTTGTACTTGGCAGCATACTCGGCTCCTGCAATGTCCGAATAGTACTTTTTGAAGAACTCATAGAACCCATATTTGAACACACCTTGTGCAGTGTATTCCACCATAGTTGGAGCCCAACCGTTGAATAACCCCTTAAGTCTTTGCTCTTTTATGACCATGTTCATGCCAGTAAACGTGTTCTTGTATTTCACAGGGTCAATCTGAGATCACAGGAATGAAAAGTAAAAGTAATGCAATTAGAGCAAATAAAAATTTTGGGTTAAATTTCTTAGTAGCTATTTGAATTCAGTTGAACAAAGATAACTATTTTTTGTCTAGAAATGATATATGAAAGGTAATAAATGCATCGCTACTAATTAATAGTTTCCAACAAATCGAATTCCTGACATGATCAATAATTACCTTCCACGTGAAGCAACAATCTAATGTTGCTGAGACTCAGAAACACGCTGAAAGAAGAACTCGTAATGCTGATTATTTTCCTTCCATTGAACATGAGACTAAAAACCATTAGATAGGTAGGAAAAATTACAGCCCATGTGTATGTGCACCATTTTTCTGACCGTACAGGAACTGAGCTCATCATTAAGGTGATGTGCTGAATATGACTCCATTAAGCCATCCCCTGAAAGCATTATGATACATGTGCAATTTCCAATGAACTCAAACTGAAAACTATTGACGGACATAGCTCAGGGATTGAACTTATCTCAATTGACTTAATATGACCTTCCACTAAACATCAGATTAAAATCCAGGAGAATCCCAAGACAGCAAGAATTGAGCTCGTATGTGCAATTGCCTTCCACTGATAATGACAATGGGAATCCATTATAACCCATAATCCATAGTAACATAAGGGCTCAAGTTAGGTGTAAAATTGAATTGATTACATAATACACAGAAATCAAACGAATGAATGCTAAATGGAAATTTCTAAAAAGAAAACAATCCATTCACACAACTCTTTGCACTATGATGCACACTTGTCTGCATATTGAACTTTTGATTGCCCGTAGACAATTGTTTACGGAGAGAGAATTTAAAATCAACAAGTACCAATAGCAGCTTTATATAACATAACGCATGCTACAACATAACTATGAATATTGATTGAAAAGTGTTGAGCACTAAACATAGAACTATTGTTTGATAGTTTTCATCTGGCATCAAACTCATGAGTACTGATCAGAATTTGTTGTGATCAGTAACCCATAATAGCACTAGATCCTATGGCTATAAGACAAACTTTAATCAAGAGAACCCATAGGAACCTTCAAAAAAAAAATTTGTATATACAGAAATTTATGAGTAGGAAGAGTTTGGAAAGTAAGATGTGTTGTATATTTTGCAAAGAAAAAATAAGATGTATTGACAAAATTGCATCATGTGTAGCATAGTGGTTAGATGGTTTTGCAGTAGAGGAAAAACTAGTCGTATAGACAAGGTGTTGCTCGACAACGACAGCACCATTTCACGTCCAGAGAAGGTACACGGTCAAGATAGTATGCTCGGAGTGCTCTGTGTGCATCCCTTTCATGAATATGGATGATCAGATTCATCCAATTTCTGATCCGTTGTAGTAGTTGTATTGTGGGGCGCAACCGGTAAAGAGGCAGCCTAGGTGGACGTAGGAAGCGCTCCTGTACATTGAGAAGCGCAGCTTCTTGTTCCTTGATTTCTCTACAAAATTGTTGGAGCTGTGATATATATTTATGGTCCATTATGTTCCTGCACAGAAATTGAAAGCATGTTAGTGACTGATGTATAGAAGATATAGTGAAATGGGAAAGCAGAATAGTAAATAGCTAGCGGGATGGTAAGGCACCAATAGTAGAGGGGTTTGAAGGAGCTTGAGTAATAGATTTTGAGGTGAGCAGAGCTTCTTCTTTTTTCCTGCGTATGACGAAAGGGTTCTCCTTCATCCGGGAATAGCGAGAGAAGGAGAAAGCAGGGGAGATGCACAGGTCATGTAATGACCGGACTCTTGATACTGCTGTGAAAGTGAGACCCTATCGATCAATGTTTCCGATGTCAATTGTTGCCTTATCCAGCGTCATGCCCTGTGATTTGTGGATTGTCAAAGCCCATGCCATGCGAAGCAGAATTTGTGTGCATGAGCCCCTTGTTATGGGGGGTATCGGCACAAATTTAGGATTTGAAGGATCCCATGGGGGACCTTTGTAGTGAAGAAAGTCGACTACGACAAATAATGGTAGTTCGGGCAGTTTAGTTGTTGGTGCATATACGAGTGCGTGGACAGTGCCGAGCACACCATTGACAAGGCCAGCCTCAATCCACAAGTTTCTTGTTAGAATAACTCGTTGTCCAATGCAAAGGAGAATTTTTGCAGCTAGTTGTTCATATTCCACGTTGTTGCTTCTAAATTCCTTCCTTTGGGTAGCGTAGAAACGTGCGATTGGTTGGTTGAGTGTTTTCAACATGGTTTTATTGTGCATGTCAACAGCCTCATTTGTGGCGTATAGATGCATTGAACTTGAAAATGACTGGACCTCAGCTTCAGGAAGGTTTGTTTTTGAGCGTGTCATAAGAAGCTTCCAATCATCAATAGTGGGTGTTGCATTGCGAAGGTTGGAGAGGAGCTCGCGGAAGGAAATCTGAGCAGGGCTAGTTCCTTGTTGACGAAAAATTGTTGAAAGTGTAACGACAGTATCAAAGCTTTTCCATAGTGCAGTGCCATGAGAAGTGCCTACATACATTGGTGTGTCTTTGACAGGTGGAATTTGGGCAAGGTCCCTGACGAGAATTATAGAGCGTCCACCAAAAGGGTTGCTTTTATTTGATGGGAATGCCTCCCGCAAGCGATCATCGATTTGAGAAAGCAATTTAGGACCAATGAAGCTCATTTCATCAATTAGAATGTATTTCACATCTCGGAGTTGTTCTTGAAGGTTTAGGAGGGCTTGACCCTCTAAAGGTTGCATAGAGGATATAGGGATGCGAAGAGCAGAGTGGATTTTCAATGCATTGATGTGGAATGCTGCAACACCGGTCGGAGCAAGCAAGAGGAGGGGGCTTGGTCCATTGGTGGAGTTTTCAAGGAAGGCATTTTTTAGGCATTCAATTAGGAATGACTTTCCAGTACCAGCAGTGCCTTGGATTATCATTTTTAAAATTGATCCTGTAGCGTGTGTGTGGAAGTGGGAAAAAACGATATTGAATGCAATGGTTTGGCTTGGGGACAAGGAGGAAAGAGAATGTGGGAATGGAGTTTGGGTTTGGTGGATTGTTGTGGAGGAGCGGTTGAAGTTGATGAAGCGAATGGCTATTTCTTGCAATTTTGAAGGGATAATGGAGTTGGCCCAATTATAATTTGCATCAAAGTCACGATGGCCAAGAATTTCAAGTTCATCGAGGAGGATGTTGTTGCTTGGGTGGAGTTGAGAGAGAAATTTCCATTCATGCATGTCGAGCGTGGGGGCATGGGGAGGGGCATCAGGAGATGAACAGCAAGAGTCGGTATCGGTAGGGTCGATTGGGGTGCGGTGGACATGCCAAGCTTGATATGTATGTCTAGTTTGTTCCCAATGTGCGACAATGGCCGCATCGGATGTGCCGATGTCGTCAAGGAGTGTACGGAAAGGGTAGTATAGAAGGAGTTCACTCCAACAAAAGTCCACATAGGATGATGATTCTTTCAATGGGATGGAGGTGAAACGAGGAAGGACACGTACAACCATAGGAGGGAAGATCTGTTTCCAAGGTGTTTTTTTTGCGGCGGGAGGAGAATGTCCAAGAGCATGCAACTTCAATAAGAGGCAAATCCTCGAGTGCAGGTGGTCTATTCATGTATGAGACGATGAAAGGTGTCGATGGAGGATCACCATCCAATTGTTGTGAAACACGTTTGAATATTTGTTTTTTCACATTGAGGGATACAAAAGAACGACTGCACTTTACTAGTGGGAGTTTTTGCAGCATGTGGCATGTTTCTTGTGCACCAATGTCTCGATCACCGACAATTTCGGTTAGAACTTTGCGGACGACAATAATAGTAGGAGCATCAGGTGGGGAACATTGGGAGAGACGGGAAAGCATTTGGTAGTAGCTTTCAGACTTTGCCTCTGCTTTTGCTGCATACTTTGAAATGTAGTTCAACATAGCATGGCGTGATAGAATTGGTTGGAAGTCCATGTTTGCCCTCCAAATTGCAAGAAGATGAGCATTGTGCACATTTAGCTTGTCATCATTTCTTGCAGGGGCGTACAATTTACAGCCAGTATTATCAATGTGAGGAGATGATGCATCGCGAACTTCCCATGGGGCTCCATAGCGGCAACTTGTTTTTTTATTTCTTTTGCGCAAACATGTACTAGAGTGGCAAGTTGTGTGTCTTTGAACAGAATTGACAAGTTGCTCATAGTCTTGGAACTGATTACCTGTAAGAATTTCATGTGTCTGGAGGAGGCATGGGTCTTGCAGAGATGAATAATTTATCCCAACAGCCCGGTTTTGAATGGGACGAGGGTTCCAAGCAGTGATTTATGCATTGAAGAAATCTTTAGTTGCACGGACAGCAGAAGCATTGGTCCAATCCAAAGTGTCCATAGTAGGTGCATTTGGAAGCCATAAGAAACCATGGATATCTGTGTAGCCGCGATGTTGCCATTCATACCTTAAAAAGAAGAAGGGGAAAATAAATAAGATGGATGTGTGGAAGTGAAGTTAATGAAAGGTAAGAGATGGAAGGAATAGTATGCATACTGCACCAGTAATCCTTTACAAGGAGTCCTTTAAGTAGCACTTCTTCGAGGAATATTGTGAATCTACAATGGATGTATTGAGATGCACGGTGAGGGTTTGCAACAACATTTTGGATTCTCCATCGAGTTTGCTCATGTGAATTGGATGGAGGGTTGGAAGGCATGCTTCTATGCAAGTCAGGCCATTTGGTATCATCTGCACTGAGTGTGAAGAATATGGTAGGGGTACCTTGTTGAATGATCATGTCGTGAAGCTCATGTCTAGCTCTAGTCCAGAATGAGCGACTACTGCGCAAGGGTGATCCGAAGCGCATAATCTGGTCTGGGATGGTGGAAGGGGGAATTTGTTGAAGGTGGTGGTGAAGGTTAGCGATTGTTGTTGGAAGGGTGTTTGAAAGGTCTCTTTTCATGAAGACAGAGGCAGTTTCTTGGCTTCGATGGCGCATGATGAGGTTGTACAAGTAGTGGCGGAAGCGAGGATGTTGTGTAAAACAACTGTCATGGTAGCGTATTAGATGCAAAGCGTATTCTTGCATATCTACTTTTGCAATTCTTGGTTGATTAATCATTGCAGAGCCGGTGGGGAAGAGGGTGGGGAAGGCCATGGAGAAGAGGCCTTTTGTGCTGTATTCATTAATTGGGGAGAGGTCAATGATGGGCCATTGAAGTGAATGGATGGGCGAGTGATTGGGGGATTCTATGTAGGCAAGTATTTCATCTATTTCTGAATGAGAGTTTGGCAGATTTGCAACAAAGGAGGATGGGTGGAGGTCAGATGGGCATGGTTGGGGAAGTTCAGAATCACAATTTTCAAGAATGGCTTGTTGGAGTGGGATGGAAGATGTGTTGGCATGGCGTAGCATGTTGGAAATGTTGGTGGGCACAATAGGCAAAGCATTCAGGGAAGTTTGGTTAGTGTGGACATCTTTGTAATACAGATCATTTTGTAGTTTGAATTACAATGCTGCATGAACACGTGATCTACTGACAAAAAAGTAGTACGAATTTTCGTCAGAACTAGTTTTGTTTACAACAAGGATGTCTAGTTCTGATAGCATGCGAGGAAGAGAGGTCACAATATTAGTGATATATTGAGGAAAGCTAATAGTGTGGCTGGAATATTTTAGTTGGCCACCACGTGCATGGGTGACTTGAATAATGGGGTTTACACGAGCAATCAACATCTCTTCAACTTGAGTTAGGCGAGAGAGGACATGGGGTTGGATACCTGGGTCCATGTTGTTTGTGAAGGAAAAACGGTGGGTTGTTCGTTCACCAAGACAACGGGCACAACAAATGTTTCCATTATTTGTTTTTGTTTTCATGGATGGGTAAGCTTCATAACAAATTGAGCAAACTTGGATGGGACTAAGTGCATCAATTCTTTCATGGAAGCGAAGATGTGCATGTTGGAGTTGGATAGGGAGGAATTGTTGCACAGGTGGAGAAGGAGGAAGATGTTGCGGGGCATGGAAAGGGTGGGTAAGAGGCAAAGGAATTGCAGGGTATGGAAAGGGCTGGCTAGGGAGGGGAGTTGTAAGTGTGAATGGTAAAGTTTGGGTGGGATGTAGTGGAAGGAGGGTACTTTGTGAAGGAATGGGAGTTTGGTGTGTGGTGGATTGAGAGAGAAGGTTGGCCTGGCGAGTTGCAAAGAGGAGACGACGACGTGCAGTAATTCTTTCTTTGTTAAGTGCGTAGTAGCGGCGACGTTGTTCCCTTTGTAAACTGTTGTCTGGTGTGGTTGGCATAGCTGTTGCAAAAAAGGAAAGGCATGTCAAATGCATGAAGTATAATGAAAGAAGAGGGAAGCATGAAGATGCAACACTCTATTTCATATTTTTATGTTTTATTATTTATTATTGTTGGTGAGAATTTTTGTTGTGTTATGTATTTCATCATAGAAATAGTCATATGGATATGGTGTGAGTGAATTTTGAAGTGGAAATTTATTGAATATGGTTTGCATAAAAATGAGTGTTGCATATTTGAAATCAGAGAATATGTCTTTTGAAAGCAAGAACATGTTGCATTTGGTGGCCAGGGGAAATGAAAGGCAGATACTGTATTTTTTGCAAAGAAGAAGAAGAAAATTTTGTATTATATTCCATACTAAGCATAGCATGTTGACATTTGCATTTATAAAATGTGTGTTTTGCAAACAAGATGAAGGCATGAAGGAGGAAAGGGAAAACGACATCTGTAAATGTTCATATATTAAGAAGGGCCATTACAACATAGCGGAATAACATATAAACAAGATGCAATGAAGAAACGAGTTGATACCTATACATTTAGGAGGACTATTAGAAAGGGAAAGGGGTTGTAAACATATAGTAGTGATTACAAAATATAGATGCAAAATCGACGATGCATGTCAAGTGAGGGAAAAGAGTGTTGAAAGTTGAACAATGGGAAGAGGCAAGAAATGTATGGCTAAAGGCGGCGACATGCTTTGTTCGCAGGGGAAGTTGGAGGTTGCAAGAGCTGAAGGAGGATTTTCGACGCATCAGCAAAAGGCAGATCTTCTGCGTGCATAACAATTGGTCGCAGTCGTTCAATGTCGTTGAAGGTGTCTCTCTTTAAAGATAGTGTGAAGAGGAATTGTCACCCTTTGATTTTGCTATATATTTCAACGATATATTGAGGATCTGCTGACAGGAGGAAAAGGTCCTCTGCAGAGATGCCTAGGAGGCCATTTGCGGTGTCGTCAAAAGCGACAACATTTTCGAGGTGGCCAGTGTGATCGTGCAGCTGGAGGCGGAGAATGTAGCGGTAGCCACACTTGGTGAAAGACCCTTCACACTTTGAGCAATGCCACGTGGCATCATCTTGTTGTATAGCCTTTTTCATGCATTGCATACCATCAATGGTAAGTGGGCATGCAAGGAAGTAGAAATCATGCAAGTCAATTGAGGTAGCAATAGCACGGAGCGACATCCATGGGACATTTTCTCCAGGTGGAATTGAGAGGTTGTCAGAAATTGTTTTTGTAGCAAGTGGCTTCTTTCTGGTGCTTGAGTATTTGCGACTAAGCGAGGGCGACGAAGATTGAATGCCTTCTTTCTCGAACCATTGCTTAAGTTCCACTGTTTCAGTGATATTTGGATCGATAACAAGGGAGGTGGTAGGGACTGTGCTGATAGTTTGGCTGTTGAACTCGAAGACCCTGCCACCTCGAATTGCAAGGACTGTAACTGCATGATCCATGCGAAGTTCAAAGAGTTCACGCCCTTCATCATGGCAGTGTTCTCCCCACAAGGTCACATCAATGCTGTTCCCGGACATGTCGCGAAGAGAAATTGTCTTTCTTGGAGTTTCAGAGCGATCGTGTTTGAGGACAATAGAGGTGGGAGAGAGTGAGCTAACAATACCTATGACATCAACGATTGAGTTAGCAGGTGAGAGTCTAAGGGAATTGATAGGTACAAAGTGGAAGGTGTGGGAAGGAATTGTGAGGTCATCATTCAAGACTTGAGAAACTGTTGATGAAGAGAAGAGGAGAATTTCAAATGGGCGTCTTAGATGGTTATAGGAAGGGTTGGGGACCTTTATGGTGCCATTTGAAACATTGTAGATTTGGCCAACTTGAATGAGAGCATGAAGGGATTCAGCCAATTCATTGAAGGCAGACACGTGGATTTGCTCGTTTTCGTGGTCGACAAGGTCAAAGCCTAGTGACTTCCCAGAGCCACGTGCATTGGTAAAATGCCGAAGGGGTGTTTTTGAAAGGACGCGGCCTTGGATGGACCAAGTTTTCCTTGTAGGGGAGAGTGCTTTAAAAGGGAGAGTTGTTGAAGATGATGCGGCGGGGTCTTGGGAGGACAATGAGTGAATGTCAAGGGATGGTGGTGATGAAAAGGGAGAGGCAGAAGATGAGGATGATGTGGCTTGGACCATTTTTTTAGTAGAGAGAGTAAGAGGGCATGGGTCACCAACCAATGGGGCAACGCGCTGGACTACTTCAAGCTCGAGAATAGAGAGTGACCTGCAAGAACGAGCAATGTATCAATGAAGTGGAAATGTAGAAATTTAGAAAATAATAAAGGAAATAGAGGGATATAAGGGAAAAACATGTATAGGGGAGGAAGGTGTGAGGCGTTATGTAGTAAATGTACATTGTTTGATGCGAATACGTGCATGAGCATCTCTTCAAGAGAAAAATGGAACCTACAGCCAAGTGCCCATCCTGCGCGAGGGAAGTGTGCGAAGAAGGGAGAAGGGCAGAATGCTTGTGAACACCATCGGAAAGTGAAACGCGGTATCGAGCTGTTGAAGTCTGGGCAGAGTTGATCTGCGCAAGGTCAACAATTTGGAGGGTTGGTTGCTGGTCAGTAGCACCAGCTAGTAGAGAAGGAAGTCAATTGCAAGATAATGACGTCTCCATGGTAGAAATGGTGGCTTGTAAAAAACAATACGCTGCAAGCGAATAGAGATAGTAAGGTCAAGATAGTGAAGAAGAACATGTCCAGATAAACGAAGGGAAAATTCGATATTGCTAATTTGTGAGAGATGAAATGTAGAATTGCTAATTTGGATGATTTCCACTCTTCAATTAATAGTGACAAATTTGGTATATGGAAGATGCTATTGCAAGTTGCACAAGTGGAAGTTGTGCAAATATGTTCCTTACAATGCAAATGTGCAAATATTGCAAGCTGCACAATAGGTATAAAAGGAAAGGAAATAGTAATGTGAAATAGGCCTATTTGTAAATGAGCTTGTGAAGTACGCTACTTGCAACTGTATATCTTGAATATTGTAAGTGGTTTTTTCAACTTATTGAAAATCATGTTTGATACGACAGATACACATGACAGTTTGAAACATAAGCGCACAAGCAAATGGAATACATTGATTGAAAATAGAACTGTTACTACTATATTTTGGCACCCATAATTTTGGAATTACATAAAAAAAAAATTCATTAGATGATAAAAAAGAGGCAGACATCCTACAAAAGACAGCAAAGGGCATTGCAAGAAATGATATATATATTTACAACCAAAGCAAGATAAAGAGAGGAGGAAACTGTTGGCATGGCTCTAACAGGCAACAGCCATGTAACTGAACTACCAAAGTAACCATATTTGTAAATGAGCTTGTGAAGTATGCTACTTGTAACTGTATATCTTGAATATTCTAAGTGGTTTTTTAAACTTTTTGAAAATCAAGATGCACATGACAATTTGAAACATAAGTGCACAAGCAAATGGAACACATTGATTGAAAATAGAACTGTTACTAATACAATTTGCCACCCATGATTTTGGAATAACATAATTGTTTTTTTTCATTAGATGATAAAAAGAGTCAGACATGCTACAAAATACTGCAAAGGGAACTGAAAAAAATGATAAATATATTTACAACCAAATCAGGATAAAGAGAGGAGAAAAATGTTGGCATGCCTCTAACAGGCTACAGCCATGCAACGGCTACAGCCATGTAAAAGAACTACCAAAGTTGCAAAAGGATGAGTGTAACAGCTTGAAATGATTTTTATTGTACTTGTGCTCAAGAAGCATGCAAAAGGAGGTAAACGAATTTCACATGAAAAACAACAGAAATTAAGTATTCTATAGATCTCATATTCCTCAATAAGATGGTTGCAGTCACATGTAATACAGAATATAAGAAAAATGTATGTTTCCATATGCAGATATATTGCAGAGGGATTTTATTTTTTTTGTTTAGAACTGTCACAACTATAATCCGCCACCCATAGTTTTGGAATTACATAATTGTTTTTCATCATTAGATGATAAAAAGAGGCACACATCCTGTTATGAGATCATATTAAAACAGAAACACCTCAAATGATGAACAACCAACAAAATGCATAAGAGAAAAACCATTTCATCTCTGTATTTCTTAAATGAAATACAGAGATTCGATCAATATATGACTAAGTATTCTTAAAGATTCGGCTTAATTATATTTTCATATAAAGTATTTCCATCACAAACAAATTGAAGCCAGTTGCGAGGGAATCTAGGGAAACTGTTATAGAAGTCATTAACAAAATTTGAATATTATTCTTTAAGCTGCAATTTTCTTGTGAAAATTTATGTGTGATGTCCTTTTATAATGACATACTATTATTATTAAAAGAAACTGAAATATCTTTTATCTTCATCACAGCATAACTAGGTAATCCAACGGTAAATAATGGAACGAATCAAGTAAACTTTACGAATGGTAATTTTTTAGTTATCTTGATGAGTAAACAAAGTCATTATTGAAGTGGGATTACTGGTTATGGTTTCTGAGCTGTTCATTTTTCCAAGGCATTACTGGAAATTTGCCTACTAAATTTTGTTAAGGCTACGTGAAATCATACCAATATAAAAATTGCTTAAACCTCTACAATACCTCCAATTTGCAATCTTACTAAATGATTTTATCATGATTCAAAGTAGTATTTATGGATATATGACAGTGGCCATGAAATTGCCCAGAATCACAAAATAAACAAAAACTTCATACAACTCTGTTATTATTAGCTTTTCATTGCTGGTTAGCTGAAAAAGTGTGATAATGACTATGACGATCACCTCTCCATCTAATTATTCTTATTCGTATTTGTGATAATGACTATGACAATCACCTCTCCATCTAATTATTCTTATTCATATTCATCATTTCAACACTGGAAAGGAACACTAATTGTAAATTCTTCCAAACACGCAGAAATCATGCCACATATTTGTCAAATTAAATGAAAAGGGAGTCAGGTATAAAAGAAAATTCAATCAACCATCCTTGAAAAAGACCGGACAAACCAACAAGCAAGCTATCTATCTCAATATCTAAGAATTCGTCTACCCACTGATGTCTAACGAAGTGAAAGTGAATACAGAAAATGAAATGAAATACTGAGGATTGTAGACTCTTCCCCTTCAAGGGCATCAGATATAAAACCATTTGATTTGTGTATTTCTTAAATGAAATGGGAATGGAAAACCTAAGAGCTGAATCAGATATAAAAAAAAAATTCAAACGGGCATCTTTGAAACAATACCAGATGGCCACAATTGAGCTATCCCTATCGCAATATCTAAGAAGTCGTGCAGAAAAATTATCGGGTGATGTCGAATGAAGTGAATGCAGAAAATGAAATAATCGAGACTGCGCACTCTTCTCCTTCAAGGGCACGCTGCTACAATCTGTTCTGCGTTCTTCTCTCCTTTCTGCGCTCTTCTCTTATCTGAGTTCTTTCCGTTTTGTGCCCTTCTCTGATATGAATTTAAGCCTCCCAGTATTGCTTCCTAATCTGCAAGTTAGCCCTGCAGTCAATTATGGTTGTGACCATGCTATCTCCAGAAGTATGCAAAAGAAGGTAAACGAATTTCACATGAAAAAACAACAGAAATTAAGTATTTTATAGATCTCGTGTCCCTCTATAAGATGGTTGTAATCACATGTAATCCAGAAAGAGATAAAGATACCACGTAACAGAAGCTCTGTTTGGACAAAAACCACAGGCTACTGAAGCTTAGAACAATTGGAAAAAACAAAGTGCACAACATAATACAAGGGAGAAGCTGGTAGAATTTAAGAAGCTGAATGGTAAACAAAATTCCAACTCTTCTGTAACAGAAGCTCTGTTTGGATGAAAACCTAAGGCTACTGAAGCTTAGAACAATTGGGGAAACCAAAACTAAGTGCACAACACAAAACAAGGGAAAAGCTGCTAGAATTTAAGAAGTTGAATTGTAAACAAAAGTCCAACTCTTTTCAAGAACTAGCATCAATATGAAGCATAATGCCAATACATAGCCTAAACTGCACCAAACATGTTGACTAATTCAAAGTTCCCAAGTTTTTACACAGTATCTCACGAAGCTCATTTGCAATCAACACAGAAGAACTATTAACAGCTGTTACCAAATAGTCAATTTGCTGCAACAATATGAAGATGCTATTGAAGTCAACGAATTTTTATTATAAGTCCTGAAGGCCTCTTGTTGAATCGCTAGCTGAAACAATCCATATCAATCATCATATTTAAATATAATCATGGTGAAAATTCTGTACAAAATCTCAACCAGGTATATATCTGGATTAGGAAGAATGGATATTGTCAGTAGTGGAGTTCATAAAGTTAGAAAAACAGTGAGTTGCACTATCCAAAAACTTCCCAACCATTTTCAAAGTTTGGCATGTGATTGATCCAGCACTCAATAGAGACCAGCTTATTTGCATCCAAAAAAACCGAACAATAGTTTTCGTGTCTACTACTGGATACAATCAAAATTTACAGAATTTTGAATATATCTCTGGAGGCCTCTTGCTGAACCATTTCGCTGGCACAGCAGTGCTTGTGGCAGCAAAGGTAAAATATATTAAAATAATAGAAGCGCTGCAAAAGATAGGGTACAGAAATCAACTTTAAGCAAAGTCTTTCCAAACCCAACTTTGAGAAATAAGTCCTTGTATCTAAAAGAAGCACATTGAACATCCTGCACACAATGTGATTAGGGAATTTGCCAAATTTGCAAACAGAGGATACTGATAATCGTGGATTCTATATGGTAAGAACGCCAGAAGAGTCTATATTTCAGAAGTTCCCAATCATTTTAAATATTTTGCATTTGTTTTATCAAGCACTCCATAGACAACTTTCTTTGCATCTAGCAAAGTTGTACTTATTTGCATAAAAAAAAACTGAAAAATAGTTTTCGTGTCTACTACTGGATACAATCAAAATTTAAAGAATTTTGAATATATCTCTGAAGGCCTCTTGCTGAACCATTTCGCTGGCACAACAGTGCTTGTGGCAACAAAGGCAAAATATATTAAAATAATACAAGTGCTGCAAAAGATAGGGTACAGAAATCAACTCTAAGCAAAGTCTTTCCAAGAAGCACATTGAACATCCTGCAGACAATGCGATTAGGGAATTTGCCAAATTTGCAAACAGAGGATACTGATAATTGTGCAGTCTATATGGTAAGAACGCCAGAAGAGTCTATATTTCAGAAGTTCCCATTTCCACTACAATAATGAGAGGCTATCAAAAGAATGTGCATCTTTTAGATACAGAATCCAAACCTGATAAAGGCATGTTCTTGAAAATAAAGGGTAAAAGAATTCAAATTGAACCTGTTGCTCAAAAAGGCGTATACATACCACATATATACCCTGTCCACACATGAGATAGAACGCTAGTATGAGAACTTTCATCGTTGATTCATAGAACCAAGCCAGAATACATCATGTGCCCAACCTGATTGAGAAAATATGCAAATTTGAGAACAGGCATTTGTTTGCGGGCAAACATATGAAGACGGAGGATGAACGCATTTAAGCACACCCGTATATGGCAGGTTTCAGCATTAACGAAGCAGCAGTCACCACGAACCAAGCGTATCTGCATATTTAACGCTGCAACAACCAAACATTCATTCCAGATCTGGGCAATTTCTTGGATTTTGGAAGTAGGCTGAGAGGCGTTGCTGCCACGCTTGAGAATTAACGAGACGCAGCTGGTAAATCGTGCGAGGAGAACTGTGAGCTGTAAACATTGAAACAACGAGCCAGCAATTACTCTGAGAACTCCATTCAGCCAAATCGTTCGAGGTGGAGGTAAGAGCAGCATCGTGCGAGTTGGACTGTGAGCTGACCTGGTAAATCGTCCGAGGTGGAGAAAACAGCGAGGTCGAACCAGCAGCTGGCAAATGGCACATTCTTAGTGGCTCGAAGGACGATGGTGTTACACAGTAATTTGTCACCGTCCTTACCATTCCCCATCCCGCACAATGGAGGACCCATTCTGTGACCTGTGAACATTGTCATGCCTTGAAATCATCATCAATGCATCCCTCTGAGCATGAGCCTTATTTTCCCTTGAGACATCTCCTTGCAAAAATCATGAAAAACACCCCTTTTGGCATTGGCGCAGGCAAGCAGTTCAGTACTCGCGCCAATGGGGAAATTACTGCAAAGAGGTCGCGCCAACTGGCGCTCTGTCATAGAGCCGTAGTCGCGCCACCCAATTTGGGAATTGTTTTTTAAATAAGGATGGCGGAAGTTGAGTTCCAACAAACTCACAAACCATTGCCTATCTTGAGTTGGGAGGTTTGGCTGCGGGAGTTCTATGGAAGGGAAGTGGTTTTACCACCTCCCATGGAACCTTCCTTGTTGATAGGGCCAATCCCATTATAATAGGGATCCCAACTCCCTCCTTCCCCATCTATAAAAGCCTGCTCAAATCCATGGCAAGCTAGTCTTGAAGTGCCTAAGCTCTGAATCTCCATATTCCCAAAAGCCTTTGTGTTGTAAAGAATCCTCTCTTTCCCTTAAGGCTGACTCAAGTAAGGAGACCATTGTCAAGAGACTCCGGAGAGGTTTTCCCTTTCCTTGGCGAGCTTTGCGAGACGTGGACGACCGGAGACCCGTCCAAAGGAGACCGCGACGTCAGAACTTGGTTGTAATCTCTCTTCGTTTATTATTTAATAGATGATTATGATTATGGTTCCACTCTGTTTTCCATCATGTTAATGTGAGTAACATCCTTTCTGACTGATGTTTAGTTACGTATGCCGGTTTCTATGCTTGTATCTGTTCGTTTCTTCCATGTGCAGGTGTTCATCCGCGGAGATCGTGGAGGGATTGTGATCTGCCGAGGCTGAGGAACGGGGACGCTTCTTCTTCGGATCCTAGCGTTGGAATCCAGGTAGGCTTCTATCTCCAGCCTTTTCATTCGTAATTAGGAACCTGCATCATGACATTGTTTGTTTGTTGCTAGACCCCTGCTGGGCTAGTAGGGATCGCCTCTGTCCGCAGAGGGGATTTACCTCCTCAACAAATTGGCGACTCCACTGGGGATCCAGCTTGTTGTTGATTGTTGTTTGATTTGTAAACTATAGACGGAGTCTGAAGTATAGCCAGATAGCCTTCGAAACGCTTCTGCCTTGCATTAGCGGAGTAGATCAACGCTACTTCAGTCAATCTCCGGTTTGGTTTACGGACTGAACAACTTGGAGTCTTTGTCTTGCCTTGCCGTTTGTATCTTGCTTTTCCTTGCTTGATGAACCTTCTGGGTTGGGTTCTTTGTGTGTTTTTGCTTCTTGGATTGCTTAGCTTGCATTGGTCTATTTTTGGAGTAGCTTATTTTTAATTTTTGGCTGAGAAACTCGACTGGCGCGGTTTTTAACCCGACAGTCGCGCCAATTGGCGCATGTTGCCTTTGTTCAACCCGCGCCAATTGCTTTCTGGCGCCAGTTTCACGCTTACAGTCGCACCACCCCTGTAAGTTTTTTGAGTTTTCTCATTTTTGAGCTCTCTGAAGTTGATCGGTGTTTTTCTTCTTGATTTTCCGACTGCCTGAGGGTGTTGGAGTCCTGTTTGACTGGGAATTCACCTTTGTCCTTTGGTTGTTTGCTTCTATCTACCGATTCCACGTTTTAAGCCCTAGGGCATCTAGTGGCTTAGTGTATCGAGCCCTCCTTGGGAGTTTTGGTGTTTCGATTGTCCTGTCAACTATCTGATTGATTCTCCACATTCTCTAAGTAGTTGTGCATTGTTTTATTGCGATTTTTGGGTGATTGTTCATTTCTTCATTCGAAACTCGTTTGGTCTTGCTTTGGACCTAGATCACACGGTCCATTGGAAGCTTTTGAGTCTTTTCTGTGCTTTGAGAGACTTTGGTCGATTTGGGGATCTGATTGCTTGTGTTGTTGAGTGAAATGTGTTTGTTTCGCTCTCTTGAATATCGTTTCTCAAGTTGCTCCATTTGTTTTCAAGTTTGTTTAGTGCATATTAGCTCTTAAACACTGAAAATAAAAAAAAAATCTCTTTTGCTTTTGTTAATTAGTGCAAATTGTGATCTTTTCCATATCACTAGTGATTTGTGTTTTGAATGAAAAGTTGTCAATTGCGTTAGTTGCATTAGAGATCTCGTTGCTTGGTTTCCTTTCATTTCGTTTGTGTAAAAGCTCTCAACTCTTCTCTAATTAGTTTTCATCGAACGAAATGTTGCACTGTGGCATATAGCTTTGCATTTAGGAGTCTTTCGAGACACTACATACGATAGGGCCTGGAAATTGAAACTTAATTGAAGATCAACCGTAAAATTTATTCAATTAACCTAAGGCAACATTGGAACTTAACGAAACACATTTAGAAGGTCTAGGCTAGAGACGTGTTCCGGCGTCGTTAAACCTAGCAGCTGTCGTTCGCCTGTTGGCTTTAGACAGCGCTAGTACGGACTTGCGCTCCCCGTACCGTCGCGTATATAAAGGGAGACCCCTCTAGGTTTTCAATCCTTTATCCACCGGAAGCCGAGTCCGCCGCCCTATACCCGTGATACACCGAACACAGCATTCGGGGAGACTACCTGCACGTACGGAAAGTCCTTGGTCGATTTCTGTTTCATTTTTGAAACCAAGGTGTATATTGCAGTTCACGGATATTTGGTACACCCTTTGTGCCTAGTTTTTCCCGAGCAGTCATTTGGTCTTTTCTGACTCCCTAAACTTGAAAAGACCGTCAAGCGCTTGTCCTTTCACGCTTGTGTCAACTCTGAAAGAGATAGAGTCATCTTTTTATCGTTTCTCGACTCTTAAAACATGAAACGGTAGAATTTCTTACTTTCAAATGTGGTAAAATTAATCGCCCACGATTTCACACCTATTTAGACATTGCTTGTTGACCGTTTGATCGTGTGTCTTAACTCATTTTCAGCCCGTGTGTGTGTTTGCTCTTTTCTTCTAGTCTTTTGCCACAGTGGCGGAACCATCGGTTTCATCTACTGGTAGTCCTTACACGGACGATTCTTCAGAAGCTTCTCAGCCTTCTGTTGAACCACAGCAGCCTGTTGTTTCCTAGTTTCCTGACGGGGGACCGGTTCTCGCCGAGCAACCCTTTGGAGGACCAGTTGAGTTCAATTGGCCCTTTTCGGACCCTGTGTCTGAATTGAGATTAGGAGCTGATTTCCTTTCTCTTACATCAGGTTCACCGTTTGTTGCTGCTGTTTTTCCTCCTAGTCCTCGCCGTCTTCTACGTGATTTAACGGCAGGATCAACCATGAGTGATTCTGGTGAGGAAATTCCGGGGTCTGATGACTATCAGCGCATCCCTCGTAGATTGTTTGAGGGAGACGGTTTCGAGCTGGCTACCACATCGTCAGCCAGTCCATATTTACCACAGGGATACAGATCTCTGGGTCAGATCATTTTGGCTGCTGCCTCTATGGGGATATCATCTCCCGCGTCGAGACCAGCTGCCACTACACCCGGGGTGTCCCCTTCGACGCCCGTCACTTCTGTTCCCGTTTGGCCCACTGTTTGTGTGGCTGCCTCTTCTGCTGTTGTCTCAACATCTGCTACCAGGGCTGGGCCAACTCCTGAAGACATTTACCTAGCTACTGCTATACTGGAGAATATCTCTCCAGAGGAGTATCGGTTGTTTTTACAGCAGCCGAACGCCGGAGCTGGACAAGTTCCCCAAGATCCTTATCGATCCTTCTTTTCGCACTATGCACAGGATGGCACTCCCGTGTATGCATTCCCAGGTCAGGTCGACGAGCACGGGGAGGTTTTGCGCCTTCCTGCTCCTGAGGCTTATCTGTATGCTCAAGGTTTACCATACAACCAGGCTTATAATCCGCAGGGACAACCCTTCCAGGGCCAACCTGCGGGCCAACCTGGCTATTTGTACAACCCACAGGGACAGCCCATCCAAGGCTACCCTGCGGGCCAGCAAGGGCCATTGTATAATCCGCAAGGACCATATTATAGCCCTGCTGGTCAACCTACTCAACCTCAGCTAGGGTATCAACCGGGACAGGCCTATGGTCCTGGGGGGAAAATCCAGCCTTCTTTACCGATGCAACCGCAGTATCCTGTCGTTTCTAACGTTGCATATCAGCCAGGACCACCCTATGGTTCTGCTTCAGGTCAAATTGGTTTCTAGCAAGCACCTGGTCCTGTTCCTCCACCAGGGCAACCGGCTCATCCGGTACAGCCCGGTGTCCCGCCTCCAGGCCAGCCGGCCCATCCGGCACAACCTGGGGCTCACTTCCAACCAGGTCAGCCTGCGCAACCAACACCACCTGGTCACCCGGGCCAGCCTGGTCATTCAGGCCAGCCCCCTCACTCGGTTCAACCTGTTCATTCAGGGCAGCCCTCTCATTCCGTTCACTCTGCTCAACAGCCTGTTCATTCAATGCCGCAGCCAAATCAACAGCTGCGCCCTACGTACCAGGCTCCGCAGGGTTCCACTTATCAGCAGCCTACTCATCCTCAGAGTGGTTATTATCCTCATGGTCAGTCTCAACCGAAATATAACCACCCTGGAGGCTCTCAGTATTATCCTCCTCCACCCGGTTCTACCTACGCTCAGCAGCCAAATCCAAACGCTGCTTATACAGGGCAGACACCTAATCAGGGCCCGAACCCTGGTTATCAAGCCCCGCACTATGGTTACCAGCAGCCAAATCAGTCTGGTTATAAGAACTATGCCCCCTACGGTCAGAATCCTTTGGGACAGAACCCATGGGGGCAGGGATATTCACAACCATCGTGGAGCACGGGTACCGGACCTTATCCTGGGACTGGTATGGTAGTTAATCCTCCATTGCCGTTCCTGGCTACCTTGGAACTGCCGGACGTTTCAAAGTTGACCAATGATCCGATTTCGCATAATCCATATTGGCCTCCGGTTCCCACCAAGATACCAGGTGACTGTCCCAAGTTTGAGGGCAAAGCTGGAGAAGACCCCCAGGCGCATGTAATGACGTATCACCTCTGGTGTTCATCCAACTCTTGGGTCGACGATTCAATTCGTTTGCATCTTTTCCAGCGTACTTTAACAGGAGCTGCTGCTAAGTGGTACATAGAGCTATCCCGTGGTATTTTTCAGGATTTCAACTCGTTAGCCATGGCTTTCCTCACGCATTTCCAGTTACCGGTCCGATATGAGGCCGGGACGCACCTCCTGACTTCTATGAAACAGGACACGGCCACTCACATCTCGGATCACATCCATGAGTGGCGGCGCCGTCGTCGACTGATCAAGTTTCACATACCTGATCAGATTTTGACTCACTGGTTCACCACCTCCTTTGTGAATAAAATCGCTCATGATATCGCGATGGGAGCGTGTGTGACGGAGGAACAAGCTATCGCGCGTGCCCAGTACCTGGATCTTGTCTATTCGCAGTCTGGCACGCTTTATGACATCTTGACTGATGCTCCACGGCCCGGAACCACTAAGGCTCCGCCTACCCCTACGGTGGATGGTGTCATTGGTTCCGTTTCTCAAAATTCGAAGAAGTCTTCGAATGGGAAGCAGAAGGCTAATTCTTCCAACAATACCTCTGCTAATTCCCCCTCATCTGATTCTGGTAAAACCGCGGAGGTGAATGCCGTCCAGGCCAATCCTACGGACAAATCCTCCAAGGGAAAGAAGAAGGGCAAAGGCAAATCAAAATTTGATGCCCCGAAACCGGAATCTAAATCTCGGACTGAGGATGGCTCCCAACGTAAGCCGAAATTCCCTTGCCTCATCTGTGAAGGTGACCATTATACTAAGGACTGTCCCCGACGGTCCGAAGTTAGTCAACTTCTTAAAGGCTCAAAAGGGACTCCGGCTATTTTAAAAGAGCCATTTCCATCTCAGCAGACCCAGATGGTCGAACAGGCGTCACCATCTGCACCGTTTGGGTCTCAGGTTTTCATGATGAAGACTAATGCACCTATCACTATCGCTACGCGATCGAAGGATTACAATGAACCGCGGCAGGCACCCGGGAAGGCAGTTGCGGAAGGGCCGCCTCCCCCACCTGCCTCCGGTCCATTAGAAATCGAGAAGCCGACTCCCGAACCTGTTGTGAAACCACCTCCCAAGGGTGTTCTTCGAAGATCCTCTTACAATCCAAATGCTCGTGCCGCTCAACATTACAGTATCGTTGAGGATCTGGCACAGGCGCCATGTGCCATGTCTGCACTTGAGGTTCTTCAAATTTGTCCTTCACAACGGAAGGCTTTACTATCTGCCATCGGTGGTATCGATCCCGCCGACTCGAGCCTTCTCACCTTTGATCTGGAGAATTTTACTCCCCGGCTTCCACATCAAATCGCTTTGGTCATTCAATTCGGGATTAACGGTCTGAACATTCATAGGGCTGTCGTAGATGAGGGTGCATCTACTTGCGTTATGTCCTCCGCTTGCTGGAAGGCCATCGGCTCTCCAGCCTTGTCGTCATCTCCCAATGCCCTTGAGGCATTTGATGGTCGGGAGTCTAAACCCCTGGGAGTTCTCGAGAGTCTTGCGATCACATTACAGGGAAAAAATGTCAACGTGGAAGTGGAAGTGGTTGACGCTAAACTCAACTACAACATACTTCTTGGCCGCAGCTGGACCCATGCCATGCTCTGCGTGCCGTCTACTGTCTTTCGATTCATTAAGTTCCCCCATGAGGGCAAGATTGTCACGGTAGATCAGTTGTCATTTTTCACCTCTAGCTCTGAGAACAACGTACCATACGTGGATCAAATTCCGAATCCCCCAGACAACATAGTACCTGGTCTTTTCAAAGACCCTGTTCTCATGGGTATATTCCCCGCACCGCCACCGAATACCGCTCAAGTCAACATGTTGTCCAGGACTGATGACCCCTGGCTTATTCCCACACCTGAGCAGGTATATGAGTTTGGAGAATCCATGCCTTTAACGCCAGTAGAGATCAGCTACTGTGAGATTGTTGCCGCATCGGATCCTCCACCTCCTCAGCATGCTCCGATGAGCATGGCTCTCGACGTCTACTCGCAATCCCCCTGGCTTGGTCAGGCTGAATCACCTGATTCAGAGAGACTTTTCCTTCAGATGAGGCTATCATTGAAACTATGTCTCTTGAGGAGCTGCCCTGGGGCGATGGACATCATCGCTCCTCGTTTATGCCCAGCTTGGGGGCAATGACTGATTGTCTGGAGTGTTATGCTACTCAGGTTCCTTCCCCTCCTCTTCAAACACCGATCTTAATGCACGAGGTCTTTTCGGAGGGTAATCTGAGTAACATTACTCAAACTGTTCCAATCAACATCTCCGTTAAACCGGGGATTGTTGAGAATATTCATGTGGGTGTGACTTGTTCTCCCGAGGAGATTCAAGTCTATACTAAGCTTTTCAAAGAATTCAGAGATGTTTTCGCATGGTCTTACGAGGAAATGCCGGGAATTGATCCTAGTATTGTCGTGCACGAGATTCCAACCTACCCAGGTGCGAAACCCGTGTGCCAACGCTTACGTCCCATGCATCCTCGGAAAGCCGCCGCCATCACAAGAAGAAAAACTCTAACGTGGTTTTATTTATCCTATCCCCCTTACGTAATGGGTATCCAATATTGTCCCCGTTGATAAAAAGTGTGGTACAATTTGAGTCTCTGTGGTGGGATTATCGCGATATCAATCGCGCCCGTCCTAAGGATAATATCCCAACTACCACGACCAGAATTGTCACGAATGTGCCGGGAGTGAGATCTATTCCTTAATGGACGGTTTCTCAGGCTACAACCAAATCGATATTGCACCTGAAGATCAACATAAGACCACATTCATCTGTCCGTGGGGCACTTTCGCGTACAAAAAACTCCCGTTCGGCTTAAAAAACGCTGGCGCCACGTTTCAGCGTGCGATGTCCTACGCTTTTCATGATATTCGCCATATTGTCCAGCCTTATCTGGACGACTTGCCAGCCCATTCGGGTAAGCGAGAGGACCATCCTGAGCATCTCCGCCAGATATTCCTTCGTTGAAGACGCTACAATATCAGGCTCAACCCTCATAAGTGCGTCTTCTGTGTTGATTCTGGCCGTATTTTAGGCTTTATAGTCTCGAAAGACGGAATTCGCCTTGACCCTCTAAAGGTTGAGGCCATCGTAAATCTCCCATCACCCTCCTCCCTGTATCAGTTACAGAGTCTACAAGGGAAAGCGAATTTTCTTAGGCGCTTTATCCCGAATTATGTCGAGGTGGCCAAAGGATTCACTCGTTTGTTAAAGCAGAATGTTCCCTTTCACTGGGACGAAATTGCTCAAGAATCCTTTGAGAAGCTGAAGACATTTCTAGTCAATGCTCCGTTGCTTCGTCCTCCGGACTACCACCGCGACTTTACTTTGTATCTAGCCGCCGCATTTAGCACCATCGCCATGGTCTTGGTGCAGGATGACGATAACGGTGATGAACATGTTGTTTATTACCTGTCTCGGAACCTTCTCGACCCGGAAACACGTTATGCACATGTCGAGAAGTTGGCCTTAGCAGCAGTACATGCCGTACAACGCTTTCGCCATTACATCCTTTTGCGCACGATAACAGTGATTTCAGACTGTAACCCTATGACGTATATTCTTTCTAGACAATTACTAGGGGGCAAGTACTCCAAATGGATCGTGATCCTGCAGGAGTTTGACTTGGAGTTTACCACCGCCAAGTCAACTAAATCACTGGTCTTCGCGGATTTGATATGTTCTCTCCCTACGGACTCTGTTCCCTCACACTCAGAAGATCATATACCGGACGAAACGCTGTTTCTTATCGATACTCGTGATCCTTGGTATGGTGACATTATAGTTTATCTTCAGACCGCGACATTTCGGTCTGAGTTGGATAAAAATGCCCGCCGTCGGATTCGGCACCAGTCCCAACCCTACCGTATCGTAGGAGATACCTTATATCGCATTGGAGTAGATTCGGTGCTCCGACGATGCCTTACCTTGGAAGAGGCTGAGAAAGTCTTGAATGACTGCCACAGTGGCGCCTGTGGTGGACACATGTCCGGGTATGCTACTGCCCAGAAGATTCTGCGGGCAGGTTATTTCTGGCCTTCCATATTCAAGGATTGTATCACTGCAGTCCGTAAATGTCATCCATGCCATATTTTTCAACGCAAGATGCGCGCGCCGCCATTGCCTTTGCATCCCGTTATTACCATCGGCCCTTTTGCGAAATGGGGCGTGGATTTTATGACGTGTAACCCTCACTCGCCCGGGGGGCATGCGTATATCATTGTCGCCGTCGACTACTTCACTAAGTGGGCCGAGGCGATGCCTACACTAGCTGCTGACGAGAAAACGGCTGCTTCATTTATATTCAACCACGTTATTGCACGATTCGGGGTTCCTCAAGCCATCGTCACTGATCATGGTACTCATTTCCATGATTACATGATGACGGAGCTGACTTCAACGTTGGGCTTGCGTCACGACAGCTCAACACCATACTACCCTCAAGCGAATGGTCAAGTTGAAGCGGTGAACAAGGTTTTGGTCACCATGCTTCAGCGAACAGTTGGGATTCATAAATCAAATTGGCATCTCCAACTGTTCTCAGCTCTCTGGGCATACCGAACATCTGCTAAGAGTGCAACCGGGTTCACACCTTTCCAATTGGTGTACGGTCTGGAAGCTACTCTGCCGGTTGAATGTGAAATTCCTTCGCTTAAATTAGCTGTGGAGCTATTACCGGATACCTCTCCTGAGGAAGAACGTCTTTTGTATCTCGAACGATTGGATGAAACCCGTCGACTAGCTGCTTTGATCATCGAAGCACAAAAGAAGAGGGTCAAAACTCACTTTGATCAAACTGTTTCTCCCCGTTCTTTCATTGAAGGAGACCTCGTTCTCTTGTACGATCAGGCACATGACAAGCTTGGAGCCGGTAAACTCCAGCCTATGTGGCACGGTCCCTATATAGTAAAACGCGTTTTGAAAAATGGGGCCTACGAGCTTATAGATTACGAAGGAGTTCCGCTGGCGCAGCCCAGGAATGGGCTGTACCTTAAAAAGTACTACGCCTGAAGTGATTTCTTGGTGTGGTGTGTGTACATAGGTGTGTGATTTTCATTTGTGTGCATAGTGTGGTGTGCTTTGTAAACATATTTCTGCTGATCGGGTCTTCCTGGTTGTGCAGATGTCTATTCATCCATTTGTTGGTTTTGCGGATGGTGCCTCCCGCAGTACCAGGAATCTGTCTTCTGCAGCCTGGGTAATCTACGATCCTGCTGGTGAGTTGATTGACCTGCAAGGTGTGTGTTTAGGACGTACCACGAACAATATCGCGGAATATAGTGCCGTGTTGGAATTGTTAACCGAGGCAGTAAACCTTGGTATCCGTGAATTGCTCGTGTACCTAGATTCACAACTTGTAGTGTTACAGCTGAACGGACACTATTCGGTAAGGAACCCATCCATTTTACGTCTGTATTTGCGTATTCGATTACTGGAAAGGAATTTTGACTACATTACATATCATCATATACCTAGACATTTGAATACATTAACAGATGCAGTAGCAAATTTGGTATTAGACAGACATTTGCGCAATTTATAAATCATCATCACATGTAAAGAAAGACTCATCCAGAAATAGATATGTATATATATAGGTATCGAAATGTTTACATAGAGTGTGTCACATAAAACTCAAAAATATACATAATCGTCTTAGTACATCCTGAGACACTATGTCTCTCAAAAATAGGTGTGGCATAAATCCTAAGGACTAATCCGCATGGTGCTCATGGTAGCACGTCACTGCACGCACTAGGCGCCTCAGGATTCGGTGGATCCGGTTCAGAACTCCCACCGTGTGGCGCTGGTATGCCATCGGTACGTCTGCTAGCCGAGCATAGTCGGGGATCCCATGGGCAATCCCCTCGAGGTTCTGGATCAGTTCCTCTCCTCTGGTGCCTTCCCCCTGGATCTCAGGGGCGAGTTGTGTCCTCCGGGAGATTGGAGACATCCCGGCTGGTCTCTCAGGTCCTACATCTGCATGCATATATAATTGTGTTAAGACGAATGTGTATTAAAAAAAAACATATAAACATAAAAATAAAAAATATGAGGTCTTACCCAGCTCCTCGTCCCAGTCATCTCCTTCTGGTAGTGGGAGATCTGGGTCCCCGGTAAAGTCAGTTCTCGAATAGGGCCAGTCTTCCACGACGATCAGCTGGCGCCGTAACCACCTAAAAAACTCTGGCCTCCAGGACATCTGTTGGCCACCTCCAAATCTGGGCATCAGTGCTGCCCAGCGAGCCATTCGTGGCTCTCGTGGTATCGGACTCGCCACTGCGGCCCCTTGGCCCTGGAAGATTGGTATGCGTTCCAGAATGAACGATACCAAGATGGAACCATAACCGAACTGTTTCAGTTTCCCCTGTTTGCACCTTGTGAGCTGCCTTTTCATGTTGATAGTTACTGCTTCTGCCCAGTTGAACAGTAAGGGACCCATGCATTCTGAGGCCAGCAGGAGTTGAGTCTTCGTGGCCTCGTGCGGGGCCTGCGACCCAGCAGCCCGCATAATGGTATGGAGAACTACTCTCAGTGCTAGGTCAGGGATGGTGTGGATATCCACCTTCTTGCTTCCTGATCCTGTTTGTGCCCCTCGGCACACCCGTGCCATTACCTGTTCCATCTTCTCCCCGGATGGTCTGCTTCCAGTGAATACAGGGATTCGACCTCTGTGGGACAATCCGGTAATGAAATAAACATCAGCGACCTCCAACTCTAACACCTGGTCTCGTAGCCTGAACACTTGTTCGTTTTCATCCCAGATGCTGATTAGATATTGGAGGAGCTCGGGCTGAGCTCGTAAACATGGCGTGAGGAAGAACTTCTTCAATCCACAGTTTCTAAGTGCGTTCATGCAAGCTTGGCTTTGCATGGCCTGTTCATCCTCGTCTCCGTGCTCTCGTTCCTTCCATTCGATTGCCATTTTGAGTGATTATCTGCATTCACATGGTTAAAAACCCCTGGTTAGATCTTTGATGAGCTTCAGATTCCAAGTGATTTGATCTAAATATCGAAATTTTGGGCGGAATTTTAGGTTCGGCCGCTGGCGCGGCTGTTTTGCTAACAGTCGCGCCATGTGGCGCGAGCCCTTTATTAAAAAGAGCTCATTGGCGCGGGTTCGTGCCCGATACCCGCGCCAATGGGCGCAGCCCTAAAATTCAAAAAATGACCATACAAGACTAATTTTTAAGGGAAAATCATTAAAAAATGAATGAAAATGTAGAGCAAGGGAGCGCCTTTTACCTGTGACAGACGAGAAGCTGAATGGTTGTCTGGATTGGTCGCAATCGTCGACGGAAGTTTCTGCTCCAAATGGACCACTGTTGTTTTCTACCAAGGTAAATAGTAAAAGTAATTTTATTTTTACCAATTAGACATATTTATAACTTTTTCGACATTAAATGAGTTTTAAAAGTTATTTTTATCAAATATTCGCATATGTTATGTCGAAAATGGATTTTACGCTTGCTTGGTATGTGCAGCAACAGGTTTTTTGCGACTTAAAAGATGGAAACGAGTTGTATTTTATACTTTTTCGGACTCGGTAAATACACGAAAAAGTCACTCTGGAGTCATCTTTCAGCTCTTTTCTGACTCTCTAAATATGAAAAGATCGCCGAGGCCCTTGTCGTTTCGATCTCGTTAAAATGGACACGAATCGACATTCACCCAGGATAAGTTTAACCCTTTTTCGGGCTGGGCTGGATCGATTACGAAAAAGGAATACCCTAGCCTATCGCGACTAGGAGGTTTTCCCGGATATTGTTTTCTACCTTTTCGGATCTGGGAAACTATTTACGAAAAGGGACCTGTGGAGTTTTCTTTTCCACTGTCTTTTCAAACTCTCTAAACATGAAAAGACGCCGAGTTCTTCCTTTGTCAGACTCGTTAAACCCTGATGACATTGGATTCCGTCGAAATGACGTTTCTCCGAGTTTCTCCTTCCTAGGACTCGTTAAATGCACTAGGATGGATTCGCCCGAAGGGCGGACTTATATCACAAGCATATGCTATCCCCTTCAAGCTTGTTATCAAAAATAATTGGGGTACTCGCCAGAAATGGTGGGGGAAAATGGAACCATCGTCGTTGTCGTCGGCAGTATGTCGCTCTTGAACATGGCACTTGTCTGCATCCGTGTCGGGTTGGGGACATCTCATCTCGTTGCTTCACTATGCCTCCATGGGTTTGGGTAATCTCTTTTGACCTCTCATCTGTTCACTGCCTCATTACCATGACCTCTGATCCGTTGATGTCAAATACTGCCAAGTCCACGGTCATGCCGTTCATGTGTTCAAGAGAAGTTGGCCTCTGCAAATATCAACCTTCCTCTGTTTCTCATACGATCCTGATTCACAACAAAACATCATGTTCCTCTGTCTCGTGTCGATGATGTGGGAATCATTATGGCCCACCTTCGATCAAGGTCACTTCCTGTCGACATCAACTCATTATCCAGGAAGTTGGTCTAGAGACTCCTTATGGTACCTTGGAGCCTGCATGCCTCAATGGCAGGTTCGTCGCATTCGACGAGAGGTTTACATCATTGGCCTTCGATCGAGTGATTCTGCGGGTGTTCGACATCAACTCATTTATTCGCACGCCGTAGATTGTACCTGTAGTACCTTGAGGACCATTGTCATTATTGGTGGTTTCTCTCGCGTCTGTTAACAGCTTTCATCATTGGTTGGTAATCAGACGATGTTCTCGCATGTTCGACTTCAGCTCACATATTCACATGCTTGAACTTGTACTCTGTTGGGTCGAGATGGAGCGCGAGACCCTGGATTGTGTCTGTTGTAATCCAGGCTGCGATTGTGGATTATTATCATTATGTACATGACTCACTGATTGGATGGCTGCGACCATACCTGAGTCTATTTATTTGATCTTAGTTGGATGGCTACGCCCATACCCTGTATCCGGATTATAGCATACTCTGTTTCGGATGGCTGCGTCCATACCACTTATACATCATGTACTTGAGATATCAGTTGTATCTTTCTGCGCAGGTTTTCCGACGGCGGGCTTTCAGCTGAACATGTTCTCGTAAAGCATTTCACCCCTCTCCCTCTCGGGCCTCATACTTTAGGGGGCATCTGTTACACAGTAATTTGTCACCGTCCTTGCCATTCCCCATCCCGCACAATGGAGGACCCATTCTGTGACCTGTGAACATTGTCATGCCTTGAAATCATCATCAATGCATCCCTCTGAACATGAGCTTCATTTTCCCTTGAGACATCTCCTTGCAAAAGTCATGAAAAACATCCCTTTTGGCATTGGCACGGGCAAGCAGTTCAGTACTCGCGCCAATGGGGAAATCAATGCAAAGAGGTCGCGCCACCTGGCGCTCTGTCATAGAGCCGTAGTCGCGCCACCCAATTTGGGAGTTGTTTTTTAAATAAGGATGGCGGAAGTTGAGTTCAAACAAACTCACAACCATTGCCTATCTTGAGTTGGGAGGTTTGGCTGCGGGAGTTCTATGGAAGGGAAGTGGTTTTGCCACCTTCTATGGAACCTTCCTTGTTGATAGGGCCAATCCCATAATAATAGGATCCCAACTCCCTCCTTCCCCATCTATAAAAGCTTGCTCAGATCCATGGCAAGCTAGTCTTGAAGTGCTGAAGCTTTGCATCTCCCTATTCCCAAGTGCCTTTGTGCTGTAAAGAATCCCTTCTTTCCCTTAAGGCCCATTCAAGTAAGGAGACCATTGTTACGAGACTCTGGAGAGGTTTTCCCTTTCCTTGGCGAGCGTTGCGGGACGTGGACGACCGGAGACCCGTCCGGAGAAGACCCAAGATTGGCTGAAACCGGAGATTGTAATATTCTTCGTCAAGGTTTATCAGATGATTATGATTATGGGCTCCACTTAAATCCATCATGAAAGACGGAGTTACGCCCTTTTCTCTCGAATTCGATGTTTGTCACGTGAGGCCGGTTTTGCGCTGTATCTCGCTGCTTTCTTTCCATGTGTGGTTCATCCGCGCAGATCGCAGGGATTGGGGACTGCCAAGGCCGAGGAACGGACGTTTCTCGCATCCGTTGGAATCCCAGGCTTCTATCTCCGGGGCCTAAGTACAGTACCCGGTAACTCTCATGCCGCGACATTATTTGTTTGCTAAGTGCCAGACCCCCCGCCGGGCTAGTAGGACTCGCCTTCCGTCCGTTAAGAGGGGATTTACCTCCTCAAAAGATGGCAAAGTCCTCTGACATTCTTCACCAATGTATTCAAAGAAACCCAAAAGGGAACGCCTTTCACAATTAGTACAAATACAAATGCAATTTTACAATTTTACATAGAATTAAAATTAAAATTAAAATTACATTCACGACATAATATTTAATAAATATCATGGTCATTTAATAATATATTAAATTAATTAATAAACGTCATCATGATCATGATAACCATAGTACAAACATCATATTCGACTAATAAATACATTCAATTAACATCAAATTAACATTATACATTAACATCATCACAACACAAACATCAAATATACATCTCAATATAATGTCAAATAACTCATGCGCCTATCACATATACAAATCTATCAGCAAGCTAAACATTAACTGAACATATCTAACATGACTAACAATATGTGCCACATGATGATGATCATCAACATGAAAATTAAGTACAACTACAACATGAACATAAAATACATGGACCATATATATATATATATATATATATATATATATATATATATATATATATATATATATACATATATATACATATATATATATATATATATATATATATATAATGTTAAAAATATACAACTGTAATATAAATGTCATGGATTAAGTGTTGGTGGTAGTATAACAACATCAAGAATACTAACATGGACAAGTGCCTATCAGTAATGTTAGAAAGTCTCTGGATAAATGGGTTTGTTGAATAGCCTGCTCATGATCATGATGATCACTAGTAGTGATGGATGCATCCACTGGTGGTAGTACAACATGATCAATATGAGGCGCAATAGTAGTGGAGGCAGCCTGCCCAGTCAATAGTACTGCAGCCTCAGTGGTCGATGGTCTAGTCTGCTCATGATGATCGTGACTACTACTCACAGTGGATGTTGCAGGCTGTTGACTGGACGTGGCTGATGGTCCAGCCTCATCTCCATGATGACTAGTGTTAGATGCTGGCAGTGGAGCCTCATGCTGATCATCAGGCACGCTGTGAGGTGAATGATCATGAGATAAATCTGGGTGGCTGCTGGCATACTGTCCATCATGTGCCGTAGCTCGACTATGCCTATAGCTACAGACAATCTTCCTCAACCGTGTAACAGCTGTCATAGCTCCTACAACATGCCACATCAGGTCGTACATGTCATGCGGCATGCCTCTCCACATCCGTATCAATCTATCATCACCCTTTATATCTCTGTAATGAGCGGGCCTGATGACCGCATCTAAAATGAATCCATAGAGTTAGCTGCCCAACTCCATCCGGTATCTGGTCTCTCGTCGACCACGCCTAGAAAAAGGCAGTACAGGTGCACCATGAGGCGCATTAGGATCATCCTGGTTTGGCGCATCAGCCATCTCCTGATCGAAATCATCAGGATTGACAATTGGATCATGTGATGGATCCGACATCTCATGGCCATTAAAAGACCCAATGTCTGCAAAATATATACAAGTACACAACAATAATTAGACAATTTCATTACATAATTTAATAAAAACAAGTTAAAGAACATTTTAGAATAAATATAAATAAAACAATAATATTACCTCTATCATCTGGCGGCTCATCAGGAGTGAAGAGGATGTTGGGACATCCTCACCAGTCTAGTCCAGCATAAGGACATGGGACCATAATGAAGGGATGCAGCCTGCCACGCTGGCTAGTAAGTCCAATGAATCATGTGATATCCTCACTGGAAACATAGTGTCTCCCCTCTTGGGCATCAACTGCCCCCACATGCACATCCGGGCCTGCAACATCGGCCTACGAGGCTATAAAAAAAAACTCAGTCTCATCTCTGGAAACCTCTCAAAAAATAAACAAAACAGCTCTGAAGCAAAAGGGAATTTGACCCTCCCTTGTGCATGAGCACAAAATCTATCTAAGGTCGTACAAAACTGTCGCAAAAAAATGGCAGACCAACTGATAAGTCATGGCTACTGTACTAAAGAATCAACGTAATATAAAAGCGAGCAACTAATGCGTTGTCTGTCACCGGTGTTGTGCGAAATGATTGAAGCGATAATTGAGAGGCACTGCATGTCCTATCTACCAAAAGCACCTATACATAATTGACCTCCAGGTACTTGAAACTCTGAAGGAGACAGTACATGTGCTCCAATGTATCTCTGGGAGTAAACTAACTGACTCCCTACTACACAACCAGGTGGCACGTTTGGGAATGAGGGAAAATCCACCCCTCTCCTCGATAGTCCTGTAACAAGTTAAATGTCCTCCTCAGTGGGTGTGTACCACTGGTCAGGACCAACTTCAAAAGCCTGTCGGTGGGCATTCCACCTGCCGATAAGATGTCTCAAAAGCACACTATGGGACTTTAGGCCGGAAATAGCCTCCTCATAAAACTTGAGGAGGCCTACCTGCTTAAGGATCTCCTAGATATCTGCAGTAATAGGGTGAGGGCATCCATCTCTCTCCCTCTCTCTTACCTCCCATTAGCGAATCATGTCATACTGTTATGTTTGTTGTTGTTGTTGTTGCTCCTGTTCTCTCTTAATCATTGCCATATTAAATATTTTTTTTTTATTAAAACAAAAATGTATTTATAAATATACATCTATAATTTTTATTGAGAAAAAAACATACATACAAGTCGGTGCTCCATAAAAACAGTCACACACCGGTGCTGGTGCATTATAATGTTTTAGTGCACCATCCTCAGGGCCGCTAAAGAAACTGACCGCACTGGCTTCAGTGTCGATGTCTATTTTTCAAGCACTGCGGACTGTATATAATTCAGAATAGCAATGCGCTAATTGAAAAATACTCCCCGGAGTGTATAGTCATGTCAGCACACTGACTTCATGACAATGACATAGTTGACGATGTGGTCTTTTACTCGGCCACACCGTTGACCCTTTCAGAATGAAAAATGCAGTGCGCTGACATAAACCGGGGGGACAAATGCAATCAATGCACCGCACTGTGATTGTCGGGGTCAACGGTGCGCCTAGATAAATGAGCGCACTGCCTTTTTCATTTTTATTTTTAATTTAAAATTATTCGGGGTGCCTTCCGGAACTACCTCGGAAATGGTGCGATTATTGTTAGCACCGATAGCGGTGCTGCCTATAAATTCTACAAGTAGCACCGCTACCAGTGCGAGCCGAACAGCTCGAGCGCACCGCGCGACAATTTTTTTCTTTTTTTTAATGGTTTTTTTAAAGTTTATTTCGATATCTAATCCGGTAAAATGCTTAATTATAGAAAAACTAGAAAAATACTTATACATTTCATGGTCGAGGAGGCATATTGGCTATAAAATTTGGAAAATAAAATTTTCCCACTGTTTTTCAAAATGAAAGCTGCAGATTGGTTGGCAATGCAGAGTAGCAGTGCATGCAATCAGAGCACCGATGGCAGGGCGGCTCAGAAATAAGGAAATAACACCGGGGCTTGAGAGATCTGGAGCATTGAGGAAAGTGAATAATGAAGTTTTTTGCCCATAATTTTTTTTTATTAACCTTGTTTCGGTGCACGGGGTTTTATAAGCGCACCGGTGCGCTTAAAAAACACTGCACCGGGTGGTATCAATTTTGGCATGTTGTTTATAATGCGCCGGGGCATTTCCCTAACCACGCATTGGGATGTTTCAGTTTCGGTGCGAAAATTTTATGATGCACCGGGGCAGCGTAATTGTAAAGCACCGCTGCGTAATAGTCACAAAGCACCATTTTTTGGCCTTAATTTTTTTTTTATATAACGTTATTCCAAGGCGTGCTATTTTTGGTGCATCGGTTCTCTTAGAGAAGAACACACCGGTTCGTTTCTATTTTGGCGTGGCATTTTATGATGCATCGGCGTGGAAGAGTATTGACTCCCCGGTGTTGTGTACCTCACGCACGTTGTCCGGTGTGCCAATGTTCATTGTGCACCGGTGCATTCTATGGTATCGTGCATACCGGTAATTGATAGCTCAAAAGCACTGGAAAACTGAAAAATCTGGGTTTTTTGTTGCTTAATTTAACCCTTTACTGGTGCACGTTATTTATAGGTGCACTGGTATTGTTTGCAGGAAACGCATCGGTCGGTTTGGGTTTTGCCATGTTTTTTATGATGTATCGGTGTGGTTTCTGTCTACTGCATCGCGTGGTTTTGGTGTTGGCATTGTGTTTTATAATGCATCGGCGTAGACAAGTTGTGAGGCACCGGTGCTCTATTATATTATGACGCACCAGGTGTGTGTGTACGGAGTGCACGATGTTCGGTGTGCCAATGATTTTGGCCGCACTGGTGCTTTATTTTTTTGAGAGCACCGAGGCGAGTTTTAACAATAAGAGCACTGATAGGAAAACATCCGCAAAATCCTCCGCCCACCAACCTCCTCTAGTAACCTCCGCTAGAAACGGATGTATGGGGTATTTTTCTTTGTGGTTCCTCAAAAACATCCGCTAGAGGGTCTTTTCCTTGTAGTGATATTTCTTTGCATGGTGTCCCATTCGGATCGGCCTTGGCTCCCTCATAGGAGGACCTAAGAAAATGAGAGCCTGTTTGATAAAGTAATCCATTGGATAGGAGTAAGTGTAAATTAGAGTAGTGTAAGTGTGTGGATATCTTTTTTGGTGAAAGTAAACTATATTTTTCTATGAGTGAATTATTTATGTGGGTGAGAGTTTATCCATCCACTCATGCTCTTACTAGTAGTGGTTGAAGAAGGTGTTTTAAGCATTGCAGAGTTGTATATACAATTGAGATTGGAGAATGGGAGGGAAATATAATGTCTCTCACCATTGTACTACCAAAAATTTTCTGCCCAAAATTTTTATAATGCGTTGGAACGAATAACTATCGGTAAACATAAAATAGTGGAAGTTTCCTTTTGTTGTATATTTAAGCAATGCTTGCAAGTCAAGAGATATTTTTTTAAAGGATGTATTGCATATTAGAGTTTCCGTTAACTTGTAAAAGCCACCATTTCAATTCAGAAGAGACACTAAAGAAAATGCCATGTTGTAGCAACTATTGCGACAGTGATCCATATTGATGGTGTGGAGATTTCTTATGGATAAAAGTCATCCGGGACTAAAGAAAAGTTTCTCATTGGAATGAGAAATTCATTCTATTGGCCGTTTTAATAGTGTTTGGGATATTAAAGGGGAATGGTCAAGAATATTAATAATAAGCATGTTTTCCTTTGAGTGAGAAATATAATTTTATGGGATCCTTGCAACTTATCATGTGGAAATAAATTGGTAGGTTTAATTGGAAGTTCAATGGAAGAGGTCCTCGATAAACACAAATAATTGATCACTTTTAGTTTTATCGGTCATGGACATGTATGAGAAATCCGCTTTTATTGAGCATGTAGTTTATGCATCATGTTTAAACCATTGTAGATATGTGCTACCTGACATGTCATTGACTATTTCAAACTTATCCCACTAGAGTCTATGCTTTTTTTAATATGTTGTTTATTTTTGTATGCTACTAGATAATATGTAAAGGACCTTTGCATGTGCACTACTTATAGTGGATGGAATGTGAAATAAATGATGTTGAATCTTTAAAATTAGAGGTGAAAGAGGGCATGATGTAGTGAAATTGTATCTCCAAATCTAAAGGGGAAATTTTCAAGTTTAAATCAAGATGGATAGTGACCTTGATACTCTGAGATGTTCAATGATCATAGAAACTACAACTTATTTTGGTTATGAGATATGCATGCAGTGTTTGTTATTCAATATTTCATGGGAAATTTGGGATCTAGAAGTTTGGCATCATAACTTTACAAGGGTTGTGAGACATTGGAAGTGGTAATGATGTCCAATGATGTTGGAATACTTTTACTACAACTGGGAGACTATAGGTCCTTTCAAAGTAATAAGTGACAACTCAATGAAGTTCAAAGCATACAAAATTTTGAAATGATGAGATATTTTGATGAGGTCCTTTCTGAACAAAGATAATGATATGTACTATTTAAGAGTTGGAAGAATCAACTCCTACCTGTCTTATTGATAAAGGTGTGATTCTTCATCACACCATAAGGTTATAGTTTGTTAAATGTACTTGTTATTGTAAGATAGAGTTTGTTTTTACATGAGTGTTTTTCTTAAAAACTTTGAGAGGTTGTTAAATCTAGTTGGATCATGAAATATCGTCTTCAACTAATTAACTCTTAGCTTTAGTGTGTGGTTGAGATATTCTCTTAATAACTTGCTAGTGTGACTAAAGTAATATCCCTATCTCAATACAAAACTTATTATATAAATACAAAACTTATTATATAAATACAAAACTTATTATATAAATTCAAAACTTATTATATAAATATGTAACACTATTTAATAGTAATAAATAACTCTAATCATATAAATTATATCACTCTCCCGTTTCCTTATATACCAAATATGTAATAAACACCCACTTTCTTAAACTAATAATTTTATAATTTTATATATGTGAAAAAGACCGATAAAATTAAGATTTAGGATTTACTTAAAAAAATGGTTGAAATTTGACTATAGTTTAATTAAAATAAATTAGCTTTCTAAGCCATACAATTAAGACTTAAGATTTATTTAACAAGTAAATGGATGAAATTTGACAATAATTTTATTAATATAAATTAGCTTTCTAAAATTAACGATCTTGAATGTGTTAACAAACGTTCGCGTCATCAAAATGGGAGTTTTTGAGATTTGTTAAAATATTGTTAATTCATAAAACGAGAAAAGAAATTATATTCAATTAAATATGTCATGATTTGACTTTAGATTATTAATAGTACATTGCCGTGGCCTTTCGAAATTATGTGACATTATTATATATTTTTTATGTCATTGTTTTTAATTTGGCCTTTCAAAATCATGTGACAAGGTTATGCATTCTTATTTTTTACTGGGCCTATTGCAAATATGTGACGTGGACTGTGACGTGGACCTAGATGGCTCCTCTTACTTTTCAGTTCACATGTTTATAGTAAGGTGGACGGCTCTTCTATCTTGTTATCATGAGAAGTAGGAAATGAAAGGCAACCCAAAGATAAATTCAAAAAGGGAATAATGAATAACTTTTTTTCAATCGAAGAAATCGCATCTGGAGTAGCTCGTAAGTGTACATTCTTGAATTAATTTTGAAGATATTTTCTTGTAATTTATGATAAAAATATATTATTATGATAACAAATGTTTATTATTAAATATGAATATTATTAAATTGGAATGAGGAGGATAATAATTATGTTTTGGATCATCCAAATTAAATCTAATTAATAAGTTATTAAAATAAAATTTTATTTAAAAATAAAAATAATATAATAATTAATTGAGTGAATTAATAACGAACTTATATCCATCAACTCTAAATTTTTGATAAAATTCTCTCATTCTATTTAGAGTATAGAATATTATTACTTGATCAATGATATATTATAATTAATAAATTAAATCACTTATAATAATTTAAACATTATTTATAATAATATTTTAAAATTAATATTTATATTAATTAATTAATATTTAATTATTAAAAATTAATTAATATGTAATAATAATTATATTTTTTAATTAATGATATTATGAAAAATAACATCATGATTATATTCGGCGTAAAATCCATAATAATTACGAATATTAAACAATAATGAAAGAAAAAAAATAATTAAAAGAATTAAAAGCATGTAAATTTCAAATGGTTAATTATGGAAAAAAAATTATTAAAAAATAAATAATAATTTTAAATTTTATTTTCATAATCCAAAATAACTAATTTTTTATTTCCAGTAAATAATTCATTTTGTTGTAATTGATATTGTTAATATTTGTTTTTTTTAATTTTAAAAAGACAAATATCAACTCCAGATTAAATATGGACCACACATATGATCCAGATTTATGCAGGAGCGCAATAGAATACAAAAATAACCATAAACATAGAAATATAACGGAAATACGACTTCATTTCATTAATATCAAATCACAGAAATATGCTTACAAACATGATGGAAATAAAATAGCTAGGGTGCTGGTAGCGAATCTCTGAGAAGAGATGTGGTAGCTACAGACCTTTGAATTGTGTTACAATCAGGCTCGAGGGCCTATTTATTATGGAGAAACAATGGAGAACTCTAAACGTCCAAAAACCTAACCCTAGGAGATGAAGCGCCAAAACTATGGGCCCTGTTTGGGTAAATTGGTGTTTCAACTTCCCGGGGACGTAACTTCAGCATACTATCTCCATTTGGAGCTTCAAAACAACTCCGGAAGTTCAGGACCCGAAAAACTGCTAAAAACAGTAAGTTGTGAAAAAACTAAAAGAGACAATGGTGGGGCCCCAAGTGGAATAAGCGGGTGGCCACCAATATCCACCTAGATCATTCCTCCCCCCTTAGGAAGCAATGGTCCCTATTGCATTGAGTTCCTCCATGAGATGAGGAAACTTCTGTTGAACTTGGTCCCTGGTGAACCACTTGCCTTGGTGCAAGAGTTGGCCAGCTTTGACAACCCGATATAGTTGGATGTTCTGTCAGCGAGTGTTCTTGATTTGCATGTCCATGATACAGTCTGTGGTGGCCTGTTCCATGCAGTCTGGGTTTAACTCTTTTGGTGTGAGTTCTTCTGCAATGTCAGAGTTGTCCAATATAGGTGGGAAGTAGGGACAAAGGTAGTCTACATTGAATACTAGGTGCAGACCAAGGAATGGTGGAATACTGAGCTCGAAGTAATTATTCCCTACAGCCTTTGTGATGGTGTATGACCCATTTCGAAGCGGGCAAATCTTGCGGTGGGGTCTAGTGAGGCGCTCCTTTTGCAAATGTAGCCACACTTTTTTTCCTACCTAGAAGTTGTGTGGCACCCGATGTTGATAATGTCATTGCTTTTACTTAGCGTTGGCTCTGTCCAATATTTCATGAACCTATTGGCGGATGTGCTGAATGCACTTGATGAAGTTGTTTGCTTTGTCAGCTTCAGACTGGACATGAGCCGAATCGGCCTGAGTAGCTGCAAATGACATGGCTACGTCAATGGGACATAGTGGCTGGAATCCCAAGCCCAACTGAAATGGACTGTGGTCGGTTGAGCTGTGGAGAGCCTGGTTATAACTATGTTGTGCATAGGGAAGGCTCTCATCCCATGTGCGTGGATGCTTTGAATTGTACATGCGCAGAATGTGTACAATCATCCTGTTGACGACCTCTGTCTGGCCATCAGTTTGGGGATGGAAAGCTTTGGACTTGGTGAGCTTGGTGTCCAACATTGACCAGAGGCTGGACCAAAATGTACTGAGGAACCTGCTGTCGCAATCTGATATGATAGACTATGGGATCCCAAAGTGCACCTACACCCGTTCAAAGAAGAGTTTAGTAGTGGCTTCTGCTGTGATATTCTTCTCGCGGGCCGCCATAATGGCCATCTTTGAGAATTTGTCGACGACCATGAAAACATAGTCATTTCCATGCTTAGTAGAAGGAAGGCCTGATGTGTAATCCATGGAGATGGATTCCCAAGGTCGGCTAGGGGTAGCTAGTGAGTATAGAGCCCTTGCTTCTTGATGGTTGGTTTGGAAATGGCACAATAAGTGCAGGATCTGATGTACTTCCCGTCATCTTGTCGAAAGTTCGGCCAATAGAAATACTTTTGTAGTACTACCACAGTTTTATCGACCCCAAAATTCCCAACGACTCGATTGTAGTGCACTTCCCATATCATCTTGGCACACTTTCTTGAAGGAACACAAAAGTGTCCCAGGTGACATAATAGTGCATCTTGGAGGTGAAAATTTGGAACTTACATACCCCCCAGGAGTGCCTTGTATGTGTAGCTAAATTCTGGATCGCTCTTGTAGAGAAGTGGCCAATCAAAAGTCTCATGCCCACAAGAGTTGAGAATAGTGGTTATGGCCACAATCGGTGGTCGGCTGAAGTAGTCTGCAACATTATTTGTGCTACCCTTCTTGTACTTGATGTTCAAATGAAATTGTTGCAGATGTGTGGAACACTTCTGATGGGGATCGTTTTGCAAATTCCCTTGTGTCTGTATCAACTGTAGGGCTCGGTGATCTATGTGGATGATTGTCTCCTTCCCCAAAAATGTAATGCTTCCATTGTCGACAAGCCTGGACAATGGAATACATTTCTTTGTCATAAGTGGGATACTTTCGAACTGTGTCGGATAATATCTCACTGTGATATGCCACTAGATACCCCTGTTGAGTAAGAACTGCCCAAATAGCATAGTTAGAGGCATCTGTCTCGATCTCAAATGGTTGTTGCAAGTCTGGTAATGTGAGCATTGGGGCAGAACAGAGGCGATGTTTCAATTCTACGAACGCCTTCTGTTGAGATTCTAACCAACAGAAATTTTCTTTCGCTCCTGCCTTGGTGACTTGACTCAAGGGCCAAGTGATATGAGAGAATCCCAACACGAACCTGGAGTAGAAATTAGCAAGACCGAGAAAGTTGCAAAGATCTATTAGGGTGGTTGGGGTTAGCCAATCCCGAATGACTTGGAACTTGGCTGGATCCACATGCACCCCCCTTTCATCAATAATGTATCCCAGATATTGAACCTAGGTCATGCCAAATGTGCACTTCTCCAAATTGGCACACAACTTGTGTTGCCGCAGTGTTTGGAGGACTTCTCGGATGTGGTGGAGGTGCTCTTCCCAAGTCTGGCTGAATATCAGAATGTCATCCAAGTATACCACTACAAATGAGTTGGTGAATGGACGGAAGATGTCATCCATCAACCTCATGGAGGTTGCGGGAGCATTTTCCAATCTGAAAGGCATGACGAGCCATTCGAAAAGGCCCTCCTTGGCTTTGAAGGCAGTCTTTCACACATCAAAGGGTTTGATTGGTACCTGGTGATACCCAGACTTCAAGTTGATCTTGCTGAAATATTTTTCCCCTTTGATTTGGTCCAGAAGGTCATCAATCCATGGGATTGGGTACCTATTCCGGACAGTGATCTTATTCAGCGCTCGATAATCGATACAGAGTCACCAAGTTCCATCCTTCTTCTACACCAACATGATTGGGCTCCCACAGGGCGATGAACTTGGCCGGATGCGACCTTTCTGCAGCAGCTCCTGAATCTACCTCTTGATTTCATCATTCTCCATAACAGAGCGCCTATAGATCGGTCCATTGGGTAGCGGCGCACCTGGGGTCAGGTCAACGGAGTGCTTGACCTGACAGTGTAGAGGAACCCCTATGGGTGAGGTGAATATTGACCTTTTCCATTTGTTGTTGTCATATATAGGAGCCATGTTTGGAGGTCGTGGCCATAGTCTTCTTCTTGCCCTGGGGGTGGATCATCTGGAAAACAAATTTCGTAGTTTGGGAAATGAGGTTACTGCATTTTTTTGCAGTAACCAAAGAGATAGTGGGAGGCAGTGGTACCTCTGGTATCCTATACAATTTATTTCATAAAGTAACAATAATAGCGCGAGGCCGGGACTCATACACAGCATGTCGCTTCCACAAGTATGGTTGGCCTAATAATACATCAGAAACATCAATAGGAGCAATGTCACACAATACCTCATCCATGAAGGGCTTGATGCTATAGGGAAGGCGGCACTGCTGGCTGACGCAGAGATCCCGTCCTTGGTGAAGCCACCTGATGGTGTATGGTTGTGGGTGTGTTGTGGTCGGAAAGCCCAATCGCTTCACGACATCTGCTGAAATGAGGTTCTTTTGGCTCCCATTGTCGACAATGAACCATAGTGGGGAACCCTTTACCCACATCTGGGAGTGGAAGAGACGCTCTTCCTCCTCTGGATCTTCTGGTTCCTCCTTCTGGATCTTCATAGTGGCAACAGTGGCGTTGGGTTCCACATCAATAATCTACTTCCCTTTTTCATTCACCTTGTCAGGTTCTAATTCAGAGTCATAGCATGCATCTTGTTCAGAAGCCCTCATCTTGGGCACTAGCGATTGCTTGGCCTGACACTCGCTTGTGTTGTGAGTGGAGCTCTTATGGAACTCACACCACTTTCCCATGTCGTTCTTTGGCTTCGCGGTGTTGTTCTTTTCTTGTGTCTTTGGTAGGTTGTCTTGGGCCGCCATGCCTTGGCTTTGTCCTTTGTTCTGCGGTTTGGGGGCACCTTTCCCTTGCTTTTGATTCGCAGATCCAAAGTCTCGCTTCTTCTGTTTGAATTTCTGCTCAATCTTGGCAGCATACTGGTATGTCGTACCAAGCGAGGAGATGTCGAGGAACTCCATTTCCTCCTGAATGTATCTGTGCAGACAACTACTATACTTTAGCACCAAATGTTTCTCTGAATATTTAATACCCAACTTTGTGCACAGCGTATGGAATAGATTTATTAGCTCATGCACATCTTGATCCTTTTTTTGCCGCAGCGTGGTCCATTGTATGTACTTGTCCTCATAGCTTCCCACAAGATAGTATTGTTCCTTGATGGCATCTCGAAAAGAATTCCAAGTGGATACGGCTGAGAACAGAGAGGGTTCTGTCTCGTCCTTTTTCTCACAGTAGGTTTCCCACCAGTCCTTGACATGGGGGAAGCTTTGAGGAGTGAAAAATAATCTTCTCCCAGTTAGAAAAGTCATGAACCTAGAAATATCCTTCTAATAGATTCAACCATCAATCTACGACATCTACATCTATTTGATCCTCAAATATGGGAATGTCAAAGTTTACTTGTACCTTAAAGGGAGTCGCACCTCCAGAGTGGCTGCTAGATGCAGATGTGCCGCCGGTGGGCAATCGTTGAAGGATCTGGGAAAAGT
The DNA here is from genome assembly GCA_034641835.2 of Pinus albicaulis. Lineage (NCBI taxonomy): Eukaryota > Viridiplantae > Streptophyta > Pinopsida > Pinales > Pinaceae > Pinus > Pinus albicaulis. Next base: position 411,649,265 of record CM076584.1, on the reverse strand, counting down.
TATTCATCATCGCGTTCCTTTCTTTTTCGAGGGCCTCCTCGAGCAATACTTTGATAGGATCTCTTGCTCCATCATCTTTCTTTTCGTCCCCTATGCGCGTCTGTCAGGGTTTGCAAGGCTGATCTTGCAAAGGTTCCACCAGATTGAGCCCTAACTCCTTATACCCCGATCTCATTGGGGACATGCAAAGAAGGATCGAGAAAAAGTAGACTGCTCTGATACCACTGATCCAGATTTATGCAGGAACACAACAGAATACAGAAATAACCATAAACATAGAAATACAACGGAAATAAGGCTTCATTTCATTAATATCAAATCACAGAAATATGCTGACAAACATGATGGAAATAAAATAGCTAGGGTGCTAGTAGCGAATCTATGAGAAGAGATGTGGTGGCTATAGACCTCCGTGTTACAATGAGGCTCAAGGGCCTATTTATTATGGAGAAACAATGGAGAACTCTAAACGTCCTAAAACCTAACCCTAGGAGATGAAGCGCCAAAACTATGGGCCTCGTTTGGGTAAATTGATGTTTCAACTTCCCGGGGATGTAACTTCAGCATACTATCTCCGTTTGGGGCTTCAAAATGGCTTCGGATGTTCAAGACCCGAAAAACTGCTAAAAATAGTAAGTTGTGAAAAAACTAAAAGAGACAATGGTAGGGCCCCAAGTGGAATAGGCTAGTGGCCACCAATATCCACCTGGATCAACATACCCTTTTACTAGATTGTAAAATATACATCTCAATATCATTAATTTTTTTTTTAAATAAATCCAAATTAAAAAAAAAAAATGATTCATAATGTTATTTCAATCAATAAAAAAATTTAAGCAAAATTTATAATAAATATAGGAAAAAATCCATCCAAAAAAACTTAATTAATTAATATAATACTATTAGATTTCATAATATTGTGATTTATAAAATAGATAAATATTTTTTTTGAATTAACCACATTGTTAAGATTTAATCCAAATCTTAACAATATAATAGTTTTAGAAACATTCTTATAATATTTAAAAATAAATAAATAAATATTTATTTACTCGGTAATCAACTAAATTAAACTAAATGACTAGAACTAAATAAGATAAACTGTGATTTAAACAGGAAACTCTATGCAAGCATATACTAATCCTATTGAACTACTCCTGCCAAGACATTATTACTACTTGTCACGTTAAGTTAGCTTCGCACAAATTAATATTTTACTAAATTTTATGTTCATATCAACACATGAGCCTCAATTATAAATTAATACAAAGTTGTAGGTCATAAACTTTTAAATATGAGATTACAGTTATTTTCGAAATTATTTAAAAAATTCCCAGTTAAATGTAAAGCTCAACGTATCATGCTTCATAATAAACATACAAACATTCAACAATATAATATTATATGAAGAGTTATTTTAAAATTTATTATCTTACTTTTTCAATATTTAAGATATTATTATCTATTTGATAAAAAATAAAATGAAATAAAAAAATATTTAATTTTAATTTAAAAATTATTATTCGTTAATTAAGATGAAAAATATTTGTAGTTAAAAATTTAATGTTATAAGTTTTATCTTAATTTTTTAAAATTTAATATGATGATGATGGTGGTGGTTAATGTCCATTGAAACTAATCTTTGGTTTATCGGACCTAAAGAAAAGAGTTATTTAGTTTGATTTAAGATTTTATTCCTATGCTTAAAAAGCTTGGAGAGAAGCCTCCCGAGCTTACTATAATTTTGACATCTTAAAAGGCTAGAAAAGTCAGTATTGCAACAAAGATTATGAAATTGAGCTCTAATGTGGTTGTACGCGAGGCACTCTAAGAGGAAGTGATTTTCGTCCTCGATGTTCATATTCTCACAAAGATGGCAGATTCTTTCCATGCATAGTGTTTTAGGAATTGTCCAATGACCTGTTTCACTATGGAGCTCATGAGAGTTCGTTTTAATCTTGGCTATATTAATTTTCTTCTTTGAGCTAGTTAAAACAAATAGATACTGTTGATCTTCTAGGGTGGGGTTGATGACCTCCTTATAATATCTTAATTTTCTTTTAGCTGCTAGATCTTTCTCACACCACATTTTTTATTTGAACTAAGAAGTAACAATTTTTATTAATGTTTTGCAATGCAACATTCTCATCGATCTCCCAATGGATTAACTAGGCCCTGGTGTCTTTATACCAACCTCGTTTAAGCCTTAGGTGGTTTTGGCTGGAATTTAAAGCTAGCTTAGGAAGTCTATGGCCTCCTATGCTATTGAGCTTGTGCTTGTACAACAGAAGCCTAGTCATAGCTAGGCTCTCGATAGGGTAAAGACCCACTTCTATAAGGAGAATAGGATAAGGTGTATTGCTTCTAATTTTAAGGTTATAAGTTATAAAACGCTTCTGGATTTGCTCAATATTTCTCCAGGATTCTCTAGAGATGCTACAACCCCACATGTAATACCACACATGTAAAAAAAGGATCGAAAGAAAATTGATTTTTTATTTTATTTGAATATTATCAAATTTTCATTTTATTTAATAAAATAGAGTTTTATGTAATATTTTTAAACTAAGTTGAAATTTAATATTTAATTTTTTCAAAATAATATATATTAATATAGTTTTTTTTTTAAATATTAATAAATATAATTATTTTATAATAAATGAAGTGGTAGGTAAGAGGGGTTATTACAAAATACAAAGGAATAATAAGAGTTGGTGTATCATTAATAATCAAGTTGAATCTTATGTTTTATTATAAGACTTGGTATATCATCAATAATCAAGTTGAATCTTATGTTTTATTATAAGGTTTTAAGATTATCACTAATTACTTTCATAGATTGGTCATAGTGGAGATTTTAAGAGTGATATTAGATATATGTTTCTGAACATTACTCTATTTAATTCTCTATTGTCATTAGTACTAAAACAAGAAAAGACAGAATTAATTAAAGACTTTTATGTAAATTTCTACCATGTTCTAAGGGAAAATAAATTTTTAGGTAATGATAATGCTAATGTCACTTGTTTAAAGGTGAGCGACATTAGTATTAATAGCAAGGTATACACTAAACCTATTCAAGAATTAAGTAAATCCCCTTATGCAAATTTCTATCATGTTCTAAGGGAAAATAACATCTTAGCCAACGATGATGCCAAATAAGCCACTTCTTTGAAAGTGGGGACATTGTTATTATGTAGAGCTATACACCCATCCTATTCCTTAAAATTTTAACGAAGGACATGACATGGCATGTATCACATAATTAAGCAGGTACATGGCGTATCGTAAGGAAAACTCTATAGAAATTAATTGAAATTTGATACTACTGATGAATTCAAACTTAAAACAAGAGATTACAAATTTTCTCTACAATTATACGGAATGGAAATCACATTTTAGAAACACATGCAATGACATGCAACCATCAAAACCACAAGAACACAATGATTTATAGGGGGGTCCAACTAGGAAAAACCCTCGCATTTCTTTTCATTAATCGGATGAGAATGAGAAACTATTACAATTTGTTGCGTCAAATCTGAAGCAAACTGTGCACTGTAAACATGTTCTTCGACTGATTGTGCTACTATCACCAACACTTAGAAAATTTAAACCTCCATATTCCTCCTATTTCCTTGTGCAATTCAGGAAAAATTGAGCTCCTAAATAATAGGGGAATTCATTATTTCCTTGCACAATTCCCAAGGAATTGATCACTTTCTTAATTACCAAGCCTGTACAGTCAACTAGTATACAATTGATAATACAATGTGCCTTTTCCTCCTTTCCAGCTAGGAAATTCGAATTCCATGCATGTCTAGGCTATTTTAAGTTGATTGACTATTTTAAGTGAGAGATCAACGAGTTAACAATAGTCCTACTACTCAATTGGCCTTCAACTGAATCAACTAATTACTTGAGCTCAGTTAATTCAATTCAAATGAAAATAAATGAACAATATTGCTAAATTTTAGCAATCCCTACATGCACAACTATATTGTAAGCATATAACTCGAATTTATTGACTTAACTAGTAGACAAGGCCATATCACTCTAGCTAAGTGCAATCCAAGTTATCTTGTTGATGTGGAAAATCAAATTACTCAATTTGACTAAGGCACAAGTCAAATTGAGCCTTTCTTGCTACAATTTCTAACTCTCCCTCTTAGCAAGATAGGATTTTGCACCACCCCTATCTTGCACATGTGGAATTCAAATTTGCCTCTTGAAAATTCCCTTTTCAATATATATGCATCCTTCTCCTTAGTTACAATGCACTGTAGCATCATAATTCTTCTCTACACACAATCATGTAAGTGATGGTACATGATATCAATGGGCTTGGAACTGTCATGAAATTTTGGATTCTCTAAGAATTTAATACAAATCTGATTATCACAATATATCACGATCGGATCCATTTCCTGACTGAAAGACCCACAAGTATTTACTCAGCCATATGGCCTCACATGCTTCTTGACATACACCCATATATTCAACCTCTACTAAGTTTAGTGCCACAGACATTTGTTTCCTACTATACTAGGAAATAGCTATAGACCCAACACTGAAGACGACACTTGAACTACTTTTCCTATCTAATGGAATCTCTGCCCAAGCTGCATCATTGAAGCCTTCGAGCTTCACTCCCTCTGTCCTCTTGTACCATAACACATACTCAATTGTGCCTCTGAGGTATATTAACACATGATTTTATGCCTTCTAATATGTCTTGGTAGGCTTCACCGTGGCTTAGCTCAACTAATTAATGACATAGCATATGTCGAGCCTTGTATTCACTAGATACATCAAGGATCCCATAATTTTTCTGTAGATGGTAGCATCTACTGCTTCTCCTGAAGAAGTGCTCGCCTTCCTCCATTTTGTAGCTATAGAAGTGTCCATAGGCTTGTATTTTTCCATGTGAAATCTCTAAAGTATTTTATAGGAATACTTCCCTTGACTCACAAACAACTCACCATCACCCTGCTACATCCAACCCAAGGAAGTAATGCATCAAGGCCATGACTTTCATCTCCAATTCGCTTGTAAGGTCCTCCTTATAGGAGTGGATCAAATTCTCATCCCTTGTAAGTATCAAGTCATCAACATACAATACCAACATAAGCAAATTGACATCTACCACATTGTGATAGATATTGGCATCTGCTTCACTTTTGGTGAAGGTCAATCTACTGAAATATGTGTCAATCTGAGTGTACCATGCTTGGGGCGGTTGTTTGAGACCATAAATCGCTCTTATAAGTCTACACACATGTGTCTCCATGTCATATGTATCAAATCCCTCTCGATGCTCTACGTAAATTTATTCCTTAATAACACCATTGAGAAAGGTTGTATTCACATAAATCTAATGGATATTCCAACCCATCTATGCAGCTAATGCTAGAATGGTTATGATTGAGAAATATCTTTCCACATTGGAAATTTTTTCCTCATCTCTCAACCTATGAGAATCCCTCGTACTTCTCGATACTCTCATCAGCTGCATGCTTCACTTTGTAAATATATGTGGAACCAACTACTCACCTTTTCTTTGGTCTCGGCACCACCTCCCATACACTATTCTTCATTATGGATTTGTACTCCTCCACAATGGCATCAACCCACACTGGTTGAGAAATTGTTTCCTCAAATGAATAAGGCTCTGGATTAATGAGTTCTAACGTGATAGACATATACTGAGTGTATATTTCTGGTGACCTCCTCTTCATGCGCAAGGACATATGAGCTCCCTCATGCTCTCATGTATCTTGCACTAACCTGTCAGCCTCTATGGTTCTCTTGCTCCCCTCTCTCGAAGATTCTCGTTGAGTGGGTGCCTCCACTCAACCTCCTATCTGCTTCTCCACTTATGGCCACTCCACAACATCCTGAAGCTTTGTATGAGGCTCCTCCTTAGGAATTTGAAGTCCCTCGTCTAGTGGGATACTGAACTCTCGCTCTAGAGAGCATCTCATATCCTTCTCCTCATAAAATTTGACATCACTCCTCACTACTGTCACCCTGAGTGAGGGAAAATACACCCTATAGTTATGTGGAGTCTCTTTGTATCATATCAAGAACTCCATCTCATTTTTAGGCTCCAATTTCTTCCTTCTATCCTTGGAGACATGATAATACATAGTAGCTCCGAAAATTTGAAAATGACATACATCTGACTTCCTTTAGGAGAAAGCTTCTTCTAGCGTGATCATGGAAATTATTCTATGAGGGATACCATTATGAAAATAAACTACGATGTTTCATGCTTATACCCATAGATGTAATGGAATCCCTTCATCATGCACCATGGCTCTTTCTGCTCCCACTCTGCTTATGTTCATCCTTTCATCAACCCTATTTTGCTGTGGGTTATGGGGTGCTATCTGTTATCTTCTATTATACTCTTTGACAAAAAATTCCTTGAAGGTGTTAGATACAAATTATCCTCCATTATCACTTCTCAGGGATTTCAATTTCTGACTAGTCTCCTTTTCAACCAATTCCTTGAATTCAACAAATTTTGATAAAAATCCATCCTTCTTCTGCATGAAGAAGATCCAACATTTTTTATAAAAGTCATCAATAAAAATCACATAATACTTGTGCTTTTCTATAGAGGCCGTATAAAATGGTCCACACACATCAGAGTGGACTCACTCCAAGATTGATCCTACTCTGTTATCTCAACCCTGGAAGGTGGATTTGACATATTTCCCCAATGTGCATTCCTTGCAGACATCATGCTTGTAAAGAGTGCATTTTGGGAGATCGATGGTAATCTGTTGCATGATTCTTAAGGCCCCATGGTGTAAGTGTGCCATGTTCCTATTCCAGAGTTCTCCAATAGCTCGACTCGACATATTTTATGCTTTGATACTCAGTGCAGCATATGCTTCCACCTCAAGTTTGTAGATATTTTTAACTCTAACTCCAATTTGTTTCACATTCTCGGTAGCTACACGTCGCAAGAAGGCTTTTCCCTTACTGAAAAGGACATCATAGCCTTTATCCTAAAATAAAATTAGAAATATCAAATTATTCTTCAACCCAAGTACATACATAACATCTTTCAAATGAATATGGGACCCTGAATCCTTATTTAAGGCTACAATTCCAATTCATTTGGTACTACACCTCCCATCATCTCTAAGTTCTATGTGCATCTGGAGATCCTTCTCCTCTAGGCCACTGAAGAATTATTTTCATCTTGTCATATGGAACGAGGGACCTAAATATAGGCACCACACACTCTCCATTATAATGTTGGACATGCATGGAATTATGGTGAAGTATAATTTGAATTGTGAGGCAAGTGATTCAACTCCTGCTACTCCTGAAGGCTTCTTGTTATACTTCTTGTGTGGACACTTCGTTCCATGGTGCCCATATTTGTGGAAATGAATTTTATCTTTCTTAGTTCCTTCTTCTTTCCATTGTTTTGTCTATAATCTGGATTCTTTTTGCCTTCTTACCCTTAGCTTTATTTCCCTTCCCAGCCAAGGAAAAATGATCTTCCTCCTCAACTTTATATGTTACTCCATCTTTAGTGTTCCTTTGAATTTCTTCATACACCAAATCAAACGAAAGTCCCAATTTGGTAATTTGTCCCTTCCATTTGCAGAGACCTGGTAGTTGTGCTAGGATTTTGGAAGGCCAAGGAGTGCTAGGATCACTAGCTTGAAAGATTGCACATTTTATCCATCTCCTCAAATTTCATCTCGTACATGAGTGAATTTGGAGAGGAAATGTGAAATAGTTTCATTTCTGTTCATGTGGACGTTTCTAGTTTTTCCCTCCATGCCAATTTCCTGGCACCACTGCTATTTTTGAATAATTTAGTGAGGGAATTATAGATATAAAATGGAGTATCCTTTCCATGTAAATTCGAGACTATGTAGTCTCTCACACCCTCCAGCATGATCCTCCTGACTTTTACAGTATCCTTCTTCCAGTGGGCTAATTGTTGTGCATCCAATGTTGTTGGTTTTCTAATGCCAGTTTAGGTGTAGTCCAACATTCAATTATAATAGAGTACGAATTCATTCATGTCCTTCCAAGATATGAATTTGAGGTTTCATCCAAGGTATACTCCAATCTCAATCCGTTGAAAGACATTTTCCCGCAAGAAAAAAAAAGTGCTTCATTGAATCTGCTAATCAAATTTTTTGAAGGAGAATATATATTGACTGGTTTCAATTTTTATTTCGAGCTCTTATACCATGTATAAATTAATATAAATTTTCTACCAGTGATGAATGCGAACTGGAAAAAAGAGATTACAAATTCCATCTACAATTTTGCGGAATGGAAATCACAATTTAGAAACACATGCAATGAGATGCAACAATCAAAACCACAAGAACACAATGATTTACAGTGGAACCCAACTGGGAAAAAACCCTCTGCTTATTTTCATTAATCATATGATAACGAGAAACTATTACAATGTCTCTCTTTAACTTTGAAGCACACCCTACACTGTAAACCTATTTTGTAGTTGACTGTCCTACTCTAGCCAACACTTTTCCAATTCAAGCGTCCAACTTTCTCCTATTTCATTTCACAATTCAGGATAGATTGAGCTCCTAAATAATAGGGTAATTCCATATTTCCTTACACAATTCCCAAGGAATTGATTACATGCTTAATTACCAAGCATATACACTCAACTAGTATACAATTTATAATCACAATGTGCCTTTCCCTCCACTCGAGCTAGAAAATTTGAACTTCATGCATGTATGGGATATTTTTAAAGGATTTACTAGTTTAACTGAGAGAATAGTGAGTTAACAATAGTTCTACTATTCGTCTCAACTTCAACTAACTCAACTAATTACTTGAGCTCAGTTAACTGAGTTCAATTGAAAATAACTGAACTGTATTGCTAAATTTTAGCAATCACTACATGCACAACTATACTCCAAGCCTATAACTCAAATTTATTGTCTTAACTAGTAGACAAGGTCGTTCCACTCTAGCTAACTACAATACAAATGATCTTACTGATGTGGAAAATTGAATTACTCAATTTGAATCAGCCACAAGTCAAATTGAGCCTTTCTTGCTACAATTGCTAAAAAACTCATCATGTGGTCGAGCATGTTATAACAAGCAACACTTCCCATCTTTTTGCATGCCTAGATATCCAACCCCACACCAATTTGAATTTATGGAATGTAACTCTCCTTAGTATTGTTATATTATGACTATGTAGTTTGACTATCCTAAGTGGATTTTTTGGCCTATATGTTCAAGCTTTGGCTTGGTGTGGTACTAGTGTTTTTCCTTGTCTTCCATTTGTCGTTTTAATATTTTATGGAGTACAAACATGCCCCCACCTTAGTTTTGTATGTCTTTGATGGATTGTTATTACTAATATTATTCTTTCAAGGAATATTGTCCAACTTGTTTGTCTCTATGATAGATTCCATTTATCTTTGTGAGAAATTGTTCATTTGAGTAAGTTCTCTATCATTTTTGATCAATTAAAGACTCTGTGTGTGTGGAATAAGATTACTATGTCCTTGTTCAATTTCAGGTTATAATACAATATACTTGGTCTCCTTTATCTTTAAGCGCATGATATTTTCCTACGAAGTCCTTGCCTCAATATTTAGAATCTTTTTTCTAGTTCAAATAAAGACTCTTTATTGAGTGTTTTTTTGGATTTCCTTGAGTCAAACCACAACCTACTTCGAGATTTTACAATGGAGCAAAGAAAATAATTTATAAGCAACATTAGGAATTTAAATTTGCGTTATATCTTGGATTGATATTATTCTTAAATGGATTATAAGGAGTTTGTAGGAGGTTAGATGTGCATTCCAAAGCTACAATGATGTTATTCAACATAATAGATGTTCAATTCTAATAACCATAACAAAAATTAAGAAGAAGGAACATTAGGTCACCATAATTTTGCAATAATTACAATCACTTTGGTTCAACATAAATGCCAACTCCTTGTTTTGGAGGTAGAATGAAACATGCTTAGGAATATGGTCATAACTTAGATGAAGGTGAGTGGTTTGGAGCATTCAATCAGTTTCAACAAGTCTATTAAAAAATGGGGCCCCAAGGGAAGCTAAGAAAGTTCATTAACCCCCTAAAGAAATGAAAATTATCCAATAGGGTTGGAACCAAACAAAAACAACACTATAAGAAATAACTAACCATTTCTCTTTTTGTTAAATTTATATTTTTTAAAAAGTAGTAAAGTTTTTAGGTTTATTCTATAGAATCTATAGCACTAAGATATTCTAGGATGTTTTGTATGTTAAGCTAGATGTGTACAATTATATATTGAAAGACATCTCTCTTTTTGACAATTTTTTAAAAGGCTTTGAATAATAATTTTAATGTACTCTCAATGTAAAGTGAGCTCTATTTTAGTTTTTTACTTAATATAAAGCCTCCCAAATATTTTATATGCGGTCGCGCGCACGCACACGCACACACACAAATAAAGGAAAAACAAAAATAAATAACAAAATTATAAAATGTTGTCGTATGGGGTGGGAAGGGGCGTGACATGTGGGAGGGGACATGCTAGATGTCCCTCCCATCACTGTGTGAAAGGACATGCCATACATCCCCCCCATGAAATTTTAATTCCATAGAGTGGTGACACGACATCCAAGAGATTTTATTAAGGGTATGTCATCTCATGTGCATTCAGTGCAATCACTCTCGTTATGGGTTTAACTCTAACCCTACGCCAATATATTTCCATGATTTCCCTTTTCCTTTTTGAACTATGATTCTCTACTCTATCATGATTTTTTTACCTGAATGGTTTGCCTCGATAGTTATACCTTTGAGTTTCATTGCTTGGGTTACCCTAGATTGGCTTAGTTGTTTCTTCCTGTAGTCCCTTGGTAATTGGGTTGAAGTTTTTATAGGCCACACGACCACTCCTCTTTGTTGATGAATTTCCTTATCATTCCCCTTCCTTATTTGTGAGAGTTCTTAAGACTAAAATTTGTGCTTGATGGAGCCATCCTTATACAATCTGCATTCTTCACTCCTTTTTTTGCGCTCTTGCTAGCTTTCCCTACCATGATCTCATTGCCCTTATTCCCCTCTTGTTATTTATACAATCTAGTTTGAGGAATAGGGCGCTCATAATGTCAAGACAAAGGGATAGGGGCCATAGAGGGATGCCCTACTATGAATCCCAATTGACTTCTCGAGTGTGCTAATGGGAAGAAGATTTGGCCAACTGGTATCATTCCTATATGTTCCTTGTAATTCAAGTGAAGTTAGTGGAGGAGGAGAGAAAAAATATAGGATAATAGGGATGTTTATCAGATGCATCCATTGAAAGAGAAGTGGATGCATGGGTCCCTGATGCTAGACATTCCCATGGAAGACACAATCAATATATGAAAACTATAGATCTTTATTGTTAGATGAAGGAATTGGTGGGAAATTTTTTTGCTAAACCACAACGAAGCAAAGGAGGAGATTATTCTAGTGCCAGACAAGATCCACTCTCCATGAAATTTCTAGACCATAACCTGCAAAGAATAGAAGATCAACTCGACCTCACTCTTAAATCAAGCAACTCTTTTGGTAGAGGCAAAGGGCCCATCAAAGTGGTCCCTTTTGACTCGTCTCTTTTGACATGATGCAGTGCCTGCTTTTGGTTTAACCTATAGCTTTTCTACTTATTTCTTTATTTTAGTTGCTAAGCTAGTTAATGCAAGTATTAGGACCAAAATTTCAACACCTTTTGATATATTTTTTAATATAGAATTTAAGTAAAAATTTTCTTGAAAATTATCCATAAATTAAAAACTAAGAACAGGAAAAAAAACATATAAATTAAATCTAATTTTTTTTAACATAAAGTACTCATTGGGTAGTGAAACATGGATAAGTTTGTCTTTACTTTTTAATTAGAGAGGGCGACGTTTGAGATGAGTTCAAACGGTTAACCACTCCTGATTAAAGTTGTGGTTCCTAACGCTCGGACTGGCGTATTCTCGAAGTAACACGTTGAAAAGTCAACTCTAACTACATTGGGGGATGAAGTCTATGCTAAGAAAATATCAAAAAGAAATGGTCAAATTTCTAGATCATCAACCAAACCCACACAAGTGCCACACGTCAGAAGAGACAAACTTAAACCCAACCTCCCTGGGTGCCGTGCATTGGCGTGTCGTTTCCCGGCAACGTTTTAGCCTGGACTCCGGCAAATATTTCATCAGAATCATGTTTACAGTTGTTAAACTTAAGTATTTTGAGTGCCCTAAGGGATTTTGGTAGTGCTGAATCCATTTCCAACCTCAAAAATGGATTTCAAACATTGCAAGTACCTGATTTCTTGAATTTAAGTTGCCCGGATTCCGGCAAAAAACTGCCGTCCGGGCTAAAACGTTGCCTGGGTAGACTACTCCCCGTGCATATTCTGATTTCCCCCATCAAACGGAGCAAAACCATTGATGACTCGTTTTCCGCCATGGGCGCCTTACATGTGTTAAAACCAACGACTCTTCCCCTCCTCAGTCCACGCATTCATCTCTTGCCCGGACATTTCAGTTAACCCTCATCCGCGGACTCAGTCCATATTTTTCCCTCCTCTGCCTATAAATATTCCTGCCTTCTCATAGAACCTCTGCAACTCATTTGAAGAAGATTTATAAGACCCAGAAATATATTGAATTTTACATATTCTGTATAGCTGTATACCTTTCCTCTGTAATCATATAATTTATTTTCAATAATCATGGCAGCTGCAGCAGTAAGTCAGAGATCGCTGGCTTTGAATTTGTTCCTCTTGGCGATAATTTTGTCTATTACAGCTCTGGCTACAGCCAGGCCGATGTTTACTAATGAACGGCCCTGCGAGGAGATATACATCGTTGGGAAAGGAGAAACTCTGCAGACAATCAGCGCCAAATGTAACGCCCCCTTCATTCTTGTCGATAATCCTCAAATCCAAGATACAGACGATATCTATGAAGGCCTGCCACTCCAAATAACTTATTAGATTCACAGATGACATATTAAGAAAGAAGAGACTCAGCTGTTTGGTTAAGTGGGTTGATTACCAGATGGCCTGAAAATTTGAATTTTATTGGCCCAGTGGATTATTGATCTATTTTTCATCTTCCCTGTACATAAAAAGAAAAATGGCGAGGAATTGTAACGATAACTTACAGTTCTGGTTTATTTTTCATTTTTTTCCCTAAATGAAAAAATATGCTTTAGCTATCGACTGGGATTCAATCGATATAAAGCAAATTTTCCTCTGATTCAATTTCCCTCAAGGACAGACATGTGGCTATGAGGGATGTAATATTGTTGATACAAAATCTGTTTTCGAGTGTTTCATCTTCTGTTCTGTAAACATCTTATTTGTAAGTATCCGAGGTTCTTAGATTTCAATGATGGTGGAGGATTCTTCGTTCTGTGTAGCTTCCGTTTTGTCACAGGTAGATAGTTTATATATATATATATATATATAATAAATAGAGATTGTTAATTGTGTGGTGGGAGATATAGTTCTGGTCTTATTGTTAGGTGGGGAGGTTTGATTCTTATAATTTTGGTAGTTGAATACTACTAATGGTTAGATGAGGAGATTTGATTCTCGCAGTTTTAATAATTTTGATGGTTGAATACTGGTTACTGATAATAAATCTTGTTAGATGAGGAGATTTGATTCTCGCAGTTTTAATAATTTTGATGGTTGAATACTGGTAGTAAATCTGGAACAAGATTAATATACACAATTAATATACACTTCCAACAGCTCCAGACACAATTTCTTCAGTTCAAAAACAAATATAATAAACCACATAAATTATACATATAAAAATTAAAATTACAATAAACTGTCATCATTATTTTTATATTTTAAAATTCTAGACACTTTGGACACAATTTCTCCAATTGAAAAACAAATAAATTTTATATTTTAAAATTCTAAACATTTAGCACAATTTCTTCAGTTTAAAAACAAATATAGTAAATCACATAAATTATATATATAAATTAAAGTTGCAATGAAGCGTCATCATTATTCTTATATTTTAAAAGTCTGGGCATCTACTGGTTGTGGCCCAAATTCAATTGTTGATTGGTATCTTTTTGACTGGTATGTCGCAAATTTTGAACATACATTCAATTAGTCACTTTATGTCCACTGTAGATTTTTTTTGCATCTACCGGTATTTTGTTGACTGGTAATTTTATGTAGAATGCAAATTTTGCACATTTACCAGGTCTTTGTTTATGCATTTACTTAGTGTGATGCAAATTCAATGGTTGTTTGACATTTTTTTTCCTCGTATTTTTATGTGGTTGCAAATTTTGCACATTTACTGGGATTTAAATTTATTTGTTTTATGTTTTAGAGTTTTTGGGTTAATTTTTTCGATTTGAATTTGTTCAAAATTTAATAAAAATTTATTGGAATAATAAGTTTGAAGTGTATATTTTCCATTTACAAAATGTTTAAAATAAAATTCAAAGTGTTAAATTTATTTATACATTAAAAAAATATATTTTCAAAAATAAAAACTCAAAAATTGACCTAAAATTGTTTCACCTATCAAAACTTTCAAAACATAAAACAATTAGACAAAAAAAAATAACACAAAATAAGTTTTTTACTTTACTTCACGTATCTAATTTAAAATTTTACAATTACTAATATATAAAATCATACTCATTCATACTAATATATAAAATCATACTCGACTGCATGATTGCAAAATTTCTACATTCAAAATTAATGTTAATAGTTGACTTTATTCAATAGCTATTTGATAGATAAATTTGCAATCATAATAATATATTAAAGAATGCAAAATTAAATGACTTTCTTAATACTCAATTGAATGATTGCAGAATTTGTACATTCAAAATTAATATTAATAGTTGACTATATTCAATAACCATTTCATAGATAAATTTGCAATCATAATAATCTATAAAGCAATGCAAAATTAAATGACTTTCTTATCTGGGTGGTACTGAAACAATTGCAGCAATTGCTTCCTTATTCAGTTATGGTCTTCCATAGAAGGCTAATTGTTTTAGAAACAGTTTGTTAAGGTAATATTTAAATATATATTAAATCCACTTAAATTATTTATAGTTTCAAGATTCAAAATTGTTGTAGTAGTTGATGGGATTTTGATTACATGGTTGAGATGGATGGTTGTCATCCATTCCCTGCCTTAACAACATGCTTATCCTAGTGCACTATTTCAGGGTTACTCAAAGCTCTAAACCAGAGTCTTGGATTTGTTGTTCCAATTTAGGTTACTTAATACATGAGATTACCATTCAAAATTTGGGTACACAGTCTTGGATTTGAAGTTTCAATCTGTTTTAATGCTATAAAAACACATATTCATGCAAAATTTTGGCACTCAGAAATGTTGCGTTGACATTGTGATAATGAAATATAAGTGGTTAGCAATTCAAACTTAACCTACCACATTATCATTATTACTGCTAAGTTTATGAAGGCATACATACTCTACCCCCTTCTAGTTTTGAACCCCAGACCTCTCATGAGGAAACACATGCTCTTAACCATTACGCCCACCCAAGTTGTATTACAATATATATTGAGTCAATTTACTTTAATTGCACCTTTTCTCTTACAAAATGATGTTGTGTATAATTATGCTTTGATTGACATGATATACTTGATAGAGCTTTGATTATTGCATTTGATGATGGTTGGTCCATCTTGCTTTTCTCCCATGTCTTCAAAGATTCTCCTTAGCCATATTCCTTCACAGGTAGCATTGCGTAAGGTTTTGTAGTCAACTTCAGTGGAAGACAAAGAAACAATTAACTGATTCTTGTTGCTCCATGACATAATTCACAATCCAATACTAAATGAATAACCAATGGTGGACTTCCTACCATCGGGATCTCCTTCTTGTTATCTCGATTTCTTGCACAATCAAAATCTAAATAAGTTATCAATTCAACATTAAAATCATTAGTATATTCAATACCAATTTTTTTATTCTCTTTCAAATATCAAAGGACTCTCTCAGCTTCTTTTCAATAATTGTCATGTATTGAGCTATGAAGTGACTAAGTATGTTGACTGAATATGCAATTTCTCTAGCGTAGTAGTAGTTAAGTAATTTGGATTTCCCATTAGTGTTTCTATAAATTACCATTCACTTCTTTTGTTTCATCATCATTGATGAGCTTAAAATTATGCTCCAATGGTTTAGACAATGATTTACATTCACTCACAGTGAACCTTAGATTAATTCATGTGTATATTTTGTGTGATCAAAGTTTTACCATCATCTCTCTATACCTCAAGGCGTAAAAAATGATGCAATTGTCCAAGTTCCTTCATTTCAAATTAATTTAGTGGCATTTTCTATTATGATAAGACCATCAACATATAAATAAATCAAAGCAATACGTCCATTTTCATTCTTCTTGATATACATATTTGGATATCCATTACTTTTAATAAAACCTTGTTCAACAAAGAAGGTATCAATCTTCACATACCGAGATTTTGGTGTCTACATGAATCCATATAATGTTATCTTTAAGCTGCAATAATATGTTCATGTCCTTTATTTACAAAACCTTCTAGCTAAACAAGATAAAATTCTCCATTTAATTCTCCATTTAGAAATGTCGACTTAACATTCAGTTGATGTAGCTCTCAATTGTGCTTAGTAGCGAATGCAATCATCATCCTTATGGTGCTTATTTTAGATATAGGCGTAAAGGTTTCTTCATTGTATATTCCTTTTGTGAATAACCCTTTGCAACAAAGCTTCCCTTATATTTTTCTATGCTACCATAAGAATTAACTTTTAGCGTGTTCAACTACATTGAACTTATAGGGAATTTATTCTTAGGATCTATGTTAATTCCATGTTTCATATTTTATAATAGAATTGTACTCTTGTTTTATAGAATCCATCCATTCTTTATGATCCTTAGCTTGTTCAAAATTTAGCGGTTCCATAAATTGAGTAGTTAATGCATAGTCCTTATACATTGCAAGACTGTCTGAATTTTTTATGCTGATATCCTTGGTGCTACACTGATTTGTGAAGTTCCTTGATCCCTTCTTTTTTTTGTGGAGTACCTTCGTTTTTATGCTACTTGAAGCTTCATCTTGCAACTATTTAACAACTTACTCTTATATAAAATTTTCATCATTTTCCTTAGATAGAAGCCGTGCATCATGGCCATCCTGTTTTTGTATTTCATTTGAATGCTTATGAAATAGAAAATCTCTACTTTAAAATACTTTATGAGTGATGGGCTCGAACCTTTTATAAGCTTTATTATCTATACAATAACCAAGAAAAACACATTTTGGTTGTGTTGGCATCAAGCTTTCTTTTATATTCTTTGGGAATATATGAATAAGCCTTTCTTCCAAGAATTCTCAAATTTCTAACTTCTAATTTAGAGCCATGAAATGTTTCAAATGGTGTTTTTTTTTATAAATATTTGGTAGGACTTCTATTTTTAGTTATATAGAAGTATTAATGGCTTCATCTAAAAAACCGTTAGAAATACTTTTACATTTTATCATGCTTCATGCACATTCAACCAATGTTTTATTCTTCCTCTCAACTACTTTATTTTGTAGAGGAGTATGTGGTATTACATGATATTGCATAATCCCATTACTTTTATAATATTTGATAAAAAAACATGACATGTACTCGCCCCCTTGATTTGACATGAGGATTTTTATATACTTACCTATTTATTTTTCAACAATGTCCTTGAACTCAATAAAATACTCAAATACATCAATTTTATTCCTCATAAACTATACCTAACTATATATAGTTCTATCATGAATAAAATTAATGATTTGGTTTGGATCATTATCATATTTTTCATCCACATTGATGCTTTTAGAATGGAAAATTTGTGTATAAAAACTTCTAGAAATAGTTTGATACATCAAATGTTTGTTTTTTTCATTTTCTATTGAGGCGGTGGGGGGGATGGGGGTGGAGGGCGGGGGCGTAAATTTTTTGCATAACTGTATTTTACACATAGGTACCTTTCCAACAATGCAAGAATTACCTCAATTAGAGTTCGTATGCAAAATTTATGTCATCCAAAAGTTGAAATTCTTATTTTGATCACCATGATTTGAGATGATTCCAGGTCATCCCCCATTATTCATGGAAAAGGAGCTAGCCACATGTCATGATGAATAAGACTCTATAAGAGATATTTTAACTCTATTTAAGAGTTGAAGGAGTCAAACTTAAACACTAGTAGGCTATCTGGTTATGTTCTAAGCAAACCACTAGGAGGAAAAGGGGTTCCATTCTATACAAGTGCAATTTTTTCTATAGATAAGAACAATAGTCGAGAGTTAACAAAGAGAGAGAAAATAAAGAAGGTTTGTGAAATATACTATCCCATGGGTATAGGTATCATTTTTTATACTAGCATCCATTTCCATTCAAATAAAGAGGGAGTAGAGTAACATCAACTTCTACCTGTAAGTGATTGTATTTTCATTTGTTTTCTATTTTCTACACTTTCTATATTACTTGTATAAAATCAATAAGTTAATAAACATATCAGTCTAATAAAAATAACTCTCATAGTATAGATTTAATTTTCAGTATAAATTTATTAGATTTGTTGTAACAAACTATATAGTGCAATATCTATGGCATTTTATGCATTATATTGGTACTAGAGTAGGTTTCTTTCGGTATAATATGCAGAGTTGTATGGGATCTAGATCACCTAATTAAAAAATCATAAAGCCCTAGCCATGACCAATGAATTTTTTAATAACCCTTAAGAATACGAAAGAGGATATATTTGCAAAGGTGGAAGCACAAGTGATCTAGGAGGATGCATAATTAGAAGTGGCCTTGAAAATAGCTCAAAAATTAAAGTCATCACGTGGAAGTGAAACTAGAACCAAATCGTAGTGCTCGTTGTCCTGATTCCAATGGTGCAAACATCACTCAAATCTGAGTTTGTATGCTCAAGTTATAACTGGTCAAAGTTTTGATCAAACTTGGCCAAGTGGCACTCTTAACGAGGCAAAAAATTGGAAGAATCTAGGCACACCGAATCGAGCCACTGGAATGGGAGAATTTCTTGCCTAATTAATTTGTCAAGTGACCCTTATTTTTTGGAGGGAAAATTGGAACTATTGTTGTAATATATATATAGATATATATATATATATATATATATATATATATATATATATATATATATATATATATATATATATATATATATATAGATATATGGTGGCGGGCTTCCACCCCCGCCAACCCTGCCACAATGTTATTATATATATCAAATAAAAATCAAATCGGGGTGGCAGGCTACCACCCCCGCCACAACCCACAAAAACATTACAATACATATGATATTATATTATGTGGGTGGGCTGCCAAAGGTAGATCCACCACTATTAGGGGAATTTTGAGGTCTAAAATGGGCCTCCTAAGGAAATTATAACATAATAGTGGAAATAATAAAATAAGATTACATTGCATCGTCAAATTTTAGAGGGAAAAAAGAGAAAACTACTTTTTCAACTTATCTCCCTATGGGTTTACTTAGAGTTTGAGTGGGAACACTTTTTGGATGCATAGTTTTATTCCTCATCCAAGGAGTACCCATGTTGATTACTTTCGATGGACCCTGCTACACGAGAAATGAAAAATACATGAAAAACATGATTACAATCATATTTTTTTCATGTATTTCTCATTTTGCATGTAGCAAGGTTCATCGAAATTATGAAACATGGGTACTCCTTGGATGAGGAATTAAATTTTTCATCCAACAAGTACTCCCGCTTGAAATTTTAGTAAAGCCTTAGGGAGATAAGTTGAAAATACAAGTTGAAAAGTAGTTTTATTATTTTATTATTTTTAAATCTTTTTACCTTTTTACCTCAAAAATGGTGAATTATCTCACATGATTGAAATCCCCATATTGAATCATATTGGTTATTATAAAGTTTATTTTGGTTGTACATTTTTCTTATGAGGCCCATTTTAGACCTCAAAAGTTATCTAATGACACCTCTGCTGCCACTTGTTAACACCATTGGGATCGACGGGGTTTGAACACTCCCAACCAACATGGCTGACCCACCTCCCGTGAAGCGCCAACCAAACACTTCAAAAAATTAACGCGACTGACATAACCATATATCATAGTTGGTTGGGTGAGACTTGGAGCCGCCAACCTGCCCCACCAACTTTAGCCTTGTTTCCAACGGGCCAAATAACCCCACATTAAAATTAACACCACCAAGTATTATTCAAACCATGTCATTTTCCATTCGACTAACATCAGCAGTAGAAACTCAAGCGATGGAATCTACAAGATGTTAAAAATATTCCCTTAGAGGGCCAGAGGTATCAGTGTCAGAATCTGAAAAGTTTATAGTCAATTTTTTATATTTTCACACCAAGATTCCAACCATATAGTCTGTTTCTCTAGCCGAGGTCTCCTTTTTTAGGCCATCATTTGGATTGGAGGTATAAGGCTCATTTTTGTAAAAATTTCTTGTAATTCATTACTTTGATGCCACTTAAGAAAGAAGGCCTCCCCACTTTTAAGCAAGGCCCGAAGACGTAGCCCACATTGGGTGAACTTCGTAATCAAATCGTTGTGTATTTGATATCATGTTTTCTTATTATTTCCACATATTTTCATGTGGTTTAAGTTGCTTGGTTAATATGCTATTTTATATGCAATTTTGAATGCATCCTTGAAGTTAAAAGATCTGGATCAAGTTTGGTATTAGAGCAGGTCTTCTTGATGCGAGTTGCATGAGTGAATGCTAACTAGGAACAAGCTCCAAAAAGGTGAAGGGAAGCTTAAATCCTTTTATCCCGAAGTAGGGCGTGCACCACGAAGATGAAACATGCAGATGAGGATGCAATAGAAGAAGAAGAGTGAAATTATCACAATATCTTCTTCAATATGCAAGACAAATTTGACAAGTTGTTTACATAATATGAAAAGAAAATCTAGCATGAGAAGAAATATCCCAAGGATCATGCATCGGTACAACATGAAGGTGGAGGAGGAGAACCTCCTCCCTCTCCATCCACCAGTGAAATTTATTCTTCTTCCTCTTCTCATCATTCTAACAAGTATCATAAAAATACATCTAAGAAAACATTTTTTAAGCTAGAGGTAAAGTTTTATTTGTCCACATATAATGGAGAATGTAATGCAAAGAAACTTAAAAATTGGATTAGAAAGATCAAGGTTTATTTCCAAATTCAGTAGATCAAGAAGGACAAGGAAAATATTCAGTTAGCATCACTTCACCTAAGTGGCACCACTCGTGTTTGGTGGGAGAGAAAGTTGCAGAAAGGAAGCAAAAATTTGGGTAATCTCCCTTCTTCTTGGTCCAATTTTGCTTCTACTTTAAAAGATCAGTTTTATCCTTTAAGTTATCGATAAAAGGATTTAATGGAATGGAAATATTTAAGGCAAGGAAAGGGTCAAAATGTATAAAGCTTCACAAAAGAGTTTAGAAAACAAGCTTTGAATTTGGGCATTCCACTTTGTTTCGGGGAAAATCACCCTAGAGGTTTGTTGGGTCAAAACCTCCACAGATCAGGGCATGCTATTCAGAAGGACTCACACACAACCACACTTGAATGCTAAAAACTAGATAACAATGATAGTAGAACTCACCCGTAGTCCTACGTCCGATGTAGATCCCGCGGGGTCTAAACCCCCAGCAACCCTTCTTCCTCCTTCAACCTGGAAAACAAGAAAGAACGTGCACGGAAACCTAGTTGTACAACATATACTTCTCCTAAACGTTAGTGCAATCCATGTGAAACATTATATAAACCATAATAAATGCTTAAATGATAATCTTTTCACACATATAAGTAAACATTAACACATAAGTTCAGGAACAAGATGGTTCTTCATTATTACGAACAGCATGTACAGTAGTAAAAGTGGAGAGATCACTTGAATCCTTCCACGATCTTCGAACAGACCGTCGTCCGGATTCGTCCCACCCTTGCCTCGCTAAGATAATTTCAGGACTTGTGCACTCGAGATGGCATATAAATGGATGAACATCTCCAGGAAACAAGGGTTTCCTGTATTAATCTGGGAAGGTGCAGGAGGCACGGGAATTCAGACTTGAATTGGGATTCCAACAGAGTATAATGTCTATAAAATTTCTCTCTCCCTTAGGCCATGCACATGAGGGGCTTTTATACTCCCTCAAAGTAGTTTCAATCAGTTGGAAACAGTTGGCCACGTGCTAGGGTGGTTGAACTACTGGAGTAACCATCAACCTAGCCCGAAAATAGGGATTTTTTATATATTTTTTAATGATTTTAATGGCATAAGTGGAAAATTACATATGGACTCGCATATACACGCGGAAAATTCTGGGCATAACCGCGTATGGGAATTTTAACACTGTTTTTTAGTGAATTTTGTTCAAGTCTGTAGGAATGGGTGCCCAAAGCCATAAAGACAATCATGAATCACCTGAGGGTGAAAAATGATGCTATAACAGATGCCCCCTAATATATGAGGTCAGAAGGGGTACATGATAGCCGAAATGTATTATGCACATAGAAAGAACTTCGCAAGGACAAGAGAGGACTTCACCAGATTTCAGCCTGCCAAAAACCAATGAAAGAAAATAGAGAGTCAACTCATGCTGAGGCGAGCATACCCATGCTCAGTCAAAAATACATCATATCGAAAGTACTGAATAGATCCAACATGTATACAAGTATAGCTGAACTGAAAGTACACAATGAATCATCTGAGCATGGCCCGAAAGTACAAGTCTGAATCAATGTCCAAGTATCACATATAGAAAATTGATCAATGATGCTGACACTGGATATCTGATCATATAAGTAGCTGAATCTCCAAGTATCAAATCATAAGAGGTGGAATAAACGGTACAATCACGCAACTCGGGAGCCAACATATAAGATGCTGCTGTACTGACACTGCAACATATAAGGGTGAACGACATCACCGACAGAAACTGAATGGACTGTCAAAAGTGAACCGAGAAATGCTGATGCAACCCGAGGTCTTCACCGATCACTATGGCACAATTCTACACAATGGGAATAAATGAGCTGAAGTCGACCACGTGAGAAATCGTTGGATTACCGGTCAATGATGTATACCGTTAACCAACGCGAGACAACCCACCAATAATGAAAATGAGTGTCAAGGTGCCCCAGTACAATCTGACAAGTGCGAATGAATGAGTTGAAGTCGAACACTTGAAAGAATCTACCAATCAGAAGGAAATGATGAATCCCCACTGTCGATAGCGAAGAGTCTGCCACTGATGACTGCAAACCCTAAGGTACTGACAAAAAGACTCTAGACCTTATTCCCAGAGTAATGAGTCGGAGTCGATGGGAAAAGATCTACTGGAAGGAAGGCATTAAGGCATCCCACATCAGTCTAGCGCGAGTGTAACCCGCAGGCCAAGATTTGGAAGGAATTGGACGAAGTAGAGTGACAGAACCAAACCGAAGTACGTTTCCGACATGCACAAGATGAAGCTAGCACATGGAAGAAACCCTCTGAACCAACCAATAATGAAAGCTGACACAGAGGCGAGATATCCACCAATAGGGTCAAATGGAAATCAAGGTACTGCACGAATCCCAAGTGTGATAATGTATGCTGACGTCGAACACAGGGGAAACCACTCAGTCACAGACCCATAATGATGATCAAATGTTGAGCACAAGGTCACCTATCAATGATGGAAATAGGGCCAAGGTGCGGCTCTAGGTTTGCTCTCAGAGCAATGTGTCGTAGTCGATAAGAGACAAACCCGCTAGTGAGAAGTCAATGGATACCTTCTCAAACCAGCACGAGCAGAGGACCAAAACATCTGATGTGATAGAACAAGATACTGACAAGACCGGGAAGGCCGACTGAATAATGAGTCAAGAGACACCGTAGAATGGCTGACTCTGGTTAGACTTCCCTTGAACAAAAGCATGACTCGTGATGACCATGGCAGTAAAAAGTGACACTGTATAAGTCTGTTATGCAGGAGGCAGAACAAACTCTCCATATGATTGGAAGAGATAACCAACCGGGGGAGGACTGACAAGGGAAAAAAGGTAAAGGCTGAACCTAGGTCAAACTAAAGCCATCCCAAATGGAGGAAAGATATATAAGTGTATATGCTTTGTTCAAGGGTGACAAAATGACACTGTACTGCCATCAAATTATGAAGTTACATCCCGTTCCCGCTCTTTTTGTTATATTTGATTTTTTTGTCTTTTTCATATAATAAGCCTAAAAAAGAATAAAAGAATGCTATGGTACAATGGATAGAATGAGTATCAAGAAACATATGCACTAGTTCCTTGGATTGGAACGATCCTATGCTCAATGCAAGGTGGCGGAAACTGGTAAGCGATACTCAGAGGAATGTTCCATCCATGGGTAAAAGGGTGTCAAGTTGCGATAGCCAAGTGCATGCAATGGTTAACTTGTACAGATAGACAAGGTCAGAAGTTGGCTTAAACATCGAGTCCAAATGAAGCCAGCTAAAGGCCAGGATAAACAAGTAGCCAATATGCAATGCAGTAATACAACTCAACAACACCATGGAGCCTCTAGGGTAATAGCCAGAAAAATGATAGTGAGGAAGAAGAAGAATGAAGCTTCAACACATAAGTCATGGCGAGACTAAATAAGACTCCCGAGCCTACATAAAACGTAGCATGGGCCACAAGTGATAGTGAGGAACTAACTAGGAAGCCCATGTAAAGGAAGGCTCTACCACCAAGTCATGATTAAATAATTGGCGAGTGAAATGGGTGTAATACTCATGACCTGATGGGATCGACCCTATGGCAAGTGATCAGAATGGAGGCTAGCATGCAGAATGCAATGGAAAGTGGATTCCATAACCTATATGCCAGTGAAGATCATATACCTGCCATGACGGGTCAGCAGTCATGGATCAAAAACCGGGAAAAATCTCAAATTCGTCAAAATGTACCTGAAAATATACCAATCTGGGCACTTCCAAGCATCCGGGTTATGCAGCTTAAGATATATTGAAAAAATAAGCATAACAAATTTTTGCGAAAATTTTCAACTTTTTGGGCATAAATAGACAAATTACCTCATATTTGGTTCATTGTTACATTGTTGATTTGGGAAAAAGTGCTCTGGAGAAAAAAGCCTCTTTCGTCAAAACAGGAGCAACCGACCGTCAATCTTCACTGAATTTGTCAGGTAAGCTCATAAACCATCCTTGCTATTCATTTTGTCCGTTCATAAATTAAAATTTAGGAATTTTTACAGTAGAATCTCTTGCTAAAAATCACGGGTTTGCGCATACGCGGGTTGATAATGACCAAGTCGCGTATATACGCGACTGTGCACAAAGAAAGTCGCGTATGCGCGACCCAAAATGAAAAATGCGTAGCTAATGAATGAATTATTGAAATTTTGTAGGATGACCATATCATGGAGAGAGCGTGAACACAGTGCAATAGACAATGAAGTCATGCAGGACCAAGTATCACTAAATATTCTTCGGAACTGTGGATTGCTGAAGTTTTTTAAAATGCCAAATATGAAGAGTAATGTCTAGTTGCTCGAAATGCTTGTGAACTACTGGAAACCGGAAGAAGACTGCTTCATCATAGATCAGATGCCTATACGCATCGAAGTGGAAGATATCTATTTTATTACTGGACTCTCCCGAAGGGGGGAGCCAGTAGACTTGCATGGTAAGCCTTTGGGAGGGCTAACCGTGGAAGATTACGTCCACGTATACTGCGTAGAGGGTTCCAAGAAAGTTGTAACTCAAATTGCAATCAAAGATTTAAGAGACTTTCACATAAAAATCCTCCTTTTTACCATTGGGAGAGTAGCAGGATCAACCTCTCTACACCAGGCATCCAGGACGCAAATGAGTATAGCAGTGGAATGCTTAACTCATGTATATGATTGGTGCACAACTCTACTGATGAACATGAAGCAACAATTGACTTCTATCCGAAAAACAAAGACAAAACATTTTGGATATGGTACAATTTTGATGACATTCTTCTTCAAGAAGATTCCAGCGCTGAGACCCAGAGTGATCTCTACCATCAACAGCCCGAGAGACCCAAGAATTGCTCGCTGGGCAGACATGATGAAGAGATTGGGGGGAAGTGAAGTTCCCCGGACCACATGGGATGATGATTTCTTCCAATGGTGGAGAGAACAAATCATCGCTGTGGATGACTATCCCTATGCCGGGATGGACTTTCGTGGCGATCCAGATCTTGTCCTTCCACCAGGCTCGGCATGGGGCACAGTCGGTAAGTTTGCAAATTTTTGACTTATATATTTTTTTTGGATTTTTTCAGATATGTATGAAAAAATATGAAAAACAAACATGTTTTTGATTGGATTCAAAATGACTTACAATTTTATAATGATCATGATACAGATATTGGACCAGTGCGACCTGAGGGTTACCCGCGACATAAGCGTCGCAGGGGCAAAGTGGATACAGTAGATTCAGACAGAACCCTCCAGGCTGTACAGAGGAACTTGGAGGGGTTAACCTGCCAAGCACCTATGGCTGCAGTGGAAGATCTCCCTGAAGCCATCCAGAGACGGGTGGTAGGAGTGCCCCGAGACTGGGTACAATTATTCCGCCGAGTTGCCACCGCGATCTTGTTCTATAGGAACACAACTTTTGGGCAGGGACCTTAGGAGTAGATAGATATGATGTATCAGATGACTGTATATTTTTTGAGACTGAACATGATCGGGGGCATAAGCCCATTTTTTTGTATGACTTATGGATCCAAATTTTGTATAGTTTTTTGAACACTCTGATGATATATATACAACGATGTTTGATGTGATGTGACAAATGTATCAAAATGTATGATGTTTTTGATGATTAAATTTTATTGTATGGAATGATTAATGTGCCAATCAATTTCTTGATTAGCTAATGAGTCTGCCATCCAATTGTCAGCTCGAGGAATATGAATGAAAGTTAAAAATTGAAATGATTTTTGTAACAATCGTACCCTCAAGAACAACCAGAGTAAAAATGGATCTCGAACCCGATAAGTATGGTTCAACTGCGACACTACCAGCTGAGAGTCCAAGAAAACTACCAACGAATCAACACCCAAAGATATTGCCTCCGAGAGTAGATAAACAACTGCAGTGTATTCTGCTATGTTATTGGATGTAGGACCAATGCAGACCCCTCTTGATACTAACAGCTGACCGGATGGATAATGAAGCACCCAAGCCATGGAAGCTAAGTTCTGGGTGTGTCTACTAGCATCATCGGTGAAACCAAAATGACTCATGACATCCGACGCAACCTGCCAAAGCAGATCAAAAACATCACCAACCCATCAGAGATCGAAAAACAACCAGATATGTACAAAATAAAACTACTATATACAAAAGCAACATGCCAGGCCGAAGCCTAGGCATAATACTTCGTCAAATAGAGCCCATTTCTGGGCTCCAGCAACTCGTTCCCTTCAAAATCAACCAGGGTATATGCTCCTTTCTTAAGGAATTTTTTAACGATAAAGGGGCCATACCACATAGAGTTAAACTTTCCTGCCCCCAGGGCATCTTTTTCTTGGGCATAGACCAAAACAAGGCCACCTTCCGAAAAAACCCTAGGTTTGACCGCCTTATCGTACAGAACTTTAACTCGGTTTTTATGTGCTTCATTCATCGTGGCGGCATCCCGACACTGCTCATCGATATGTTCCAGATGAAGGAGACGTTCTTCAAGACTAGAAGTGTCAGGAAGAAGTTCAACAGCTAACTTAAGAGAAGGAATTTCACATTCAACGGGAAATACGGATTCCAATCCGTGCACTAGCTGAAACAGAGTAAAGCCAGTTGCAGTTTTCACTGATGTCCTGTATGCCCAAAGTGTAGGATATAGCATAATATGCTAGTTGGATCTAGCTTTATCAATTGTCCTTTGAAGAATTGTCTTCAAGGATTTATTCACGGCTTCCACTTGCCCATTGGCTTGAGGATAATATGGAGATGAATGCTCCTGCCGGAAACCTAATTTTAGAGCCAACTCAGCCATCATGCTATTCTGAAAATGACTGCCATGATCAGTGACAATCTCTCTAGGAATACCAAAATGAGCAATAACTTGGTTGAAAAGAAAAAGAGCTGCAGTCTCACCATCATTCCCAAAAGTAGGCATAGCCTCGACCCACTTCGTAAAGTAGTCTACTGCTACAATAATGTACTTGTGACCTTTAGCTGAAGGCGGGTTACAAGTAGTATAATCAATACCCCACTTTGTAAAGGGACTGACAGTAATGACTGGAAAAAATGGAGCTGGATGAGCGCGCATTTTTCAAGTATAAACTTGACACAGATGACACTTTTTGACCGACTCCATACAATCCTCGAAAATCGAAGGCCAAAAGTACCCAGCACGCAAGATCTTTTGGGTTGTAGCAAGCCCAGATAAATGACCACCACAAGCTCCACTGTGGCAATCATTCAGCACAGCCTCAGCTTCTTCGAGAGTCAAGCAACATCTCAGGATTGAATCAACCCCTCGACAGTATAAAACATCACCAATAATCAAGTAATTCTTAGCCAAGTGACGCAACTTACGGCGCTCATCTTTCGAAAAAGTAGAGGGAAAATTCACAGTCTGGAGATACACAATTATATCCCCATACCAAGGATCCTGTGGAGAGATAAGAAACAAATGTTCATCCGGGAAGGATTCATCATAAATCATTTCTTCCCCACAGGGCAACTCGGAGATCAATTTCGCGAAAAATAATGATTTCTTGGACTTGGCAGACATAAAATCAAGATCAAATTCCTGCAAAATCACAATCCATCTATTGTATTTGCCCCCAATTACTTGCCTACTGAGGAAAAACTGAAATGGATTGGCTGCTGCCAAAACATAAGTTTTTCGTAGAATAATGTAATGCCGGAGTCGTTGTACAACATGAACAGCTGCTAAAGCTAACTTTTCTATCGGAGTGTACCGGAGTTCAGGTCCTACCAATCCTCGACTAAGATAGTATATAACATGCTCTGCAAGAGCATCATCTTCCTGAACCAGAACCATACCAATAGTAGATTCTGCTGCTGCCAGATACAAAAGGAAATCCCTGCTATAATTAGGTGGACTCAATAAAGGAGCAGAGGTCAATGCTTTTTTCAAAGTATCGAATGAGCATTGAGCAAAGTCATCCCAAAGAAATGGAACTCCCTTCTTCAACAATCTCATAGATCCCTTGGTAACTTCAGCATAATTTACGATAAATATCCGAAGAAAATTAGACTTTCCTTGTAGACTTTGAAGTTGACGAATAGAGGACGGGGGAGGCAACCGAAGTATTGCCTCAACCTTGAAGGGATCTACCCTAATCCCTTCCCTAGACACAATGAATCCCAATAACCGACCAGATGTAACCGCGAAAATGCACTTGTTTGGATTCAACCTAATCTTATAGAAACGAAATCGTTCAAATATTTGACGGAGGTGAGCAGGATGATCCATCCTCTTTCGAGAATGAGCAACTAAATCATCCAAATACGCCTCGATAATCTTTTTGATGTCGTGGAAGGCATATGACATGGCCCGCTGAAACGTAGCCCCAGCATTTTTAAGACCAAAAGGCATCTTCTTGTATGCAAAAGTACCCTAGGGACAAATAAAGGCAGTCTTATGTTGATCTTCAAGACGGATAGTAATATGATTATATCCGGAGAAACAGTCCATGAAGGAGAAAATCTCATTACCGGCACACTCGTCAATGATCTGATCTATAAATGGTGTGGGGTAATTGTCTTTAGGACATGCTTTATTTAGGTCTCTGAAATCAATGCAAAATCGAATTGTTCCTTGTTTTTTATGTACGGGAACAGGGTTTGAAACCCATTCAGTCAAAGGAACAGGGAAAATGAATCCCGCCTTAAGCAGCTTCTCTACCTTAGCTTTGATAGCTGCTGCCTTCCTAGGATTGACCGGACGAAGTTTTTTCCTCACAGGCTTAGCGTTTTCGTAAGTCTTGATCTCATGCTGGACAATAGATGGATCTATACCAAGCATTTCCTCATAAGACCAAGCGAATACATCCCTATACTCTTTAAAGAGCTCGGTGTAAATCTGAATCTCTTCCCGGGAACATTCAGCTCCGATGAAGACATTCTCAATAATATTGGGATCCCTAGAAATGTTCACCAGGATGGTTGGAGAAATCACAGCCATGTTCCCTTCAGCATATACCTGTGTTGGTGCTAAAGGGTTCAGGACTGGGCGAATAGGACCAGGAGATGGAGGACTTGGAAAACTCGTTTCAACTTCACTCAAATCAGGTAAAAAGTAAGACCGATGATGCAAATCATCCCACGGTCTATCTATACCAGTCATAGCTTCCAGGATGGCCTCTTCAGATGGAAGAGTGGTATCAAGGAAATCCTGGGCAGAAGAAGAACTAAGTGCCCAAGCCGGAGCCACATTGCCATCCAACTCTTCCGGTGAAAGAGGAGTGTTACACAGTAATTTGTCACCGTCCCTACCATTCCCTGTCCTGCACAATGGAGGACCCATTTTGTGACCTGTGAACATTGTCATGCCTTGAAAACATCATCAATGCATTCCTCTAAGCATGAGCTTCAATTGCCCTAAAGACATCTCCTTGCAAAAAATCATGAAAACATCTCCTTTTGCATTGGCGCGGGCAGACAGTTCATCACTCGCGCCAATGAGGAAAATCTTACAAAGAGGCCGGGTCAACTGGCACTCTGTCCCAGAGCAGTAGTCGCGCCAGCCAATTTAAGGAGTGTTTTTTAAATAAAGATGGCGGAAGTTGTGTTTCAACAAACTCAAAAACCATTGCCTATCTTGAGTTGGGAGGTTTGGCTGCGGGAGTTCTATGGAAGGGAAGTGGTTTGCCACCTCCCATGGAACCTTCCTTGTTGATAGGGCCAATCCCACAATAATAGGGATCCCAACTCCCTCCTTATCCATCTATAAAAGCCTGCTCAAATCCATAGCAAGCTAGTCTTGAAGTGCCTAAGCTTTGAATCTCCAAATTCCCAAGAGCCTTTGTGCTATAAGAGCCCTCTTTCTTCCCTTAAGGCCGACTCAAGTAAGGAGACTGTCATCGAGAGACTCTGGAGAGGTTTGCCCTTTCCCTGGCGAGCTTTGCGATATGTGAACGACTGGAGACCCATCTGAAGGAGACCGCGACGTTAGAACATTGGTTGTAATCTTTCTTCGATTTTTATTTAATGAATGATTATGATTATGGTTCCACTCTGTTTTCGATTATGTTAATATGATTAATATCCTTTCTGACTGATATTTAGTTACGTATGCCGGATTTTATGCTTGTATCTGTTTGTTTCTTGCATGTGCAGGTGTCCATCCGCGGAGATTGTGGAGGATCGTGATCTGCCGAGGCTGAGGAACGGGAACGCTTTCTTCTTCAGATCGTAGCATTGGATTCCAGGTAGGCTTCCATCTTTAATCTTTTCATTCGTAACTAGGAACTTGCGTCGTAACATTTCGTGATTGTTGCTAGACCCTTGTTGGGCTAGTAGGGATCGCCTCTGTCCGCAGAGGGGATTTACCTCCTCAACAATTTGGCGAGTCCGCTGGGGATCGTCTAGACTTCACTGTCTCGTTTGGATTGTCTCGTTTGATTGATTTTATGATTTTCCTTGCTTGGTTAGCCTTCTGGGTTGGGTTCTTTTGCTGTTTTTGCTTCTTGGTTTGCTTGGTTTACATTGATCTGCTTCTGGAGTAGTTCTTTTTTAATTTTTGCTGAGAAACTCGACTAGCACACTTTTTAGCTCGACAGTCGCGCCAATTGGCGCATGTTGCTTTTGTTTAGCCCGCGCCAATTGCTTTCTGGCGCCAGTTGTAGCCTTACAGTCGCGCCACTCCTGTAGGGTTTTTGAGTTTGCTTAGTTTTGAGCTCTCTGGATCTGGTCAGTGCTTTTCTTCTTGATTTTCCGACTACCTGAGTGTGTTGGAGTCCTGTTTGACTGGGAATTCACCTCTGTCCTTTGGTTGTTTGCTTTTATCTATCAATTTCACGTTTTAAGCCCTAGGGCATCTAGTGGCTTAGTGTATCGAGCCCTCCTTGGGAGTTTTGGTGTTTCGTTTGTCTGGTCGACTTTCTGATTGCTCCTCCGCATCTTCTTAGTAGTTTTTCACTGTTTTGTTGCGATTTTTGGGTGATTGCTCGTTTTTTCATTCAAATTTCGTTTGGTCTTGCTTTGGGCCCAGATCACATGGTCCATTGGAGCCTTTGAGTCTTTTTCTTGGTTTTGAGAGACTTTTGGTCAATTTGGGATCTGATTGCTTGTTTCATTGAGTGAAATTTGTTTGTTTTGCTCTCTCAATATCGTTTCTCAAGTTGTTCCATTTGTTTTCAGTTTGTTTAGTGCATTTAGCTATCAAACGTTGAAAAAAAAATAAAAAAAATCTCTTTTGCTTTTGGTTAATTAGTGCAATTGTAATCTTTTCGATTTTGCTAGTGATTAGTGATTTGAATGAAAAGTTTTCAATTCCATTAGTTGCATTAGAGATCTCATTGTTTATCTTCCGATCATTTCGTTTGTGTAAAAGCTCTCAACTCTTCTGTAACTAGTTTTCATCGAACGAAATGTTGGACTGTGGCATGTAGCTTTGCATTTAAGAGTCTTTTAAGACATTACATACAATAGGGCCTGAAAATTGAAACCTAATTGAAGATCAACTGTAAAATTTATTCAATTAACCTAAGGCAGCATTGAAATTTAACGAAACATTTTTAGAGGTCTAGGCTAGAGACGTGTTCCGGCGTCTTTAAACCTAGTAGCTGTCGCTCGCCTTTTGGCTTTAGACAGCGCTAGTACGGACTTGTGCTCCCCGTACCGTCGCATATATAAAGGGAGACCCCTCTAGGTTTTCAATCCTTTATCCACAAGAAGCCAAGTCTGCCGCCCTATACCCGTGATACACCGAACACAGAATTCGGGGAGACTACCTGCACGTACGGAAAGTCCTTGGTCGATTTCTGTTTCATTATTGAAACCAAGGTGTATATTGCAGTTCATGGATTTGGTACACCCTTTGTGCCTAGTATTTCCTGAGCAGTCATTTGGTCTTTTCTGACTCCCTAAACTTGAAAAGACCATCAAGCACTTGTCCTTTCACGCTTGTGTCAAATCTGAAAGAGATAGAGTCATATTTTATTATTTCTCGACTCTTAAAACATGAAACGGTAGAGTTTCTTATTTTTCAATGTGGTAAAAATTAATCACCCACGATTATACGCCCTGTTAGATATTGCTTGTTGACCACTTGATCGTGTGTCTTGACTCTTTTTCGGCCCGTGTGTGGTTTTGAGTTTTGATGGAAACTTTTTCAGAGTTTACCAACCAAGGAATCCCCTCAGAGGGGAATCCTGGTCATTTTCCTCCTTTTGGGAATGTTGGTGCTCCTTACATGGCGACGTTGTCCCTTCCTGGGTTAACTGTCGGGTTGCCTGTTTGGTTGTTCTCAACCTCTGTAGTCCCGAATGCCTCCACTACTGTTCAATCAGTTCCTCCGCCGGCACAAAATCATGTTGATTCCAAGGTGGACCTCTCCCCTTCTTCGCCTATTTCTGCGTCCTCATATTCTACTTCGCCTGGTGAAAGTCTGGATTCGAGTAACCAGGTGAATAAGAAGAAGAAGAAGAATACAAAGAAGAAGAAGTCTGATAAGCGAGAGGCTAAATGTACAGCTACTGTCTCTGAGGAATCTCCTCTTGATAGGCTCTCCAACCCTCCACAGAAAGTCAAGTTCCCTTGCATGTTGTGCACGGGAGACCATCTGCTTCGATATTGCCCTGGCATTCCCAAGGTTCTCGAAGTATGGTCCAACGGTCGTCCACCATTGCCTTTTACTTCCGGGAGCAATGTTGGGGGCACATCTTCAACTGCAACTGATAAGACTCTTAAAAAACAGGGTAAGGTCACCAATCCCTGTAAGTTGTGTGAAGGGCACCATGCCATTCACCTTTTTCCTTATATGGATGAAGCCAAGCTAGCCTTGGACAACCTGACTATTTATACACCATGCCTCCCGGCTGGTTATAAACAACTTTCGTTGAGTCTTCCACCCACTGATGCCATGATTGGCCAAGAGTCATCCTTGGTCAATCCCACTCCTCCAGAAATTCAAATTAAGGAATCCATTCCCGACCAACCATTGGTCGTGGGATCGGTTGAGCTGGCCCCGTCTATGGTGCACCAGGTCTTTTCCGTGGAGAGTGGATCTCATAACCCTCATGTGCTTCTGGTTTCTTCAGATTCCTTGGACTTGGAGAAAGATTCTCCTGTCTCTTCACTTTCAGAAGTTGCTCCTCCGCCTCCTATGGTCGAAGCTCCGGAGGATATCCCTCCCGCCTTCGAGATGGAGGTTATGGAGGATGCTCCTTCTTCCGTAACACTAGGGGAAGACCTTCGCATTTCGATGGTAGCCCCTCTGAGTAGTTTGGTCGCTTCCTTTGATTGGAACCGATTTGCAGGATTTCGCCTTCCGTCTTATGTGCCTTTCGAGATCACAGTACAGGTTCTTGGTCTGGTTGTACCCAACACCATTATAGACGAAGGTGCCTCTGTTAGTATTCTGTCTTCAACTACCTGGCAAGCTTTCGGTTCATCGTCGCTTGCGCCTATTACGCAGAATCTGTTGACATTCAATAGAAGAACGAGTCAACCGTTGGGGATCCTTCAAAGGTTACCTGTTACTTTGGGAGGTAAAACCGTCCATATGGACGTGATGGTTGTTCCAGGCCCCTTGGATTTCAATCTGCTTTTGGGGCGCAATTACACCTATGCCATGGGAGCGCTTGTCTCCTCCCTCTTTCGCGTGATGTGATTTCCACATGAAGGACGGATCGTGACCATTGATCAACTTTCGTTCTTTGGTCCTAATGTGGCAACTGGTCTGCCATCACCCCCTCCTGGTTTTTATCCACCCGTTGTATCTGCCCCACCGTAGGTCAACTACGTGTCTACCTACCCTGTGCCCGCACTTAGTGAAGACGCCGTCGTGCATAGTGTACTAGGGGCATTGGGTCCTGACTTCCAAGATATTTTCCTTCCACCGGGAGTAGAACTCTTGGAAGCACCGCCTTCTTGTTCATTTTGATGTAGGTCGGTCGGAGCATAGTTCGTTTTCCTGTGTCAAGCTCCTTAAAAAATGAAACAAGGTTCTCGGAGCATAGTTCGTTTTCCTGTGTAAAGCTCCTTAAAAAATGAAACAAGGTTCTCGGAGCATAGTTCGTTTTCCTGTGTCAAGCTCCTTAAAAAATGAAACAAGGTTCCCGGAGCATAATTCCTTCACTTGTGTCGAGCTCCTAAAAATAATGAAACAAGCTGTTTGAGGATAGTTATTTTAAGTGTGTCAACCTCGTTAAAATAATGAAACACGAGCATGTTCAATTCGAATTTTTGTTTTGAACCTTCACTCCATTTTCAATGGATTGAAGCTTGGGGGGCATGCACCTCGAATTGAGACACCATGCTGGGGGGCATGCCCGTCTTCCTCATTTCAAGCATAGTTTGCATATGTGTGTGTTCATGTGTGATTTTAAGCTTGCATAAAAATGAAAGAGTAGATGCATTGTGTGAATATATTTCGCATTGGGTCGTTTGTTATGTGACTGATACATTAGATTACATTTGTATTAGAAATTTGCATGACATATAGAAAACATCATCACATGTAAAAGATCCATCCAAAATAGTCATATGTATATATATATATATGTGTGTGTGTGTGTGTGTGTGTGTGTGTGTGTCGAAATGTTTGCACGGTGTGCATCATAAAGTCAAAATATACATAATCGTCTTAAGTACATCCGGAGACGATACGTCTCTCAAAAAATAGGTGTGGTATAAATCCTAAGAGCTAATCCGCATGGTGCTCATGATAGCATGTGACTGCACGCACTAAGCCTCTCAGGATTCAGTGGATCCGGCTTGGAACTCCCACCGTATGACGTTGGTATGCCATCGGTACGTCTGCCAGTCGAGCATAGTCTGGGATCCCTCGGGCAGTGCCCTTGAGATTCTGGATCAACTCCTCTCCTCCGGTGCCCTCCCCCTGAGGATTAGGGGCGAGTTGAGTCCTCCGTGAGATTGGAGACATCCCAGCTGGTCTCTCAGGTCCCACATCTGCATACATATATGAAATGTGTTAAGACGAATGTGTATTAAAAAAAAAAACATAAAACATAGAAAATAAAAAATATTAGGTCTTACCCAACTCCTCGTCCCAGTCATCTCCTTCTAGCAGTGGGAGATCTGGGTCTCCGGTGAAGTCAGTTCCTGCATAGGGCTACTCTTCCACGGCATTCAGCTGGCGCCATAACCACCTAAAGAACTCTAGCCTCCAGGACATCTGTTGGCCGCCTCCAGCTCTGGGCATTAATGCTACCCAGCGAGCCATTCTTGGCTCTCGTGGTATCGGATATGCCCCTTGGCCCTGGAAGATTGGTAAGTGTTCCAGAATGAACGATACCAGGATGGAACCATAACCAAATTGTTTCAGTTTTCCTTGTTTGCATTTTGTGAGCTGCCTTTTCATATTTATGGTTACTGCTGTTGCCCAGTCGAACAGTAGGGGACTCATGCATTCTGAGGCCAACAGGAGTTGGGCCTTTGTGGCCTCGTGCGGTGCCTGCGACCCTGCAGCCCACGTGATGGTATGTAGGACAACTCTCAATGCCAGATCAGGGATAGTGTGGATATCCACCTTCTTGCTTCCTGATCCAATTTGTGCTCCTCGACACACTCGTGCCATCACTTCTTCCATCTTCTCCCCAGATGGTCTGCTTCCAGTCAAGATAGGGATCAGACCACTGTGGGACAATCCGGTGATAAAATAAACATCAGAAACCTCCAGCTCTAATACCTGATCTCGTAGCCTGAACACCTGTTCATGTTCATCCCAGATACTGATCAAATACTGGAGGAGCTTGGGCTGAGCTCGTAGACAGGGTGTGAGGAAGAACTTTTTCAGCCCACAGTTTCTGAGGGCGTTCATGCAAGCCTCACTTTGGATGGCCTGTTCATCCTCTTCTCCATGCTCTCTTTCTTTCCATTCAATTTCCATTTTTCTTGATTACCTGCATCCATATGGTCATAAACCCTTAGTTAGATCTCTGATAGGTCTCAAATTCCATGCAATTTGGTTTAGATATCGATTTTTAGGCGGATTTTTAGGTTCGGCCGCTGGCGCGGCTATTTTGTGAACAGTCGCACCACGTGGCGCGAGCCCTTTGTATAAAAAGGCCCATTGGCGCGGGTCCGTGCCCGATACCCGCGCCAATGAGCGCGACCCTAAAATTTCGAAAGTGGCCCTAGAGAACTGATTTACAGGGTAAAGCTATTAAAAAATGGATGAAAATGTAGAGCAAGGGAGCGCCTCTTACCTGTAGCAGACGAGAAACTGAATGTTCAACCGGATCTGTCGCAATCGCCGTCAGAAGTTTCTGCTCCAAATGGATCACTGTTGCTTTTTACCAAGGTAAATAGTAAATGTAATTTTATTTTTACCATTTTGACATATTTATAGCTTTTTCGACTTTAAATGGGTTTTAAAAGTTATTTTTATCAAATATTTGAATATGTTATGTCGGAAATGGGTTTTACGCTTGCTTGGTATGTGCAGCAGCAGGTTTTTGCGACTTTAAACGATGGAAACGAGTTGTATTTTATACTTTTTCGGACTAGGTAAATACACGAAAAAGTCACTCTGGAGTCATCTTTCAGCTCTTTTCTGACTCTCTAAACATGAAAAGATTGCTGAGGCCCTTGTCATTTCGATCTCGTTAAAATGGACACGAATTGACATCTACCTAGTATACGTTTAACCCTTTTTCGGGCTGGGATGGATTGATTACGAAAAAGGAATACCCTAGCCTATCACGACTAGGAGGTTTTCTCAGATATTGTTTTCTACTTTTTCGGATATGAGGAACTATTTACGAAAAGGGACCTGTGGAGTTTACTTTTCTGCTGTCTTTTCAAACTCTTTAAACATGAAAAGACGCTGAGTTCTCCCTTTGTCAGACTCGTTAAACCCTGATGACATCGGATCTAGTCGAAATGACGTTCTCCGAGTTCCTCCTTCCTAGGACTCGTTAAATGCACTAGGATGGATTCGCCCGAAGGGTAGACTTATATTACAAGCATATGCTATCCCCTTCAAGCTTGTTATAAAAAATAATTGGGGTACTCGCCAGAAATGGTGGGGGAAAAATGGAACCATCGACGTTGTCGTCGGCAGTATGTCACTCTTGAACATGGCACTTGTCCGCATTCGTATCGGGTTGGGGACATCTCATCTCGTTTCTTCACTTTGCCTCCGTGGGTTTGGATAATCCCTTTTGACTTCTCATCTGCTCATTGCCTCGTCACCATGACCTCTGATCCGTTGATGTCAAATACTGCCAAATTCACTGTCGTGCCGGTTATATGTTCAAGAGAAGTTGGCCTCTGCAAATATCAACCTTCCTCTGATTCTCATATGATCCTGATTCACCACAAAAACATCATGTTCCTCTGTCTCGTGTCGATGATGTGGGAAACATTATGGCCCACCTTCGATCAAGGTCACTTCCTGTCGACTTCAGCTCATTATCCGGGAAGTTGGTCTAGAGAATCTTTTTGGTACCTTGGAGCCTGCATGCCTTAATGGCAGGTTCGTCACATTCGACGTGAGGTTTTCATCATTGGCCTCCGATCGAGTGATTCTGCGGGTGTTCGATGCCAACTCATTTATTCACACGCTGTAGATTGTACCTGTAGTACCTTGAGGACCATTGTCATTATTGGTGGTTTCTCTCGCGTCTGTTAACAGCTTTCATCATTGGCTGGTAATCAGACGATGTTCTTGCATGTTCGACATCAGCTCACATATTCACATGCTTGAACTTGTACCTGTTTGGGTCGAGATGGAGCGCAAGACCCTGGATTGTGTCTGTTGTAATCCAGGCTGCGATTGTGGATTATTATCATTATGTACATGACTCACTGATTGGATGGCTGCGACCATAACTGAGTCTATTTATTTGATCTTAGTTGGATGGCTGCGCCCATACTGGATCGGATATAGCATTCTGTTTTGGATAGGTAGCCCCATGCACACATCAACATCATGTACTTGAGATACGGTTGTGACACTACACGCGAGGTTTTGCTGACGGCGGGCCCCGGCCCAGGTTGGACATGTTCTCGTAAAGCATTTCACCCCTCTCTCTCTCGGGGCCTCCTTACTTTGAGGGGGCATACGACACACGGTAATTTGTCACGAGTCCCTACCATTCCCCGTCCGCACAATGGAGGACCCATTTTTGGCGACACAGCAGGCATTGTCATGCCTTGAAACCATCATCATTGCATTCCTCTAAGCATGAGCTTCATTTGCCCTAAAGACATCTCCTTCCAAAAAACCATGAAAACATCTCCTTTTGCATTGGCGCAGGCAGACAGTTCATCACTCGCGCCAATTGGGAAAATCCTACAAAGAGGCCGCGCCAACTGGCGCTCTGTCCCAGAGCAGTAGTCATGCCAGCCAATTTAAGGAGTGTTTTTTAAATAAAGATTGCGGAAGTTGTGTTTCAACAAACTCAGAAACCATTGCCTATCTTGAGTTGGGAGGTTTGGCTGCGGGAGTTCTATGGAAGGGAAGTGGTTTTCCACCTCCCATAGAACCTTCCTTGTTGATAGGGCCAATCCCACAATAATAGGGATCCCAACTCCCTCCTTCTCCATCTATAAAATCCTGCTCAATCCCATGGCAAGCTAGTCTTGAAGTGCCTAAGATTTGAATCTCCAAATTCCCAAGAGCCTTTGTGCTATAAGAGCCCTCTTTCTTCCCTTAAGGCCGACTCAAGTAAGGAGACTATCATCGAGAGACTCTGGAGAGGTTTTCCCTTTCCCTAGCGAGCTTTGTGAGACGTGAACGACTGGAGACCCATCCGAAGGAGAACACGACGTCAGAACATTGGTTGTAATCTTTCTTCGATTGTTATTTAATGAATGATTATGATTATGGTTCCACTCTATTTTCGATTATGTTAATATGAGTAATATCCTTTCTGACTGATATTTAGTTACATATGCCGGATTTTATGCTTGTATCTGTTTGTTTCTTGCATGTGTAGGTGTCCATCTGCGGAGATCGTGGAGGATCGTGATGCAACGTGAGAGGCAGGGGAATGCTCTTCTCTTTGAATCATGGCATTGGATTCCAGGTAGGCTTCCATCTTTGGTCCTTTCATTCGTAACTAGGAATTTGCGTCGTAACATTTCGTGATTGTTTCTAGACCCCTGCTGGGCTAGTAGGGATCGCCTCTGTCCGCGGAGGGGATTTACCTCCTCGAAACAGAGTACAGGATGGACTGCGGGGGAATCAACAATATTTGGTAAGCAATCTCGGTTGTAGACATGTAGAAATCGGAAATGCCATTCCACCCACTTGACCTTCCACTAATGTGGCAGTAGGGGAAGGTAAGGTCCAAGGTTCCGAAAAATAATGAGTTCTGAAGAACTCTCTTAAAAGAGGAGCCTTGGAGGATGAAATAGCATTAATATGAACTGTAGGAGGAGGAATATTGAAAGTACCCATCAAGGAAGAATACATTCCAACTCCTAAATTCTCAACAGGCGCCTTAGTATTATCCAAATTTGGAACAGATGATTCAGTAGACGCATTCGGGTCTACAGGAGGAGCCGATCCTACGTTGGTCACTGTAACAATCCTCCCTTCGTGAGGGAAACAAATAATACGAAATAATGAGGATGCAATGGCATCCATCTCATAAATCCAGTTTCTCCCCAACAGAAGGTTGTAGTCCAAGCTTGCATCAACTACCTCAACCTCTATATTCACAGTTTTCCCCCCAACATAGATAGGCAAAGCTGGGACAATACCATGCGGTCTGTGAGAATGACCATCAAACACAGTCAGAAGAGTGGTAGATGGAACAGCTTTGGGAGATCCAATCGTCTTCCAACATTGGAGAGACATCACGCATGTGAAAGCACCCTCATCAACAACTGTCCGAAAGATATTGCACTTCTGGTACGATGATTTAATATGAAAAGCCATATGATGGGGGAGTCTCTTCTGAAAATTAGTCATATCAAATGTAATCAGAAGAGAGTTTTTTGGATCAATAGCCCCAATGGTAGCGAGAAAATCACTGTGCTGAGCCGGACAAGACTGGAGCACCTCTAAAGCCGACATGGCACAAGGACTCTGCACCAGATCTTCCACAACAGAGTAGTTCTGGGCAGCCCTAGCATTTGGATTAATCGTCGAACGCTTAGTGGATTCTTTGGGCATCCGAGGCATAGGCTCAACTGTAGGCCTTGTAATGTGAAGCGGCTTAGTAGCATCAGGAGCATCCTTAGCTTTCGAAGAATCTTCTCCGCCATAATCACGGGATCTCGTAGCGACATCCACGTGAGCACTCATCATGAATATGTTTGATGGAATTTTCCCTTCCTGGGTGCCCCCAGAGGAAGCCCCAGGATTTTGATTCGCGCCAACAACTAGTTGTTTCCCTTAGGGAAAAGGGTTTGTTAACACAGTCTGGGAACTAGAAGAACCCTGCTGAGCTAACAAGCGTTGTGCATCCTGAATTTTAGGGCAAAGGTGTGTGAAATGGTCTCCAGCACATAGCTTGCATGGAAGCTTCACTTTCTTTTTATCCTTTTAACCCTCACCAACATGCTCGTTGATTTTATTCGCATTACCCTTCCCATTCTTTCCATTTTTCTTATTATTTTGTCCCTTCTTCTTCCCTTCGGATTGTTGATTTCCTTTGGGATCGGAAGTTTGGACAGCATTTATCGACAAATATTGGGAAGGCGATGACTCAGCAGGCACAACCTGACCAGAAGGAGAAGATTGCAAAGACATCTGTTGCAATTGAGTAAGCAGGCTAGCTGCACCACTATTGATAGACCCAATAAGTCCATCACCATGAGGACCAGGCTTAGTTTTGGATAAATCTAATTTGGAGCGAGCAGCATTGGGCAAATACTTATGAAGGACCCCAGACTGAGAATATATCAGTTCCAGCTACTGGGCCCTAAAAATGGCCTGCTCCTCAGAAAATATCCCAGACAGGGATACATCTTTAGAAATGTCTGACTGCAGAGATTTCAGGAACCATTCCAAAAGGAATTCTCTTGGAATATGAGCTTTAATAAGCCTCTTCCTTCTCCGCCATTCCTGAATGTGGTCAGAAATGTGGGTTGCGTCGTCCTATTTAAAATTAGCTAGGAGCTCAGTCCCGGCGTCATAACAAACTGGCAACTAGAGATGGTTTAGAAATGTAACAGCCAGTTCTCCAAATGTAGCAAAACTACCCCCAGTTAGCTCAATATACCATTTGGCAGTGTTTCCAGTTAGGGTGCATTGAAACAATCTCAATTTAATCGAATCATCGATCAGGGAGTTAGAAGAACACCATAAATGGAACGTGGTGATGTGGTCAGCCGGATCCTCTCCATTCTTGCCTTCAAACTTTGGAATGTCTGAAGGTAGTTTGGTCGGGACTGGAGGCCACCCCGGATTGTACCGAATCGGATCATTCGTCAATTTCGACAGATCTGGCAAGTTTAATGGCTCCGGAAAGGTAAACGGGCGAGCCGGAAGTTCCATTCCTTGATGGGTTGAATTCCCAACACGATTACGAAAAGAATACCTGGTTGATAAGGCACTAGGTTTCCGGAGAAGGAACTCGTAGAAAAAGGAGAAGAACCTCCTCCCAACGCGAGTTACCAAGGGGCGGGAATTTGTACGTCCCGAGTATGAAATGAAGAGGAAAGCCCACGATAGGGGTTCTAGGCAGGGGTTCTAGGCATTAGAAAGAGAGGAAAAGGTCTGATAAGCACTCGACGAAGGGAAAAAAGCATTCCCTTGGTGACCATCATAAAACTGATTCCTTGCCCCCGCTGTGGTGAATACAGGGTTCCAACCTGTAAAAGCAGTCGAATTATGACCTCCAGACCAAGGGTTGAAACTCTGGGTCTAAGAAGTAAATGGAAAGGACCCTAAAGAAGGATTCAAACTAGGAATGTGCCCAGTTCCAAAGGGGAACCCTTGAAAAGAAGCTGATCCAATAGCCATGGAAGACATGGGTGTAGATGCAGCTGCAGCAGCAGAAAAGGAAAAAGAAGGAATCCCAGTAATGGGCATTCCAAAAAAAAAGGGACCAGAATGAGAAGCATGTGCTTGGGTGAAACCAGAGCCAAACATAGCAGTACTAGAAGTAATCAAAGATATAGCAATAGTGCCTCCTCCTTCAACAGAAGCAGGAGTCTGAATGCCTGCAGCACTCACAGCAGAAGCCGCGTTCCCAGTTGTGGCCATCGAAAGGTATGAATAATACGGAGGATCTTCTGGTCTCTCTGACTCAGGCTGATGTATTCAACAACGAATGGATAATCAGGAGGAAGAGGAGATGGAAGTGACACAGAGGGTTCAGGTACTTCCTCTATTTGAATTTCTTCTTCCTACGGAAATAAAACTCGCGAGGTGAGCAGAACGCTCCTCTCGGAACCAACACCAAAACTAATTCCAAAACCTTTAGACCGTTGTGGAGGATCTCTCTCCACTGCGTTAGACACCACAGGGTGATACTCACCTGCTAAACTACTCCTACGCCTTCTTGAAGACAACTCTGGACTCTCGGGAGATAACCCCTGGATTCTCCTCGATCGACGAGGTGCTTGATCAGCCACTTTAACAAATTTTAATTAGACTCAAAAATTATAAAGCTAGGAAAGCTAGGAGCAAAGAGCACTCACTACAAAAATAAATCCCTGAGATACAATCAAGCAAAAAACCTTCAAGTATTTCCGCTCCGGGTGATTAGGACCGGACACCAAAATACAAGAAAGCGAAATATAGAACCTCCCGAAAGTAGTCTGGGATAATTACGGCCTAGGCCTACTAGCGAAGGTAACAGAAATAGTTACGCTGACCTCCTAACAATAGCCTTTGCTGGCACAAGTACCCAAGCTTCGCAAGGGCACCCCCCAGAAGTACTGCTAAAAGTGATACGGCGTCTGCCTCAAGTACCACGAGTATTCCCCCCCGCAGTCACCTATGTAGAACCTAGGAGTGGCAATTATGGGCACCAATTCGTGTCAGAAGCCGGGCGGAACGGTCTTGAGGTTAGATCCAGCAAATCAGAGAAGGGGTATCTCTCTTCTCAGCCTTCACTTCCCCTCGCGCTTGACTCTCTGTAGGAGAGCTTTCCCGGTCCACCTAACGAAGTTGGATTTCGCTCAATTAATCAACTTCTATGTTTTGTTTGAGCGGCCTTGGAGAGTTAACTCTCCACTCACCTTATCCAAGGCCCTACAACCTAGCTGGTTGGTGTATGACACTTAATAAAAACTTGCTAGTTGCTTTTAAATTATAGCGCTTATTTTAATCGGCTGTTATGTTAAGTCAAAGGGATACGGAAATGAAACTTGTGGTGTTTTGACGCAGATAAGAAATTAATAAAAACCAAACTACATGAAAATGCAGTAATTGTCTTTCGATGAAAAGCAACTTCTACAGAGGTTCTACGAGACTAAAAATTTTATTTTTCTTTCCAGATAACAAACTTCACACTCACAAAAACTATGAAAATGACTAAATGCTTAAGTGCACCTGATGCAAATCACTAAGAGCATGCAAATTCTAGGATGAAAAATCTACTAAAGCAGAGAGAAATTTCCCAAAGATCCTTCAGTTTTATCTCTTTTTGGTTGTCCAGAAAGCTAGTTCCTAAAATCAGAAACTCTTAGTATAAAGA
Source organism: Pinus albicaulis (assembly GCA_034641835.2). Taxonomy (NCBI): domain Eukaryota; kingdom Viridiplantae; phylum Streptophyta; class Pinopsida; order Pinales; family Pinaceae; genus Pinus; species Pinus albicaulis. The sequence continues at coordinate 411,604,380 of CM076584.1, read as the reverse complement.
CACCAAAAACGCATGAAACAAGAGGAAGAAACCAATGAAAATTTCTTTCCGAAATCAAGTCAAAAACCAAAAGCAAGAAACCTCAACAAAGCTTCAAAATATATAACGAAACGAAAACAAAAATGCAAAACAATAGCAAATTCCAAAACAAAATGTTTTTTGAGCTTTTGAATTTTATAAAGAGGAGAGCTCGAAAAGACCAACAAAACTATCAAATCCCAAGCCAAACAATTCTGAATTTCAAGCAAAAACTTCAAAAATGCTCCAAATATTATAGGGCTACTTAGTAGCAAGATTTATATGAGCAAAACAAGATAAGAAACTCCGTAACTCAGCCTAGAAGAATAGTAAAACCTTGCAGCAAACAAAAACTTCAAAGAACCAAGAAAGACTCTTCAAAAGTTGCAACAAGACCTAGTCAACTGAACTCAAGAAAACCAATCACAAAAATGGGCAAAAATCGTAGTCCAAAGAAAGACACAAAGGTAGGAAAGAGTAAATGAGCAGAAGCTCTCTTTTCTGATGAAGAAGAACAACCAAGAATCCCCAAGAAGAGATCTTGGTACTCGAACCAGAAATGCAAGCACAAGAAACAAAGTTTGCCAAATAAGCTAGTTTTCAACAAAACAAGAGAGATAAAAGACCCAATACCACTTTCAACACAATCCAGAGGATATAAAGACACTGCAAGAACAGGTCTCCACACGCAGACAAGACTAAAAAGCCAAGAAACCTAAAATTTCAAAATTGACCCAGAAATATGCGACTTGACAGTTTTGAAACAAGCGTGCATACGCGACTGTGTTAAAGGAAACCCACGTATACACGACTCCCTTTAACAAAAACTGCGTTTATATGCATCTGGCGATAGAAAAACCCGCGTATGAAAAGGTAAATAATGAAAAATAAAAAATATCAAGCCTGGATAAGGAACCAGGACTTCAGTCTGACTGAGAAAGAGTTAACTGGACTGGAAATAAAAGTTAAAACTGTTGGAAACCTATCAAACAGCTGAAACCACCCAACAAGGGAATCACAAAAATGTGGTCCCCAGCGGAGTCGCTAGTTCTGTTTAGGGGAAAATCACCCTAGAGGTTTCTTGGGTCAAAACCTCCACAGATCAGGGCATGCTATTCAGAAAGACTCACACACAACCACACTTGAATGCTAAAAACTAGATAACAACGATAGTAGAACTCACCCATAGTCCTAGGTTCGATGTAGATCTCACGGGGTCCAAACCCCCAGCAACCCTTTTTCCTCCTTCAACCTGGAAAACAAGAAAGAACATGCACAGAAACCTAGTTGTACAGCATATACTTTTCCTAAACATTAGTGCAATCCATGTGAAACATTATATAAACCATAATAAATGCTCAAATGATAATCTTTTCACACATATAAGTAAACATTAACACATAAATTCAGGAACAAGATGGTTCTTCATTATTATGAACAACATGTACAATAGTAAAAGTGGAGAGATCACCTAAATCCTTCCATGATCTTCGAACAGACTGTCGTCCGGATCAAGTCTACCACTGCCTTGCTAAGATACTTTCCAGAACTTGTGCACTCGAGATGTACCATAAATGGATGGCGAACATCCGAAACAAGGTTTCACATGTAAATGCAGGAAAATGCGGGGAGGCACGGGAATTCGGACAGATTGGGATTCCAACTGAGTATAATGTCTATAAAATTTCTCTCTCCCTTAGGCCATGCACATGAGGGGCTTTATACTCCCTCAAAGTAGTTTCAATCAGTTGGAAACAGTTGGCCACGTGCTGGGGTGGTTGAACTACTGGAGTAACCATCAACCCAGCCTGAAAATAGGGAATTTTTATATATATTTTTAATGATTTTAATGGCATACGCGGAAAAGTACATATGGACTCGCGTATACACGCGGAAAAGTCTGGGCATAACCACGTATGGGAATTTTAACACTGTTTTTTTAATGAATTTTGTTCAAGTCTGTGGGAATGGGTGCCCAAAGCCATAAAGACAATCATGAATCACCCGAGGGTGAAAAATGATGCTATAACAAACTTGTTTCACTTGAAACTATGTTACACAATATTTTGTTACATTCATCAGCTCTATCCCAAGTGTCATCTTTTGTGCCGATCATGTAACAAACGTCGCAAAGCAAAAAAATCTGTATAAACTTGTTCATCTTGGAAAACATACTTAAGATATCCCTGAAGACCTAAAAGAGAAATGTCTTGAAGCTTTTCTATAGAGTTTGTAAAAAATATTTTTTTGCAAGCCCAACATGGTCCTCCCCTTAATAAGCTCGTGCTTGTCACTCTGTCCCTATCCTGTGAAAAACACTTCCAGTATGCGAATTCAGCAATAAAGTCATGCTGGTCCTCTTCAGGTAGGTTCTCCAAAAATGGAGTAGAAGCTTCGACCTCTATAATTCTCGAGAATGAAGTTCTTGTACTTGTTGGTTGAGGATATGGTCGAATACTCCCATGTTTGGTCCTTGATATTATCTCAAAATATTTTCCCCTTAGAGATAAGACCTCAAATAACCTAAGGAGAATTTGGAATTAATGAAATATCTAGATGTCTAGACTAGAGACGTATTCCGACATCGTTAAGCGTAGCAGCTATCGCTAATAGCTTGTTGTTGGTGCACTAAGATGACTATGAAAATCAATCTTAATACCTACATTAATTATAAACCAAGGATTCATCTTTTTAATTTTAAGAGTGTTGGCACTGTTTATGCAGAGTTAAAAGAAATATATTTAGGAATAAATGATTCTAAATAGTTGCAATAATTGATATCTAATTATCAAAGTTCAATCTAGAATAATTCAAAAGAAAACCTTAAAGAATTTATAAACCATAAATATTGATCTATTCTCAATTGATTTGTAAAGAAACTGAATCCAAAATCATGAATTGAAAGAATCACACTTAAAGAATTATTGCCTAACAATTATCTATTGAAAAGAGAAATTACAGTAAATGAACAACAATAAACTATTCAATCCTTTAATTAAGAATAACAGTAATCAATCATCGGATATCTATGATAACATCACTCGAAAGGAACAACAATAAAATGTAATGCTAATCTGAGCAATTCATTAAAGAACGATTTGCAACTGTAAGTGTAACAACATCTAAGATTTATCTCAACGGTAAAGGTAAACTACGCAAAGGAATTCTAACATCACACATTAATTGAAATAACAAGATATAGTAATCAACAATCACAGAGACAACATAAATGATTATGGCACAAAATAAGCAGAAAGTCTCCTAACGACTGGGCCCAAAGCCCCCAGAAGCTACTGATAAGAATACTCATAACACGATTATGAAGAAAGAACACTTTTTCTCATTAATCACAGTAGTAAAGATACACCATCACCATAGTGAAAATACTCTGTCTTTAATACAAATAATGGTGTCGAAATGAACGTTATAACTCAAAAATTAACCCCTCTTATTTTTCACCTATCAACCTTGTATAACCAACTGGCGAACTAATAGATGAGAGTGAATCCTTAGGATCAGGAAATCCCAAGGATTTCGCAACTAATCAGATTTTCACTATAGAATTACCTTGATTCTCCTTTTCTTCCGCTAGCCCATGCGATCAAGAAACGATCTTTTTCTTTCTTTGGTTGCTGATGTTCCATCGTTTGAACAACAATTGTCCCATTATGATTTCTGCACGTAAAGGCAAGAAAAAGTTAGTTTTTATGCTAAAATCATACAATTTGTTGACAATTGATTTTATTCATCTTTCACAATCTTTTCTTCTAGATTATTCCCAAAAACAAAGATAAATACATAAAAGTAAATGATTAATTAAGCTAATATGAGGATAAAAACATATCTTTTCCATGACTCAACATACTCCCTTGCATACCTTTTTGCATGTCCTCATGCAATAAGATAGTTGAGGTGTAATTGTGTTAAAGAGTAGGCAAGATAAAATTCTTCCTGATATAGCCTAAAACCATTATTATGTTAAATAATTTCAAAAGCATGACTCTCGTGACATTTAGTTAAAACATAATCAAAATAATATCCTTCAAAGGGATACCAGATAATAGGACACCCTTAACATCATCCTATCCAGGTAGGACCCTTGCATAGGATGATATTGTTGTACACATTCAGACGAGAAACATCAGCCTTAAAGTGTCTATAACCGAACAACTCCCAATTTTTTACATTTTTAGTGGAAGCTTTCCACATTTGTTTCATTGCCAACAGAGAATCATCTTTAATGTCTTGGAAATATTCTCTTCCAACATGTATAAAATTTTTATGGAGAGGTCCCAATGTGGCCACAACTCTTTGTTATTCCATAAAAAAATTTGTGCTGGATGAAAAGGTCTAAAGGTTTAGTGGGTTCTCCTCTAACCCATAAATCTAGACCATGCTCCCTTTTTAAAAAAGTATTATAGGCCTTGGCCCATTCAAGATGGTTTTCAACAAAAGAAAGGAAGGTTTGGAATTGAAAATCTCCAATAAAGGGAGTAGGATTAGCATCCCTTTCATCTTCCAAGAAAAAATTATGCATGTATAATTCATAGAGAAGGTGTTTTACCTTCTCGTCCTGTTCCTTGCAGCATTGAACAAAATCTTAGGTAGTCTTGAATTCAGTAGGTTTACCAACCCTAACAACTCTAATCTTCAATAATAACTACCTCTCTAGTAAAAATAAGGCATAATTGGTGGCTGGTGATCGACAAGACAAAACATCAGAATAAATCGAACAAATGGTTTCAGTTTACTCCATGGCCTTTTGAAGTTGGTTCTAAATTTTATTTACTTTCCCCTTCTCATTTTTGAGACTAGAAAAAGTCTCATCTTCAGTTGCATTAAGTGTATCCAGCTTCTTTAATAATTCCTAGTGTGTTTGTAAAGGTACCACTTCCTTTTGGTGTTGATCCAACACCTGTTGGGTCCTTGTTAATTCATTTTGCAAATTCAAGATAAAAGCTTTCCTTACCAGGGGTACATAATGAGGTGCTTCCTCTTTTTGTGCTACATTGTCACATGTTGTGACCAAATCATTCTGAACAACGGTTTCCACAGTATCGACTCTCTCTTGAGGAATACATCAATATATACAATATGTTTGAACATAAATTCTCATAACATTCACAGAAAAGTCTGTTTGAGTCTCCATTGAACAAGCAAAAATATTTTTAGTTTGAGTTCCAATCTCCTTAGTGGAAGATTTCTCTGTCTAGGTACCAATGGTTTCTAATTCCATTTTCTGATTTCGGTTCTTATCCTCTTCCTTCAACCATTTTATTAATATTCTAATCATTCTCTTCAATTTTATATTATTTTTCCTCAACCTTCTCAGCCTGGCACTGTCTGCGTCTGTCTTCTCCTCCTCCATTATGGGCTTTTTGATTTGAGAGGGAAAAATTGTGTCTATTTCAGGTAAAAGGGAGGTTGTGCCAATGTTAGGGTCTTTTTCCAATGGATAAGTGTCTTCTAATTTATTTTTCTGATTCATAATTATTTCTACATTAGTTTCTCTCTCAGGATATTCATCTAGAAAGGAAATTGGTTCCCCTTGCTTTTGAAAATATTCCATTCCTTCAATATGGGGAAACATTTACGTGTGGCTAGAAATACCTGTAGAGGTAGATCAATTAAGAGTATGATATTTACCTTGAAAATGCTCAAATTGGCCTCCTTCCTCAAAGAGTGTTCCTAAATTTTCTAACACTCAGGTCACCTCCTCAGGTCTTCATCTAATAAAACAATGTTTTGAGGGTTTGCAGGGGTTGCATGAGATGACCCTGCTTCATCTATTTGGTTTTTGGTATGGTGTCGTGAGCTTAGCCTCACATAATATCTCCGTTTTTCTTGGCTAAAGGCTAAGGAAGAAGTCCTCCTTTTTCTTACTCTATTTGGAATTTCAGCCTCTTTAGTTTCTTGTTATAAGTCATCAATATTCCTATCATATACCATTTCTAGTGCATATGGGTTTTCCTCTGATAGGGGTAAATTAGGATTTACAAAGTTATCCTAGGTCAATTGATGTTGGGCAAGTTCATGAATAATAATAAGCTTAATCAAGCCATGATGACTGATGGTAGAATGTGGATTTTTGGCTTTTCTAACTCGATTAGCAACATCGTGAAATAAGGAATTTAAAAATAACGACAAGTTAACTGTGATTTTATTTCTAAGAATTGCTAACAGTCTAATTTGTTGAGGCTTAATCACATCTTGACGACCATCCCAAGTGATGTATCTCTGAAAAATAGTCGCTAGTTCTCACCATGACTCCTTTAATGAGGATGGGTGAACTCCTTTTCCTTTGCGTATTAGTTCCTCCTCTGGATCCTTAAATACTGTGATTGCTTCATTCAATAGAACATGTTTATCGATCCATTTTGTGCCTTCTGCTGGAAGTCCCCAGACTTCATCTATCACTGCTTCAGATATTGTTATACTTTTTATAGTTGTGCACCAATTCTGCAAATTTTGCAAAAATTCAAGCGCTATTTCGTTATGGAATACCTGTAATTTGATGAGGTATTGAAGCCAACCGACATGCTCAAGAATCTCACGAGCCTGATCTGTTAGTCGTAATATGGTAGGTTCACTGCAGACAGATTTTCCTCCCATATTTGTTGTGCTATTGTAGCCTAATTCACACCTTTGCATTCACTTTCTCATAGTTAGATAGTTTGGAACAACAATAAATACTACATACAAATATTTTGAATTGGGAAATGTTATTTTTATATAAAGGCAAGAATACTAATATTTGTTGCATCAACAAGGTTTGGTGGAGTTCGATAATTATTTCACATGCTGTTCCATAATGTATACATTCCCCCCTCCAATTAGAAAAGGGCTTACATGTCCACTAAGCACGGGAAAATAGAAAAGGACGAAGTGGCTTCATAAATGCGGCAGAAAAATAGTTAGAGCAGTAGAAATATGAAAAGAAACAGTTAGAGCAGTGCTAACTATAAATCATGGAAATGGTTTAGAAAATGACCGAAAAAGGAATAAAGCAGAGAACTAATCATTATGGAAATAATTTTCCTTTGGTGAAAAAGTATGACAAAACTGAAAATGAAATTAATGATAATGAATACTGGCATTAATTGATCGGACAATATTAATGTAATTCACATAAAAATATAGTTTACCATGCATATTGGTTAATATAAATGTAAACTTTGTTAAAATGGTAGATTAATTTTTGGAAATGAATCAATGGAAATAGTAGGATATAGAACAATTGGAAATGTAAAATAGAACTTCAATACCACAAGCAGAGCCACTACTGCCAGCAGGCATCTATAGTCTCGACAGGGTTTATTTTTAACCCAAAAATGAGCCAAGATCCTCCATTTATGATTTAGATGATTTGTTTTATTTCTACAAAGGGGTCACTGTGATGGCTTGGTAACCAGATAATCATAGTGCCATTCAACAAGGCATAACAAAATGATCAGGCTAGCTCGTGATGAGACCTCCTATCCTTCTGACAATTAGACTACATAGAAGGCCATTACCCTGGTGTGGTGTCCATTATGGGAATTTCACTTGTTAAGTTTCTTATGATCATGGTAGGCTGGCTCGTGATGAGACCCCCTATCCCCTTTGAGAAAGCTTATATTATATTTTTCAAATGCATGTTATAAGTGGAGGGAGGCTCACTAACTCCTTAAGAGTTAGGGATGGTGTGAGAATTAAAAGAATGCCAATAAAATTTATTCTTGTATTCCTATATCATCATACCAAAGGGAATTATCCGTTGAAATTGTAAAAGATAAACCATCATGGTATTAAGATAGTGAATAATTAAAATGGATGAACCATGTCAATTTCAGAATAAAGATAATCATCAAAGGTGTAAAAATCATAATGTTGTTAATATAACTTTTTTTTTAACTTCGATGTAAATTCCCAACCAAAAAGGTGATTTTTCATAGTAGAGCATGTGAGAGAAAAGATGGTTGTTCGATATAGGATTGAACGAAAATTGTGCAGATATTGGAATAGTAGCTATTCATTTAACTGAACAATAGCTGTTCATTTCATTGAACAACCATTTTTCACTCTATTGAACAATAATGGTATGTGAAAGTCGTAAAAAAAAAAAACCGTAACTGTTCATTTTATTGAACAACAACTGTTCATTCGACTGAACAACAACTGTTTATTTTATTGAACAACAACTGTTTATTTTATTGAACAACAACTGTTCAATCTTTTTAACAACAACTGTTCATTTTTATTGAACAACAAATTTTCATCAATTTTGGAAAAGAAAAACAACGATGGAAAACTCAAGCCAAAGAAAGAAAAGAAACGACAACTGTTCACTTGGAAGGAAAGAGTAGTTGTCCAAAGAATTGATCAACCGCTAAAAAAAATAACGTGAAGTAGTGAAAAAGGAATGGTAGTTACTTTGTGTGTAAGCAACCCTTTCATAGAAAAAATCCATTCATTTATACATCAATGTTTTATTCTAAAAAAACACAGAAATGGAAAATTATAAACTAGCTATGTAAAGAAAATATATACATTATTTATAGCTGAAAAGAAACAATTTTTACAAAAGTAAAGCTGCCAGGTCATTACTCCCTGCAGCTAAAATTTTCATAGTGGGATCATTGTGTACCTATTGGCAAAAAGACTCTTTGGTGAGTGGTTTGTGATAAATACATACTCAGTTTCCATTCACCCAGAAAGAAGATCCAGACCCATCGATGGTAGTCAGAGTTAGAATGCCATTTTTGTGCACTTATTAAATTTCGTACGGGCCAAGCCATCTTGTCTCCAATTTACCCGAGAAGTCTTGGAATATGGAATCATAGAGGAGCACCTAATCTCCTTCCTAAAACATCTTTTTTTTATGAGACTTTCATGCCAATTAGCTTGTTGTTGTTGAATAATTGATGTGCACTGAAGGGAAAGTAACCGCGCTTCATATAATTCATTTATTTGTTGAAGCCATTTAGTTTGGGCTTCTGTCAGGAATAGACCCACTTCCTGGGATTTTCTGAGAGTGTTTATTTAAAATTCAATAAGAAAAATAGGTCCTTTTCCAAATACAAGTTGGTACGGGGAATAACCAGTAGTATTTCACCAAGTTGTGCGATAGGCCCAAAAGGTCTCTGAGAGTCTAGTAGCCTAGTCTCGCCGATGTGTTGAAACTTTTTTGGTCAAAATTGCTTCAATGACCTTGTTGGTGCTCTCAAACTACCTGTTTGCCTGTGGATCATATGGAGAAGTGACTCTATGTGTGATATGGTGGTTCCGTAGAGTGGTTATAATCTTGTGTCCAACAAACTGTGACCCCCCATCTGTTATCACTTCCCTGGGTAAACCATACCGCACAAATAACTTTAAAAGGAAATTAGTTACAATTTCTTCTGTAGCTCTCTGAAGGCTAATGTTTCTACCCACTTTGTTACATAGTATATAGAAACCCGTATGTAGGCCTTTTGGTTTGATGGAAGATTGAATGGGCCAACAAAATCCAACACCAACCGTTCGAAAGGTTTCATTACCAATTGTGGTTGCAATGACATTTCATCGGATTGACCAGGATGACCCATCCCCTGAAATCTATCACAAGCCTGGACATACTTCTTGGAATATTTAAAGATAATGGGCCAATAATAGCCCATATGTAGTATTTATGTCTAGTTCTATGATCTGTGAAGTGTCTTCCACGAGGCTTGTCATGGCAAGCCTCGAGGATGTCATAAATCTTATCTTCACGGATGTATCTATGTATTTTCATATCAGATCTTGTGTGAAAAAGGTATCCACCAATCCAAGAAAATCAGGAACTGCGTTGGAAAATAAACTTCCTCTCTTTAGCTGTTAAATTATTTGGTAGTTTTCCTACTGCCAGATAATTTTCTACATTTGCATACCATGGTGCCTTAACCGTTACGACAAAAAAATGTTCATCTGGAAACTGATCATCTATGGTTGACGGATCGTTCATCTTCATAACCTGTGACAAAAATTCTACGACTGGTTTTTCCTTTCCTGGATGGTCTTTAATTGTAATATCAAACTCTTGCAAAAGTAATAGCCAACAGGTCACCCACCCATTAGTAATTGGCTTATTGGCTAAGTATCTAATGTAAGAATGATCAATGTACAAAAAAAATTGGTAGCCTGTTATATAATGTATACATTTATTTATGGCATAAATGACAACTAAAAATTCCTTTTCTGTTATAGTATAGTTGAGTTCAGTAGCAGTGAGATTTTTGTTGATATAATAAATAGCATAGGGATTTTTGTCCTTCTCTTACCCAAGGAAAATTCTTATTTCTGTGTTTGACGCATCTGTAGAGATATGAAAAGGCATCTCCCAATTGGGTCCACGGAATACTCAAGCAGTCGAGACTAATTTCTTCAGATCTGTAAAATCAATGTCACATTTATGAGACCATTTAAATTTAACAATTCCTGTTAAAGCATACAAAGACGCAACAATCCGTGAAAAATTATTGATAAATATATGATAGTATCCTGCATATCCAAGGAAGCTACATACCTCAGTTTGAGTGCAAGGTGTAGGTAGTAGAAGAATTACCTCTATTTTTGTTGGGTCTACCTGTATTCTAGCCAAAGAGATGTAGTGTCCTAGGATTACACCTTCTGTCATCATCATGTGACATTTCTTGTTGCTTAAAAACAACCTAGTAGCGATGCATCGTTCCAAAACTTTCTCTAGGTTTTTTAGTGCTTGGTCGAGATCGTTCCCGCAGGGGGTGAAGTCATCCATGTAAACAAGTCCCTCATTTATCAGATAAAAAAAAATGCTCAGTATGGCCCTCTAGAATTTATCTGGGGCGTAACATAAACCAAAAGGTAACATTGTATAGGAAAACGTACCCTAGGAGTAGGTAAAGGTAGTTTTGTCTTGGTCTTCAGGGGAAATTTGGATATGGTTGTAGCCGCTGAAGCCATCAAGAAAGGAAAAGAATCATTCAAGAACTTGATCAATAAATGTAAGAGGGAAGTGATATTTTTTCATGGCCTTGTTCAATTCCCTCTATTCCACACAGATCTGCCACTTCCCGTAATTTTTGTGAACAACTACCAATGGAGAGACACACTTACTATCCGAAATACGATAAATAAAATTCACATCCAACAACTTCTACAATTCTTCTTTTACGATATCCTTGAGATGCAGATTTAATATTCATTGAGGTTGCCAGATAGGACGGGCATCTTTTTCAGTGTAGATGTGGTGTGTACATAATTGAGGGTCTATTCCCTTCATGTCTGGATAGTCCCAGGCAAAATCCCCTTTATAGTTTTGCAAAACCTGAATAATTTTTTGTTGTTGATCATTATCGAGATTATCATTAATATTCAAAATATTCCCCGGTTCAATCTCAATAGGCCTGTTGTTATGAACAACAGTTGTTGGTATATGATAATCATCAGCATCTTCCGAAGGATATTCCTCGGCTTCATTGTCAAGAATCACTTTCAACCTTTGACATTACACATTGTTCATAGTAGTTGATTGATTAATAAAATTATTAATTATATCATCTTCAGTTTGATTCTTGAATAGATGTTTTCTTTTAGGTATGTAGGTGTATTTTTATGAGCTTTCAGGATGGGTAGATTTGGCTTAGCAGGGGGATATAAAACAAGGTTTTTTTTACAACATTTATTTTTGTAATGGGCATGCTAACATCACGAAAACCTATATAAGCATCGGCTGTTGTTAACCAAGGTCGACCCAGAATTAAAGGGTGTCCATATATTCTACTTCTTGGGTTGATAACTAGAAAATCCACTGGGTACTCCCATGACTCAACATAAAAAATAATGTCCTGTAGATTTCCCTCGGGTTTAACAACAAAATTATCATCAAGTTATAGAAAAGTAGTGGTCGGTTCCAGAGCTCTGATACCGAGTGCCTCACAGGTTTCAGATGTTATAATGTTAATGGCTACACCTAAATCGACTAGTGTGTTCGGAAAAGAGCGACCATATATTTGAACGGTAACTATGGGATTCCTTGGATCTTCATATTTTACTTGTGTTTCCCTACCTAGAAGTAGATCAGATAAATTCCCTATGACATGGACTGTTGGTGAATTTTTTGGTTTCCTGGCAGGATTTTTCACACATAGTTATTTAATCATTTTATCATAAATAGGAATGTCTTGAATATCCTGGAGGAGAGGAATTTTAATACATAAATTTTTTAGTTCCCCTAAGAGACAAAAGTCTAGATAAACAATGGGTTTAGGTATTATTAATATTTCAAGGAAGGAAGGATAAGTGATTATAAGTTTTCATGATCTTGCTGCTCAACTTTGTCTCCTCCCTATTTTATTTTTGTGTCAGTCACAGTCGAGGGTTTAGTTATGGAACATGTTTCTATCTTATTTTGTTGTTGGTTTTTATTTTCCTCAGGGGTAATGATGCATCTTGATCTCAGCCTAAGTTCACTTCATTCCATATTTTTTATTTGAGGATCTAAATTTTCAACAATCTGTATTAGTTGAACTAGTCTATTATTGGGATTTGGGTTTGGTTGAGCTGGCAGTGGGGGCACATAAGAGGTTGATGATTTTGATGCAATGGATACGGAGCTAGTAATGTTGGTTGAGGTTGAGGACTCATCCCCATAGGTGGATTAGTTATCCCCAGAGGTCGCTTCCAATTTTAAGACCAGTTTGGATTTTGTGACATGGAGGTAGGCCACTGAGATGGGTACGAATTGTTTTGCCAAAAAGGAGTAGAAAAAGGAAAATTTTTCCCAAAAGTGCTTGGAAAAGGTTACTTTGGCCAAGGTGACATAGCAAATTATTGAGACTTCCAGGTAGAGAAAGGTGATTGGCCTTGCCACAATGTTCCAAATTTTTTTTGCTGATTAAATGATGGAGAAGGAAAGAAAAGATAAGGGTCTTGTGACAAACCTGTGGGTCGGGCTTGCCATTGTCGACATTGGATGATTAAGTATACTCGTTTTGTATCTTCTTCCACCTATTTAAAAATTTCTTTTAATCCTGGAAGTGATGGGCATTGCTCGATGGTATGGTCCTTAGTGTAGATGACACATGTATGGACCATGTCCAATGGACATGCCCTCTAATTGTGATTCTTTCGGCATCATGGGCAGAAAATAGCTAAATTATGTTATGATATAGCTTGTTTCTGTTTGGCTTGTAGGACGTCCAACTGTGTTGTGAGGATGCCCAGGATATCAGTTTTGAAATCTTCTTAGAGATTGTTTATTTCTGTCTGAGTTTTGCTGCCACCAACAACTTTATTATTTATGGTTCTAGTATCTTGTCCAGTTGACCTGATGTGCATACTACCTCGAGAGCACCTGATACACAGATGAATAATGTCATCATAATTTTCCTGATAGATATCTCATTTTCCCATTAAATTTAATGTTTCTATCCATTCATCCTTCATCCATTTTATCATAGTTACTTTTAAAAAATCTTTAGGTAATGGAGCATAAGAATACCTTTGTAAATTGTATTGAAACCGTTCAACATATTCTTCTAGAGTTTCATTATCTTTTGCAGTCATATTAAATATTCAATCTTTCAGATCTTTAGTCTTGCATTAATCTTGATATTTAGTGAGAAAATAAGTTTTTAGTTGATCCCAAGTGTTAATCATTCCTCCACCAAGCCCCATAAACCATCACAAAGTTTCTCCCTTTAATGTAGAGGGAAACAATTTTAGCTTTTAGGGATTGATAGTATAATCATATCCCCTACATAAAACGTCAAATTTGAACAAGAAACCATCAGGATCTTCCCAGGTTAAACCATAGAAATTAGGAATGCTCTGCAAAGGAATGAATTTCATGGGGGTATTAGCAACTGGGTCGACGATAGTATACTCCAACATCGATGTTTTTCCCTGAGGATGATTATGCACCATACGTTCAAAGATGTGCCAATAAACTTAAGGAATCTCTTGTTTTGGAAAGTTGATTTGGGCAGGACTGGTAGAAAAATTTGGAAGGGGTCTTACAACACTACCTTGATCTGGGATATCAAGTATCTTTTCTTCAACCGAGATCTTAGGAGATCCAGGTTATGGTGACTGTAGATTTTCTCCTACAACACCACTATTCTCTCCCTTTCCTTCTTGCATATTGCACGAATTTCCCTCTTGTGAAGGGTTAGCATGCAAATTTTCTATATCTTGAAAGCTTTGTTCAAACCCTTTAGTTTTGCTATGGATCTCGACGTGAGCTGCAGATGGTGGGCCTGCTACTTGAGGGATTACCATAGAGCTTTTTCCATATATGGTCTAAGGTCCTATTGACGCCTAAGATTCAAATTTTGTTATGATTTCGTCTAGAAAGGTCGATATTCCAAGGGTCACCGACCCCTTGGGTTTGATGGATTTAGGTGGTGGATTTCGATCTATTTCTACTTTTTTCTTCCTAGTCATTCATAAAAACATCTATTACTATCTTCTCTATATGCATCTGCTGGAAAGAGGGCCCTTCAGCAAGCATTTTACTTGCTGGTACGCAGGTTCTTACCTCTCGTTTTTAATACCCAAGTCTCTAGCAACAATAAAATTCAGAAAAAAAGAAATCAATCTTTAATACTCTCCCCGACAACGGCACCAAAATTTTGGTGCACTAAGATGACTATGAAAATCAATCTTAATAGTTACATTAATTATCAACCAAGGATTCTTTTGTTTATTTCAAGAGCTTTGGCACTGTTTATGCAGAGTGAAATCAAAATCTATTTACGAATAAATGATTCTAAATCGTTGCAATAATTAATCTCTAATTCTCGAAGTTAAATTTGGAATAATTCAAAAGAAAACCTTAAAGCATTTATAAACCGTAAATCTCAAAAGCTATTTACGAATAAATGATTCTAAATCGTTGCAATAATTAATCTCTAATTCTCGAAGTTAAATTTGGAATAATTCAAAAGAAAACCTTAAAGCATTTATAAACCATAAATCTTGATCTATTCTCAATTGATTTGTAAATAAACTAAATCTAAACTCATGAATTGAAAGAATCACACTTAAAGAATTACTACCTAACAATTATCTATTGAAAAGAGAAATTATAGTAAATGAACAACAATAAACTATTCAAGCCTTTAATTAAGAGTAACAGTAATCAATCATCAGATATCTATGATAACATCACTCAAAAGGAAAAGTAATCAAATGTAATGCTAATCTGATAAATTCATTAAATAATGATACGCAACTATAAGAGTAACAACATCTAAGATTTATCTCAACGGTAAAGGTAAACTACGAAAATGAATTATAACATCACATAACAATCGAAATAACAAGATAAAATAATTAACAATCAAAGAGACAACATAAATGATTATGGCACAAAAGAAACAGCAAGTCTCCTAGTGACCGGGACTAAAGCCTCCAAAAGCTATTGCTGAGAATACTCAAAACATAATTATGAAGAAAACACACTTTTTCTCATTAATCACAGTAGTAAAGATATAACATCACCACAGTGAAAATAATCTGTCTTTAATACAAATAATGGTGTCCAAATGAAATTTATAACTCAGAAATTAACCCATCTTCTTTTTCACCTATGAGCCTTATATAACAAAATGGCGAACTAATAGATGAGAGAAAATCCTCAGGATCATGAGATCCCAAGGATTTCGCAACTAATAATCAGATTTTCACTATAGAAATAACTTGATTCTCCCTTTCTTCCGCTAGCCCATGCGATCAAGAAATGATCTTTTCTTTCTTTGGCCACTATTGTTCCAGCGTTTGAACAACAATTGTCCAATTATTATTTATGCACATAAAGGAAAGAAAAAGTTAGTTTTTATGCTAAAGTCATACAATTTGTTGACAATTGATCTTATTCATCTTTCACAATATTTTCTTCTAGATTATTCCCCAAAACAAAGATAAATACATAAAAGTAAATGATTAATGAAGCTAATATGAGGATTAAAACATACCTTTTTCATGGATCAACACTTTTGTTTCATCCCAGGGGTGATATCTCGTCCCACGTATGGAAGTACATAGGACTATGCTCCATGTATGATAAGTATAAAGGGACACTCTCATTGAACGATTACACATTAGACAACACTACTATGGACTGAGCTCCCACATACAGTCATGTATATTTTGGGAGACCCCACTAGGTTGCAAACCTTCCATAGGTAACCAAGTCAACCGCCTTGTAGACATGATACACCAAACTCAACATTCGGGGAGATTTCCTGCCCGTACTTCTTGGCTTTCCAAGAGGGAGACCCCACTAGGTTGCAAACCTGCCATAGGTAACCAAGTCAACCACCTTGTAGACATGATACACCAAAGTCAACATTCGGGGAGATTTCCTGCCCGTACTTCTTGGCTTTCCGAGAGGTATTCTGAAGTTCACAGATACCTATTCATCCCTTTTTCCTAGATTACCTTTTCTGATTTATTTTGTTTAATTATGAAATTTACTTTCCACTAAATAACATCTTACACATGCAGAAATCCTTAGAAGATATTAGGTTGAGACTAATGGCAATATTTACTGAGTTTACCAATCAAGGAATCCACTAAGATGGGAATCTTTGTCCTTTTCCTTCTTTTGGAAATGTTGGCCCTCCTTATATGGCAACGTTTTCCCTCCCGGGATTAACCATTGGTTTTCCAGTTTGGTTATTTTCAACCCCCATGGTTCAGAATGTCCAAGCTTCTTCTGAACAAATTTTTCCTCTACCTAAACAATGTCAACCTCATGTTGATCCTAGAGTTGATCCCTCACCCTCTTCACTTGTTTCTTCACCCCATTTTTCCTCTTCACTCGGTGAAAGTCTGGATTCTAGTAACTAAGAGGCTAAGAAGAATAAGAAGAGGACGAAGAAGAAGAAGAAAAATAAGCAAGGTGGAAACCAAGCGACAATCACCACTGATGAGAATAATGTTAAAGAACCTTCCAATCAGTCGGGCAAAGTCAAATTCCCTTGCAAGTTATGTAAGGGTGACCACCTTCTTAAGGATTACCCTAGTATTTCCAAGGTATTAGAAGTGTGGTCCACCATCTCACATTGGCCTTTTTCATCAGCCTCTAGAGATCATGCTGGTGAGAAAACCTCAACTGTTGATAATAAGGCCCATGGGAAAAAGGGGAGAGTCAAATTTCCCTGTAAGTTATGTGAAGGGAATCATCCCATTCACCTTTTTGCTTATATGGATGAAGACTCGAAAGTGTTGGATAACCTTATAGCTTCTCAGCCTTGTCTTCCTGCTGGTTTCTAGAAGCTTTCCCATGATCCTCCACTAGTTGATCAAGTGATTGATTAGAAGTCATATCTGGTCAATCCCAATATCTCTGAAAGTGAATCCCACGAGTCTGTTCCCGACCCACCATAGGTTGAGAAAATGGTCGACCTGATTCCACCTTCAGTTGATCAGGTCTTTCCTATAGAGAGTGAACCTCATACCATTCTGGTTATTTGTGTTTCTTCATATTCCCATGAATTGGAGGGAAATCCCCCCTTCCCACAATAAAGGAGGGTGATCCTCCCATTCCCATAACACAAGGGGGAAATTATCCCGTTCCGACGACATTGCCTCTAAGTAGTTTGGTCGCTTCCTTTGATTGGAGTCGACTGGAAGGATATCATCTTCCTTAATACATGCCCTTTGAGATCAAAATACATGATTATAATGTGGTTGTACCTAGCACAATAATTTATTAAGACACATCTGTTAATATTCTATCCTCAACTATTTGGGAAGCTTTAGGTTCTCCACAACTTGTGCCTATTACCCATAATCTATTGGCTTTTAACAAAGGAACTAGTCAACCTTTAGGGATCCTTCCGAGGTTGCTTATTAATTTGGGTGGAAATAATGTCTCTATAGACATGGTGGTTTTTCAAGGCCCCTTGGATTTTAACTTACTCCTTGGCCATGACTATACTTATGTCATGGGAGTTATTGTCTCTTCTCTCTTTCATGTGATGTGTTTTCCACATGAAGGAAGAATTGTGACCATTGATCAAATTTCATTCATTTGTCCTAATATGAATCCCAATAAACTATAATTCCTTAATGGTCCTTACATGGGAGTGGTATCTTCCCTGCCATAGGTTAATTATGTGGCAATATCTTATATTCCCATGTCTACTGATGATCTAGTCATTAATGTAGTACATTTTATACTTGGGGCATTGGATCCTAATCTTTCCATTAGATCCCTTGATAGGTCTTCCTTCCAGAGAATTGTTATCCCATCTAGTGATAACCTCTTGGAAGCCATGACCTCTTATGGGTGATGATTAAGGTCTTTAGAGCATAGTTCCTTTTCCTGTGTCAAGCTCCTTAAAAAATGAAGCAAGGTCTTCAGAGTAGAGTTCTTGTCTTGTGTAAAGATCGTTAAAAAATGAAACAAGGTGTCATGAGGATAGTTCTTTTACTGTGTCAACCTCGTTGTAAAATGAAGCAGGTTCCTATGAGCATAGTTATTTTATTATGTTAATCTCATTAAAAAATGAAACAAATCCCCTTCTAATTCGAGTCTTTGATTAGATCTCATAAATCCCAGTCGAGTCTTTCACTTGATCTCATAAATGAACCTTCATTCCATCCACTTATTAGTAAGCAATAGTCTACTTAGGTGAATGAGATGAAGACTAGAGGTCATGTACCTCGGATTGAGTCATTATGATAGGGGCATGAAAACTTATTCCAATCATAGCTTGTTTCTGTTTCAATCTTGTGTAAAAATGAAACCAAATCCAAGTATAGTTTGTCTCCATTTCAAGCTTGTGTAAAAATGAAACCATTCCTATACACCTCTCATGATTTCCATTTTATCGGCCTGTTCTTCCAGGTGAGCCTTGGTTTTCTCATTCCATCGTCACCATCTTCTTGGCTGATCATAGGTTCTCACTTGGTTGTTATACCCTTACCTGGGGAACCATTGCAATGAGTAGTATTGTTAGCCAACCTCTTGACCTTTGCATGTTTTGAGTAGTTCCATTAGGAACAGAACCAATTCCTGCCATTTATACCACTCATTCCTCCAGGAGGATTCCTCTTTCATCTCTTTTTAGAGTCACAAAATATGAAAATATTGCCAAGCACTTGTCATTTCGATCTTGTTAAAGTAAATGAATTATTGTCGTCTCAATAAAATTTTACCCCTTTTTTGGGCTGAGGTTGACTAATTACGAAAAATGAATACCTTGGTCAAACATGATCAAGAGGTTCTCTTAGATATTTCTTTCTACCTTTTCGGATTCAGGATTCTATTTACGAAAAGGGACCTTTTGGAGTTTTCTTTTTCACCTCTTTTTCAAACTCCATAAAAATGAAAAATATACCAAGTTGCTCCTACATCAGACTCATAAAACTTAAACGATGAAGGACTTGTCACTATGAAAAGATCAAGATACTCCTTCCTAGGGCTCATTAAACTTACTAGGATGGATTCATCTGAAGAATGAAATTATACGCTAAGAATATGGTATCCTCTTCAAGCTTGCTATCAAAAATAAAGATGTACTCGTTAGAAATAATGGAGGAAAATGGAAGTGAAGTGTATTTTGTATTCTATACCAAAGGCAACATGTCACTCTTGAACATGACACTCATATGCATTTCATGTTGGGTTGGGTATATTCTTCATTCATCACTTGCCTTCCTAGGTTTTGGAAATCCATTTGCCTCTCATTCGATCATTATTTCCCATCATTATGACCTTTGATCCAATTTTTGAGTCAAATCTTTCCCACCTCCAAATTTGTGTTGCCGATATGTTCAAAAGAAGTCCTTTCTATAACAATCAAATATCTTCTGCTTATTTGACTCTCTCTGCAACAGTCTTGAAACACTCATATCATCTTCAGAAATCCTTTTGTTTCGTGTTGATAATGTGGGAATCATTATGGCCCTCCTTAGACAAATGGATTTTATGTTGATTTCAACTCATTATCCAGGAAGATCATTTAGAAACTCCTTTCAGTATGTTGGATATTGCATGCCTCAATGGCATGTTCTTCGCATTTGATGATAGGTTCACATCATTGGAATTTGATTGAATTATTTTGAAAGTGTTTGACTTCAACCCATTCGTTCACACTTGTATATTATGTTTTCGTACCTTGAGGGACATTGCCATTATTTTTCATTTCTCTTGTGCCTGTTAATGGTTTACATCATCGACCGGTAATTAGGTGGTTTCTACCATGTTCGAAATAAACACATCTATTCACATGGTTAAATTCATATAGTGGGTAGATTGAGATCGAGATGAAGACCCTGTATTCCATTTGTTATTATCCAAGTTGTGATGAGTTATTGAATATTCATGATTGTACACATGATCCTTTCTATATGGATGGTTGCGACCATACCGTGGATCCATTTCCATGATCTATTTCAGATGGATTGTTGCGCCCATGTCATGGATTCATTTGTTATTTGATGCCTACTCAGAGATATGTTATTAGGCATGCTTATCTCAAAGATTTCACATATTTTATTGTGTTTGATTAATAGGTCTCCTAACTTTGGGTTTCCAAACTCCTTGCCATGGCGGATAAAAAATTTCAACCATCACTCATCTGCTTTCATGCTTTAGGGGGCATCTGTTACAAAATATTTTGTCGCATTACTCAGTTCTTATCCCAAGTTTCGTATTTTATGCCTATCATGTTGCAAACATCACAAAGCGAAAAAAAATTGTATAAACTTGTTCATCCTGGAAAAAATGCTTAAGATATCCCTGAAGACCTAAAAGAGAAATGCCTTGAAGCTTTTCTGCAGAGTTTGTCAAAAACCTTTTTTTGCAAGCCCAACATAGTCCCCCCTTTAATAAGCTCGGACTTGGCACCCTGTCCCTATCCTATGAACAACGCTACTAGTGCGGGAATTCAACAGTAAAGTTGCACTAGTCCTCTTCAGGCAGGTTCTCCAAAAATGGAGGAGAAGCTTCAACCTCTAGAATTCTCGAGAACATAATTCAAGTACTTTTTGGTTGGGTATATGGTCGAATATTCCCATGTTTTGACCTTTAAATTATCTCGAATATTTCCCCCTTAGAGATAAGACATTTCTCGCTCATTAGTGGATCCTTAACCTCCTCAAATTTTCTATAAGAGAGTGCCATGCTAGTGAGTCTTGGTTGGTCATTATTGGTTTCCTTACTTCTTCATGATTCTGCCCACATGCTGCCAATTTGATGAAGAAGGAGAAGAAATTGAAGAGTGTGGATTGGACCACTCCAAAGGAAGCCTTCAACATCAATGGACTGGTTGTAATATTTCCATTGATAATTTTATAATACAAAGTATACTTTGCTTCCCATAAATCTGTTAGTATTAGCTGGTTTAGTATGATACTCCCTGATCTATCATGTAGTCTTATTTGAAACACATATACTATGTATCTTTCATCTGTTGTCATGTGATCTTCTTTACAGGTGTTCAAACGTATGAAGGATAGAGAAGAACGATCCTGGAAGCGAAAGGATCACTATAGACACCGAGGAAATGACTGCGTAAGGAGAAATGTAGGCCATCTCCCTCTTTCACTTTAATTTTCAATGTTAAAATAGGAAGGCTTGTATCCTTTGTCACAGTTGTTACTAGACCCACTCATTGGGCTACAGGGATTGCTTATTTCTGAAGAAGGGACTTTCTTGCATAAAAAACTGTAAAAAATTATATTGGTGCTTTACATAGTTACATAAAAAATTCTTTGTTATTATTTGAGCCTAATACTATTGATTCAGCAAGTGTGAAGGCCATTCACCTTGAAAATGGGGGCAAGATGACGAAGAAGATTAGTCAAAGAAATCATATTTCAAACCTCATAATGGAAAGGTCAAAGGAAAAGGAAAGGGAGAGGACAAGAAGGCAGCTACAACCAAGAAGGAGGAAGGAGAAAACCCCTCTTGCACAGATTGCAAGAAGGAAGACCATGATGATGAAAACTTTTGGAGGTTGCATCTGGAGTTGAAGCCAAATATATTTGGTGGAAAGGGGAAGTAGAGGACAGTGGAAACTGTGCAATAGGACCTTGGATCTGATTCTGGTGATGAGACATTGATCACAGAAGTGGGTACACAAGGTAACCTTTCTCTTCATGCTAATGAAAGTTTTGAATTACATGTAAGTACAAGTTCTTAAAATGAGTCTATTTTTATTGAATGGAAGATAATTGAATTGTTCCACACTAGAGTCGTAATGAAACATACTAAAATGGAAACCTTGTTTAACCCAGTTTCACAAGTAAATTTGATTTCAGAATCCTTGGTTAAGAAATTGGGATTAGAAACCAATCCTCATCTGAAAACTCGCCCTCTTGGTTGGGTGTGTGATAAAGAAAAATTACATGTAACCAAACCTTTTAGGTGTAGTATAATATTGGAGAAGATTCATTGCCAACTTCTACGTCATTGCATCCCCTTTACATGCACGTCATTGCATCCCCTTTACATGCATTGATGAGTGTGAAGAAAAAATTTCAGTGGGGAGGAAAGCAATAGAAAGCCTTTGATACACTGAAAGAGAAGGTCAATAATGCATCATTTTTGGCCTTACCAAACCTCCTAAAACATTTTGAGATAGAGACAGATATCAGTGGATATGCCACGGGAGCATTATTGATGCAAGAAAAGAAAACCTATATGATCCCATTCAGAGACATTCTCCCAAGATGTTGTGAGATATCCCACACACGACAAGCAGTTTTATGCCTTGGTTCAAAGCATGAAGAAGTGGAAGCACTATTTGATCGGTAAGGAGACCATCATTCACACACATCATAAGCCCTTGCAGTACCTTCAGTCATAGACCAAGCTTCAATAAGCACATCATTTCATATGGATGGGATTCCTCCAACATTTTCACTTGGCAATAAAATACAAAAAAGGAACCAAAAACGAAGTGCAAGATATGCTTTCTCGCCCTCCTATTTATGCATCTATAGTTTTGTAAAATGCTTCTTTATCTTTTGAAAGTTATGATGAAAAATATGTTTTTGATGATGATTTTAACGATATTTATGCAAAACTGATGCATGGATCGTAGGTGGATAATTATCACTTGGATAGAAAATTATTGTACCACCTTGGAAAAATTTGTCTTCCCATGAATGAAAGGATACATGTAATCAGAGAGGCACATACCTCTCTTGTGTAAGGTCATTTTGGTGTATAAAAGACTTTGTGTCATTTAAAAAGGTTTTGTTTTTGGCCTCACATGAAAATATTGTGACTCGATATGTAAAGGGATGTGTGTTGTGTTCAGTTTGCAAGCCTGCTGATAGAAAATTGGGGCTATACACACCACTCCCTATTCCGAGTTTTCCATGGGAAAGTGTGTCAATGGATTTTGTAGGAGTTTTTCCATTTTCTAGGAGAGGTCATGACTATTTGTATGTCGTTGTGGATCGATTTAGAAAATGTGTGTCTTAATGCCTTGTAAAATACAAGTCACTACAAAGCAGACTGCTCATCTCTTCTTCCAATTTGTATGGTTCCATTTTGAGCTACCCACATTCATTGTGCCTAATCGAGACTCTCGTTTCCTTGGAGATTTTTGGACGTGTTTTTGGAGAAATATGGACACCAAGATGAAGAGTAGCATTTCATTTCATCCACATAACGATGAAAAACAAATTTTGTCAACCACACAATGATACAATTACTCTGAGGATATTGTGGCAAACATCCCAAGTTGTGGGATGAGAAAATTCCTTATGTGCATCATGCATACAACCGAGCAATGCATTCATCCAGTCAGAGCTCACCGTTCGAGACATGATTTGGATATTTTATAAAGGATCCCTTAGAAATGGTGTTTGGGAGAGATGAATATCCCAGTGGGAAAGACAACTGAGAAAAATCACGAAATTTCATTCAACAGATACAGAAAATTCCCCAAGAAGTACAGGAGCAGTTGGAGAAATGTCAAGCTCGATACAAAGCTCAACATGACAAGCACCGAGTTTATCACCAATTTTAGGTTGGGGACAAAGTGTGGCTCCACATCAACAAAGACAAAATGAAAGGGGAAGGAAATAATTTGCAACTAATATAATATATCCCATTAACCATCTTAGAGAAGATTGGAGACAATAATTTTTGTCTCTATTTCTAACATACATGCAGATGTACTCAGTGGTGAATGTTGAAAATTTGAAGCTTTATGAGCCTCCTTTGATCATGGACACCGAATAGGTTGGACAGGTTCCTACAATGGACGTTTTTTCACCTCAATACTTGGACAAGCTAAAATAGGACATCATTCTCGATAGATAGACAAGGACTTCATGACGGGGAGACATGGACTAATTTCGTATTGGCTTCAAAGGAATGCATACAAGTAAGTCTCGATGGATGGAAAAGGATAAAGTGAGGGATAAATTCCCTCACTTTCCAATTGACTGTTAAATATTTTAGTGGTACAAAATATTTTTAGTGGGGAGGAATGATCTAGGAGGATCTAGAAATAGAAGTGGCCTTGAAAATATCTCAAAAATAAGAATCAACAGATGGAAGTAAAACAAGGACCAGATCATAGTGCTCATCGCCTTGATTCCAACAGTGTGAATGTCACTCAAGTCTGAGTTCGTATGCTTAAGTTATAGCTGGTAAAAGTTATGGTCAAACTTGGCCAAGTGGGAGTCTTAATGAGGTAACAAATTGGCAGAATCTTCACACACGAAATCCGGGCACCAAAATGGGAGAATTTTTTTCCTAATTCATTTATCAAGTGACTCTTATTTTTCGGCTAGAAAATTTGAACTAATGTCTTAATAATAAAATAAAATAAAATAAAATAAAATAATATATATATATATATATATATATATAGTGGTGGGCTGCCACCCCTGCCACAATTTTATTATATATATTCAATAAAAACTCAAATCTTGGTGGTAGGCTGCCACTCCCGCCACACCCCACAAAACATTTACAATATATATCATATTATATGTGGGTGGGCCGCCAAAGGAGGACTTTCCACACGCCTCTATTGCCACTTGTTGACACCAATGGGCCTGATGGGGCTTGAACTTGCCCGACCATCATGGTCGGCCTGCCTCCCTGGTGGCCCCAACCAAACACATCAAAAAAATAATGCGGCTAACATAACCATATGCCATAGCTGGTCGGGCAAGGGTTAGAACCACCTACCTCTCCCACCAGCTTTAGCCTTGTTTCCAACAGGCCAAACAACCCCACATTAAAATTAACACCGCTAAGTATTATTTAAACGATGTCATTTTCCATTCGACCAAGACTGGTGGTGGAGAGTGGAGTGGAACCAGGAGCGGCCAGGGGTGGTGGAACCCTAATCGAGGGAACCCATAAGATGCCGAAAATATTACCTTAGAGGGCCATAGGTGCCAGTGTCAAAAATTGACAAATCTATGGTCAATTTTGCATGTTTTCACGTCAGGAATCCAATTGTGGAGTTCGTTTCTCCAGATTAGGTCTCCATTTTCAGGCCATCATCGGGACTAGAGGTATAAGGTACATATTTATAAAATTTTATTGCAACTGATTTCTTTAACACCACTTAATGAAAGAAGGCCTCCCCACTTTTGAGAAAGGCCTGGAGACGTAGCCCACATTATATGAACTCTACAATAAAATTATTGTGTATTTGATCTTATATTTTCTTATTATTTCTACTTATTTTCATGTGGTTTAAGTTTCTTGGTTAATATTATCTTTTATATGCAATTCTGAATGCATCCTTGAAGTTAAAATATCTCAATCAACAAGTAATAGATATAAACTAGAATGTGAGTCTCCTCATAGTGATCCTAAGAAATATCTTTTGATATTTAGAGAAGATGTAATTTCTAATGTGGAGGTAGCGTTGGAGGTGAGATTAACAAATTTGGAATAGACAACTAAGGAGTATAATAAAGAATCCAAAAAGGAAAAACCTAGTTCAAATGTCGAGAACCAATCATAGTTATTGTTGAAAATGGAAGAAAAGGTCGACATCAAGCCACATCAGGGTGATATTTTTTCTTTGAAGTTAAATCAATAGTTACAACAATTAGAAGTTTATTTTACTGCTTTCATATAGATGAATAATATAATATATCATTTTCTTAGCTAAAATTAGAGGGCCATGCCCTAACCTAGTGGGAAAGCCGGATAAATACATTAGGATGGAGGGAGATCCTCTAATGACTAAGTATGAGGATTTTAAAACTCTCATAAAGTATTATTTTTTCCCTATAAGGTGTACATAGGTTTAGTAGATTCAGTAGCACTACTTTAGGTAGATACACGAGTAGTGCATGAGAGTGCATAATGTTAGATATCTCCTTATAGAACAAAAATGTACTCCTAAAGTATTTATGGGGTCTACACATACATATGTGGAATAAATTGATTTTGTTCAAATAAATAATGGTGGATGAGGCTTGTGTACAAGCATAAAAACTAGATAACACATGATAGAAGAAAAAGAAATCAAGTGGGTCAAAGAAGAAGGAGCACTTTGAATCTTCCAAGGAGGGGAAAAAGAATTCGAAAGGGGGAAAATAAAAAAACACATCAACCAAAACACACCAGTGAAAATACCCTAATAACCATTGCAATAATTTTAAAATTGATGGTCATACAAGGGATAAATAATGGGAGTTTCATCCAGATATCAACTCAAAGAACCAAAAAACAAAATATGCCAAGAAGAAAAATCTCATGGCGACTGATTCCATAAGCCAAGTGGACTATAGCTTGGACATGGATGATAAGAAATTTTATAAATCAGTTTGGAAGGGGGTGAATTTTATTAACCTTCAATGGCAAGAATAATTCAAATGACTAGACTCTTCCATATAAAGATACATGTCATGAAGATGAAAATTGATACTTTATTTGACTCACAATTATGGAAGAATGTCATAGTAGTAGTTGTGGTAAAAAAAATAGGGCTAGAGACTAATGACTATCCTATCCCATATCCATTATGATGCATCAACAAGGATGTAGAGATAAAGGTAACTAAATATATTAGAATGAAGTTTTCTATAGTGTTGATTTTATTGATGAAGTATAATTAGATGTAGTTCCATTATATGCATGTGGTGTTTTGTTTGGGAGTCCATATATGTACATGCAAGATGTGATCTTGATGTGGAGAGCCAACCAATATCACATCATCAAGGATATAAAATCCTTCATCATCAATGCACACAAGGGCAAGTTGAAGATGTCTTTGGTAAGTGCAAACTAAGCCAAACATTTGATTAATTCTGGAAATAAATGTGTTTTGTTAATTTTAAGAGAAAATGAGTCTGTAGAAGATTTCATGAGAGATAATTTATCCATGCAGGGATGTTTTAAGTAAAAAAAATAACAACTGAAAGAGTTTATATAGGAACACAAGGGTGTGTTCTAGGAGAATAAGGGGCTACTACCGAAGAGGGGAGTAGAGCATGAGTTGTAGTTGTTTCCTAAGTCTCAATTACTAAATATTGATCTATACATGCAGTCCATTATATTTTCAAATTAGGTGAAGAAGAAATTGTAGAAAGTACTAGAGCATGGTGTCATTCCACCAAGTACCTCACCATGTGGGTCACCCATCATCATGGTGCCAAAGAATGATAAAACTTGGAGGATGTGTATTTATTACATGGAATTAAACAAAATTATAATCAAGAATAGGTATGCCTTTCCTAGGATCAATAATTTTCTAGATCTATTAAAACATGCCAAATACTTCATCAAGCTTGAATAAAAGTATGGATATCACTAATTTCAATTCAGAGAAGAAGATACATGCAATACTTCCATCAAACTAGGAAAGATTTGTATGAGTGACCAGTCATGTTGTTTGGCCTAATATTTTATATTTTTATGTATTCATTGGTTATTTTTTATTTGGGTGCTATATTGGTATATAGTATTATTTAGGAGGGGTGTAGAGTCACATTTGGTGTACTTTCTAGAGACATTAATGAAGAACCAGTTGCTAAAAAATATCAACAAGTGTGTTTTTTCACAATTGTACTTCGTGTATTTGGGATATGTCATTAGTGGGGGAGAGCTAAAGAAATATCTAGCCAAGATGGTGGCCATCATGAAGTGGCTGGTTCCTACTAATGTTTTTAAGTTAGGAGTTTCATTTGGGAAACATAGCACCTGAGGAATTCATCACCTCATTTTTAGCAATAGAAGAACTGTTCCACACCATAAAATCAAGTGGAAAGAGTTTCTAGTGGGGAAAGGGTCAACAAAGGGCCTTTGAGGAATTAAAGGAGAATATTATTCAAGCACGATTTCTTGCATTATCAAATTTATAACATCTCTTTGAAGTGAAGATACACATGAGTGGGTACGCTCTGGGAGTAGCATTGATGTAGGTAGGGAGGCCCATATGCTACCATTATGATGTATTTCATGGGGTAGTTCTCAATAATCCTACCTACGACAAGCGCTTTATGCCCTAGTGCAATTTGTGAAGAAGTGTAAACACTATTTGATGTGAAAGAAGATAGTAATCCACATATATAACCAACCACTATCATAGCTGCAAGCCCAATGTTAGTTTGAAATATCCCAGAGGCTAAGGAGATGCTTCTCCATATATCTTGCCTCAATATTTTCTAGACAATATGTGATGTATTTAAGAAAATTTTGAAACTCTAATGTAATTAAAAATAATTCAACTCATAGAAGAGGATGAAGAGATCATACCTATGCATCCACGTAAGTATATGTAGCTTGTAGAACCCTTTAAGAATCTATAAACCATATTTCCAATAGGAATATATCACTCCAATCCCTTCAATCTAATCTCCCGCACACAGGCACCACAAAAAAAGGTAATGGTTTCCTCCATCGAAGTAAAGATAGCATGCATAAGAAAATATCAGAATAAAAAAATCATATCTAGACATTTGAGAACATGATATAGATAAGGAATTCACTTTTTCCATTCATAAATAAAAATAGTACATCGACATGTTATACCAAATTTAGTCAATAGGCTCTCGTCGAATCCTTGGCTCTCCTCCTTCCTCAGGTTATAGGTAGGCTAGGCTCATATCGCATGGAAGAGAAGATTGTTCTGGAGAAACTTCACTAGCTTTACTAAGCTATTAATCTCTTTGACTCCTCTCTCCCCCTTAAATATATAGGAATTTCTTATATCTAGGAAGATATATCTAGACACCTAGGGCCATGAGAAGTTAAGAAACTTCTCCAATAATTGAACCTCATCCAATTCAGGACAAGATGTGTTGAAATTATTTACCTTGGAATGACTTGTTATAGAATTATTACCTCCATCAATCCTAGGATAAATAAAAGTTATGTACTCAATGTGAGGTTGTAGAGCTGTAATGGAGCGATGGGTGATAGGATGGCATGCTTGTGGGAGAGATGGGTTATTATAATGGAATATACAAGGGGAAAGAGAAACAAATTTAGGCCAAAAACATTAGAGGTTTGAAACTAGGTTCCTCTTGCTAACGTAAGGTGGAAGAAAAAGCTATAATAGATTCCCCCTAATCCATGAGATCATAAATGAAACTAATGCAAAAAATGCATTATGAAAACATGTATCAAAATGCAATGAAGGATTTGACACTAAGGAGCTGAATCATAGCTACAGTAACAACCAATTATTAATCATAAGAATATCATCCCCAATGTGGGCATGCCCATGATTGGAATAAAGAGAAGCTGAACATGGCCCCTAAACATACACTACAGATCCATGACATGAAATTCTAGTACATGGACATGAGACATACATAGTATATCCATGTAAGAGACCAAGAGAATATAGTCACCAACAAATAAAATGTGGGTCTATGTCACATTATACATTAGTAGGGATATGGACACATAGAGAAGAGGTGCCCCATAGTATCCCTCAAATTAAATAAGATGGTACATAACTCCAATGATACTTGGGAAAGGTGCCATATCAGAACAAAATTTCCCTAACCCAAGATATTTTACTCAACCATGATGGTGAAAACATTTAAAAAACATGAGGGGAGCCACCAATAGTGAAAATTGACCCAAAGGTAACTAGCATAAACCATAGAGTGTGAATACATATGTTGATGTTGAACACTCATGGATTCAATTAGTTAGGAGCTAATGAGGAAAAACCATTATCGATTGCGAGGAATCCTGAAACTGAATGTAATGGACCTAGGCTAAAAGTTCATGTAATAATAGTTAATAGGAAAAAATAAGACCATATTTAAGGGACACTTATTCCAAGTTGAATGTTGGGAAATGATATCCTGGTGGGCATCACTGGATGTGTTTATGGCTAAAGCAAAATTGGAAAAGGAAATGACTAAGGCATTAAAAAGGAAAAAAGACATTTTGACAAATTTATTTATGAAAATAAAGGAAATTAGGAGGAATGTGTATGAATTTATAGGGTAAGTTCCTTAGATTAAACACCAAAGGTAACCTCTCACAAATAGATCACAAATCAGTCCACCAATATTTGACGTGGTTAAAACCCTCGAAGAGGGAAACAATCCATGACCTAAGCCAATCCAACCACTTTAGGAAATTTATTAATATAAAGAAAGAAAATTTACATAAGCTTCTCTAACAAATGGTTATTAGACAAATGACCCTCCATGCTCTTTATATAGAGATCATGGACCAATCGGGTGCTAAGCCACGGATCAAGTGTCGGTAATACCGAGGAGAGAGTGAACCGTTAGATCACTACATATCGTGACCGTCAGATTATAAGTTACAAATGCACATAGTAAAGAAACACACTTTACCTAACTCTACGCTAGACCAAGTTATAGTTAACTATTTCCTATGTGTCGGAATATCCTAACATCCCCCTTAAGAACAACTTGGGATAGGATTGAAGGATTTACAAAGGTGGCATAAAAGGAGACTATTTCCTATGTGTCGAAATATCCTAACATCCCCCCTTAAGAAAAAATTGGGATAGGATTGAAGGATTTACAAAGGTGACACAATAGGAGATGGAAGGAGGCATTAGAGCCTATCCCCACTTAATGATAACTTTCCTAAAATCCAATCATAGATCAAAGTTTGGTAAACTTTGATTTTGTGAGAGAATTTGTAAAGATATCGACAACTTGATAATTGGTTGAACAATAATGCACTTCAAGAAGATGATCATGAATGAGATTTCTGATGAAGTGTATATGAAGCTCAATGTGTTTCATACGCTGATGCTGAACTGGATCTCTGCATAGATAAATGACACTCTGATTATCACACCTAAGTGTAGTTGGATGTTGCTGATGAAGACCAAATTCATACATCATCTGACGAAGCGACATATCTTCTTTGCTGGCTTCAACTGCACCATGATACTCTGTGTCTACCGAAGAAAGAGAGATGGCACTTTTTTTCTTACAAGACCATGTAATAGGTCCTAAACCAAGGGTGAATACATATCCTATAGTAGAATTTCGATCATCAGGGTCACCATCCCAATCAGAATCAGTGAAATCAATCAACAATGGAGATGTTCCTATATTGTAATGAATCCTAAACTAAACTTTACCTCGAATATATCAAATTATTCTTTTAGCTGATTTCCAGTGACTTTCATGAGGTTGGTGCATAAGCTGAGCAAAAAGACCATCGACAAAGGAAAGGTCAAGATGGGTATGGGTTAGATACAAAATTTTACCAATAAGTTGACGGTATAAGGTAGCATCAACTTCAGGGGTAGTACAAGTGACTGAAATCTTGAATCCAGACTGAAAGGGAGAAGGGCCTTACAACCTTCCATGTGAAAGTGGCGTAGAATATCACATGCATACTTGGACTCAGAAAAGGTAATACCTTCTTTGGATTGCAAGACTTGAAGACAAAGGAAATAATTAAAGTGTCCTAAGTCTATCATTTCAAACTTCTTTTTGAGGCTAGACTTCACATGGTTTATATGGTAGGGATCACTACGAGTAAGGATAAGATCATAAAAAAAAATAACAAGGATGATGAAGGACTTGCCCACTTTTTTGTTGTAGACAACGTTCTCAGAATGACACCTAGAAAATCCATAATCTAAGAGAAACCTATCCATTTTTTCATACCAAGCCCGGGGAGCTTGTTTGAGACTTAAGGCGAAAAGCAATGCTAGAGTCATTTTGGATAAAGCCATGGGGTTGTTCCATGTAGATTTATTCATGAAAATATCCATGTAATAAGGTGGATTTGACATCCATTTGATGGACTTCCCATTTAAAGGAGGCATCAAGGGAAAGAACAAGGCAGATAGAATTCATTTTGGCAATAGTGGAGAAGGTTTCAATATATTCAATGCCTTTAACTTGTGAAAATAATTTAGCAACAAGATTAGATTTATGTCTATCCACTTTTCCATTTGGTCCAAACGTTTTTTTGGAAACCAATTTGAATCTTACAAGTTTTGTTCCCTTTGGAAGAGGAACAAGATCCCAAGTATCGTTTTCCAATAAGGAATGATATTCTTCATTCATAGCTTCATCCCAATATGGATGTCGTGAAGCTTCTTTAAAGGTGTTTGGATTAGGATTTTCTGGAACTTGAGTCAACAAGGAAGAGGCTCTTTCGAACTGAGAATGTGTACAACGTTGATCTGCGAGGTCACCTACCAGAAAATCTGCTGCATCTCGAGTAGAGCGGACCCATATTGGAAGTTGTGGGACTGAAGGAATATCTTGAGGAGGTGGAGGAGGATTTTCATCCTCGATGTCTTCATCCGAACTAGAAGGAATGCTGTCAAAAATAGAAGAGATAAAGAGAGGTGGCACATATGCCGAATCAGGCTCGCAGGCCAAAAGTGGCTCACCTCACCTGCTGAACTAGACTCATAGGCCGATATATTTTAATCAAATTTTACATCTCTTCTAATTCTCAAATTTTTGGATTTTGGCTGAAGAATTCTATATCCTTTGATATCTTTAGAATATCCAAAAAAAATGTTTTTTTCACTCCTAGGTTCTAAGTCATTATGTTTCACATCTGAAATATGGGCCCAAGCTTCACGTCCAAAAACACGAAAGTGACTTACATCTGGTTTTATTGAGCTCCAAGATTCTTCTAGAGTTAATATATTCCTTAAAACCTTAGTAGGAGTGCAATTCAAGATGTAATTTTCACAGTTAATTGCTTCTGCCCAAAAATTAAGACTAAGTCCTTTAGATTGAAGCATACAATTAACCATTTATTTTAAGGTGTGATTCTCCCTTTCAGCTACACCATTTTTTTGTAGAGTATATGGAACAGTATGTTGCAATTGAATGCCATGCTCAGTGAAAAAGTTGATAAGTTTGTTGTTAACATATTCTCCTCCATTGTTTGATCTTAACTTAAGAATTTGATGTCCAGATTCTTTCTCAACAAAGGCCTTAAATGCCTAGAAAATGTTAAAAAAATCACTCTTGAGTTTTAAGAAGTATACCCAAGTGCATCTCGAAAAATCATGAATGAAATTTAAGAAGTATTTGCAGCCAGAGAAAGAAACAACAAGAAGTGGACCACATAGATCACTTTGCACAAGTTGTAAAGGTGCTGAAGCGTGCCAAGAGGCACGTTTCTCAAAACTATCCCGATGATGTTTTCCGAGTACACATCTAGAACAAACACCATCTTGGAAAGATACCATAGGAAGTCCTATCACCATATTTTATTTACATAGAGTTTGGAGAGAGTGATAGTTTAAGTGACCAAATCTCCCATGCCAAATTTTTCTCACTTCATCATTATGCGCACCAAAAATGGAGGGAAGACATGATGACCCAAAGTTGTCAAAATTATACAACCTTGTGGAATAGTCAGCATTTCCAATAGCTAAAATATGTCTAGGATCTTTGAGTTCCTTAATTAAAACATCATGGGGTGAGAATTCTACTGTTTTCCCTTCACCTAAATGAGTTATCCGATAAATAGATAGAAGGTTGCAGGACAAGGTAGGAACACATAATACATCATTAAACCGACCATTATCTTGATGAATGGTTCCAGATCCTACAACACTAAGAGATCTATCATCACCAACATATATATTTTTGGTGTTACAATCATTTAAAGAAGAAAACATGGCTTTATTTTTGGCCATGTGGTAAGAGGCTCTGAAATCAATGAGCCACTCATGAGAATGAGAAGAAGAAGATACATTAATGCATAACCAGATCTTTATTCTTGACAACCACAAGTAGAAAGTGCCATTCCTGAAGACGAAGTTGAAGAGTTCTCCAAATTTATGTGGTGCTTCTTCATTGCTGCTTCGAAGGATTCCATCTTCTTAAAACATTTGGACTCTACATGGCCATCACGATTACAAAATTTGCAATATCTATCTGTTTTATTCCCTTTGTTTTTATTTTCCTTATCAGTTTTTTGAGTTGTTTTTTCAGTTTGCGGCTGATATTTCTTAAGGCCCTTGTTTGTTTTAGGACCATTATTTTTAGGGTACTTCTTCTTGGTATTCTTTTGATATGGTTGATGTTGGGCTGCTAAGGCTTTCTTAGAAGAGTTTCTAGTATTAATAAGACCAAGGTGTAAGAGTTTTTTTTGTTCTCTTATCAAAGAATCACAAAAGGAATCAAAAGAGGGGGACTTGTAGGTTGTTCCTTGAGAAATGAGGGCTTCTCTAGTGGAATGGAAGGTGGAAACAAATATAGAGTATGCAGGGCCAAGCTTAGCAAGAATGGAATAGATAAGGCTACCATTTTCCCTTTTGACCTTTCAACCTTCTAAAAGAACTCTAAGAGTCTTGAATTTGGACAAAAAATCTTCAATAAAGGAGAAATTATTGGGGTCCAAAGTAAGAAACTCATTTTCAAGCTGGTGGGCCCTGATTTCATTTTGAATGCCAAAAAAAGTACTTAGCTTTTTCATAGCTGCATCAGGGGTGTCAATTTCTTGTATATGAAAACGAAGATCCTGAGTAATGGACATTCCTATCAATCGTCATGCTTGATCTTATTTATTTTCCCATTTAGCAGCTTTATCTCTATCGATAGGTTTAGTTTCTTCTCATGTGGCTATTCTATAAATCCCTTTACTTCTAAGTAAGTCTATCATGTAGGATAGCCATTAGAAATAATTGGCATTTTTAAGAATAACTAGGCATGCACTTAACATTTTTTTTTTTAAAATTTAAGCTGAAAAGGCTGAAACTAACTGCTCCAATGGAAATATCTCGAAAAATTAAGCTAGTTAAAAAAAAAACAGCTTGGAAAACAGCTTCTGGATGAAGAATTTATGCCTTTTCCAAATAAATGTGTTGAAGATGCCAAAGAGTTACGTGAAAGGTTGAAATTTGATGACAAAGTTCTACTTTAAAAAAAAATCCCCCCCTTTTCCAAACTTAATACAATAAGCTCACATTAAAAAAAACTACTTTATGTGACCCACTTTTATAAATAAGTGAGAGTCACTTTTACATGTGCTTTTTAAATAAAAGCCTCTTTTTAAAACCGACAACTTGCCAAAGGGATTTATAAGAAAAAGAAACTTAACAATTTTTTTTAATAGAAAAATAAGCTTGAGAAAGAGACTTGAACCCAAGATCTCTATTCTCATAAACTAACTTTACACCAAGTGAGCTAGTAAAAGGGTTATGTAATTGCTTGAAAGGAGGAAGGGTTTTTGTTTTTTTTTGTTTTTTTTCTCTTCAACGTGCATGATTTTTCTTGCAAAAAAAATCACAAAATCCATGCAAAAAAACAAAGTCTTACGGAAGAACGTTATATTTCCGGTTAGTCTTACTGACAACTGTCTCTTTTTCCACTATTTCTAATTTCCCGAGATCACCCAAAGATGCGGGGAAAGAGCATATGTAGCAAAAAAAATCCCATCTTCCTATTTCTGATTTTCCCAGATCGCACACAACGCAGAGAAAAGAGCATACACAGAGAAGAGGGTATAGATCCAACAATTAAAAAAAATATAAACTGAAATAAACAGAGGAAACTGCAATAAACATAAGGATTAATAAATATAACTACAAAAAAGATACTTTATACCTCGAGATCTAAAATGACATAAATTGGGCAACTGGAAACCTTTTCACATGAAACAAAAGGGGTTCCTCACTGTAACAGTGCTACAGACACAAAAGAGTAGTTCTCCCAGCCCGAAAGTGGTAAGAAATAGTGGATCTAGAAAATGACAGTCGCATGCAGTCAAATCGACATCAGATTTGGATCAACAATGGATGCGTCCCTAAAAATGGATCTGATACCATGTAGGAATTTATAGGGTAAGTTCTTTAGATCAAACACCAAAGGTCACGGCTCACAAACAGATCACAAAGAAGTACACCAATATTTGACGTGGTTAAAACCCTCGAAGAGGGAAACAGTCCACCACCTTAGCCAACGCGACCACTTCAGGAAATTTATTAATATGAAGAAAGAAAATTTACATAAGCTTCTGTCATAAATGGTTACAGAACAAATGACCCTCCATGCTCTTTAAATAGAGATCATGGATCAATCGAGTGTTAAGCCACATATCAAGTTTCGGTAATACTGAGGAGAGAGTGAACCATTGGATCACTACATATCATGGCCGTCAGATTATAAGTTACAAATGCACATAGTAAAGAAACACACTTTACCTAACTCTACGCTAGACCAAGTTATACTTAACTATTTCTTATGTGTGAGAATATCTTGAAAAAAAGGAAGGTGAAAGGTCACAATTTGTGCGTGAGGAGGAAATTGAAGGAAAATAATGGAAAATTGAAGAAATTAGAGGCATGAATGATAAAAATACCTCAGAGAATCACTTTTTAGCTTTTTTTTTTTTAAGTTCATTTTCAAAATTACACTTAGAGAGGAGAAGAGCACCAAGAGGAGAAGGAGATTGTTAGGTACCGGATTTGTATACTTTTCTCTCCCATTTTCACCCACCTTTCTATCTCTTTGTATCATTATTGTTCTTAAACACACGAGGTCAACACCTTTCTTTAATCTTACATGGGATATTTGATTAGTGAAGTAATAGTTAGGGAGGTTTTACCTTTTGTAAATGTTAACTCTGATATTTTTACAGATTTGGCAAAAGTGGGAAGATTACAGCTATGAGTCATGGATCATCTCCTAATTTTCAATGTTATCTTCACTTGTTGCTACAACGCAACAGACTCCATTTCACCTAGCAATATTTTAGGCCTTTTCATGGTTTCCTTTTGGAAACTAGGTTGCTATTGTAACGAATTGTATAATTGTAGATATGTAGTTGTTAGAGGAAATCTGTGATTTCCCAAACAATTGTATAAAGAGAGCCTGCGGGCTGTGAATCGGGGTTAAGCGGAGAATATAAAAATTTTGTAACAACATATTTCAAAATTAATTGAACACACAAAAATCTTCTATTTTACCTGTAAATTGTGAGTTTTCCGCAGCCCTGATCAGAGAGTTGGGCCCACTCTTCTGATCATGTGCTGTTTTACCTTTCTCTCCATTGATTTCATGCTTTAGTGTGGTTTTGTTACTACTGTTCCAGTATAATCTCTTAATTGTTGTGAATTATTTTTTTAATTTTGCAATTCATTTAATTGTTGTTACAGTAGTCTGTGTGTTCATTGATTTAAGCTTGTGATCCAATAGTAGATTGTGTGACTACTCTTGCATATACTGTGCACGTTAGTCTTGAAATAACTAATGCCCTCGGGTCGATAATTTATGTGGGAAAAGGGTTTGAATATTTTTCACATCTGGACACTAACATTTTGGTGTCATTGCCGAGGAGGGCTAACAAGGTGCAGGAACAAGATCTGTAATTGATCTAAGGGTCGATCTCTCGTCTTGGGAAGGGAATTTATTTCCCTACTTCAAGTCCTGAGCATAGTGTTCTGTGTTTTCTTCTTATTTATTGTTTTCTTTAAGAATTTATCTCTCGTCTTGGGGAGGGCATCTATTACCCTGCTCCAAGTCTTGAGAATAGTGTGTTGTTTTTTCCTTGCTTTTCTTTCTTTTGTTAAAGACTGATCTCTCGTCTTAGGGAGGGTATTTGTTACCCTGCTCTAAGTCACGGGCATAGTTTTCAATTTTTTTTTCCTACTTTTTGATTATTTTCTGAAAGGGCCAACTTCTCATCCTGAGGAGGGTACTAGAATACCCTACTTCAGGTCATGAACTGTGATTTTCTCTTTTATTTTGATTTGTTGTTTGAACCTACTCTCTCGTCCTGGGGAGGAAGTTATATGTCTTGCTCCAGGTCCTAAGCCTTTTTTCTATTTTTGATGAATTATTCTCACCAATTGTATGAAAAAATATTTGAATAAGAGGGGTAGAGGAAAACCCCCAAAGAAAATAAAGGATCTCGGAAGCAAGACATATATTCAGGAGATCATCGAAAAGGCTAAATCTGAAGCATCCTCTCATGCTGCTGTTAGGGTAAGGGTTCAAACGAGGTTTGAAGGGCAGTCGGTTGAATAGCCAGCTCCAACCACGACACTAGAGGAAATTATTTCAATGGTGGAAGAAGAAATAAATAATGTATTGGTGGAGGAGCAATACCTGTTGTCAGCAGAAGGGGAAGAAATAACAAACAGAGGGTCAGAAGAACTGAGCAATTCCAATTTGGAAGGAGAACATCCAAAAGGGTTTTCATCACCATGAGATCAAGGGAGTGCTATGAAGCCTCCCATAGTTGAATCAAGAAATTCCGATTTGGAAAGGGAGTTTCTGAAGGATTTTACATCACCAAAAGACCAGCGGAGTGCAGTACAACCTCATACAGTAGAATCACCTCAAGTTCCAGTCGCAGAACTAGTTGAAATCCCAGGTGAGTATTGGAGGATATTTATGGCACCTGCAAGTTATTTTATTGATTTTCCAATTGGAAAAATTATAGGTGATGCACCGATGAAGCCCATCCCTTTAACAGCTCTACCTAATTTTCATGGGCTTTCTTCAGAAGACCCTGATACATTCCTCTTCGAATTCGACATTTTCTGTCGAGGGTACGATTATATCTTCGATGATTAGAAACTAAAAATATTCCCTGATACCCTAAAAGGACAGCCCTACGATGGTTCATGGGTTTAGGAGGGAGAAATATCACCTCATGGGAAGGGATGAAAGAATCCTTTTTGGAGAAATACCAAGATTACTGAAAATCCCGTGACATTAAGGAGGAAATATTTAATTTTGTATAGAAAGAGGATGAGAACGTGGAAGACTGTGTAGAACGATTTAAATATATATTGCAGAGGTTAGGCCATAGTGACCTGGATAAGGATATTCTAAATATCATTCTTCTTCGGGCTCTTAGGGAAGATTCTCTGCAACTTCTGAACATAGTAGGAAAGGGGGATATTTCAAAAGAAGACTTCGACACAATCTGCGACTATTGCATTCAGTGTTCACGAGGGGATGCAAGGAGCGGACAAGGAATTCAGTCATTGAAGACTTTTGGTGGAGTGGTTACAAAGGCTGAAATTGGAAACCTACTGGATAATCTAAGGACTAATATCTTGAGCAAATTATCTGCCTAGATGGACACTCTGCAAGAAAAACAGAAACATATAGAGTTGGAGAAGACTATGGCTATATTATACCTATAGTGCAGAAAGAAGCATCCCTTGAAAGAATGCCCATTAAACACAGTGGAAGCCTGCACAATCTATGAACAAACACATGTGACCAGCTCGTGCCCTTCCTTGCCCAGAATGAAGGCAGTTTTTCAAGGGGAAAGTGGAGAAAATGTGGTAGACCAGATGTACTTCATGGGGCCAAAAAATCCATGGCAACCTCGACCACCAACTATGAATCTAGGTATGTTTCAGGACCCATCCCGGTATTTTAATATTTTTAATATGGGTCCCCAGTCTTCACCATTTTCATCTATGTGGTCTCAATATTAATACTTCCCTTGGCAGTAATGGGTTCCCCAGACCAGTTTGAATCCTTCATGGAATCAGAACTGGCGTGGACCCTTTCCTACTATGCAATTTTCTCAATCTATGCCTCAATAACAACTTCAGTTGCCCTCTAATGCACCTCCTGGTAACCCAGCCCTTCGACCCCAGCTTCCTATCCAGCCCAATCTGAATCTTAATAATAAAGGGGTCCAACAAACAGATACTCTTAACCTTCCATTTTATAGCATTTCTACTGCATGACTTAATGAGATAAACTTATGATCTGAGCAGGTAGTAAATGCTCCTACTTCACCTATTATCATAGAACATATTGATAGTGAAGTTACAGAACCAGAACAAAGGACATTTGGGGATAAACCGGACCAAAAAATAACAAATCAAACACCTCCCCAATCTGTCCTTAATCAGGGTCATTCAATTTCTCCTCCATATGCTGAACGATTGACCTTGAACAAACAAAACCCTTAGGCAGAGTTTGACGTCCTGGGGGAATTGCAAAATCTTTTTGTCAAAATACCTCTGTTATAAGCCATGAGGGATGTTCCTATATATGCAAAATCTCTCAAAGATTACTACTCTAAGAAACCAGGGAAGAAACCTAGGGACCCATTAACCATTCATGTGATGGGTAGACTATCTGACATCATGTTAGGAAGGATCATGCCTGTGAAATATGGAGACCCAGGAAATCCAATTCTAAGAGTACAAATCAATGGGATTGAAATCCAAAACATACTAGTAGATTTGGGAGGTGCCATCAACATTATTACCTCCGAGACAATTAATACATTAGGACTTGGAAACATTAAGCCAACCCATACTATCCTGGAACTAGCAGACATGTCTACAATTAAACCAGTAGGGAAATTGGAAGATGTGACCATTTCGGTGGATTTGTGGCATTACCCTGTGGACCTCCTTGTATTACAGACTCGATCTTCAGTTGGTGGTCATCCATTGATCCTGGGAAGGCCTTGGCTCGCAACTGTAGATGCCTACATAGGGTGCCAATCTGGTAATATGATCATATCAAATGGGACAGTTACAAATAATCTTACCCTCTACCCTCCTATGGAACCTAGCCCAGCGGAGAAATTCATTAG
This sequence comes from Pinus albicaulis, assembly GCA_034641835.2. Lineage (NCBI taxonomy): Eukaryota > Viridiplantae > Streptophyta > Pinopsida > Pinales > Pinaceae > Pinus > Pinus albicaulis. Next base: position 411,563,420 of record CM076584.1, on the reverse strand, counting down.
GGAAATTTTGAGGTCTAAAATGGGCCTCCTAAGAAAAATGTACAACCAAAATAAACTTTATAAGAACCAATCGGATTCAATATGATGACGTCAACCATGGGGGATGATTCACCATTTTTTTAAGTAAAAGGGTAAAAATATTAAAAAATAATAAAATAATAAAACTACTTTTCAACTCGTATTTTCAACTTATCTCCCAAATTTATTACTCAAATTTCGAGAGGGAGTACTCGTTGGATGAAAAATTTAATTCCTCATCCAAAGAGTACCCATGTTTCATACTTTTGATGGACCTTGCTACGCGAAAAATGAGAAATACATGAAAAAATCATGATTGCAATCATGTTTTTCATGTATTTCTATTTTTTTATGTATCAGGGTCCATCAAAAGTATGTAACATGGCTACTCCTTGGATGAGGAATTAAATTTTGCATCCAACAAGTACTCCCGCTCGAAATTTGAGTAAAAAATTTGGGAGGTAAGTTGAAAATACGAGTTGAAAAAGTATTTTTTCCCTCTCAAAATTGATGATGTCATCAAATATTATTTTATTATTTCCACTATTATTTTATAATTTCCTTAGGAGGCCCATTTTAGACCTCAAAATTCCCCTAATGTATTAACCAGTCAAAAACCTCTATCAATAGAAGAGCCTGAACTTGAAAATGAAGAAGTTAGACCAATCCTCACTATTGGACAGGCCCTTCAATTCAAAACAGAAACTGAGGATGATGCCATCAACAATTTTATTAATGATCTGAGTCTTGTTTCCAATTCAACTCGTCAAATTTTAGAATTTGCTATGATCTGTGAAACATAGGAAAACATTGAACCAAAAGATGAAATTGAAAACATTCCTGTAACCTCATCCCATGATAGTATTCCAATTGACATTGAACCAGAGAAAACACTCAATATCAACCCTAATATGTCTGAATCCCAGACAAAACATCTCTTAAAATTCCTTTAAGATCATCATGAAGCTTTTGCCTGGGATTATACCGATATGAAGGGGATCCCTGCTAATTTATGTACTCATCATATTTATATTAAGGAAGATTGCTGCCCTGTAAGATAACCCCAATGGAGAATGAATCCTGCTCTAAAGAACATTGTCAAAGAATAATTACAAAAATTATTGGATGTAGGTTTCATTTACCCCATCTCAGATAGCCAATGGGTATCCCCGCTAGTTATTGTTCCTAAAAAAGATGGTAAGTGGTGGATCTGTGTAGATTACAAGGAGCTAAACAAGGCAACTCAAAAAGACCATTTCACTTTGCCATTCATTGACCAAGTCCTGGACACCTTGGTTGGGAATAAGTTATATTCCTTCCTAGATGGATTCAGTGGATACAACTGGATCTAGATAGCCCTAGAAGCGGAGGATAAAACAACTTTCACATGCCCCTGCGGGACCTTTGCATACAGGGTCCTCCCATTTGGCCTATGTAATGCTCCTGCTACCTTCCAGAGGGAAATTCTGGGAATCTTTTCTAATTTGGTCGATGATAGTGTTGAAATCTATATGGATGATTTTTCTCCATATGGAAACTTGTTTGAAGAGGGATTGGAAAATCTAGAGAAAGTACTCAAAAGATGTAAGCATACCCATGTATCTTTGAGTACAATTAAATGCCATATGATGAGGGAAGAAGGGATAGTATTGGGACATTTTCTCTCAGCTGTTGGAATTCATGTTGATACAGCCAAAGTATAGGTAATATTACACTTCCCGGTACCAAAGACACCCACACAGGTGCGTAGCTTTATTTGTTGTGCTGGTTATTACAGGCGCTTTATAAATTTTTTTGCTAAGATAGCACATCCACTTTTTCAATTGCTAATGAAAGATGCAAAATTTCCGTGGACTGAAGACTGTGAAGTAGCTTTCATGAGAATTAAGGGACTGATTTGTAAAGCTCCAATTCTTCAAGGACCTGATTGGGCATTACCATTTCACATACATGTAGATGCCTCTCAAACAACAGTAAGAGATGTTTTAGGACAACAGGTAGACAAAACACCGTATGCAGTTTATTATGTCAAAAAGAATTTAATTCCTACTGAACTGAATTACATGATGACAGAAAAAGAATTCTTTGTTGTCATTTATGCTATCAACAAGTTCCGGCATTACATCACCTAGTATCCTTCTTTTGTACATATTGATCATGCAACAATCGAGTATTTGATGAATAAACCTATCACTCTTGGCCGTATTACAAGATGGTTGCTATTTCTTCAATAATTTGATATTAAAATAATAGAAAAACCATGAAAAGATAATGTAGTTACTGATTTCCTATCTAGAATGGACAACAATGATGAATGCACACCTACAGAAGATAGTTTTCCTGATGAGCATATTTTTATAGTTTCTACTAAACCTTCGTGGTATGTAGATATTGCTAACAATATTTCTACAGGGAAAGTGCTTCATCATTTATCATACAGGGAACAACAAAAAATTATTCATCACAGTGCTCGATATTCTTGGATGGTAGGGTACCTTTTTCATACAGGCGCTGATAATCAGATTCGGCGCTGTGTATCTGAGGAAGATATTTATGAAGTACTGAAGGCTGCCCATAATGGCCCTTGTGGGGGGAATTTTGCAGACAAAAGAATAGGCCATAAGGTGCTACAAATGGGATATTACTGCCCTTCTATCTTTCGCGATGCCATAATTATGTCATGAGGTGTGATAGTTGCCAACATATGGGGCAACTCAGTTGAGCTGATGAAATGCCTTTATGGGCATAGGTATTCCTCGAACCTTCTGAGAAATGGGCTATCGACTTCGTTGGGCCCTTCAACCCACCCTCCCAGCAAAGGTTCACATTCTGGTCTGTACTGATTACGTGATTAAGTGGGCAGAAGCCAAAGCTGTTGCAAAAGCAACAGAGCAGGTAGTCTCAGATTTTCTATTTGAGGAAATTTTTGCTCGTTAAGGTACTCCAAGAGAGATTGTTTCATATGGAGGAGCAAAATTTACATCACACGTGATAGAAAATATTATGCATAAATATGGAGTCAAACACAGGGTGACATCTCCATACCATCCCCAGGAAAATGGACAAATAGAAAGCAGAAACAAGACATTGGAAAATATATTGACAAAAATTGTGGCATACCATTGTTAGGATTGGGCTCAGAAGCTTCCTAAAGCTCTCTGGTTGTACAGAACAACATGGAAGAAAACAAATGGGTTTTCACCATTTGAGTTGGTTTATGAGAAATCCCCATTGTTTCCAATAGATTTTGAAATCAGTATGCTCATAACAGCTCTTGAAGTTGGTTTGGATCTTTCAGATGGCTAGAAACACTAACTGGCCCAGCTCAATGAACTAGATGAAATCCTCTCAATGGCTATCCAAATAACTATACTACTATTCAGAAGTAGAGAGTTAAATGGCACCACAAGTTTATCAAGAACAAGGTGTTTCAGAGGGGAGATTGGGCACTACTAGATGACTCTCTCTTTAAGGATTTTAAGGGAAAGCTTTGCACTCACTGGATGGGACCTTACGAGGTGGATGTTGTATTTGATAATGGAAAAATCACACTGGTCACAATTGACGATACACGTGATTCATTCATAGCAAATGGACATCGCCTGAGATTATACCACCGCCCAGCCTCTAAGGATGCTTTTATCAAACACCTCTCTGAGAAATCTGGTTTGAAGGTTATTAGCGTAGAGAACTCTTCCTCTGCATCCTTGCTCTAAATAATAATAATAATAATAAATAAAGAATAATGAATTATACTATTACTATTTATCTTTTTTTTCTTTTTGCAGAAGTTACTACTAAGGAGTAATGCTTTAAAAATCGAAATTTTTTCTAAGTATCAATTGCTGCTACTCATGATGTTGTTACTCGGTTGTTGCTACTCATGATGTTGTTACTCGGTTGCTGCTACTCACGATGCTATTACTCGGTTGCAGCTACTCATGATGCTGTTACTTAGTTGCTGCTACTCATGATGCTATTACTCGATTGCTGCTACTCATGATGTTTCTACTCGCACTATTGTTACTCCGGATGCTGCTACTCACACTGCTGTTACTCTGGATGCTGCTACTCGCACTACTGTTACTCTATATGTTGTTACTCTGGATGCTTCTACTCGCACTGCTATTACTCCAGATGCTGCTACTCACATTGCTGTTACTCCAGATGCTGTTACTCCGGATGCTGCTACTCACACTGCTGTTACTACAGATGTTGTTACTCTGGATGTTGCTACTCACACTATTATTACTCTAGATACTATTACTCTGGATGCTGCTACTCACACTATTGTTACTCTAGATGCTGCTACTCGTACTGTTGTTACTCCAACCGCATCATTACTGCGCCGTCATCCTACCAACTGTCACTTTGTCCAGTTAGGCCACCACGTACGCCTCCACGTGACTTTTACCGATTTAATTAAATATCCCATGTGAACACATTAATGCTACGAACATAAAATTTTAAAGTTGTGGGGAGTGTCGTCATAATTTAATGACGGCGTAATGATGATTTTGCAAGTCATTATTACAATTTTGTGTCTGGTACACCCTACGATCCTTATCAATATTCTATATAATTATTAAATATGCATTAGGATCCGTAACACGTCCTTTTCATTTCATATGAAATAGTTACCATTATATTCATTGCAATTACCATACTTTTTCATGATTTTTCTCGGTTTCCGAGAAGTACCATCTGTATTTACCATTACCACCATTCATTTTCACCATGCTATTTTTCCAAATTTGGTATCCACTATTCTGTCCATCAGTTTTCCGTTCCAAGAAGTGTTGTTATAGTCCCCACAGTATGGGCAGACTGGATGTGCGGCATGAACCTGAAAATACAGCTTCGATGAGCAGTAATATAGAGGTATGGAAAATATTTTTCAATGCAAAATGGGATACCTATTTCGATAGATTGTAGGGGTTTGATAGGGAAATCAAAATGGAGTTCACACTTAATTTGGATGAAAATGGCTTGCGGGTCAGAGGATTGGAAATTCCTGTCACAGAAGAGATAATTGTAGAAGTTAGCGGGCTGAGACAGCAAGGGCAAAAATGGTTTTCTCAGAGAGTTTCCCTCCCGAAGTTTCCCGAATTATTCTTGCAGGCATGAGAAAACGTCATTCAATTGGGCAGAGGATATGAGCGCAAGTCTGTGCCATATCCTTGAAACGAAGTCACATGTTTTGTAATGAAATACATAACCTATGAAGGCTGAGACACAACTCTGTTTAAATATCATTTTAAAATCATAACTCACCTTTGATTTCCACAGGCTCAGGTGCATTTCTTAAACATGCCCTTATTTCTATTAAAATAGTTGCAGCACATGTCACAGTCTGCTCGGCGTTCACGTCGGATGCCAACAGTGCTCTCCAACCATGGATTGGTGTGTTTAATAGTCATGCATGCAATAGATAGATTTCGAGTCTCCTCGGTGGAACTCTGTGGATCCTCAGAAGAAGAGATAGTTGTCGTTATTGCTTCTAGTGAAGAGAAGCCAGTCTCTCCGACTGGTTTAGTAGAAGAAGAAAATTTGGAGGAAATTGATCAAGAAGAACTCGAAAAATGGAAATGGAGGTTGATCAGGAGGAACCTAAAGAAGTGGAAATGGAGGTTGATGAAGAAGAACCTGAAGAAATGAGAGTAGAGGAGATAATTGGCAACACAGTCGAGGCTGCCACACAAGAAATAGCCTTGCCTAAGGAGCCCACAGATGAAGGAATTATGGATATAGTGCATGAAGTCGAGACTATCATACAATCGTTGACTTTTGTCAATGAAGAACAGGGAAGTGGAATTTTAGATAGAGGGATGCAAGTGATGTTGTTTTGCAAGAAACAACATCACCTGCCCAAGAAGATATGGATATTGAAACGAGTGGGGGTGTTACACAAGAACCACCCCTGATTCAGCTAGAATAGGGAAACATGGAAGTAATCCATGAAGAATAGAAAGATAAAAGAGAAATAACTCGCAAGGTCAATACTATCCCACAAGAACCAGTGTCGACCTCAAAGGAAGAAATGATGCACAAAGTGCAAGAGGACAAAAGGGAAATAACCCTCGGAATCGATGTTGCGCCACAAGAACCAATGTAGACCCTGAATGAAGTAATAGTGCATGAATGTTTGGCCCAAGTTGGAAACAAAGATGATGAATCTATTCCCCACTCTCCGTTCCAGTCCATGATGCATAGAGGGGCGACTGGATTCCGCTCACCCCAACGATTAATGGAGGAAATAGTTGTTCCACTAGTGCTTAAGTTTGTCAACCCAGGAAAGGATATGGCCAATATTGGCACAGTAATTGCTGAATCTCAGTTGGAGCACTTAGAGGCTCGCAAAGAAGATGGGGTTGCTATGGAAACACTAGAACACAGAGTGGTCGATGGAAATGCTGACCAGACGATAGGATTCCTTGAAGTAAATGTAGAGGAAGATGCCCCTGAAGATAGGGAGACTAGCCAGAAAGACCTAATAGAAGAACCAACTGATAATACCGGCAACATTCCTCCACCTCCTGAGCCTGTTATAGGCCCAGAAACTGAATTTCTTGTCAAATAGGAATGGATTGAATAGTGTGAGAAGAGAAGGTTACCTCTCAAGAAGAGGTACCAGTTGTAGTTCAATGAAACCATGAGATTGAAGAGGGAGGTTCGGGAGTTGAAGATACAAGTTTCTTGGTTGAAAAAGAAAGTAAAAGTATACAAATGGAGGGCAGTAAAGCCAAAAATTGAAGTCTCCTTCGAAGCTACACAGACTGGTCCTATTGAAAAATTGTTTGAAGGTCAGAAATTTTTCTTGGCCGCCGAGATCCAGAGGTGGTAGTCTGCTATGAATGGACATAAGAAAGAGACAATGTTGGTTCTAGAACATTTTGTTGGGATCGTTACAGGATAAATAGACCAGTTAGATAAGGCGCAGCTAAAGCAAGCTAAACAAAAGGCCGGAATAGAAGAATTGGAAGAACAAGTACAACTGCTGCAATCAGATAAGGAGAAGATGTTCTCCCTAGCATAGCAGGTAATGGCCTACAAACCTCCTGCACATAGCTATTCCTTATTCCTTCATGAAAAAATTCTTTTCTTTTTTCTTGAAAGTATATATAAGGATATTTGGCATGAGATTGAGGACCCCATTCAATTCCTCTGTATCATAAAAATTCATGACATTATAGGACAACACTTAATGTGCGAGCTCTACATGCATGGTTACTTTTTGAGGCATGATTAGTCTTTTAACCCCTTTCCATTCATGGGGGACATTCATTTAAGATATTTTTCCTCATACACCATCAATCAAGTTAAATGGAGAAAGGCCTATGACACTTTTGAGGAGAACCAAGTCATAAGGCCGCTAACGATGAGGAAGGAGCATGGCTAGTCAGAAAATATTTATAATGAGAATTTCACCTTCCTATAGATTGAGGGGCATAGAGAACACATGTTTACAACCCAGAAATGGTGTGTTGACCTCTTTGTTAGATAGATTACAATGTTCCATAAGGAAGTGCTGAAAAGTTGTCAGAGGAGGTGGATGTTGTCATCCTCAGCCATCAGAGGATGAGAACCATTTGGAGCACCTAACTTTTCATGGGCTTTAGAGAGGGTGCCATGTTTTTTAGCATGCATTCAGACCTGTGGGGTTAGATGGATGGGGCTAAGGTTTCAGTTTCCCCTTATTTTCTTACCAGCTGAGCAATATACTCCTTCATACAACGTTGACCCAGACTGGTGGAAGAATGTTATTCTGATGGAAGGTTATAAACCCCCTGGGACGAAAATGGCAGAAGAATATGATCTCACATAGCTTCATGGCAGTCATAGTCAGTCCAATCCTGATCTAAGGAGACATCGAGCTGCATGAGGACATGCAGATAGACCAGTTGGGGGGAGATGTTGGGTATTGGATTTGTATAGTTTTCTCTCCCATTTTGTCCCACCTTTCTATCTCTTTGTATCATTATTGTTCTTAAAAACACAAGGTAAAACCATTTATTTTATCTTACATGGGATATTTGATTAATGAATTAATATTCAAGGAGGTTTTACCTTTTGCAAACTTTAACTGATATTTTTACATATTTGGCAAAAGTGGGAAGATTATAGCCGTGAGTCATGGAGCATCTCCTAATTTCTAGTGTTAACTTCACTTGCTGCTACAACGCAACAAACTCCATTTCACCCCAACAATATTTTAGGATTTTTCATGGTTTCCTTTTGGTAACTAGGTTGTTGTTGCAACGAATTGTATAATTGTAGATATGTAGTTGTTACAGAAAATCTGTGATTTCCTGAAAAATTGTATAAAGAGAGCCTGCGGGCTGTGAATTGGGGTTAAGTAAAGAATATACAGATTTTGTAACAACATATTTTAAAATTAATTGAATGCACAACACTTTGTTGTTTTACCTGTAAATTATGAGTTTGTCGTAACCCTGATCAAAGAGTTGGGCCCACCCTTCTGATCAGGTGCTGCGTTACCTTTCTTTCCATTGATTTCATGCTTTAGTTTGGTTTTTTTACTATTGTTTTAGTATAATCTCTTAATTACTATGAATGCTGTTTTTAATTTTGCAATCCATTTAATTTCTATTATAGTAGTTTGTGTGTTCATTGATTTAAGCCTGTGATCCAATAGGAGGTTGTGTGATTTCTCTTACATATACTGTGCTCGTTAGTCTTGAAATAACTAATGCCCTCGGGTCGATAATTTATGTGGGAAAAGGGTTTGAATATTGTTCACATCTGGACACCAACAAAGATCAAGCAAGAAAAGGAAGGTCAAGAAAAGGAAATGAAATAAAATATCAAGCAAGAAAGAGTAGGGTCAAACAGATTCAACAAGAATACTTGCAAGCAACAAATGCCATGTATGATTTCCTAGCTAGTTTTGACATGCATGGTATGTGCATGATGGTATTTGGTTCTTTTGTTGTCAATGGCATGGTCTTCCTAGGTTTTGATAATGGTTTTTAGCCTTGCCTTGCCCTTTTTTCGATAGCCATGGTGTGATGGGATTTTTATCGGTTTTGAGCTTGGGAATTGTTGGATGGTTTCAGAATATGGGGTTAAGGTGGTCTCAGGAACATTCCCAAAGGCCACGAATCCCTTGACCAGTTTTGGCAGGATACGTGGTAAAGCCTGAGGGTGGTGACTTGGTAAGGGCCTAGTGATCCGGTGTGGATTGTGGTAAATCCTAGAGACAAGGAGATGAAAATTTTTTCCAGGATAGTGTTGAGATATATAGGAATTTCAATCTTGGTTTAGTTTAGTGATCTCGATTCTGGTTTAGGTGAAATCATGGTATGGTGAGGATGGATGTGGTTTAACCTATTTATTACCTTCATTTTTTTTGGATTGGTTTATCCATGAGATACCACACTCATGCTTAGAATATTGCACGAGGATGATTGGCTAAAAGAAATATTTGGTTCAGCCATGTCTATGGTTGGGTGGTACGTGGAAGTCCCAAATTCGGTTGGCTCTTGCGTATGTTTAATGAAAGCTAATTTCTCTTGCTTTTGTACTTGTTATTATGTGGATTTAATGGATTTTATATTATGGTTATTTATGTGGCTATATGCTGGTTATAAGCATGGTTATGTGACTTGTTCTAGTCATGGTTCATTTCATATTTTTACTTGTAATTGAAAGAATAATGGATGGAAGATGTAATTGATTTTAAGACACCTAAATAGAGAGGTTCATGATCCTTCTTGTTAAGTATCATATGAATTTCAAGTCCATTATGCTCAGTATTGTATTCATGGCTTGCATTATCTCTCAACTAGTACTGATGGGTTGCTCCACCAAACAACTTAGAGTAACTCTTTCAAACCAGCTTTTGACTAAGGATTAGCCTCTTCAGCCTAAGAGAGCTCTCTCAATTTATATAATTATTTGTTCAATTAGGTCTTAAATCAGATGGCTAAATCTGTGATAAGTGCTTTAGTGTATTTTATTGTAGGTGAAAAATGGAATAGGTTTCATTACCATTGGGCTCATGGAGTTAGTATGAAGGTATTCAGTGACAAATGATATTGCTTGTGGAAGCTGAGGCTTTTACTGTTTCAATGAAAAAGATAAAACTAACACACAAAAAATATTCAATAACTTAATGTCAAAAGGAAGTTAGAGCATGAGGGCATGAATTCTAAGTAATTCAACATCAAGATACTAGAAAAAGATATTAAGGAAACATAAGACATAAACTCATTGCAACAGTAAAAGAATCTCAGGTAAATCAAAAAACACCATCACTGTATATTACTAATATTCCAAAATTTACAATAATAGTCTCAAATGACATTCTCCAACCCTTTCTGATTCAATTTCTTGTCTATAAACAAACCTTTTTTGCTTGCATAATATCTTCCCAGCTGGCTAGATCATAAAACTATGACCTTGGCACCTATCATAACTATAAAATATATTCTTGGAACTGAAAAAGACACCTAGTCTCTAAATACTTATACTTCTAATAGGACTCTACTTTTACAGTTATTACATTCATTTTTTCAGTAGTGGCACCATTACATTGATAAGGATCAGATTCTCAAGTGGAATTCACCATCACTAAAACATTAATGCACCCACTAGATTTAGAAAAAAAAAGTCCTATTTTTTAGGAAAAGATAAACATAACTTTAATCTTTGTCTTCATGTTGAGCTGGATAGGTGACACTCCTGTCGAGTATTGAATCTATGCTGGGGTGGCCCACTATAATCTTGGATGTCTCCACGTGGTTGGTTTTTCATCAACATACTTTTCAAACCTACAAAATCCATTTAAAACACTTCGCTGCAAAAACACAATGCCCTTAGGGAGTTTCCTAGCGAAATTTAGTAACACGTTTACTTCAGCGATCCAACTTCATTTTTTGCCTCCTTTGCTGATCAAGACATGTTTATTAGGTCACATGGGATAAATACCATAATTTTCCCTCCTTTGATTTCCATAAAAACTATATTTTTAAATAAAAAACATCCTACAAGGATTTTGTACCGAAATCTGGCGCCTGGACTTCGCTACAAAATTGCATAATTGGAAAAAAACTCAAAATTTTGTTGTTTTTTCTGAAACATAAGGCTCATACATGATCTCATATCTCCGCATCCTTGATATATTTTTCAAAATGGGAGGAGTTTTTTGTAAATAATTTTTGGCTAAATAAAAACCTCTCTTTAGTTTTTGAAAAAAATCTCTAGGTGTTTGGAATATGTATTTTAAAAACATGTCTAAAACAGGAAAAAACACATTCTGAAAATAGAGCCGAAAGACATCTTTGACTATCCTATTTAGTAGTACCTGTGAGAAAAGTGAAAGAGGTTAATTTTATTTGATATGTTATTGAAAATAACCTCTCTCATTTTTTAATAATTATCCTCTATTTTCCCACAAACGGCTCTTGAAGTTGACTACTCAAACAGTAAAAAAATAGAGAAATCCCTTTGTATCTTCTTGTAAAAACTCATGCAACTAGCTTTGATGAAATATTCTACAACACTAGGGAATCCCATGAGTAGCTTGAAGTCCATGGGTTCATATCTCACATAGGAGCCTCATTTGTTTATTTTCTTATTCATAGCCACCTTCCTTTATAACCACACTGTCTTTCTTGAAAAAGTGACACTTGCAAAGAAACCAATTTGCACATCAAGCTGCTTATTCACACATGGTGGAATCTAACTTATGATAGCCGCTAGAGGTATACTTAGCAAAAAGGTAAAAGGTGGTAGAAGTGGCTAATAGGAATTGAGAAGATAAGTGATTAAGCTCGAATGCATGGAGTTTAAACTATGAAAAATGAAAAAGTTAAAGTGATGACCATGAATGACACACATTTAATAATTATTTAAAATAGGTAAAAATGTGATGAAAACTTGACCTTACCCTCTCATAAGATGAAAAATCATAAATCTATGAACCTTTTGCAAAAAACATGATTTTTTAGCGAATGGTAGATTTGCTACGAACTTGTCAGGTGATTTCGTAGCGAAAATCACCTATTTTGCATAGAATTCACTGCGGAATTAGGAAAAATTAGACAGGTGGCCGCTATCAAAATTTAAACCAATGCATGTGAAACTAAGGTGGATTTTGATGGATTTGAAACTAATTAAATTACCCAAGGGCTATTTTATACTTAGGATAATGAATATTTCATGAGTTTTTTCATCAATTTTATGAACCAACCTATTGAGACAAAATGAAACCTAGGTGAGTGATCCTATCAATAAAAACTGAAAATTTATGTGTGATAAAAACCTGTAGGTTACATTGTTTCCAAGTGTTTGATGGAATGTCAGTCTTGGTTGGGGATGGTTAGGGCTAGTCCTGGTTTCACTATTGGTTTATAATCATTGTTGTCATGTATTTCATGAGTTATAGAAGTTATATGGATTTATGGGTAGTGGCTTAGCCCCTGCCCTGAAAAATAACCTTAAATTCCATATTCGTTGACATAACACTCAACAAAAAAAGCCACATTCACACTGATGTAGGATTATGGGTGCGACTGGGAGTATCTAGTCACATGGAGGGCTTGGAAAGGGATCAATTGGGGCTCAAGCTTAGGGAAAAGTCAAGTAGGATTAGGGGATGGAAACTTGGAGGGGTTGGGTTACTTCTAGAGTGTCCTGTAGCACCTGAGGGAAGTTAGTAAGGTTTTTTAGTCAACTCCATTTCTTTAAGGTCACCTAGGAGGTTGAGTCTTGTCATAGTAGCCCCTCATCTCATGTTTTCACTGGGTAAGACAACGAAAGTGGGTAGATGTGAGAGGAGGTATCATTAGAGGTGGTATCAAAGTGTGGTTGTGCTCTATTTGGGGAAAAGTATGATGTTGTCAATTCTATTTTCACCATGCATGGGATCAGGGTATAGTTTTGGTATGGTCATGCATGATGGTATATGTTGATATGCTAATTATATGGATATGTTTATGATTATACATGTACATGCTAATGTGGAATGGTATCATAGATGAGACAAGCCTCCCCCGAATATAAATAAGGTATGGATTTGATTTTGGTATCTATTTGTTTTTCTAACATGATATACTTGATGGAAGAAGAGAATCAAGGATGACAAGAAAAATAATAGACTATAGTTCTCATGACTCCCCATACAGATTAGTTGGGCATGAAAGAGATGAGTATTCTCCCGGTGTAGCAGATATGTAGAGGAGCTTGAGGGAAGAGATCAAAAGTTGTAAGGCATATAATGATAGGTTTTTGGAGGCTCAAGCAAGACTTGCAAGGGCTCAGGAAAAGCAGATAGAGGTTAATGTAGTGACTCTTCAGAGCTTTCTAGAGTTATAGAAACAAGGATACATGAGGATCAGTCAAGAGTAGAAAGAAAATACTAATGGAGCCTATGGTAGCAAGTCTTAGTATGGACACAGGTTAGATAGAGGGGACACCGTTAGAGGTGGAAGATAATTTGATACACGTCACATGAGGACTTTTATGTATGGGAATCATTCTAGTTTCTCTTCCTGGAGACATCATCATAGTTGTCATCATCATCATCCTTATAGGAGGGGTTGTACTTTCCTGAGGAGTTCAATAAATTTAAGCCGCCTACATTCGATGGAGAGATGAAGAAGTCAGAAGATGTAGAGGCATGGTTGCTTGTGTTGAAAAAATTCTCTAGATTGCATAGTGTTGAAGCCACAAAAACCGGTCCAATAAAATTAGAGAAATCCACCAAGTCGGGGACTCTTTCAGTGAACGTAAATAAATATTATACAAACACTTAGAGATATGAAAACAATTTAAAATAATTGATTTAATTTAATAGTTAATTAAATCAATTGAATAAGCCTATATCACATCTGCGTTCTTCATGTATTGAATAAGTACCAAAATATGGCAATCGAACATGTTCAAAAGTGAATTAACACCTGATTGTTTTAAAAAGATACATAAAACAAAACATCATAAAAATAATTAACCATTTTTCATTTGGAACAGAAAATTAACATAAAGATAAAAGTACCATGTATACATTAACTTTGCTCATTTGAAAAACAATATTTGGTCCAGCCTTTTCTATTAAGAAAACTTTAAGAGTACAAAAGTGTGACTTCTATAAAGCCTTCCTTTCAAAATTTCAGAACCCCTTCTTAAAAGACACGAAGGGATTTATATAATAAAATAGTGAGTTTAAAAATAGTAATTACAATAAAAGATGAGGAGGTATAAAGAACTCTCCTTAAACTAAGTGAAAATAGAAACAGAAACATAATTTAATGGGGTGACTTGCTTGAATATTTCCCTGCTCTCTCATTAGCCATTCATTCCTTCACTTGAAGGATGTTGAGCATAGGCTTAACCTCGGGAGGTTGGCTTGGCCTAATTCACAGTTGTCTAGTGTAAATCACACCTGAAAGTGGAGGCATCATATATGAAGAAGTATCTGTAAGACAACACAACATGAGCGATTGGCTATGTGGCTTTACCAAATATTTCCAATACTTTTCCCAGTCTAAATTTTTCAATTTCCTGATGCTTTCCTCTTTTACCTTGGAGATTTACTGACATTTCCTTATCAAATCTTTAATAATGGGAAGTGAATCAGGAGGACATCTATCAATAATATTGGTAGCGATAAGATTTTGGCTGACTATTTCAACAATATTATTAGCCACATCTCTAGCTCTGTGGAGGGCCCCTTCATATTATTTCAATTGTATGTCCCAATCAGTAAATAAAATTTCCTTTTTGGAATCCTCAATCGTGGGATGATTAGCCTTTTGGCCATCAGTAGTATCTTGCAAGGTGACATACTGTGACACTTTATTGTGGATCTCATTGAAGCTGATTCATTGGTCTGTTATTAAATTCATCATTGAATCACTTTGCTCACATAATTCAATGATACTTGACAATTTTTGACATAAAATAATTTGTTATCGTGCTAACAGGGTGTTCAATTCTAGTGCTTCTTTCCCGAATTCACCTATTTTGGGATTGTCTTTCAATTTCTCAACAGTAAACTACAATTGATGAATTTAATTATGCTTAGCACCAATTTCAGTTTGGTGCTACAACTTCAATTGATAAATGCTCTCTTGGAGATATGATACTTGTACCTGTAGTTGCTGGTTGACATTCTGCTTCTCTGCCTGTAGTTCTTGTTCTAGTTGTAGGATTATTTCAATATTTTCTCTGATTAACTGTTGAACTTTGGTTTCCTTATCTATATTGGCATATGCATAGGATCTTGCAAACTAGGTCAAACAAGTTATATCCTGAGAAGGATCTGCTTGTGAATCTTTCCAAAATACCTTCATTAGAATATCTCCTAGAATAAGGAGTTGAGACTGTTCTTTTCTCATTATTTTTCTTTGCCTTCTCATAATGGATTTATGCTTAGGAATATGAAATATGTCTAGAGGAGGTATTTCTTCAATTTTCAATACAATTTCTGTAGTAGGGAAGGCCAGGATGAATTCCACTTGTTCTGTGCTAACTAACTTGTTAGATGACCTAGCAGTAAATGGGTTCTGGCTTTGGACTTGAGTCGTTTGCACATTTTTTTGATGACCAATGATCATCACTTGTTCGTCTCCTTGGAGTTTTTGATTAAACCCTTCCAAACAAGATTCAAGTTACTGGGAAATTGTAAATCCATGGCTTAAACTTTAGCAGATTTATCCTCTTCAGTTTTACTAAGGACTTCAGTATCCTTGGGTGTTTGTTCTTTTTCTTGTTATTTTTGTGTTATGGGTTGGGATACATCTAGTATTTTCAAAGAGATCCATTCCAGTCTTTTGTTCCTCTACTGCTTGAACTTTTACAACTACCTTGGATTGAGGCGTCATGTTGCTAACTTTTGAACTGTAGAATACGTGTTGACTCACTCAAAAAAGTCACCGAAATCATCTTCTTCATGCACAAAAGGTTTGATTTTTACTTGAGTGGTGAAATAATGGACAAATTGATTCAGGTAATATTTTCTGTTTGAAATTGTAAACAATTTCAAACATTCAATTTGGTTGACCTCTAATCCTACGTGTTTATAGTTGTCTAATGCGTAGACACCACAGTGAATTGGAAAGGATGGTCATGAAGCTTTCTTGGCTTCCTTCAGAAATTTAGTTAATCCATTTCCGACAGTTTGATAATATATTTCTCTTGTAAGAAGCTTATCGAGAACATATAATGGTAAAACATTTGGCCGATCTAGGCTCTCGAAGACTCTGACATAGGTAAATAATTATTCTCTGAAAAATTTCCAATGGAGGAGAAGTCAGCTTGAGATTCCTTAGATAACTTGAGGGCTTTCTCATTGAACACAGCTTGAAAAAAAGAGAGCATTGATCCATGTTGAGTAGGAAAATCCCCTTTGCGGACATAGGCGATCCCTCTAGCCCTAGGGTGGGTCTAGCAACAAGGGAACATGTTGAATTCCTGAATTCCTAGTTTTTAAATCAAATATGGACTGGGATAGATATCCTACCTCGGTCCAATTCTTTTTCCGTGGCAGACAACAATGATCCTTCAAAAACGATGATAGCGTACAAGCATATACATTCATCTACAACTATTCAACTATTCAAGGAGAGTTAAACACTTTGAATATAAATGGAAACAAAGTTGGAACCAGAAACCAGTCATGTATTATTGATATATGAAAAATAAGTTTACAACCTTATGCCTTGATGTTGTAGATCTACTTCGATGGGTTCAGTCATGCACGCCTCAAGCATTCGTTCATCGTTCGGCTCAATGAGGCAATGGGCTTAAACTCTCTCTCAACAATGGAGGCTTCTCTTCTTTCTTCAAAACACCAGCTATAACTAATGACTATTCAACCAATTGAATCAATGTGAGGAAGAAGAATTTATAGGAGAGGAGGAGGAGGTTTAGGATCTGTAAAGACCAATCTATGATTCTAGATTAGACTCAATTTAATGTCGACCAAGGTAGGTAGTCTTAGAGGCACGTCTAATATTTATAGACCTAAAATGATCTATTCTATTTGTCTAAATGATTGCCTACTGTGACAGGCTCTAACACTCTCTTACAAGAGCTTGAAATGTAGTTCCTTTCACACTTTAAATGCTTATGTTATCTAATTTAATCTACTGATCCAAAGACAGAGTGTTACTAGTCTGAGTTTTTAATCTTCTTACAAAGATATGTTTCAAAAAAACTCTTTCAAGATAACACTCTAAGCATACTAAAAATCAAATTCATGAAATCAGAGTTCATAGAAATATTTTGAAATTCAATGCTCGATTAAACCTTTTACAAGGACTTGTTCAATAATTTTGCAGTTTAATTTTCAAGCTACTACTATGAAGCATAAAGTAACAATCTCAAGAACTTCTAATTAAATGAATGAACTTACAAACAATGAAATGGAATAAAACGCTGTTGAGATCTGAATACTAAATTCTATGCAATATAAAACATAAAAGAAAGTGTACCAATCCTCACGTAGGGCCCTTCCACGCTCTGATGGCACACTTTGATAAATTTCAAATGATAAAAAACTTTAACTCGTAAACACTGTAATTGACGAAATTCTGCCTTTCATTAAATTCTGAGAATAGATTACATTCAAAACAGAGTTCTGGAATACGCTTTTCAGTCTTAAGTCTGATTTCTTCAATGTTTTCACTAGCATCCTATCTCTAATCAAAATCCTCCTATTTATTAAAATTTACAACCAACAGGATATTTTCGTTCCTCCCTCTTCCTAACTGATTCCAAAACAGTTCGAATCAGTTTAGAGTTCTTAATCTTAAGCAAAAGATCATGTACATTCATTATGACTTCTGATTTTTCTGTTGAATAGGCTGAGTTTGACCGTTATTGACCATATATTCAGGAGCTCCAAATTCGATGCTAAATAGATTTTCCACCATGTATGTACATCCTATATCACTTCCTTGTCTTCTGTTTCGATTTTCCTACCATGCCACATGTCACAACATAAACTGATTACAGGAAGTCATTACATCCCGTAATTTTGTTGAAAAATTCCAATTTTTAACATAAAAACCCATAAATTAAATTTAATGTAAAATAACAATTATAATGCTTCATTAATCAATTTCAATGGGCTTATGGGGAGTTTATGGAGGAAAATGATAGATAAATGATGGATTTTTAGAAGAAAAGCATAGCAATAAAATAGTACCAACATCTCCCCCAAACTCAATGATTTAGCATGTCCTCATGCTAATCCTGATGTGCTCCCTTTAAATTTTGTTTTTGCTTGTGCCTCTGCTGCTTGTAACAATACATCCACATTCTTCTGAACTCGGGCATTCTTCTGAACTTGGGACTGATGTTTCATATTCTTATATTTTTCCTTGAGAATTTTTTTCTGAGTGTACCATTTTGTTTCCCAATTGCATATTTTAGTTTGATCAATCTTAAGTTCCTTGACTTTCTTCTTCAGTTTCTCATTTTTCTGCTGTATCTTCTTGCTCTGAGCTCTCAACATTTCGTTTTCCTTCTTTATGACCTTCTCTAACATGTTTGCTTCCATGGGTACTGGTTCTTCCTTTTCTTTCTTATTTCTTTTAGTTTCCATCTCTGCTTCTTGGGTACTGGTTCTTCCTTTTCTTTCTTATTTCTTTCAGTTTCCATCTCTGCTTCTTGTTCTGACTCACTGCTTTCAATTTCCATTGGTGTAGTTTCATTCTGCTCTGGTTGATCATCTTGTGTTTGAATCCTTTTCATTCTCCTTGATCTTCTCTTATAAGGCATTTTCTTGCCTCTGCCTTCTTGTCTTTACACTACTGCTCGGTTGAGGAACATTGCTTGACTTAAGCTCAGGGGTTTCTTCATCAATATCAATCATCAATTATGTGCTTCCTTGCTTCTCCTGTTCTTCTTCTCTAACTTTGATTTGATTGTCAATTAAAAATTCTTTCCATGTTTTTCCTCTCCTCTGCAACTCAGATTCAATTAGTATTTTAATCAAACCAAAATGATATAAACTCCTATCTTCATTACCTTTGTGTTTCTAAATAGTCTTCGACATTTTAGTCAGACTTTGTAAGAGAAAATAGGGCAGACTGATAGTGCATTGGCCTTTCAAGTGCAATAGAAGTTTTATGTGATAGAGGTATACTATACTATAACATCCTTCACATGTAACAAATTTTTGAATAATGTATACCATCTCATCCCATGGGTGAATTAACCAGCTTCTAGGAACACCCTTTTTCCAGTTAACAGAAGAAACCCTTGATCTGGACATAAACTGAGTCCATGTTTTTTCCCTAAATTGCTTGGTTTTGAAATAATTTTCTCCTTCAGGACTGATTTCCAATGTGTGTGCTCTTATATCCTCTGAAATTATAAAAGAGACATTTCCTGCTAAAGCTTTCTCTCCATTGAAGGAAAATGCAAATTGCTTCATAACCTCTTCATTATTTCCATTAAATTTCTGTAGAAAAGGCAACCAATGTTTTTCCTCTAAAATCTTGACACAGTCTTCATGATACTATAAACTATCAAATTTTTCGGGCTCTGCTCTATTGGTCATTTAAAAAAAAATCTCTGTTCTAACCCCTGCTAAAAAATTCAATCAGAGTTTTCAACTTGTTACCTCTTTTCCTGCATTCCACTGAGCTGACCTGGTTAACGTCCTCAATTCTCTGAGCTGGCTTCTTCAATTACCTGAGCTGTTTCCTCAAATTCTGGGCAGAAATAAAGAAAAACTCTGGATAAGCTTGTCTACTATATTTTCTCCAACGGAACCACACCTGCTATCTCAGCCTTCCTTAAGAAACTCAGAGTCTGGAAATTAACTCTTTAACTAATTTTATGAACTCAGAGAAATAAAAATTCAACAACCGACCTTAATTTTGCTTGATGTCATATGGTAACGCAAAGAGTCTTACTATCTTAAGTCATGAGTTTGTTTGCAGAGTCGGACAGCGCATTCAAATTATGAATACAAAGGAGCAGTACTAATTTATAGAAGCATAATCATGATACAAATCGTGTGATGATAACGGATACATTCCTTAAGCAAATTTGGGTCAGAGCATCGTTTTTGTAACTCCATCAGTCGAAATGAATGCAATCATGCATTTTAAAAATGTCTTTCTATTGAGCAGACTCTTCATTGAGTGTCTATTAAGACCACTTCTTGTTGGTACTTTTATTGACAGAGGTCAGATTTAAAAATGATGAGTTTTTGAAGAGCGGTTTATGAAAAGGTTTGCAGAGCGTAGTGGGAATAGGAAATAAAAATAGGCTAAGGTATGGATGGAAATGATCATTTAGAAATAGGAAAAAGGAATAGGAAACAAAAGTTATGGATATAATGATTTTTGAAATTGATAACAAGCAATAATAATTATCATTTTTGAACACTAAAATAATTTAAGAATTTTAAATGTTAAAAATGAAAATTTCAACAATACTTTACACTTGTTGGCTGACAGAATGCTGATTCGGCTTGCACAAGTGTGACTGATCTTTATTTTTCAAAACAGGTCCCTTTGAAATGAATATAACAGGTCCCTTTAAAATCTGAAGAACCATGTTTGTGAAGCCTCTTTTATCCTTGGTGTTGATGTAGCCTTCGAATTCTGATGATAAGCAACCTTTGAAAACATTGTCGAAGTAGCCTGATGTATCTTTAATGCAGTCTTTTAACAGGTCCCTCTGATATTGGTAATGTTGACATAGTATTTTTGAATAGGTCCCACTGCATATTGGTAATATTGACATAGTCTTCTGAACAGGTCCCACTGCATATCTCATTGCTTAAACAGGTCCCTCTAATTAGAACAAAAGCAGCTCTTTTATTGAAATACTGAATAACTGAAACAAATTCCTTGAAGATTTAAAAATGAGGAGATGAAATAGGAAAGAGAAAAACCAATGATTCTTCTCCCCCACTAAGTGTTTGACTTGTCCTCAAGTCATTATTGAATTGATGAAAAACAGTAAACAAGTAGAACAAGGAATTCTTACCAGCCAAATGATTGGTTTTCCAGTAAGAATTCAGGTTTAGAGTGTGCCAGAGTCTGGTTTTCACATCTAAACCATTATTTATTTTTTATTATTTTTTTTATTTTTATGTTTTTTTTTTTAATATATTTTTTAAGTTTAAAAGAAATTGAAATGACTAAGGTAGAGATATCACAGCTGAAGGTTGTGATATATCAACCTCTTTTTGCTGAGTTACAGTTTGAATAAAATATTCCTTGCTGATGGGCTTATGATAGAGTTTCAGCCTGTGTCCATTGACAATAAAGGTGTTGCCTTCACCATCAATTGTGGTAAGTTTGACCGATCCATTTTCATATGCTTGAACTATTTCATATGGGCCCATCCAATGTGTTGTAAATTTGGCTTTATGATCTCTGAATTTAGAGTCAAAGAGTAAAGCCCAGTCTCCTTCTTTAAACTGTTTCTTTTTAATGTGTGCATCATGCCACTGCTTCCTCTATTTCTGCATTAGGATTGTTCTCTCTTCTGCTTGCTGCCTCATCTCATCTAACTGGTTCAATTGCATAATTCTCTCCTTTTGTGCTTCATTGAGATCAATTCCTAAATCTGCAGCCATTTTATAAGTATGTATCTGAAATTCGATAGGAAGCATTACCTCTTTTCCATACACCAGCTGATATGGTGTAAATCCAGTAGTGTCTTTCCACGTAATTCTGTAAGCCCACAGTGCATCTTTGAGCTTTTCCTCCCAATTCTTTCTGTTCATTGCTACTGTTTTAGTAATAATTCCCTCCAAGGTTTTATTTGTTGATTCCACTTGGCCATTGGCCTATGGATGGTAAGGTGTGCTTTTTCTGTGTTTGATTTTATATTTTTCTGTGATATCTTGAACTAACCTTGAAGTGAACTGAGTACATTGATCTGTGACTATCTCCCTAGGTACTCCATACCTTACAAAAATTTCTTCAAAGAGGAAGTTTACCACTGTTTGCTCTGTTGCTCGGACTAATGCTTTTGCTTCAGCCCATTTTGTCATGTAATCAGTACATAGTAGGATGTACTTTTTACCCTTTGATGGTGGATTGATGGGACCTACAAAATCTAGAGCCCATTTTTCAAATGGCTCTAAATGTACTTGGGGCTGAAGTGGCATTTCATCTGAAGCTGTGGGCTACCCATTCTTTGACAACTGTCACAACTCTTCAAATACTTCTTGGAATCCTTAAAAATAGATGGCCAATAGTAGCCAAGGTTGAGAATCTTGAATGCTGTCCTCTTGGCTGCAAAATGCCCACCACACGGTTCATCATGAAAAGATTTTAAAATATCAATTATTTCATCATTTCTTACACATCTTCTAATAATCATATCATAACCGGTGTAAAATAAATCTCCATTGATCCATGAATATCTAGCACTTTGTTTGATGAGCCTCTTCTTCTCCTTTGTAGTGAAATGAGGAGGTGTTTTTCCTGTGGACAAATAATTGGCTAAGTCAGCATACCATGGATCTACTACTGAAATTGCAAATAGATTTTCATCTGGAAAAGAATCTTCAACCGGAACAATCTCACCTGAGTTCTGGAGTCTAGAGATAAAATCTACCACCTGATTCTCCTTACCTGGTCTATCTAACACTGTAATATTAAATTCCTGTACTAATAAAAACCATCTGGTAACTCTGCCATTAGTGATTGGTTTATTCATTAGATATTTAATGGCTGAGTGGTCAGTATGTACAAAAACCTCATAACCATTTATATAGTGTCGGAATTTATTTACAGCGTGTATGATTGCAAGCATTTCTTTTTCAGTGACTGTGTAGTTTAATTATGCAAGTGTTAAATTTTTTCTGATAAAATAGATAGCATAATTGAAAGACTCTTCCTTTTGGCCTAATGAAGCACCTATTGCAGTATCAAATGCATCTGAAAAGATGTGAAATGGTAGGGTCCAGTTAGGTCCTTTTAAGACTGGTGTGGTTGATAGTTTTTCTTTGAGTGTTTCAAAAGATTTCTAACAATCTTCATTCTAGTTGAAAGGTGTATCTTTTGCTAGAAGTTTAAATAGAGGTAGAGATATTTTGCTAAAATTTTCAATAAACCTTCTATAATAGCTTGCATACCCAAGAAAACTTCTTGCCTCTTTTTGAGTCTTCGGAATTGGCAAATTGAAAATGATCTGGATTTTTGATGGATCAACTTTAATGCCTTGAGAAGAAATATAGTGACCCAATACTATCCCTTCATCCAGCATCATAAAACACTTTTCATTGCTCAAGGACAGATTAGCTTCAATACATCTCTTCAAAACTTTCTCAATATTTTCTAATGAATGCTCAAATTAATTACCATACACCGAAAAATCATCCATATAAACTTCAACACACTCATGAACTAAATCAACAAAAATAGCTAAAACAGCTCTCTGAAATGTAGCTAGAGCGTTACAAAGTCCAAATGGTAAAACATTATAGGAATAAGTGCCCCAGGGACAGGTAAAAGTGGTTTTATCCTAGTCCTCTAAGGCTATCCTGATCTAGTTATAGCCACTAAAACCATCAAGAAAAGAGAATGATGATTTCCCAGCTAATGTGTCTAGCACTTGGTCAATAAATGGTAGTGGGAAATAATATTTGAGGGTTGCTTTGTTCAATTGCCTATAATCAACACAAATCCTCCACTTGCCATTTTTATTGGGCACTACTACCAATGGGGATACCCACTGACTGTCAGAGATAGGATAAATAAAATTAACTTTCAATAGTTTTTGCAATTCCTCTCTAACAATATCTTGAAGAATGGGATTCATTCTTCTCTGTGGTTGCCTCACTGGTTTTATGTTATTATCTGTGTAAATATGGTGAGTGCATGTTTCAGGGTGGATTCCGTACATATCGGTGTAGTCCCAAGAAAATTCTTTCTGATACTTTCTCAATAGTTGAATCAATTTTTCTTCCTGAGATAAGTCTAGGTGAGTGCTAAAATTCAATGTTTTTCCTGGACTAATCTCTATAGTCTTACTCTGAGTGTTTGTGATAGATTGAATGGGAAAAATGTTTTCAAATGATGTTTGCAAAGAATGGAGTGTACATATTTCTTGAAAACTTTGTGCTAAAAGTTCATCTGCAGCATGGTATTTATCATTTCTTATTTCTTCAGACATATCAGGTTGAGAAAGGAACAATTCTATCAAATCATCATTATTATCTTCATGAAAATAATAGATCTGATTGATGCTAAAAACATATTGAACTTCTTCCTTATCATTGTATTTATCATCAAGCCATAAGTTGTTTGCTACTGCTGGTGTTTGTGCTGCTGGGTAAAGAGTGAGTTGTTTCCTTTCAGTTCCTCGTGAAATGATCATATTACCTGATCGACACCCTATGAATGCATCAGCAGTTGCTAACCATGGTCTACCAATGATGATAGGGTGACCTCCTAAATTAGATTTTGGTTGAAGAACTAAAAAGTCCACTGGATACTCCCAAGAATCCAGTGAAACAATTATGTCCTCCAAAATCCCTTCAGGAATCACTTTAGACCTATCAGCTAGTTCTAGAACAATTGGTGTGTATTGCAAGTTTCTCAGTTTGAGTGTTTTCATTGTGTCAAGAGTCATCACATTTATTGCTGACCCTAGGTCAATTAAAGTATTTGGAATAGGTATGTTGTTAATGATTGTAGTGACTCTAGGAATGCCAGGATCAACATACTTTTCCATCGAAATGGTGTTTGTCATAAGTCCAGCTAGATGTCCAATAACGTGAATTGTTTGTGGATCAAGTCTTTTTCTTGTAGGCTTCTTGAGGCATAGTTCTTTAATTGCTTTAGTATATATCAGAATGTCTTTTATGGCTTGGAGTAGTGGAATTTTTATATAGACATTCTTCAGCTCATCTAAAGCATCAAACTGTGGTAAAGACATAGGAAGTTTCGCTTGGATCAATCTTTCCGGAAAAGGTGGTGGCTGCAATGGTTGGATTTGTTTATTTTTGATGTCATCATTTTGTTTCTTTTGATTTGGAGTTTTATTTTCATTGTTTTTGTTTTCTTCTTGTTTCTCAGCTATGGGAAGTTCTTTTTGAAGTACCTTACCAGACCTCAACTCAATATTTTGTAAAGGTAATGTGGGATATGATGGTCCCTAATCTATTTTGTAAGCTGGTCTTTCTGCTCTATTATTTGGATTTGGTACAGGTTGAGCAGGAATCTGAGTGGGTCTGGGAGGTTGGTTAGATGGAAGTTGTAATTGGGGTGAATTTATTGGTGGAGGAGCAGGCAATGTTTGTTGAATGTTTTGGGGTTGATGGACAACTTGCTGCTGAGGATATTGCTGATATGTTTGAGGATACTGCTGATATGGCTGATGATACTGTTGATATGGTTGAGGATATGATGAGTATGGTTGAGGATATGATGAGTATTGCTGAAATGGTTTCCATTGTTGTTGTGGGTAATTTTGGTGTTGCCATGGCATGGGTACATTCCAAGAATTCTGAACATACATTTGATCTTGTGCAGGAAATTGCAAATTCTGGTTTGGAAACATACCTGGAGGTGGAGGTCTTGGCTGCCATGGTCTCTTGGCACCCATGAAATACACATTTTCCATATCTGCATTGGCTTCCAAGTTACAATTCTGCAAAATATTGATTTTAGAACAATGAAATATATCATGATTTTCAGTACAAAAAGCACACACTTGAATGTTTTCTAAAGGAAAATCTTTCAAAGCATGTTTCTTCCGGCATTTTGGACAAAAGACAGCCATTAATTGATCTTCTTCTTCTTGTCTTTTCTTTGCTTTCAGAGTGTCAATTTGATTTCCTAAGGTGCTTAATAGGTCTGTTTTGAATTCTTCTAATAAATTTCCTATTTCGGCCCTTGTGACACTAGCTGAAGCAGATTTTGTGGCTTTGGATGATATAGCTCTTTTTCCATTTCTAGCTTTGCTCCTGGAATACTTTTCACATAAGTCAGCAATTTCATCGAAAGGTAAGGTGGAAATATCACCTTTTCCCATAAAATTAAGATCATATAAGTATTCCTCTCGAATGCCCTTCAAAAATATTGTTCGGATCAGATCAAGAGACATGGTTCTATGTTTTGATTTTTGCAAATTGTAGACAAATCATTCCAAATATTATTCTAAGCTTTCATCCTCTTGTTGATTCATCCTAAAAATATCATCTTTAGAATCTTTTGATCTACAATAAGGTTGATATTTCTTTAAGAATATTTTTCTCATGCCATCCCAATCGGTTATTGCATGTTCACCAAGTCCCATGAACCATCTTAATGCTGATGCCTTTAATGTTGCTAGGAAGAGTCTAAGCCTATGGGCATCATCTGTGTAACCATATGTTCGACATACTATGTCAAATTCAAACAAGAATGAATCTGGATCTTCTGAAGCCATGCCATAAAAATTTGGTAGCACAGATGGGGGTATGTTTTTCATTTTGATTTCCTCATCATGATTTTCTCCTGGTTCTTGAATAGGAAATTTAAAGGTTGACTCTTCCTCCTCTCTTTGATCTTGGTCTTGTTTTTGTTTCAGTTCAAGCTCTCTCTGTCTTCTTCTTTCCTCCTACTGTCTCTCATATTCTCTAAGTTGTTCATGAGTAGGACCTCTTGCTGATCCTCCTCCTTCCTCAGCCATTTTGATAGGTTCCTCTGTTGTTTTAAGTTCTTGTTCAGTGTCACTTGTTTCAAAGAGAAGTTGTTGTGTTGGTTTTTCTCCTTCTTGAAATTTTTCAAATTGAGTAGGTTCAAGGAGAGATTGTTGAGTTGTTCTGCTACTTTCTCTTGTTATAGAGGATTCAGGGAGATGTTTCTTCTTTGCCTCGTATGCCAATAAAATTTGTCTCTCTATAAGTGTAAGTCTTTGGCCTGATTTTTGTTTATCCTCTAATTCTTGTACAGTGACTTTCCCAGCTGGAGTTGTGTGTTCAATTCTTTCTAAAGGGTCTGCTCCTAATGGTGGGTTAGTTCTTGGATGGGGGGTTTTTATGAATCTTCCTTTATCATCTCTAGGTCTAGACATATGTAAACATGACTTATAAAATGATGAATTAAAATTAAATCTATGTTTTTGTTTGTTTTTGTTTTTGTTTTAATAGAAATCCTCTAGTTGCGCCTCCCCGACAATGGCACCAAAATGTAAAGACCAATCTAGGATTCTAGATTAGACTCAATTTAATGTCGACCAAGGTAGGTAGTCTTAGAGGCACGTCTAATATTTATAGACCTAAAAGGATCTGTTATATTTGTCTAAATGATTGCCTACTATGACAGGCTCTAACACTCTCTTACAAGAGCTTGAAATGTAGTTCCTTTCACACTTTAAATGATTATGTTATCTAATTTAATCTACTGATCCAAAGACAGAGTGTTGCTAGTCTGAGTTTTTAATCTTCTTACAAAGATATGTTTCACAAAAACTCTTTCAAGATAACACACTAAGCATACTAAAAATCAAATTCATGAAATCAGAGTTCATAGAAATATTTTGAAATTCAATGCTCGATTAAACCTTTTACAAGGACTTGTTCAACAATTTTGCAGTTGAATTTTCAAGCTACTACTATGAATCATAAAATAAAAATCTAAAGAACTTCTAATTAAATGAATGAACTTACAAACAATGAAATGGAATAAAACACTGTTCAGATCTGAATACTAAATTCTATGGAATATAAAACATAAAAGAAAGTGTACCAATCCTCACGTAGGGCCCTTCCACGCTCTGATGGCACACTTTGATAAACTTCAAATGATAAAAACCTTTAACTCGTAAACACTGTAATTAACGAAATTCTGCCTTTCATTAAATTCTGAGAATAGATTACATTCAAAACAGAGTTCTGGAAAACGATTTTCAGTCTTAAGTCTGATTTCTTCAATGTTTTCACTAGCATCCTATCTCTAATCAAAATCCTCCTATTTATTAAAATTTACAACCAACAGGCTATTTTCGTTCCTCCCTCATCCTAACTGATTCCAAAACAGTTCGAATCAGTTTAGAGTTCCTAATATTAAGCAAAAGATCATGTACATTCATTATGACTTCTGATTTTTTTGCTGAATAGGCTGAGTTTGACCGTCATTGACCATATATTCAGGAGCTCCAAATTCGATGCTAAATAGATTTTCCACCATGTATGTACATCCTAGATCACATCCTTGCCTTCTGTTTCGATTTTCCTGCCATGCCACATGTCACAACATAAACTGATTACAGGAAGTCATTACATCCCGTAATTTTGTTGAAAAATTCCAATTTTTAACATAAAAACCCATAAATTAAATTTAATGTAAAATAACAATTATAATGCTTCAGTAATCAATTTCAATGGGCTTATGGGGAGTTTATGGAGGAAAATGATATATAAATGATGGATTTTTAGAAGAAAAGGATAGCAATAAAATAGTACCAACAGGATCCACATAAGGTGGAGGAGGGGTCTATCCCTTTGGGGAGTTGCAAATTTGTAGGAAATAATAGGCCAAAGGGAGAAACTTGAATTGATCCAGTCGAACAAACCATCATGACTCCACTCATGAAGTTATTAAAGCATAGAAGCTTCATTTATATTTTAAAAAAAGTTCCAAAATCATCTCGACGAGGGTGCCCTTCTAAGATAGAGTGCCAATGGGCATGAGGGTCAATGTTAATTTATTAATGGGTGCAAGGACATAATTTCCTACCAGTGCCAACTCGAAATCATAGTTTCGTGAAGGTTTTCTTGAGGAATGATCGACAAATTTTATGTTCTTGACATTCCAAGGGATGCAATGAAATTTATGGAAATGTATGATAGTACATAGGGGTCACTGAAATTGTCCTCCAATGTTTGGGATTGGGATTGCAGGGACGGTGACAAAATAGTGTGTAACAAATTCCCCTAAAGCATGAAGTTCGAGAGAGAGGGAGGGTTGAAATGCTTTATGATAACATGCCAAACCAAAATGTCACCTTCGGAAAACCTGCAAGATCAAATAAAACTGATATCTTTGAGACATGAATATGTGGCATGGGCGCAACCATCCATAATAAATAACATACAATAATATCCAAGGTATGGACACAACCATCTAATGAGAAGGACCATCAAATATACTCAGGTATGGTCGCAACCATCCAATCAGAAGAGTCATGCATACAGTCATGATAAACCAAATGGACTACCATGTGGGGCGAAGATGCAACACTTGAATGGGTACACACATTCATTCACACATTAGAAGGAGTCCCTATGAATTGGTATCTTGAAACTGAGCTGCGACACGGGACAAAAAATTGGGAGGACTAGGTTGAAGGATTTATAATGAATTTTAGTTTTGAACATGATTGTGAGGACACCGACGAAGCTCTTCAAGCGATCCATGCTAATATTTTCAAGACTCTAGCTGAGCCAACCTCGACACGACCTTCTTTGGTTGTGTAGTTAGAACTTGCTTTAGAATGCTATACTCTAATAATGAAAGAGAATGAGGAAGATCCGCGCAATGGTAATATTACAGAATCATAAGGACAACGCGAGGTTGCTGGACTAGAGCCTGAGATGCTTGAAACAAAATAGCTAGTGAAGACACATAAGGTAAATATAGGGATAGAAGAGGAACCAATGTTCATGCTTATTGGAGATTACTAGGATGGAGATACAGTTAGCTGGGTTGCAGATGATCACTTTGCTGACATTATTTTCTTTTTTTCTATTTGAGTAGCCCTTGCGGAGTATACTATGCAATCGAATAAAGAGATGGTAGTTAAGGTAGTGGGTCTTTCTTTGATTATGGTACATTTATACAAGATGGGGCCAGATGAGATACTGTGCAAGTATTTCCCTGAGCACAAAAGACACAGTATTTTGGTAGAAGCACATGGCGGAGTTTCCGGAGGACACTACGCATGAAATACCACCGAGAAAAATATTTTGAGGGAAGGACTATGGTGGCCCACGATGCATAAATATTTAAGGTAATATTGTAGTTCCTATGATTTCTATCAGAGGAAAAGAAAATTTCCATGGAGAGATGAAATGGCACAGCATCCCCAAGTCACCTTGTGGGAATTTGATAAGTGGGAGATCGACTTTTTGGGACAAATTGATCCATAAGGAAAGAAAAAATGTGCATGGTACGTCATCATCGCGACAAATTATCTCACAATATTGGTTGAGGCACAACCAGTGAAGAATTGTATCGCAGACACGGCTGCAAAGTTTATTTTTGAATGCATTTTGTCAAGGTTTGGTTGCCCAAAGATTCTAATGAGAGGTAGAGAATTGAATTTTTTGAAAAACACTATTGAAGAAGTGACAGAGGAGTTTTGAATGCATCACCAGAAGAGTAAGCTGTATCAACCTTAGACAAACAAAATGGTCGAATATTTTAACAAAATTTTGGAGAATGCTTTGACTAAGGTATGCAACGTGAACAAGGATGATTGGGATTTGACAATTCCTGTAGTATTATGGGAATACAAGAGTACCTATAAGAATTTGGTGGGTCAGACTCCATTTAGATTGGTATATGGACATGAAGCGATGATGCCAATGGAGTATATTGTTCCTAGTCTCAAAATTGGAAAAGTTACAGATATGACGAACAACGATATTATGGAGCAAATATTAGAACAAATTCTCGCACTGGAAGAAGATCAGTTCATCATTGGATTTCACCAATAGGTGTAGAGGATAGGGACAAGGCTTGGCATGAAAATCATATTAAGCAGAAAAATTTCAAGAATGGAGACGTAGTTCTTTTGTATGGCAGTAATTTCTTGAAGTTGTTGGGTAAGCTGCAAATGCACTGGTTAGGACCATACATCGCCAGTAATATCTCGGATGGTGGTGCAGTTCAGCTCGTGAATCTAAATGGTGAATTTTTTCCTAGACGCATCAACGACAACATGTTAAAGTTATACAGGGATGACTCCATCCCTAGGGTTTCACATTGACTATATGGCTCGAGAAGAGACTTAGTGCTACACGTAGTTGAAAGAGAGCATGAGACTATAAACTACTTTGCCGTAGGAAGGCTTCGTTGAAGAAGAAGTGTTGCGTAGTATGCAGGAGGATGAAGAAATTGGAAGAAACCATGCCGAAGGAGGAAAGACTGTGACACAAAGGAGGGTCTGACGAAGTTCATCCAAAATATGACTGTTGGAGAAGGAACAATTGATTTGAGAGGGAATTTCCCATTGAAAGGAGCAGGAGAAATGAATTTAATGACCATATCTGGACAAATCTACCACCAAATCCACATTTATGAGGCGAATATGAAGGGGATCATGAATTTTGAATTTCAATTTTGTTATAAATCTGGCATCCTGATCCACATTCAACCACTTTGATTTCTGAGAATTAGACTTGTAATTTTATGCCTGAGAAAGAGCTGAGCGTTCCAATGCATGTGATATTGGAGTTTTGAAGTGCTTTCAAAGGCACTGATTAAGGAAGGACTGGGACACACAATGATTTCTATGCCACCACTGAGTGTAACAGGGCCGAGGTCGCCCAAGAAATAGTATGATGCAAGAGAAGTGAAGTTGAAGAAGCCAAAGAATCTCGTAGTTTGATAGTCTCCCAGAAAGAGAATAATCAAGGAATACCAGACTAAGGAGAGGAAGGATAAGCAGAAGCAACTAGTAAAGGTTGAAGAATCTGAAGAAGTCATGGCTGGGGTATTTGAAGATTTTGACGCAGAGGTTGTGGAACCTATCTCGAGGTTACGACTATATATTCCACCGAGGAAGTCGACTGTTGTGAAGCCTACTAAGGATCGAGTTGCTATAAAATGTAAGATATTTACACAATTTCTACTTAAAGAATTACTAGCTGAGGGAGATCCATTAGTGAAAGTACCACAATTGTGCATGGAGGACTGGGATTTTAATGATAGAAGTAAATACCCCTATTTCAAGCTGAGAAAGTACCTGCAATAATTTTATTTTGAAGTCGTTGGAGTGATAAGGATATAGAAACTTAGGTGGGAAGCAGGACTTCAACAAAAAGGGTTGTTGAAGATGCTCTATGTTTCGCATTTCAGGTGCAACAGCATCAATACCATCTCTGTGCGACAGATGCTAGCCCTCGTGCACGATGATTTTCATTGGCTGGGTGAAAGAGTTCCCATTGATGAGATGATAATCTGATAGGTAACTGCACTTACGTGCCAAGGATTGAACCCTGCCGATGCATTTGCTGGAAAAGACCAAGGTAAGAAGGTGGCAGACAAGATGAAGAAATATTATGGCCTCACAAAAGGATATCAGGGGCATGTTATAAACTCCATTAATGGTTAGTTGGTGTAATTTTCTACACATATTATGGCAGGAAATATTATGTGGAAATGTCATGCAAAGGAGGTATCGACACCAATAGTATCTTTGGCTACGTAGTGCAACGATGGAGTCTAGTACAACTGGGCTAGGTATTTATGCAGAGATTTTTTGGATTATTGCAAAGAATCTCAGGAGGAGGGTAAGAAATTCCACTATGCGTGGTTATTTATCTTGATTGCACTAATGACATGGAAAGAGCTAGATGAGTCACAATTCCCCACTATGGACCTGTACATTTGTGAGGCTATGAGGTACGCCTTGCTATGGAATTCAAAGGAACCTATGTGCACAATGGAGAATAATATGGGCTTTGAGATCATTTTGCAGACAATGATTAGTTAGAAGCCAAGGCTATCACTGAGTCTTTTTGAAGAATATCACCGGATTGCCGATTTTAAGGCATATTTTTACCATGTCTACATCTGCGTGAGGAAGGATCATTAGGGGAATTTTGAGGTCTAAAATGGGCCTCCTAAGAAAAATGTACAACCAAAATAAAATTTATAAAAACCACTAGGATTCAAGATGATGATGTCAACCATGGGGGATGATTCACCATTTTTTTAAGTAAAAGGGTAAAAGGATTAAAAAATAATAAAATAATAAAACTAATTTTTCAACTTATCTCCCAAAGTTTTTACTCAAATTTTGAGCGGGAGTAGTCGTTGGATGCAAGATTTAATTCCCCATCGAAGGAGTATGCATGTTGCATACTTTTGATGGACCCTTCTACATGAAAAATGAGAAATACATGAAAACACGTGATTGCAATCACATTTTTCATGTATTTATCATTTTTCGTGTAGCAGGATCCATTGAAAGTATGAAACATGGGAACTCCTTGGATGAGGAATTAAATTTTACATCCAATGAGTACTCCCACTCAAAATTTGAGTAAAAACTTAGGGAGATAAGTTGAAAATACGAGTTGAAAAAGTAATTTTTTTCTTTTTTTCCCTCTAAAATTTGATGATGTAATCAAATATTATTTTATTATTTCCACTATTATTTTATAATTTCCTTAGGAGGCCCATTTTAGACCTCAAAATTCCCCTAATGATTGCAGAGGTATGGTATGAGATTCCATACTTGGTAACTAAGGATGACATCACGCACATTGTAAGCCAATGGGCAAGAGACTGTTTAACTCCATCCACAGACGGGGTAGAGATAGAGCAGGAAGGAATGAGTGGAGTGAAGAAAGATATTGTAGCTACACAAAATAGGAAGCCATCTGGCAAGAAAAGCAAGAAATTCACCTTTGAGAGTGTAAAGGAAATTGAAAAAGAAGCTGAGCCTGAGACCGACAAGGAAGAGCAGGAGACTAGGGGAAATGATCAGGGTGGTGATGACCAGTTTGTTGATCCAGAGGACCCCGCCTCCCATTACATTCTCAAGAGGCAACAAAAGATCAGTGGAGGAGGTGTGCGGAAGAAGATGAAATTAGATAACTCAGCTAGAGGAGAGTTGATGATCCTCACTAAGGGGGACTTCGACGAGATTGGTGATATGGTACGACATATCACCAATGATATTTGGGGAAACATTGAAAACCAATACAAGGGCATATTGGAGGAGGTCCACAAGGGAAACAAGGAATTTCAGATGCAAACAAGTGCAGTTCAAGTGAGTGTGAATCAAGAGAGCGTGTTTTAACCGAGCATGGTTCAAGAAAGAGGGGCACAAGCAAGCATAAGTAAAGAATGCTCATAAGTGGTAGTTACCTTTGAGCTATGGGCTCTGCAAATTCTTGTAGGAGATTTATATATTGACACCACCAAAGATCAAGCACACACATCACATTACCAGAATACTAGGTTTAACTTTGCTTCACTCCCCATTCAAGCATTGCATGATTCCAACAAGGGAGTCATAGAGGAATTGTAGATATGCAAGCAGCGAGCCTTGCTAGTCATCCAGGATGTCAAGAAAGATAGAAATAGGATGATTGAGGAAAAGAAGTAGACCATGCTAGATCAATATGAGGCAGTTGCACACATGCAGCGCTTGAAGGAAGAAATCA
This sequence comes from Pinus albicaulis, assembly GCA_034641835.2. Classification (NCBI taxonomy): domain Eukaryota; kingdom Viridiplantae; phylum Streptophyta; class Pinopsida; order Pinales; family Pinaceae; genus Pinus; species Pinus albicaulis. The sequence goes on along the minus strand of CM076584.1, from coordinate 411,529,072 downwards.
CTAAAGTTTTCTGCGAACTACTTGACCTCCAGATTCAGGTTGAGGTAGCACTGGAAGATAATATTGACAGGCTCAATATGATGGTCAAATGATTCAAGGAAGAAATAGACAAGCTAAAGATCAAGCTTCAGATGCATATCATTGAGCTTCATATGAAATTACATCCAGCTAATCCACTAGTAGTTCGGAAGCAACACGAAGTGGATACTAAGGTTGCCGTGAGTAGTATTGAAACCACAATCAAGGACTGCAGCTAGCTATTTTATGACGTTATGGAAATTTGGGCCTCATTACAGGAGGACGCCCATTTGCAGAAAATTGAAGCATAAATCCGAGAGAAAGAAAAATAGTTCGATCAAATAAAGGTGACTGCGCGAACCTTAACACCAACACAAAAATTTTACTGTCTTTAGGAAGGAAATTTGTTGCAAGGGCTGATCGATGATCTACGATAACATATTATCATTGCATGAACGCAACCTTGGGATGAAGAATCTAGTCAGATATCATAGAGATGGTGGATAGCCAGCTGAAAGTGCTATGACAGAACCAGAGAGAAGTTGTTCATAAAAGAATAGGGCTAGCTACATAAAAGATACTGAAAGAAGTATGCGAGGCCGAGAAGTAGTGCGCCTAGATAATTTATCCATTGAAGGATGCATTAAGCAACACCAAAGCAAAGAATCATGGTTCACCAGCTCAGTGACTTGGGAGGAGTAACATCTTTGTGTTTGGGGCTTGTAGGATAGGGTACCCCTATGTCTATGTTTTGGTAAAGAATCCACATTTTGAGGAGTGGAGGGTACTTTGCGCAGATGTATAAGAGTCATAAGGGCTTTAGGGCAAGTTAAAGCCCCTCATTTTGTAAATGGATGGGAATAATTTTCATACTTTGAGCTCCGACCATGGTTTTTAGACCATGGTATTGTAAAAGGAAAAACTATATAAGGAGTCTAGGGATATCTCTTGAGAAGATAATGCATATAGATGTAATATTAGATCTGGATTGAGTCTGTATTTTTTTTTTTGTGAAAAATATAAGGCTCTTGCAGCTATGTGCGGGGAGACCTTGGGAAGTCTACATCTGAGTGGGCAGATCCCTGCAATTGTGTGCATAGGGAAGTAAGTGTTGTATTGAGAAGATATAAGCTAATAAAAGAATATTTGAAGATAGATCTATGTAATTTACTTTTATGATTGCATTATCTATTTTTCATGATTATCTGTGTTAGATCAATGTATTTATCTATAATTTCACCACAAAGACTTGAATATGGTTCATTATGATGAATAGTGCATGTTAAAGTAGAAAAGTGCAGTGTGCAAAGTACTTGAGTAGATGTGTTGAAAAACGTTTGTATATTTGTCATACTAGTTTGACAAAGCCTTGAATAAGACTTAAGAGTGGATAATCCCTAAAGCCACACTCCATAGTCCCTCTATATGCAGAAACCTGGTTCTAGCATCCCCTAATATTGCCTCGGGTAAGACTTTGGTTTATGCAACATATCGTTGCTGAAAGGGCTAGTAATAGAGGGTTTTGTCAGTTCACATAGCCATGTTTGAACCCGGTGTTGGGTCTCAGAAATGTCCTTAAAAAGAACATCCACTTTCACCATCATGTCCATTATATCACCCCAATTTCACCTCCATTTCACTACCATGTCACTACATTCATCTCACTTTCATCATCATTTGGGTTACCCTTTGTGTTTTCCAAACATTATTAATTTCTAGTGTTTTAAAGTGAATTTGTGATCAAAAGTTAGGAAATAATATGCATATGCTTGTACCTTAAAAGTGGAAAGAGTTTTGCCCATGTGGTGTAGAGCAGTCGGTCATGGGGTACACTATTAAGGGACTCCGTCTACAAGGTCACCGGTTCGAAACTCATGGGTGGGATGGGAGGAGAAAAAATGGAAAGGTTAGGATTAGTCTAAACTACAAAAAAAAAAAAGTGGAAAGAGTTTTGTGACATGTGTAGGTTCATTGGCAGCTTCTAAGGCCCTCTTATGTGGCTCCCAAAGATCAAATTCGAAATTATCTTCATGATATGAAGGAGATTTGAAGGAGGGATATGTGGCTTATGGTTAGCAAATTGGTTGAGAATATTATGGATCAAAGGAGAGGAAGAAGGATCCTCATTAATTAGGAGGTTGCTTAGGAATTTGTATAAATAGGAGATCTCTCTCCTTTATTTGTAACCTTGTTAACTTAACCTGTCATTATTTTGTACTTTCTAATTTTGAATAACTTGAATAAAGCTTTGAGGTTCTAAGCATGGAAGGAGATGTGAAGTAGGAGATATCATGGAGCATATTAGAATGTAAGATAAAGTAGGTTTTATTTTGCAATTTAGTTTTAGTTTTTGTTTCATTCAAGTATGCCATCTCATTTTAATTGTTATGTTGTTTTCATTTCATTGAAAGTTTGATAGTTTAGATTTTCCATTCATGCAAGTGTGTTTAACCAGTTGATTGTAGATTTACTTTTCATGTAAGAGTGTTTTTGAATTCATGAAGAATGCTAGCTTATATTTGATTTATGCAGTTATTTATATTTACATTTGAATTTTGAATCTTGTGCTCGGTAATTCATCTCAAGAGAGTGGCTCTGTCATTTTCCAATTGGATCAGATTTGGGCATTCAGTTATACAACAACCATAGGTTCCTGATTTATGCATGTGTGTTAGATTAGTTTTCGATTATGCAAGCATAAATTAGACTTTAAATTACACACAGTTGAAGTTATATTTCATGCTTTTATGGATCCTATCATTTCCATGACATTAGCTCCCAATTTAGATCCATAATTTTCATTTGATTACACAACAACTGTGAAGTTCAGACTAGTTTTGAATTTTTCAAGCATAGATTGGAATTTAATTATGCAAGTAGATTAAATTTTAAATTCCTGAATGTAGAATATATTTTCAAGTTAATATAGGAATGGTGTGATTAGGTTAGTTTTTAGTTTTCATAAACTGATCCCTAGCATATTTTGTGCATGTATGTCTCACAAGCCCTATGGATCCTGAATTGATAATTTATGTTAGTAATATAATAAAAATGATTTTACTGAACACCTGGCTCTAGACCTGCTTAAGCCAACAGTCGATGTTTCCTCACTTGGAATATAGGGCTAAAATGGATATAGCAGTGTGATGTGTAGCACCAACATTTTTTAGTTTGTGTGAAGTTTTATTAGCAAATATGAATGACCTAGTGACCTGATGTAGAATATGATAGAAAAATAAATCTAGATATAGTAACATCTTGGTTTCTTTCATTCTGTAGGGATTACCTATGCTGTGGCCAAGAGTATCAACACCTTTCCCCCTTCCCTCAAATACCTATATGATGCGGTGGACAAAGTTATTGGGGAGCCTTAAGCGATGACATGTGAAAATATGGTTCAAGAAGGGATTCCATAAGTGGTATAATGAGTAGAATATAGTGCTAGATAATTATTATTATGTAAGGACAAATATTGTTGGTGGAGTGAGACATCTACAACAACCTACTCAATCCTATCCTGGATATACTTCACCAGCAGTTAACCTTCCTCCACAAGGTTACTAAAATACCTAGGGTCCATATCAAAGTTCCTTTCGTTGTGTCAATCTCATTAAAAAATGAAACAAGGTCCTGCAGCAGAGTTTCATTTCTTGTGTTAAGGTCATTAGAAAATGAAAAAAGGTCCCATGAGTATATTTCTTTCTTATTTGAATCTCATTAAAAATTGAAATATATACCCCTCCAAGTCCAGTATTTCATGTGATCTCGTAAATGAACCTTCTTTCCATCAACCTATTAGTAACCAGTAGTCTACTTAGGTGAATGCAATAAATCTTGGGGGGCATGCACCTAGAATTGTGTTATTATGTTGGGGGCATGAAAAACACTATCAAGCATAGTTTTTCTCTGTTTCAATCTTGTGTAAAAATGAAACTATTGTCAACCATTGTTTTTATCTGTTTCAAGCTTGTGTAAAAGTCAAACTACTCTCAAGCATAGTTTTTCTTTTATTTCAAGATTGTAAAAATTAATTCATCCTCATCCTACTCCTCATGATAGCCATCTTAATGAACTTGTTTCTGCAAGATAAGCCATTTTCAATTAATCTATTTCATTTTTTTAGAAATAATTTTTTTCTAGTTTTTAGACTTTGACCAAATAAAATTAGTTTTTAAGGTTTGACAAATAAAATAAAAATTCTTTCAAAATCAAATAAAATACAATAAAAGTCAGCATTGACAAAAAAAATAATTTAAAAATAAAAATAGAAAATTTAAACCAAGAAAAATCATTAAAAAAAAAATTAAATAAAAATAAAAAAACAATACAATTTTTTTTTTTAAAAATCATAAAACAATTTTTTTTTTTTTTTAAACAAAACATAAAAAATATAATAAAAAATGTTAAAAAAAAAAAAAAACTTAACTTGGCCCATGGAATGAAAACCAAAGGAGGCCATGCATATGCGTGAGGCTTGCCTTTGGTTTGGCCTTGCTCATATACACAAGGCTCTGAGCCATTAAACCACGGCCCAGCCATGCAAGCCACGACCCAGCCAAAAAAGAAAAGAAAAAAAATGACAATAATGGATTCAATTACTTGCAAACTGACACAATTTGAGGGAAACGACGACGTCCAACAAGAATTGAAGCTCCAATATTCTCTGTGGTTGTTGTATCAATTCGCACAAGGATATTTTCCCTTTCATTTTCTGTTTCAGATATAGCAAAAATTGATTTTATTGTCGGATCAACATTGCCAGAAGATGCACCAGTTTAGAAACACATTTTTTAAATGAATTTTATAATCAAATGATGATGAATCTGAAAAAATAAATACATGGGTGTTTCTCAGAACGGGGTGAATTAACTAACCCAGAAATGGTTTCTTCAATTTCGAAATCGTTTGAGATAAATTTGTGGTTCTTCAGAGCCTTAGTTTGCAGACTACGTGAGGAAAAAATCAGTTTTTCAATTAATACACAACTATTTCAGTTGCGGCTAGGATCATATCTGATTTTGGATGCTACATCACAACACAACACCATACCAAGCCTACTGTTCAGTTATTGAGTTGCTAGAAATGCTCACACTACTCAGACACATGAAATGAGGAAGTCGTTGTGGTAGGGAAACAATTTTTTGTGCATGAATCTCCTGCTATAAATGTGGCAAAAAACAACTTTCATATCACCTTACCAAAAACAGTCAGTTATGCCCTCTTTACCCCGTGCCTCTATCTTCTCTCTGGGTTGGTGACTGCCAGAAATCCACGATTCCTATTTTCATGCATGGAAATATTCGTTTTCATGAATGGCCCTATGCTCTACTAGGGGCTGCAGGATCAATTTTCTCTGGTTTAATTATACCAACCTTTGCCATCATAATGAGAAATATGCTTGAAGTTTTATATACACTGATAAGGAAGAAATGCAAAGAAAAACCATAGAATATGTCTTCATCTACATTGGATCTGGTCTCTATGTTATTTTTGCCTACCTTTGTCAACATTAATTTTTCAATATCATGGGCGATAATCTCACTGCAAGAGTCTAGAAGTTGATTCTTTTAGCTATACTCTACAATGAAGTAATCTCATTTCATGAGGAGGAGAATAACTCAAGAAATATAGCTTCTCAGTTGGCATATGATGCAACAAATGTCAAATCTGCAATCACGGAAATAATTTCAGTTATTTTACAGAACATGATTTCATTGTTAACTTCCTTTATTATAGATTACATTGTGGAATGGCGAATGGCTTTGCTAATTTTGGAAATGTTCCCTCTTCTTGTCTTTGCAAATTTTGTGCAAAAACTGTCTCTCAAAGGATTTGCATGAGACATAGCAAAAGCACATACAAGGGCAAGCATGGTTGCAGGTGAAGCAGTTAGCAACATACAAACTGTAGCTGCCTTCAATGCAAAGGACAAAATCCTCAATCTCTTTGACCATGAGCTGAATTTACCTCAAACCCAAAGCCTGAAACATGGCCAGTTTTCTGTCTTTCTATTTGGAATCTCACAGCTCTCATTATATCGATCTCAAGGCTTAATACTATGGTATGTTGCAAGACTAGTTCAAAATGTAACCTCAACATTCTCCAAAGTGATCAAAGTATTTGTAGTTCTTATAATCACAGAAAATTCTGTTGCTGAAATACCAAGCCTTGCACCAGATTTCATCAAAGGTGGAGAAGCATTAAGTTCTATTTTTGCAATTCTTGACCGTTGAACAAAAATTGAACCAGATGATGAATATTCAGAAACTGTTGATAAAATCAAAGGTGAAATTGAATTAAATCATATAGATTTTTCTTATCCATCAAGGCCTAAAGTCACCATTTTCAAATATTTGAACCTAAAGATTAAAGCCTGTCATAGCCAAGCCTTGGTTGGGGCAAGCGGTTCAGGAAAAAGGTAAATGATCACATTAATTAAAAGACTTTATGATCCTGTAGTAGGTAAGGTTACAATAGATGGTAAAGACATCAAGAAATTGAATTTGAAGTCTCTATGTTTGAAAATTGGGCTTGTACAACAAGAGCTTGCACTTTTTGCTATCACAATATATGAAAATATACTTTATGGTAAAGAAAATGCAACTGAGACTGAAATCATTGAGGTTGTAAAGGCAAGAAATGCACATAAATTTATAAGTAGCTTGCCTGATGCTTACCAAACCATGGTTGGTGAAAGATGTGTTCAGTTATCAGCAGGCCATAAACAAAGAATTTCCATAGAAAGGGCCATCTTGAAGAATCCCAACTTGCTTTTATTAGATGAAGCTACTAGTGCACTAGATGCAGAATCAGAGATTATTGTTCAACAATCTTTGGAGAGATTGATGTGTGGAAGGACAATAGTGGTAGTTTCTCATCGTTTGTCAACAATTCGAAATGTGGACTCCATTGATGTCATTCAAGATGGTAGAATTGTTGAAAAAGGTAGCCATCAGGAACTTTCTTCTAGAAGTGATGGACCATATGCCCTCCTTCTCTGTTTTAATCCAACACTGTGAGCCACATTTTATTTTTCTTTATTTCACACATGAAAATGTATCACTTCAACACTTCACATATTCTTCATTTCAATACGTTTCACAATTTTTTTTTGTTTTTTTTTTTTTTTTTTTTAATGTTATAGAGTATTTATGGCTCAATATGATTTAATATTTCATTTTTATTTTTAATTTTGTAATTAATTATTAGATTGTAATTATATGTTATGTTGTTGCCATAAAAAAAATAATAATAATAAAAAATTAAAAATAAAAATAAAATAAATAAATAAATAAATATAAATAAATATAAAAAAAATATATATTTTTTGCATCAATGAAATAAGTAGGGTATTTGCTCGTTTTTCTGAAGGAAGTACTAATAAATTTAAAGATAAAGAGTGTTTACATGCATAGTTGTGTATACTTAACTTTCTGTTGAAGATTTTTAGCTATATAAACTGTGCAATTCTGCAGTTGAACATCAATTCTGCAACTGAGAAACTTCACTGTTTCACCCAAATTTCAAATTAGCCTAAATTTATAATACGATGTCGGTTTTTGACAATTCAAGCATCGTTGGAAATATCTTGATGCAATATACACAATGAGAAAGCTATAATCAGAGTTTGAAACAGTAAAAAATGAAGAAATTACTGAAAAGATACAACATGTAACTTGAAGCACTAGTTTTGACACAGGTATAAATTCTTTTGGTTTTCCTTCGTGAAATTTTTTTCTTAGTGCCAATTCTTAGTTTTTTGTGTAAATTTTATAACCAAAGATATTGATCACCTCTCTTTGGATAGCCTTACATTCCATTGTAGAAGAAGTACTAGTTTTTTTTGCAGGTTCCAGGAGGAAGGACAAATGACCATAAGCGAACAATGTCTCTCTTAGATACCACATTTATTTCACAATAAGATGATTAACAACAAAGATAAAACATAAATGCATGATAACATGCTAATAAATATCAGATCCAACACTTGCAATACTTTCATATGCCATCATCTCCATTACATCCATGCTTCTTCAATCAATAAAAAATTCACCTCATTTCCATTCATATTTTCCATTCACATTCATTCTTCATTCATGTTCATTATCCATTCGCATCCATTCACTTCCATCCACCCCTAACTCATGAATAAAATAAATAAACTCACTTACATGCTGATTAACTTTTTCCTTTTCAGTTCATTTTTTTTTTCCCAAATAAATCCTGCTTCAAAGGAAACTGTATATCTATAGTCCTTTTTGAGTTTTAAAAATATTTTCAAAAATTACCTTGAGGCTTGCATGCCTTAATGGCAAGTTCTCTTGTCGAAAAACATTGGAAATACATTAATTTACCTTGTTTGATGGATCTTCTAGGTATTTGGACATCAACAAATTTATACGTACCTAGAAAGATGTACTTAGGCATCTTGACTCTCATTTTCGTCAATGGTGAGAGGTCTCGTGTTGATTAGTGGCATACATTAATGGCCACTAATTCAACAATTTCTTACTATGTTCGACATCTGAAAATTCATTCACATAGATAATAATTGTGCCAATGTGTGATAATGAAATGAAGATGATTAGATCCATCATTATTTAGCATTTGTAGAATTTGTTGCAGATATAGAAGATTCAGTAAATTTAGTAGTAGCAATAAAGACTCACTTTCACGACTTCATCCACCATTTGCACAGCCAATTGAAGAAGCATCAGATCATATTTTTGCAGCAGCTACACATGCACAACTTATCCATTTAATAGGTAAGTGAAGATATGTTCTTTTCTAACTTTATATCATGCAATTCCTTAAAATGCTAAAGTTGTAATTTTTTGGAAAAACACTCCACAATATTCCTTTTATCACTTCATAAAATTGAAAAAACCATCAGTTGGGGGGAAGGGACATCACTCCATATATTTAGAACTTATGCCACATCATTTTCATATAACCAACATAAAACTACTATTGCATTAAGATTCAAAAGATTACATGTTTTTCAAATCATCAAATCGATGAGCTTATGGCTAATTGAAAAAACAAACTCTCAATGTTTTCAAGATATTTGGACGCAAAAAAGAATAAACAAAGTATTGTTACAAAAGAACCAATACTCATCAATTTTGGTTTTCACACAAGAACCAACCATAAAAAAATCAATTTTGGTTGTCACACAAGAACCCACCATAAATATTAATGTTGCAATCCAATGTATTTCAAAAAGAACTTTGCAAAAATAATGAAGTTATTAAATGATATGATAATGAAAAATTAAAGGAGTATTGATACAAGAAAAAGCTCATTCAAGAGCAAGACAATTCAAGGATCAAATGAATCAATGTAATAGGTTGCTGGAGGACATGGAACAACTTGAGTTGGGTCTCACAAATTTCCTTAAAAATACATCCACTTTCACCATCATGTCCATTATATCAACCTCATTTAACCTCCATTTCACTACCATGTCACTACATTCATCTCACTTTCATCATCATTTGAGTTACCCTTTGTGTTTTCCAAACATTATTAATTTCTAGTGTTTTCAAGTGAATTTGTGATCAAAAGTTAGGAAATAATATGCATATGCTTATAACTTAAAAGTGGAAAGAGTTTTGTGACATGTGTAGGTTCATTGGAGGCTTCTAAGGCCCTCTTATGTGGCTCACAAAGATCAAATTCGAAATTATCTTCATGATATGAAGGAGATTTGAAGGAGGGATATGTGGCTTATGGTTAGAAAATTAGTTGAGAATATTATGGATCAAAGGAGAAGAAGAAGGATCCTCATTAATGAGGAGTTTTCTTAGGAATTTGTATAAAAAGGAGATCTTTCTCCTTTACTTTTAACCTTGTTAACTTAACTTGTCATTATTTTGTACTTTCTAATTTTGAAGAAATGAATAAATATTTGAGGTTCCAAGCATGGAAGGAGATGTGAAGTAGGAGATATCATGGAGAATATTAGAATGTAATATAAAGTAGGTTTTAGTTTACAATTTTGTTTTAGTTTTTATTTCATTCAAGTATGCCATTTCATTTTAATTGTTATTTTTTTTCTATTTCATTGAAAGTTTGATAATTTAGATTTTCCATTCATGCAATTTTAACTCATAAAAGTGTGTTCGACCAGTCGATTATAGATTTATTTTTCATGTAAGAGTGTTTTTGAATTCATTAAGAATGCTAGATTATATTTCATTAATGCAGTTATTTATATTTACAGTTGACTTTTGAATCTTATGCTCGCTAAGTCATCTCAAGATAGTGGCTCTGTCATTTTCCAATTGGATCAGATTTGGGCATTCGGTTATACAACAACCATAGGTTTCTGATTTATGCATGTGTGTTAGATTAGTTTTCAATTCTGTAAGCATAGATTAAAATTTAAATTACACAAAATTGAAGTTATATTTCATACTTTTATGGATCCTTTCATTTCCGTGACATTAGCTCCCAATTGAGATCCATAAATTCATTTGATTGCGCAACAACTGTGAATTTCAGACTAGTTTTGAATTTTTCAAGCATGGATTAGAATTTCATTATGCAAGTAGATTAAATTTTAAATTCATGAATGTATAATATATTTTCAAGTTAATATAGGAATGATGTGATTAGGTTAGTTTTTTCTTTTCATAAATTGATCCCTAGCATATATTGTGCATGTATGTCTCACAAGTCCTACGGATCCCGGATTGATAATTTATGTTAGTAATCTAATACAAATTATTTTACTCAACACCTGGCTCTAGAACCACTTAAGCCAATAGTCCATATGTCCTCACTTGGACTATAGGGCTAAAATGGATATAGCGGTGTGATGTGTAGCATCAACATTGTTTAGTTTATGTGAAGTTTTATTAGCAAATATGAATGTTCAAATCACATGTTGCAGAACATGATAGAAAAATAAATTTAGATATAGGAACATCTTGGTTTCTTTCATTTTGTATGGATTACCTATGCTGAGGCCAAGAGTATCAACACCTTTCCCCCTTCCCTCAAATCCCTATATGATGCGGAGGACAAAGTTATTGGGGATCCTTAAGGATGGCATGTGAAAAAATGGTTCAAAAAGGGATTCCATAAGTGGTATAATGAGTAGAATATAGTGCTAGATAATTATTCTTATGTAAGGAAAAATATTATTGGTGGAGTGAGACATCTACAAAAACCTACTCAATCCTGTCCTCACCAGTAGTTAACCTTCCTCCACAAGGTTACTAAGATACCTAGGGTCCATAGAAGAGTTCCTTTCCTTTTGTCAAGCTCATTAAAAAATGAAACAAGGTCCTACAACAGAGTTTCATTTCTTGTGTTAAGGTCATTAGAAAATGAAACAAGGTCCCATGAGAATATTTTTTTCTTATTTCAAGCTCATTAAAAAATGAAACAAAGCCCCCTCCAAGTCGAGTATTTCACTTGATCTCGTAAATGAACCTTCTTTCCATCAACCTATTAGTAACCAGTAGTCTACTTAGGTGAATGAAATAAAGCTTGAGGGGCATGCACCTAGAATTGTGTTATTATGTTGGGGGCATGAAAAAAACTATCAAGAATAGTTTTTATCTGTTTAAATATTGTGCAAAAATGAAATGTAAGACATAACAAAATTATATGTAGGTTTCAATGGAAGAAACTGCGCATGCGCAGAAACTAGCTAGCAAAAGTGCGCAAGTCATGCTAAACAGGTTAAAAGGCCATTTTAACCAAAATTCATGATATATTCAAGTATTTTACATGTTTTAATTTCCTAAGAGTGCATTGAAATATGTGTATGGATGGTGAGAGATCCATTTTAATTTTCAAGCGTCATGGTGGAAAAATGTTGTGTAACAGATTGCCCCCTAAAGTGCAAGTATGGAAATTCATTAAAATATTGAAGATATTTATCATGCCAAATATTGGATCAGAGACAATGGTCAGAAACCTACAATGAACATCCAAGGATTACAATTAATATATCTATATATATATATATATATATAATCATCATTAAGGTAAGCATTCCCATACTCAGAGTAAAACTAACTTGATGAACAAGTACAAAAATAGCCTAAAATCATATCAATAGTAGAGACAATATAGGCACAACCATATGTTTTGAATCTGTCTACATAATCATGAATACATAACTCCTCGCATCATGGATGGATGAAGCTAGATCCAGGGTCTTGATCTCCATCTCTCGATCCATAGTACGAATATGACCATGTGAGAAAATGTGTTGAAGTCGAACATGGCAGATACCACTTGATTATCGGTCCATGATGTGAACCATTAATAAGTGCAAGAGAAACCACTAATAATGACAATGGCTCTCAAGATACTCTCATTATAATCTATGAAGTGTGATTAGGTGATATATAGTCAAACACTCATAGAATTCCTTCGATCGAAGGTCAATGATGAGAAGTTGTTGTCGAACGTGAGAAACCTTCCATTAAGGAATGCACACATAAAGGTACTGAAAAGGGTTTCTATATCAGCTTCCTAGATAGTGATTTGAATTCTATAAGAAGCGATCCATGACAGGAGGACCTACGACATGGAACTTCATGTCAAGTTGAAGAATTGTTTTGCAAGGACTGACTCAGGGATGACCGACACGAATGAGGTCTAGTATTTGCAGCGAAACATGAATTGAGGTTGAACTTATCTTGAACACATGGTGACACGAAAATTGACTTGGAAAAATTTGACTCAACGATAATACCAAAAATTCGTTGAGGACTTTCAATGAGGTTTGATTAACTATAAGACAAATGGATTACCTAACTTGGACCCAAGTGTGATAGAGTGTCATGTTCAAGAGTGACATGGTTCCTTTAAATGAATGAAAAAATGAATACCTTTTCCCAATTCCCCCCCATCATTACTAGCATGTACCTCTCTTTTCTTTTCAATCTTGAGGAGGATAACATTTTCTTGTCTTATAAAATCAACCTTTGGATGAGTCCTCCAAAATAATTTTTACTAACCCTAGGAAGGAGTGGTTTGATCCCATCATAGTTGATGATTCCTGCACTATTTAATTTTATGAGTCCAGTGTAGGGTTAAATCGATGTTTATTTAATTTTTAAAGAGTTTGAAAAGTCACAAAAATAAAATTCATTCAGTTCTTTCAGCGTATATTTTTAACGAGCCTGAAGAAAGTAAAAAACAGTGTTTTTTAGTTTGAGGGAGTTAGGAGAAAAACATAAGTAAACTCCATTGTGTTGTTTTTCATAAATTTAGTCCCTCAAGCCTGAAAAAGTATAAAATGATGCAGGATAGAGCTGTATTGACCATCTTAAGTCAACGTATACCTTTTTTGTAAATAGTCTAATTCAGTCCGTAAAAGGGGTAAAATTGTTCTGAATAAACGACTGCTCATTTATTTTTACAAGTTAGAATAGTCAAGTACTCAAAAATATTTCCATGTTTAAAGAGTCTGAAAAGGGCTCAAAAGAGAACTCCAGGGTTTTGCTTTTTCATATTTTTCGAGATCCATAAAAAGTGATAAAAGTTTACTCATAGTCAAAAAGGTCAATTTTTATGTTGTAACCCGTATTCTACACATAACACTTGATAAATCATCATAGATGATCAAAATTATGGTAAAAAACATCAATATTTGAATTTTAAAAGGTTAAAGGAATAAAAAATAATATATTATTGACTAAAAAACTTATAAAAGTTGAAAAAGTAATTAATTTTTTACCAATTTGAGAGAATAAAGAGGGTTTTTACCACAAAACTTCAGAGGTTGATTCCAAGAAAACTAGTGGACCAATACGCGAACTGTTTTCTCTAGGTAGTAAAAATATTCAAAATATTGCTTTTCATCCATTTAAATTTCATTTTTCACCTTTAGTTTTATTTTTTGGCGATGTTATAATTTCGAAAATCTGCCCATGGATGTACGCAGATTTCCTTCATTGGGGCTGCACACATAAATAGCTTTTTATATACCAAGACACATTATTTGTGCTTATTTTATATTGAGAAACCATGCAAATGTTCTCTGTCTATAAAGAAAAAATACCCAAGGCACCGAGGGCATTCAAAAATAAATAACAACACACCCGAAAAGTCACAAATTTCTCTCAATCAATGTTGTAATACTCTTAAATTGTCAATTTCAGGACTTTTGAGAAACCATGTTGGAGTGGAGAGAGAGAGAGAGAACATGAAACTAATGATGCTGAAGCTATATATGACCCAACAACTTTGCAAGCTTTGAAAATTTGTGGTTTCTACAAAATTTGGGTCATTATAGGAATGAAAGCTGAGATAGAGCTCATGAGATGGTTGGTGAGGGCCTCAAATATCCAAGAAAAATGTTTCATCATATGGGATCACCACCTTACCATTGATGTCAATGAAATTTAATTTTTGACCGGGATGTCCCATAGAGGACGTGACATTTCTCTATTTGGCGAGAGACCAGACCAGGTGGGGAAACAACTGCTTTATACCTTAGGCGATATTGTGTCACTAGTTTTGTGCTTAAGGATGGTAGGATAGATATAAAAGCCATCCAACGATTTTATTTTAGGGCTATCTCTTTCACAATCAGCAAATTATCTGGAAGTGAAGCACTTCACGTGGTCAGAAAGACCCAGATGTAGATTGCAATGGAGTGTTCGTAGTCCACCATTTAGAATTGGTGTGAAGGAGTAGTTGTCAATATGAAAGGACAAATAACTAGAGAAAAGGATGGTAAACTGAATAACTTCAGTTATAGTGTCATTATTATATCATTTTCCCTAGAGAGGATTTCACTCCTCATCCCATAGTATATTCGTGTTAATGAAAAATGACCCAGAGATCTACGTATGTTATGGTGGGTTTCGTTGATGGCTCTCCATGCTGGAGATGGTGGCCCAATAGTGAGATATACTCACTTTTTTGTGTGGTTGAGAAGCCATATTTTCATGATTGAGGACTTTCCATATGAAAAGATGGAATAAAGGGGTGACCGAGATATACCAATCCCAACTGTAATGTAGTGGGAAGATCTAGGTAAAAAAATTATCATTTTTATGTTTAATTTTTTTTTTTTTTAAACATCCAAAGATAATTATCTGAAATTCTAATATATATGTTGGCCCAGCTCGACCAAAAGAGGTACGATGATTTGACAGACAAGGAGAGCAACCTGTAGAAGCTGTAGTGCCCCATTCATATGCAACATAAGTTATGACTGAGTTGGAGCACAACTTGGAGAGGCTTACTATAGATATCCTAGAGACTCAGACTGATGATTTGCCTCTTTGGTACGAGAGGCACATGGTTGGGGTGTGGGGACCGATTAGGCAACTTCTGCGCAAAGTGGCCCATGCTATAGTTTTCTACCATGATCATCACCATGGATAGTTTATAGTCTCTTAGGGCCACATTTTAATTTTTTGTATCAACATATTCAGATAATAAAGGCCACATATCCTCATGTCTTTGGATAAGATTTTTGTAACACACTCTCTACAGATTGTTTTACCTAATGAGAACTACTACTTTTATTCTCAGTGTATCTTGTTCAATATGTATGAATATTGTTTTATTTAAACATACTGCAAATGTATATTTAACATGTGATTGGCCGATGCATCACCTAATGTGTTTAAATTTCTTGAAATGTGTTGGTGTTCAATATATTCAATCTGCCTTTCCAAGGGACTACTTGTAAAAACATTAATAATATTGATGAACTTCTAATTGTATAGACACCGTTTAAATTAAATACAATGACTTGTGAATATAACCTAACGATCAAACGCTGAAATATAAATGCGATGAAATTAGATAATAGTTCAATGACTTAACTATATTATGTGATGTTGTTTGTTGTTTGATTGAGGCATACGCCATGAATGGAAACTAACTCATCAGTGGGTGAGTAAATGACGAAGCCACGGAAGATAAATTATGAGTACTACGACTAGCGCCATTAGCAAAGCCAACGTAATTTTGAGGGAAAATCCACATATGAAAATCAAGAGTAATTCAATATAAGCAGGAAAATTAGTAGGAAATAAAAAAAATGCAAATCTACAGCACACACTCATAAAAATATAAAAAATGTACAAAAATATCCACAAGATAAATCACGCATAATATCTCTTCACATAGAAACCATTTTTGGGCTCTCATAAAGAAAAACCATCATAATCAACTAATTCGTAGGCCCCTTTACTTATTACATGTTTGAAAATGCAAGGACCATGCCACATAGGTTTGAATTTTACCACTGCCTAGCTTCTCATGTTCTTGATCATAGACCAATATTAGGTCACGTTATGAATTAATGTTAGGATTGACGTTTTGATCATACTGAGGCTTAACATGTTTCTTATCAGCCTCAATAGCTAGTGAAACTTTACGACGAGTTTAATCTAGTTGTGCTAAGAACAAAAATTGTTCTTCCTTTGTAGAGGTATCTGGTAAGAACTCAATGACTAGTTTTAATGATGAAATTTCACACTCAATTGAAAAAATCCCTCAAAAACATAAAGGAGTTGGAGTGGAGTAAAACCAATTGATTTTTTTGCAGAGGTATGATGATCCTGGTGGATATTTGTGGCCACCCACCATTAGTTCTTTCAGTTTTTTAGTTTCTACACAACTTACTATTTTTAGCAGTTTGGCGAGTCTTGAACTTCCGGAACCGTTTTGAGGCCCTAATGATCCATGTGGATATTAGTGGCCACCCACCTATTCCATTTGGACACCCACCATCTATTTCGGGTCCTAAAATTCCGGAGCCGTTTTGAGGACCTAAACGACGTTTTTTGGGAGAACTGGGACCAACATGGAAGTTACTTTGATGTTTCTCACATAAAAAGTTGTATTCCTTGGATATATCTTTATAATAAGGTATTGAGTGCGTCAAACGAAGATCATATGCCAAAGTTACGTCCCCGTGAAGATTGATGTACCAATTTACGCAAACGGGGCCCACAGTTTTGGCTCTTCATCTCCTACGGTTATTTTTTTGGATGTTTAGGGTTTTACATTGTTTCTCAACAATAAATAGGCCCTCTAGCCTCACTATAACATAGTTCAGTGGCCTGTAGACACCACATCTCTTCTCAGAGATAAGTTACCATTGCCCTAGCTAGTTTATTTCCATTCTATCTGTAAACAAATTTTAGTTCTTTGATATTAATGAAATGAAGAATTATTTCCACTGCATATTTGTATTTATGGTTATATGTTTATTCTATTGCGTTCCTGCATAAATATGGGTCAGTGGTATCATTGCAGTCCACTCTTTCTCTGTTTTTATTTGCATGTCCCCAACGCGGTCTAGGTACAAGGAGTTAGTGCTCGATCTGGTTGAACCCTTGAAAGGTCAACCTCACAACTCTAATGACCTCCCATGGTGGAAGAAAATAAATATGAGGGAGAAGGAGATCTTATAAAATTATTGCTTGAGGAGGCCCTCGAGAAACAAAGGAACGCGATGATGGATAAAGTTTCCCAAATCCTTCAACGACTGCCCATCGACGACGCATCTACATCCATCAATCACTTTGGATGCGCCTCTCCTTTCAAGGTACAGGTCAAATTTGAAATTCATGTATTTGATGGCTATATAGATGAAGACGTCGTAGATATATGGTTGAATTTGTTGGAATGTTATTTCTCGGTCCATCATTTCTCTGACCAAGAAAATATTACTTTTGCACTCCTCAAAGATTCCCCCCATTTCAAAGACTGGTGGGAAACCTACTGTGAACAGAAGGACGAAAGGGAACCCTCTCTATTCTTGGCCACACCCACTTGGAATTCATTCTGAGACAACATCAAGGAACAATATTACCCTGTGGGGAGCTGTGAGGAAAAGTACATCCAATGGACCATGCTGCGGCAGCAAAGGGATCAAGATGTGCACAAACTGACGAATTTGTTCCATACCCTATGCACAAAGTTGGGTATTAATGATTCAGAGAGAAATTTGGTACTCAAGTACCATATCTCTTTTCATAGATACATTCAGGATCAAATGGATTTCCTCGAGATTTCCTCGCTTGGCATGGAATACCGTTATGCCACCAAGGTTGAGCAGAAATTTAAGAAGAAGAAGTGAGACTTTGGATCCACGAATCTGAATCTAGGGAAAGGCACCCAAGAAATGTAGAACAAGGGGAAAAGCCAAAGCAGGGTAATGCAAAAAAAAACCAAAAATCCAAAGAAGGACATGGGGAAGTTGTGTGAATATTATAATAGCCCCACTCACATAAAAAACGAGTGTTGGGCCAAACAGTCGTTGGTGGCCAAATTGAAGGCACCCAAATCAGATGCATGTTATGATCTGGAGTCATAACGAGAAAAGGGTGATTAAAAAGGGAAGAAAATCATTGACGCTGATCCCAGTGCCATTGTTGCTACCACCAAGATCCTGAGGGAGGATCCTGAGGATCCAGAGGAGGCCAAGGAGCACTTCTTCCATTCATAGATGTGGGTGAAGGGTACTCAACTGCAATTCCTTGTCAATAGCAAAAGCCAAAAGAACCCCATTTCAGTAGAGGTCATGAAGAGGCTCGTCCTACCGACCTTAGCACACCCAAAGTTGTATACCATCGGGTGGCTTCACCAAGGAATATATCTTTGCGTCCGCCAGTAGTGCCACCTTTTGTACAACATCAAGCCATTCACAGATGAGGTATTGTATGATGTTGCTCCTCTTGATGTGTCTGATATATTATTGGGCCAACCATAGATGTGGAAGCGACATGCTATGTATGAGTCTAGGCCTTGTTCTTTGTTATTACTTTGGGACATAAATTATATAAGATACTGAAGGTAGTACTGCCTCCTGCCATCTCTTTGACTACTATAAAACAACATTGTAAGCTTGTTTCTTAAACCAGGAAGTTTATTTACAATAAAATTTTCCCACAAGGAAATAAAAATATTTTGGCCACAACCTTGAAACATGGCTCCCGTACATGGCAACAACAGATGGAAAAAGTCATGGAGGAATACGAGGACATTTTCTCCTCACCCACAGAGGTTCCTATACAATGTTAGGTCATTCAATCCATTGATCTCATCCCAGGCACATCACCGCCTGATGTTTCCATACCTCATACGACCACACAAAAAAAATCCACACATGTAGTGTCTGAGGTTGATAAAGCAACCAAATTTATTGAACGCATTTGGCACGTTCGCGAACAGGTCCACAACATCTTCGACAAATCCACTACCAAGTTCAGCAGAATTTACCTCATCTCATGGAGGAATGAAACACAATCAGGACCATTCCTTCCAAAGGGGGGATGAATGATCCAGACGGATATTGGTGGCCACTTACCTATTCCATTTGGAACCCCACCATTGGTTCTTTCAGTTTCTGCGCAACTTACTATTTTTAGTAGTTTGTCGGGTCCTGAACTTCCAGAGCCGTTTTGAGGCCCTAATGATCCAGGTGGATATTTGTGGCCACCCACATATTACATTTGGATCCCTAGCATCAATTCTGTCAATTTTTCAGTTTCAACACAACTTACTATTTTTAGAATTTTTTCGGGTCATGAACTTCCAGAGCCATTTTGAGGCCCTAAATGACATTTTTTTTGGAAAACCGGGAGAAGAATGGAAGATCCTTCAATTTTTCTCATGTAAAAAGTTGTATTCCTCAGATAAATATTTCTAACGAGGTATTGAGCACATCAAACGAAGATCGTATGCCAAAGTTATGTCCCTGGGAAGATTGATGTACGGATTTACTTAAACATGCCGCATAGTTCTGGCACTTCATCTCCTAGGGTAAGGTTTTTGGATGTTTAGGGTTTTCCTTTGTTTCTCAACAATAAATAGACCTTTGAGTCTCATTTTAACATATTTTAGTGGCTTGTAGCCACCACATCTCTTCTCAGAGATAAGCTACCAGTGCCCTAGCTAGTTTATTTCCATTTTATCTGTAAACAAATTTAAGTTCTTTGATATTAATGAAATGAAGTATTACTTCTACTGCATCTTTGCATTTATGGTTATATGTGTATTATTTTTTAATTTATGGTTATATTCCCACAAGTCCGAAAAAGCATGGTATGCCAATTTCATTTAGGAATTCTGACAATCTGTTTTATCATATTGGTCAAAACTTTGTTTACAATTTCAACTTGGCCATTCGCTCGTGGATAATAAGGAGTAGAGCTGTCATGGTACAAGATGAGCTAAGAAGAAAGCTCATTCATCATAAAATTTCAAAATAGGATACCATGGTCTGTAACAATGGCTTGTGGTATGCTGAACCTAGCAATCACATGATTGAATATGAAAATAATTGCAGTTTCACCATCGTTCTTGTATGTAGGCATCACCTCAACCCATTTCATAAAATAATATACTACTAGAATAATATACCCATGCCCCCAGCTGAGTGAGGGTTACATTGTTATGAAACCAACTCACAAAATATAAGAAACAAAGATCAAAGACTTAGGAATAATCCTCTTTGAGGGGGAAACCTCCTTTACATTACATAAATGAACAATTATTAGATGATACAAATGAAAAAACGTCCTTTCTATATATAGGAGTCCAAGGGGTCACAATGTAATCCTAGTCGACATAACAATAACAATGTAAGGGCACAAAAATAACAATAGTGGGCTTCTATGGGGCACAATAATAATGAATTGGGGACTACATGGGCACAACAATAAAAATAAGGTGGCTACACTAATAATAACAATAAGCGTATACACTAGTATTATAGGGACCTAGGAAGCTCTTATCCTTCAAGAAAGTGTTGTCCTCAACGCTTGAGGAGTTCTGTATTCCTCTGTACAAAAATTATCATCCCCCTATGTCGAATCTTCAACGGGTAATTTCGTCCACTTGATGAGATACTCTGAAATTGATCGATTTCGTAGCTGTCGAGTTCTTGTTTCCATGAATGCTTCAGGTTCCAATATGAATTTTCCTTCCTCATCAAGTTCTGGAAATATTTTTTGAACTAGGAGCTTGTCACCTATAACCTTCTTTAAGCATGAAATTGTTGGGTGTGGAGCCTAATTATCTGTAATATTCCCAAATTGGAAAAGTAGGAATAGAGTGCATAAAATTGGAAATATGCAGAAATATAAATAGATCAAAGCATGAGACAATATTAGATCCATTCCATTATGAATATAACATCCAAATAGGTACAATTTCTTGAGGAAAAGATCACTCAAGTTGGGCAAACAAGCCTCCCATGAAAGCATACACCTCGATCTGAAATGTTGTTAATACATGAAATGTAGGAATGCATAAAACTACGCTGTCTATGAGAGAATAGCAGATCGAAGATAGAAATATGTATTGCTGCTGATATAATGCTCCAAAAAATTCTAAGATTAGAGATCCATGCTCCAAAAAATATTTCCAGGACAACCCAGAAAAGGTTTCTGGAAATACACACTATACAAAATATATCAGATTTGGCCCTAGGGCTGAATAATATCTACAAATGAATCGATGATGGGAGATGGATGATATGATATACAAGATGGCTAATACTCCTCCAAAATATATCCTAAATGAAGGGCTGATCCCCGTAGAGGAAACCCAAACACTCCAAATAGGGCAATAAAACCACTGCTGCAACTTCTCTCTAAAATAATGCAGTCCTTGAGGGAAAACACATTGTAGCTGATGAATGCTACTTTTATTGTTTCCAAAATTTGAAATGAAGCCCTGAGAACCTCACAAGCTTCTAGATGAAAGGATGATCCCTCCAACGGAAAACTAGTTCATAAATTGGAGATCTCTCTCCTCCATTGCTACACCCCTGCAAAACAACCCAAATCTAAACAAAATTTTGTTGTATATGAGACTGAAGCTTGGAAAAATGCCTGAATGTGGAAGTATAGTGAAAACTCTTCATTTTAGGCCTTTCAAGGATAGAGGTGGGATTCTCGATTAGGAACACCCTGTGCTAAACAACACTTCCATCTCAACTAAACAGCTGAAGAAATATATATGTCTAAATAGACCATATATTCAAAAATATATAATACATAAACCTTCATAATATGGCTGCCATCCTCTTCCTTATATAAGAAATGAGCTTTCTAACCCTAAGCCATATTCATTTATGAAACTAATTCCATGCAAGGTGTCTCCATCTAAAACTGCATTGTCCCATAATGAATGCCACTCCTCCATGACAACGCTGTTGATTTGGTCAAAGTTGACCAATTCTATGTGCGCCATCCCTTTTTCACACCTTAGGGTGCTTTATTAAGCTGAAAATATGATTCTCTTTCACATGAGAAGTGGTTTTATTATTCATAAAGAGATTTATGGGTCTCCCCACCCACTTATTCACCTATCTAAGTGACAAAAAAAAACTTTAATATTCCAATTAGCTGCAAGATAATTTAGGAATATTACAGTCCTTCCCTCCAAAATGTTGCTTGTCCTAAAGAAAGTATAAGGATACTGCAAAGTATCCAATGGATATGTCTCCTCCCAAGAATAAAAATTAGCCTTTAGTAGATGAACCAAATAGCTCTCATCATGAAGAAGTGGGAGATATATGGAAAGAGTTATATGATGTCCATTGGCCTCCTCAAGGCATGAGAGATGGTAAATGTTGGGTGCTTCAATCCCAATGAGAAACTCCAATCTCCATGCTATCATCCAAACAAAGTGAGCCATCCTTGGTAGCTCATAGAGACAATCACCAATCCCCTGCTTCTGCAATGTATAGGGGCTGCATGGCTGAAAATGAGAGATAAAATTGTTCAACTTATGGTGTCTCTCTCTACATTTATGATAGATATGGAACTGTTGATCTTGGGATGCAATAATATGGTCATTAAGAAGCCAAAAGGTACTTGGAATCTCATGATCCCACTCTTTGGTTCTAGGAACCTCTCTTGCCCAATCCACCCCACATATAGTGAACAAATTATCATCACCATATGGGCTCCAAAAGAAATATGGACTAAGTTTCACATGACATACTGGATGGTGACAATAGTCCCTCAAGTGAGACCAACATTGTTCCCCTTCTAGCTGTCTCAAAATATGATATGATAAGTGGCCATACAACCACTTACTTGCTATCATAAGCTTCTCAAAAGCTTGAAAATAGTGAAGGACATTAGGTGTTGACTGAACATGAGCCAAGAAAAAAATTTCTTTCCCAAATTCCTCTATAAAGTGGTCATCCCCATCATTGAATGTAGTCCCAAAAGGACCACGAAATCCAAAAAGAGGCTTGCTATCTTGTGGATAAATGTGCTGCAAATGTATGGTAAAGGAATGTGCACACATTGTTAGATGATCAATAAGCATCAAAACAAAATCTTTACCATATATTGTAAACAAGTTGGTGAATAGGTCCATGGATGAACCTTCCAATGTCTTCATCAAAAGGGGAAGTGACTAAAACAACCTTGCAGGGTGGTTGCTTTTCTCATCATACATCAAACAAGCTACATATCTCTTGATATGTTGGTTCACATCTTCTTTGAGATCCTCCCAATAGAATCCCTCCATGATGGTGTGATAGGACTCAATGGAATACTCATTCTCTGAAAAGAGTGCCTCATATGCTGCATGTATAATCCCCTCCTTGAGCTTGGAGTCTCTAGTCAAGTAGATCTGATCATGGAAATAAATGACTCCATCAACCACTCTATACCTCCCATCTATCACATGCTCATCAAGAACCTTACATGTGAAGAGGTTCTTGGAAGACTCCACCAATAGTTGGGACTCCCAATATGGATCCATCCTTCCCAACAATGACAACACTATAGAAATTTGAAATGAAGCACTTGTTTCATCATAGCTCTCCTCTTTGACATGCCCAATGCCAAAGCCACATGTTGGAGTATTTCTACCCCACTTTTTCTCCATCCCTTGCATCTAATCTTGCCCAAGACAATATTGAAGTATATGGAGGTCAACCTCCTCTTGGAAGGTATTGCCCATCCAAAACTTCCATAGTTTCACCAATGCATACAAGAGTGTAAATACCCTCTTGTCATATTTAGAAATCTTCCTCATGTGTGGAAGTATCTTTTGCTGCTCCAAGGATATGGAGTATTCCTTTGACACCATGCTCATGTCATCATAGATTTCTAAATCATCATCCTTCAGTGAAAATAGCTAAGTGGGAGATGGAAATGTCCATATCAGAAAATTCTCACCCCTCCTTTGAACCCCTCAAAGGTTCTCTACGCTGTGCTAGCTCCTCCCAAGGCTCCTTCCTTAACCAAATATATCAATGATGCACCATGTTGAGAGGACTCTTTGATCATCTTCCAATCAGGGAAAATCCCTGGTGGAATGCCTCCATGTAATGAAACATCAAGGCCTAGAGTAGGCTATATATGTGAGTGGAATGATTTGTCCCTGCCCTCACCATGCAAATAATCCTCCTTATTTTGTGCATACACTACAAGAAAAAAGGACATTGGTGAGGGTCATGCTTGTGATGGACCTTTAAGGTCCGTTACCAATGTCACATATGGTGACGGTCCTTAAAAAAGTGTCACTGTAAGTGTATATAGTGATGGTCCATTAAGGTTCATCACCAAAGCCATTTTCAATGACACTTTTGGTGAGGGTCGTTAAAGGCCCATCACTAATTCTCTCTTTGGTGACACTTCTAGTGGCGAACTTTTAATGACCCTCACCAATGATCCTTTTGTTACTTTTGGTGACGGTCAAAAAATTTTCATCACCATTGATCATTCCAATGATTTTTTGATGATGCTATATGCTTGTTAATATATTTTTTTTCAAAAGATAATGATTTAAGGCCATTATTGTGGAGTATTTTTTATGATATTTCCAATTCCATAGTGGTTAGATCAATCAAATTTTTAAGAATTAATTAGTGTGTATCATTTCCCTCAAGTAATCACTAGTCGAATAGAGTTTTCCTATGAGTCAACACGTGATTCATATCTATTTAGTTTATTATCCATCAAATTCCATTTAGATAGAGTTCCACTAGTGTGTGTAGGAAATATATTATTTAATACATAATAAAGCTCTGACAATTCTATTAATGAGAAATACCTAACACTCCTAAACAATCCGGGCACACCTTAAATTAATGCTTTGTCACACACTAACATTTCTTAACACCTCACATGTCTTGGAACATCTTTGTACCTAGAACATCTTTTCATGAAACTGACGCCCAAGCACATGGTGGCATGCGCTATACAACATGGAACTCTCCTCGCATGTGTTGGCAT
Source organism: Pinus albicaulis (assembly GCA_034641835.2). Classification (NCBI taxonomy): domain Eukaryota; kingdom Viridiplantae; phylum Streptophyta; class Pinopsida; order Pinales; family Pinaceae; genus Pinus; species Pinus albicaulis. The sequence goes on along the minus strand of CM076584.1, from coordinate 411,503,849 downwards.
GAATGTAGTTACTAGCCTGCCCTGGAACACCTTGGTTGAATGCATTGACATACATTAGCACTTGGAACACAATGCCACTTGGCATGTATTGGGACCTATTATTAGTGCGACTAGCAAGCCCCTTTTGAAAAAGATAAATTTATGACTTATTAACCCTCTTATGTGTTCATTTCCTTACATTTTAGCTTGGTTCTTACTTTTGTTTCCTTGACACTTCTTGACACATATTGACATACCCTGGCACCCTACACATCCTTAGCACCTGGCATGTATTGGCATATCTTGGCACTATTTGGAACATATAACTAGCACACCCTGGAACTCCCTAGCACACTTTGGCACTTCTTTACATGCCTTGATATTACCTTGCATGCCCTACCAATGCTTAACATACCTCGTCACTCCCTCCTTGGCATGACAACTAGCACTCATTAACACTAGTCCCTGGCACATGTTTCTCATAATCATTAAATTCCATGAATTTTGATGTAGTTCTCCCTTAATGTTTTGTCCTATTATTCCTTAACACTCCTAAACATGCATTAGCACTCTCTAGGACACCTTAGCGCTCTTAAACATGCCATTCCACTTCATAGCATGCATAACAGTCCTTGACACATATTGGCGCTTAGCACGTGTTGGTGTTTGGAAAGTATTATCATGTATGGAACACGTTGAGATGCCTTCGTATGATTTGACATGGTTTAATATTAAATTTATTTGAGATCAATTTTTGGAAAGTAGATGAAAAGCAACAAAGGAAGACTTGCAGGCACTTAAAATGCACTAATACTTTGCACTTGGCACCTCTTCGCACCTAATGTTGGTGTGCCTAGAATGCCCCTCTTAGAAAAGGTAAATTGATGACTAATTAACCCTCTTATGTGTTCATTTCCTTGTATTTTAACTAGTTTCTCCCTTTTGTTGCCTTGACAGTCCCTGGCACACATTGACACACCCTTGCACATCTTGGCATTGGGGGAATTTTGAGGTCTAAAATGGGCCTCCTAAGAAAAATGTACAACCAAATAAACTTTAAAAGAACCAATAGAATTCAAGATGATGATGTCAACCATGGGGGATGATTCACCATTTTTTAAGGAAAAGGGTAAAAAGGTTAAAAAATAATAAAATAATAAAACTACTTGTTCAACTCGTATTTTAAAATTATCTCCAAGGTTTTTACTCAAATTTCAAGCAGGAACACTTGTTGGATGCAAAATTTAATTTCTCATCCAAGGAGTAACCATGTTGCATACTTTGGGTGGACTCTGCTATATGAAAAATGAGAAATACATGAAAAAACATGATTGCAATCATGTTTTTCATGTAGCAGGGTCCATCAAAAATATGCAATATGGGTACTCATTAGATGAGGAATTAAATTTTACATCCAACGAGTACTCACGCTCGAAATTTGAGTAAAACATTTCGGAGATAAGTTGAAAATACAAGTTGAAAAAGTAGTTTTTTCTTTTTTCCCTCTAACATTTGATGATGTAATAAATATTATTTTATTATTTCCACTATTATTTTATTATTTCCTTAGAAGGCCCATTTTAGACCTCAAAATTCCACTAATGCATGCCTTATCACTTGGCACATATTATCATGTTTCACATGCCTTCGAAGTATCTGGCACATCTTAGTATTCCCTAGCACGCCTTGGCAATCATGTCCTCATAGCTAGCCTTTACATTTTTTCACGACTTGGGAACCCAATCAAGTCCTTGGCTATTGCACTTCATGTGAAAACATTGGCCTGCTTCAACCGCAACAGCTTGACCAATTGCACCTACTACAAGTAGATTGTGCCTTGTTCACCTAACAACTGCCTATAACTCATCTTATGCCACTCATGTCCAATCTCAACTTGTCCCACTTAACTATTTACCAATACAAGGATCACATGATCTAGCCATGGCCATGAAACAACTAAGCAACATAGCTTACATAGAAAATATTTCACATGTATGTTCAGTTCATATAAAAAATAGAACATTAACTAAGAGTATGCAAGAACCACAAGATTCACAAGGCAGACAAGATATAAGTTGACACAAGTTGAGTGCCCCAAAACTTATACACAACAATTTACAATATGCAATTATCTAGAATATTTTAAAACATGATCATGTAGCCAAAGTGTGCCACATCTCATATAAAAAAAAATAACTAAAGGAAAAACAATGTTGTTCCTAGCACAAAGTGATATCCCTTTGTCTAAAACTGCTATGTCGAGCCCCTTATAACAACCGTAGGCTTGCCTCCTGTAAATCCCATTCTAAACTTCTCGTAGCACACTTCATCCTTAGCACATTTGAATTCGCTAACACTCCCTTGCGCACACTCTTATTTGTTCCTTTCCATGCATTTTTACCTATTTATCCCTTGATATTCCCCAACACTCCCTAACACTCTAGTTCAACATGCATTGACATTGTACGACATGTGTTAGCATTCATTTTCATTCCTTTGCATGCCCTCACAACTACCCTTAATTTTCAACTTGGGAACCCAACCAAGCCCTCTCTTGACTACAAGATCTTGACCAAGTTATAGTTACTACAACTAGACTATTTTGTTGAATTGTGTAGCTTGGCAGGTGCTCAACAAGCCTAATGAGATGGATTTGTGTGAGTTTGGTCACAAAATTATTTGTGGGAATAGAAGCAAAGAAAAGGGATTTTGGACCCAAGACGGGGTTTAAAATCTAAAAGAAAATTAAAAAGGAAAATTAATATTTCCTAAGGTCTAAGTGGATAAATCCCATAAGTTCTAGAGGGTTCCTAAGAGGTCTAGGAAAAACTATTTAAGGAGTCCTTAGGATGAAGGAAATAGCATCAAGTGAGAAGGAGATCATTTGATCAAGGGGGTGAAGAGACATGTGGTTATAAAGAGGCCATGATCATTATCATGTATAGAATTCATTAAGATGCCTCAATATTCTTTGGCATGGTTTAATATTAAATTTATTTGATATTGGTTATTGGAAAGTAGAAGAGAAGTAACATAGGATGATTTGGTACTTAGAATGCACTAACACTTGGCACTTGACACTCATTTCCACCTAGTATTGGTGTGCATAGCATGCCCCTCTTGGAAAATGTAAATCGATGACTTATTAACCCTACGATGTGTTCATTTCCTTGTATTTTAACTTGTTTCTCCTTTTTGTTTCCTTAATAGTCCCTAGCATGTGTTGTCGCACCATTATAGATATTGGCATGCCTTAGAACTTGACACATCTTAGCATATTTTACATGCCTTTGAACTATCTGGCACATGTTAACATTCCCTAGCATGACTTGGCACTCATGCCCTCACAAATATCCTTACATTTTTTCATGACTTGGGAACCCAATCAAGTCCTTAGCTATTCTAGTTCATGTGACATTGGTTTTCTTTAGCCATAACAACTTGATCAATTGCACCTACAACAAGTATATTGTGCCTTGTTCACCTAAGAACTTCCTATACCTCATCTTAGTCCAGTCATGTCCAAGCTAGACTTTTCCCACTTTAGAACTTACCAAGACAAGGATCACATCTATCCATGACCATATAAAAACTAAGAAACATAGCTTACATAGGCAATATTTCACATGTATGTCTAGTTCATATAAATAGTAGAGCATTAAATAAGAGTTTGTAAGAACCACAAGATACACAAGACACACAATATATAGGTCGGCACAAGTCAAGTTCCCCAAAACTTATACATAACAATGTACAATATGGAATTGTCTAAAATAGTTTAAAACATGAGCATTCAGCCAAAGTGTGCCACATGTCATATAAAAATAATATATAAATGAAAAATAGTGTTGTTCCCAACACAAAGTCTCCCTTTGTTTAAAATTTCTTTGTCGAGCCCCTTATCGAAATCGTAGGCTAGCCTCTTACAAATCCTATTATGAACTTTTTCTAATACACTTCATCCTTGGCACACTTGAATTCAATGAGACTCCCTGGAACACACTCTTATTTGTTCATTTCCATGCATTTTGACCTAGTTCTTCCTTGTGATACCTTGACACTCCTTAACACTCCTCAACATGCATTGACATTTTCCAGCATGTGTTAACACACCTTTTCATTCCTTGGCATTCCCTAACCCTTCCTAGTTATCATGCCCTCACAAATTCCCTTACTTAATTTTCAACTTGCGAACCCAACCAAGTCCTTGCTTGACTATATGAGCTTGACCAAGTTGCGATTACTACAAATAAACTATGTTGTTAAACTGTGTAGCTTTATAGGTACTCCACAAGCCTAGTGAGATGGGTTTGCGTGATTTTAGCCACAAAATGTTTTGTGGGAAAATAACCCAAGCAAAGGGGCTTTGGACCCGAGATGAGGTTTAAAATCTAAAAGAAAATTAAACAGAAAAATAGTATTTCCTAAGGTCTAAGTAGATAAAGTTCATAAGACCTAGAGCATTCTTAAGAGTCCTAGCTAGGAAAAGCTATTTAATGAGGCCTTAGTGTGAAGGAATAACATCAAGTGAGAAGGAGCTCATTTTATCAAGGAGGCTAGGAGAGATGTAGTCCTAAAGTAGGTCTAGTTAGAGGTCTGAGTAAGCATTGCTAAAGGGAGGCCATGATCATCCACCAAGAGTAATATCATCATGTGAGGGTTCAAAATAATGTCACATACCTTAATGGGTTCGAGATAGGAAGTAGGATGGCATATTTCTGGTTCTCTTAGGGAAGATAAAGCTCAAGAGAGGCGACTCATGAGAATTTGGGCATGTGATTTCAGTGGTGTTTTTGTGTGAAGTCTGCATCAAATTTTGAAATAGAAGAGAGGGATGAGACCCTACCTTGTTCAAGTTACTAGGTTGTGAGGTTTGTGATAAATACCAACACAAATGGAGGAGGGTTTGCACTAAAATTTAGGGACAAAACAGAAGTAGTCACAGGTGTGATATTGACCGAAGTAACCGTAGTTTGAGGGTCATAGAGATCTAAAGTTCAAGTCAATATTCAATCAAAGAAATGACCAGAATCTATGGATCCATATGAGCTAGGCCAAGTCTATTATGGAGGAAAGATTTTTCTTTTTTGCTATGGGTGGATATGGTTTGTTCTAAAGAAATTAGAATATAAGTATAATTCCCTATTTAGGGAGGTTTCCTAGCATGTTCAATCCATAAGGTATGTCATTAATACTGTGAAAAATCTGCATATAAGAAGAGGGGTTGTGACCCTTAGATAGAGGTTTATCTCTGTAATATATAACACAAATTTGGAAGATGGTTTGCAGAAGTATGCGCGGAGATACAAAATCCAAAGGAAGGTGGAACCTGAGTAGAAGATGGAGTAGAATAAATGTTCCATATGAGGAATGGATTGACATGAAGAGGAGTTGATTTTGTTGGATTGTCTATAGAGTTTTAGACAGGGATCTGAAGCAGCCTATAAAAAGTTAGTCAGTGGATTTTTAATGGATGATTTGTGACCCTAGTTCACTCATCTACAAATTGTTAGAAGGTGTTAGATAATTAAATATTACAGAGCAATGAAACACATAAAATATGCGGAAAATACAAGCACACAAAACACATAAAACCAGAGAGACACAGATATACGTGGTTCACCCAGTTTGGGCTACGTCCACCCCGAACAGCCAGTCCTTCCTTTCTATTATCCAGCAAAAATGAAGAGACAAAAACTACAGCAGATCCGCTGTAATATCCTCTGTTCTCTCTCACAGTCTCCCTCTCTGTTTCTCGCTCCGAGAATACACTCATAATGCACAGCCGCAATACAATACCCTCATATATACAAGGGGTTGCCTTCTAGGGCAAAAAACCCTAATCTAAACATAACTTCTACCGTCAGATCATTTGCCTAATGAACGGCCCAGATTGACTAGAAATTACTATACTTTTACAAGGCAATTTTACATCTGTTTTTAGCTTCGGGGGCGCTGCCCCCGAACCCCCGCCAGGGGGGCGGCAGCGATTAAATTTCGGGCGGCGTTTCCTCCCCTTTTAAGGTACAGGGGTCCCATGCTGTGATACAAAGTAAACAAGATAATCAGGCTCCACACCCAACAGAAGGATGGTAAGATGAGTATTTTATATTTGTTCATAGATTGGACAAAAAAAAATTGGTACACAAGAATAGTGATTTTGAGAGGACTCAAATCACTATTAGGTGGAATATTTGAAGAGCCCTAGATGAGGGTAGCATTGTGGGCACTATATCAGTAAAAAAATTTACTGTGGTTGGGAAAATTGATGGAAATATAAGTACAATTGGAGGGTTGTTAGGTGACTGTCGAAGAAGAGCTCTAAGTCATGTACTTGTGAAAGAAAACAAGACTGGTAGAAGGTAGGTGTATTGGGACTAAGGATGTGCAGAATTTGAAGGAATAAAGTAGCAGTCAAGTGGGATATCAAACTAGCCCTAGTTCATTGTATTGTAGATTATTGCGTCATTGAGAAGAAGGGAAACCTCCATATCCCTAGACTTGTCATCATGGAGCAACAATATGGCAAAAGTGGGCAGACCAAAGAGTTGTTCACAACAACTCTTCAAAAACTTTAAGTGTTGCAGACCTTAAAGGAAAAAAGAGGTAGATAGAGGGAATTTTTTTTTGAGCCGAGTTCAATAACATAAATGAGTTTGGTTCATTGATAGAGGCAGATTGAGGAGTTGCATAATGGGAGGAAAGAGGACCTGCCAGATGTGTTCAAGACATGTGGATTGAAAGGGATATGTGTGTCCACCATCAAAAAATGGGTCAGGTGTTGTCTTGTTCAGGGTAAATTGGTTCTCAAAGGACTAACACCAAGCCCTAGTTGTATTCCTTGTATCAGTGTGATTGTAAAGGGTCATCATCCCTGGTACGAGAGCTCTAGCCTATTCTATTACAGTTTGTAATTTAATGAAGAAATGTTTGAAAAATTTAAAAATTTTCATGTCCACTAATTGATTCCCCTAATGTGTGTATATTTCATTATGAAAAGTTGATGTGTTGTGGCACTTGAGTGTGTTTGCATCAAAGATTCTAAGACCAAACCCAAATTCTCATGTGTCGTGGAAATTCAACATGTGCCTTGTTCACCTAAGAACTACATGTAACTCATATTAGAATAATCATGTCCAATCTCAATTGATCCCACTTAACAAGTTACCAAAACAAGGCTCATCACATACAACTGTGGTCGTAAAAAAACTAAGAAACATAGTTTACATCTTGAAATGCCATGACACCTGACATTTCTTAAATGTCTTGGAATTGTGTGGCATGTTTTAGCATCCCCTACATTCCTTGACATGATTTTACACTCCATAACACACCGTAGCACTTCCTAACACACCTTGGTAGTTTAACATACCTTGGCATTGCCTAGCATATAACCTTGTCACTCCCTCCTTAACACACCTAGAACTCATTGAAACTCCATATCACACACTCTTATTCGTTCATTTCCATGAATTTTGATCTAGTGCTTCCTTGCGTTTACCTGACACTCCCTCGCATGTATTGGCACACCCTAACACCTAACACATCTTGGCATGCCACCCTAGCACTCTAGCATTCATTGTCACTACCTAACATACCTTCTCACTCTCTCCTTAGCACACCTAGAGCTCATCGAAAATACCAATCACAAACTCGTATTCATTCATTTTCATGCATTTTTACCTAGTGCTCCCTTGTGTTTCCATATCATTCCTTAACACTCCTTGGCACGTGTTGGTACACCCTAACACCTAGGACATCTTGGAATGTCGCCCTAGCCTATAGCATGCCTTAACACTGCCTGGCATACGTTGTCAATCCCTCCTTAGTACACTTGGAAGTCACTGACACTTCCAATCACAAACTCTTATTTGTTCATTTCCATGCATTTTGACGTAGTGTTCCCTGGCACTCCTAGTTAACACTTCCTTGCACGTGTTGGAACATCTTGGCTACGTCCGGCCCTAGCACTCAATCATTCCTTATCACTACCAAGCATGCCTTGTCACTCCTCCTTATCACACATGGAACTTGTTGAAACTCCTTGTCACAGACTATTATTCATTCATTTCCATGCATTATGACATAGTGCTACCTTGTGTTTCTCTAGCACTCCCTAACACTCCTTGGCACACATTGGCACACCCTGGAACTTGGCACAACTTGGCATGCTTTCCAAGCACTCTATCATCCCTTGGAATTGCCTAAGATACCTTTTCACTCCCTTCTTAGCACACGTAGAACTTTCTAACACTCCCTCCTTAACACATGGCATGTCCTGGCATGCCTAGCATGCCTTGGCACTATTTGACACATATTAGCACACCCTGACACTTCTTGAAATTCCATATCATTTCGTAGTATGCCTTGTCACTCCCCCCTCGCCATGCCTGACACTCGCTAACACCCCCAAAACACCCTCTTATTCATTCATTTCCATTCTTTTTGACTCGATGATTTATGTTTGATGGGGTACATGTCTAGAAAGAGTTCCTTTAAGAGAATAAAAAAATGACCTCACCATTACTGACATAAGTAATTGAGAGATTCTAATTGAATGACATTAGGAAACTACACACTAGATTTTAAGAATGAAAATTTTATGGTTTTTTGTTATGGTGTGAGAATGGTAGGAATTAAGTGGTCAATAAGGTGTGTGAATTATTATATTAATACCTTCTCACTCCCTCCTTGACATGACAACTATCACTCATTGCCACTCCCTGACACACCCTCACATTCATTCACTTCCATGTATTTTTACCTTGTGCTCCCTTGTGTTGTCCTAGTACTCCTTAACACTCCTCAACATTCATTGGCACTCTCTACTTAGCACTTTTCGACATGCCTTGCCACTTCATAACATGCATAAAAATCCTTGACACACATTGGCACTTGCCACATGTTAGCACTTGGAAAATCTTAAGCATGTCTCACATGCATTCATGAGATGACTTGGTATGCTTCGGCATGGTTTAATATTAAATATATTTGAGATCAATTACTGGAAAGTAGATGAGAAGCAATAGAGGAATATTTGGCAAGTAGAATGCACTAACACTTGGCACTTAGCACCTATTCGCACCTAGTGTTGGTGTGCCTAGAATTACCCCCACGACAAAGGTAAAATGATGACTTATTAACCCTATTATGTGTCCATCTCTTTGTAGTTCAACTTGTTTCTCCATTTGTTTCCTTGAATGTCCCTGACACGCATTGTCACACCCTTACACATATTGGCATGCCTTAACACATGGAACACTTTAGCATGTTTGACATGCTTTCACCATATACTTCACATATTATCATTCCCAAGCACGACTTCACACTCATGCCCTCACAACTAGCCTTACTTGGGAACCTTACATTCCCTGGAACACCTTGGAACTCCCTAGTTGTCACAACCTCATAGATAACCTTACTTTTTTTGCAACTTGGGAACCCAACCAAGTCATTATCAAAACAATGTTGTGCCCGACCCAAAGTCTCCCTTTATCTGAAATTAATCTTTCCACACCTTATCACAACCATAGACTACCCTCTTGCAATTATTATTCTGAACTTCTCCTAAAACACTTCATCCTTGGGACACCTGGAATTCACTGACACTCCTTGGCACACACTCTTATTCATTCATTACCAAGAATTTTGACCTAATTATCCATTGTGTTCCCCTGGAACTCCCTAATAATCCTCAACATGCATTGACATTGTCTGCTATGTGTTAGCACACGTTTCATTCCTTGACATGCCTTGGCACTCCCTAACACTTCCTAGCACATGTTGGAACACCCTGGTACCTGAAACATCTTGGTCGCATGCCACCCTAGCACTCTAGAATTACTTAGCGCTTCCTGGAACACCTTTCCACTCTATCCTTAGCACACCTATAACTCATTGGAAATCCCTGTCACACACTCTTATTCATTCATTTCCATGCATTTTAACCTAGTGCTCCCTTGTGTTTCCCTATCACTTCCTAACACTCCTTAGCACACATTGGCATAGCCTAGCACTTGACACATCTCGGTATATTGCTTCCCTAAGACTCTAGCATGCCTTGAAACTACATAACGTACCTTGTCACTCCCTCCTTAGCACACCTGGAACTCGTTAACACTTCATTTCCATGCATATGAAACTATTTATCCCTTGTGTTTCCCTAGCACTTGGACCTAACACTCCCTAGCATGTGTTCGCACCACACCTTAGCACCTGACATATCTTTGCATGCCTTAATAGTTTCCTTGTCTTGGCATGCCTAGCATGCCTTGGAATTTTCTAGCATGTGTTAGTATTTCCTGGCATACTTTGGCACACCTTAGCACTCCCTAGTTGTCATGCCCACATAGACAACCTTACTTTTTTTGCGACTTGGGAACCCAACCAAGTCATTGGAAAAACAATGTTGTGCCCAACCCAAAGTCTCCCTTTATATGAAATTTCTTTGACCAACCCCTTATTGTAACCATATGATTCCCTCCTACAAGTCCTATTATGACCTTCTCCTAACACACTTTGTCCTTGAGACACCTAGAATTCGTTGACACTCCTTGGAACACACTCTTATTTGTTCATTTCCATGCATTTTCACCTATTTCTCCCTTGTGATTCCCTGACACTCCCTAACAATCTTCAACCAACACCACCAAGGCAACATTAGCATGTGTAGTAATGCCTCTTGTTGCAAAACTTACAACATGCAACCTTTACAATAGTTTGGGTTTGCCTCCCAAGCTTAGAGGGAGCAACAATTTAAAAAAAAAAGGTAGAGATGTATCATCATCCAAGCTCTGCGGCTCACATATATTACCCAACGGAGAAAGTTTATGTCCCACTGCTTCAATACATTCCACGTACCAGCTTCTCCTTTCACCTTGATCACAACAACTCCTTCAACAATCCTTCTTAGAGCCCCACTAAGTTTCCGAAAACCATAGACAAAAGGCATATGTGGATTATGTCTCTTGATATGGTGTATGCCACTTGCAATAGTGAGCACTTCACACTCATTGATGTAATCAATATTGATGGCCTCCACACAACGTTAGAACAAAGGGAGAGTCACACTAGTTGCATTGGTCACATTTTTTGGGGCATTCATATGTGATTCTACAATACGACTAGTGGAGGTCGCATTGGTCACTAGGTCGGGTTGGTCAGACCGACCCCTTCTTCTTGAGGTTGTGACTCAACAAATGGTCGCAACTGGCTAGAGGTCGCACCTCCAAGTTGTTACTTGAGGTTGTGATTCAACGATTTATCCGTAGTCTTGGCCATGAATTCAATTCCATTGATGCAATTATCGACTGGCTTCAACTATAATGTGTGAGGCATCCTCACGTGCCAAATTCACTTGGCCAAATTGGAATTCCTGAAATAGTGACTGGAACACCTCCTTTCGTACTATCTTGAAAATGCTAATGAGATCGGTATTGGAACTGGGTGATCCACACAGGAAAGCAAAATTTTGAAAATATGTGATAGCTCATCGAGGACCACCTTCAAATATAGACTCAACGTTCTCGAGGCATCAAAATTAAGATGAAATACTTCCCGTTTACATAAATGCATTATTCGATCAGTTACACATCTAGAAGAAAGTAACTTGATAATCCTGCCAACACAGTTGCAAACAAAACCTTATAACTTGGAGTATACCCCCCCCCCCGGCCCCCCATCGCAGGACACAAGGCATCATGGGAAATACTGTAGTAGAACATAGCTCATATAAAAGATGATTTCAACGTGTGGACAAATATAACTACTATTCACATCTCCAAAACCCACTACGACCACTGCAACACTGCTTACATTAAGCTTAAAGATTTTGATTCGTATTCAGGCCCGAAAAGCTGGTAACTACATAAGAGATTTTAAAAGTGACATTTTAAAGGTTTTTTTTATATCAAGGTATGTGGATCATTATGTTTTTTTTCCAAATCATTTACATATGACTAAATTTTTTAAATAGTACATCACTCTAATATTATTTCTCTTACATGCTCCTAGGTTATAATTCAAAGCATTATAGGTACTAAAATTCATGAAACTCTTGTTTTTTTGCTCAAAATAACTAAAACTCCCAAGTTTGCTACTCTAAATATTCAAACTTGCACTATTGTTAAGACTACTTCCTCTAATTGTTATTTCCCCTCCATAAGTAAGCTGACTACAAGGTGGACTTGGACCATTATTAACACGCTAGTGTAGTGTTACCTATTTGTATTTAAGACGCATAAGGGGCGGGGTTGGTATAAGGCCAACTTTACTATTGTCTAGTGCCATGCCCACTACTAGGTTCTCATCCTCTTTTGGCCTTAGGATATGGTTTCCCATTAGTTCATTTGATTCTTTGTCATTCACAATTTCATCCTACATTGCATCCAACCCGCTACTTTGTAATCACATATCTCTCGTAACCTCACTCCAGTGTGTTCATTAGACCTCATTGAGGTGCATTGACTACCACTCTTTATTGAGCTATATTTTATCATCAACCCTTTGTTTCACAACCATCCTCTCACCAACTGGATTTTCCCATTGAAATTATCCAACTCTCTCATCCTCACTTCACTACTCTCTTCCTAGTTAATCTAATTTTGCAACTCCTCATTGCCTTCTTCATTTTCTCACATCAAGTTCAACCACCACTCATCAGTTATCTCTACTTCCTCAAAACTTATTCAACTTAATTTTTAGCTTTTGTGACCTTCATATCTATTTAGTCCTTTAAACTCTCATATTTTCCAACCCCATTGTAACCCATTACTTAATGTAAATTTTTACACCACCATACCATAATAAAAAATTTATTAGGAAACAAATTTTCCTTCGTGAACAATCCTTCTAGAGTTTGTGTTCAATAATCTCTCTCAAAACCCCTTTTCCTTAGCTTTTGAGTAAAACTAGTTCATGGAATTTTTGTTTTTCGAATATCAAAATTTTTCGTTTCCCTCATCTATTTTCCTCACATTGCAGGATTTGTCCAATGAATGAGGAAGAAGGGTGCGTCCATGATATTCCAACTCTGATTGGATACACTTGGTTGAACTCAAGAAATTGGATTCCTAGTGCCTCCAATCACGGTGATTTAATTTTACAAAAGGAATTTGTCAGTTGAATTCAAGAAATTGGATTCTCGTTGCCTCTAATCATGGTGAACTCATTTTACAAAAGGAATTTATCACTTCAAAAATCTTCTAGATCAACGCAATAAGGCACTCAAGAGGTTTTATATTCAATATTCCACGGAGGAAGACGAAGCCAAAGGCGTGGGTGATAATATGTTGAAGATTTTTTTGATTCTCCTATGTTCATGAGCGACTCCTACATAAAATATGCCATCTTGCAGCATGTCTACCATGCCCATAATTCAAAATTTGATGCTAAGCCAAAATAAATGGGAATTTTTCAACACATTTTAGCGATTTGTAAGAACCGTGGGATAACTATCACCAAACAGTGAATTGATACATATTAGAAAGAATTTATGCACATTTTAAACCCTTTTGTGATTACAACCTGAGATGTCACGAGTGTGGGTGCCTTTGCTACTTTGCTGGTATTTAATAATGAATTGGGATTCAACAACCACAACATATAACCTCTATGTAGTGTTGGACGTTCTGCCAAGAATGGCAGAAGACAAGGAGGCTACATTGGCGAGAAAGGTATTCATTTTGATGCAGGGGCATTAGGCTCAAGAAAATACTTTGTATTTTGATAAACATAGGGGGTCTTGTATTTTTTATTTTTATTGTAATTATTAATGTTTTGAGTGACATTTAGGATTTTAATTAAATATTGAGAGAAATTTTAAATGTTCCCGGATGATTGGAGAACATGAGGGAATAGGTTAGTTGAGATAAGTGATTTGATTTTAAATTCCTAAAGTAGAATCAATTTTATGATTTTTGGGATTAAAGAGGATCTTTAGGGATGTTAGAGATATTTTAGGACTTGAGGATTTTAGGGAAATTAAGGAGGATCTGAAACTAAATTAGTTCAGATTATCTTGTATAAAAATAACAAGCCTCAAGGCAAGAGACAATAGGTAGGAGTGTGAGTAATTCAGTTGAAGGCAAATAGGGTTTGTCGTTGTAAGCCTTCGGGAAATTATGAAGAATGGCCACTGATCAGAATATCAGGCCAAGGAGAAATTATTTGTAACTGTTTTAATTTTTTTTATATACAGAGGAAATTCAATCCAAAGGTGTGTGTTTATTTGTGCACTGATGATTTAATTGCATATGAGACATGATCAGAGTTTATGAACAGTTTTCAATAATCTCTGTGATAAGGGTTTGAATTAGACATTCTGCATATAATTGAAGAAGTCGATGTTGATTGAGGATTAATTTCGATATTATGATCCAAGTTAAATGCAATGTGGGATATATATGTTTGAGAATATTGAGGAAAGGTTGAAATCATCGATCACTGCAAGGATCGATGACACAAAAAAGGAAATGCATATTTTCAATTAGTAATTGAATACACACATCAGAAGCATATCTGATTGGAAAGGAATATAGATTGAAATCAGAAAAAATAGGAATAGAGGATTTGTTTTGATGAAGAACAAGGTCCCTATTGAAATTGTGAAAGTTGAATTGAGGTCGAAGGATCATGAAACTTGAAGGCGCATATTTAAAACAAAAGGTGGCAATCCTTGAAATTGTCAAGAGGAGGAAGGTACGTTGGAGAGGTTCGAATACTGGATGGGAATATGATTTTGTTAAACTGTGAAAGGGAACTGGTCTGTTTACAATCATGAAATTGAGGTTCTATATTGAATTGAAAGCGAGTCTTCAATAAAGAAGAAATGGAGTGAAGGAACAGTAGGAATATGATTCAAAATCAATGAAATCGTGAAGGAGGTATCAAAAATATGAAGATGGTTTCGCAAATAATTCTAATTGTCTACAGAGAATGTAGAACCATGAATTAGTGGGAACAGAGAACATAAATAGTAAAGGCGGAATTAAAGAGCAATGGAATTGCGTTTGTGTGGAAATATGAGTCAACAGCGACCAGAAAAGTAAAGGCAATTATGAGAAGACAAACCAATGGTCTCACGTTGCTTTAGCGTGGTAATATTTTTTTATTAAAATTTAATGCGATAATAGTCTGGGAATGGCACGTGGTATGGTCAGTATTGAAATACAACCCATTTTGCGTACAATCTGGTGGTTAAAGCCTAAAGACTTTTGGAATGCGATATCTGTTGGATATGCACCTAATTCGGTTATAAAGCGCGATGAATGATCAATCGTTGGATCATAGATGAAGTTGCAAGGCGATTAATGGAAGGCGTGCTGTGGGACCTACATTATTTGCCGGTGAGTGAAAGTGGACTCAAAGATTTATATGTTGGATATTTTTAATCCAAAGTCAGCGTTTGATAATGAAATGGTATGTGTGGGGCAAAACGCTATATAATGAAGGGAAGGTGAATTAGTATGCTATAAAAACATTATATAATGAACTTTATTATAAAGTTTGAATGTTGATTCGAACTCCCATACCGTGAGTGCCAAAGTTTGAAAACTGGGTTAGTTGCACTTCGAATGGTCAATTCAAATACTTAGAAAATGGTTTTAACATATGGTTTTAACCATAGGCTTTGGAAGGAGAGTGCTTTTACATATGCAGTTTAATTTGTTGGGTTTTATAACCATAAGTTAAATAAACTTCCGCATGAATTTTGAAGTTTGCCCAGATTGTGATTTCAATTGGGAAAAAATTTGGATGCATACATTTTATATGCATTAAGAGTGAGAATGTGGGTTTGTAGCCTGAGGCTGCTATCAGGTGGTATCAGAGTAGGAAGGCTCTTTTTGAAAATTAAATTAATTTTTTGGAATGCATGTGTGCCGCAAGCAATGAGGAAAATTTGGAATTTTAAATCTGTTTGACAGTAATTGCAGATTTGAATTAATATGCAGTGAAAGTATGATGATTTAGATTTGCAGAATTTGAATTTAAAAGTAAAATGTGCTTTGAATATTTTCCAGGTTATGTGAACATAGGTATGATGGTGACGGAAAAAGATGAAAATAGATCAGATTTGGAGTCTGACAGGACATCATGCAGTGCAGCAGAGTATTGAAGAATTTGCAGAAGCAATTGCAAATGAATGTTGAAACAACCTTGAAGGTGATATATTTTTTATTTTGTTTGAAGATATTGTTTGCAGAATGCAGAGTGAAAGCAAATGAGGAGAATCTCACCAAGGAGATCACAACTTTTAAAAGCAGTGATGTAGGAAGCCATTGAAGGTTTCTAAGAGAAAGAGAATGTGGCAGAACCTGGAGAAATTCCAACAGAGGTTGGATGAAAAGAAAATTTGTGTTCTTGAAAGGGTGTAGAGGAGTGAAGTCTAAAAGGAGAAGAGAGGAATGCTCAGAAAGTTCCTAAAGATATAGGAACAGTGCTTGCTAAAAGACCAAGTCCAGAGAGAGGATTGGTGAGGTAAGTTGTAACAAGGAGGACTTGTTATTGCAGAGGTTTCAGTGCAGCCATGATGAATGAGTGAGAACTCATGAGAGATAATATGACTACTGATAGTCATAGAAGAGGTGGAAGAGGTTCTGAGAGAAACCACAATAGAATGAAGAAAGAGGATGCCAACACAAATGGCATGAAGAGACAGTTAAATAAGGAATAGTATGAAAGAGAGGTAGATGAGATCAGAGAACAGTTTGACAAACTGAAAACGATGATAGAAGACCAGAGATGGGGTTTTCTTGTAAGAAGAAAGGTAAAGTGGCATCAGCTACAGATAAAGAAAGAGCAGATGATAAATGCTCAATTAAGAGAGGAATTAATCAGAATGAAAGAGTATTTGGAGAAGGACTTGAAGACTGAAACTTCAAGTGAGACCAAGAGGTCGAGTGACTTTACATCTGATAATTTTTGTATGTTTTTAGGAAGAACATGGGGAGAAGGAAAAACTGTTGATATTTTCATAGAAGAAGAAAATGAGACAGCCGGATCTTTTGAGAATGTCCATGCACAGTTGGAGAAAAGTTTTACTTTTCAATATATTGGAAGCAGAGGAAATTTAAATTATGATGATGGCCAGAAGCTGGAAATTGAGCAATCAATTGAAAAGCTTGAGGAGATTGAAGAGAATACCATTGAATAATTTCTGAATTGTATAGAAAGCTTGGAACAACAAGAGGATTTGGTGATTAAATCATCAAATGAAACCATGAGGTCTTATGGTTTTACAACTGAAAAGTTGTGTGTGAATGTAGGTATTGAAGAAGACAATTCATGTGATGAAACTGTATTCAATGAAGCTGAAAGTTGCCAAGCAAAGTATGATGATGATTATCTTTCAGAAGAAGATCAAACTGAATTATTGCAACAAAAGGAGTTTATAAATTCCTTGTTTTGTGAAATAAATTGCTTCAATGAAGTTGTGTTATATGATGAGAAATTTGTTAATGATAATGACAAATTGATTTTATTAAATGGCCAAATTAAAAGTGATGGACAGATAATTAAACCTATTGCAGAGATGGAAGATCAGAATTCTATTCTGATAAAGGATGAAGAGATAGTGACAGCAGGAAACTTGACTTGTGAAGGTAGTAAGGATTGTATAAATGTTTTCTCATATGAGATGATAGATTTGTGGCAGGAGTTGAGTATTCTGGAGCAGAGGCTAGAATAACAGAGAATAAGTGTTCATATTGTAAAGGTATAGATGAATGAGAATGAAAAGGTTCATTTTTATGAACCGATGCAAAGAGACATCCTTGAGAAGGATGATGCAGAAGAGAGACTAGCTGACAGTCTCGAAAATGATTTGAAGGATTGGAATCAACATACTGATGTGATGATGACAGAGCAGCAAATTAAAGTGTTGCTGGAGGAAGAGGAGACACAAATGTTTTATAAATTTTATGATTGTCTTATGATTGCAGGTACTTATGAAAGGACAAAAGAATGTTTGGTCTAGGAGAACAAGTTGAAGCAGAGAAAAGAAGATGACAGTGACTGGAAATTTAAATACCAGTCCAAGGAATTGCTGAAGTTAGGAAATGAAGAAATTGTCATAAGTGACAATCAGGAAGAAGTTTTCCTTTGCAGAAAACAAGAGGGCAAGGATGATAGGGTGGCAGTAAGAACTCAGCAAGCAGAAGCAAGAGTTCAGCAAGTAAGAGTAAGAGCTCAGCAAGCAGGAGTAGAAGTAAGAATTCAACAATCAAGAGGAAGGAGTACTCAACAATCATAAGACATATAGACAGGGAAATTGAATTGATAAGAAGGTTGATGGTGAAAGTATCTCAGAAGAAGAAAACAACAAGAAAGCAAGGAAGCAGTAGCAACAAGAGGAAGACAGTCACAAACTGTGCAAGCCCAGAAAGTGGAAAGATGCAGAATAAGATATGGAAGCCTGGAGAAGTGCAGAAGAAGAGTATTGCAGTGGATGATCAATTGTAGAACAAAGTGTGGGATCCAGGAAGACAAGGACTGAAAGCACATGATTAGGAGATCATGATTATTTTTAACCTTAGGAGTCTGATGCAGGGGCATTAGGCTCAAGAAAATACTTTGTATTTTAATAAACATAGGGGGTCTTGTATTTTTTATTTTTATTGTAATTATTAATGTTTTTAGTGACATTTAAAATTTTAATTAAATATTGAGAGAAATTGTAAATGTTCCCGGATGATTGGAGAACATGAGGGAATAGGTTAGTTGAGATAAGTGATTTGATTTTAAATTCCTAAAGTAGAATCAATTTCATGATTTTTGGGACTAAAGAGGATCTTTAGGGATGTTAGAGATATTTTAGGACTTGAGGATTTTAGGGAAATTAAGGAGGATATGAAACTAAATTAGTTCAGATTATCTTGTATAAAAATAATAAGCCTCAAGGAAAGAGACAATAGGTAGGAGTGTGAGTAATTCAGTTGAAGGAAAACAAGGTTTGTTGTTGTAAGCCTTCGGGCAATTCTAAAGAATGGCCACTGATCATAATATCAGGCCAAGGAGAAATTATTTGTAACTATTTTAATTTTTTTTATATACAGAGGAAATTCGATCCAAAGGTGTGTGTTTATGTGTGCACTGATGATTTAATTGCATATGAGACATGATCAGAGTTTATGAACAGTTTTCAATAAACTCTATGATAAGGGTTCGAATTAGACATTCTGCATATAATTGAAGAAGTCGATGTTGATTGAGGATTAATGTCGATATTATGATCTAAGTTAAATTCAATGAGAGATATATATGTTTGAGAAGATTGAGGAAAGGTTGCAGCCATCGATCACTGCAAGGATCGATGACACAGTAAAGGAAATGCGTATTTTCAATTAGTAATTGAATACACACATCAGAATAATATCTGATTGGAAAGGAATACAGATTGAAATCGGAAAAAATAGGAACAGATGATTTGTTTCGATGAAGAACAAGGTCCCTATTCAAATTGCGAAGGTTGAATTGAGGTCGAAGGAGCATGAAACTTGAAGGCGCGGATTTAAAAGAAAAAGTGGCAATCCTTGAAATTTTCAAGAGGAGGAAGGTAAGTTGGAGAGGTTTGAATACTGGATGGGAATCTAATTCTGTTAAACTGTGAAAGGGAACTGGTCTATTTACAATCACGAAATTGAGGTTCTGTATTGAATTGAAAGTGGGTCTTGAATAAAGAAGAAATGGAGAGAAAGAACAGCAGGAACACGATTCAAAATCAATGAAATCGTGAAGGAGGTATCAAAACTATGAAGAGGGTTTCGTAAAGAATTATAATTGTCTGCAGAGAATGTAGAACCATGAATCGGTGGGAACAGAGAACATAAATAGTAAAGGCGGAATTAAAGAGCAATGGAATTGCGTTTGTGTGGAAATATGAGTCAACGACGACCATAACTGTAAAGGCAGTTATGAGAAGACAAACCAGTGGTCTCGCATTGCTTTAGCGTGGTAAGTTGTTTTATTAAAATTTGACGCGATAATAGTCTGGGAATGACATGTGGTATGGGCAGTATTGAAATACAACCCATTTTGCGTACAATCTGGTGGTTAAAGCCTGAAGACTTTTGGAATGCGATATTCGTTGGATATGCACCTAATTCGGTTATAAAGCGCGACAAATGATTAATCGTTGGATCATAGATGAAGTTGCAAGGCGATTAATGGAAGGCATGCTGTGGGACCTACATTATTTGCTGGTGAGTAAAAGTGGACTCAAAGATTTATATGTTGGATATTTTTAATCCAAAGTCAGCATTTGATAATGAAATGGTATGTGTGGGGTGAAAAGATATATAATGAAGGGAAGGTGAATTAGTATGATGTAAAAACATTATATAATGGACTTTATTATAAAGTTTGAATGTTGATTCGAACTCCCATACCGTGAGTTTCAAATTTTGAAAACTGGGTTAGTTGCAATTTGAATGGTCAATTCGGATACTTAGAAAATGGTTTTAACATATGGTTTTAACCATAGGCTTTGGAAGGAGAGTGCTTTTACATATGCAGTTTAATTTGTTGGGTTTCATAATCGTAAGTTTAATAAGCTTCCGCATGAATTTATAAAGTTTTCCCAGATTGTGATTTTAATTGGGCACAAATTTGGATGCATACATTTTATATGCATTAAGATTGATAATGTGGGTTTGTAGCCTGGGGCTGCTATTACATTTCTTAAAACCTGTTCTCATAAAACAAAAGGAAATTGGGGTGATAGGGAGGTTTTTCAATCCTTGACTATCTACTGTTTAGATAAAATGTAATATCTATTTCTAAATTTGCAGAGATAGATTTTAACAACTTCGGGGAATGGCTTCTCATATGCAACATGTTATGAAAACAATAGAAATTGGGGTGATTGGGAGATTTTTCGAGCCATGTTTGTTAAGATAAAATTTGCACTAGGTATCTGAATTTGAAGATTTTTTCTTTAACTTCTTTGGCTCATGGATGTTTAGACCAAATATGGTATAAAAACATAATAGAATTGCAGTGATTGGGAGCTTTTTGTAGCCCTATATTTTTGGATAGAATTTGGTGTGCGTTTTTAAATTTATGGAATTTGGGTTTAGCAGCTTTGGTCATGGTGTTTAGATGAAATATTTTTTGAAAACAGGATCGAATGGGGGAAATTGGGAACTTTTTTCTAGAACCAACTGTTTAGGTAGAATTTGTAGTGCGTCTCTCAGTTTTGAAGTTTCGCTTTAACAGTTTTGGGCTATGGCCATTTAGATAAAATATTTAATGAGAATATACTAGAACTCGTGTGATTGGGATCTTTTCCTAGCCTTGGCTATTCAGATAAAATTTGTAATGTGTTTTTCAATTTGCGTAGTTTGGGTTTAAGAGCTTTCGGTCATGGCTGTTTAGATGAAATATGTACAAAAGAAAATAGAATTGGGGTGAGGGGGAGTACTTTCTAGTCTTGACTATTTAGATAAAATTCAGTATAAATTTCTAAATTTTCAGAGATCGACTATGAAAAATTTGGGTCATAGCTGTATAGCTTAAGTATGTAATGAAAACAAAATAAAATTGTGGCGATTGGGAACAATTTCTAGCCTTCATTGTTGATAAAATTAGTTTCATATTTCCAAAATATGCAGAGACCGGGTTTAAGAGCTCTGGGCCATGGCTATTGAGATGATATATTATATGTTGAATCTCATGGGCATGATTTATAGTCTTAAAGCCTCTTTGATAGTTGTTGCTTCTATGAATATTAGGTTTCCACTCGACTGACTCGTTATTCTTAATAACGTAGGGGTGATTAGAGAGAGAACTAAAGTGATTGGAAAACCACTGAGAATTAATCATTCCCTTAAAAATGTTAATTTTTTATGGCCAATAACATGATATGTGCCTAGTAAAAATGTGAAGGTAAATATTTACTAAGAAATCATCATTCAAAAATTCATTCCTCAAATAAACCTACAAAAAGGAAGCATGGAAATATGTCATAAAAGAAAATTGATAAAGTATGAACAAGATAAAGTATCATATGTTTACTTTCTAGTCCCTGACGATGGGTGGAGTGTTTGAATCTCCCTTTTCTAGGCTTTGAGTAGTGTAAAACTTGTGGATACTGATGACAAAAAAATACGAATAATTATTAGAAATAATTGATGTCATACTTAGTTTAAACTCAAAAAGGTTTCGTTGATGAAAAATCTTTGAAAACCCAATGAAAATAAAACTAGAAGGGTTATCTCTTACGTTATAACAAAATTATTTACAAAAACATACACAAATTTTGAACAAAGGAAGAGCCCATTAACGAAAATATGAGTGCACTTGGAAAAAAAATCTAACATTCATGTGAAAGCACCATAACATCAATGTCGAGTAAAGGAAGACTAGGTGGTTGAGGCGGGATATTAATTCCCTCACCACATGTGTTTGATTCCTGTAATGACATGTTAAGCCTATTGTGATGAGACTAAAGGAATAGGCGACCCAACACTAATTCACCATGATCAAAATAAAAATAAAAATAAAAATTGAAGAAAACACCCTAACATCAACTTAAATCATATATAGCTTCCTATAGCTTGTTCCATAAATTGTACCCGACATCAACCACCCAAACCCGACCCTCCTTTTTAAATGGAAATTATCTAAATATTTGATTTAAAATAAAATATACTAATTCACCATGGTTCACCAAAAAACAAATATTGAAGATAGCAACTAACATCAACTAAGTCATATATAGCTGCCTATATGTTTTTCCATAAATTGTACTCGACATTAACCACCCAAACCCGACCTTCCTTTTTAAAGGGAAATTACCAAGATAATTGATTTAAAATCAACTTTACATATACCTCAGCGCTATTTTGGGGATGTTTGATCCTCATATGAAAAATGCAGGAATTCTTCATGATTTAAAATCAAATTTACATATACCGAGCTAAGCACTATTTTGTGGATGTTTGATCCTCATATGCAAAACACGGGAATTCTTCAGTGCTCGTGGAAGTAAAAGGAATTTGAAAAAGAGCGAAGTGGACTGCAGGCCAAATCCAAGCCCAACCATTCTTGAAGAGGGTTTTTGTGGGGTTTTAAGCGTTACTTCGTGTTGTGAATGGTGCAGAGATCGGAGTGTTTGAGGACAGGGTGATACCAGACACCACATTTTGTTGAAAATTTCCAGGGTTATCCTTCTTCCATTTCTTGAGATATTCAAACCTTGGGAGGTACCAAAGAAATTTCTAAGGTGAAACAACCTCTTTCTTTATTAACTTTCTTAAAAATGCATGCTAGTCCATTTACATGACATTTGAGTCTGAGATTTTATATTCATCAAAAATTTGGATTTAATGAAAACTAGATTTAATGAAAACCCGTCATGTTTTAGCCTTTTTTCTGCTGAAATTTCCCTGGCATAGCATCACCTTGGCCACCAAATACAAAAGCCATGCGAACATAATTTCCATCATTAATTGTAGCATGACCTAATGTAGTGTCATTTGGCTCATTTAAAAGCATATGTAATTTCCTAGAATATCGTTAGAATATGGTTTTTTAGCTCTAGACAATTTCAATATTCGTTTCTCCAATGCTAATACGTGATCCTGGATATAATGGAGATCAAATTGTACCTCATTCAACATTTCCTGCTTCCGCTACCTCAATCGTTGCAAGAATTCCAAGAGTATCTCCATATTAATCCTCTTGTTACATCTTCTAGTTCTTCTCAAGAAGATTCAAGAGGAAATCTAGCTCCTTTACTCAGACTTATGCTCCTTGTTGTAGTGACAATTGGATATGTTCTACCAGTGAAGCAGTGGTTTCCATTTGACATGCAAATTTCTTCTTCAAAATCTTATTTAACAAAAAATTGGGGAAGAGCTAATTGTTTGTGAGGTAGAGGCCACAACAGGGGAGATTTCTCTTGTTATTGAGATGCGTCATGATTCACATGTAGCAGAAGTTGTGGCCGCAAGCCATGAGGAACACATCCTTCATTGTTTGCATGCAGACAGGGCATAGAAAATCCTTGTCTAGCTCCCATTTTGAAACATTATGTAGTCATGGATCCACTGGCCTTCTTGTTGAGCTTCTAAATCAGCACATGCTGACAGAACACTAACGATAGTGACTTGTTTTGACTTTACACTTACCTGTTGCATTTGTGCATTTGTTCGCAGAGATTCGATGCTTCTCTTGGATGACCATTCTACACATACCCTGTAATCGTAGTTTCCCATGAAAGAAAATCCCGTCTAGAAATTTTTTTAGACATGACATGCATCATCTATGCTATGACATTTGGTATAAATTTCTACAAGTGAATTCCTATAGGGGCATCCAACTCATAGCCGCTTTTAATTGGACACATGCTACAGCCACATTCCCAATTATAGCTGAGTTTGGTTGCACATATGTGTGCTACATTACACAAAACAATAACAAAGACTCTTTTCAATGTCTATTCTGAGCTTTCCCTGTGAACATAGTAGTCCAAGAAACCACGTCTCTTACATACATTTTATTGAACACTTGGATCACTTTCTCTACAAACTCCAACTTAACCCCCATAGAAAAATTTTGTTTACAACCCATTCTTGGCTATGTAATAATGAGTCCCTTGGGCCTCTTGTAGTGACAAAAGGCTAGTGCATGCCTGGAGCATAGTGGGAAATGAAACATTGTTTGAATATATAATGCTCTCCAACATTTGAGAGAAAATGCCAAGGACTTCCTCACATAGCCATTTCTTTGCATACTCTGTAGTCATTAGATTCCATAAGAAAACAAAACATACTTTAGGCATATTTTTTCAAAAAATTTGTAAACCTGTTAAACATTTCACCCATTTTCTTTGTCTTTAGTCCATGTAGTCCCACTGTAGTAACCCCTCTAGGCCATAGTAGTTGAATGTCTAAGACATTTCTCATAGATTTCTGGTGCATTCTCTAGTCCCAACTTATCTCTTAATGTATTTAACTGACTTATTGATGCAAATGCTTGTTGATATGTGCCATAATTTAATTCTAGATTCTGAGACTAGTATTTGTTGTTTGCAAATGCTTGTTGCTATGTGTCATATTTTAATTGGAGCTTTTGAGTGTAGTTTTCATTGTTTGTAAAGCATGGCCTTACATGCGATTAGTAATATTGACATGTTGTCAAGAGTAATTTTGATATAATTTTTCTTTCATTTAATAAATTCATCGGATTTATGGCCATGTTAGCCCTTCCATCATTTCCCAATAGTTATTTGGAGTTCCAAAAAAAATGCTAGTGGATAAAGGGAATATCACCTTGTTTTGTGCTTCAATTTGATTTTGTGAATTTTTATTATCAAATTTTAATTGGAGTGGATGCAGAATCATCTCTTGAGCTATAAATGGTCAACCTACTTTTAAAATGCATTCCTGATTCCCATAAAGTAAAATGAGAAAATTAATTCATTTTGCAGCAAAAATTCAAAGAAAAAGACATGGCAGTTCTGTGCAAAGGAACTTGTACTATCAATTTTATTTTTTTATCATTATGAACATATTTTCAAATTTGAATTGATTTTTTTAAAGATATTTTTTTCATTTGATTAAGGTCTTGTCATATGCAATTGAAGGAAAAGTTTGAGATCAACATTCAGATTTGCTTGTAAGTTTTCTAAATTGTTTCTTGATGATGGAGCATATTGAAATTTTTGAAGTTATGTGAAACATTAGATATTTGTGTAGAAATTATATAACTGTTATGTTATATGTCTAAGATTCACCTGATCATATACTATTTGACTTCATGCATAATACATAATCTATTCCACCATTGATCATCATATGCGGAAATTAAATCAATTGCATGCACACATTAAAACCATAAAAATTCACACATATGAACACAGTAATTTATGGGAAAGATTAAAGCTGAAAACCCCCAACTATCTGTATAATATAGTTCATAGAGATCATGTAAAAATCATCATACGAAGCTTCTCACAAGCTCTCAGTATAATCTCCAATCGCTACACACTAATCAGGTCCTGATCTAGCAAATCCATGCACCGATCCTCTGCCACCTGCTAGCATGCCTCTACTGCGAAATCCCTGCTAAATATGGGCTCTGAATGAACTCGAATCCACCTGGATTGCACTGTGTGTTGGAAATATGATGCAAAGTGTTGTCCTTGATGGCAACCCACTGAATGAAGATGAAGACATGCGACTGTTGACATGTGTTGTCCTTGATGGCAATCCACCTGATGAAGTTATGCTTGACTTGATGGACTTAGTAAATGATGTAAATCTGGTGTGATATAATGTTTGTTGACAATATGATGCTGAGTGTTGTCCTTGAAAGGCAACCCATCTGATAAAGATGATGACAACTTACTTGATGAATTTGTGCTTGATAGAATATGTTCTTGATGAAGGAAATCTGATGTATCTACAGTGAGTACAGAAGGCAATGAAGAAAGGATTTCAGCATGTGCTATATTCTATGATGAAAAAGAGTATGTCTCTAGGTATACGCGGATTGGCCTAGGGGAAGTCGCGTATGCATGCAGAAAAGAATGTGCCAAGTCGCGTATGGGCTAAAGCGCTCAAAAAGTGCAAAACCAAGGGTAACCACCATGGTATTGACCCATGGTATTGGGTAATGATCCACCTAATTGACCCCGTCCAGGTAGTTTTGGGCTCATGGTATTGTTTTTGCCCATGGTATTGAAAAAGGGGCTCATGGTATTGAAAAAGGATAAACCTATATAAGGAGAACAAATTCATTGTGCATAACATGGGTGTGAGAGAAAGATGTCTGAGCTTGAATGAATACTTCTCTATGAAGTATATCTATATGGAAAGGGTAAAGGTTTGATGATAGATCTGAATCTATGATGCACCTATGAAGAAATGATGAAGTGGGATGTCTAGATCTGAAATGTATTTGTATCTGCTAGATCTGTTTATAGAGTGATTAGATCTGTGATGAGGCGAACATCTGTCTGAAGTAAAGAGTTGAATCTGAACTGAATATCTGATCTGATGAAGTATGCTGCTCTGTAATGATTGAAGATCTATACGCTACTTCGTCGCGGAGGAAGCGCGTATATACGCGGCTTCAGCGAAGAGAAAGCGCGTATGCGCAATAAAATATACACTGAGGTATACGCTGGTTTGTGTGGACGGAAGCGCGTATATACGCGACATCAGTGAAGGGAAAAAGCGTATGCAAACTAGGGTTTGCTGAAGCAAGGGGTATGAAATATCTGATCTGTTCTGCTGTGTTTCTGCTATCTGATCTGTGTTGATATGTATCTGTTGGTGACGTATGTTTGTGCTTAAAAGTATGGAAAGGGTCCAGTATGAAAATATGATGAAATGTGGCCTACAAGTTGTGTTCTATTGAAGTTGTTGGATCTAGTGTGAAAATTGATGAAACATGGTCCAAGGTGGTGCTGAAGGTTGTAGCCTTCAGTCAGGGGGTTGTAGCTCCCTTCCAGGAGAGGCTGGTAAACGAGATCAGGGGGTCGTAGCTCCCTTCCAGGAGAGGCTGGTAAACGAGTCAGGGGGTTGGAGCTCCCTTCCAGGAGAGGCTGGTAAACGAGCGCTGGTGGGTGCCTGCGTGCTGGTAGAGTCTGCACCAGCACATATGTTGTAAGATGTTTTCTCTATAATAAAATATTGAAGGCTGAGCAACTGCAGCGGTGGTTTTCTCCCGACTTGGGTTTCCACCTAAAAATCCCGGTGTTCATGTGTGATGCTTTGTGTGATGGTTTATTCTGTTCTTACTGCACATGTTTACTGTTTATTAAACATCTGATGAATGAATGATGGAATAATAGAAGTGAAGATTTAATGACATATCTAGATCTCTGTGTATACGCTAGTTTCATAAAGGGGATCCGCGTATATACGCTAGTTTATTGAAGGAAAGTAGCGTATGGGTTTTAAGGAATGAAAAAGTAAAAAGATTTGATTATGCAGTAAATACTGATTCACCCCCCCCTCTCAGTATTTTTCCCAACAATTGGTATCAGAGGAGGTCCTTGTGCAGAAGCTTGATCGCTTAAAGGAGATCCGTCGCAATGGGAAGTCAAGAAGGAGTAATGTCTATAAAGCCACTTCTATTCAATGGAAGCAATCTGATATTCTGGAAGGTACGTACAAAAGCATATCTGCAAAGTCTTGGTGCAGATGTATGGGCAATCGTGGAAGAAGGTTATCAATACCCGGCAAGTATTCCTACTGATGCAGCTAAAAGAAAGAAGTATGAAATCAATGCCAAAGCAGTGAATGTATTATTGGGAAGCATGTCTGAATCAGAATTTGCTAAAGTGATGCAGCTACATTCGGAAAAAGACATATGGGACAAAATCATTCTAAGCTATGAAGGAGACACAAAGGTAAAAAGTGCAAAACTCCAAACTCTTAGAATTGAATATGAAAATTTGAAGATGCATAGTGATGAGAGTGTTGCCAGTTTCTTTCTTCGTCTGGATGATATTGTAAATCGAATGAGAAACTTGGGTGAAACCATAACTGATACTACTCTGGTGGAAAATGTCTTAAGATCATTGACTTCAAAATTTGACTCTAAAGTTTCAGCTATTGAAGAAAGGCAAGATTTGCAAACTCTTACTATTGTTCAATTACATGGTACTCTGACTGCTTTTGAAATGAGACAAGGAGGCCCTTCTCAAGTAAGAGAAGCTGCTTTTAAGGCATCTGCAAAAGGAAAGGAAAAGGAAGTTGTCAAAGAATCCAGCTATATATCCGATGAAGAAGAAGCGAATTTCGTGAGAAAGCTCCAACTAGGTACTGGAAGATTCAAAGGTAAGCTTCCCTTTAAATGTTTTGAGTGTGGAAAAGTTGGTCATTATGCTGCTAAATGTCCTTATAGAGAAAATCATGGTAAAGGGAAACAATTTGAGAAGAGAAAGAGTTATTATGCAAAAGAAGATGATGATGAAGTGTCCAGTGAAGATGAAGAAGATTCTGACCAAGATCTGAAAGTGCTCATGGCTAAGAAGCAAAAGAAGAAGGCTACTGAAAAAGAGACATCTCAGAAAACATGTGCAGCAGAAAATAAAGAAGATGAAACAAGTATTGATTGTTGTTCTTTTGATGCACTTTCCTGTGCATGCAATGGTGAAGATAGTAAAAGTAAAGTTTTGGATCTAAAGGAAGCTATCAAGAAAATTGAAGATCAACAAAGATCATTTAATAAAAGTGAAGCTATCTACAATGAGATGATCTCTCAAATGAAAGATCAAATAGAAATGCTAAATGGATAGGTGGAAAAGTATCAAAGGTTTCATACTTATGCATCCAATCAAATTAAAGAACTAGAAGCAGAAATCAACGATCTAAATGCAGATCTCGAAAAATCAAACAAGAAGAATGAAGGACTTGAAGCTGCAGTCATCTCTCTACAAACAGATCTTGAAGCATCAAGTAAGAAGATTGAGGAACCTCTACAAACATTTGAAAAGGAAGGCCTTGAAGCAGAAATCATCTCTCTCAAATAAGATCTGGAAAAATCAAATAAGAAGAATGAAGAGCTGCAACAAACATGTGAAGAAAATGAAAATTGGTTGAAAGAAGAGATTCTAAATCTAAAGGATCAAGTAGAATATGGAAGAAGGAAAGAAGAAAGCATGACAAAGCAATGTCAAGCCTTGGAGGTTGAGGTAAACATTCTCAAAGGTAAATTAGAAGAAAAGGTTAAACTTTTGAGGTTTCAAGATAGTACTAACACTTTGGACAAAATTATAAGTAATCAAAGGTCTCCTGCTATCAAACTTGGTCTTGGTTTCCATGAAACTGTTAAAGGTGAATCTAGCTCACAAGGAAGTGCTAAAAATTCAGAGGATGTCAATGCAAAACCTGAAGTGTTGAAAGAAATAAAAGATCGACCAACAATCATGAATTCTCAAAGGAATTCTTTCAAGAACGTTGAATGTTTTAAATGTCATAATTATGGGCATGTTGCAGCAAATTGCAGGAGCAGATCATTTCAGCCACAAACAAACAGTTCCTACATAGAAAGGTACTCTGGTTTCTTCAAGGGATATTGTTTTTCATGTAACAAGTATGGACATAAAGCAGCTGATTGTAAAAGGAGGAAGATTAGAAATACTCATTATGATTCTTATGCTTATTTCTCTGGACACATGAGATTTTATTCTTGTAACAAGTATGGACATGTAGAAAAGGAATGCAGGTTGAACAGATCTGAGAAAGTGGACAATTTTCAGCACACAAATAGAAAGTTCAAACAAATCTGGAAAAGGATGGAGGACCGATCAGAAACGTAGGAAATTCTGACCCTATTGCAGTCATCCGCTTCTGAAGCTTACTTCTCTGATTGACGGCAGGAATGATGTGGGATACATTATCAGATTTAGTAATGTATCGTCACAGGGGGAGCAATGTATGATGTCTCTCATGTTTGATTTGATTATTCTGGTTATATGTATTTCTGACAGTGCATCTAGTGTGAAGAAAAGACAGGAACAGAAGGTAAAATTGCAGAAGGAGATGAAGGTGTGAAATTTTCTATATTTCACTTTCCATACGCGGGTTCTATGAAACAAAGTCACGTATACATGCGAGTTACAACAGACACAGCCGCGTATGCATTAATGATAAGAGAATTTATCTGATAGCTGAAGATCTGGAGCAGAGGTCCAGGGGGAGCATCAGTCTGACTACTGATAATTGCACTATTAGCATCTTTCTGGTTATACTCATGATAATGAAATGATACATGGGTTCTTGTGTTGAAGATTATGGATGAAGCCTGGTTGCTTTATGATGAAGAGCATTCGTTGTTGAGATGAAAGTCTTATAATTTAGAAATGAGGACAGATCATGCAGAGATTGTTGCTGATGACTTGCTGTTGAAGGTGCTTCAGATTGCACAATCTAAGGAAGAGAACTGGCTTAAGGGGAGCAGCAGGTTGAATACTAATGATTGCATTGTTGGCAATATGACTGCTTATTCTTTGATTTTTGTGATACTCATGCTCAAATGATGATGACTTGGTACATGGTTTATTATGATGAATTTTTGAGCCCTGGTTGCTGATAAGTATCTTTTGTACTCACACATGGATGAGTTGGATGTCATTTGATTCAGAAATAAATCATGCAGAGTGTGTTACTATGATTGAGAGATCTTTTTATGTTACTTCATGTTAAATATTGAAGATCATGGTGATGTTGGACCACATGGATGATTGCTTGACACCTATGTGAAGATGTTGTTCTGATATGAGAATCTCTCTTGGAAAGATTGTATTGATGCTGCAAAGAATCTGAAGACTTGGTTACTATTGTGCTGATGCTACAACCATTGGATGACGCTTGAAGACACCACTACACTGTTCTATCTATCTGTAGTCCAGGGAAGCATTCAAATATCTCAGAAAGAAGCTGAACACTGTCTTTTCCTCACAAAGAATCAGATCTGGTTGAAATTTAGAAGATGGCATTGGATACGCTGGTTTCATGAAACACAGTCGCGTATATACGCGAGTTCCTGCACAGAAAACTGCGTATGTTTGGTTGCTGGCAATTTTTGGTTGGTTCAGCTCTCTTCAGCACAGCTGCAGTGCTGTTTGGTATCTCTGATACTGTTTGGTACCTCTGGTGGTGTTCCAGATCTCATAATTCTGTTTCTAATGTTTTGATGAAGATGCCTTGATGATTTGTTGGTGGAAGTTTTCAGGATGCACAAACTAAGGGGGAGCCTTAGTCATTTGGAAAGATTTCTTGGTTGCACAGATTCAGGGGGAGCATTAGCGTTGCTGAGTATAATGCATTGTTGACATTATGATGGTTCTGAAATATGTTCTCTTTCTTGAGGACTTTCTGGTGTTGGTCATAAATGGTCATATTTATATTTTGGGGAAAAGGTCTTGTTGAGACCCATGATGTAAAAATTGTAATATTCCGTCATGTAAGGACTTGTCATTTTTGTAAACCCACTTGGTTGGGTAGCTGAGTCAAATTTTGTAAACCCACTTGGTTGGGTAGCTGAGTTAAAATGTGTAAACCCACTTGGTTGGGTAGTTGAGTCTCATATGTAAATCCACTTGGATGGACCTTTGATGTAAGTGTGAGTTATTGGTGATAGGAAATTCATAGAGTCTTGTACTTCATTGAAAAATATGTTTGTAGGTTTAGCATGAACTCAGGGGGAGCATGGTCACTTCAGTGTACATCATATCTGCAGAACACTTCCTTCTAGAAGAGGAGAAAAAAACTTGTGTTGGTTTTGATCCGCCCGTTGCCCTTGATGTCAAAGGGGGAGAGTGTGTTGGTTTTGATCCACTGGTTTTGATCCGCCCTAAGTGTGTTGGTTTTTATCCGCTAGTTTTGATCCGCCCTTTGCCCTTGATGTCAAAGGGGGAGAGTGACATGGTGTTTGAATGCAGATAATGGTGTCAAAGAATTGGGAGAGTGACATGGTGTCAATGTACTTATCTCACAGTAACCAACAATTTCATCGTAGTTGCCATCAAGTCCAAAGGGGGAGATTGCGAGGCCATATGCAGAAAGCGTCCTTGATGCAGCAACCCACCGAATGAAGATGAAAACATGCGACCGTTGACAATTGTTGTCCTGGATATGAATCTCTCCCACTCGATGAAGTTATGCTTGACTTGATGGACTTAGTAAATGATGTGATATAATGTTTGTTGACAATATGATGCTGAGTGTTGTCCTTGAAAGGCAACCCATCTGACAAAGATGATGACAACTTACTTGATGAAGTTGTGCTTGATAGAATATGTTCTTGATGAAGGAAATCTGATGTATCTACAGTGAGTAAAGAAGGCAATGAAGAAAGGATTTCAGCATGTGCTAGATTCTATGATGAAAAAGAGTATGTCTCTAGGTATACGCGGATTGGCCTAGGGGAAGTCGCGTATGCACGCGGAAAAGAACGTGCCAAGTCGCGTATGGGATAAAGCGCTCAAAAAGTGCAAATCCAAGGGTAACCACCATGGTATTGACCCATGGTATTGGGTAATGATCCGCCTAATTGACCCCGTCCAGGTAGTTTTGGGCTCATGGTATTGTTTGGCCCATGGTATTGAAAAAGGGGCTCATGGTATTGAAAATATAAACCCATATAAGGAGAACAAATTCCATTGTGTATAACATGGGTGTGAGAGCAAGATGGTTCCAGGTTTGAATGCATTTACCTTCTATGAAGTATATCTGTATGGAAAGGGTAAAGGTTTGATGATAGATCTGAATCTATGATGCACCTATGAAGAAATGATGAAGCGGGATGTCTAGATCTGAAATGTATTTGTATCTGCTAGATCTGTTTATAGAGTGATTAGATCTGTGATGAGGCGAACATCTGTCTGAAGTAAAGAGTTGAATCTGAACTGAATATCTGATCTGATGAAGTATGCTGCTCTGTAATGATTGAAGATCTATACGCTACTTCTCCGCGGAAGAAGCGCATATATACGCGGCTTCAACGAAGAGAAAGCGCGTATGCGCAATAAAATATACACTGAGGTATACGCTGGTTTGTGTGGACGGAAGCGCGTATATACGCGACATCAGTAAAGGGAAAGCGCGTATGCAAACTAGGGTTTGCTGAAGCAATGGGTATGAAATATCTGATCTGTTCTGTTGTGTTTCTGCTATCTGATCTGTGTTGATATGTATCTGTTGGTGATGTATGTTTGGGCTTAAAAGTGTGGAAAGGGTCTAGTCTGGAAATATGATGAAATGTGGCCTACAAGTGGTGTTCTATTGAAGTTGTTGGATCCAGTGTGAAAATTGATGAAACGTGGTCCAAGGTGGTGCTGAAGGTTGTAGCCTTCAGTCAGGGGGTTGTAGCTCCCTTCCAGGTGAGGCTGGTAAACGAGATCGAGGGGTCGTAGCTCCCTTCCAGGAGAGGCTGGTAAACGAGTCAGGGGGTCGTAGCTCCCTTCCAGGAGAGGCTGGTAAACGAGCGCAGGTGGGTGCCTGCGTGCTGGTCAAGTCTGCGCCAGCACATATGTTGTAAGATGTTTTTCTCTATAATAAAATATTGAAGGCTGAGCAACTGCAGCGGTGGTTTTCTCCCGATTTGGGTTTCCACCTAAAAAATCCTGGTGTTCATGTGTGATCCTTTGTGTGATGGTTTATTCTGTTCTTACTGCACATGTTTACTGTTTATTGAACATCTGATGAATGAATGATGGAATAATATAAGTGAAGATTTAATGACAAATCTAGATCTCTGTGTATACGCTAGTTTCATAAAGGGGATCCGCGTATATACGCTAGTTTACTGAAGGAAAGTAGCGTATGGGTTTTAAGGAATGAAAAAGTAAAAAGATTTGATTATGCAGTAAATACTGATTCACCCCCCCCTCTCAGTATTTTTCCCAACACTGTGAAATCCTCATTGGCATCTCCATCAATGTGAGGTGCAAACTCATGCACCAGTATAGTCACACTGCTCTTTCACCTACCTCTCCATTGAAACTGTCCGTGAACTGTAGTTAACTGATGTATTCTTCAGTTGATTAATGAGTTAATAATTAGTGAATTAATTAATAATTAATTCACACCACTCTCACTAGTATATCAATTAGTTAGACTAGATACAACTAGCTCAACTGTGTCTAACTGAGTTAAACATAACACAACTCCATTAACTACCTCAATAACTCCACCAAAATCTATCACATGAGTTCTAACTGAAGTACCCATGCAATAGCTCCACTTAACCCTCAGGAATAGCATAATTCCTTCTGTCAGCTCCTGTGCCACATCTGCACACTTAACTGAAGTGCTCCAAGAGAATAAGATAATGTTTATGCTCCAAATATTATTAAGAGCTAATAATATTCAACATATCTATTTTTAGACTGGAAATCTAAAAATAGATTCCACCCAATATGTCTAAAAATAGAAGTCCATCTATTTTTCCAACTTGACCAACCATCCACAAATAACATCCTGCAACTCATAGAATATGAACGACATGTCTAAAAATAGACTTGCGCCAAAAATAGCCCGCGAGCCCACTTAGTGAAGGCGACTCTTTTCACTAAGCTCATCATCTTGCTGCAATCTCAACACTCCCTCTCAACAAGATAGGGATTATCTGCCACCCCGATCCTGCTTCTATGGTATTTGAATTTGCTCCTCGTGAGCACCTTCGTCAAGATATCAGCATCCTGATCCTCTGTAGGAATGTAAGAAAGTAACATGATCTTCCGCTACACACAATCTCTGATATGATGATACCGGATGTCAATGTGTTTAGATCTATCATGAAATACTGGATTAACCGAGAGTTTGATGCAACTCTGATTATCACAATATATCACAGTAGGATCTAAGTGTCAACCGAACAACCCGACCAGGATCTTCCTCATCCATATAGCCTCGCATGCAGCCAAAATTGCTGCCATATACTTGGCCTACGCTAAACTGAGTGCCATGGATCTCTGCTTCCTATTGTACCAAGAAACTGCTGTCGACCCGATACTGAAAATCCCTCCAGATGTGCTCTTTCTCTCTGTTGGGCTCCCTGCCCAATATGCATCTATGAAGCCACACAGCTTCACCTCATGCGATTGTCTGTACCAAAGTCCATATCCCGATGTGCCTCTGATATATCTCAATACATGCTTCCTCGCCTTCCAAAAGAGCTTGGTAGGGTTAACCATAGCTTGTGAAAGCTGGTTAACAGCATAGCATATTTCAGGTCTTGTATTGAATAGATACATAAGCGACCCCACCAACTGTCGGTAAATAGTGGCATCCACTACCTCTGCCGATGTAGCATCCTCTTTCCTCCAACCACCAGGAAGAGGAGTGTCGATAGGATTGAAGCCATGCATGTTGAACTTCTCCAGTATCTCCTGGGCATACTTGCCTTGAGACACAAATAGTCCATCACTATGCTACCAAATTTCCAATCCCAGGAAATAATGAAGGAGGCCCAAGTCCTTCATCTCAAACTCTTTTGCAAGATCAGCCTTGCCTGAGAGTATCAACTATTCATCACTGGTCAGTATCAAATCATCTACATAAAGTAAAATGATCAGCAACTTACCCTCAACCACTATCTGGTATAGGTTTGGATCCGCCTCGCTCTTGGCAAAACCAAGTCTGGTGAAATAACTGTCTATCCATGTGTACCAAGCACGAGGTGCTTGTTTCAATCCATACAACACTCTTTTGAGCCTGCACACATGCGACTCGCTGCTGAAGATCTAAAAACCTTCGGGCTACTCTATGTACACCTCCTCCTCAATGACTCCATTGAGGAACGCAGTCTTCACATCCATCTGATGAATGTGCCACCCCATCTGTGCTAAGAGAGCTAGGATGCTCCGTATGGAAGAATACCTTGCGACAGGTGCAAAGGTTTCCTCATAGTCGATCCCCTCAATCTGTGAGAAGCCCCGAGCAACAAATATTTTCTTGTACTTCTCGATGCTCCCGTCAGTAGCTTGCTTCACTTTGTCGATCCATCTCGAACCTACCACTGATTTCCCTTCTGGCCTTGGGAAAATCTCCCATGCACTTTTTCTGACAATCGAATCATACTCTTCCACCATGGCATCTACCAATGCAGGGTCCTATAGAGGTTCCTCGAAAGAGGATGGTTCAGTCATGATACACTTTCCCATCAGAGCCATGTATCCAGTATATTGGTCAGGTGACTATCTCTGTCGGCACTGTGATGTAGGTGCTCCTACAATCTTCTCTACATCCCGATTCAGTCGCTTAACTTCTGTAGTGCGCTTCCACCCTCTGATGGTTGGCGCTGCATGAGTGGTTTCTTCCACTCCATGAACCTCCTCTTGTGGATGATCCACATCTTGAGGCTCATCCTTAGGAACTAATAGCTCCTCATCTGCATGAAAGTGTGGCTCCCTCTCAAGCGAACACTTCATGGCTTTCTCCTCATGAAATTTGATATCTCGTCGCACAATAGTCTTTCGACTGTCTGGCAAATACACACGATAGTTGTGGGGTGTATCAGTGTACCCCACAAATATCAAAACCTCTGCGGTCAGCTCCAACTTCTTCCTGGCATCCTTTGTCACATGAATGTAAACAGGTGAGCCAAAAATCTTCAAATGAGAAATATCAGGCTTCTTACCAGAAAACGCCTCCTTGGGTGTACTCATGCCAAGTAATTTGTGAGGACAATGATTTTGCACATAAACCGCAGTATTTCATGCCTTAGCCCACAAGTGTATGGGAAGGCCCTGATCATGCAACATTTCCCGTGCATCACCCACGATCGTTCTATTCTTTCGCTCAGCGACCCCATTCTTCTGTGGGTTATGAGGCGTTATGAGCTCTCTTCGAATTCCTTTTGCGCTGCAAAAGTCCTTGAATTCGCTAGAGATGAATTCACCACCATTGTTGCTCCTAAGAGCCTTCACATGATTCCCCGACTCTTTCTCCACCAGTGCCTTGAACTCACAGAGCTTTGAGTATGTCTCGCTCTTCTTCTGCATGAAGAAGATCCAACACTTACGAGAAAATTCATCAACAAAGATCACATAATACATGTGCTTTGCTGTTGAAGCTACTGAGAAAGGTCCACACACATCTATGTGAATTCTCTTAAGGATTGTTGTGGCACGACTATCCTTCTCGTGAAAGGTGGCTTTCACAAAATTTCCCAAAGTACATCCCTTGCACTGATTTGACTACGCAAGTGTACCTTTGGGAAGCCCGGTAGAAATCTGCTGCAAAATTTTCAAAGCTCCATGGTGAAGATGGCCCAATCTCCTGTGCCATAGCTCACCCTCATCCCAGCTCACCACTCCTTCTGCCTTGCCTACCATTGCTACGCAACCATTTACCTGCAACTGATAAAGGTTCTTAACTTGAACCCCTATCCTCCGGGTTTCACTAGTTGCCTTACTGCGCAGGAAAGCCTTTCCCTCGCTAAAGACAACATCATGTCCCTTGTCTTCTAACATGGCCACCGAGATCAGATTCTTCTTCAATCTTGGAACATGCATGACATCCTCAATATGAAATGTTTACCAGACTCCCTCTCAAAGGAAATGGTCCCGATACCAGTCGCACTATATCTACCATCATCGCCCATCTCGATGTGCACTCCAAGATCCTTCTCATCCAGATCAGTGAAAAAATATTTGTCTCCGGTCATATGAAAAGACGCACCACTATCAAGAAACCACACTGAACCCATCACACTTGAGACCAAGCATGTGATCAATGAAAAATATAGCTCAAACTGCGACGCTAAGGCCTCTCCACCTGTAGATCCAGTAGCCTATTTATTTTTCTTCTTCTGTGGACAATTAGTGGCGTAATTTCCATGTTGGTGACAATGAAAGAAGTTCACCTTGGACATGTACTACTTCTTACCTTTTGCACCGGATTGAGAAGGATTTTTCTTGCTCTTCCCCTTCCTTGCTTTGGTAGCCAAAGCGAAATTTTCTTCATCTTCATTCTTCGATGAAGATCCGTCCCTCGTACTCTGCCTTATCTCCTCCTGTACAAGATCTGACCAAACTCACTCCCATCCTGGCAGTTTCTCCCGACCATTGACAGAGTCCTCATAGGAATGTCGACTCTTTAGAAGCACAAGGAGAGCCAAGCTCACCAAGTCCTCTTCATCTACAGTAACCCCCACACTTCCCAGCTCATCCCTACACTAGACGAACTTCGTGAGGTAGTTGGGTATACTCTTGCCCTTCTCCATTTTTATTTTCCTGAGCTTATCCTTGAGCACCAACTTCCTCTGGTCGCTCTTTCTTTGGAACAAGTCTCTCAAAGCTTTCCACATAAATAATGGAGAAGCTTTACCATTAAGGCTGGACAGTATGTGATCCTTCAAACCTTCTAACAGAATCCTTCGACATTTTTCTGTCTTCTTTTTCCATGCGTCAAGTGCGGCAACATCGCTAGAAGCAGGTTTTGGAATTTCTGCATCTATGAACTCCTTCAACCCATTATCCTCCAGCACTGCCTCCATCCTGTCCTTCCATGCAATATAATTTGAGATAACCTCAAGGGCATACTCCAATCACAATTCGTTGAAATACATCTCAACTTCGAAACCAAGAAAACACTACTGCAAATTTGAATTCCACCAGCAAAAAACTCAACCGCTTCAATGCTTTGCAATTTCTCCAATGATCAACTATCACTCCGATACCATGTAGAAATTATATAACTGATATGTTATATGTCTAATATTCACCTGATCATACACTATTTGACTTCATGCACAATACAAAATCTATTCCACCATTGATCATCATATGTAGAAATTAAATCAATTGCATGCACACATTAAAACAATAAAAATTCACACATATGAACATAGTAATTTATGGGAAGGCTAAAGATGAAAACCCCCAACTATCTGTATAATATATTTCATAGAGATCATGTAACAATAATCATACAAATCTTCTCACAAGATCTCAGTATAATCTCCAATCTATACACACTAATCAGGTCCTGATCTAGCAAATCCATGCACCAATCCTCTGCCACCTGCTAGCCTGCCTCTACTACGCAATCCCTGCTGAATATGGGCTCTGAATGAACTCAAATCCACCTGGCTTGCACTGCGCAATCCTCATTGACATCTCCATAAATGTGTGGTGCAAACTCATCCACCAGTATAGTCACAACTAATAGTCACACTGCTCTTTCACCTAACTCTCCACTGGTCTCCACTGAAACTGTCCATGCACTGTAGTTAACTGATGTATTCTTCAGTTGATTAATGAATTAATAATTAGTGAATTAATTAATAATTAATTCACACCACTCTCACTAGTGTATCAATCAGTTAGACTAGATACAACTAGATCAACTGTGTCTAACTGAGTTAAACTGAACACAACTCCATTAACTACCTCAATAACTCCACCAAGCTCTATCACATGAGTTCTAACTGAAGTCTCCATGAAATAGCTCTACTTAACCCTCAAGAATAGCATAATTCCTTCTGTCAGCTCCTGTGCCACATCTGTGCACTTAAATGAAGTGCTCCAAGAGAATAAGATAATATTTATAGTCCAAATATTATTAAGAGCTAATAATATTCGACATATCTATTTTTAGACTGGCAATCTAAAAATAGATTTTGCCCAATATGTCTAAAAATAGAAGTCCATCTATTTTTCCAACTTGACCAAACATCCACAAATACCATCCTGCAACTCATAGAAGATGATCGACATGTCTAAAAATAGACATAGTCTAAAAATAGACTTGCGCCAAAATAGCCTGCGGGCCCACTTAGTGAAGGCGACTCTTTTCACTAAGCTCATCATCTTGTTGCAATCTCAACAATTTGGAAGCAACATGATTATAATTTAGGGAATGGAAACA
The DNA here is from genome assembly GCA_034641835.2 of Pinus albicaulis. Lineage (NCBI taxonomy): Eukaryota > Viridiplantae > Streptophyta > Pinopsida > Pinales > Pinaceae > Pinus > Pinus albicaulis. The sequence continues at coordinate 411,463,539 of CM076584.1, read as the reverse complement.
ACTAAGATAAGAAGAAATGTAAACAATTAAAATTTGAAACTACTAGTGTGTTTTGAAATATCACAACATTTGAAATTTTTGCACTTGCACACATGCCAATATCTCGCTAATTCTAATTTTCTAATTCTTATCTTATTCCCAGCTAATTTACGGTGTTTTCAGGCTAAATTCTCTTCCCTTTTGAGTATAAGACTGTATATATTCATACTTTTGATGCTCAAACTGGCACCCTAGTTGTGCAAGACTAACAAGGTGTCACTTTGGGTCAACTCAGGGTTGTTAGCACTGTCACCTTATCAACGAATCCTCTCACTTTGGATTACTTATTGAATCTTGGGGGTATCCCAAAGCACACATTTATGGGGTCTTTTATGTGACTAGATCACTAGCACTGAAAACCATATTTACATTGGATGGTTCAACATCTTGATGATCCTTGTCCTATTGACTGCAACTTTTTTTATAAATTATTGCTTTAATTGCAAAACCTCTAGTAGATATTGATGGTGTTCATGAAACCTATTTTTGGTTCTCTTCTTTATGGAAACAATGTTATCTCCAATACCATTTTGCCTACCTTTGCAACTATCATTTTTCACTTCTATCCAATTGGGGAAGTAGCTTTTGTCGATGAATGACTACACAATAGGGACCCTATGAGCCGTTCAATCATGTTGTCGATGTAGTGATCACATGACACACACATTCAATGGTTTATCATAGCCAAACACTCTATGATGGGTTTCATAGATACCCAACCTATGATAATGAACTGCATTCTGTTGCTGAAGCCTATAAGTAGTGGAAGAATTATTGGCCATCCACATTGGTTGTAGGCCTTTGCCTATTCTATATAATCCTTGGGAGTTAGTGCCCCTAGATTTTATGTCATGTTTTCCCTCAACCAAGCATGGTGATGTATGTGTTTTTATTTTTGTTGATTTCTTCCTTAGGATGGCAATTTTGGCTCCTTGTAAGAAGATTGTCACAAAAAAATCCACTCAGAAGCTATTCTTTGAGCATAGTTTGGTTCTTTTTGGGTTTCCATAGACCATATGTCTTGATAGGGATAGTAGGTTCCTTAGTATTTTTTGGTTTAACCTTTGGTCCATGATGGACATCAAGGTTGAGCAAATCCACTACCTTCCATCCCTAGATTTATAAATAAAAAGAAGTAGTCAATAGGATTATTATAGAATTAGATGCCTTTAGAGTATATAATTGCAAGCATCCACATACACGAGTTGAAAGCCAACCTTGTAAATGAACAACCGTGCCTTCTCATTGGTTGGAATCTCCACCACTAGTTGAAAAAGTATATGTGCCTTGAATCAAATATGACATCTTAACACAAGTTATTGACACTTGAACATAACTACCATGGATATCATGGACAAAAGTTGGAGAGACTCTTTTAATCTTAGGAAACATTTTCTCATACTATACATAATCAGATACTCTACTTAATCTATAGGTGGTAGGGCTTCAATTTTTTCCATTTACTGGTAAATCTTGTTGATTTTCTAATGCTAAATAAACAAGAATGGATTTCTGTATCTGGTAATTACTCCCAATGATATATGAACATCATTAAGTAATTACACAAAATATTAAACTTCTTAGAAAACTATGGCCTCTTCCTTAGATCTTCTTCCATGTGTGTGAGAGAGAGAAGAATATGTCAGTGATGTGTCTGTTATAATTGTATTGAGTGTCTTTTTATAGTGGTATTAGGTTGCCCCAAAGAGATGTCACGTCTCTTTGTAAATTACATTTAAAATTAACTTTAAGTTTCTTACTTTTAATTTTAACTTGTGTAGCTAGGGAATAGCTCCTGCAGCTACCCAAAATCAAACTCCCTCATAGCTAGGGAGATATTCACCTTGACTTACTCAGATGTATCTCTTTGTTGAAAAGTTTCTTTAAGAATAATGTTTCACAACTCATAGTATCGACATCATAATCATCCAGGTCAACACACTTGACCTATAATAATCATATCATTCACTGAGTACCATTATCCATGTTAGCACACCTAACCTATGGTAATAGGTACTATCATCAAGGTTAGTACACCTAAAATATGGTACATCATCAATATGTACTAGGTACCATCATCTAAGCTGACACACCTAGCCTATGGTACAACAACTAGTCACCATGATCCAATCGATGCCTCAACCTCATGTTATACGAACTAGTATAGGTTTGCCATCACCACGGTCAAACGTTAGGAAACATCCATGTTCCAACTTCATAGGTTTGTACAAACCCTAAAGGACATCCACATCCTCACTCCATAGGTTGCCATCACCACGGTCAAACCCTGAAGGAGATGAAAAAAAGTAATACACCATCAATCTACTCTTAGGAGAGATGAAAAAAATACACCATCATTCTCTTCTCAGGAGAGATGAACATAGTACACCATCAATTTCCTCTCAGGAGAGATGAAAATAGTACACCATCAATCTCCTCTCATGAGAGAAGAAATTTTTACACCATTAAAATCTTTTCAGGGAGAGATGAAATTTGTACACCGTCAATATCCTCTTAAGGAGAGATGAAATTTTCACCTCACGACTGCAAGCCTCAAAACCAAATTCCCCGACCACATAGGTCTTACGGTAACCTGATGATGCTATCAAACCAATGCTCCCTCTCAAAGGGATCCTTAGCCATTCTAGGCTTCTTACATAATCTTGAACCTACTCAAAAGTAGAAAGGTATCCATGGTGGATTTCAATACTTGTTTTTATTAATAACATCTAGTTATTCATCCAGCTTTAACCAAATATTTGTACAAAAGTGAACACCAAAAACCTATCAGTGTTATTTCTTTGCTCAACAATGGAGTCTTGCAACTATTTCTTCATCAAGCAAGTAACCATGGGCTCACAATCCATCATGCCACATTCTCAGCAAGAATTTTATCGGGCTCATGTAACACTTTCAATCAACTCCCTATTACACTAAAGAGGTTCTCATCCTTTGTGAGAAATATATCATCAACACATAGAGAAGTTCACGAATGTGTCTTCAGTAGATCAATATCTTCCTTTAGGACTTCAAGCCATCTTCATATTGAACTTCACAAGCCAAATCATGCTTTAATGAGGATGATCTTTTTTGCTTCCTTTGAATCCAAAGCTCATACCGATTCCATTCATGAGTCATCTTGTCACTGCATTCTTCCATCCATTTTCAATAGTCGCCACACCTTGGCAATCTTTAATATGTACCTGCAATCCTCACTAGGAGGCCATGGAAGAACAAATTTTGAGAATAATGTTAGCTCCCTCTTGATCTTGGCCTTCTTATAGGAAGCATTACAATCTCATCAAGTTATAAATGTTCATCCTTGTCCTCATCATCATGTTGCTTTCCTTTCCTTTCAGGTGTGAGCTAGGGTTTCTAACTTTCTACTTTTAGTGGAAACGATCAATCCTAGGGTTTGTCCATAACCCTTAGGGATTTATTATCTAAAGACTAAGCCTTGTGGCTTGCTAGGGTTTACAAATTATTTCATTTCACATCTTCTTGTAAGTCCAATAGTATTTGCAATGAGTAGAATTCTCATTTTCATGTCCATTGCTCAAGCATACTACAACATTACTAATAATTATTTCTTGAGATTTTCAATCCAAGTATCCTAACACACATCAAGTTCTGCAAATTATTCAATTTTTTGAAAAAAAAATCAACTTCGAAAGAGAACTTGGCCACTTTTTCATTGTGATCTTATCATGTTAATGCTTTTCCTTCATCAAGATAATATATAATACAATGTCCTGCTTCTGAATCACAAGGAAACACAACACCCTGAAATATATAAGTCCCTTAATATTTTTATATATTCTTACAAGGTTTGATCCTTATGCTTGAGTAGTTATTAAGCTTTCTTCATCGAACTACAGACCCAGACTTAACTTGTCAATGCAAGATATATCACTATAGTTTATGGAATTACAAATTTTGCATCTTCTTAATCATTTCTTTTTACACTCACACACGTTGCCCATACCATAGACCGTGATGGTAATATGCTACACATTAACAACTATCCTTGATGGGTTCCTAAGGATTTCTTTATAACTGCATAAAATTTTTAGATCATTAACACAGTCCTCTAATGTATTTTTCATTTTTCAAGTATTTGACACAGACCTTTGGTATATTATAATATTATGATGCAAGTCTTTAGACTTCTGACAAAGCTTCTCTTATGATGATAGGAGATTATCTAAGAATGCTTCAAATAATATTGTAGTGATGATGCATAGCTCTCATTCCAATGATTCGAGAAGTCATCGATCTTTAAACTTAGTTCATAGAGAAAATTCCATTAAGTGGCAAGAACAAGAAGAAGCACATAGCTTCATAAATCTCCAAGCCTGAGTATTTACTATTTTATTAAAAAGGTGGCCTTGGGCTATAGTTTAAAGGTGACCGATATTATAAAATTTCCTTTAACCACTCCTTTCTCAAGTGTAGGGTCATCTGACATAGGAAATTGGCTCATATAAATTAATTAATTGTTTGGACCAAGGATCCACAATGATAAAATTACCTATTGATGGCTCTAGCTCCCTTCACACAGTCAATTCCTAAGATTTCCCAATCCATAAATTCTTACATCTATCTCATTCTACCAGCCCTCTCCCATTAGGTTGCGCAACCCAAGGAATGGGATGCCTATCTTTGTCATGCAGTCCCTCAGGTTATCCCACTTCCCTCCAGGGCTCTAGCATTGACTGGACAAGAAATCTCTCTGCTGGGGACTCCAGGGGTTATCAACTGTAATTAAGTTTATTCAATGAAAACCATTTCCATTTCACATTTTCATGATTTCCAAATAGTTTCATGACAACTGTTTCCATAATTCTATTATAGCATTGATACAACAACCTAAGCATTGAGAGAAAAATCTCAAGGAGGATTGGATGTCAAAATCTCTTTTGCATGCTGAAAAATCACGGATTATTTCTACATGCATTAGAGATACCATGTGCTTTCATAAGAAGTACATGTTTCTCTCTTAACCACTAATTCCAAATTTCCAAGGCTAGTAAGACTTAGGATAACAATAAAGAAATGTTTAATAAGGCTAAGGTTAAAGAACCGATGGAAGTAATAAAATGATAAAATATTTTTCCCTTAGGCCCTAAGCCCCCTTTGTTTTTCCTTTCTCCCTTTGCAGTCTGTGATGTATTTTTATTATGATTCAATGTACCACTTTACATATTCCATCGTTCAATTTTTTAGCCATTTAACACGTAGACATACATTACTGTTCTAGGGATAAAAACTGGGGGTATTACATAGATAACATTATCACCCAAATCCACTTGCATGTTTCCTTTTTCTCTTGAAACTTGCTGGATATCTCACAGTTGAATGCCATGTGCTTTGATCTTCCATTGTGCACGTGATGATCAACACTAAAGTGGTATTTGCTAAGAAACAATAAATTGTGGAGAAGGATGTCTCTAGCTTGGATGCCAACTCATCCACTACAGCTTCCGCACTCATCTCAAACTGATTTTTCAGTTGCTTCCCTTTTTTGGATATTGGCTTGCTTAATGTCCCTTCTTACAATATTTGAAACATGTCACATGGATCATAGCCTCCTCCTCAGAATGATATGAACAAAACACTTTTTTCTTGGCCCTCTTGGGTCCTCCTTTAGTCATATTCCCAATGAGAGAATTATTTTGAGTCTCTTCCACTCTGACTGACAAATTCTCCTCCTGGACAAAGCCATCCCGCAATGTTTCAAAAGTGGGAAACTTCACAGTTTCACATTTTCCCTGCACAAAGGTAAGTCAAGATACTGAGAATACATTTAGAGTTATCCAACCTAACTCATATTCATAAACCTTGTTTCCTATTTTGTAAGTTGATATCTCAACTTGGTGTTCTTCATTAGATAGCTTTCCATAGTATTAGTATTGCTCATGTTGTTACTAATGATCTTTTTCTTCAAAAGCATCTTGTGGTATACGTTCACTCTTTGATACAGAGTGACTGAGGCATCATACATATTCTTCCCTATCTTCTTCTATGTGATGTGAGGGATCAAGTGGTCCTTGACTGAATCAAGGAAAATTTGCTTCTTTTTGGCCACCTTATTATTGTGCTCAACCAACCGAATAGATGGGTATCTCATCATCGAACCTCGCCTAGGTCCAAGTGCCTATCATAGGGGTAGATCAGCTTCAAGCACTGAAACAAGGGAATTCACACACTGAAAGATTTTTACAGCTATCTCACAAAAAAAAAATCCCATCCATATGTGGATTTGCTGAGATATTTCATATTCACAGCACTAACACCATATCAATTTTCTACACCATATTTCAGATCTTTACTCAAAGAATGAATTTTACAGCTCCTAAAAATTTGAACTTTAGATTACACCTATCAAAATTTTGTGTCTATACAAAAATACTGTAAGGAAATATTTAGCAATGCAAAGACTATGTTTCATGAGCCAATTTACAACAACAGATAAATAAAGTCTATTCGACATAAAATCTGTAATTTGAAAATTATGAGAGAAAGCTATAGCAGCTAAATAGGGCTTGATATACATCATGCAACAATCTGAAATGTTCTGGACAACAAGGACAAGTTCTAATAACAATCACATGGTTTTTCTATTACTCAGAAAATAAAGTATTATAGCAACTTGGCATCATGCTCAAGATCTACACATGTCTGAAAGATATAACAGAGAAAACTCTGTTGTCCAAGATATTAGTGTGCCCTCTGTCCTTTTATAAGTCAAGAGTGTAGGGGGTTACAAACTGGCCATTAATGGTCTCAAGGAGTGCACCATTCCTGGATAATTAAAACCCTCAGGGAGTGTAACTCCTAAAGTAAATGCAACCACCTGATCAACAATAAATGCTCCTTGGTAAGTGCAGCCCTACTCAAAAATTGTAACTTCCAAGCATAAATGTGCCACAAAGGGATGTATGCCCCACAACCTTACAAGAGCAGTTGATCTATGGTATGTGCCCTACTGTCCTACCTCATGAATGCATAATAACCCCTGCAAATCCACAATAGAAGGAAGGGCCCATAAGGCAAATCGAACTGATAAGGACCAATCTTACAAGTGTGCCATCTATTTAAAATTGTTGCTGCTATTTTCCAATGTGGAAATGATTGTCTGCTAACTCATATCACAACATCAAAACATGCAATTAGAAAGTGAATATGGGAATATTTTTTTTCTATAAAATAATCTTCAATGATGCATGAAGACAACTGCAACATTTGGCACATTTATCTTACAAAATTCACTCCACATACCTCCAATAAATAAGTTGCAAATGATAGGCAGGGTAAGCAAGGTAGTTGGAAAAATAAGAAATTATAAGTTCCTAGAAGATAATCACATGTGGATAAATACGTTTTACCACATGTGATTATTCACATGTGGATAAATACATGTGACTATGTGTACCTAATGGACAAGTAAAAGTTATAGACACAATAGACACACATGTCTAAACATATTTCCTGACTCCTAACAATAGCCATTCCTCATCAAATTCTCAGCATGTAGGCAGTCTGCGACCTTTGTTTTCTTTAGCTCTCTCTCAAGGCTTCAAAGTCTCTACCCTTGAATATGGTTAAGTGAGTTATGCATTGAGATCAAGCTCGCCAGTGGACAAGCCTTGGTTGCAGCAGTAAGTTACCATGTGGGAAATCCTTTTAATTCATAGGATTGATTTGTTGCTTTCATGACTCATCATGCCAAGGTGAGCATCAAGTATCAGACAATTGTCCTCGTAGTTTTAAAAAAATTTCTCCAACAAAAGAAATCTGGCTGAACTCCATTAGCTAAAAGCGTTTATCATGGAGTGGGAGGAAATGGTAGCTTAGTAGCGCACCATTGTTTAACAGCAAGCCATCAGTCTCCTGGAATTTGTTGTTTCTTCTATCAAAAGCTTGGATTTCAGTCAACAAAAAGATGAAGACTTTAAAAGTAGAGTCCTCAGTAATTTGGAAACACTATTTTATGATATGCACAGGTTTCACCCTGAAAAAGAGATTCTATGACAACCTAAGGATCTATACAAAATTGCAAACTTCATCAGCCACTGAAGCATCAAAATGCAAAGGTTTTCACATTTACTTGGATGAAATTATGTATGGCACTAACTCTATATTTGGATATCCTAATCTCTTGTTAAGGAAATTTTCTGTTGTGTTGTTTTTGGATAGTGGAAAGTATTGGAAAATATTTTGTATGCTCTGTCGGAAGTATTAGCATGCTCTGTCGGAAGTATTAGAAAAATCACATGGTCTGATCGAGGAGTTCTTGTAATTTTGTTTTGATAGTAAATTGGGTTTTTTAGGGTCTATGCTACAACTTACAATTGAAGACCTTTGTTTGGCTGAAACTATCCAGCTATTTGGTTGTACTTCTATCTCTTCTTCAGAAGAGATCTTATATATAATATTTTTTCTCTTATATAGGAGTCAACCTATCTGTGTCTTTTATATAATTTTATAGAAATCCAATATGCATTGAACTCATTGGTGCTGGTTATTTTTTCTGATTGTCCACATTAGATTGAGTTCTATCAAGACTTTGATGGACAGTTTCACAAAAGATTTGAGTTAGATTTGGATTAATCTTCTTAGTGCTACTTTTCTTGGGCATCCCTCGCAAAGGTACTTTATAAATTTTAAAACCATGTTTAATTTCTTATATCCTCATTAGTACTCTATAGAATAGTTTATACCATTTTTATAACTATTATTCATTTGCTTCTATCCAAAAGGTTTCCTCTTCTGTCCCCAGGTGGGCCACGTATGGGATATTATATTTAAGTAAAATGTAGTAAGAATGTTTGAGATGAATATTCATTAACTTAATAATGATCACACTGAAACAAATCAAGTTAATGGTAAGTCGAGAAAGGTTCCATATTTGAAGTGTTCAAGGAGAATTGCATGCAAATGTTTGCATATCTAGTGTATTAGTTATATTTTGGATTTATCTTTTGTTTTTCTTGGCTATCATGCACTTAGGTGTTGTGTAAATGTTAGAACCATGTTTAATTTGTCATGTCATTTTTGGTACTCTATAGAATAGTTTAGACTATTGTTCTAACTATTATTCTATCGCTTCTGGCAAAAAGGGTTCCTCTTCTGGCAAAAAGGGTTCCTCTTCTGTCCTCGTGTGGGTTAGGTATGGACTCTTACCTTCAAGTAAAATTTAATAAGAATGATTTTGAAGAATGTTTAACTTAATGATCACAATGACACAAATCCACTTGATGATAAGTGGAAAAGGATTCCGTATTTGATGTCCAAGGAGAATTACTTGCAGATTTCAACATTTCTAGTGTATTAGTGAAGTAGCAACTGTATCCATTTAAATACTAAGTGACCCAAAGTTGTTACAAATCCCAGTGTCGCATCATTGTGCTACAAACCCAGGTTAACATGGGGGGAGGGAGATTTGAACCCTGCACCTATCCCAAGCATTAACAATACCTTTACCCACGTTTTTTCAATCCCGGGTTAGAAACCATTTCAGCTTTGAGACATTAGTCAGAGTGTTTTATCTAATAAAGACTTAGAAGGGTGTTTGTAGGTGCAATTTAAATTGTAAAGGTTCCCTGGGTAGCTCATAAAATCTATTTTTAAGTCTGAACATGTAGTTGATGCCATGCTGACAAGGGTAAAGGCGATTTTTTATGTTATGACCTAGGTCCAACACTCTATGGCTTACATGGCAGGCCAAAGTGGCCTTTTCTGCACTTATAGTACTTGACAGTGAAATAGAACTCAACCTTGAAACCTGCAACAAGAGGAAAAAAAGTAAATATATATGTAATTATGAAATATAGTAGCCATGTGCAAGGAAAATGAATAATGACAAGACCATAAAAAAAGGTAGGACTGGCTCAAGAAAAAAGGAGAGCCAGAAGTTAACAAAAATGTAATAATACATAAGGATAGTAAGAGATATTTTCAGGTTTGAAGATTGGGCATGCTTGAAAGTTGGGAATATTTGAAGGTTTCAATATAGAAAAATTGATATATCAACCATATTAAGGAAACAAGGGAATGAGCTGCAGAATGAAAAACATAGAGATTAAACAATGGATAAGAAAATAGAGCAAATTCCATTAAGCAGCAAGAACAAGAAGAAGAACATAGTTTCATAAATCTCCAAGCCTGAGTATTTTGTTAAAAAGGTGACCTTGGGTTATAGTTTAAAGGTGGCCGATACTACAAATTTTCTTTAACTACTCTATTCCCAAGGGTAGGGTCATCTGAAATAGGACATTGACTAATAAATTGATTAATTGTTTGGACCAAGGATCCACAAGGATAAAATTACCTATTTCTGTCTCTATCTCCCTTCATCCGTCCAATTCCTAGGATTTCCCAGTCTATAAACTCTTACAACTATCTGAATCTACCATCTCTCTCCCATCAGGTTGCACAACACAAGGAATGTTATCCGTATCTTTGTCATGCAACCCCTCAAGTTATCCCACTTCTCTCTAGGGCTCTAGCATTGACTGACCAAGAAATATCACTGCTGGGGACTCTAGGGGTTATCAAATGTAATTAAGTTTATTCAATGACAACCATTTCCCTTTCACATTGTCATAATTTCCACGTAGTTTCGTGAGAACTTAATTATATTTAATTAATATAAATTAATTGAGCACATGGTATCTGTGATTTTTGGGCACGGTGGGAAAGATGACAATGTCTAACTGTATATTTCTCTCCAGAATTTGAGAGAAAATGCCAAGGACTTCCTCACCTAGCCATTTCCTCACATACTCTTTAATCTTTAGATTCTATGAGAAAACATTCCTTGGGCATATTTTTTCAAACAGTTTGTAAACCTGTTAAACATTTCACCCACATGCTTCATTTGTTGTCCATGTAGTCCCACTTGGGTTCTCGACTCTCTCAATATCATCGTGAGCAGGGTTTCCCTTTTACAGATTTGAAAGGGTTACATAGATTTTGATAACATTAGCCAACATGAATTCATTCATCCTGATGACATTCGCATGCATTTCATTGATAGTTTCTGGGCCTTTGTAACACGACCATTTCAAACTCATGTATTATCATGAATTCCCCAAAATTTTGAACACCTCTTGTTGAAACAAAAAGCCATACCTATAATTTCTGGAAACCCTACTTCAGTAAAATGCTGAAAATACCATGCAAAACTGAATATTGCTAATTTAAAATAGATTGGGTCAAACTGTTGTCCCATGTTTGTCAAACAATCTCCTGCTTCTCCGTGAATGCACCTCTTAATGCCTTTTAACTTGTGTTTTCTTGACCTATCCATTTCCACTGATAATGTGATTCAAAGCGAGAAGTTGAAAAATCCTTATCATCAATTGGTGAGACTTTCTCCACTTCTTCATAACGAATTCTATCTTTCCTTATACAATCATTATTTTGAAAGAGGCATGGAGAAAAAACCTTGAGATCATTGGCTACTATGTTTTTCAAGTTACCATCCAAAGTATTTGATATATTGTCTTTAGTATCCCTATTAATGCATCTTGGTGTTAATGCCATTATATATGCATTATATTCCATTCTCTCTTGAGAATTAAATGTACCACTTGACCACCTATAATTTCTATAAAAATCCTTTTCTTTACGCTGCCTTTCAAGCTCATAATCACTTCTCCAGTTTTTAGGAATAAAACGGTGAAAAGAAGTGATAAGGTTAATGAATATCCATCTCAACATAGGGTTTTCCCTATGCACAATATCCTCCCTAAAGATAGAGAGGAGGGAAGGAGGAGAGGATTAATCCATAATATTGGACCTTCCCCCCTTAATGTTGAATATGGATTGTGTGAAGTTGGAACCTCCACAAAACACTAGTGTACCAGTAGTAAGTACCAAAAAAATTCCACAACCATGAAAAGGGGATTTTCGGTGGAGAATTGAAAGGAGGCATCAAATTATGCTTCATATAGGATATCCATGAAGACAAATATTATAGTCCAGAAAAATAATATCTGCAGAAACTGTGGACCTATGACTGAAAATTTGCCATAGCAACATCATCTGTATCTTACTTGGGCTCAATTATTTTTATTGCTTGTCATACCCTAGGGTTTCATAGACTTATGGGATCTTGGCTATCTTTGAAGGACTGAATTGAGTTTTTGAATTAGTTCTTCATCTCCTTTAACATAAATATCACATATTACAAGTGATATTATACTTAATTTATTCTTTTAGAGGCTTTTCGGTTCAACTTTATACTTGTCCATATAGAGAATAAGGTCGATTTGAACACAACCTCTTATGGTTGCTTTTCTACTCTCAAATTTACTTATCTTTCTGTTGAATATTAGCGATGATGTGGATGGAATTTTGTGATGATGTGTCGTTTATAAACTAGAGTTCCTTCATTTTATATGTAATGTCATCATCATGCATGTGAAATGGCATCTAGTTTGTTTTTATCTATTTTCTTTTGATGTAATTTTATAGTTGGAATCATAGACCAGTCCAAATTTGTTACACAAGTCATGCTTCCTTCTACACTCCTTGGAACAGGTGAAAATTGGATTTTGATGAATATTTTTTTTATATATTTTGTGAGTTTGACAGTGGTGAAGGCTACATCATATTCAAGTCCAAGAATAACACCCAAATAGGGTGGGGAATTGAACCAGTGACTTAACATCTAGGAGTGCTTTAACAGTGCACCCAATCATTGTCTATCGAAGACCCCGTGGACAATGAAGGCAATTAGAGTTACTAAATACTTAAATTATGAAGTAGGTTAGTTCTACATTGATATTGTCTAGATATAATATATTTTATTGTTGTACTTCACCTTTTTTTTCCATTTTGGTTATTGAAGATCAAATATTCTTCCAATCTCTAATATGAATCTTCATGAACCTATTGGCATCTAATTGTTAAATATTCATAGGATTTCACTGAAAGTTTGTGTGAGGAGGTATATAGTTTTTTAGCAAATACAAACACAATTCTTCAAGGATAACATAGAATTGAACCATTGACCCATATAATGTCATATGGTTCTACAATTGTTTCCAAAATTCTTCTTTTTACACCGTCTAGTGACACCACTATTTACTTTAATTCATAATGGTTGTAGGTAAAATTTTAAAAACCAAAGGGATGGGTGTGTTTGGAAATAATGCTAAAAACACAAATATCCTCGTGTAAGTTTGGTGGTATTATTTTCTAACAAACTGGCATGAGAATGATGATAATCCCTCATATTTTCCATGAATATATCCATCAAAATGGAAAAAAATGAGTGATCAACTGCCCAACCACGGGAATATTCTGTAAATGCCACCCCCAAACTGGGTTATGAGACCACAGGGACAAAGGATGGCTGTTGGATTTATTTCTCATCCATCCCAACCCACAATACTAAAAATATAGCCACAACTAGACACCAACAATTCTTTCCCTCATTGAAAGCTTATTTAGGTATCTCACCCAATGTTAAAACAATGACAAATCTCTTCCACTTAGCAAAACACAACACAAGGTCATGATCTCCATTGAATCCATCCCCTCTAGTTCCATAGTGTTGCATAAAGAATTACTGGTTGCTCTTTGGGAATCCCTGAAATTCATATACATTGGCTCATTCCAGTGATTAATCAAACAAGTGGATAATGTGATTTCAAATATGCCTTAGCTCATTTCCAGTTAACAATGATTTAAACAAGTGAGTAATGAGATTCAATGTTGCTTACTCTACAACTCTCTCTTCAAACACAATGCCTTCCTTCCACTTCTGCCACAACCCCTCTAGCTTGGCACAGACTCACACATCTTTCAAGATCACTGGCTTCTTGGGTTGGTTATATGGAATTCTAGCTATGGAGGCATGTGTTCTCTCAACATGAGGAATAATGTAAGAATAAAAAGGAAATACCCTCTCCAAGAAAAAGTATATGTTATGTGTCCCATGCATGAGGATCATGTGTATTCCATATAAAATTTTGAGTTTGGACTTGAAACATATGATCAACAAAGTAGGTGAAAGAGCTTTTAATATATCATGGTTAAAAGATAGAACCTTTACAAGTGACACATGGCAACAATGATATATTGGGTTATAAGAGGCACCCCAACCCTTGATAAGAAATCCCATGTGTTGTTGTCATATGGGGTTTCAAGATAACTCATGCTAGATTTGTAAGCAACTCCATTCTACCAAATCCATGTAGAGGGCCATATTTTCCATACAGAGAGACATCCCCCATACCATATCTATCTCTTTTACCCAAATTTCTATCGAGACCCTGAGATGGTAGGATAACTTCCCTTTCAACTTTAGAGGAATACCCTCTGTTTGACAGTGGGCACTCAACGCATTGAGGATTATCCTGTACTTGGCTCCAGAGCTTTGTATTTATTCTTATTAGCATTGTGATAGTCATGCTTAGATATTTTTAAGTAGGACAAATTCTTGATTTTATAGGGGTGGCCTTTGAAATCCCACTTTGTACTGCCACTTATGAATTGAGTAGTATTTTTGATGTAATTTTGGTCACTTATTGGACATTAAGTAACCTATATTGCCTTCCCAAGGACTCCACTTACTCTTCCACTCTTGGATTCAGCTCCTGTGTTGCTCTTCAAGCAGTATTTTTGGAGGTTATTATATTATTTATTATACTTTAGTTTTATAACAATTAAGCATAACACCAAAACCTAGCCTGGCTGCCATTTGGACTCATGACCATTCAATAGTGGGGCCTTTGCCTTGGGCTTCAAGTTAACAAAATTTGCAAAGAATGTTCACATTCTATAGTATGGGGTCATTACAATTCAACCCTCTTGGATTGACACAATTCTCATAAACCACTGCATTACAAATAATACATGATTTAGTCTTTTACATTCCAGGGGTCAAAACTAGAATCTTAAATTCTCTAGGTCATAAATTCACTTACAAATACTGACGGGGGGAATTTTCTGTTTGGATTGTTGGAAAGATCTTGGAAAAACAAAATTTACATTGTTTTTGGTCATTTTTATTTGTGATTTAGTATCAACTCTTTAGCTTCATTAGAATTAAGTCTATTTTGTACTAGCAGATAATTGAACACATTGTTTTTTTCCAATGTTTTGTAGTCTTAAAGTGAATTAATTACTGTATTATTGTTTGGTGTTCACTGCTGAAAAGAGATACTCTTACTATGATAAGTTTCAATTTCTTTTATTTGTTGGTTGTTATGTTTTGAGTGGAGACTTGTGATATTCAAAATCGCATGTCGCTTTGTGTGAATGATATATATATATATATATATATATATATATATATATATATATATATATATATATATATATATATATATATATATATATATATATATATATATATATCCATGTTACAATTGCACATAATTTTAGATATTATTCAGATATCTAAATTTTCTAATTTTTATTTTGAATATTTACATGATAAAGGAAAGACAAAGGTCCCAATTATAAAAAGTCACCCAATGACAACAACATTGAGATTTTTCTTTCATTTAGCCTATACCATATTGCATTTGTATCCATCAATGCTCTTCTTCCATATGCTCTCCACTTATGACATTTACTTTACAATATTTGGTGCATTTGCGAGTTATAGGTCATTTGTAGGCTATAAATGTCTTTGTTTCAATTCTATTTGAGTATTCAACTAAACATATTGAGTGTCTTATATGTAACTATTTTCCCCTCCACCCACTTTTCATAACTTCCATAACCATTAGGTAGGGACCTATAGCTTCGATGATGTTTTGCTTGTTTAGTAAAAGATTGTCGAGACTCTAATTTATTGAAAGTTATATAATTTACAATCTATAAAGTTTCAAGATATAATTTTTAAAAGTCTAATTCTTTAAAGGGTGCTAGCTCAATGGAAGAGCATTTGATTTACAAGAAGGAGGTTGGTGGTTCAATTCCATCGTGCCCTGATATTCATATGGAATGACGATGATTAGATTTTGGTAACAAACGCTCTTTTGGCCATCACCAATGAGTTTATGGTGACATTTTTCGACCCTCGCCAAAATATGAAATGGTGACGGTCAATAAATGCCACCAGATATATGCATCAATAGTGACGACCATGAAAGGTTTGTCACCATAAACCATTGTTGTTGATATGAAATGGTGAGGGTCATTGTTTGTCATTATAGTCGTTATTCGTGACAGACCTTGATGTCACCAATGAGCTTATGATGAAATTTTTTGACCCTCAGCAAATATGAAATGGCGACAGTCAATGAACGTCGCCATATATAAGCACTAATAGTGACGGCCATAAAAGGTCCATAAAAAAAAATCGTTGTTATTCATATGAAATGGTGATGGTAATTATCCGTCATTATAATCAATATTCGTGACGGACCTTGAATGTCACCACAACACATACTTTCAGCGATGCCACCTTTGGTGATGTTCAGTTTTTTGGTGACAGGGGCTATTGTCCATCTCCATTGCTCATATTAAACGACGACGGTCACTATTTTTCATTATAAATAATTATTGGTGACGGGCCTTGAATGTCACCACAACACTTATACTTTCGGCAACGTCAACTTTGGTGATGTTCAGGTTTTGGTGACGAAGGATTTTTTGACCCTCACCAATGAGCTTATGGTGACATTTTTTGCCCCTCACCAATGTAATTTTTTCTTCTAGTGATAAACCTCTTGAAAAGAATGGGTGTGTATGTTCCCAATCACTTGGTGTTGGCCACCTTCTCATATTCTCTTATCTCCTACAAGATCTCACAGTCTAAGGTGTTCTTCTCCAATGTAATCAACCCATGCACACCCAATTCCATATTGGTGTCAAGAGTCTTAATAAAAAAGAAGTGATCTATCATATTGTATGTCCTCAAAACTGTGGTCAATGTTGGGACACACTTCTTCCATTTCTTTGTCTCATTTCCTATAAATATAGACACATGCTGCTCTTGATCTTCATATGTGATATCCTTTGGAACTTCTTGCAAAGATACAAGAGCTCCTATAGTCGAAGCAAATGCTTCATCTCCATCTCCAAATAGAGGTGGATCTCCTCTTATTAGTACAACGCTAGAGGCTCTTCCCAAATATTTCTCTTCCTTCTCCTCATCATTGGAGAATACCTCATCATTAAGAGATCCTTTAGCTTTATCTTCTCTTGAAGGAGGAATATTCATGTCTTCTTCTTAAGAAGAAAGTTTTTGCTAAAGTGGGGATTTTTCCCTTGGAAAAGCATGTTGCAGATCTCTAACCTCTTCAACAATGTTTTGAAATGGATTTGGCTTTGTGGATCCTTCCAACTCATGCAAAGGTTTTGATTTCTTGGGTTTAGCTAGCTCACCCAAAGAAGTTTCAGAATATCTTTGATCAATCTTCTCACTAACCCCCTAGTGAAATTTGCATAAGTAGATATATTTGCATTGTTCAATGAAGAAGATTCATAAAACCACCAGGCATAAGCCTTAACTTCAAGGCGCAACACTGCTACTCTAATGGCATCCTCTTCTGAAACTTGATGTAGATGAAAATATGTGTCTATCTTCTTTACCCAAGCCTTAGTTGTGCTCTTGGGTGACCCATAAAAAGTAGGTAGAAATATTATACACAAAGTGATCTACATGCACTCTCTTCTTCTATTGTGGTTACTGGGTATTCTATCCTCTTTGATTTTACAAAACCCTTGGAAGTTTAGATGCTCCTTGAATCTTCTAGACTGAGATTTATATTCTTGGAGATAGTCACCAAGAGTCTCCTTTGGTGTATCTCATTCCTCTTCTCCTCTTTCCAAGAATGTAGGAATGGTACCACGTTGTGGATCTGATGGTGTAGCTGGATGCTCACACCCATAATGTGAATAACTTGAGATTTCTTTATGTACAAGCCCTCTTGGAGAATCTCTACATCTCTCCACTCTCATCTCTTTGATGTCTCTATTAATGGCCTGCATAGTTTGAAGAAGAATTTTTGAGAACTCATCTTATTCTTATAATGGGGTCTTGATTCCATATCTTTTGCAAATATTCTCCTTTCTATGAGAATCGTCTTTAGATGTCATAATAGCTGAAGAACATAGGCTGAGCCAAGATTATGCTCTGATACCACTGTAATATTCCCAAATGGGAAAAGAAGGAATAGAGTGCATAAAACTGGAAATATGCAGAAATATAAATAGATAAAAACATGAGACAATAGTAGATCCATTCCATTATGATTATAACAACCAAATAGGTACAATTTCTTGAGGAAAATATCACTCAAGTTGGGCAAAAAAGCCTCCCATGAAAGCATACACCTAGATCTGAAATGTTGTTAATACATGAAATGTAGGAATGCATAAAAATATGTTGTCTATGAGAGAATAGTAGTTGAAAGATAGAAAAATTTATTTCTTCTGATATAATCCAAAAATTCTAAGACTAGAGATCCATGCTCCAAAATAGATTTCCAGGACAACCTAGAAAAGGTTTTCAGAAATACATACAAAATATAGCATATTTGGCCCTAGGGCTGAATAATCTCTGCAATTGAATAAATGATGGGAGATGGATGATATGATATATAATATGGATGATCCTCCTCCAAAAAATCTCCTAAATTAAGGGTTGATCCCTACACTGGAAACCCAAACACTCCAAATAGGGCAATAAAGCCACTGCTGTAGCTGCTTTCTAAAATAACACAGTCCTTGATGGAAACTGCATTGTAGCTGATGAATGCTACTTGGCCTGGAGAAAAAATATGAAATGAAGCCCTAAGAACCTCCTCACAAGCTTCCAAATGAAAGGATGATCCCTCCAATGGAAAACTAGCTCAGAAATTGGACATCTCTCTCCTCCACTACTACACCCCTACAACACAACCCAACTCTAAACAGAACTGTGTTGTATATGAGACTGAAGCTTGGACAAATGCCTGAATATGGAAGTATAGTGCAAAATATTCCTTTGAGGCCTCTCAAGGATAGAGGTGGGATTCTCGATCAAGAACACCCTGTGCTAAACAACACTTCCATCTTAGCTAAATAGCTGAAGAAAGCTATATGTCTAAACAGACCATATATTTAGAAATATCTAATACATCAACCTTCCTAATATGGTTCCCATCCTCTTCCTTATATAAGAAATGATATTTCTAACCCTAATCCCCGTTCATTTATGACACTACTTCCATGTAAGGTGTCTCCATCTAAAACTACGTTGTCCCATAATGAATGCCACTCCTCCATGACAGTGTTGTTGATTTGGTCAAAGTTGACCCAGTCTATGTGTTCTAGCCCCTGTTCACACCTTAGGGTGCTTCACTAAGCTGAAAATATGATCCAATTTCACATGAGAAGTGGTTTTATTCTTCATAAAGAGATTTATGGGTCTCCCTACCCACTTATTCACCTATCTAAGTGAAAAAACAAAACTTTAATATTCCAATTAGCTGCAAGATAATTTAGGAATATTACATTATCTTCTTTATTTAGATGTATCACCTTGTTGGACCCCTATTCTTAACGGGGCGGAAACGTCACCCGTCATTTGATCATCATTAGGGTGGTCTAAGGAGGGCAATGATGACCTTTTGGAGCCCCCCCTGGGAGGGGATTTTGGGGGCAGTGCCCCCGAAGCTAAAAATATATGTAAAATTTCCTTGTAAAATATTGTAATTTCGTAGTCAATATGGGTCGTTCATTAGGCATATGATCTGACAGTAGAAGTTACGCTTAATTTAGGGTTTTTTCCCCGGAAGGAAACCCCTTTTTTGTGTGAGGGTATTTTATTGCGTCTGTGTATTGTGTGTATACTTCGAGCGAGAAATAGGAAGGGGGAATTGTACTGGATTTAAATGGATGAGATAATTCACAAAAGTGTGCATACTTGGTAAGTTTATCAACTACCACCATGATGAAAATTTTTCCTTTGGACTTAGGTAAACCTATGATACAATCCATGGAAACCTCCTCCCAACATTGACTTAGAATGGATAAAGGTTGTAACATTCTTGGGATCTTAATTGTCTCAACTTTATTTTGTGGGAAGAAAAAACACATTTCCACAAACTTTTGAATATCAAATTTAATGCCATCCCAAAAAAATTCCTTCTTGACCCTGTGATAAGTTTTTAAAAATCTTGAGTTCCCTCCTATGTGAAATTCCAAAGCAATATTTTGTTTGAGTTGAGAATTATTACAAAGATATAAGTGATCTTTGTACCATAATGAATCGTTTTTCCAGCTAAATGTTTCATATGTACTGGGATCTTGTTGCAACTTTTGAATGAGTGTCCACAACTCTTCATCATTCTTCCATTCATCCCTTTATTAGGTTATCCACTCAGGTTGGATAATAGAAATGGCACAAAACAATGCTTCCACATCTCATCCTTTCCTGAGAGTGCATATGCAACAACATTTCACTTCCCTTTTTTTTATATGATTTCAAAGTCATAACCCAACATCTTTGTGACCCTTTTTTTCTACTGTTCTGAAGAGAATATTTGTTCCAAAAAGTATTTAAGACTACCATGACCTGTTTTTACCTTGAAGTGTCTTCCCATTAGGTAAGGTCACTATTTATTTAGTGCATGTAGGATTGCCAACATTTTCTTCTCATAAATAGGTTTTAGTAAATATTTTACTTTGATTGGATGAATTTCGGGAGAAATGGGTCTTCCTTCTTGCATTCAAACCCCACGAATTCGATTTCCCAAGGCGTCACATTCCAGAGTAAAGGATTTTGTGAAGTTTGGAGTAGATAAGATTGGTGCTTGGCAGATTGCCTCTTTAAGATGTTCAAAAGCCTTAGTTTCTTCTAGAGTCGAATAAAATGCATACTTCTTTAGTAATGATGTTAATGGTGCCGATATTATCACATAATCCTTAACAAACTTGAGATACTACCTAGTTGACCCCAGAAATCCTTGGATATTCTTTATGTTTGTAGGGATTTTCCATTACTTAATGGATTTAATTTTTTTAGGATCTACCTTAACACCCTCATGAGATACAATATGACCCAAATATTCTATCTCTTCTACTCTAAAGAAACATTTGGAGGTTTTTCATATAATCGTTTCTCCTCTAATAGTTTGAGAACCGTGCCAACTTGTTGAACATGACCCTTCCAAGACTTGTTGTAAATTAGTATATCATAAAAAAAAACTAACAAAATTTTTCTAAGGAAGGGTTTGAAAATGGAATTCATCAAACCTTGAAATGTGGACAGTGCATTAGTAAGGCCAAAAGGCATGACCAAAAATTCATAATGACCCTCATGAGTTTTGAATGTTGTTTTCAGAATGTCTTCAGTCTTCATTCTAATTTGATGATATCCAATGATGAAGATATAGCTTGGTGAATTAAATTTATCCATGTAATTCATCGAATAATTCATCAATGATGGGGATGGGAAATTTATCTTTAATAGTGAGCTTGTTGAGTTGCGTATAATCTGGAAACATATGCCATGATCCATCCTTCTTGTGTACCAGTACTATTGGAGTAGAGGAATAAATTTTACCAGACTGAATTATACCAATCTCTAGCATTTCTGCATCCATACGTTCAATTTCACTCTTTTGGGCATAAGGATATCTATAAGGCCTGATGTTTTGAGGAACAAGTCTTGGAATCAAATTAATATCATGATCATGATCACGAATAGGCGGGAGTATTTTGGGAGTTTCAAACAACTTGGAATGATTGACCAAGACTTTTTCAAGATCTGGACAAATATATGATTTTGATGTTTGAACCTCTAGTGAGCATAATTATGCTATTACGCCTAGGTTTTATTTATTTAGAAGATTTTTCATGACATTAGAGCTTATTTTCTTTCCTAAATTCCCTGCGATACCCCATAATTCAAATTCCTTTCCTTCCGAATTTTTTTTCAAGAAAAGTTCTTGACAATTAAAAGCTACCATCCCCAAAGATTGTATCCATTGTACTTCTAGTACAACATCAACACCACCCATTGGAATGGGGAGAGTTGGACTATTCAATACATATTCCCCCATGGTTAGCTTGATATTATGGCACTTTCTAAAGAAATTTATAGTTACTCCATTTGCAACCATCACTTGAAACATTAGTGTTGGGTATAGAAAGAAATTCAATTCCTGCCAATGCATTACAAGATATGGTTGGATTCATTTATTATTTCTCTAGGGTTTGTTCCCAGTGTATATCCTTTTCTTTTAAATTTTCATGTTCATTTTCTTCCTCCTCTTCACAATCTATGTAAAATAATTTCTTCTCAGCACATTTATGACCTTTAGTGTATTTGCTCTCAAAACTCTAGCAAAGCCATTTTTCTCTCTTTTCTTCCAATTGCTGTGGTGTCAACCTTGTAGGTTGTGGAAGTCTAGGAGTAGCAACACTTCCATATTTATAGTTGTGAGTGGTAGGCTTCCTTGTTACCATAATTTTTCTTTCAATTTTTCTTGCCAACCTGAATGCCTTCTGCAATCAATCAGGTTCCCAAAGGTGAACCTCATGTTTGATGTTATCCTTTAAAGTCCATATGAAGGCATCAATCCTATGTTCCTCTGGAATATCAAATACCCTTATATTCAAATTTTGAAAGTCCTCAATATGCTCCACCATTGAAACCTTTTGTTTGAGATTTATATATTGGATAGAGAAGGTGTTGCTCTTTATATCCTCATAATGTGCTATCATTTCCTCCGTAAAAATTGACGAAGTGACAATTTGTTTACAAGAGAAAATCCATTGATACCATACAAATTTATTTTGTTCTAAATATAAAGGTTCAATACATACCTTTTCTGTTTTTTTCATGTTATGGAGATGGAAATATTGCTCCATCTGTAGTATCCATGTGACGAGATCCTTGCCATCAAAATTACTCATATCGATCTTTGCAACATGGTGAGTCTTCAATGAAACGTTAGAGTTTATGAAATCATGATTAAAATTCATTGTTTTCTCATAAAGAGTTTCCTATACTACCTTTTCTCCATTAGGAATAATTTATTATAGCAACTTAGTCAAACCTTCCTTGAAACCTTCCATGTATATTTTTAGATTTTCCTCTATACCATCGATCTTCGCTTCCATGCCATCCATCTTAGCTTAAATTCCATTCTTCAAACCATCCATATTATCTTCCATGCCTTTATTCAAACCATACATTTTAGCTTCCATTTCATTTTTGGTTACTTTTTGCGAGAGCAACATTTGTTGCACTTGGTCTCGTAATTTTGATATATCATGTTGCAATTTTTCCTCTTCATGCATAATAGTAGAGTTTTATGAGGACTTAATGGGTGTGGAATTATTTTTGGGAGGCATTTCAGAATCTAACACTTATATCTATGCTTCAATTTGCATTAGGAATCACTTCAAACTATTTTTTCAAGCAAAATTTATGCAATTTTAAAAAACAAATACACACATTTTTCTTGCTTTTTTGGAGGTCGATATTGAACATGAATTATCTTTGCAATTTTGGATCTTCAATATCTGAAATTCGGTCCTGTAGTATCCCTCTGAATCTTCTTTCCAATGCCATATTTTAGACCTAATTTGGATTCTTTAAGACCAATCTATGCCCAATATTCCACAATGACCTAATTATGGGCTAGTTTAGTAGAGAGAACTTGTACGACATGCCACATGTGACAGTTTCACCCTTCAACTCTGAAATCGATACAACAGTAATCAAAACCCGTGAAATTTCAGCCACATTTTATATAATTCCAAAATGATTCTTGAAGGTAAAGTTATGATGATTTTCCCTCAATCACCTATTTGAGATGAAATTCTGGAGCCTACAAGAACCCTAACTTCCATAGATCATATCTTCGAAAATATGGCCAACCAAGATCTGAAATTTTTACACACGTTCCTTAGGTTTCGGTTCAAATTGTTTTTATTTTAGTTTTTGAACCTTCATAGAAAACATTTATAGCAAAAATTCCATGATGACTTTTTTATAGCAGCGAAACCGTATAATCCAAAGCTTTGATACCAAATGTTATGAAACTAGCTCACAAAAGAAGAAAAGATAGATCAACGACTTAGAAATAAGCCTCTTCGAGCGAGAAACCTCCTTTACATTACATAAATGAATAATTATTGGATAATACAAATGAAAAAACCTTGTTTCTATATATGGTAGTCTAAGGGGTCACAATATAATCCTAGCCGACATAACAATAACAATGTTAGAGCACAACAATAACAATAGTGGGCTTCTACGGGGCACAATAATAACAAAATTGGGACTACATGGGCACAAAAATAACAATAAGGTGGCTACACTAACAATAACAATAAGGGTATACACTAGTATTATAGGGACCTGGCATACAAGTAACAAAATAAACTCCCCATTTAGCAAATGGATCGACAATTATGATTGCGTGAAGAGGAAATAGAGGAGCACACATCTTGCGTAAAATATTTGGAAATTATGGCACTTTCTAACCTCATTTATGCAATCTTTAAAGAGTGACTGCCATAAATAGATAGCACACAATATCTTTTGGGCAGTGAAAATTTTTGACATATGATCACTGCACGCTCCAGAATGATAGTCATTTAATGCCTTCTCAGCTTCCTCGTGTATTAAGCAACGTCGAAAGTCATAATAAACACCACGATGATAAAGAATATCACCAACAATTGTATATTGTTGGGATTGGTATTGGATTCGATGATGATCAATTTGTGATAAATCATGCCAAAAAGTTTTAGTTTGAAGATATATAATGATATCTCCATACCAAGCATCTATAGTATTGATAAGAAAAAGGGATTCATCAAGAAGATGATCCTATGCCATGGTTTCATATTTAGTATAGGGAAAGTCACATAAAAATTCAACAAATACCAATGACTTCTTATTTTTAGATCTTTCGAATTCCAAATCAAACTCTTGTAGGATGAAAATAAATTTAGAGTATTCCCCCCTAGCAACTGTTTAGTCAGAATATACATCATAGGGTTGCAATTATAGATTACGGCTGTTTTTCTTAAAATTATGTAGTGACAAAAACATTGGACAACTTGAACTACTACCAAGGCCAATTTCTCCACATGTGCATATTTGATTTTGGTTTTCGTGATATTCCTACACAAATAGTAGATCACATGTTCAGTTTTAGATTCATCTTCCTGAATGAACACCATGCCTATGGTGGCATCAAATGTAGCTAAATAAAAAAATTAATCCCGATGATCAGGCAGATGCAGTAATGACGCATGGTTCAATGCGTTTTTCAGTGCATCAAAATATTTTTCATTAACAGGAAAATTTTCCTTTACCAACCATTCTACCCATTAAATTCTTGATTCCATTTGTAAATTTTTTACTAGAATTCTATAATTGGACAATGAGGGTTCTATTCTGTTAAAGTTTGATATTGTTTTATACAAACATGAGAATTTTCTTCACTAGCACACTATATAAGAATTTTTAATCCAATATAAGGAGGTGTAACATGAATGTGCAATATGGACACAATCAAATACTATATACCATTTCCCTCATCTCTAACCTTGAAGATAGTGAAGTTTTCTAAGTGGGGGGGGGGGGGGGCACATTAGTATTCCATCCTTACTCCCATAGTTATAGGAATAATATATTGCTTATTTATTGGGGGAATTTTTTATAAAACTAGACCGATGTAGTATAGTGTGGAACCAATATATTTAATTGGTATTATTAAAGAATTTCCACTAATTATTTATTTAGGATTCATTAATAAACATCCAATATTTAATTAGGGTTTTATCAAGTAGAGACTAAATATGTTAGTGGTGAGCCCTAGTATTGCACTAGGAGTGCTACAACTCCCAGGGGCTGCCCTACTTTACTTTATCAACCCGAGGTTCATACAAACTTGGAGGTGACAGTGCTATATACATAGGAGATGCATTATGTTCATGTTGTTATCACTTAGTAATTTCTCAAGGTTAAAGAAAGAAATAGTCCGAGGTAACCACAGACCAAATTCAATCTCTAGGATATAGCCTTCCTAGGGTTCAGAGAGGGCTCTCTCTTTAAGATTTAACTTTGTTTGATTTGTAAATATTAGGCTAGTTATGATTGTGCAATTTTGGTTTGGTTTTGAGTGATTTGGTTGGAGAAATCACTTGAAGGTATGGATAGAGGGAGATCTATTTTTCCATTTGGCTAAGGAGTCAAAATAAAGCTAATAGAACCGGGATCAAGGCCAAAAGGTCAAATGTTTTCAGGGGAAGATAGATAACCCTTGAAGAACTTGGAAAATTGCTTTTGTGAGGTGATATGATTGGGATAAAGGGCACTTAAGAATCTTTTGATCCAGAAAAGGAAGTATTAGGAAGAGGTCAAACGAGAGAGGGAGAAATTAAGGGTTCCCTACACTAGAAATCAGAGGAAAAATAGAAATGATAACTAGTTAAAAATAGGGTGCTCTTAACAAATCCTCTAGTAATATTCCTAGTTATACATTAAAATTTTGAACAAACATAGATGGATGCATGTAACAAAGACAGATAACAATGACAAGTAAGGAAATACTTCACTCCAAATAGCTCATCACAGGAATCCTAAAGTATGATGCCAATTAGTTTGATCCAGTCTGCTACTCCAAATTCGAACGCAAATGCCTTCAAGTCCAAAAAAATTTCTATAGCAATCTCCAACAATTTATTCCATAAAAATAATTCAAAGAGTGAAGTATTTATACAAATTATAAACTAGAATATCTTGAAAAAATATCAAGATTGTTTTACAAATATCTCAAACTGTTTTACATAAATAGAACTTAATAAAAGGACACTCAAAACTAATGAATCTATTTGGAACTATAATTATGTATTGATGGTGACAAAGAAGAGAATTCAAATTGGATATCAACTCTTAGTTGATGATGAGGCATCCAAGTCACTAACTGTCTCTTTTCTTTGTGCATTCTGCTCCATAAATTATCCAAACTTGGGGTTCAATGATACCTTTGTATATCTAAATCCGAAATAGATATGTAAAAAGTGAAAGAGGTTATTGTATATAAATATGGTTTTGAGATAAACCTCTCTCGGTTTCCTAAAATTCTTCTCCAGCTGTTCAAAATAGGCTCTAAAAAAAGATGTGTAAAACAGAGCTTTGCACGGTCTGAAAAATAGGTTGTAAATATGTGCATGTATATCTCATTCTGTAATACCTGTGCAAAACGTGAAATAGGTTTTTGTAGATGGGTATCTTAGGAAAATAAAACTCCTTTATGTTTTCAATATTCATCTTTGATTGGTCACAATAGTTTTTGCAAAACAATGACTTAAACAGGAAATTTCTGCAAAAATATCTCTTCTTGCTCTGTTCTTTTAACTGTTTTTACTTTCACTTTGGATAAATTTCATTGTTGTTGATGAAAGTATTTTCATATATATTTAAATATTACTACCTCTTTATTTAATTTTATTGTTTTACCTTGATTGCTCTTTTACCTTTCAACTTTTACCCTGTCTCAGTAATTTTCATCATCTGAATCTTACTCTGACTTTTATCTGATACACTTTAACTCTGATGCTATTTGACTGTTATGTTTTCACTCTCACTGTGAATTGTTACTTCAATTTTACCATTCACTGTGACAATTTATCTCTCTCTATGTAAATGAATTCTTGATCTTTAAAATTCCCCTGTTTTAGGTCTTTAATCTCTGATTTAGGCCTTTAACCTTCACTACTTTGTTATTGTCTTTTGACTATCTTTTCTTCTCAATGTACCTTCTGTTTGTGTGTGATGTGTAGGTGGGTATTATTTTGCTGTTGGAGGGTTTTAATAATCCACCGAGGATCATGATTCATCGGTGATTAAGTGTGGGCTTTGCCTCTGGTCCCATAAATATGAGATAAACCCCTATATCGTCACCCAATTTTTTATTAAAACATTTTTGGACCTTTGGAATGCTTTTATGTGTTTCCACCATTAAACCTGCACAAAAAACGAATAATTAAATCTTTAAATCATGTGTAGAGGTCTTTTATACGTTTAGAGGGCTTTTGTAAGCAGGATGGATGCTTTCAATGGTCTTGACAGTGAATGCAGTGGGTTTTCTGGCTCTTTAGGCATGAAAACTATATACAGGAGTTTCTTTTCAATCAGGAGGATGAACGCATAGATAAAATGCAAAGAAGGGCTTAATGGGTGCATTATGAAGTTTTTATAAAGTTTTAGGTTTAATGCTGATTAACATTAAATGCATTCATATCAGGGAAGAGGGTGGCTTGGCGTTGGAGGTAGAAAACTGGAGGCAGTTATCGCATGCGTTTTGGGCGGTAAGTAGTTTTGGTTGGATCAAATGCGATCCAATGAGGATTGAGAATGTGGAGAAGAGAGGAAATCATAAAACCGCCTATTTCACACTAAAATGAGATGGGAGTGATTGCGCATGTTTTCTGTGCGATATTGGTTTTCAGCTGTCAGATCTAGGGTACGATTGTGAATGGTCCATATCTCCTGGGAAAGCTGCATCAGGATTGGGGAGTGGGACCAGGCTTGTTATATGCGGCGAGTTCGGTTCAACTTTATAAATTAACTTCAACTGAAGTTAAACTTTGGTTATATAATGGCGGGGGTGGGGGGGGGGGGGGGATAATATAATGTATATTAAATTAAAACATTTATGAAATGTTTCAATAAATACATATGTGGGCGCACATTTTAATATATAGTTTTTCAAACGCTTTTGACATTTGTTCAAAAACTGTAAGGGGCGGGGATAATTATTTAAATGATATGTTTGAACCAATGGGATATTGGGTGGGGATATTTTTTCACGTGGGATATTTAAACATTGGTTTAAAACTAAAATAGAGGGTTTGTGGGTTTATTTAAAATAAAGGGGTTTAATACCATACGGGAGGGTGTAGTTAGGGATTTAATATAATAAGTTAGAAGTTAATATAGAAAAGGGATAATGTAATGAACGAAAATACATGTTTAACTCTAAGTAAAGTTTAAATAAGAATATTTTATCTTGTTGTATTATTTTACACTTTAACTTGGGAAAAATGTAATTTTAGGGTTTATGAATGATTTTTGAAAGGGAATGGAATTAATTATTTAGGATTTAACTTTTACTAAGTAAAATGGGTTTTTACTTAGGAAAAAGGGATTATGATTGTGTATGAAGGGTAAATGTTGATGAAATGGGGTTTTATGTAGGAATTCAATATTTTTAGCCAATCAGTCATTGAGCCTTGGGTCCGGACCCAACAGAAGTTAGAGAAATGCTCTGAGCCTTTTTAACTGAAGTTTTAGAATACTGAATCAGTGTAGGGGAGGGGAAATTAGTAATTTTTCCCGATGATTCTTTATTACATGCTTGCACAACTGCTTTCTACCTACCCATCTTTATTTCTAACATTTTTTACTTCATTTTCATCGGTGAATTTAGGCTTGCAAACCTAAATCAAATTTTCTTTTAAAGCATAAAAACTATCTAAGTCTAATCTTATTTCAGCCGAGGGCTCAGATTGAATTGTTGAGCTCCTCATTATTATCTACCTATCTACTAATGTGTCAAGTTTATACAGTTTGACATATTTTTATTCTCTATCTAGAACATAAAATTCAAAGAATGAAAAGTTAAGTTTAAACTGTTTAACTGATCATGGATTATGGCATTTATTGACACTCTACACATAATCATTTTTCTTGCAGTAAAAGTAAAAGTAGTGGCATTAGGACTTTCTCACTTTCATGTCTTATTTTGTCTCTTTTTTCTTTTGGGGTCTATCTTTTTCTAAGTCCTTTGATCATTCTTTTAGGACTTTTACCCTCTTTTCACTTTTTATTATTTTTCACTTTTCAAAATATGGGAAAACAACTTCTAGAAAGCAAGGTATGTACATATTTACAACACTATTAAAGTCAAATAAAAAATTATGAATCCTATATTTTTAGGACCCTAACACATATCATCCTCTTCTGCTTTATGAAAGGGTGCTATTTCTAAGGGTTCTCAGTGAAGTCTATCACACTTCAATGAAACTAAACTAAGTTTTAGAAAGGAAATGACAGAAAGGAAACTAAATTAAATTATTGAAAATAAATGACATGAAGGAAACTAAACTAAATTGCAGAAAGGAAATGGTTGAAAAGAAACTAAACTAAATTGCATTGAGCTGGCCAAACAGCTAAACACAATCTACTTATCCTATGATCTATTTACCATGCTTCTAACCATGCAGCTATTCATGATCTAATTCTAATTTAAATAAGTGTGCTTACAGTTTGGGGGAAAATGGGCTAATGGTGCTAAGGGAGGGCTTAACGCATGAAACAAGGTTTAGAAGTGGAAAGAGGGGGTTAAAGCTTATTAAAATTTTGTTATAGCACAAAAATTCTTCGGAGCAGAATGAATTGAAAAGTGCGATGGCAGAGAAGTGGGAGTCCATTTCGAGAGTGGGAGAGAAATGCAATTTACAAAGAAGGCAAAGGTTGTGATCTGCGATATGCGATATCGTAATATCGTAATCGGCAAAAAAAACTCCAGTAAGTGTTAACAGGGAGAGGATAAAGATCACGAAATTTGATTTTTCATAAAGATTGTGATTTGCGATGGGTGATGTGGTGGTAGGATCAGCAGTGGAGTGCGATATAAATATTGAAATTGGTGGATAAGAAGCAATAAGTATTAAAAGAAAACAACAAAAACTACGATTTGCGATTTGCGATTTTGCAATATCGCAATATCGCAAGGTTGGCGAAAAAGAGATAGTGCAGTTGGGAGGAGAGTGCGACGTGTGATTGCGATGTACGGTAGTTATCACAATAAAAAAAAAAATAAGAAGAGAAAAGTGTTAAATGAAGAGACTAAACACTCTGATGTGTGATTTTTTATGTATAGTAGCGGGATGTTCGAGGAGGAAAGGTAGAGGTCAAACTCCAGTGGGTTCCAAGCGTTTTGCATTAAAAAGTTAAAGGTGAGGTTAAAAATGGAAAATCATTTAGATGTTGAAGAATGGAAAGGGAAAGGGAAGGGGTTCTGCGATGGCTGAGATGTGATAATTAGTAAATTCCAAGGTAAAATATCTCATGCGAAACTTTAATGCTTTCTATGAAGAAAAAGGTGTGGTAACTGATAGGAAGAGAAAAGAAGGAGGGAAATGGAGTGTAACATAGGTGTTTGGAAGCATAATATAGAGATGGAAAATGAAGCGGGAAGGCGAGGGTGAACTTCTCCCTATTTTAATACTGAATCCTGGAAACGAACCTCTAGATTCCTGCATGGGAAAACATAAAAAATGTGTGATAAAAATAGTGAACAGAAAGCAGTTTTTGGGTCTATGGGAAGTTTCGCCCTCCTCGAGCTCTATTGAAAGAGATGAGAAGGGGGTCTCGATGCATAGATTTTTGGTCTTCCTCTATTCTATTACTCTCATAAGAAAATTAAAAATGAGAACAACACACTGAAAGCAAAACTAAGCACCAATGAAACTATCAGAAACTAGCTAACAGTTCAGGAATAAAACTAAATAAATGGCAGAAACAAAACTAGCTAAATGATAGAAAGGAAAGAATGAAAACATCAGAGAAGCTAAGGCACATGGGTTGGGCCCTAACCGAAAAGCCTAGCTCTCTAGAATTAAATCAGTAAAATGGAGTGTGTCTACTCATTGCATTAAAAATGAAATCTTATTACATCCCAAAGGTCTTAAACATAAAAAGCCTAATAGAATGGAAAATAAATGGCATGAGATGGAATGGAATGGAAATGTAATGGAATGCATCGAATGGACTAGAATGGAATCGAAGAATCAACCCTAATTATCTCTTTATTAGCTTTATTTATTCTCAAGGGCAGCTACCAACAACTCCCTAAAAAATAGGTAATGAGACCACTTGACTCGAAGTGAAGTATGGCTTGAGTGCACTTGGTCTTGAGTCGCTTGGCTTCCTCTAGAATTAAAATTGTTGGAGGGGATCTCATGAGGATCATTTGGCTGCCTTTAAGATTTAAGGAGGGTGGAAACACCGCTTGAATCTCTCCAATATTTCTCCCTAATTTCCTGATATTGTGCTCATTTATTTTCCAGTCTTGATCTTCCAGTGGTAGGGAGCAAGTCCCTAAATCATCTCCTTCTACAAATATACATAATCTACCAAATATTCTCACAATATTCTACAAAAATAACCAATATTAGGCACAAATATGTAATTACCTTTAAACCTTCCTAAGAAAATATTGAAGCATAAGAAAATATTATTAAGTGCAGAAGGAGAGATTTAATATATATACTCATGTGCGTAAGGAAGGTAGATGGGCTTAAGAAAGGTTAGATGGGCCTTATTTTTTGTCTAATTTAGAGGCCCGTCATCACTCCCTACTGAAACTATTTCTCATCCTTTGAGAAACATATTCATCCTCCCTACCTTATGGTGTTTCCTGCATGCTGGCTTATTTCATTTTCTGTTTATTGGCCCATGCGCTACTCCTCTTGCTAATCTTCTTGCATTTATTCTTGTAGGTGCTTCATGGAGGTCCTCAGATGCCTTAATAAAATCTTTTTTTCATGCCAAGAGGTGGTGGATCCACCTTTTATTTGATTTTTTTTTGTTGTCTCTCTTTTTTATTTTTTTTTTATTGGATGCAAAGTAAACTCATAGTTATTTTTTTCTGTGAACTAAGTTAACCCTTGGTTACCACTTGGAACTCCTTGTTTTCTATTACAATGAACTACTTACTGCCCACTTTCTCATGTCCTTTTTACTCTTGTCTTGTTCCTTTTCTTGGTGGAAAAGGTGAAGCTAGTTGCTAGATAAGGCTTGGGTTGCTCTACTACTAATTTTGGCTATATAAAAAAACTTTCATTCTCACACTTTTTGATGTTTTATTAAGTTAAAATAGATTCGAAGAAAGGGTTAGATGATTTCATACCTGAGCCTTACCATTGATTTGTTTTTTTAGGTGAAATTGAAGCTGCTAATATGGCCGTTGAAGCTGTCTTCGATGGATCTGAAGTTGCATGTGATAATCTGCTTGAGTTCCTTTTGGAGCTTCTGAGCATAAAAGGAGGAAGTCCAAGTTTGAATATCTTTAACCAAGATGTTGACCGAATTTTATTTTTGTGCCAATGTGTTGTTTTATGACTTGCAAAGGTTGGAGAGCACCTGCATTCATTAGAGAGAGATACATGGAGAAATTCAATAATTTTTTTTTTTTTTGTAAGGCTACTAGCTGGCTCTTTGAGATTTTCCACTAGTAGGTCTGCCTAGGCGACTCAAAGTAGGTTTTCACCTAGGATGTTTTATTCTTCTCTTTTTTTTTCCTAGCCCAATGACTGCCTCATGGAGGTTTTCAATCAGTGGGACAATCTCAGATGCGTCAAAAGAGGTTTTCACTTGAGATTTTATTCTTTCCCTTTTTTTCTTTTTTTTTTTACTTTTTCACTTTCCTACACTACTTGAAAAAAAAAAAACCTTTTCAAGTATAGGAATACTTCCAATGGAGCCATGTACACATCAAGATGAAATATAAAATCATGTACACACTTGGAATACATGCTTTGACATGTACCTGGACATGAGAGGTGAATTTCTTTGACTGGGATTGTATCAAGTACTGTTGGAGAAGAGTGTGTTGCTGCAACTGAAAAGACTATTTGGAACCATAGGTCAATATAGTTGTGATGCCCCTGGTTCACTTACTGAGTTGGATCATCTTGGATGTCCTCTTCTATTATGCCAGTCAAATATTCCTCTTTTTCTATTTGTTCTCTTGAACGCATGGAGGAAATGCTGGTAAACATGAGGGAAATTTCTCAACATTTGATTCTGATTTCTGCTTTTCATCAAGTGCAACCCTTCATATTTTTATCTCCTCATTTGGATATTCTTCTTCTGGATGTTGTCCTTCAATGACATTAAGAAAATATCTTCTTTGCAATAACTTTCTTGAACTAAGATGTAGACCATTTAGATCAAGAGGATATGTTTAATAGTGTTGTACCTCAACATTGTAAGTAAGTTGAGATACTTCATTGCATGGGTTTGTAAATGGTAGTACATGTAGTTGAGTGGGGCTGGATATATGAGATGGATGTGGTTGAGGTTGTGGTTGTGGTGGAGGTGGATGGTAGGATATTGAGGAAAATATTGATCCAGGGGGATATTGGTGGTCACCCGCCTATTCCACTTGGGGCCCCACCATTGTCTCTTTTATTTTTTTAGTTTTGGCACAACTTACTATTTATAGTAGTTTTTCGGGTCCTGAACTTCTGAAGCCATTTTGAGGCCTTAAACGACGTTTTTTGGGAAAACTGGGAGCAACATGGGTCCATGGACCGATGTTGCTCACTTAAAATTTGTAGTCCTTGGATAGATCTTTCTAACGAGGTATGGTTCGCATCAAACGAAGATCGTATGCCAAAGTTACATCCCCGGGAAGTTGAAACACCAATTTACCCAAACGGGGCCCATAGTTTTGGCGCTTCATCTCCTAGGGTTAGGTTTTTGGATGTTTAGGGCTTTCCATTATTTCTAAATAATAAATAGGCCCTCGAGCCTCATTGTAACTCAGTTCAGAGGCCTGTAGCCACCACATCTCTTCTCAAAGATAGCTACCAACACCCTTGCTAGTTTATTTCCATTCTGTCTGTAAGAAAATTTCAGTTCTTTGATATTAATGAAATGAAGTGTTATTTCCACTGAATCTTTGTATTTATGGTTATATGTTTATTCTATTGCATTCCTGCAGAAATCTGGATCAGTGGTATCAGATCGGTCTGCTTTTTCTTGATCCTTCTTTGCATGTCCCCAACGAGGTCGGGGTATAAGGAGTTAGCGATCGATTTGGTGGAACCTTTGCAAGATTAGCCTCACAAACCCCAATGGACACCCATGGGGGACGAAAAGAAAGATGAGGAAGCAGGAGATCCTATCAAAATATTTCTCCAGGAGGCCCTCAAAAAACAAAGGAACGCGATGATGGATAAATTTTCCCAGATCCTTCAATGGCTGCCCACCGGTGGTGCATCTGCATCCAGCAGCCACTCTGGAGGTGCGACTCCCTTTAAGGTACAAGTAAATTTTGGCATTCCCATATTTGAGTGTCAAATAGATGCAGATGCCGTAGGTAGATGGTTGAATCTATTAGAAGGATATTTCTTGGTTCATTACTTTTCCGACCGGGAGAAGATTATTTTTGCACTCCTCAAAGCTACCCCCCATGTCAAGGACTGGTGGGAAACCTACTGTGACAAAAAGTACGAGACAAAACCCTCTCTGTTCTCGGTTGTACCCACTTGGAATTATTTACAAGATGCCATCAAGGAACAATATTATCCTGTGGGGAGCTATGAGGATAAGTACATACAATGGACCATGCTGCGACAACAAAGGGATCAAGATGTGCATGATCTAACGAATCTGTTCCATACCCTACGCACAAAGTTGGGTATCAAATATTCAGAGAAACATCTGGTGCTAAAGTATCTTAGTTGTCTGCACAGATACATTCAGGAGGAAATGGAGTTCCTTGACATCTCCTCGCTTGGTACGGCATACCGGTATGCTGCCAAGATTGAGCAGAAATTCAAACAGAAGAAGGAGACTTTGGATCTACGAATAAAAAGCAAGGGAAAGGTGCTCTCAAACCGCAGAACAAAGGATAGAGCCAAGGCATGGTGGCTCAAGAAAACTTGTCAAAGCCACAAGAAAAGAACAACACCGCAAAGCTAAAGAAGGACACGGGAAAGTGGTGTGAGTTCCATAAGAGCTCCACTCACAACACAAGTGAGTGTCGGGTCAAGTAGTCGCTGGTGGCTGAGATCAGGGCTTCTGAGTCAGATGCATGCTCTGAATTTGAATCAGAACCTGACAAGGGGAATGAAAAAGGGAAACAAATTATTTATGCGGAGCCCAATGCCATTATTGCCACTACGAAGATCTAGAAGGAGGAATCGAAAGATCCAAAGGAGGAGGAACGTCTCTTCCACTCCGAGATGTGGGTAAAGGTCTCCCCAGTATAGTTCATTGTCGATAATGGGAGCCAAAAGAACCTCATTTCAGCAGATGATGTGAAGCGGTTGGGCTTGCTGACCACAGCTCACCCACATCCATACACCATCGGGTGGCTTCACCAAGGAGGAGATCTCCACATCCTCCATCAGTGTCACCTTCCCTATAGCATCAAGCCCTTCACAGATGAGGTATTATGTGACATTTCTCCTATTAATGTTTCTAATGTATTATTAGGACAACCATAGTTGTGGAAGCATCATGCTGTGTATGAGTCTCGGCCTCACGCTTTTATTGTTACTTTGGGAAATAAGTTGTACATGATACCAGAGGTATCACCTCTTGCTACTATCTCTTTGGTTACTATGAAACAATGTAGTAAACTTATTTCCCAAACCAAGAAATTCAGTTTCCTGATGATCCGCCCCCAGGGCAAGAAGAATACTGTGGCCACGACCTCCAGACAGGGCTCCTCTAGATGACAACAACAAATGGACAAGGTTGTGGAGGAGTACGGGGACATCTTCACCTCACCCACAGGGGTTCCTCTGCAATGTCAGGTCAAGCACTTGATTGATCTGACCCCAGGTGCGGCGCTACCCAATGGACCGATCTATCGATGCTCTATTCTGAAGAACGATGAAATCAAGAGGAAGATTAAGGAGCTGCTGCAGAAAGGTCACATCTGACCAAGTTCATCGCCCTGTGGGAGCCCGATCGTGTTGGTACAGAAGAAGGATGGGACGTGGAGACTCTATATTGACTATCGGGCACTAAACAAGATCGCTGCCTAGAATAGGTACTTGATCCAATGGATTGATGACCTTTTGGACCAACTCAAAGGGGCAAAATATTTCAGCAAGATCGAATTGAATTCTGGGTATCACCAGGTACCAATCGAACCCTCCGATGTGTGGAATACTACCTTCAAAGCCAAGGAAGGCCTTTTCGAATGACTAGTCATGCCTTTCGGGTTGACAAATTCTCCCGTAACCTTCATGAGGTTGATGGAAAACATCTTGCGGCCATTCATCAACTCATTTGTAGTGGTGTACTTGGATGACATTCTGATCTTCAGCCAGAATTAGGAAGAGCACCTCCACCACATTCGACAAGTCCTCCAAACACTGCGGTAACACAAGTTGTGTGCTAATTTGGAGAAGTGCACTTTTGGCATGACCCAAGTTCAATATCTGGGATGCATTATTGATGAAAGGGGGGTGCATGTGGATCCAACCAAGATCCAAGTCATTCGGGATTGGCCAGCCCCAACCACTATAACAGAGCTTCGC
The DNA here is from genome assembly GCA_034641835.2 of Pinus albicaulis. NCBI lineage: Eukaryota > Viridiplantae > Streptophyta > Pinopsida > Pinales > Pinaceae > Pinus > Pinus albicaulis. The sequence goes on along the minus strand of CM076584.1, from coordinate 411,426,228 downwards.
AGCTTTCTGGGTCTTGCTAATTTCTATCGTAGGTTCGTGTTGGGATTCTATCATATCACTTGGCCCTTGAGTCAATTCACCAAGGGAGGAGCGAGAGAAAATTTCTTTTGGTCGGAATCTCAATAAAAGGCATTCACAGAATTGAAAAATTGCCTCTGTTCTGCTCCAGTGCTCACATTACCAGACTTGCAACAACCATTTGAGATTGAGACAGATGCCTCTGACTATGCTATTTGGGAAGTTATTACTCAACAGGGACATCCAATGGCATATCATAGTGAGACATTGTCTGACACAATTCACAAGTATCCCACTTATGACAAAGAAATGTATTCCATTGTGCAAGATTGTCGACAATGGAAGCATTACATTTTTGGGAAGGAAGCAATCATCCACATAGACCACCAGCCTCTGTAGTTGATACAGACACAAGGGAAGTTGCAGAATGATCGCCATAAGAAGTGGTCCACATATCTGTAACAGTTTCAATTGAACATCAAGTACAAGAAGGGTAGCACCAATAATGTTGCATACTACCTTAGCTGACCACCGATCGTGGTGCTCACCATCGTTCTCAACTCTTGTGGGCACGAGACTTTTGATTGGCCACTTCTCTACGAGAGCGACCCAGAATTTGGCCACACATAAAAGGAACTCTTGGGGGGTACACAAGTTCCAAATTTTCACCTCCAAGATGCACTTTTATGTCACCTGGGACACCTTTGTGTTCCTTCAAGCTAGTGTGCCAAGATGATATGGGAAGCACACTAAAGTCAATTTTCTAGGCATTTCGGGGTCGAGAAAATAGTATCAGTACTGCAAAAGTATTTCTATTAGCCGAACCTTCGAAAGGATGTCGGGAAGCACATCAGGTCCTGCACTGCTTGTGCCATTGCCAAACCGACCATCAAGAAGCAAGGCCTATATACTTCGATACCTACCCCTAGTCAACCTTGGGAATCCATCTCCATGGATTACATGTCGGGCCTGCCTTCTACTAAGCATGGAAATGACTGTGTTTTCATGGTCGTCGACAGATTCTCGAAGATGGCCATTATGGAGGCCTGCAAGAAGAATATCACAGCAGAAGCCACTACTAAACTCTTCTTTGAACGAGTGTGGGTGCACTTTGGGATCCCATAGTCTATCATATTAGATCAGGATAGCAGGTTCCTTAGCACATTTTGGTCCAGCCTCTGGTCAATGCTAGACACCAAGCTCACCAAGTCCATAGCTTTCCATCCCCAAATAGATGGCTAGACATAGGTCGTCAACAAAATGATTGTACACATTCTACGCATGTACAATTCAAAGCATAAAAACACATGGGATGAGAGCCTCCCCTATGTACAACATAGTTATAACTGGGCTCTCCATAGCTCAATCGGCCACAATCCCTTTCATGTGGGCTTGGGATTCCAACCACTATGTCCCATTGACATAGCCATGCCATTTGCGGCTACTCAGGTCGATTCGGCTCATGTCTAGTCTGAGGTTGACAAAGAAAATAGCTTCATCGAGCGCATTCAGCACATATGCCAATAGGTTCATGACATATTGGACAGAGCCAATGCTAAGTACAAGCAACGCCATGATCAACATCGGGTGCCACAAAACTTCCAGGTGGGCGATAAAGTGTGGCTACATTTGCAGAAGGAGTGCCTACTAGACCCCACTTCAAGCTTCACCCGCTCCGATACAGGCTGTACACCATCACCAAGGCTATAGGGAATAATGCCTTCGAGCTCAGTATTCCACCATTCCTTAGTTTGCACCCAGTATTCAATGTGGACTGCCTTCATCCTTACTTCCCACCTCTACTGGACACCTCTTACATTGCAAAACAACTCACACCAATAGATTTAAACCATGACCGCATAGAACAAGCTACCACAGATTGTATCATGGAAATTCAAATCAAGAACACTCACCAACAGAAGATCCTATTGTATTGGGTTATCAAAGCTGGCTAGCTCCTGCACCAAGGAAAGTGGTTCACCAGGGACCAAGTTCCGTAGAAGTTTCCTCATCTCATGGAGGAACTTAACGCAATGGGGACCATTGCTTCCTAAGGGGGGAGGAATGATCTAGGTGGGTATTGGTGGTCACCCACCTATTCCACTTGGGGCCCCACCATTGTCTCTTTCAGTTTTTGAGCTTCGACACAACTTACTATTTTTAGCATTTTTTTGGGTCTTGAACTTCCGGAGTCGTTTTGAGGCCCTAAATGACGTTTTTTGGGAAAACCGGGAGAAACATGGGTTTGTGGATCGATGTTTCTCACTCAAAATTTGTAGTCCTCGGATAGATATTTCTAATGAGGTATGTTTTGTGTCAAACGAAGATCATATGCCAAAGTTACGTCCCCGGGAAGTTGAAACACCAATTTACCCAAACGGGGCCCATAGTTTTGGCGCTTCATCTCCTAGGGTTAGGGTTTTGGATGTTTAGGGTTTTCCATTGTTTCCAAATAATAAATAGGCCCTCAAGCCTCATTGTAACTCAGTTTAGAGGCTTGTAGCCACCATCTTTTCTCAAAGATAGCTACCAGCACCCTAGCTAGTTTATTTCCATTCTGTCTATAAGCAAATTTCAGTTCTTTGATATTAATAAAATGAAGTGTTATTTCCACTGCATCTTTGTATTTATGGTTATATGTTTATTCTATTGCGTTCCTACATATATTTGGATCAAATATTGAGGATGTTGAGGATTTTCCCAATAAGGACCTTTCCAACAATGTTGCCAAGATTGGTTTTGGGGTTGAGATGGCCAAGGTTGCCAAGGAGGGAGTGTGTCCCAATTAGTTTGAGATGGATGTGAATAAGCTTGAAATTGTGAAGTGGGTCCTTGCATCATATCAAGTTGACTAGGCTTCCAGGGTCTCCTTTGAGCTACATAACATAGCTTCTTTGGTGATTTCCTTGCTCCATTGTCTTTCTAGTAAACTTCTTTAAACCCGGGGAATGATGAAAAAAATTTAGTAGCATATGATTCTGCATTGATAACAAGAATATCAACATCTTATTTTTTCTCATTTTGCATTCTTAACATTTCTACGTGTTCACTTAGATTGCTAAGAATTTCTATTTTAAAGTTGCCAAGAAAATTTCCATGTTCATCTTGCCTTACCAATGTTGATGCTAACTTACTTACTCTTTCCATTCCTCTTGATGTGTGCTTGCATGTTTCACAAATTTCTTCAAATGACAATTTATATACATCTTCTTTACTCATGATATTAAGGAGATCTATCCACTCATCCCTAATTGTTCTAAATAAAAGGGTTTTTAGTGTGTCAAATCCTAAATGATGCAAATTTTCCCTCTTAACATTATACATGAACCTCTCTATCAGATCCTCAAGGCTCTCATCTTCTTCTTGGTTCATTATAAAAATTTCTTGTCTAAGATCATGATCTTTCAATTTTTGTAGAAATGTCTTTTGCATAGCATTCCATGATCTTATTGAATTAGTACCTAGACTCATGAACCATTTAAGAGCTCTATCCTTCAATGTTGCAAGGAACAATCTCAGTTTTTGAGTGTGTGATAAGTAGCCATAAGACCTACAAAGTATCTCAAATTAAAGAGAAATCTTCCGGGATCCTCTGTCCTTATACCATGGAAGCTCAGAAGGAAAGATGGAGGGATGTTCTTCATATATACATTGATGTCCATATCTTGAATGGGAAACCCAATGAGACATTCTTCATTATCATATCCATCCATCTCTTCTACCTTCAAAATTGTATGGTGATGTGGTTCTTATTGCACCACATGGTAAGTGGGGGGGGGGGGGTTAGTGTTAAATGTTACAAAAGAACCTGAGTATCCCTACTCCTATTAGACATGAAAATAAGATATTTTTGTATGTTTTTTAATATATCTAAAATGGCATGAAAAAATGGAAAGTAGAAAAGAATGCTAAAAAAAAACTCAAAGCATCTACTAGACATCTCCCCAGCAACGTCACCAAAAAGTCGTGAGCCCTGGTATTGCACCAAGACTGCTGCAACTCCTAGGGGTTGCCCTTCTTTTTTTATCGACTCGGGGTTCATACAAACTTGGAGGAGACAATGCTATATACACAGCAGATGCATTATGTTCATGTCATCATTTTCTACTTTATGAAAGTGTGCTATATCTAGGGGTTCTCAGTGAAGTTTGTCGCACTTCAATGAAACTAAACTAAGTTGTAGAAAGGAAATGATGGAAAGGAAACTAAATTAAATTGCTGAAAACAAATGACAGGAAGGAAACTAAACTAAATTGAAAAAAGGAAATGACAGAAAAGAAACTAAACTAAATTGCATTGAGTTGGCCAAATGGCTAAACACACTCTACTGATCCTATGATCTATCTACCATGCTTCTAACCATGCAGCTATTCATGATCTAATTATAATTTGAAGAAGTGTTCTTGTAGTTTGGGGGAAAATGGGCTAAAGGTGATAATGGAGGACTTAACGCATGAAACAAGGCTTAGAAGTGGAAAGAGGGGGTTAAACCTTATTAAAAATTTGTTATAGCGCAAAAATGGTTCAGAGTGGAATGAATTGAAAAGTGGGATGGTAGAGAAGCGGGAGTTGAGTTCGGGAGTAGGAGAGAAATGAAATTTTCAAAAAGGTAAAAGGTTGCGATCTACGATATTCGATATCGCAATATCGCAATCAACAAAAAAACGAGCAGTAAGTGTTAACAAGGAGCATATAAAAATCATGAAATGTGATTTGCGACAGGTGATGTGGTGGTAGGACCAGTGGCAGAGTGCAATAACAATATCGCAATCGGTGGATAAGAAGAGGTAAGTCTTAAAATAAACAACATAAACTACGATTTGTGATTTGCAATTTCAAAATTTCGCAATATCTTAAGGTTGGTAGAAAATAGATAGTGCAGTCGGGAGGAGAGTGCGAAGTGCGATTGCGATGTATGATAGTTATCACAATCGGAAAAAAAAAAGGAGCGAAAAGTGTTAAAGGAAGAGACTAAACACTGTGATGTACGATTTGCAATGTAGGGTAGCAGGACGTTTTAGGAGGAAAGGTAGAGGTCAAACTACAATGGGTTCCAACCGTTTTGTGTTAAAGAGGTAAAGGTGAGGTGAAAAAGGGAATATCGTTGAGATGTTGAAGAACGAAAAAGGAAAGGGACACGTTTTTGCGATGGCCAAGATGTGATCATCGATAAATTCCAAGGTAAAAGATATCATGTGAAAATTTAATGGTTTCTATGAAAAAAAAGGTGCGACAACTGATAATAAGAGAAAAGGAGGAGGGAAATGGAGGGTAATAGAGGTGTTTGGAAGTGTAACACAGAGATGGAAAATGAAGTGGGAAGGTGAGGGTGAACTTCTCTGGAATTTTAATACTGATTCCTGCAAACAAACTTGTGGATTCATGCACAGGAAAACAGAAAAAGTCAGTGATAAAAGGAGTGAACGAAAAGCAGTTTTTGGGTCTGTGGGAAGGTTCGCCCTCCTCGAGCTCTATTGACACAGATGAGAAGGGGGTCTCGATCCATAACTTTTTGGTCTTCCTCTATTCTATTACTCTCATAAGCAAATGAAAAACTATAGCAGCATACTGAAAGAAAAACTAAGCGGCAATGAAACTATCAGAAATTAGTTAAATATTCAAGAATACAACTAAATAAATGGAAAAAACAAAACTAGCTAAAATATGGAAAGGAAAGAATGAAAAAAACACAGAAGCTGAGGCACATAGGTTGGGCCCTAACCCATGAGCTCAACTCTCTGGAATTAAATCAGTAAAATGGAGTCTGTCTACTCATTGCATTAAAAATGAAATCTTATTTTATCCCGAAGGTCTTAAACAACAAAAGCCTAATAGAATGGAAAATGAATGGCATGGGATAGAATGTAATGAAAATGGAATGGAATGGACTGCATCGAATGGACTAGAATGGAATCAAATAATGGAATGGAAGACTCAACCCTAATTAGCTCTTGATTATCTTTATTTATCCTCAAGGGCAACCACCAACAACTCCCTAAAAAATAGGTAATGATTCCACTTGATTCCAAGTGAAGTATGGGTTGAGTACACTTGGTCTTGAGTCGCTTGGCTGCCTCTGGAATTCAAATTGTTGGAGGGGATCTCGTGAGGATCCTTTTGCTACCTTTCAGAGTTAAGGAGGGTGGACAACCCCCTTGAATCTCTCCAATTTTTCTCTTAATTTCTTGATATTGTGCTCATTTATTCTCCAATCTTGATCTTCGAGTGGCAGGGAGCAAGTCCCTAAATCATCTCCTTCTCCAAATTTACATAGTCTGCCAAATATTCTCACAATATTCTACAAAAATAACCAATATTAGGAACAAATATGTAATTAATTTTAAATCTTCCTAAGAAAATATTGAAGCATAAGAAAACATTATTAAGTGCAGAAGGAGAGATTTAATATATATATATATATATATTCATGTGCATAAGGAAGGTAGATGGGCTTAAGAAAGGTTATATGGGCCTTAGTTTATGTATAATTTAGAGGCCCATCAGTTAGTATAAGATATGCAACTATTTTAGAGATCAATATTAATGAATTTGTCTCTTTTCCTATTTAGGTTTCCCCTTGAAGAGATAAGTGGAAATTGCACAAAGTTCTTAATATCAATAAGTGTTTTCTTATTTTCCTTTCCCAATTTTCATTTTCATTTACTTTTAAAATATTATTTTTCAAATAAAAATGGGCACCATATGTCATCATTTATGAAGCATAAGAAATAATACGAAGTTTAATAAGAAAGGTCACAATTTGAACAAGCTAGTAGCATTATGAATCCTATGTTGTAATTCATTGCTAAGGATGGATGTGAATTCATTGGTGTGACTTAGAGGAAATTTAAGAGAAAATATTGTAGGTTTTAACGTGTACATAAATTACTTGCAAACGAATTCTCAAAACAAAAAAAGATATATAATGGCAAGAACATAAATCAAATATGCATATATATTTTCCCCTAGATCCCAAACCCAAGACTACTAGATTGATTTTTCAATATATTCCTTTTAATGTTATAATACATATATATGCATGCCAAAGCATTTATAAAGCCCAATCCATTAACCCTATATTAAAACATAATCATAGTTCTCTCCACTGGATCTTCAAAATACAATGGAAAGAAAACCATCATGCCTAGAAACATGTGCAAAATTCATGCACACAACCATGGGTAGGTCCTCCCACCATCTTTGGTTCTTCCCCCAATATTTGGGTCCACCAAACTATTATTGGGTCAGCATAAAAATAAAAAAAATCTCAAGGCACTGCCTGAGACACCATGCAGGGGGGCTACTACCCCCCTGTGACCCCTCGTGATTAAATCTAGTCGTGGAAAAAATATAACACACACCCAAAATATATGTCCTCCTTAGAAAAAATTATCATTTATTAGCTCAAACATAAATTGGCATTTTTGCATGGAAAAAAGTAAAAAAATTTGTTCATAGATGCGTTGTAACTACTTATTTTGGAATTTATAGGTTTTCTACTAATCTCCTATAGCATGACATGGAAAGAAGCTAAATATTCCTTATTAATGTTTCTTCTCAAATTTGTTCTATAGAAATATTCATGACTCAACTACCATTATTTTCATATGTTACAATTATTTGAATAAAATAATTGGCATGTCATTTATTTTCCATATGTTATGTATTTTTATCTCTCACAGACCAACATAATGAGAATTTTTTATTTCTTTCGTACACAAATTTGTTAGTGAATTTAAAAAAAAATAAAAAAAATGAATTAGTTCAATGGAATTTCCAAACATGTGTGATTTTTATTATATTCAAATATTATCTTGCACAACATGGACCTTGTGAACATAACAAAACTTATAATTGTGATTATGGTATCGGGAGTTATGATTTTTTATCATTGAAATTTTCGACATCATTAAATCAACCTATCGATTCTCTAGTTTGATAACCACTCTTTTCTCAATTCTATACATCTTTAATGATCACAACATTTCAAATTATTCTTAATCTTTATAGATACATTTACGTCTCTCATGACACTTTTCTTTGTCAAATATTTTGAGAATGTCACCATCCTTATATTTTCCTATGTTCCATCCTTCATGGTATATCCATGAGATGTAGATTTCGTATATTTGAATAAACATTTTTCACACCTATATGGGATTCTTAGGTAGTTTATGGGGAAATTTAATATAATTTTTGTTCAATTATATCTCTTCATTTTGGATTTTGTTCTAACATCAACTATTAAAAAAAACAGTTTTTCATGACTTAAGAGATAAATTGAGGAATCGATATCTTTAAGAAGAATAATATATTGATGGTATTAGCTAATGAATTTTTTAGCACTGGTTTATAATATATTGATTTTCATCACTAATGTTTATTGCATATGATTGTGCATAAGTTGTAAATGATTATGTGATCTACTCAAATAGTAGATCACATGTTCAGTTTCAAATTCATCTTCATAAACAAACACCATGCCACTGGTGGCATCAAATGCACCTAAATAAAAAGATTAATCTCGATGACCAGGCATATGCAGTAACGATGCATAGTTCAATGCGTTTTTCAGTGCATCAAAAGATTTTTCATTAACAGGAAAATTTTCCTTTCCCAGCCATTCTACCCATTAAATTCTTGATTCCATTTGTAATTTTTTTACTATCATTCTATAATTGGACAATGAGGGTTCTATCGGTTAAAGTTTGATATTGTTTTATACAAACATGAGAATTTTCTTCACTAGCACACTATATAAGAATTTTTAATCCAATATAAGGAGGTGTAACATGAATATACAATATGGACACAATCAAATAATATATACCATTTTCATCATCTCTAACCTTGAAGATAGTGATGCTTTATAGGTGGGGGGGAGAGGGGGCACTTTAGTATTCCATCCTTACTCCCATAGTTACAGGAATAATATATTGCTTAATTTATTGGGGAAATTTTTTATAAAATAAGACCGATGTAGTATAGTGTGGAATCAATATATTTAATTGGTCTTATAAAAGAAGGTCCACTACTTAGTTATTTAGGCTTCATTAATAAACATCCAATATTTAATTAGGGTTTTATAAAGTAGAAACTACATATGTTAGTCGTGAGCCCTAGTATTGCACCAAGAGTGCTCCAACTCCCAGGGGCTGCCCTACTTTACTTTATCAACCCGAGTTTCATACAAACTTGGAGGTGACAGTGCTATATACATAGCATATGAATTATGCTCATGTCATCCACTTTTTCTTTACGAAAGGGTGCTATTTCTAAGGGTTCTCAGTGAAGTCTATCACACTTCAATGAAAATAAACTAAGTTTCAGAAAAGAAATGACAGAAAGGAAACTAAATTAAATTGCTGAAAAGAAATGATAGGAAGGAAACTAAACTATATTGCATAAAGGAAATGACAGAAAAGACACTAAACTAAATTGCATTGAGCTGGCCAAAGAGATAAACACACTCTACTTATCCTATGATATATCTACCATGCTTCTAACCATGCAACTATTCAAGACCTAATTCTAATTTGAAGAAGTGTGCTTACAGTTTGTGGGAAAATGGGCTAAAGATGCTAATCGAGGGCATAACACATTAAACAAGACTTAGAAGTGGAAAGAGGGAGTTAAAACTTATTAAAAATTTGTTATAGCACGAAAATGCTTCGGAGCATAATGAATTGAAAAGTGCGATGGAAGAGAAGCAAGAGTCCAGTTCGGGATCGGGAGCGAAATGAAATTTGAGAAAAGGGAAAAGGTTGTGAATTGTGATATGTGATATTGCAATATCAAAATAGGAAAAAAAAACATCCGGTAAGTGTTAACAGGGAGCGGATAAATATCACGAAATGCAATTTGCGAGGGGATAAAGATTGCGATTTGCGATGGGTGCGGAGTGCGATAACAATATAACAATTGGCGGATAAGAAGCAGTAAGTATTAAAATAAAAAATAAAAACTTCGATTTGCGATTTGAAATTTCGCAATATCGCAATATCGCAAGGTTGGCAGAAAAGCGATAGTGCTGTCAGGAGGAGAGTGCGACGTGCGATTACAATGTATGGTATTTATCGGAATTGGAAAAAAAGAAGAAGCGAAAAGTGTTAAAGGAAGAGACTAAACACTGCGACGTGCGATTTGTGATGTATGGTAGAGGGATGTTTAAGGAGGAAAGGCAAAGATCAAACTCCAGTGGGTTCCAAGCGTTTTGCGTTAAAAAGTTAAAGGTGAGGTGAAAAAGGGAAAATCATTGAGATGTTGAAGAACGACAAAGGAAATTGAAGGGGTTCTACGATGGCTGAGATGTGATAATAGGGAAAGTCCAAGGTAAAATATCTCATGCAAAACTTTAATGGTTTATATGAAAAAAAGGTGTGGTAACTGATAGGAAGAGAAAATGAGGAGGTAAATGGAGCGTAACATAGGTGTTTGGAAGCATAACAAAGAGATGGAAAATTAAGTGGGAAGGCAAGGTTGAAATTATCTGTAATTTTAATATTGAATCTTGCAAACAAAATAGTAGATTCATGCACGAGAAAACGGAAAAAATGTGTGATAAAAACAGTGAACGGAAATAAGTTTTTGGGTTTGTGGGAAGGTTCGCCCTCCTCGAGCTCTATTGACAGAGATGAGAAGGGGGTCTCAATCGATAGGTTTTTGGTCTTCCTCTATTCTATTACTCTCATAAGCAAATGAAAAACTACAGCAGCACACTGAAAGCAAAATTAAGCAGCAAGGAAACTATCAGAAACTAACTAACTGTTCAAGAATAAAACTAAATAAATGGCAGAAAAAAACTAGCTAAATGATAGAAAGGAAAGAATGAAAATAGTAGAGAAGCTGAGGCACATGGGTTGGGCTCTAACCCACAAGCCCAGCTCTTTGGAATTAAATCAATAAAATGGAGTCTGTCTACTCATTGCATTAAAAATGAAATCTTATTACATCCCGAAGGTCTTAAACAACAAAAGCCTAATAGAATGGAAAATGAATCGCATGGGATGGAATGGAATGGACTGCATTGAATAGAGCATAATGGATTTGAAGAATGGAATGGAAGAATCGACCCTAATTAGCTCTTGATTAGCTTTATATATCCTCAAGGGTAACTACCAACAGCTCCCTAAAAAATAGGTAATGAGTCCACTTGACTCTAAGTGAAGTATGGCTTGAGTGCATTTGGCCTTGAGTTGCTTGGATACCTCTGGAATTCAAATTCCTAGAGGAGATTTCATGAGGATCCTTTGGTTGCCTTTGAGATTTAAGGAGGGTGCAAAACCCGCTTGAATCTCTCCAATATTTCTCCCTAATTTCCTGATATTGTGCTCATTTATTCTCCAATCTTGGTCTTCCAGTGGTAGGGAGAAAGTCCCTAAATCATCTCCTTCTCCAAATCTACATAATCTGAAAATTATTCTCACAATATTCTACAAAAATAACCAATATTAGGCACAAATATGAAATTACCTTTAAACCTTCCTAAGGAAATATTGAAGCATAAGAAAACATTATTAAGTGTAGAATGAGAGATTTAATATGTATATATTCATGTGCATAAGAAAGGTAGATGGGCTTAAGAAAGGTTAGATGGGCATTATTTTATGTCTAATTTCGAGGCCCATCATCACTCCCCTACAGAAACTGTTGCTCGTCCTCTGAGAAACCCATTCATCATCCTTTCCTTATGGTGTTTCTCGCATGCTGGTTTATTTCATTTTTTGTTTATTGGCCAATCTGCTACTCCTCTTGCTAATATTCTTGCATTTATTCTTGTAGGTGCTTCATGGAGGTCCTCAGATGCCTTAATCAAATCTTTTTTGCATGCCAAGAGGTGGTGGATCCACCTTTTATTTGATTTTTTTTTTGTTCTCCCTCTTTTTTTTTTCTTTTTTTCTATTGCATGCAAAGTAAACTCATAGTTAAATTTTATTTTATTTTATTTATTTATTCTGTGAACTAAGGTCACCCTTGGTTATCCCTTGACACTCCTTATTTTCTATTACAATGAACTACTTACTGCCACCTTCTCAAGTTATTTTTACTTTTGTCTTGTTCCTTTTCTTGGTGGAAAAAGTGAGGCTAGTTGCTAGATAAGGCTTAGGTTGCTCTGCTACTAATTTTGGCTATATAAAAAAATTTCCTTCTCACACTTTTTAATGTTTTATTAAGCTAAAATAGATTCAAAAAAAGGGTTAGATGATTGCATACCTGAGCCTTACCATTGATTTGTTTTTGTAGGTGACGTTGAAGCTGCTGATATGGCTATTGAAGTTGTCTTCGATGGTTCTGAAGCGGCATGTGATAATATTCTTGAGTTCCTCTTGGAGCTTTTGAGCATAGGAGGAGGAAGTCCAAGTTTGAATACCTTTAACCAGGATGTTGACCGAATTTTCTTTTTGTGCCAACTTGTTGTTTTTTGGCTTGCAAAGATTGGAGAGCACCTGCATTCATTAGAGAGAGATACATGGAGAAATGTAATAATTTTTTTTTTTTGTAAGGCCTACTAGCTGCCTCTTTGAGGTTTCCACTAGTAGTTCTTCCTAGGCGGCTAAAAGTAGGTTTTCACCTCGGATCTTTTATTTTTCTTCTTTTTTTTTCCAACCCAATGACTGCCTCATGGAAGTTTTCAATTAGTGGGACAATCTCAGATGCGTCAAAAGAGGTTTTCACCTGAGATTTTATTCTTTCCCTTTTTTTTCTTTTTTGTCTTTTTCACTTTCCTACTCTACTTGAAAAAAACAAAACTTTTTTCAAGTATCAGAATATTCCAATGGAGCCATGTACACATCAAGATGACATATAAAATAATGTGCACACTTGGAATACATGCTTTGACATGTACCTGAATATGAGAGATGAATTTCTTTGATTGGGATTGTATCAAGTACTATTGTAGAAGAGTGTTTTGCTGCAACTTAATGACCTTCTAGAACCATAGGTCAATATAGTTGTGATGCCCTTGGTTCAGTTGCTAAGTTGGATCACCTTGGATGTCCTCTTCTATTTTTCCAGTCAAACCTTCCTCTTTTTACTGTTTGTTCTCTTGAACACATGGAGGAAATGATGGTAAACATGAGGGAACTTTCTTAACATTTGATTCTGATTTCTGCTTTTCATCAAGTGCAACCCTTGATATTTTTATCTCCTCATTTGGATCTTCTTCTTCTTGATGTTGTCCTTCAATGACATTAAGAAAATATTTTCTTTGCAATACCTTTTTTGAACTAAGATGTAGGCCATTTAGATCAAGAGGATATGTTTGGTAGTGTTGTGCCTCAGCATTTTAAGTGAGTTGAGATACATCATTGTATGAGTTTGTAAATGGTAGTACAGTTAGTTAAGTGGGGCTGGATATATGAGATGGATGTGGTTGAGGCTATGGTTGTGGTGGAGGTGGATTGTAGGGATAGCATGGAGTCAGGTATGGGGGGTATTGAAGGAAATATTGAGGGTGGTGAGGATTTTCCCAATAAGGACCTTGCCAACCATGATGCCAAGATTGGTTTTTGGGTTGAGATGGCCAAGGTTTCCAAGGAGGGAGTGTGTCCCAATTAGTTTGAGATGAATGTGAATAAGCTTGAAATTGTGAAGTGGGTCCTTGCATCATATCAAGTTGACTAGGCTTCCATGGTCTCCTTGGAGCTACATAACATAGCTTCTTTGGTGATTTCCTTGCTCCATTGTCTTTTTGGAATTTTTTTTTAAACCTAGGGGATGATGAAAAGAATTTAGTAGCATATGATTCTATATGGATAACAAAAATAGAAGTATCTTATTTTTTCTCATTTTGCATTCTTAACATTTCTACGTGTTCACTTAGATTGCTAAGAATTTATGTTCTAATGTTGTCAAGAAAATTTCCAATTTCATCTTGCCTTACCAATGTTGACGCTAACTTAATTACTCTTTCCCTTCCTCTTGATATGCGCTTGAATGTTTCACAAATGTCTTCAAGTGAAAATTTATATACATCTCCTTTACTCATGAGATTACGGAGATCAATCCACTCATCCCTAATTATTCTAAGTAAGAGGGGTTTTAGTGTGTCAAATCCTAAATGATGCAAATTTTCCATGTTAACATTATACATGAACCTCTCTATTAGATCCTCAAGGCTCTCATATTCTTCTTGATTAATTCTAAAAATTTCTTCTCTAAGATCACGATCTTTGTATTTTTCTAGAAATGTCTTTTGCATATCATTCCATGATCTTATTGAATTAGTACCTGGACTCATGAACCATTTAAGAGCTATATCCTTCAATGTTGCAGGGAACAATCTCAGTTTTTGAGTGTGTGATAAGTAGCCATAAGACCTATAAATTATCTCAAATTCAAGAGAATTGTTCATGGATAGTCTGTCCTCATACCATGGAAGTTCAGAAGGAAAGATGAAGGGATGTTCTTCATAAATACACTGATGTCCATATCTTGAATGGGAAAACCCAATAAGGTATTATTCATTATCATCATATCCATCCATCTCTTCTACCTTCAAAGGTGTATGATGATGTGGTTCTTATTGCGCCACGTAGTCAAGTGCGGGGGGGAGGGGTTTGGGTTGGTATTGGAGAAGTATTTAAAAAAAAATATGAGTATCCCTACTCCTATGAGGCATGAAAATCATATCTTTTTGTATGTTTTTTAATATTTATGAAATGGCATTAAAATAAAGGAAATCAGAAAAGAATTCTAAAAACAAAATCAAAGCATCTACTAGACATCTCCCTGGAAATGACACCAAAAATTCGTGAGCCCTGGTATTGCACCAAGAGTGCTGAAACTCCTGGGGGCTGCCCTACTTTACTTTATCAACTCGGGGTTCGTACAAACTTCAAGGAGACAGTGCTATATACACAACAAATGCATTATGTCAATGTCATCCTCTTATGCTTTACGAAAGGGTGCTATTTATAGGGTTTCTCAGCGAAGTCTGTCACACTTCAATGAAACTAAACTATGTTGTAGAAAGGAAATGACAGAAAGGAAACTAAATTAAATTTCTAAAAAGAAATCACAGGCAGGAAACTAAACTAAATTGCAGAAAGGAAATGATTGAAAATAAACTAAACTAAATTGCATTGAGCTGGTCAAATGGCTAAACACAGTCTACTTATCCTATGATCTATCTACCATGCTTCTAACCATGCAGCTATTCATGATCTAATTATAATTTGAAGAAGTGTTCTTGCAGTTTGGGGGAAAATGGGCTAAAGGTGCTAAGGGAGGGCTTAATGCATGAAAGAAGGCTTAGAAGTGGAAAGAGGGGGTTAAACCTTATTAAAATTTTGTTATAGTGCAAAAATGCTTCGGAGCGGAATGAATTGAAAAGTGTGATGGCATAGAAGCTAGAGTCCAGTTCGGGATAGGGAGAGAAATGAAATTTGCAAAAAGGGAAAGGGTTGCGATCTGCGATATTTGATATCGCAATATCGTAATCGGAAAAAAAACTAGCGGTAAGTGTTAACAGGGAGCAGATAAAGATCATGAAAGGTGATTTGCGACGAGATAAATATTGCAATTTAAGACGGGTGATGTGGAGCTAGGACTGGCGATGGAGTGCGATAAAAACATCACAATCGGTGGATAAGAAGCGGTAAGTCTTAAAAGAAAACTAAATAAAATACAATTTTCCATTTGCAATTTCACAATTTCGTAACATCGCAAGGTTGGAAGAAAAACGATAGTGCAGTCAGGATGAGAGTGTGAAGTATGATTGTGATGTATGGTAGTTATTACAATCGAAAAAAAAAGGAGTGGAAATTGTTAAAGGAAGAGACTAAAAACTGTGATGTGCAATTTGCGAGGTACAGTAGCGGGAATTTTGAGGAGGAAAGGAAGAGGTCAAACTACAGTGAGTTCCAAATATTTTCTACTAAAAAGGTAAAGGTGAGGTGAAAAAGGGGGAATTGTTGATATGTTGAAGAACAAAAAAGGAAAGGTACGGGGTTTTGCGATGGCCAAGATGTGATAATTGGGAAATTCCAATGTAAAATATCTCATGTGAAACTTTAATGGTTTCTATGAAAAAAAGGTGCGACAGCTGATATGAAGAGAAAAGAAGAAGGGAAATGGAACGTAACAGAGGTGTTTGGAAGCGTAACACAGAGATGGAAAATGAAGTGGGAAGGCGAGGGTGAACTTCTCTGGAATTTTGATACTGATTCATGCAAAAATACCTGTGGATTCATGCATGGGAAAACAAAAAAAATGCGTGATAAAAATAGTGAATAGAAAGCGGTTGTTGGGTCTGTGGGAAGGTTCGCCCTCCTCGAGCTCTATTGACACAAATGAGAAAGGGGTCTCGATCCACAAATTTGTAGTCTTCCTCTATTCTATTACTCTCATAAGAAAATGAAAAACTACAACAACACCCTGAAAGCAAAGCTAAGAAGCAATGAAACTATCAGAAACTAGCTAACTATTCAAGAATAAAACTAAATAAATGGCAGCAACAAAAATGAGCTAAATGACAAAAAGGAAAGAATGAAAGCAGCAGAGAAGCTGAGGCACATGGGTTGGGCCCTAACCCATGAGCCTAGATCTCTAGAATTAAATCAGTAAAATGGGTTCTGTCTACTCATTGCATTAAAAATGAAATCTTATTACATCCCGAAGGTATTAAATAACAAAAGCCTAATAGAATGGAAAATGAATGGCATGGGATGGAATGGAATGGACTGCATCGAATGGACCAGAATGGAATGGATGAATCAACCCTAATTAGCTCTTGATTAGATTTATTTATCATCAAGGGAAGCTACCAAAAGCTCCCTAAAAAATAGGTAATGAGTCCACTTGACTCGATGTGAAATATGGCTTGAGTTCACTTGATCCTGAGTCGCTTGGCTGCCTCTGGAATTCGAATTGCTGGAGGGGATCTCATGAGGATCCTTTTGCTGCCTTTGGGAGTTAAGGAATGTGGACAACCCCCTTGAATCTCTCCAAGATTTATCCCTAATTTATCTATATTGTGCTCACTTATTCTCCAATCTTCATCTTCCAGTGGTAGGGAGAAAGTCCCTAAATTATCTCCTTCTCCAAATCCACATAATCTGCCAAATATTCTCACAATATGCTACAAAAATAACCAATATTAGGGACAAATATTCAATTAACTTTAAAATATTGAAGCATAAGAAAACATTATTAAGTGGAGAAGGAGAGATTTAATATATATATATATATATATATTCATGTGCATAAGGAAGGTATATGGGCTTAATAAAGGTTAGATGGGCCTTATTTTATGTCTAATTTAGAGGCCCATAAGTTAGTATAAGATATGCAATTATTTTATAGATCAATATTAATGCATTTGGCTCTTTTCATATGTAGGATGCCCCTTGAAGAGATAAGTGGAAATTGCACTGAGTTCGTAATATCAATAAGTGTTTTCTTATTTTCCTTTCCGAATTAAAATTTTCCTTTACTTTTAAAATATTATTTTTGAAATAAAAGTGGGCTCCATATGTCATCATTTATGAAGCATAAGAAATAATACAATGTTTAAGAAGAAAGGTCACAATTTGAACAAGCTAGTAGCATTATGAATCCTATGTTGTAATTCCTTGCTAAGGATGGATGTGAATTCATTGGTGTGACTTAGAGGAAATTTGAGAAAAATATTGTAGGTTTTAACGTGTACATAAATTACTTGTAAACGAATTCTCAAAAGAAAAAAAGTATATATAATGACAAGAACATAAATCAAATATGCATATATATTTTCCCCTGCATCCGAAACCCGGGACTACTAGATTGATTTTTCATTATATTCCTTTTAATGTTATAATACATATATATGCATGCCAAAGAATTTATAGATCCCAATCCATTAACCCTATATTAAAAAATAATCATATTTCTCTTCACTGGATCTACAAAATACCATGGGAAAAAAACCATCATGCCTAGAAACATGTGAAAAATCCATGCACATAACCATGGGTAGGTCCTCCCACCATCTTTGGTTCTTTCCCCCATACTTGGGTCCACCAAACTATTACTGGGTCAGCGTAAAAATAAAAAAAATCTTAGGGCATTGCTAGAGACCCCATGCATGGGGGCTACTGGCCCCTGTGACCCCTCATTCATGGATCTCGTCGTGGAAAAAAATAACACACACCCAATTATTCAAATTATTCTTAATTTTTATAGATACATTTAAGTCTCTGATGATACTTTTCTTTGTCAAATATTTTGAGAATGTCACCATACTTATATTTTCCCATGTTCCATCCTTCATGTTATATCCATGAGATGTATATTTCGTATATTTGAATATTTGGAGAAACATTTTTCATACCTATATGGGATTCCTAAACAGTTTATGGGGAAATTTAATATAATTGTTGTTCATTTATATCTCTTCATTTTGGATTTTGTTCTAACATCTATAAAAAAACAATTTTTCAAATTGAAGAATCAATATGTTTAAGAATAATAATCAATGTCTTTAAGAAGAATAATATATTGATGGTATTAGCTAATGATTTTATTAGCATTAGTTTATAAGATATTGATTTTCATCGCTAATGTGTTTATTGCATATGATTATGTATAAGTTACTGATGTCTATTGCATATGATTATGTATAATTTGTAAATGCATGGTTATTATTATGAGAGTTGAACCATGTGAGATTAATTAATTAAACCATTGTCTAAATGAGGTGAATGTGCTTCTATGAATTACTAATGTGAAGTTCAAGGCCATGGGATGTCTAGTGAATGGATACACATAAATGATGTTATTATATGATGTGTATTGTATGGTAGGATTCCACGGTGAGCTAAAGATATGCAAAACATTATTTCCAAAATATGAAATTTAATGCTCCAATATGGTTGCAAAGAAAATTATAGGGGTTGTGATTCTAGTAAAGGGGAAGAGGAAATGATACTTATGAGAAAGTAATCTTTTGTTTCCAAGCGGAAACCTATGAAATCATTTATTTTTCCATCATGTGCATTCAATTAAGTTAATACCTCCATTAAATCAGAAATCTAATCTTTGAATGCATGTAAGAGGTTGGTGGGGAAGTTTTCTCATGTATATGTTCATTCATGAGCTGAGTATATTAATTATGTTTAGTGTAAGAGTACTCAATCCCCTTATAATATGTCCATGCATGCATTTTTCCATAAACTATCACAATGTCATTTTATCATCCCTTTATTCTCTCTCTCATACTCTATTTTCTTATAGTATGTTCTCCATTTGTAATGGGAAAATTCGATATGCAAATTGACAAAGTAAATGTTATTAAATTAGATTTTGTAGACCTTCGATGAGATAATTGGCTATAAGTGTGAACGGAGGCTAAATAAGCTTGAAATATTTCATTCACTGAATAGTTGTTACTCATAGCATGTTTAATAGCTAAGTGTTATTCGTGCATTATATTCTTAGATCACATTTAATAAATTGAGTTGTTTCTACCTAAACTAAAGAGTATATGAAGGGAGTAATATCCTTGATGGTGTTTGAGAATATAAAGGGAAAGAATATGCCCAAGGTATTTTAGGAGGAGAAATGGAAGATATTCCTCTAATTTTGTAGGGAATGGAAAAGAGTACCATGATTTTTTGACTGCTAGATGGGATTTGTAGAGTTCTCTATAATGAGAATATTAATTACACATGAGAGGAAATTAGTTTGGGTTGAGTGATGACCATGTGGCTTCATTTGTTCTTGTTGGTGGCCTTATAACATGGCTTGGGGGTAACATTTATACAACATCCTGATGGTTTTGTGAATTTTCTCCTTTAAAACTAGTTTCTTAGACTATATTTTATTATAATTGTTAAAAACCATGTTTAATAACACACATGGTGTATGAGAAAGATGAACACACACACAAGAGACTCAACACACAATGAAGGATAAGCGTGAGGCTTTCTTATTTTCCATTATACAAATATGTACATTTATAGTACAATGGTGTGACTCTTGGTTTCGTATTCCAAGGTCACTTGGACTCCATTGTGAATTTTCGCATTCCACACCTACCCATAGAGGATTAGGTGTTCCAACATCCCCCCTTAATCCGAAGGGGTATGTGTGAGTCCAAGAAAAGAGTTGTAATACAAATCTGCAAAGTATACATGGCAGTACTTGGGCTGAATCAACTCTCTGAAATGTTGGAAAAAAGAGGTGGTTTAAGGATGACCACCAACACTGGAACGCAATAATTTTTGTAGTTCCCGGAACTCTTCCAAAACTGGCAAGAAGCTGAAGGCTTCTACTAGAGGAATTGTCCCTCATAAAAAAGGGAGACCTTCAACCTAAAAGAAGGGAGGTCTACTACTTGTGATGGTTTTAGGATTACCAACAACTCTGGAATGCTTTGAAGCATTTCCTGGAACTCAACCAATGCTGGCAAGATGCTGAAGGCTGCTAAGCTGAAGGCTTCTACTAGAGGAAGTGTTCCTCATATATGAAAGGGAGACCTTCGACCTAAAAGAAGGGAGGTATGCTACCTGTGATGGTTTTAGGTTATCCACCAACCAAATATGATGGTTTTAGGTTATCCACCAACTGAAGGCATGCTCATGGGCATCCGTGTCTCTGGCTACATCTCTGAATCTGGAATGATGAATTGTGGCTCAGGCTCGCTTGAACTGTTGGCTACAACTCTGAACATGGAATGAGAGATTGTGGCTCAGGCTCGCTTGATCTTTCGTCAAAGCTTGTACATGACCACCATTTTCCCCCTTGTCAGGGACAAGGTGAGATGATGGCGAAAACTCAACTGCAAGTTTGCTCAATATCTGTGAACAAGTTCTAACATGTGTCGTAAACATCTTCTTGGCTGCTGATGCCCATTGCCAAGAAGCGATCCATTCAAGATGAATATTGGTTCTTGTAGGAGGCTTGTGTCTGAAGCATCTGTGTGAAGAATGAGTGTGCCGACCATAGTGCTTGCATGGATGAAGATCAAAACAATGATATTTCATATGGCCAACTCGATCACAGTGTTGGCATTTCTCAATCTGTTGTGGAAGTGGAACAGGATGTGGAACAGCTGCAGGTGAACTGTCATACATGAATCCGGCACTCTGAAATATGATGGGCTTGGTGTAGTCCGGAATATGAAAGGACACATCCTTGTCATATCCAAGACCAGTTCGGTGCTTGTTGTGGACAAGCTCTTCCCAAGGTCTGATGATGGGCTTAGGAAGTGCAGGCTGAGCTGCTGCATCTGCTCTTGTGCAAGGAACTGAATGGGAATCAACTGCAACTTTATCTTCTTTCTTCTGATGAGAGTCCTTCACAATCTTTCGAACATAAACAAGTTCAGAATGGTGACTCTTTTGTTGAAGTTCTTCTTGCTGAAGCTGAGTTTCCAACTGCAAAAACTCAATCTTTTCTTGTGCATCTTGTAAACAAATATGAATTTTACAAAGAGCATCCTTGCTCATTTTTATCACATCATCAACATTTGAATGAATGAGGTTACTCAACAACTCTAATGCCTCATTGATTTTAGCCATTTCAACAACTTAGGCTCAAAAAATGAAAGGGTGTCGGCTTCAACCGAAAATGAACCCGTTTACAATGTGATGCAACAAGAAATACAAATGACTCAAAATAATTTCCAACTATGGAAATCTCAAAGTACAAAGTGTGCTCCTCAAATGATGGAGGGCAATCAACAATTTTTCAACTCAAATACACTTCAAGTCTTGAATGAAGATGCAAATCAATGTCAGTTCAATACAATATCACTGCAAAATGAATGTGCAGCAAAAACAACTGTGCAAAAGGTCCTTGGGGAAGCTAATTTCTCTTCTTCAAATAGCTATTTTAAAAATAATGGCAAACTTGTCTTCAAATGTCAATTCTTCAAAAAATCACCCTTCAAATCAATGCCACAAATCACAATGTAAATTTGCAAATTTCAGTCCATGTGCTCCTCATATGCCATTTTCCATTTTCTGTTGTTCATAACTCTCTTCTTCAATGTCCTTCCTCTCTCTCTGCTGTTTTTTTTTTTTAATTAATTAAAAAATGAATTAATTAATTAAAAAATGGGAATAATTAAAAAAGGAGGGGGATGGAAAATTAAAAAAATGTGTAGGGAGGGGAATTAAAAGGGAAGGGAAATTTAAAAGGAGTGGGAGAGTAGCGATTTTTTTTTTTTTTTTAAATAAAAAATAAATTAATTAAAATTGGAAATTAATTTAAAATGGGGTGATTTAAAAAGGGATATTTAAAAAAATGTGGAGGGGAGATATTATATGGGGGGGGGGGGAATAAAAAAATTTTAAATTTTTTAAAAAGACTCGTATTAAAAATAATTTGTGGGAGGGAGTTTTGTAATGAAAATTAAAATATGGCATAAACGTGGAAATAAGAGGGTGTAAGTGAGATGGGGGAGCCGTAAGGATGGGTTAAGGAGGGTGTAACGCCAGCTGGAGGAGCGGATGGTAGTTGCAGTGAGGGCGGAGTGAAGGGGGCGGTTGTGTGTAAGCGTAGCTCAAGGGTAGGGGTGGCGGTTTATGCAGAGAGTTGGGAATGTAGCAGCGTAAGGTGAGAGGAGTAGGGGGTAAGCGAAGGCTGAGTGCGTGAGTGCAGGAGTAATGGCGTAGGGAATGTGCAGAGTGTTGGAGGTCACGGGGAAGGGGAGCACGGCCGGTTAACACAGAGTTTTATTTTTTATTAATTAAAATTGAATAGAGTGTTAGACGTGGAGTAATGTACAGTGTGGGTAGGCCGAGAGCTTGAATTTTTTTTTTTTCTTAATTTAAAATATAACAGCAGAGTAGAGTAAAAGAGCAGAGGACAGTAGAATTTTTCCAGCAGCAGAGAATGAGAATGCAGAAATTTTCAGAAGATTTCAGCAATGAAACCCAGAAATTTTTCTAATAGCCCAGCAGCAGAAGAACCCAGAATTTAGAGAACTTTGAAATCTTAGAAATTTCTTCAAAAATCCTATTTAAACTATTTTCCAGCAGCTCAAAAATGTAGAGATGAAGAATTTTCCAGCAGAAAAAACTCAGATTTCTTTTGCAATAAAAACCAGAAACTTCTTCTTCTTCAGAAACTCAATATAAAACACTATTCCAGCAGCTCTTCAAAATGCAAATTTTAATAAGCAGAAATTGCAGGAAAAATGAGAATGAAAACCTTCAGATAGGCAGTGTTGCTTCTCTTCAAAATCAATGCCTGAATGCTGCCAATTTTTGAATGCTGGGATTTTGAATGCTGCTCCTCTTCAGAACACTTCTGAATGCTGCCAAGGATTTTGAATGCTACTCCTTCTTAAAACCAATGCCGGAATGCTGCAAAATGTCTGCAAAATCACTGCTGCAAAAACTCTCTAAATGCTGCAAAAATGTCAACAATTTTGGAGATATGCACAGGCCATAAACAAAAATGGCTCACTCAATTTGGAGCAGGGCCAGCAATCGCTCGCTCTAATACCATGTTAAACACCATGTTGAAGCACACACATGGTGTATGAGAAAGATGAACACACACACAAGAGACTCAACACACAATGAAGGATAAGCATGTGGCTTTCTTATTTTCCATTATACAAAGATGTACATTTATAGTACAATGGTGTGACTCTTGGTTTCGTATTCCAAGGTCACTTGGACTCCATTGTGACTTTTCGCATTCCACACCTACCCATAGAGGATTAGGTGTTCCAACAAGAATTAGGAATACTTTATCTCTATTTATGGATTTTCAATTGAATTTTAATGTTTGATTTGGAAATATATATGTATATATTGTGTTAAATATTTTGATTAGGGCCATAGACATAAGTTGTCTATGAAAATTATCAATCCATGTTTTTGAATTCCATTATATTTTTAATATTTTACATTGTAAAAGAACTTAATTAATTTCATTACTAAATAAAAACATTCTCTATCAGGGTTATGGGAAAATAGTAAATTTTAAATGGAAATTTTCATACATTATTTAGTAGCTACCAATAATATCATTAGATGGATACTCTAAATCTTTTCTATGAATCCCACAAAACTTTAAAACATAGAATTCTTAGCCTAATAACAAAATATAAATGCAATAATATTATGTTTCCATAACCTAAAATTTCATAAAGTAATTAATTTTTTGTTGAGTTCATGGTGTTTTGTTAATAAAAAAGATCCCTCCAACAAAAGTCTCATTCAGAGGTTAAATTTGATGGTTATTTATTTTTATCTGATTAGGCGAATTTTGAGGTCTAAAATGGGCCTCCTAAGGAAATAATAAAATAACTGTTAAACCAATAAAATTATATTTATGAATTTGCAATTCACTTTTTGCACCAAAATCCATGTAACCATGGTTAAATTCAATTCAAAAGTTGTATTAAAATAAAATTAATAAAAAATTGTATTGATGTGACTATAAATAAGAATGAGATTTTCAAGAAAAAATCATTATCATTGCACAACTAATGCATTTGTCCTTTATACTTAAATAACTTAAAATAAAATATAAATATAAATTCATAAATTCATACATTCTTAATTATAGAATATACTATTAATTAAAATTTATATTATTTAAATTATATAATAACATGTAATTAATATACTATATAAAAATAATATAATATAATATTTTGTTTTATGTATGAATTTTATATTGCATATTGAATTGATTTGATTTATAAATAGATATTTGAAAATATACAAATATAAGATTTATTGAAAAGTGTGTAAATACATGAAGATTGTGTAGGGATATGCATTGTTTGTTTCAAAAAATATGAAATGACAATATTAATATTTTATTCAAAAAGTGTGAAATGACATTTATTATGAGTACTTTACTTTATAACTTTAAAATTACTTAGAGCACTACCATGGTTAACCATGATTTTTTATCCACCATTGAGCATATGACAAGTAAGTATCTTTAACTCAAGCAATGCCACCTCAACCATTAGGAATGATGTCATCCCCTAAAATGTGATTGGTTCTCATAAAGTGAATTTTGATTGTACATTTTCCTTAGGAGGCCCATTTTAGACCTCAAAATTCCCCTAATGAATAAAATACCTCCTCATAAACTAAGATAAGATTATTATGATTTTGGTTGAAATACACCCCTTTACACCCCCTCTTTCTAGCATATTTAAGACAATAGTGCAAGTTATGCACATTGAGGACAACTTTGTCCTAGTCTATAACATTGTTTCTCTTCATCTAACTTGTGCTACCAAAGTCTCACTTAGTCACAAGGAAAAAACCCAACTTAACTCACTTTGACACTATTGTTAACATAAGGAAACTCTCATATGCTGGAATGTGATCGCTTTATCCTTATCTATATGTTTTTCCTAAACAAGAAAAGCATGAAAAAGAGAGAAAGAGCCATATAGATTGAGGTAGATTTTTTATAAAAATATAAAGTGGATAAAATCATTAAAGCACGAAGAAACATCATCCACCCTAAATATTTTTCCAAAATTGAACTAAGGAAGAATTTGGTTGTATTCATGGCCTCCGCTTTCCTATATATTGGAGGCTATGCCATTGATATTGGGATCAAAATTCATGAATTTCTATGTCGTAGAGATACAACTTGAGAGAGATAGCTTTTGGAGCTAGGAGCTAGAGAATGTTATGTTGCAGCCACTTATGGTTGTAATCTTCCTTCTCTTCATTTTGAATATACAAATATACAATTGTTTCTTACATATCGTTATCTACCATTTATGTATCTTGTGGTATTTAATGATAACTTGGAAGATGTTCTAATACTTATGTGTTCAATGATGCATTATTTTTCATCAAATGATGTTTTAGATTGATTAAATTTTATATGCTGTGAAGGTTATGTTTGGTCCCTTTTGTGTGCAAGATTGGTCTTTCGATTTGGATGGGATAGATTCTCAACTGCACTGACGGTTCCAACTAATCTACATGGAAGGATCAAGAGGTAACCCCTTACCATCACTTTTTCAATTCTAGATTATTATTTACATTGTTGAATAAGTCATGCTATAGCTTAGGAGATCCATTGATCCATCTTCCTTATAGAAAAAATTGGCGACTCCACTGGGGATCATTGTGATTCCTGGTTTTTCTTTTATCTCCTAGATCTTGAATCTTTGGTCTTTTCGGTATTTAATTATTGTCTTTTGTTGGTTTCCATGTTAGTTTTCTAGTTTATTATTCTCTGTTGTGAATTGGATTTCCTTTTTTCTAATAAAATCCACTATAATGAGCCCCATGTTTTAACACCTTGTGTGTTTTAGAAAACTTTGTTACTAACTTAAACCTCTATTTTCTCATTGGTTGTGGTTTTCATTGTTATATATATATATATATATTATTCCTTGGGTCTAGAATATAAAAAAATTTGATTTTTATAGTTACATCGATTCATTTTATTTTGAAAATATAACATAGTTGCATCATTGAATTAAAAGAAAAGAAAAACATTTCTATTCATTTTAGCTTGTATGTTCAGTTTGAAAGTGTTAGGAAAAATAATGAGAGGGGGGTCGATCAATATTTTTAATCACTCTAACTTTCAATTTCATTTTGATAATTTTGTACATGGATATTATTCACACAACTTGCGTGTGTATGTTCCTTTTGTGAGTAAAAAGAACTTATATCCAAATTACTTATTTTTCTTAACTCAAATTAGATGTTAAAATTAACATTGCATTATTAATTTGTTAGCCATTCACTATGAAATAAAGAGAAGATAAATCATAACACATAAGAAACACATCAAAACATAAGTAAAATGATATTTTAGGTGGAAAGATAATGTGGGAGAAAATAACCACTGTTGTTGTCTCTGTCTTTTTCTCTTATTATAATGAAAAATAATTACATCATGGTCGTGTATTGGCACAAAATATTCCTAACATGCAGGAACCCACCTACATGAGGATACAACCTCCATTCATTCTTCAACACCTAATGGAAGGGAGCTACAACCCCCTAATCTCATTTACGACTCCTACCAGAACGGAGCTCCTACCCCCTCACTGAAGGCTACAACCCTTAGCACATTGTGGGAAATATTTCATAATATTTAATACTGGATCCACTTGTCTCAAAAAATTTAAACATGTTCGAAACATTTCATCATATTTTCAAACTACACCCACACCCAACATCATGCTCAATACCAAGATACCAATATAAAATCAACCACTGAATACTATTCGAATCAACCAATTAGTCTAATATCCATAATGTCATCCACACACCTAGTCATTACAAACCTTGATCAAATTTTCCTTGTAATATATATGCTACCATTTTGAAGCATATCCATGCCTATACATGTTTCCTCTGCATAAAACCTACATACATATCTCAAACCGCTAAATATTGAAACATTATCAAATTGTATCAACCACTGAATCACTAAAATGTTGAGCCACAATAACAACTAATCATATATATACTAATACTAAATCACTAAATACCCAATCAAAATTCTACAAATTATCACTAATCAATATACCAAGCCACAACCAAATAAATCCAACCCACACTTTCAAATACAAACCATTCTCATCAATACATCATTGACTAACAAAAACGAGTAACATAGACTTCATCAACTTTCATCACCAAGTAGAAATTTCAAACCCTAGAATATATATGTGAATTTCATTAAAAAAATATGCATATATACACGCTTCCTATGCATAAATCCCACATATATATTACAATATATTTAATTCCTAGACATACATATCTAGATAAACATACTCATAATGTATACACAAATAGTAAAAATAATATTCGTGTATGTACACGACTATCTAGAAGAAAAGTTGCATACATTCTGAAATTACTGAATCAAATCTTTGTTGCAAATCACAACATATTTCAAACCAATATTTCCTTTCACATATTATAAAAATATATAGATCTTAGCAAATATATATTTATATCATAGTTCCACCATAATCACACATATTTCATTGTTAGCTAGTTAAACAAGAAAAAAAATAAAGCATAAATTCAACACATCTTTAGATCTTTTAGATTTGAGTCTTCTCTTTTCTCCTTGGTTCACACCTGCTCTAGATAAAATGTGACATGAATAATATTTCAAATGTACATTTAACCCCTTGATCTCCATCTCCTTATATAATTTTCTCTTTTCCCAATACCAATGGAAAATCATTCGGTAGTGTTGTTAGTAATTGTAGACATGATCAAATAGTCGTTGTCGGCACAATACTATGGGTAGTTACCATGGTAATGGTTCTTGGTTTTTATTTTCCGTGGGTAGGATTTCCATATGCAACTTTATTTCATAGAAATTGTGTATGTACATGACTATTCATCACAATGGTCACGTATACTTTTAAAACTTCACATTTTTCATGGATCCTCTATAATAGACCCAGGCTAAAAGTTCACATAATAAAAGTTAATAAAGGTAAAAATAATGCCACATATAAGAGACACTTATTCCAAGCTAAATTTTGGGCAAGATATCCTAGTGGGCATCACTTTATGTGTTTATTGCTAAGGGTAAATTGGCAAAGGAAATGGCTAAGGCTTTGAAAAGGAAAAATACATTTTTAGCAGATTTATTTATGAAAATAAAGGAAATTAGGAGAAAAGGAAGGTGAAAGGTCCTAGGTTTCATGTGAGGAGGAAAATGAAGGAAAATAATTGAAAATGAAGAAATTAGAGGCTTAATTGATAAAAAGGCTTATGAGGATTAGTTAGGAAGCTTTTGTTATAATTTTGTCAATTTAGTTTTGGAGCTCTTTCTCTATTTTATCTCTGACACTATTGTACTGTTAGAGTTTACTTGGAGAGTTATAGGATTGGATCAAGAACGTAAAGGAAGGTCAAGGAAAGGAGAGGAAATAAGAGATGAAATAAGGAAAGGTTGGATCAAGCAATCTTCAGTAGGAATACTTGAGGGTAACAAATTGCATGTATTATTTTCCTAGCTAGTTTTGACATGCATGGTATGTACATGTTGGTATTTGATTCTTTTGTTTTCGGTGGAATGGTTTTTCTAGGTTTTGACAATGGTTTTTAGACTTTCCTTGAAATTTCGAGATAGCCATGGTGTGATGTGATTTTTATTGGTTTTGAGCTTTGGATTTTCTGAAAGGTTTCAGAATCTGTGGCGGAGGAGGTCTAAGGAACATTCCAAAATGACTAGGAATCCATTCACCAGTAATGGTGGGATACATGGTAAAACCTGAGGGTGGATTCTTGATTAGGGACTAGTGATCCAGTTTGGATTGTGGTAAATCCAGAAAATAAACTTTGTCGATGATGGTGAAGGAACCCGGAGGCATTTGAATCTCAGTTTGGTTTTGTGATCTCAGAGCCAGTCTAGGTGCGATCATGGTATGGTGAGGGTGGAGGTGGTTTAAACGATGGATTCCATTGGATTTTTTGGATTTTTTTATCCCATATGATCCCACATTCATGCTTGGAATCTACAACGGGGTTGACTGTATGAAAGAAATATTTTTTTAGCCATCTCTATGGTTGGCTGGTACATGGAAGTTCCGAACTTGGTTGGCTCCTTCCTATGTTTAATGAAAGTTAAGTTATCTTTATTTTGATCGGTAAATGTTCTTGTTATTATGTGGCTTTGATGGCTATTATCTTATGGTTATTTATATGTTTATATGTTGGTTATAAGAATGGATATATGACTAGTTTTAGTCACGACTCTTTTGATGTTTTTACTTCTAACTGAAAGAATAATGGATGCAAGGCCTAATTGATGTTAAGAAAAGTAATGGGAGAGGGTGGTAATTCTTAATGTTAATTCTCATATGATTTTTCAGTCCCTTATGCTCAGATTTTCATTCATCACCTGTAGATTTCATATCTACCAACTATTTTATAGAATGTCATTCCCCATTGGGGATGCTTAAGTCTAGTCCAGGTTTCATTTTTTTGTTTAAAATAATTGTAGTCATATATTCTATGAGTTCTGAAAGTTATATGTACTTCTAGGTAGAATAGCCCCATCCCTGAAAAATAGCCTTAAATTCTGCGGTAGTTGGCACAACACTAAGAAGAAAAGTCCACAATTGAATTGATGCAGGCCTATGGGAGTGATTCAGGGTTTACAGTCACATGGAGGGCTTGGCAAGGGAGTGAATAACGCTCCAGCTAAGGTAAAATTAAGTTGGCTCAAGAGATGGACACTTATAGGGGTTGGGTTACTCCTAGATGGTCTTGAGGCACCCGAGGTAATCCAGTAAGACCTATTTTTCAGACTCCATTTCCTGAAGGTCACCTAGGAGGTTGATTTTTGTCATAACATGCCCTCATCTCATGTTTACCCTAGGTAAGCTGGTAAAAGTGGGTAGATGTGAGGGGAGAGGTTCATTGTAGGTGGTATAAAAGCATGGTTCAAACACTTGAACTGAATGGGTTGAATGCATGTTGTTATGCATTGATTTTAATGGTTAAGGTTTTCATGTATGAGGTTATAGTATGAAGGTTATTTCTGAATGATGCTATTGGTATGTTATGATTTTGATGTGTTGGATGAGATGAAGCAAGAGATGCAGATCATCAAAGAGAGGTTTCAACATTATACTTTGGGTTAAGAGAAGATCGTCATACATGTATTGCATGTTTGTCATGCATGTATGTTGGTTAATGGTTGTTATAAGCATTGGGGTTGTGTACATGTCTATCATTCTATGGTTGTTTCAGTTACATGTATGACAAATGTTAGTTAATCGGTGTGATCATATGTATCTGTATCCATTAGTCCTGAAGGATAGTAACTTGTTGTTATATGCATTGTGGTCATATGCTTGATGATTATGTTAGATGATAAACTTGTTGTTGTTACATGTTAGTTAACTTGATGATTAGGGTTAGTGAATTTAATACTTTTGTTCTTATATGTAGATTAAACTATGTAGAGGATTTTGGTTATGAAATTCAAATATGAGTCAATATGCTTGTGATATTGTGTCATAATTTTTATCGTAAGAAGTCACTCCTTGACTGCTTAAGGAGTAAGCATTACACATCATAGTTCATTTCAAATTTTAAAGGGGTTGTTTGAGTGGTGGGATGGCTTTCTCAAATATTTTGAAATTATTTTATCTTCTTAAAGAAATTCATGCATTTGGAAATTTGTGGAAAGTATAAATTGTGTGGGTAAAAGGTAGTATAGGGAGCAGAGAACACAAGTGGAAGAATATGAATAGTTGGTACCTATTTCAAGAGATATTCCTATCCTAAATCAGTCACACAGCTATGTTAATGACCTTTAACACAAAATATGTTTATGTTAAGAAAACAACACTTAGAAAATAGATTTAATGTATAAAGTACTCCACAAATCCTTTATGAAATCTTCACTGACATGTTCTATTACACACACATAATTTGCAGAAAATTGAAAGCAGATAATTTACTGCTAAATCCTTTAACAACTTCTCACTCACACTTCACTAGTTTCAACAATTTATATTTACAATAAATTAACAAAGGAAAGATACACACCACACATTAGATTTTCCTTGAATCACAAAATTGTCCAACATGAAGAAAAAAGTTTTTTCTATTATTTTCAGTCTTCTGGTTGACTAACATCCAACCTGTAAATAGTATTTACAAGTGCTATATAGCAAGAGAGGAACCAAATCCATCTCTTCTAAAAATAAGGAAACATTAATTCTAACATAACATATGTCTCAAAAGACATTACATCGTTATCGCCTCGAAATCTAACAAAAATGACAGATGGAGAAAGAAGAAGAGAAGAATTATGGGATGGAATGATGAGTGTACTGTCATGCTGCCCATTTTCCTATTGAATTTTCTCCTCGTATCTTGGGTCTTTAATAACTATGTAGCTTCATTTAATAAGACCTTCAACAAACTCATAAATACCTCTCACCATCACTTATATTATCCATTTATTTATGGGTTCTTATCCATCCTTAACTGGCTGGAAAAAAATTTCTCATAGGTGTCAAAATTCAGTTGAAATAGGTGTGCCGAAAATTTTGGTAAAAACCTGTAATTGTGAAAAATTTGAAATGCTTCTGAAAATTTCGGTAACGTCCTATTTATTTTTCAAAATACACAAAAAATGTGGAAAATTCTATGTTGAGTTGTATTCCTTGACACCTAGTCTGTTGTTCAAAATTTATAATTGATTAGAAAAAATGGATTAGTACCATAAACCTTTTTACCTTTCCTCTAAGCGTGTTGCAGTTTTAGCCAGTTTATCTGAATCAGTTTTGTTGTTAGTAGCTGATGTTCTAGATTTGGTTGCTCTTGTAGTTGCCTCCTTGACCGGGTCTTTGTCCTCCTTGGCACCCTTCTGTGTTTTTCTTATTTTTGAGGGATCTGAGGGTTGTTCTAAAGGGTTCTTGTTCTTTCTTTTCTTCATTGACTTCTCTAGTTTCTTTGGCTTTGAACCTGCACGTTTCTCTTTAATGTCAATAAATTGTGTCAATATGCTTGGCTTGAGAAGAGCCTTGGATTTTAGTCTAAAATTCTTGATCTCTCTTGTGTACCTCTTTCGGGTGCTAGCAATAGGTTTAGCTTCTTCCTTCTTCTTATGTCATAACCAAAATCCTTAAGTAGTTCTTCATTTGATTGGGTAGGCTAATACTCCTTCTGCAACTTTTTCTGAATAGGTGCTTCCAGAATTTATGGTAGCACCTACACTTTTGACTTATCTGTTGTTGCATACCTCCCTCTTCTGCCTCTAGTGTATACATTTGGAAATGGAGGAACAAGGGGGTACTATATTCATGGACTTGGGTTTTCTTGCTGAGGATCTCTCTCCTTTTTCCACTTTTATTTGATTTTTTCCTGTAGAAACTTTCTCTTTCTTACCTTTGGCCTTCTTATGAATATTCTCTTTCTCGGCCGCTCTTTTTGTTCTTCTTTTTGCAGGTTGGGGGTTTGAGTGTGGAATTGGAGGAGTAGGTGCATGTTGGTCTACCCTATAGAATAGAAAATGATCCCAAGTTTGGTTTTTCTTCTACGACTCATCTTCAACCAAAAATTTTATCAAATATTGATGATACAAGCTATAATCAGAGATATCATTATGGGTCTGAACCCTTGCTCACATCTTGGTCAGGATTTTCAACAAGAAAAATGGCAGATTCAATAACTTCATCCCTGCAATGTGAAATACAAACCTCATGTGATAGAGGAATACCACTGTATAACTCCTTTCACATGTGGGGTATATCTTGATAAGTGTGATTGCCTCTTCCCATTCATTATTAAGGTAGCTTCTTGGGATGCCTTTTGCCTAGTTTGGATCTCTATAAGCATCCTTGAGGAAGTTGTTGAGATCACCTCTTGTGATAACTTGTCCCTTGAACCACCTTTCACCTTCTTGAGGACAGTTAAAGGCTTATGCAATGGAGTCTTCAGAAACTTGCAAAGTGAGGCCATAAACTATAGCCTCCTATCCATTAAATGAATTAGCAAACTCTAGATCAACTCTTGAATGTGAGATTCCCAACCCGGTGCAAAGAGGATACCATATTGACTGCATAAAAAGAGTTCTCACCCTTGAATTAGCATCAACCAAATCTGCACCTTGTGGCTCTATTCGATTTATCTTACCACCTATTTTAATCATCTTCAGAAAAATAATGGCTATGTCTCCTGCAAATGATAGGTGGCAAAATATGAGGAAATTACCTTACAGGTGTGGCCTGTATTCTTCTCTGGGATCTTCTCTGAAATATAGACGCCTTCTCTAACTAAAAATCCCAACAAATTCGAAATCAGCATCTTAGACTTCAAATGACAACATTCATGTTTTTCAGGTGGTTTTAAATCTAATTCTTAGTTCACCACCCCATGCAAATCACTCTCCATCATTAAAAATCTTCATGATCATGATGTGCACCATGTGACACACCATTACCACCTTCAGTTGGTTGTGTTCTCCATATGGGATTTCCAGATAGCTTATGGAAAGTGTCTTTGATGACACACAGTCACCTCCGCAAACTGTGATGTTGATTTCCCGAAATTTCTGGCAACACTGTTGTGCGGCCAGTAGAGCGGTTATGGTGTGCGGTGTGATCACCGTGATATTTCTGTCTCAGCAAAACATGTACCTAAACGTATGGATGAATGACTTGGCGTAGACAAGCATGAATGGAAATGGTTTGATCATTAACTGCGGATTGAAATATGTGGCATAACGTATACAATGACTTGACTCAGACTAACTAACTGAAATACGACACCTTTCATTAGATCTTAAAGGATTCAAAAAATATTGTATGCGTATTAACCCTACTACACTTGGTATGAATAAAGCGGATGCAACATTTTGCTTTATTTAAAATATAGAGTATGCTTCTGAAAATTTCAGCAGCATCGGAAATAAAAATAAAAGATAGAAACATGAAATAACAGACTGCCCAAAAGTCTTAAAAACTGGTGCTTCCGAAAATTCTGATAGCACCCAATTTTTTTTGGAAAAAATTGGAATTTTTTAAAATTTAATCCTAAAATTAAAACTATGGAATGGACTCATGACTTGGAAAATAACTGTGCTAACAATAATAATATAGACTAAATGTGCATATGTGATTGTTATGCATGAATGACAATTGCTTATGAGTTTATGATGTGAACATGTTAGCTAGTTGCTTTTATGGACATCATGACCTTATTTATGTTTGGGTTAATATGTTGTGAATTTATATCGTGCTAATCTAGATTGGTTTTGTATACAAGATAGCCTCGCCTGAGATATATTGAGGTATGAATTTGATAATGTCACCTATTCGGTATGATTTTTCTTATGTTGTCTACATAGTGCTTGAATGTTTAATTATGTCGTCTATATTCTCCTTGAATGATTGACTAGTTTCATGATATGAGTTTGTATCTATATGATTGCATGAAGGAATTCTCTTGTTTGAGATGGTTACACTAAAACATATGTGTTGAGAAAAGCTTATATGTACTTGAGTGTAAGTAGGTGATAGTTGTAGCATTATGTATTATGACTGATGAATGTGAGTTGATTGTATATTATAGAATGGTTTTTAGACTTGGTAAAGGTTGATTTAAAGTTCATAGATATGATGTATTGATCTTTGGAACATGTTATTGACCTGTGTTTTCAGTTACAAGGAAGCATGCTTGGCACAACAAGGTAAGATAACTAGTATATCTTTATATTTATTTATACATTGATAGTTATGTGTTTATGGCAGTATGATGTAGGGAATTGAATGGCAAAGAGACTGCCATGCAATTTTGTAGAAGGATGAGATTGATCTTTCCTTTGGAAGTATTGGGAAACCATGGGGATTGAGTCATGGTGTTTATTGCTAGTATTATGTTTTTGGTTGTTTGTGATTTTTTGTGCTTGATTTTTTCTTCATTTATATCTCAAGTATGGCCATACCACTTTTTTTTGATTTCATATTTCCATTGGTTT
This sequence comes from Pinus albicaulis, assembly GCA_034641835.2. Lineage (NCBI taxonomy): Eukaryota > Viridiplantae > Streptophyta > Pinopsida > Pinales > Pinaceae > Pinus > Pinus albicaulis. The sequence goes on along the minus strand of CM076584.1, from coordinate 411,390,801 downwards.
TCATGGTTTTATTCTTGTTTTTTCTTGTTCTCGTTGTTTATGTTTTGAGGGTTCTGGGAATTGGTTTGGGAAAAGGGAAATTTGGTAGAGATTAAGAAGAGCTTAATGAAACCTAAAAGGTAATGTAATAATTGGATGAAGCTCAGTGCATGTATAAGGGTAGTTGAAGGCAAGAGTATGACAACTGGTTGGATGAGGTGGGTCCATTGGTATAAATCGACGACGACATAACATTCATGAGAAAATTAGCATGAAAGGTAAGGTAAATGGATTTGAGGTGTAAAATTCCTTGGTTATGTTGGGAACTATTGTTCTCAATGTTGTGCATGTGTTGCATGAATAAAGGGATTTCTCTTAATTTAGACCTTATGATATCTGGGAATTATGTGTTGATTATGATTATGCTGATGTTTACATATGTATATATTTATTTATGTATGTATGCCATTTTTTGATAGGGTCATCAGAGATCATGATTGTTTTATGTTGATGTTTATATGTGTATATATATGTATGTGTGTTGTTGTTTGACAGTGTTTTCAAGGGTCTTTATTGTGAAGGAATGATTATTTATGCAAGTGAATGGCATGAAGAGGTTCCTGGCTTATGAGGAATCAAGTGGAAGAGTAGGAAATAAAATATACGAGGTAATTATCATGTGAATATGAATTGATATTATGTAATTATACTATGTCTATGTTTATGTTATGGACAGGAAATGTTGAGGGATAAATTAGTGGGATGAAAGTAGTGTGGTTTGTGGCATGCTAGGACAAGGAAAATGTGGTCATATGATGTGCGGTACTGGTGTTGTATAAATGTAGCATATGCAGTATTGTGTAGATATGATGTTGTGTTCATGTTGCATATATAATTTTTTTTGCATGATTGCCTATGTGGTGCCGGGTACTGATGGTGCTAAGTACATGTCGTATATACAGTGCTATGTACATATGGTGCTATTTACATGTTGTGAATGTGGTGCTATATACATTTTGTATAGTGTACATGTTGTATATATGGTGATATGTACATACGATGTAGTATACAATTTGTACATGCGGTGCTGTGTGCATATGGTGCAATGTACATACTTTTACACGTGGTATTGCATGAAAGTGGTGCGATGCACATGTGGTACATGTGGTGTTGCATGCATGTGGTGTTGTGTACATATTGCAAAAATGGCGTTTTTTACATGCGATGCTATGTACATGTCATACTTGGTGTAGTGTACATGTGTTTTTGTGCACACATTGTGCAAGTGGTGTCGTGTACGTGTGGTGTTGTGTACATGTGGTTCCATGTATATGTTGTACATGTGGTATTGTGTACATGTCATACCTATTGTGTTGTGTATATTTAATATGGTGCTACAGGTATTGTGCAGTCATTGCATCATGACATGTGAATTCACTATATTCTACGGTGTGTATGTATATCTAATGTGTTGTACACTAGGTGTAGGTGTAATTTTCATGTTGTATATTATTTGTAGTTGTATGTGTCGTGTTATACATCAAGTGTAGATGTATGCGTTATATTATACATTGGGTGTAGGTGTATTTGTTTTGTTACACCGGGCATAGGTGTATGTGTTGTGTTGTACACCGAGTGTAGATGTATGTGTTGCCTAATATAATGTTTATGTCTATATGTTGTACAATGTGATGGGACAGGCAAGTATGGGATTGTCTTGGCCCTTGTTTTTCTATTGATTGAAGCAGTTTAGTCTCAAGATACCCTTGTGGCTGATACCGAGGGAGGAGGAATTTTAGTCTCCAAATTAAATTTTTTCTTAAGGATAAGGCACTCAGTGCTTGTCGGGTTTGGAAACCAATTCAGTGTGTGTACGAGAGGAATAGATAAAAAAGGAATAATCAAAGAATCATCCAAAGATAACTATCAATATTTTAATTTTAGTTTTTAATTATGCATGTTATCTATGATTATGATTTATGATTATTACATGTGATCTATGATTTTGATTCATAATGGTTACATTTTGAGCTAACCAGATGGGATATGTTTATACATGATGATTTGGTCAAAGTTCTAGTTTGACTTGTTGTGACAAGAAGTAAACATAATTGCAAGTGTACCTTATTGATGGGAAAGCAATGAGCTATGATGTGAATTTAGTTCAATTTATTTTTAATTTATTGGAAATTATGTGCTTGGTATAGGAAACTAGTGAAATGTATGGTTGGGGTAGTTGAAACTAGCTACAAGAATTAGCAGCGGGAAAATGATTTCGAATAGGTATCAATATGTTGGTAAAGCACATGAGGAGGAGGTCCATTGTGGAAAAATGGTACCCAATAGTGTATATTTATTTCCATGAGCATTCTATGATCGGCATGATGGTTTTGAGGAAGGGATATGCCTTGGTTTTTAGACCCTCTGATGCTAGGAAGAATTTCCAAAGGATGGATATCCCGAGATAGGGGATGTCGGGGAACTTGGAAGGTAAGTGACAACACAAAAGGGGATGACCATATTTCCCGAGGAACTCTGTATCAGAGAAGGGAAGGTTAGGGACAATTTTTTTTCCTTAGCATTACTAGATGAAATTAGATGCACATCACGAGTTTTACCTCAAAAAATGAGCCAGTAATTGTTTACTGAGAGGACAAGCGGCACAGGATTATAGTGCTATACATTGGATGAAAAATTGACTTTGGGAGTGGATTTTGGACTTCCTGGGAAGGAGGTGTATCGTGGTATTACTTTCAGGGTGGAGATGTGAGCCTCTGGATTCAATTTTTTCAGATATAGGCATTGTATCCTTTTATTTGTTGGTTAAATAAAATGTGCATATGTGTGTGTGTGTGTGTATATATATATATATATATATTATTGTAAATATCATAATGATTTGTGTTATAAATCTCTAGTACACAGTGTCATTGTTATGTTTTCAGTAGGGTGTTCATTGAAAATACTGCAACGAGTCGGGTTATAAAGATCCATAAGCAGTATGTTTATTCTTTTCAACTATTTTGTTGGGTATAGGTGTGTTTGAGAACCGAGGATGGTGTTCCCCAAGGAGGAGTGATACAGATTTTTTCATTTACCAAAATTATCCAACATCATTTTCTTCTGTATTGTTAATAGAATTGAATTTAAAAGAGCATAAAGAAGCACATGTGCATGTTTAAACAAGAGTAAACATAATGAATATGAGAAAATAAGGAACATGAAAATTTTTACAATGGAGTTCATCCAGTGTGGGTTACGTAGCTGGGCCCGATGTCAAGATACTAGAGGTCACTTCATATAATTGTTGCAAATGTCGATGATGTACATGGAATATTATTTGTTACAACAAGGAGAGATACCCTCAAAATGAGTGGCTTGTCTCTCCACCAGATGTTCTCCCTATAGGAACTCTCACTCATAATGGGTTTCCCTTCAACATGACAAGCTAACACAAGCTCACAATAATGTGGCAACAAGCATCCCTTAACTAGTTTCAAATAAGGATCGCAAGAATAATACATCATCTCAACAATAAAAAAAAGGAATAATAATATGACTGCATCATGTATCTCCACTTATATTGATGGAAAAAAATGAAAATCTTGACTATTGAAACTACCTGCGCCACTCAATTCCTGGCAACGAGTAGTGTAAAATCAAATGTCAACTAAACCAATTCTGACACCATCAAAATCTTGGCTTTCAGGAATATTTTAGATTCCTCAATATTCTTCAGATATTCCTCACTGCGTGGCATATGCAATTCTACTTCTCAGATGGTGACTCTCACCTCACCATCATGCTCCCTACAAAATTTTGTGAAAAATGACTGTAAACTTGATAACATTCTAACAATGTGAAATTTTACCTCCCAAGGAAAATTCGCCAAGTTCACAGTTCCACACCCTCTTTTCCTGGGAAAGGTTCCATATTTCACGATTCCACTTAGCTTGTGGTTCCACTCACTACTGACTCGATGCTCCTCCAATCCACTCCACCCTCCGTTACCCAGGCGAATGAATAGAGTGAGGGTTTAAAATTATGTGGGTGACAAACTTTACATAGCCGCCACCATTGGTTGATTGGTTAAGCGCAGAGGCATCGAGGTGGGAGGTTACAGGTGTGAATCCCAACTTAAAAATTTTTGGTTCGTGCATGGTTTAATTATGGTTGGGAGTTGTAATGGTTCATTTGCAGAACATTTTATGCCATATGGTGTAACTAACAGTTAGTTATGACATATTTGGTTGGGGTTTAAATATGGAGAAATGGTTATGTATGGTATGGGACTGCCCATGGAGAAGTTCGACCACATGACCGGGCGGGTTCGATCCTCGATGGTCCTGAACTGCATGGTTATGGAAATGGAATTCGGGCTTGGATTCGGGAAATGGTTGCACCATATGAGCTGGGTTCGCAGGTGGGTGACCCACCCAATTCAAAATATATATGCGATGAATGGTGTAATGTCTGAGGGTGGCATGGTTTTACCACTTTCCAACCCAACATAACAATGTTATATTATGTTTATATGTCCTTTGAGGGTGGCGAGGTTGGTGGCCTGCAACCCCACTAATTATATATATATATATATATAATATATATATAGCATTTTTCAAAATTTTCCAAAGTTAAGGGTCATTGGGCATTTTAAGTAGGCAACCATTTCACCCGTTTTAGGAAGCCAAGTTCCATGACCCCATGTCGATCAAATTGTAGGACCATTAATCCTGGCCCACATGCCCACTTTGACCAGCACTATCTCATTCATACAAAGTTGGATTGGAGTGTCATTCTCACTGTTGGAATCAGGATGACGAGCACTTTGATTTGGTCCTAGTTTGAGAGAAATCTAGCTACTTTTAATTTTGAGCTATTATAAGCCCTCTTTGACCTCCGAGTGTGTCTCCAACCACCTAAATCATTCCTCCCCACTGAGGAGATTTTTCTCCTCCAAAAGCATGAAGATAATCGACAACTGATGTGTAAATTTTCTTCACCACAAGTGTCCTGATAGATCACCCTTCCTTCTCCTTCACCTTTTTTCTTCGGAGCCATAAGTGATGAGCTGACACCTGCATTATCTACAAACCTGTAGTACAATATTTTGAAAATTAAATGCTCTATTACATGACCAACTATGACCCAAGAATACCATACTTTCCATGAGTTTATAACACATACTCTGTGGTCAAGCTTACATAAAAATGGAAATCAATACCCCAAATATCAATACAAGGCCAAAATATCATTGTTCCTTAACAAGTGATGGAAAAACATCATCACTTTTATAGTTATGTTGGAACACATGATCTACAAAAATAAGGCCAGGAAAAGCTAACACATCTAGAAAAACCATCTTTCACTTATCAATGTGAATGGTTTATCTCCTATGGTAGATTCCGTTGTCGAACAACTTGTTTAGTTGGTTCATGCACGAGCACTTTCTCTTTAAGATGCTACTCTGGATGGAGCCTCCAAAATGTACCATATCTATCACAATGACTGCAATAAGTATTCTTCCTTCATACCTACTTAACCTTATTCTTTTTATGATGTGGATAAGGCCTTTTACACCTCATACACTTTCATGCTATCATTATCTTCCAACACTCAGTAAACACATGGTTATGTAAACCAAAAAAAATACACATTTTTCAATGGCAGGATTTTCATTCATTATCAACAACATGCTTTTAAGCAAAATTAAATTTATAATAATGAGAATAGTTATACCTTTTCTGGTTGTATCTGGTGCAATAATGGTGAAGATATTTTGCATAAAATATTCCTCTATAATACACACTTCCATGGGATGATGGTGAAGTGTTTCCATCATTATCTTTCCTCGACGGTTTCAACAATGTCTTCTAAGCTTCTGACACCTTTGAGAATTCTCATTTAGTGTATCCCAAACCTACAAATCGAGGTTTTTGCATGACCTCCAATGGTTGAGGCATGCCTTGCCCATTAATGTCGATTCCTCCTCCTCTGTACGCCATCTTGGTAAGGAGTCTCATGTTAGTTCCTATAATGGGTACCTCCACATTTCTAATAGAAATAACATTATGTGAAAATGAGACTAAATAATGATCAACACTATTTACCTCAGCTATCGATTCTAGTGTCGGTGATGAGGGCTTATATAAGCCTTCATTTTTCTTCAACTCCTCCAAGGCCTCTTCTATGGTTTGTAGTTGAAGTTGTAGTCTTTGCTTCTCATCTTTCTCTTCTTGTAGAATCCTCCTTAATTAAACATCCTCTGCATAAAGGCTCTGGTCATTGCGCTTCAATTCTTCCAAGGCCTCTTCCATGGCTTGCAATTGAATTTGCAATCTCTTCTTCTCCTCCTTCTCTTCTCATAGAAACCTCCTCAATTCAATATTATTTTCTTGAAGGATTTGGTTGATCTCCTCATTCGAATGATGAAAATATGATGAAGGTGATGAATTTTCATTAGAAGGTGTGGATGGAACATCATCCTCTACTCCTTTTTTCTCCTGTTCCTTCTCATAAGCTTCATACACTATGTCCACCATGCGTTCCATACTTAGCAAGTTCTCATACATATATTTTTCATCCTCTATTTTTACATGTTCAATCATTCACACTTGCAATTCACATCAGTGAGAAGACCGCTTTGATACCATACTTGATTCATATTTCTTTAGCTACCAGAATTATCCAAGATGTTTTACTTCAGTGATGTTAATATAATTGCATTTAAAAGAGCATAAAGAACCACATGTGCATTCTTAAGCAAGAGGAAAAATAATTATGATTAAAAAATCAAGAACATGATACATTTGATAATGGAGTTCACCCAGTGTGGGTTACGTCTTTGGGTTCAATGTCAAGAGAGTGGAGGTCACTTCATATAATTAATACACATGGCGATGATGTACATGGAATATTATTTTTCATAACAAGTACATATACCCTCAATAAGATTTTTTTTTCTCTCCACAAGACATTCTCCCTATAGGAAATCTCACTCAAAATGGGCTTTTCTTCAACATGAAAAGCTAATACAATCTCACATTAATGTGGCAAAAAAGTATCCCTCAACATAGTGTCTAATAGGGATATCAAGAATAATACGTCATCTTAACAATAAATAAATTAAACATAACATCACTTCATAATGTACCTCCAATTATGGTGATGGCCGAAAAATGAAATGCTCGGTTGCTGAAACTGACTGCACCAGTGAATTCCTGGAGACAAGTAGTGTAAAATTTACTATCAACTAATCCTATTCTGACACCGTCAAAATTTGGGCCTTTGGGAATATTTTGGATTCCTTAATATTATTAAAATATTCCTTGTTGTGGGGCATCTGCAATGCTATTGCTCAGATTGCGAATCTAACCTCACCATTGTGCTCCCTGTGAAATTTCGTGAAAAATTACTATAAACTTGATAGCATTCTAACAATGTGAAATTTTACCTCCCAAGGAAAATTTTCCAGGTTCATAGTTCCACACCTTCTTTGCCTAGGCAAGGTTCCATCTGCCATGGTTCCACTTGGCTTGTGGCTCCACGCTCTGCTAGCATGGAAATACTTTGATCAAATATACCCTCTATTCCTCAGGAAAATCAATAATGTGAGAGTTTAAAATGATGTGGGTGGCAGACTCTACAAATATGCCACCATTGAAGGATTGGTTAAGTGCATAGGATTCAAGAATTGACGTTATAGGTTCAAATCCCAACTTAAATTTTTTTGGTTGGTGTATGGTTTAATTATGGTTGGCGGTTGTAATGGTTCGTTGGTGGAGTGTTTTATGCCATATGGTTTAATTAACAATTGGTTATGACATATTTGGTTGGGCTTTAAATATGGTGTGATGGTTATGTATGGGATGGGACTGTTTGTGGAGTGGGCTGGCTACATGGTCGGGCGGGTTTGATCCCCATCAGTCCAACACTTCATGGTTATGGAAATGGCCTTCGGGCTTGGAGTTGGGACAATGTGGCACTGTGCGGGTGAGGTCTATTGGCGGGCGATCTGCCCAACACATCATATATATGTGTTGTATGGTGTAAGGTCCGGGGGTGGTAGGGTTTGACCACCTGCCACCCTAACATAACAATGTTATATTATGTTTATATGGTCATTGGGGGTGGAGGGGTTGGTGGCCCGCCATCCCACTAATTTTAATATTTTTTTTATATATAATATATATGCATTTTAAAAAATTTCTGAAATTAGGGTTCGTTGGGAATTTTAAGTAGACAATAATTTTTCCCACTTTCGAGAGTCAAGTTCCATACCCTTGTGTTAGTCAAATTATAGGACCATTAATCCTGGCCTACATGCCCACTGTGAACAAAATATTGACCAGCTATATCTCCTTCATACGAACTTATATTGGAGTGTCGTTCACACTATTGGAGTCAAGCCGATGAACACTTATATCTGGTCTGAGTTCAAGAGCAATCTTCCCACTTTGAATTTTGAGATATTATAAGCCCTCTTTGACCTTTGAGTGTGTTTGGAGCCACCTGGATCAGGGAGGGTTTTGTAACAGACCCTGTCTAAAAGTTCATCTAATAAAAGTTGAGAAAAACAAATAAGACCACGGATGTAGGACAATTATTCGAAGATGAATGTTGTGGAAGATATCTTAGTGGGCATCGCTTGATGTGTTTATGGCTAAGGGAAAATTAGATAAGGCAATGGATAAGGCTTTGAAAAGAGAAAATGTATTTCCAGCACATTTACTTATGAAAATAAACAAAATTAGGAGAAAAGGAAGGTGAAAGGTCATAGGTTTCATGTGAGGAGGAAAATAAGGGAAAATAATGGAAAATGAATGAATTAGAGGCCTCATTGGTAAAAAGTATTCTCAAGTTCAGTTAGGAAGTTCTTTTTTTTTAACTTTTGTGAGTTCAGTTTTGGAGTTCTCTCTTTATTTTGTCTCTCACACTCTTGGAAACTTAGAGTTTTCTTGGAGCATTATAGCATTGGATGAAGCAAGCAAAGGAAGGTCAAGGAAAGGAAAGGAAAAAAAAGATCAATTAAGGAAAGGTTGGAACAAGCCAACTTCAGTAGGAATACTTGCAGGTAAAAAAATGCATGTATAATTTTTCTAGTCGGTTTTGACATGCATGGTATGTGCATGTTGGTATTTGGTTAGTTTGATGTCGATGGCATGGTTTTCTCGGGTTTTGAAAATATTTTTTGGCCTTGCCTTTCCATTTCCGGATATTCATGGTGTTATGGGATTATTCTCGGCTTTTAGCTTTGGAATTTCCGGAAGTTTTCAGAATCTAGGGTAGAGGTGGTCTCCAGAATATTACCAAAGGCCTAGGAATCCCTTAACTGGTAATGGCGGGATATAGGGTAAAGTATGAGGGTGGATTGTCAGTTAGGGCCTAGTGATCTAGTGTGGGTTTCGGTAAAGCCTAGACACTCGGAGAGAGGAAAATTCCTCAAGGATGGTGAAGGAATCTGAAGGAATCCCAAGATCCGTTATGTTTTTTGAGCTTGGGGCTGATTTAGGTGAGATCACGATATGGTGGGGGTGGAGGTGGTTTAACCTCTAGATTCCCTTGTTTTTCTTGGATTGGTTTTATCCTATGATATCCCACATTCATTCTTGGAATATGGCATAGGGGTGGCTGGTTGAAAGAAATATTTGGTTTAGGCATGTCTATGGTTGGGTGTTATGTTGAAGTCCTCAACTAGGTTGGCCCTTGCTTATGTTTAATGAATGATAAGTTCTCTTGATTTTTATTAGTAAATGTACTTGTTATTATTTACCTTTAATGCTTATTATCTTATGGTAATTTATAAGTTTATATAATGGTTATAAGCATGGATATATGATTGGTTTTAGTCATTTATCTTTTCATGTTTTTACTTGTAACTAAAAGAATAATGGATGCAAGACCTAATTTATGTTAATAAAACTAATGGGAGAGGGTCTTGATCATTCTTGTTAAGTATCATATGATTTTTCCATCCCTTATGCTTAAGATTTCATTCATGACATGTAGGTTGCAAATCTACCAAGTGTTTGATGGAATGTCAGTGCCGGTTGGGGATGGTCACGTCTAGTCCTGGTTTTAGATTTTGGTATATAATCATTGTAATCATGTATTTTATGATTTCTGAGAGTTATATGGATTTATGGGTAGAGCCTTATCCCCAAACATAAAAAATATCTTTAAATTTCATAGTTGTTTGCACGAACTGAGCATAAAATGTCACAGTCGCACTGATGACGACCTATGGGCTGAGTGATTGGGAATTTCTAGTTGCATGCAGGGCTTGGAAAGGGAGAAAATGGGGCTCTAGCTCAAGGAAAAGTAATCTTTCTCAAGGGTTGGACACTTCGAGGGGTTGGGTTACTCCTGGAGGATCCTGAGGCACCTAAGGGAAGTTACTAAGGTCTTTTTTATCGAATCCATTTCCTTAAGGTCACCTAGGAAGTTGATTCTTGTCATAACAATGCCTCATCTCATGTTTACCCTAGGTAAGCCAGTGAAAGTGGGTATATGTGAGGGGAGAGGTTTGTTACATCCTATGACTCAGATATCAACTCTCTCCCATATCCTTTGTAGCATATGCACCATCAATCATGTCATTATAGTATGACCAGGTTGAAATAAAGGACATATTTGAAAAGAAGGTTTCCATCATTGGAAATAAATTAGCCATAATTCCAACTAGAAGTGAGAATTTAATTTGAGTGTGAATGTATGTATCTAATTTTTGGTGTTATAATCTGCATTAATGTTGTGTTATGAAACCAAATTAGAAAATATAAGAAAATATAGATCAATGAATTAAAAATTATCCTCTTCGAGGGGGGAAACCTCACTATAAGGAAAATACCCTCCAGTAAAGGTCATAAAGAAGGTTTTTAGTGTTATAAAATTGGCCAAAATTGTCAAGAAAACATGTTCTACAACATCCATTTTTGGTAATGGAGGTTTTAACGAAGCTTCTAACGGAACTTCAACACAACTAAAAAAACTAGGCGACCGAAGGTTTTTACGAATTTTTTCTCATCAGTGCGTGCATCATGTGTGAACGCACTAGTGCGTTTTACCATGGACACACTGATACTGTAAATATACCAAGCACCGAGATGTAAAACAAATTTTGAAAGCCTCGGGGTGTTTAGAAACGTCCCGGTGCATATCACCCACAAAGAAACACCGAGCCGATGGAAGGTGCATTCACCACCACCGTTAAGGTGTAAAAACGCACCAGGTCATTTATTTGTTAAAACACACCGGGCCATTAAGTTATAAAAATGCATTGGCACGTTAAAGGCAAACCATACCGATGCATGAAACACCTATCTGACCGCCCAAGTGGTAGTTGTCGATAAAGCGCACGGGGCATTGTAATTGGTATTGGTATTTGTGCGGTGCACATAGATCTTATAAATACACCGGTGTGCAATATAATACAAACACAATGGTGCAAATTAACTAACACGCACCGGTGTACATTTTATATTGTTTAGAAACATCGACTTGTGATACTGCAATTATTGTGATTTTAAAAAATTCATTATTCATCAAAAGTTGAAACATATCTTATAACAATATTCATATCAATTAAATTTTTATTAGTGCATTTGAATGTGATGTTTGGATTAATCTATTATATCATATCATCAAATTTCGCATCTCTTTATAAGAATATTTAATCATCCATATATTTAATTAGTGGTGTAATATTTCAGAGCGATATCCATGTATGTCCATTACATTAAACAAAATGTATGATTTTATAGACAAATATTTTAAAAAATACAACACCTTGCTATGATATCCAAACATATTGATCATCATTCTTCGCTAGAACAATTGTCACTCCTCGAGCTACTTCCATGACTTGGTTTATTTGGAGGAATGTTTTTTTTCATTGTGTTGATTGTTTTCTTCTTCTTCAAGTTCCATCTACAAACATAAAAATAAAGTGCAATGAGTGTATATATATTGGTGAGAATAATTAAAATTTCAATATTAAATAATATACATCAATGTAAATAAAAAAGAAATGTAACATAACAAGAATTGGCTCGTGAACTATACACATTATTTCAAAACCAAATTTCATGCCATCTCTCAACAATTCATTTGTTGGTGCAGTTCCATACTTTGTTTCCTCCAAGTTTTACACCCCATAATAAATCATAGATTTACTATAAAATATTTTTTGTTCTATTAATTATAGACCGCACTAAGTAAAACAAGATAGATGCTTACAAATTCCACAATTAATTTCTGATATTCCAACATATACTGACAACTCATATTTAACCCAATGTCAATAAATTCTTCTGATGGTTCTTCTTTGTATGTTAGAACCTTTTTGAAGATATTCAATGAGGATTGTTGTAAAATAAATTAAAATATACAAAAATGAAATCTAGTTAAGTTTTTATAAGGAAGTAACAGTTACTCACAAACATAGATATCAACCCTTTTCTTCCTTGTCGTCATGTTTTATGTGCTGAATGGGTTCCATTTTATTTTCTTTTCTACAAGAAAATACTTGAAATTTAATATTTAATGCTAAATTGTTTATTGATTGTACTTAATTGAAAAATTCAATGATTACATATTACATTTGAAGCATGTTTTTGTTGAGATGGCTCCTCATGTGATGCAATTATGTCCATCTCTTTGACCATCTCCTTGTACACCTTTTTGGACATTCCTACTGGCATATGTCTGATATCAGCTCATTGATCCATTTGTCAACGTTTTGAATCCCAACGGGGATCCATCTTCAGGAAAATGGAATGAAGAAATTGAAGAAAGGTCATAATTCATTAATAGTGAAGAAGGTAGGAAAGGTAAGACAAGAGCCGACCAAAGAAGTTTTTAATTTTTAATTTTATAATTTTATAATTTTAATTTTAATTATAGATTTTTATTTCTTAATTTTGATTTCTAATTTTAATAATTCACATATAAGAATTCATTTATTAATAAATTTCATCAATAAACTTATTAAATTTATTGTTTATTAATAAGTTTATTATTTTTTCAAAGTTGTTAAAAGTCAAATTCTTATCCATTTTTAATTTATGTATAATGTTTATGGTTTTTTAGTAAAATTTTTTAATCTTTATTTTATAAATTAATTTAATCTATATTTTTAAAGGTTTTTTAATTTAATAAATAAATTCAATTTTTATTTTATAAATTAATTTAATTCTTATTTTAACTTAATTTAAATTTTAATAGATTAAAATGTAACTAATTAAATAAATTTGTATTAACCTACTTATTTTTTAAAATTATTATTTAATTTTATAAATCATGTTTATTAATATTATTTTATAAACCATGATTATTATTTCATCTAATAAATAATGCTAATTTATGAAATAATTTTAATTTTCTAAATAAACCAATGTTTTTCTAATGAGTATTAATATATATTTAAAAAGTAAATAACTATTAATACATTAGAAAATTATTGATTTAATACATTAGATATGTTTTATTGTTAATTCTACTAACTAATATTAAAGTTTAATTATTAATTTTCATTGATTAATTAATATTTTAATCTAATAAATATTAATCTATTAAAATTAATAATGTTAGGATGAAAATAAGTATTTTCTAATAATAATTGTTAATAAATTAATTAATTTTTATTTTATAAAATAAAATAAAAGTTAATTAATGAGAATAATTATTAAAAGTAAGTTCCTTATTTGTTAAACCATCACTAAAGAAAAGGGAAGGTGGACAAACCTGAGATTATTTTACCTGAAAAAATTATACCTGGGAGGAATGTGCTTGCGAGGAACAAATTTGTCAAAGAAGAGGACGTCAGCTGTCGCTAATTTCATATCCCCCATCCCTATTAAGGTTTTTAAGATGTTTATTAATCTCAAGGGCCTCTCTTACTTTTCTTATGTAATAGTGATCTTCTCTTGCAATGATATTTGCATCTTCAAGACGTACTTGGTGCTTAGTTTTCGAAGAGTGTTTTGCAAGGGGAAAGGTGCGAAGTCATTCATACTTAATATCGGCTCCGTGCTCTTTGAGTCTCTTCTGGAGTGAATGTCCAGTTTCACCAATATAACTTTTCCTGCATATTAGAAAGTCGGGCTTTGATTCCAAATATCACCAGTACAGTTAACGTTTGTAACAGTGATACCTTGGTCAATACCTCAGGTTCCACTTCGGTCAAAGGCGTTGTCAATCCATGCAAACCTTTGAAGCTACGTGGTAGGGATGGATGTCGGTTGTCACGTTTTGAGAATAGCCATGAAACTTTCCATAGTAAGAAAAAATTGAAATGATGGGAAAGCCACAAATCAAGAATGATAATAATAAAAAAGTTGTGAATTTATCCTCTTTAGAGCTAGGTCAAGATTCCATTAATATTCTTAGCAAGGGCTTAGTCTTTGCGGTTGCTCCCAAGGGCATTCCAAATGAAATCATCTTGTGCCACATAGAGGAAGGAATTCGGGGGTTAGCTCTTGATGAAAAATAAACATTAAGAGAAGAATGCTCCCTTATCTTGAAGAAAGCCAGAACTCCGATGAGCAACTTAAGTAAGGAAGAGCTTGGAGCTCTGAGGGCCCTACGCAATAATGACAACATTGTGATACTTAAAGCAGACAAAAGTGGTGTTGTTGTAATTCTGGATGGGATTGACTATATAAGAAAAGTGAAAGAGAATCTTTATTGCAGTAGTTACAAGAAACTTAACTCCAACCCCTTGCCTAATGTATTAAGAGAAGTCAAGAAAGCGATCAAGAATTCAGGGCTTGACGACAAGTTAAAAATGAAGTTGACCCCTACATGTGATGGCGTAGCCAAGATCTATGGATTACCAAAAATCCATAATGATGGTATCCCCCTCAGACCGATTTTCAACACCATAGGATCCCCCACCTATGAGCTAGTGAAATATGTTGCTAAGATCCTGAAACCCTTTGTTGGGAACATAGACTCTTTCATAAAGGATTATAATGATTTTTTTAAACTCATCAAGGATCAAAGAGTAGAAGAGGGTGACATTTTGGTTAGTTTTGATGTGGTATCCCTACTTACTAAGATTCCTTTAGATGACGAAATTCAGGTCATTAAAGAAGTTACTGATCCAGGAACAACCAAGCTTGTGGAAATCTGCCTTCGTTCCACTTTCTTTAGCTTTCAAGGGGAGTTCTATGAGCAGGTATCAGGGGTCACAATGGATTCTCCACTATCCCCTATTGTTGCCAACTTATATATGGAACACTTTGAGAAAAATGCCCTTGCCTCATATCCCTTAAAACCAGACTGGTGGAAAATATTTGTTGACGATACTAATATAAAGTGGGCTCATGGAAAAGAGAATCTCGAAAGTATTTTTAATAACTTGAACTCCATTTCCTCAGAAATCAAATTTACCATGGAAACTGAAGAAAATAGGTGCATTCCTTTTCTGGATGTTCTTGTCATTAAGAATGATGATGGTACTCTTGGGCACCGTGTATTCAGAAAGAAAACCCATACTGATAGTTATCTCCATGCCGAATCCTACCATCATCCAGCTCAGAAGTTTGGTGTCCTTAATACCCTTGTCGTTAAGGCCTTGAGGATATCTGATGCTGAACACCTCAAAGAAGAAATCAACCACTTATCATCTATTTTTAAGGATTTGGGTTATAAATAAAGAGATATCAAGAAGGCCCTAAAAAGAGCTGAGGGCGCAATCATACCTTAGAAGCGGCTTGAACCTCAAAAAGGAGGGAGGGTTTTTCTACCATACATTAAGGGTGTCACTGATAAAATTGCCAAGGCTCTAAGGAAGAATGATATTTTCGCACAATTTTCAGCAGCAGGGACTATTAGACAAAGAATGTGATCAGTTAAAGATGTTATAAGTCCAGAACAACTTAAAGGAGTGTACAAAATTGATTCTTCATGCCGGAAAGGTTATATTGGTGAAACGGGACGTTCACTCCAGAAGAGACTCAAAGAGCACGGAGCCGATATTAATTATGAATTACTTTGCACCTCTACCCTTGCTGAACACTCTTCGAAAACTAAGCACCAAGTACATCTTGAAGATGCAAAGATCATTGCAAGAGAAGATCACTTACAGAAGAAAAGTAAGAGAGGGCCTTGAGATTAAAAAACATCCTAAAAACCTCAATAGGGATGGGGGATATGAAATTAGTGATAGTTGGCATCCTCTTCTTTGGCAAATATGTTCCTCGAAAGCACATTCCTCCCAGGTATAGTTTTTCAAGTAAAATAATCTTAGGTTTTTCCACCTTCCCTTTTCTTTGGTGATGGTTTAACAAATAAGGAACTTACTTTTAATAATTATTCTCATTAATTAGCTTTTATTTTATTTTATAAAATAAAAATTAATTAATTAATTAATTATTATTATTAGAAAATACTTATTTTCATCCTAGCATTATTAATTTTATTGAAAATTAATAATTAAACTTTAATATTGGTTAGTAGACTTAACAATAAAACATATCTAATGTATTAAATCAATAATTTTCTAATGTATTAATAGTTATTTACTTTTTAAATAAATATTAATACTCATTACAAAAACATTGATTTATTTAGAAAGTTAAAATTATTTCATAAATTAGCATTATTTATTAGATGAAATAATAATCATGGTTTATAAAATAATATTAATAAACATGATTTATAAAATTAAATAATAATTTTAAAAAATAAGTAGGTTAATACAAATTTATTTATTTAGTTACCTTTTAATCTATTAGAATTTAAATTAAATTAAAATAAAAATTAAATTAATTTATAAAATAAAAATTCAATTTATTTATTAAATTAGAAAACCTTTAAAATTATAAATTAAATTAATTTATAAAATTAAAATTAAAATTTTTTACTAATAACCATAAACATTATACATAAATTAAAAGTGGATAAGAATTTGACTTTTAACAACTTTGAAGAAATGATAAACTTATTAATAAACAATAAATTTAATAAGTTTATTGATGAAATTTATTAATAAATTAATTCTTCTATGTAAATTATTAAAATTAGAAATAAAAATTAAGAAATAAAAATCTATAATTAAAATTAAAATTAAAAATTAAAAATTAAAAACTTCTTTGGTCGGCTCTTATCTTACCTTTCCTACCTTCTTCACTATTAATGAATTATGACCCTTCTTCAATTTCTTCATTCCATTGTCCTGAAGATGGATCTCCATTGGGATTCAAAACGTCGACAAATGTTTCGTGATACTGTGGATAATCCAGGAAGTTCTTCAGAAAATGATAACCATGGGAACTTGAAAACCAAAAAAAGCTCATTGATCCTTTGATATTTTCATAATCTTCTTGAAAATGTAACATGACAATAAACTATTTAATTTTTATATTGATATATGAAAAGTAAATATAACAAAAGTGATATTTATAAATGATTGTTTTGTAGTAATATATACATATAATTATAGATTTTTTTTTTTTTAAGGAAAATTACTTTTTCAATCCTTCTATTTTGTTGTTGTACATTTTTCCTATTAAAAGTCTGACATGTCTCATTGACCAATTCTCTGGAAACTCATCCCGTATTTTAAATAAAATATGGTTCTTGGAATCATTGGATTGATTTTTGTATTGTAAGTAGAAATAACATGTATAAATTCATTCCAATAGATCCCTCAAAGTTTTGTAAAAGTTTTTCCCCCTTTCATTAACCTTTAGCACCACTCCAGAAGAGCTAAGGAGCAATTCATTTTCATTTGCATGTTCTATTTTTATTATTATTTTAGAACAAAATTCCTTTTCTTTGCAGTTGGTCCTTGTAGAACATTAACCTTATTTGAATTAATAGATTGTTTGAAACATGTTATCTAATATTTTTAAGTAAATTATTAATGAAAATTTAAAAAAGAAACTCATATTGGATCGATAGTACTTTTTCATTCACTTGATTCATCCTTCTACAAATTTTCGATCAAGATTTTACACTCTTCTGGTCTTAGATCAGAAATAATATTATCGTGCTTCATCATTTTTTAGCTCTGGGTGATACACACTAAATAATATATATTAGTTAAACTTACATATAGTTCAAAAAAAATATTTTTTGTAAATAATTTACAAAGGACTTGCCTTTTTTTCTTTTCTAGATGTGCTATCAGTATTTTTGTTACTTGAAATCTTGTCACCCATTTCTTTATTAATATGAAACTTGTAATATTCATTAATATATTTTATAAATAAATCACATACTTTTCAGGTTAAAAAAAAAAAAAAAATCATGAAAACGGTGTGTCTTTCACAACGTACGCACCGAACGCGATGCGGTAGGTTCTTATAAACGCGCTACCAATACGGTAGAAACATCGTACGATGCTCTTTGTCAACAAAGAGAACTGATGCATTATATTAAAACCAATTTAGGTTAAAAAATTATCAAAGAGTGTTTTTTGTTAGTATGCGCCTGATGCGCTATACTATAATTGCGCACTGGTTCACTATTTTAAGCAGTTTGCACCAATTAAAAAAAATCTATTTTTTAAAACTCGTGCAAGTGCCAACATGGATTGGGATCCGACTCTGCAAGTGGTCTCGCAGGTTATATGGCATACACCTATATATATAGTAATACAAACCCTATAAATCTAAAATGAAAAGCCCTAATTGTAAAGTCACATAAACCAGAAGAAGCAAGGGTTTAACATAAGAATGGAATTTTTTGTTTTTTTCTGAATTTTAATTAAATGTAAATAGGAATAGATATTGTAAATGATTTTATTAGTAAAATGCATGGTCAAATTAAAATTTTTTACTATGCATGTATTAAATCTAACATAAACTGTAAAAAAAAAATATTACAATAAAATTTAACAATTTTACTATACTACAGGGTTTTTGTGTGAATCACCAGATTTTTCAAATTCTGGTTCTATGAATAGTGCTATTGTTCGAAATTATTTTTCTGCTCCACAATGCTCCCATGCTCTCTTGCTCCAGGTATGTCTCTTGTGCAAATCCCTCCCTGATTGTTTTTTGCAAAAAGAATGAAATAATTAATATCTTTTACTATTTAAAGAACTTTTTTATGAAATTAGATTTGTGAAAATAATTTTCCGCCCATTTTTTAATTTACCATTTCTTTTTCACTTCAAAAAAATAAAGTTGCGCTTTTTTTTCCCAATATTCGATGCGTTTGTTAACTAACAACGCCGGTGCATCCATTAATAAAACCGCACTGGTGCAGTTAATAGTACATTAGAACCGATAACAATAAGTCAATTTTTAAGGCACCGAAATTACTTTTAGGTATGTACACCAAAATTTATTGTTGATTTTTCTCAAATATAAGGAGAAAATAAAATAATTATATCAAATGGACAATTCTTCAAAATCCATCTCGTTCCATAATATTTCACAAAGTCCATCACTGAGTTCTCCCTATCCATCTCCAGACGTAATTAATTCAGATTTTATTTTTATTTTCATTATCTAATTGATTTATTTTTATCCATGTCAATTAGCTGAATAAAATTAATGTATAAAAATTTGCAGGTTCATGAAGATTCAGAATCGAGTTCATATGCACAAAATATTCAAACATATCCAAAACATCGGAAGCTCTTATCAGGAGTAGCATACTACAAGGCACAGTTGGTAGATGAAAATGGACAACCTCTTCACCCTGCTAATTGTAACATGCCATCTTCTAGCCACAATCCTAGGACAATGATGGTAATAATAATTGTTTGGTATAATGTAATTATTTCAACATCAAACCAATTAATCCTGCATTGACATGCTTACTAATTGATATCATTGATTTTGTACTAATCATGTTCAAATATATTTTTTGAAATTATTAAGATTCTAGTGATGATGACCGACCTACCTACCATCTTCCATTGCACCTAACGAGAATGTCAAATCGAGGGAAGGTTGAATTAAGAGAACAAATTGGAGAGGAATGATACCAAGAATGGTTCAATCAACCACCTATTCAATTCCCACTACGTCCCAATTCACTGATTAGGAATGACTACAACAATAGTAGTTCTTCAAAAATTGGCAATGGAGGCAATCAAATAGAGGTTGGTATGGATGATTACTTAAGGGATATGACTTCCATGGAGACATTGTTGTTAGATGCATTCTATAATGATGATAAGCTAGGGGATGATGCTCATATCGCTGATACCTTTTTCAAAATCCTTAAATTTGCTTCCACCACCCCTATCTTTGGACCTAGCGGTTAGTCAAATTCTACCCAGTTGGGGAAAACAATGTTACTGTACAACTTGAAATAAAATTTTGGCTCGTCAAATGCATGTTTATCGGAAATCTTGAGGTTATTAACCATAAATTCCCTTATATTTTGAGAAATTTAATCACACAATGAACATTAAAAATGGTAAAGTTTATGAGCGTTTATAATTATTGGAATTAATGTACATTTATTTTTGTCCATGACCAACTATAGGTTATTCAAAGATATGGTTCTTCCGAGTAGTAATGTCTTGCCTGGCACCTGCGAAGAGACAAAGAAATTGTTCAAAATGTTGGGAGTTGAGTACATATCATATAATGCATGTCCAAATGATTGTATTCTATATAGAGGAGAATATGCACAAAAAGAGATATGTCTGAAATATGGGCATGAAAGGCATGATAAATAAAAAGAAAAGGGTAAATCATGTGGTCCTCATTTTAAGATATTGAGGCACATGCCTATAATCCCAAGGATTCAAAGGCTCTTTCATTGCGAAGAATTAGCCATGTTGTAGGGATGGCATGCCTAACATAGAAGTGGGTTGGGAGTTATGTGAATCCCAACAGATTCAATAGCCATGATGCATATATAGGATACATGGCCCGAAAAATTCAAAGATGAAGTACGAAGTCTACTACTTAGCATAGCCATGGATGGCGTCAACCCATATTCCCTCCAGAACACCAACTATTCTGTTTGGCTTGTAGTAGTGATTAATAAAAATATCCCCCCATGGTTGTCTGTGAAGAATGAACATCTTATGTTGGCTCTCATAGTCTCTATTAGAAGGAAAGTGAAGAATATGGATGTCTACTTACAACCACTAGTAGATGAATTGAAGGAATTATGGGATGGGATAAACTCACGATTTATGAAGACCCATCACAGCAGAGAGGATTTTTACGTTGTATAGCATATGTGCTTACATGACACATGATTATGCAGGCTTAGAAATTTTCTCTGGTAATTAGATGTTTATTGATTTGTTTATATACGTAACAATATTCATTAGCACATTATTTATTTAATTCGTTGTAATTTTTCTGATATTCATGATATTATTTAATGTGACATGAATATTGTATACAATAATTTTGCAGGTCTTGTGACAAAATGGTATTATGGGTGTAAGTTTTTTGGATCTTCTTTGAAGGTTATATGGTCCAACGACCTACGAAAGCTAGTTTATGACTGCTCCAGGGTATTACTCCCAGAGGAACACCCTTACAGAAGAGAAACATTCGCTTTCAATGGTAAAAGAGAGACAACCCAAAGGCCTGCAATAACGACACCAGTTGAATGGCTTAGAGCATATGAGAGAGAGAAGGATAAGGAGTTCATAGAAATGTTCGATTCAAATGGGGAGCCTATATTCGATGATCCATAATTCTTCGACACCTATGTTGAGAAATTTCCCATTGGGATGAAAAGGAAATCTATGTTTTATAACCTCCCATATTGGGAGCATCTTAATATTACCCACTTATTAGATCCCATGCATATATTTAAAAATGTTTCATCTTCTTTATGGAGGCACATATCATCGAAACAAAGTGGTGCATTAGCTGTTAGGAAAGATATAATTACTTCAAAAACTAAAAGGAAACAATTGCCAAGATGATTAGAAATTATAGGATAAGAGGCAGTTGGTCCCTCTAATTGGTATTTCAAATAAGGTGATGTCCCATGTATTTAAAAAAAAAGATGATCTTTCTGTTAGTCTGAATTCTAATTGCAAGCGTACGAAAAAATCTCACTTTATATGTGCATAAAAAACAACCCTAACATCAAAGATGGTTTTCAATTTACTTAGATATGTAGTTAGTGATCAGAATAAATGCTACAGAAATCTAGATGTATGCAGTTAAAGACATTAAACAACAAATAATAAGAAAGACTTGTTCCATGCATCCAATGAACAAGACAAGAATTTTTAAAGAATTTTTGTATTATGACACCTCAGAAGGGAACATAGAAAGATGTTACCAGTCCCCCTCAATGGGATGGGTTATTTTATGTCCTCAGTGCTTTATATATAAGATCTCTCTCTCTTGTTGATGCAGAAAACCCAGACAAAAAAGGAACTGAAAGGGAGCTCACAAGAAAAAAGTAGGAAAATATAACAATGATGGAGGATCAAAGTCAGACAAAAAGTAGAGATCCATAGTGGTCTTTTGGCAACAAAAGGTAGTGAATGAATGGAAAAACCCTTCTATTTGTAACAAAATATTGAGTTAGTCTAGATATTGGTGCATAATTAAAATATTATTAACCAAATCTAGATCCAACTTTTATGGAATATTTTATTATTTTTGTTGGAGGGAAAGGGAATTTGAATTTGGTCAAATCCATTTATTTAGAAATAATAAATAAATAAATAATTTATTTATCATTTTGAGAATGTGGTTAAGTAATAATTAAATAAATAGTGATTTATTCAATTATTTATAAATGATTTATTCAAATTTAACAAGGAATATTATTAAATAATGTTTTAAATAATTATTCTTAGAAAAGAATAATATAAATAATGATTTATCTAATTAATTTTCCTCTTTTGGATTAAACATGACCAATAATATTAATTAAATAGTGGTTTAATTAATTATCCCTTGAGGAAAATCAAACAAATAAGGATTTATTCAATTATTCCTCATGGAGTTTCCTGTTTAGACAAGAAATAACTTAATAAAGTATGTGTAATTAAATTATTTTTCATAGTGAAAGCAATTTTACTATGGTAAAATTGGTCTTACATGATGTACTTTGGTCCATCTAATAGTAACAGGTTAGATGACCAAAAATTGGTGTACCATATTTCCCCCTAACGTGCGAGTGTTAGGAGCTAATCGTATGATCGAAGTACGTTGTAAGAACACAATCACTAGACACCGAAGGGGGAGTCACAGAGAGAGAAATATAAGGCAGACTGAAGCGAGAGAGGACAAGACCCTGAGGAGGTGAGACTTACAGGTGCGAAAAGCCTATTTTATGAGTGAGTACCTATTCTACATGAGGCGGGGGAGGCATACCTATGCCCGTCGAGATAACAAAGTATAAAGAATAATGGTGCGTCCAAAAAACATGTGATTGAACCATATAGTATATGTTGGCATAAACATGGGCCAGATAAAAAACATGATAATGGATCCCACATACATACTGTGCCTAGGAAAACAACCAAGACTTATACAATAATATCTCAGTACATGAGATATGAGTACAACCAAAGAGGTCTTGTAAAACAAGAAAGGGCTCTCAAAATCTGAATGATACATGCAAAGTAAAAAGGTACTGTGAGCGGCTAAGGCCGGAACCATCAAATCTATGGATCTGCATCCAAGGCTGTAGTAGAGAAGTCATCTGGGCAGTGGGGGGCTACCTGAAGTGCCACCGCTCATGAGGTCTGAAACTTCTCACACACAACCAGGAATCACCGGTACAATCTGTTGCATCATTGAACCATCAAGTATACAGATCTCGATCATGCCATGAGGATATGGAATTGAGAAAAAATCAAGTCAAAGGGCAATAAATGGTCCCTTTTCCTAATCATAGGCACCGACTAATAATGGAAGCTGGAACCAAGGTACACCGACCTCTAGACCTGTCTTCTGGAATGAATAAGTTGATGTTGATAGAAGGAGGTCCACCATAGGTGAGGCAACAAGGTATCCTTAACTAAGGCAAGAGGAAAAATAGTAGAGCGACTGATAGATTGACATCAGGGATGATGGTGAAATGGGGGGTACTAAGTAGTAGGCTGACGACCTCCCTTTTTAGAGCATAAAGGGCATGGATGACCTGACTCTGGAGGGGATAGGGGACGGTATGACTGAAGGAAAAGATGTGCAATACAAGAGAGGGACAAAATAATGAAGGATGGAGGACTCTGGCTAGAGACAAAAGGGACTCGGCATAAAATCCATGGATGCGATGATGACTTAACGCAGATTCTCTAAACAAGGGTGACTCAATGATGATGCCACACAGAACAGGCCTGGTGGGGGCCATAAAAACATGCGTAAAAGATGATTAATCACGACGAAAATCAACACGAGCATGGACAAGTATGAAGGAAAGGTGGTGCCCCAAGTACAAGTGTTGCAAGTGAAGAAATGCAATTTTGAGGTGCAGTGAAGTGACCCTTCTTGGAAAAAATGTATCCAGGTGTAGTATCAAATCACCAAAAAAAAAAGGATACCCATTTGAGAGCTCGGTGAGATATTTCCAATGGTGCTGACGGTTTGTCAAACCGAGCTACGGTTTGGTTGGAATTGGCGAAAGAAAAATATGGAGTTTCTCTTTTAATAAGCTATTTTCCCTCCAATTTGATTCATTTGCAAATGTAGCTGTGGTGAATGTAGGGAGGAGAAAAGTCCCTAAATCTGGCTGCAATCATAGTAGAAAAACCTACCTTTGGAATCAAGATCTGTGAGTTGCAAGTAAGAGGCCTAACCATACACTTTCAATTCAATGGATTGAAATTTCGGTTTAGGCACCTAGAGCTCAGGAACAGGCAAGGTCACACTTTTTTGGGTCTATCTTGTTACCTAGATAGCAGGTACTGGGCAGAAAATTGCGACCTGTCCCAGGAAATGACCTAAAAAGTGCGACCTGTCAGAGAAACGAGTTTCAGTGTTGTTTTTTTATGAGAGTTGGGATTTTCATGCTTGAGGGGAATAGGTGCCCCCAAGCATGTTATGGTCATGCCAAATGTAGTTTGAAAATGAAAACACAATTGTATGATGTGGTTCACCATTTGTTTACATTATGGTTATCTTATGTGGGAAGAATGGATAGATGCAGTTCGAGAAAGGGAATAAATTATTAACAATCTCTTTTGGAGATAATGAACTGGTGCTCACCTAGAAAACACATAGGTTGGTCAATAACAATGTCTAGGGGACTGGGTTACTGATGTAATAGGAATGAATGATGAGGGGAACCATCCCTAGAGTGATCTGAAGTGATGTGGGACTCTAGAGGTTCTTCTAAACAGGGGAAGAATGATGGTACGAGAGTCGACACGACCAGATGCACTATGAGGGTTATGGAGAATTACATCTCCTAGACTCTCAATATTGGGTGCCCCCTTACCAAAACATTGTGTGTCAATGTAATGACCACAAGGTGTGTGTGGTTTGAAGGTATTGTTTTGATGTAAGGGGGGATAGATAAAGTTAGGGGTGGTGATTGCTTCCATAATGTCGTCATCAAAAAATAATATGGGGTGGCTGGTGGAAAGAAGACCACGTGGTGTGGCGAAGCTACCTGAATCATCATCATGAGAAGCGAGGTTCACATGCACATCGTCATAGAGGGTGATCGAAAAAAAAGTAGATGAAGGATCCGCCAATGTTGAGCCCAAGGTGATCGCTGAAGGGAGGTTAGGCGAAACAGAAGGGGAAGTCTCAGGGGGGTCTTCCACTGAGGATCTCATAGATGATGATAGGTAGAGGATAGTGGCTGAAGAATCCATCATCTCGACATCTGGAGGGGGAATTTTAATGCGATCAGATGTGCCCTTTGGTTTTTTCGAAGCATAATGTGCAAGAAAGGGAGAGGTGGACTCGTTGTTCTCGACCTCGTATTGGTGAACTTCTGCTAAAGTGGTGCAGAAGTCATCAAGGCAGGACAGAGGTGAGAATAGTGTCCATGGAAATCGCACAAAGCATAAGGACAATTTGTGCAAAAAGTATTGAGTTTCTTGGCTGAATCGGGTAAAGTAACATGGAATTTTGGGATATAAGATTCAGGAAATTCTTCGTTAACCATGGGGTTGAGACAAGGAAATTCGTGACAATTATGGGTGGCATAACCAGCAAAATCACACAAAGCACACAAAGGTGTATGCTTTGGAGGATGAGGAGGAGTAGGGGTTGTCTGGGCATCCTTGTCCTTAGGTGCCTTTTTGTGGGCTTTGCCCCCCTCACTTGAGCCTTTCACAACAGAATTAGGTTCCTGTTGAGGTGGATAAGGCACAGAAGCAAAGGGAGGGTTCATGGAAACTGGTTGGACTAGGGTCAAAGTAGTATAGGGTTTGGGCTGACCAGGCGAGATAGTGGTTGGAGGATTAATGTACCCGATTGGGATCCCTAGGGTCATGTTAAGAAGAGACAAGGTAGCCCTAATAGGTACCAAAAATACTCCAGGAGGGGGAGCAAGAAATGGTATCTAACCGGAGGGTTAATGGCTAGGCGGGAGAACTCTGAGATGGTTAAGGCCAAGGGGAATGAATCCAGGAGGGTGTATAGGATCATGGACACCAACTATAGAGGAGGGGGTCCTAAAGGTTGGGTTGAAGGACTAGGAGAAGGTTGGAGAGGGCGGGGTTGCTGGCTAGTCGAACCGGCTCGTTTGAGGTTAGATCGAGATGATTGCATCATGAAAAAATTTTGATGTTTTGGGGTCAAAGATGGGAGAAGGGAGGGTAGGGAATGAACCAAGAAAACAAGAATCCTTATAGAATATGGGTGAGACACTAGTCGGAGGTTCAAATATTTGTTTATTAACCACTAAAGAGACGATGGACTCAGAAGATGTCTAAGACTTTAGTTCGTAATATGTCAACTAATCAATGGTGACAATCTTTCCGTTATGAGGAAAGAACATCTTACAGTGAATTGGATATGGGAAAACATACATCGCATAATTTTAGCTACGACCCAATAGAATGTTGTAGTCTAAGGGGGCATCAATGAATTCAACGTGAACACAAACAGTCTTACCCGCAAGAGTAGTAGGACAATTGTGGAACATGTGAAGGGGCTTCGAAGAGTGGCCATCCCACACACGAAGAGTGATAGTGGAAGGGGCTAACTAAGGTGATCCGAGTTGCTTCCAAATAGAAGAAAAAATCACACAGGTGGATGCCCCTTCATCAATGATACAATGGGAGACGTTGGAATTCCAGATCTTGACATGGATTTGGAAGGCAATGAAAGCAGAAAGGGGGGGGATGTTCTGACTTGTCAATTTCGAAGAGAATAAACCTATCATATGAAGGATCCACAAGGCCCATGGTAGTTATTAGAGGTTTTCCAGTCCATGTAGACATGGTCCATGTAGACACGGTCTTCAAAATTAGGGGCTCGACATAGGCTCTTTCTTCTCTGCCATTCTTGAACATGGTCAGATAGGCAGGTAGCAGAGGTTTGATGGAAAGAGTTCAAGAGTTCGGTACCAGTTTCATTGTGAAGGGGAAGCTGGAAGTAAGAGAGAAGAGCTCTAGCAAGGGTTGAAAAATTAGTATGAGAGGAGGAGGCTTGGTCGACATACCACTTGGAAGCTTCTCTAGTAAGCATACGCTGGAATAACCGAAGACGAACAGTGTCATCGGTGATGGATTTAGATGAACACCACATGTGGAAAAAATTAACATGGTTGGTAGGATCCTCTCCACCAACTCCTTCAAACTTAGGAATGTGTGAATGGAGCTTGGTTGGCATAGAAAGCCAACCAGGATCATGGTGTATGGGATCATTAATCAACTGGCTAAAATCGGGAAGGCTTAGGCCTACCATATAAGGGAGCAAGGAAGCAGCTAGGATAGTTCCTATTGTGGCACTGCTAGTAGTATTCCCAACATTAGGGTCGGGGCTGCAACCAGCATTAGGTACTGAACCAAACATGGTGTGAAAGGTGGAGGGGCACTAGGGATAGAACCAGAAGGGGAGCCTGATGAAATAGAAGCAGAGTTAGAATGGGGACTAGGTGGAGGACTAACTCGAAAACTATGCAGAGGAGTAAGTCTTCCTAATGGAAACTGAGGATGAAGGCCTTGGAGTCTTCGGGATAAACACCTTGGTGGCGCAATGATGGAAAAAATACATGGAACACAAAAAGTAAGAGAGGGAAACAAGGGCAAGGAGATGTAGGATCAATTGATTACAATGTCAAACCAAGGGTAGGGAGGTGCAGGATCAAATGATTACAATGTTTAAGTCTTGGCCTGGTGGTGTAAACCAGGCGCTCTTCACTTATGGTGTGCATGTATGTGATAAGAGTGTTAATTTTAATTAAGCCCAGATGTGTGTAGAGAAAAAATAACAAAAGGTGCTATATAACTGTAAATAAATCTGAAAATGATAGTAAAGGAAACTGAATACGACTTAAAATAAACAGCTAAAGATGCCTCAATTTAATTTCAAGGAGGAGGGATTCCTAACAATTAGTTTATGAGTGGGAAAAATCTATTCAAAACACAAAAAATGGCTAATGGATCTAAAGTCGGGAGGGACAGGGATCTAAATGTCAGATCTACTAGAAATAGGTGCAAAAAACAACAAAAAAAACTAAAGAGAAAAATGATGCAAAAAGTGTGGTGAAAGGCTGCAACTGGAAGGGAAATGGAGGGGGCCCTAAAGGAGGACCAAACAAAACTGAAAAGATTTTTTTTGGATAGATGATTAACCAATCTAAAGTGGATCTAAAAGTATAGGTTCAGATCTAAAAAATGGTTGAACACACTGAAATCTTAGAAGACCTCCTTCAGCTAAACTCCTCCTAAAAAGGTGGAAGCGTACTGAAGCCCTAGGGGGCTTGGTTCCTACTTCGATGAGTAAAAATAAGCAAGTACAGGCCCAAGAGGGTTGGAGAGGGAGGTTAGAAAACCCTGAACAGTAGCCCAGACAAACCCACAAAAATCACAAAAAAAATCTTGCAAAAAGTACAGGTCACAGATTCTGACCTGTTTTTTGTTGAGGTCGCATGTTTTAGGCTGTTTTCCACTTCCTGAAGGTTGAGGTCGCGGGTTTTGGCCCAAAAAGTGTGACCTACACTTCCGACTATTTCAGGAGAAGATTTCAGAAAAAGTTGTCGTTTCTGCTGTATCTGATACCCGTTACCTGCGCAATAGGCCCAGAAAAACATGGAAGTTAGAATTTTTATTGTTTTAGGGTTTTAAAGGTAAAAAAAAACACTAAGAAATGTAAGATAAGAAGCTGAAGAAAAACCCTAGTGGTTGAAGTAGCTGGTCATGAAGGGATCTGAAAAACGACAACAATCGTAATTACAAACCCTTGCGGAGTCGCTAGTTGAGTAGTGTGAATTTTAATCACAAGCATATGAAAAAAGCTCACTTTAGCTGTGCATAAAAAACAAAACTAACATCAAATATGACTGTCAATTTCCTTAGATCTGCAGTTAGTGATCAAAATAAATGCTATAGAAATCCAAATCTATGCAGTTAAAGACATTAAACAAAAAATAATAAGCAAGAATTGCTCCATGCATCCAATGAACAGGACAAGAATTTTTAAAGATTTTTTTGTATTATGACACTTGGGAAGGGAACATAGAAAGATATTACCAGTCCCCCTCAATAGGATGGGTTCTTGTATGTCCTCAATGATTCATATCTAAGATATCTCTCCCTTGATGGTGCAAAAAACCCAGACAAAAATGGAACTCAAAGGGAGCTCACAAGAAAAAAGTAGGAGAATATGACAATGATGGAGGATCAAAGTCAGACCAAAAGTATAGATCCAGAGTGATATTTTGGCAAAAAAAGGTAGTGAAGGAATGGAAAAACCATTCTATTTATAACAAAATATTGAGATAGTCTAGATATTGGTGCATAATTCAAATATTATTAACCAAATCTAGATCCAACTTTTATGGAATATTTTATTATTTTTGTTGGAGAGAAAAGGAATTTGAATTTGGTTAAATCCCTTTATTTAGAAATAATAAATAAACAAATGATTTATTTATTATTTTAAGAATATGGTTAAGTAATAATTAAATAAATAGTGATTTATTCAATTATTTATAAATGATTTAGTCAAATTTAACAAGGAATATTATTAAATAATGCTTTAAATAATTATTCCTAGAAAATAATAAGATAAACAATGATTTATCTAATTAGTTTTTCTATTTTGGGTTAAATAGGACCAGGAATATTAATTAAATAGTGGTTTAATTAATCATCGCTTGAAGAAAATCAAATAAATAAGGATTTATTCAATTATTCCTCATGGGGTTTCTTGTTTAGACCATAAATAACGTAATAAACTATGTGTTATTAAATTATTTTTCATAGTGAAAGAAATTTTACTATGATAAATTGGTCTTACATGGTGTACTTTGGTCCATGTAATAGTGGCAGGTTACATGACCAAAAATTGGTGTAACACTTTCTTTGTAAAAGGAAGTTATAATGGGTGTGAGGGCACCATCTTCATATGGGTCTTTGCTACGGCGCCTATTCACTGTGGAAGACCTTTTGTCAGGGTTGAAATCACACAACCATTTGAATATTCTAAGAGTACGTATAATGTCAAAAGCATGATTTTATTATTTGTTATATTAATGAATTTTATCCCATGTAGGGGTCATAAAACATAACTAATTTTGTATATTATTGCTTGTGTTTATAACTTTCCAGTGTCATTATCCTTTGTTAATGTGAGGGTGTGTGAAACATGAATTCCCTAGGACCTAGGATGTGCCATATATAAATTATTTGAATTTGTACATTGGATCACGTCAAAGGAGATTCATGTGGCTAGCATTCCACAGTGGTGTCAAGAGATAGTTGATATTGTTTGTATGTTTGAGAAGGAACTGCCGAAGAGTTTCATGGATTTGTAGGTTCATCTTCTAATCCACCTAGTAGATGAGGTTGGATTAGTTGGGGTAGTCTCTTGTTGTTGGATGTTCTTCTTAGAGAGGTACATGAAGAAATTGAAAGGTTTTGTTCAACAAAGGGAAAAAATCGAGGGGTCTATGGTAGAGGGGTACACATCGGATGAGTCTTTCTATTATGCCAGTGAGTACATCAAGGTTGAAAATAGACTAGGTGCAGTGATTAGGTACGATGAAAGGGATGAATACAAAAGAGAAGGGGAGCTTCTCCAAACGAATCAAAAAAGGCACTTGATAAAGAGTAAGAGACTTATCATTTTTAAAATATACACAAAGTAAATATCTATGTTGACCTTCAATATAATGTATATTTTGATATCATATGTACTATATGTCAGTTTGATTTCATCAACGAATGCATAAATTGAAGAAATAAATAAATTCGTTCTTTACAATTCTGAAGTGACGCAACCATGGGTTGCATTGTACCAACAAAAGATGGTGAAATGGGATAGTGACAGGAAATAATTTAGACTGTTGAATGGTAAAAGTGTGCCTATCCTGATCATTTAAAAGCAAATGTGCCAATCATATGCCCCAACAGTTAGGGTTGATGACCAAGTCAGAGAGAAATATGGTGCAACCATTCGTTACCCGCGTACTGAAGAGGATTCGCTAAACATAGGGATTGGCTGCAGCAACTCGGTAAAAATCTATCTATGTACATTTTAAACTTAATAATTCACCTTTGAAATGTAATATCTATATTTCATATTTTAACAGTTGGTTATTATAAGACACATGACACTATGATTTTATAAATTTTTTATAGGTGCATTTGTTCGCATCTATTTGTGCATATGGACACCATTTTCGCACAAAAAATGTCGATGATCAACAAATGACACAAGACTGTGGAGTGGAAGTTGAGTTCGATCAATCTAGTCGAGCTAGCCACCATGAACAAAACCTAGTACGAGGGACGTTAGGTTACGTCAGAAATATACAAGAGATCATTGAAATGGACTTCTCTTATTTCCAATGTGTTATTTTTAGGTACAAGCGGTGGGACACCTTTGGTCAGAATAATGTAAAGGAATATCACAATAGTAGGCTGATACGTACCAATGCTAGAAAGATGTGGGATGAAGCTAAGGAGCCTTATGTTTTCCCCAAACACTGCAACCAAGTGTTTTTTAACCCAAATGTGTTGGATAGGGATTGGTGGTTTGTATTGAGACATGACCCTAGATCAAAACATATTTTTGAGAAAAATATTGTTATCATTCCAAGCGAGCTGGAAGATAATGAGGGTGATCATGTAAAAAGAGAGTGATATGGTACATGTGTTATTTCATCATTTATACTGTTTAAGATGGGTTTTTATAAAGAAAAAGACTTAACCTTATAACTAAGAATATTTTTTTTGAAACATTATAATATGTATTTTGAATTAATTTGTTTTCATTGTGTTAATGCTAAAATCATTTCACTTGATAATTTGCAATTATGTTGATCTCAAATACAATGCACTGTATCAAGTTCTTTTTTTATGTCAATTCCTAAAATAATACAACTAATTGACTCCTTTAAATGTGTATGAATGATATCTTCAAAATTTCAAAGAATGTAGTAATGTATACTGTTATTTTTAGTATGTAAGATCATAATAAAATAATGATAATTCTAAACATGAATTTATTTGCATTATTTTCTAAACTTTATTATGTTACAAAAATTCATATTATTCTTGATTTATTATTTTACAATTATTTATATTCATACAAATTTACAATTTCACAATTCTAGTAATTTAACAATATTTATGGTATACTTTTTATTTACGGTAGTTATGGTTGAAAATTGACAATTAATTTACAATTCTATAATTTTACAAATTTTACAATTTTAATAAAATTGAATCATGACGATATATACAATTACAACTACAATTTTAGAAGTTCACGATACAATTACAATTACAATTTTACAAATATTTTACATACAATTACAATTAAAATTACAATTACAATTACAATTTTACAAATTTACAAATTTAAAAATTTACAATTTTTACATTTTTAATAAAATTGAATCATGATAATACATACAATTACAATTACAATTTTACAATTTCACAATAGAATTACAACTACAATTACAATTTTACATACAATTAAAATTATAATTATAATTACAATTACAATTTTACATACAATTACAATTACAATTACAATTTTACATACAATTAAAATTAAAATTACAATTACAATCATGATACACACAATTACCAATACATAATATTTAATAAATATCATGATTTAATATTACAAATAAACATCACGATCATGATAACCATTGCACAAACATCATATTCTAAAATACACATTCAAATTCTCTAGCATCATTTAATCATTGTGATCATGATCATTTAACAAAACACAAGAAGTGTATAACATCATCACAACACAAAAATCAAATATACATCTCATGTCAAATAACTGATATCACATACACATTTATCTGCAAGCACATTAAATGAACATATCTAACATGACCTAACAAATACACATCATGATGAACACCAACATGTCAAATAAGTACATGAACATGAACATAAAATACATGCACCATCCATATATATATATAATGTAAAAAATATACAAATATAATATAACTGCATATAAAAGTCAAATATCTAGTGGTACTACATCAATACTAGTACTAGTTGAGGCCTGCTTAGTTGATGGTACAACCTCATGCTCATATGGATGGCGTGCCTGCTTTGGAGGTGCCTGTTGATCAGATGGTGCATTCTGCGAAGAAACTGCCTACTGATGAGTGATTGATGGTGCATCCTGCTCACTAGATGGTGTGTCCCACTTAGATGGACCTGCCTACTCAGTATTAGGAGCCTGCTCAGTCGATGGTCATGTCTGCTCAGGACTAGCTACATGTTGAGATAATGCAGACTGCTCAGAATATGCCTGCTGATCAGGACTCGATGCTGGTTGCTCATGATCTTCGGTGCAAGGTGAAGGAGGAGGAGGTGGATTACTAGAATGCTGATCACTCCCCTCCTGATCATGATCATCAGATGAGTTGCTTTATCATGCATTTCCATGACACCTATCCCTCCTAGCTACGAGTCCTATGGAAGCTCCCACGATATGATGCATAAGGGTCATCATATCGTAGGGCACATCTCTCTAGATATCTGTGAGCTTGCGATCAACTTGGAGCTCTCTAATCATATTAGGGCAGACTCCCTCATCAACCAAGAGTCGTCACACTTGGTCGCCCGACTCCATCCTAAATCGGGTGTTCGTCCTACACCGCACCCCTATGGGTATCTGCACTCAAGGATCAAGTCTGTCACCGAGATCCGCCATCTCCTCGTCATGATCTACACCTGGATCATCCGGTGGGAGTGGAATCATGTCCCCAACAAATGTGTCAATATCTAAAAAAACAGATAGTACACAAAACAAATTAGACAATTTCATTAAAAAATTTAATAAAACTATTTAAAGAACGTATTAGAATTAATTTTATTATAATTGATTAATTAAGAAAATAAAATTAGACTATATTTATTTAAAGAAAACACTAATATTACCTCTCACATTTGATGGCTCATCCTGTGTGAAGAGGATGTTGGTACACCCTTTCCAATCCAAACCAGTGTACGAACATGACATCATCATGAAGGATTGATCATCAGCACTCGCTAGCAACTCCAGTGCATCAATAGATATCTTGGCTAGATGATTAGACATGCCTCTCTTGGGCATCATCTGGCCCCACATTTGCATCCGTACATGCAACATCGGCCTATGAGGCTAACGAAAAAAAGTAGGCCTCGTACCCAGATACCTCTCAAAAAATAAACAAAATAACTCTGAAGAAAAATGGAAGGTCAACCTCCCATGTGCCTGAGAACGACATCTATACAATTCTATAAAAAATTGTTGCAAAAAAATCGCAGGCCATCTCACAAGTCATGGTGTCTGGAAAAAATAATCAACATAAAATAAAAGCGGGCAAGTAATGTGTTGCTTGTCACTAGTATAGTGTGCAAAGGTTGTCAATAGTAGTGAGATGCACCTCACCTCCTCTGGACCAACTGAAGTAATGCGTAACTAACCACTGGACTCCTGGAAATCTGTAGGAGAAAGTATATCGTCCCTAATGTATCTCTGGGAGTACGCCAACTATCTCCCTACTGCATAACCGACGGGGACATTTGGGAACTAGCGAAAATCTTGCCCTCTCCTAGATATGCCAGTAATAATATAGATGTCCTCCTCAGTTGGCTCATACCACTGACTAGGACTAACCTAGAAGGCCTGTTGTTGGGTATCCCACCTATAGACCAGTTGTCCTAATAACCCACTGTGCCCCTTCAGGGATGTAGCCTCCTCGTAGGACTTGAGGAGGCCTGCCTTCCTTAGGAGCAACTGGTTAGTTGTCATAATATGGTGATGGTACAAAATTCTATCCCTCTCCCATGCCTCCCACAGCTGAATCACATTATAATGATCCTCTATATGCTCTTTTTTTTTCCTTTGCTCTCTTCATTGACGTCGCTGAATGACTCACATATTAAATACATTTTTGTTTATTAAATGAGAAATTTATTTACAAATATATATATATATATATATATATATATATATATATATATATATTATTGAAAAAAAGCACTCGGTCTGCCGAAAAAACAGTGACACACCATTACCAGTGCCTACTTATTTATCACGCACCACAGTCGATGCACATGAAAAATGTTTGTGCACCATGCAAACAGGAAATATTTTTGTGCAGTCCATTGAACAAACTAACCACCTTGGGGTGGATATTTTGGTCAATGCACTTCCCAACAACAGTACATAGTCAACGGTGTGGTCTTGTAAATGACTACATCGTTAATTATGTATTGCTATCGGATGGTGCGTTGAAAAAACTATCCACCCCAGGGCAGTTATTTTGGTCAATGCACCACCCTCCCAACAACATTAAATAATGAATGGTGTGGTCCTCTAAATGACCGCATCGCCGTTTTATTTTTTAAAATTTTATCGGTGCATGTTTTTTCTGTACCACACTGGAACTCGGTGCAGTTTCCATTAACACCCTTCGCGGTGCGGCCTGTAAATTTATAGGAAGCACCACAAATGGTGCGAGTCGTGTTAGTGTCAATATATGCATACTTCCACCAGAGATAGAAACACATTTTTCATGTGCATCTTAGGTGTCCCATTCCAAAGAAATTTTCCATCATTCCATTAGGTCATGATATAAAATTGTTCCACTGGTGGTTGTCCTTGTCAATAAGCTTCATTCTCCCTTAGAAGATCATATTGGCTGACTCATTCTCATGTCTCCTTGAGCATACCAACACCTATGGAAATGTTTTTTTCACTTGGAAGTCTTTTAAGTCAAAATCTCATTCACGAAAGTCAGGTCCAAAGATGTCCCATTAGGTCATTAGGTTTTTATATTTCTCAAGGTCACTCCTTCATTTTAGATGAGGTAAGCATATATATGAGAGGGACTAAATAAGATCATCATGATGTAATTATCGTTCCTTCAAAGTTTTATTTTTTTTAGTTTAATGATTTTTATATCAAAATGTCATTTTGATATAAAATTCAATATGTAATTTATTTATGTTTTTCCAAATGTAATTTTATGTTCTCATATGTAATAAATTCATCCCAAGCTATTAAATGCAATCATTTCTGGCCTAATTGGAGCAAAGAAAGCCAAACTCCATGTTTGATCAACCTGCAATGCCAAAAGGTCAGAAAGTTAAAGAGTATTAGTGCCAAAGTCCAAAGGGAAAAGTGAACATTAGAAAAGTGGGTGATTCAAATTAAAATTTCAAATCCACTATGCTATAAAGTCTTTCAAAACACCTCAAAGTAAGTCATTGCATCCATTCAGGCTTCAAAATTTTACAGTAGAGGATAAAGTTTCATGTTTTTTGAGAATTTTGAGAAAAATTCAAGGGCATTACCTGTTTGAACCTAGGTTTTGTGCGTTTTCCCGATATCTCTTGACCAAAATACATAGGCGCTACACGTTTGCAATCAGGCACTGCGCGTTTTCCCGGGCGCTGTACATTCCTCTAGAACAGTGCGTGTTTGCATAGGGAGGGTTTCAAAAGGCTTCAAAACCTCCAGCAAGCTTCATTTCCTCACAAATTTCTTCAAAGAGCTTTAAATCAGTAAGTGGAGCCTAAGACACCTTCCTATAATATATTTGGTGTTTCATAAGAAAATTGAATTGAAGTGCTTAATTGCTATGAAACCCTAACTTTCATTTCATTCCCATTTTTCATGTATCATATCCATATTCATGTCCCTGAACACAGATCATTCATAAATATTGTAAAATCCTAGGGTTTTCATAGACCTATGTTTTCATTTATATTCACTCCCTCCATTTTCCTAAGCTAGTCATTTCATCTCTCACTCCCTTCATCTCATTCAATTTACCCTAGGGTTTCCAAAGCCTTCAAATTCAAAATTTATGAAGAGGAGGATAGAGGTGTCAGTGAGGAACAAACACCAAAGATAAGTGACCACAAAGGAGGGAAAATCAACATATATGAACCAATAACCACAAAGGATCTTATGGATTCTCCTCTCACTGTGTCATCTTTTAAACATGTTGGTTGTTTTGAGTTTTGTGAGAAAGTACTACAGATTCAGTATCACCCTATGTTGACAAGGTTGTTCATTACAAATCTTCATGTTAGCCAGGTCACTCTTGCTTGGGTCACTTTTACCATGTCCACTAATTCCATTTCAGCTGTTACAGGGATCCCTAATCTGGGAGAGAAATGGTTTAAACAAGGAAACCTTGATCAGAGCTACTATGAACCATATCTCAAACCAAGATACAAGGATGACAAGAAGTCCATTTTCTCTTTCTCTCATCTCCTTGACCGATATGTCCCTATGATGAAAATAATCATGAAATACTTCACCTATGAGGGGAGGTTTTCTCGACTCTATTCATGTCATATCATGCACTTCACTAGAGTTAGAATGCTTCACATACCCTACTATATCTCCTGCAGCATTGACAAGATGACATACATTGTATAAAAGAGGGATTATAGTCATCAAATGCAGAGTATTTTTCACCATTTCCTCATTAAGATGATAGTCATACATTAGCTTGAGCAAAAGAACATTTGTGGGACACATTCATAGCAAATGAAATATTCACTACCCTACCTAGTCAGCATGAGCAGAGTATCCCTTCATCATCTCATCCTCCCATATCCACTCCTCCATCTAAGCCTGATGCTCATACATCATCACCTATTCAAATCCATTCACCTCATGTTGATCCTACTTCTTCACCTTTTCATAACCTTTCACCATCATCACATCATGATACTAAGGAATCAAGCAGTGAGAAGGACATTGAGGAAACTTAGGCTAATGTGACTAATGTTGAGCTATTTCCCAAGGCCTATCATTGATGAGAAGGAAGATAAAAATGAAACAGAGCAGGAGTTTCAGCTGAGTGACCTTGATGAGGAGGATGAGGACAGAATTAGCAGTGCAACAATTAGAGGCAAAGAAGAAAAGATTATTGAACTTCAAGCTAATCTTGACAGAGCACAATATGTGATTGATTTTCTTGAGCAAGAAGATCAACATTTGAAAATGAAGCATATTATCAATGAGATCAGGACCATCAAAGCACAAAGAGAGGCAGAAAAGGCTAAGGCCTTGCTGGAGGAGACCTTGGATAGATTTGGCGAGATTTATGATGAGGAGGATCAGCCTCCAAGATGTAAAGGAAATACTAGAGGGTTGAAAAGAACTCTAGCCCTTGAGAGACAAAAAGAAGTTGAGTTGGTAGAGAAGCTCACTCCAAGTGAGTTGCTTGCCCTAGAGATTAGCAGGGACAAAGAGTCATGGCTTGATAGAGCCAATTTTCATTTGTAGAGTTTGCTGGAGAAGGCCAGAATGGACAATGAAATTCAGAGGAAAATGGCAAAGCATTAGGCTAGGAGGAACAAAATTTCAAGGGCCAAGCTCAAACGAGCCCATGAAAAAATTCAAGCTTTGACCAAGAAAAAGGAGAAGGAGAGGTTAGACATACTTGCTAAGGTGTCTCTTCATGCCTCAAGAACTTGGTAAGCAAGTAACCTCACACATTTTGGAAATTTTTTTGCACACTTGGCACTTTAGTGCATTTTTTTTTTTTTGAGCAATTTTGGCACAGAGAAATTATGCCAAACGCACAATTCCCTTAGCGTTGCGCTCTTTTTTGGGGGTATCAAAATGAAAAATGTCCACCACCATCTTCTTCAAAATGATGAAGACATCAACCCTAACAAGCTTCCGAAAAGTTGGAGGAGAAATGGTCCCTCAAAAGTGCAAAAAACTACCGAATGTTCATGTTTATGCCTCCTTTTTTACCTTGGCTTTGCGTGTTTACCAGTCTTGGGAGATTCACTTTTTGACAGGTCAAATGAGCATCATTTAGAAACTGGAGGCATATTTGGAAACTATACTTAGGGAGCTTTCCCATGAGCTATCATGGAGCTTATTTGGACACTAGTAAGGCCTCCAACATTTTCTTGCAAAAGAGGCTATTTTTCCTATTATGGTGTTGCACATTTGCGAGGAAAATTGCATTTTCACCATCTTCAGCATTTTGTTGAAGTTTCACTCCAGTTTAACTTTTTACTTGGGAAAATGAAGAAATTACTCATGTAAATGGTCATGGTGAATTTAAATGTCATGTTTTTACTTTCATATAAGGTAGATACATTAGTTAAGTCCTCTAGAGGTCAAATGAATGAGTTTCCTCTCTTTTAAAGGCAAATTTTTGGGTCTTCCTAGTCTTCAGTTTCTTATTTGGGAGTAGGTGAAACTGATCCCCATCTCATGGATTAGAATCCCTGAGGCTAGGGAGAGTGGGTTTTATGTCTATATGATATAGTTTCTCAGTCATTGTAATGGTTTGACTCACTTGGAGGTTTGGCATCACAAGAGACACATTTTTGTATCAGTTTTGGCTTGGACATTAATCGAATTTGCAGCTATTTTTATGGGATCCATTTGGTATTGTGTTTAGTTTCAGTTTCTTCTTTTGTGCTCATATGTTAGAATTTTTTGTGTATTTCATCCATCATTTCATTGCTATTGAATGAATGTTTTCAAGTTAGATGAACATAATCCATAGTTTCTATGCTCTGTTTTGGTAAACATTCATAATTTGTAATTTCTCCATTTTAGGAAGAAACCATGAATTCATCATTCTCTTTCTAGCTCCTCATATATCTTGATCATCCCATCATCAAACCATAAAGTGATAAAAATTGTACCTACCTTGCCCCATAGAACACCCTGCAAATTTTGACCTTGCCCTAGCTATTTGACTCCTTTTGATCGAGCAAAACCCTACACAATCAAAATAAAAAACCCTGAGCTACTATACCTAGCCTAATATATTCTTTCCTTAGTAATTTTGGTTGTGATATTTACAGAGAGAGCCCTCTCCTGGCATACTAGGGCTAGCTACTTGGCTAAGCATGGTTTGAGGTTACCTTGGAATTGCCTTTCTGAGCCTGAGGTTCAATCCGAGTGATAACAAGCCGAACAACTCGAATGCACCGCACATAATTTTTTATTTTTTTTAAATGGTTAGTTTTAATTTAATTTGAAATTTTAATCCGATAAAAGGTTTAGTTATTGAGAAAAAGGTAGATTACCTGTACATTTGCGTGTCAAGGAGGCATCTTTGTCGAGGAATTAAAAAAAAAATTGCCCACCATTTTCAAAAATTTGAACTTCACAGAGTGAGCAATGGATGGCAGCAATGAGCGAAATGGGAGCACCGATGGAAGGAATCCTCATAGAATAAAAAATTACATTGGAGCTTGAGAGTTCTAGAGCACTCAACAAGTAAAAATGAGGTGTTTACAGCTGGTAATTTTTTTTAAATTAACCATTTTTTGGTGCGCTCAAATTTGAGAGACACCAAGTGGTTTTATCAATGGGGCATTGCACATCATTACAGTGCACTAGATTATGGAGACGCACTGGGCTAGTTTGTATGTAGAGAACCTGTGCGTTGGAGTACTTAGATGCACCAGGCTAGTTTGTATGAAGAGCACGGTGTCTCGGTGTGCCAATTTATAGTACACATCGGTGTGTTTTTCATAAAATGCATCGGTGCGTTTTATGATGAGAAACACACTGCAAAAAAACATCCTAAAAAACCTCCACCCGCCAACCTCCTCTAGTGACCTATGCTACAAACGTATATCTAGGATATTTTTATAAGGGCTTCCTCAAAAACATCTACTAGAGGGTAATTTATTTGTAGTGCCTCCTTTACATTACATAAATGAAGAATTCTTAGAAGATACAAATGAAAAGAAATCCTTTATATATATAGGAGTCTAAGGGGTCACAATATAATCAAATTCTACATAAAAATGTTGGACACCTAGTATTTGTTAGTGATTATGTCCTCTGGATGCTCTGCCTGCACTTGCAAACAAGATCCCTACCATCCTTTGTCCTTGTGTGCTTGGTCCATTGAGTACTAAATAAAGGAGGTGCAATGCTTGAATGGAGAACTACCTCTATGCACATTTTGTTCATCCTATTCTAGGTGCGTTCTTCTCTCCCCTGTGAAATAAACACATTTTTGTGCTCATGCACGCTGCAATAGAAATTTTGCAATATAAATTTTAGTCTCCAATCCCACTGGCTCCACCACTCATGTGTGACATCTGACTCCCACATCTTATCTGTGAGCACTGGTTATCCTTGAATCTTGCACATTGTAAATTCGTATTAAATGTCACAGACTATGTATATGTCTGAGCGTTATTTAATGGATGAGTGGAGATGAGGCCGTTGGTTCATGATTTTGACATCCTCCATTGACACTCGGTTGTGCTACCTCTATTGGCATCGAGCTATACTTCTCATCAACCTGTGTCATCTCCACGTTGTCCACACTCACCGAACCTGTGCTATTCTCCCTCCTTCAAAAACATTTGTCCATGTGTTGCTCCTTCTCCACACTACAACACATGATACCTCCTTGGCTTTCCTTTTCAGCCTCCCTCAACACTGCCAGCCTCCCTCTCAAACATTCCCCCAAGCTCCATCTTACAGTATGTTGACACCTCCCTACGAGCTGTGACCCCTCTAGTGTGGCCCTACTCCCACAAAAATTTGGCCCATAGTACACTCCTACAAACCTACCACTGGTTAACTTCTCTTACCATGGTGGAGTCCGAAGTAGATAGGAGGGCCGAGAGGCAACATATTGTTGGTGTGAGGGTGTAATGTGGAGGAACGCAGCGGTAAGGGAACAAGTAGGAGTCAGTGATGAACAATGTAGAGAAGCATTAACAAATATTCAACCCAGGTAACTAATATCCCCCTTGGCATCAATTGTAAGGAGAAATATGAAGTTATTCCTCCATTTTTATTATTTCTACATAGCGAGTTTTGTACCTATTCCTAAATTTCATTTTATAAATCAACACTTTAAGAGGTGGAGCAACACTGCCCAGCGCCAAATGTTAGTACAAAAAATTATTTAACAATGATACCTAGAATTCATGCATCCATGTTGAGTTGAAAAAAATCCTAAAATTTCCCTTGGAATCAGTGAAGACATAAAATACAACATGAAGCTAATGTAGAAGAGCCATATTTGTTTTGGTGCCTAGCCAACTTTCAATATTCTTTCCACACAATAAAATTCTACCATGAGGAGATCCAACATGCCCATAAGTTCGACACAGTATTTGAACGGTTGTGGAAGTCATTCAGAGTTGTGATTGGGATCCTTGTTAGCTTCCATAATCTGTTTTTCTGGGAAAACAAAAAATTGTTCTCTTGATGAAGCTGAAGAAGACTTGACACTATCAGAACCCATAACTTCACTTGAAGAGGTACAAGTTTGGATATGCTTTCCATTTGGATACTTTAATGAACTTGTTGTTTGTTGACATGGAGTAGACAAACTTATTTGACAACCAGACACAAGGAGAATCAAAATTTCAAGGATAATATTCATTTCTTGCAAATGATTATTGATTGAGTAGATTTCCCTCTTATAATTGGGAACATTTAATTTTGAACAATATTGCAAGTACATGTGTGATCATTTGTTGAATAGAGTTGTTTTAACAATGAAAAAATTCAGGGATTATTAGAGTTGTTTAGAACTCTAATCATTTCCATTGCTAATAACACAATCCAAATCAATAAGGACATTGTCTCTGATATTCTAGTCTATTTACAAAATGCACAAGAAAAAATCGAGTTTTTGGAGCTTGAACAAGAATAATTACAACAATGGAGTCATCATTCTAAACATTCTTTTTTCAGAACATTAAGATAGACTCCCATCAACAAAAAATCAATAATGTTGATTCACATTCAATGGCCATTTCAAGAATAGATTTGTATGCAGATGCAGAAACTCGGGTTCCACCTCCCAAGTCCATCATCAGACCTTGGGAAGAGCTTGTCCATAACAAGCACATAAAAGGTCTTGGATATGACAAGGAGGTGTCCTTTCATATTCCAGACTATTCTAGGCCCATCAAATTTGAAAGTGCAGGATTTCTTTATGAAAATTCACCTTCAGTTGTTTCAGATCCTACTCCTCTTCCACAACAACCACAATATATTATGAAATTCCAACTCTGTGACTGATTTTTCCATATGAATATCATTTTTTTTAACTTCACCCCTATAAGCACTGCCATCAAAAAACTCATTCTTCACACATATGCTTCAGAAAAAATCCACCTGTAAGAACAAAGATTCATCTTGGATGGATTGCTTCTTGGAAATGGGAATCAATAGCTAAGAAGATATTTCAGTCTTATGT
This sequence comes from Pinus albicaulis, assembly GCA_034641835.2. Classification (NCBI taxonomy): domain Eukaryota; kingdom Viridiplantae; phylum Streptophyta; class Pinopsida; order Pinales; family Pinaceae; genus Pinus; species Pinus albicaulis. The sequence continues at coordinate 411,347,085 of CM076584.1, read as the reverse complement.
CAGAACTTGTTCTAAAGTATTGAACAGTCTTTCAGTTGAGTTTTTGCCATAATCTCACCTTGTATCTGACAGGGGGAAAATTATGGTCATCTACAAGCTTCAAAGCCACATCAAGTGAGCTTGAGCCACAACCTACCATTCCAGATTCAGAGTTGTAGCCAAAGACACAATAGTTCAAGTGAGCCTAAGCCACAACCTTCCATTCTAGATTCAGATTTGTATCCAGATACACAAATTCCCATGAGCATGCCTTTTTTTGGTGGTCAGCCTTAAACCATATATGTGAGGTTGTGTTTCTTCCTCTTCAAATAATTGGGGACACTTCCTCTAGCATAAGACTTCAACTTCTTTCGAGTTTTGGAGGATTTCTATGAAATGAATTAAGCATTCCAGAGTTGGTGGTCATCCTTAAACCATCACAGGTTGTAGACCTCCCTTCTTCTAGGTTGAAGGTATTCCTCTTCAAATCATTAGGAGCACTTCCTCTAGCAGAAGACCCTAGCTTCTTGCCAGATTTAGAAGAGTTCTGAGAACTGCACTAAGCATTCTCGTGTTGGTGGTCATCCTTAAACCACCTCCTTATGCCAACATTTTGAGAGAGCTCATTTTGTCTAGTGTTGCCATGCATATTTTTGCACATTTTTATTATAGCTCTCTTCTTGGACTCATACATTCCCCTTTGGATTAAGGGGGTGAATATTGGACACCTAATCCTTCTAGTGTTAGTGTGGAAGATCAAGAGACTTAGGGAGTCCAAGAGACCCTGGGATATGGAATCCAAGGGTCACCGCAATGGATGATAAATATGTATCATTTTGAATAATATTGCACTCACACTTATATTTCTCTATTTTGTCTATTATTCCCTATTCCATTGCTGAGTTTGAAAAAAAAAATAATGGAAGGGAAAAGCAACAAAAATAGTGGGGTTCTATCGGGCAAAATAATAAAAATATGGGGACTACATGGGCACAACAATAAAAATAAGGGGGGTACACTAATAATAAAAATAAGGGGATAAACTAGTATTATAGGGACCTAACAAGCCCCTCTCCTTAAAAATAGTGTTTTCCTAAATGCTTGAGTAGTTCTGGATGCTTCTCTATAAAATTCTCATCCTACCATGTTGAATCCTCAACGCATAATTTCTTCCATTTGATGAGATACTCTAAAATTGATTTATTTCATAGTTGTCGGTTTCTTGTTTCTATCAATTCTTGAGGTTCCAATATCATTTTTCCTTCCCCGTCAAGTTCTGTAAATATTGTTTGAACTGGGAGCTTGTAACCTATAACCTTGTTTCCCCTGGATGTAGGTGACATAATTGATACGACTACCAATCACATCCCACATTCCACAAGTAATGGAGATATTGCACGCAAAGCTTCACCTGTTGTGGATCCTCTTTCTGTTTTTTACTCACGTGAAACTCATAGAACCACCAATGATGACGAAAGGAGGGGAACTGCGTCATCTTGTTCTGAGCATCACTTCACAACCACCATAATTAATGAACTCTATGATTAACCTGCGTTGGAGCCATACCCCTTCCCTCGAGCCTGCTTAGGTTCTAAATCATCACACACAGATGCATGTGAAGCCTAATCATTATTATCCTCATTATACTCATCCCTTCTCCTTTAAAGAGATGAGCTCTCAGGCCCCTTCCACACTCTATCTTTCATCTTGGTTTTTTGCCTCTCTTTCTTTACTCAGACCTCTCCCAGATTCCATAGGCTGTGAAGCTCTACCCTCTGTGTAGCTTTGTGCAATCCCTATTGGGCTGCCACACCCCTTCCTGTGCACTCACCCCCCAACAACTCCTTTCCCTTGAGCCCATGCATGGCTCGCCCTTTTGTGACTCCTTTTTTTTAGAAGTGCTCCTCCCTTTCCCGGTGTGAAATGGATCCCAGACTTCGCTAGTGAACTATCCACAGAGGATAGAGAGGGGCTCTCCCTGGCCATTATCACCGTGATGAGGATAATCGTCTCGAGTCGATAGATGGCTCCTCTTCCAACACCTTTGTGTGTCATAGTCTTGAACCCGAGCAACATGAAGAAGTGTTTGGGAACTCTACGTAGAGAGGCAGACGTGGTCAAAGGAAGTTCACCACTCCTCCACAGACGCACCCCCAACACAGAAAAACTGACCCTGTGCTTGTCCCAGAGAAGGCTGATGAGGATACAGACATCTGGGTAATGGACTCAGAGGTAATCTAGACGTGGGTCCCCGATAGCGTGGATCCAAACTCCTCCATTCTCTGCACAATAGTTATCACTCCCAGGAGGATAGTGGCTAATGCAAAGGCAGATGTTGCGCACGCCCTTGCTTTCCCATTGTGGAGGAGGACCCCTACATTAATGATGAAGATGGAAAGTGATGTATGTGTGGCCGCACAGTTCTCCTACGGTTTTTGTCATGATCGCCATCGGTGCCTATTGGCTACCGTTTACTTTATGTTATGTAGATATGTTAGTGCTTCCATGCAAAATGTTTTTTTTCTGTTATAAGTTTTGTCTGGGCAGGTCTCCTCCCCCGAGGCAGTCCAAAAATCGTATAACAAAGGCTGGGATAGGCTAAGCGCAACTTGCCTACCCATCCTGTAGCATATGTAACTTTATGTTTTTGAATTAATAGAATAGCCCAACTTACCAAAAAAAGAAACCTATAACCTTTTTTAAGCACGAAACATGGAAAAATTGGTGCACTCAGGAAGATTCAGAAAGTTCCAATTTGTATGCCATAGTTCCAATTTTTTGCAACATCTTGTAAGGATGATTGTAATTTAGCGATAGTTTATCATCCTTGTTAGATTGCTTGAGGGAAGTTTGTTTGTATGGTTGTAGCCATAAAAATATGCAATCACGTACATCAAAACTCATTTCATTGTGATGTAGATCTTCCTGTTGTTTCATTCAATTATGTGCCAAAGTGACATTATCCTTTAAGAGTTGGATACTTGTTAATGCTCAATTTTATCTTCCACTGCTTGAACCTTATAATTTTCTCTTAAATATGATGTGATGGACAGTGGATGATATCCATAAAGTTCCATAAATGGGGTCATTCTTTTTTCCATTATTGAAGGAAGTGTTATACCACAATTCAACTAGAGGTAACAACTTGACCCGTTTTGTTTGTTTATGAGATACAAAGAAATGAAGATATCCTTCCCAAAAAAAATTTCACTATCTCAATTTTCCCATGAGATTGAGGATGATAAGATGACCTATGTGCTAATTGAGTACCCAGACAAATTTTTTTTTTTTTCCAAAAATTTCTATTAAAAATGGGATTTCTGTCACTTACAATAATTTCTCGGTTTCCATGTAGCTTTTTAATTGTTTCCATAAATGCAGTAGCAACTGTGCTCACTTTAAATGGATGAGATAACAAACAAAAGTTTTCATACTTGGTAAATCTATCAACTACCACCATGATGACACTCTTTCCTTCAGACTTGGGTAAACCAGTGATAAAATACATTGAAACCTCCTCCTAATGTTGAATTAGAATGGCTAAAGGTTGTAACAAACCTGGGTTCTTAATTGTCTCCACTTTATTTTTGGGAAACCAAAAATCACACCACAAGATTTTGAATATTATATTTAAGGCCATCCCAAATAAAATCCTTCTTCAACCTGTGGTAATTTTTTAAAAATACTCAATTCCCTCCTAAGGGAGAGGTGTACAATTCGAAAAGAATATTTTGTTTGAGTTGGAAATTATTTCAAAGGTACAAGCAATCTTTGTACCATAATGAATTATTTTTCCAACTAAATGTATCATATCTATTGGGATATTTTTGCAACTTTTGAATGAGTGTCCACACTTTTTTTTATTATTCCATTCATTTGTTTCTTCAGCTATCCAATCCAGCGGTTTAATGGAAATGGCACAAAGCAATGCTTCCACATCCTCATATTTTTTTGAGAGTACATCTGAAACAACATTTTGCTTCCATTTTTTGTATATGATTTCAAAGTCGTAAAGAAACATATTTGTGACCCATTTATGCTGCTCTTCTAAAGATAATATTTGTTTGAAAAAGTATTTAAGACTATCATGGTCTATTTTAACCTTGAAGTGTCTTCGAATTAGGTAAGGTTTCCATTGCTTTTGTGCATGTAGTATTGCTAATATTTCCTTCTCATAAATAGGTTTGTGTAAATACTTTCCTTTGATTGGACGAATTTCAAAATAAATAGGTCCTCCTTCTTGCATTAAAACAACACCAATTCCATTTCATGAGGCATCACATTCCACAATAAAGGCTTTTGCGAAGTTTGACGTAGCTAAGACCGGTGCTTGGCACATTGCCTCTTTAAGATGTTCAAATGCTTTAATTGCTTCTGGAGTCTAATATTTCTTTAGTAATGTTGTTAGAGGAGCTAATATCCTCCCATATTTCTTAAAAAACTTGCTATAATACTCTGACGACCCGAGAAATACTCGTAGATGCTTTATGGTTGTGGGTAATTTCCATTCCTTAATGGATTTAATTTTGTTAGGTTCTACCTTAACACCCTCGCTAGATACAATATGACCTAGATATTCCACCTCTTGTACTCCAAATAAAAATTTGGAGGTTTTTGCATATAATTGTTTCTCCTCCAATATTTTGAGCACCCTATGAACATGTTGAACATGATCCTTCCAAGACTTGTTGTACATTAGTAATGTCTTGAGTATTCATTCTAATTTCATGATATCCTGAATGAAGGTCCAACTTGGTGAAGTAAATTTCTCCATGTAATTCATCCAAAAATTCATTAATGACAGGAATGTGAAATTTATCTTTAATAGTGAGCTTGTTGAGCTCCCTATAATTTGGACACATCTGCCATGATCCATCCTTCTTATGAACCAATACTAATGGAGCATAGAAATAATTTTGACTAGGTTTAAGTACACTAGCCTTAAGCATTTATGCAACCATACATTCAATTTCACTCTTTTGGGCATAGTGATATTTGTAAGTCCTGATGTTTGGAGGAACGCTTCCTATAGTAAAATTAATAGCATGATCATGATCAAGAATATGTGGGAGGCCTTTCGAAGTCTCAAATACCTTGGAATGATTGTCGAAATTTTTTTGAAGATCTCGAGAAGTACATGATTTCGATGTTGGAACCTATAGTGAGCATAAATGTGCAATTATGCCCCTTTTTTATTTCTTTATAAGATTTGTCATGCCATTAGAGCTAATTATATTTCATGGTTTCCCTGTAATACCCCTTAATTCAACTTCCTTTCATTCCCAAAAAAAATTCAAGAAAATTTATTGAAAAGTAAAAGCTATCGTACCCAAATATTGTAACCATTGGACTCCTAGTACAATATTAACACCACCCATTGGAATGTAAAGCATGGGAATAATCAATACCTACTCCCCCATGGTTAACTTGATATTATGTCACTTTGCAGAGAAATTTATATTTCCTCCATTTACAACCATCACTTGAAACTCTAGTGATGGATATAGGAATAAATTTAATTCCTTCGCTATCTTAAAATGAATAAAATTATGGGTACTACCCAATTCAATCAATATTATTAATTTTTTCTTATTTATATGTCCATCTATCTTGAGAGTTTGAGGAGTGGTAATTCCTCCCAATTCATTGCAAGATATGGTTGGACTCATTTCTTCTTTCTCTAGATTTGGTTTCTTGTGTATATCCTCTTATTTTGTCATTTCTTGTTCCTTTTATTTGTCCTCTTCGCAATCAATGTAAAATAATTTCTTCTCAACACACTTATGACCTTTAGTGTATTTTCTATCACAACTGTAACAAAGCCCTTTTGCTATTTTTTCTTCCAAATTTTGTGGTTCTAATTGATCCAGGTTGATATTGGTGTCCACTCGCCTGTTCCACTTCGACCCTCACCATTGTTTCTTTAAGTTTTTCAGTTTTCCTAATTATATCATAGTTTACTATTTTTGGCATTTTTTTGGGTCGTGAACTTCTGGAGCCCTTTTGAGGCCCTAAAGGACATTTTTTTGTAAAATGGGCAAACATGAGTCTTTATTAATTTTCTTCAGTTGAAAGTTGTACTCCTCGGATAGATATTTCTAACAAGGTATTATGCACATCAAACAGGACAAAGTTACAACCCTCAGAAGTTGATGAATGAATTTACCCCAAAGGGGCCCATATATTTGGCTATTCATCTCCTAGGGTTAGGTTTTTAGATTTTTTTGGTTTTTCATTATTCATCAATAATAAATAGGCCTTTGAGCCTCATTGTAACATAATTCAAAGCCATGTGGCCTCCACATCTCTTCTTAGACATAAGCTACCATCACCTGATCTAGTTTATTTCCATTCTCTATGTAGGAATATTTCAGTTCTTTGATATTAATGAAATAAATGAAATATTCTTACAGACAGAATGCAAATAAAATAGCTTGGGGGATGGTAGCTTATATCTGAGAAGATATGTGGTAGCTATATGCCTCTGAACTGTGTTACAATGAGTATCAAAGGAATATTTATTATTGAGAAACAATGGAAAACCCTAAAAATCCAAAAACCTAACCCTAGGATATGAATCGTCAAATATGTGGGCCCCGTTGGGGTAAATTAGTACATAAAATTCCTGGGGTTGTAACTTTGTCATACGATCTATGTTTGACATGCAAAATACCTTGGTATAAATATCAATTTGAGGATTAAAATTTTAAAATAAAACCATGAGTCAAAGATTCATGGTTGCTTGTTTTCCAATAAAAATGTTGTTTAGGGCCTCGAAACATCTCTAGAAGTTCAGGACCCAAAAAACTGCCCAAAATAGTAAATTGTGCTACAAATAAGGAAACTGAAAAACTGAAAGAAACAATGGTGGGGGTCCAAGTGGAATAGGCGAGTGGCCACCAATATCCATCTCGATCATCAACCTTGTATCTTGTGGAAGGATAGGCGCTACAACACTTCCATCTTTATAGTTGTTAGTGGTAGACTTCCTTGTTTCCATAATTTTTCTTTCAACTTTTCTTACCACCCTTAATGCCTTATCCAATAAATCAGGTTCCCGAAGGTGAACCTCATGTTGGGTGTTATCCTCTAAAGTCCCTATAAATATATCAATCCTACGTTCCTCTAGAATATCATTTACCCTTATATTCAATTTTTGGAAGTCCTCGATGTGCTCCACCGTTGAACCCTTTTGTTTGAGATTTATCAATTGGATAAAGATTATTTTTCTCTTTGTATCCTCATAAAGTGCTAGAATTTCCTCCATAAAAATTTACCAAGTGAAAAGTGGTTTACAAAAACAAATCCATTGATACCATACAAATTTATTAGGTTATAAATATAAAATTACAATGTGTACATTTTCTTTATGTTGCACATTATGGAGATCAAAATATTGCTCCATCTATAGTATCCATGTTACCAAATCCTTGCCATAAAAATTCCTCATGTCTATATTTGGAATATGGTGGGTCTCCAATACAATGTTATAGTCTATGAAATCATGATTAATTTTTTTTTTCTCATAATGAGTTTCAGCTAATACCTTTTCTCCATGAGGAAACATTTATTTCAGAAACTTTGTCAAACATTCCATGTCTTATTTTAAACCATACTTTGAAACTTCCATATATTATTTTAAACCATTCTTCAAACTATCCATCTTAGCTTCCATTTCATTTTTGGTTAATCTTTGCGAGAGTGAAATTTGTTGCACTTGGTATCATAATTTTGATATATTATGTTGTGATTCTTCCTCTTCATGCGTCATAGTAGAAATTTCTGAGGGCTTAATGGTTGTATAATTATTTTTTTTGGGAGGAATTTTAGAACCCAATACTAATATCTATGATTCAATATTCCCTTGGAATCACTTCAAACTTATCTTTCAAACCAAATTTATGAAATTTTAGAAAAATACACACATTTTTCTTGATTTTAGGAGATCTATATTGAAACATTTGTATCTCTGTAATTTCGAATCTCCAAGGTATAAATTTCAGTCCTGTTTTAGTCCTATGGATCTTATTTCCAATTCCATAAGTCATACCAATATTGGATTCTTCAAAATAAATTTATGCGAAATCTCCCACGATGACTTGATTATGGACTGTCTTCCCCTTTGATGAGGCTATTAAGGAGATCATGTACCTAGATGAGTGGACTTGGGATGAGTTCCATCCTCATGTCTGAGTCTATTTTCCATCTGCACTTAACAAAAACCCCATCCATTCATAATTATAAGCTTCTTCCTTCCTCTTTGACAAATTATACTCGGAAGGAAATTTATGCAATATATTGGGGGCAAGAACCTTTCCACCCATCTCTCTTAGTCCTTACATGAGTACTCGAGTCCTTTCCAAAAAGGCTTATCAACTTACTAACTATGATGGGGACCCACTCAAAAAGTACTACATCTAACACCTCACTAGCATGTTCTTTGTAACTTTATGTACAAAGTTTTATTTCTTTTTTTTATGCTCAATTCCCTTTTTCTTATTTTTCTCAAGTTCTTAGCACATCAAAAATCTTAAAACGTGGATGACATGTGGTTTGTTGCAATTGACCATAAAAAATACGTAATTTTTAAAACCATATATTTTTACACAAGCATTCTTGATCCTGGTGAATATGGATGGCCACAAGCCTATTCCACATGGACCCTCAACACTTTTTTCTTTCAATTTCCTTAATTCTAGCACAACTTTCTATTTTTTTCCATTTTTTCGGGACCTAAAGTTCCGAAGTAGTTTTGAGGTCCTAAAAGACATTTTCGTGGAAAATGAAGAAACTAGAAAAGTGTCAGAATTTGTTTTCCATATTGATTTTTTTCCTTCTCTTGATGATCTTTGAAATGAAGTATTATGATATCCAAAAAAATATTGTATGCCAAAATTATGACCCCAAGAAGTTGGCGGTCCAAATTACCCCAAACGGACCCAAAACCGTTGGTGCTTCGTCTCCTAGGGTTATGGTTTCACACTTCTTATTTATGAAAAAAAGGACTCAGAGGCTCATTATAACATAATTCAGAACACATCTATCTATCACTTCTCTTATCAAAGATAAGCTAACATTTTTTGAGCAAGTATTTTCCATTCTTCATGTAAAAAATGTTTAGTAATTATTATTAATTAATTGAAGTTTTTTTCTTTGTTTTATCTCTATGTTGTCTTTAAATATGTATTTCATTTCACTCCTTCATTAATCTGGATCAGTGGTATCAGAGTGGTCTGGTATTTCTTTGTTTTTCTGTGCATTTCACCAATAAGGTCAGGGTGTAAGGAGTTGGGACTTAAATTGGTTAAGCCCTTGCAAGACTGTCCCCGTTGACACTGTTAGCAATATGATGCAATATGTTTTCCTTGATGGCAACCTACTTGATGAAGTCTTCCATGATGCAAACCTACTTGATGAGTTTCATTTTGATAGAAAAATATTTGTTAAATATGTAAAAATAATGTTTCTACAGGTCAGTTCAGATGTGACAGATAAAGGAATTCTAGTAAGTTTCAGAGAAATGAATTAGGAAATATTTATCAATGTGTACGTAGGTTTGATGAAGACAACCCACATATGAAGGAAATTTATATGCTACTTGGTATACAGGTAACTCGCATATACATCCAGAATTAGTATTTATGAAGAGAAGTCATGTATACACGCGGGTATGAAGAATCCAAGTCACGTATACATTTTGCACTCTAAAATTATGATACCAAGGGGCATTACCATGGTATTAGCCCACAATATTGAGTTTTATTTTCTAATTGATTCCGTCCAAGAATACCATTGGAAGTTGTGTGGTTTTGGCTCATGGTATTGGTAAAAGCTAAATCTATATAAGGAGAAGAAGATCATAGTGAAACGGGTGTGCATGTGTAAGGGTTGTTACTAAATACTTCTCTCTAAAGTATATCTGCATGGGATGAACTCTATTTTATTGGTAGATATGAATCTATGATGCACCCTTAGATACAATGATGGATTAGGATCTCTAAACATGAAATGACCATGTACTTGTATGATCTAATTATGAGATGTTTGGATCGGTGACCTGGTGCATGTTTATTGACATGAAGTAAATAAATTTGGGTAAGTTTATAGATCTACATCTTTCTGCAGTAATAAAATTTACAAACCTATATGATAGTTCTTCACAATGAAAGCGCGTATACACGCGACTTTGTCTCTGAGAAAGCACGTATAGACACAACTTTCTCTCTGAGAAAGCACGTATGGAATTCAAGGTTTTCTAAAGCTTTCTGAAGAGGTTATATGTTTATTTCTGCTTTATTTTTGCTGTCTGTTGATGAAGTCTTCATGTAGATCTGGGTTTTTTGAATACTCTATATGGTGCTAAGTCGGATATGTACAAATCTGATCAATGAGCCATTAATTATGAATAATAATGATGAATGAATAAGTGTTTTGCAAATCTGAAAAGATATATGACTGAAAGCCTCAGATCTGGTTTTGAGACTGATCTTACTTTGGAATATCATTATTCTCAGATCTATTCGCAGGTTGGTGTGAAGGAAAGTGTGTATACACACGAGCTCAGTAAAGTGAAGTAGTGTATGAATTTTAAGATAATGAATGATCAGGGTTGATATTGTTTCTGAGCACTGATTTTGAAATCTGGGTTTATTACTGTGTTCTGGTTACAGTGATCTCACTATTCTGATTGATTTTTTTGGGTTAATTTTATTGGTTATTGATCTTTATGAAGTGTTGTGTTGAAGCTATGGGATCCAATGTGAAAATTGATGAAATGTGGTCTGCAGTGGTTCTGAGGGTTGAAGGCTTTAGTAAGGAAGTAGAAGCTTCCTGCCAGTAGAAGCTGGTGTTCTGATCAAGGGGTTGAAGCTCCTTTCCAGTAGTGGCTGGTAAACAATATCAAGGGGTTGGAGCTCCCTTACAATAGTAGTTGGATAATGAGAGAAGGTTGCAGCCTTCTGCAGGTAGATGCTTGCGCACTGATACGAGTCTGCATCAGTACAATATTGTAAGCAATTTTCCATATAATAAATATTGAATACAGAGATGAAAGCAGCGGTGGTTTTCTCCCGAATTGGGTTTCCACCTTAAATCTTGGTCTTCATGTGTGAGGCTCTTGTGTGATGATTTATTCTGATATTACTGCACATATTTACTACTTAAATATATGATGCATAATTGATAATATGGGTTAAATATTGTTTCTTAAAGTTTATCTAAAAATAAAGTTAGCTTAGTATACGCAAGTTTCTATTAGTATATCCATGTATATACGCTAGTTGGGCTAATAAAAGTCATGTATAGAAATCAATAAGAGAAAAGTAAAATGTTTTTATTATTGAAGATATTGATTCACCCCCCCCCCTCCTCAGTAACTTTCCCAACAATTGGTGTCAGAGAAGGTGCTTCTGAAGAATCTTAATCGCTAGAAGGAAGATTAGCTAAGATGAGAAATCAAGATGGGACAATATCTATCAGGCCTCCTCTCTTCAACAGAAACAATTTAATATTCTGGAAGACAAGGAAAATATCCTATCTTCGGTCCATTGGAGCAGATGTATGGGCCATAGTTGAAGGACGTTATCAATATCCATCTTCAGTTATAACAGATCCAGTAGCAAGAAAGAACTATGAAACCAATGCAAAAGCAATCAATGCATTATTGGGAAGTTTGACTGAATTAGAATTTGTCAAAGTCATGCAGTTGAATACAACAAAGGAGATATGGGACAAAATCATTCTGAGCTATGAAGGTGATGCCAAGGTAAAAAGTGCTAAACTCAAAACTCTCACAATTCAATATGAAAAACTCAAAATGCATAATGAGGAAAGCATTTCCAGTTTCTTTTTACTTCTAGATGATATTGTAAATCAGAAAATAAATATGGGTGAAACCATAACTGACACTACTCTAGTAGAAAAGGTTTTAAGATCTCTAACTCCCAAATTCAAATCAAAAATGTCTGCTATTGAAGAGAAGAAGGATCTACAAACTCTTACTATTTTTCAACTTCATGGGATTTTGACTGCACGTGAAATGAGAAAAGGGATTACGTGTCCAAACAAGAATAAATATTGTAGGATCCCCTAGCTATCTGGAATTCTTATCCACTATTGAACCACAGAATGTAAATCAAGATAGTAACGATGACTGTTGGACTCAAGCCATGAATGAGGAACTTGATCAGATTGAAAAGAATCATACTTGGGAATTGGTTCCAAGACCTCACGATAAAATGTTATTGGAACAAAATGGAGATGTTATTAGAAACAAAGCTAGACTTGTTTGTAAAGGGTATGCTCAACAAGAAGGTATAGACTTTGAAGGTATAGCCATAAGGATGTTTCTTTCTTTTTCAAGTTTTCAAAAATTCAAAGTTTATCAAATGGATGTAAAATCTGCTTTCCTCAATGGTGATCTAGAAGAAGAAGTTTATATAGAACAACCAAAAAGATTCATTTTGGGAAATGATGAAACTATTGTTTGCAAACTTAAAAAGGCTTTATATGGTCTCAAATAGGCTCCTCGGGCATGGTGCTATCATCTTGACAAATATCTTCAACAACAAGGTTTCACAAAGGGATTTGCTGACAGTAACTTATACACAAAAATTGAGAATGATAAATTATTGATTATTGTTGTGTATGTTAATGACATTATTTTTGGAAGTAATGACGAGTCCACAAGTAAGAAATTTTATTCTGTTATGCAGCAAGAATTTGAAATTTCATTACTTGGGGAACTAACATATTTTCTTGGTTTACAAGTGCAACAAGAAACAGATGGCATATTTCTATCACAAACAAAATATCTCAAGCCAATTCTGAAGAAGTATGGGATGGAAGACTACAAACTTGTGAGTACTCCAATGGTAACTGGATGTAACCTCATATTCTCCCATGGTGAATCAACCAGAGTATATATCCATGATTGGAAGTCTGCTTTATCTAACCAGGACAAGACCATACATTATGCATGTTGTTGGGATTTTTGGACAATTCCAAGCTAACCCAAAAGAGTCTCACCTTCAGGCTGTAAAAATAATATTCAAATATCTAATAGGGACTTAAGAATTTGGTCTATGGTATCCAAATAATGTTGATCTCACTCTTCATGCTTACACAGATGCAGATTTGGATGGAAATTTTGATGATAAAAAAGGCACTAGTGGTGGTGCATTCTATATGGGGCGCCGATTAGTATCTTGGTTCAGTAAGAAACAAAGTTCTATTTCCTTATCTACAATAGAAGCAGAATATGTGGCTGCTGCATCATGTTGCACACAACTTCCTTGGATGATGCAGACATTACAAGATATTCAAATCAAATGTTCACCTCCCATATCCATTCTATGTGATAATACAAGTGCCATTAGTATCTCTAAAAATCCTGTTATGCATTCCAAGACCAAGAAAATTCCTATCATGTATCACTTCCTACGTGTACAAGTGCTTGAAAAAAAGGTTAAATTGGAGTATGTTCCCTCCAAAGAACAAATTGTGGATATGTTTACTAAACCTCTTCCCAGGGAAGCATTCGAATATCTCAGACAGAAGTTGGGAGTTTTCTGTGCCTCTCTTATCAAATCTACTTAATTTCAGAAGATTAAATTCAATGCGTTGGTTTCATAAAGGTGAATTGCATATATACATGAGTTATGTGCATATAACCGCGTATGATTTTTGCTGACAGAAATTCTCTAGGTCATTTTTTCAGAACAATATGTGGTGTTGTTGGGTAATATCTATTTTTTTCCTAGTATTCATCTTATTGTACCTTTATTTGATATTTATCACCTTGATGAATATGCTTTGATGAATTGGTTGTTGAAGGTGTTCAGGATGAAAAATATTAGGGGGAGCCCCTACCTTGTTGGAAAGGATGCATTGTTGGTATTATGATTGGTTGCTGATCTCCTGTTTGAGATTATTTGGTCTTAATCATACAAACCCATATCTGTTATTTGATGAAAAGGTCTTGTTGAGACCTATGATGTAAATTTTTTATATTCAGTCATGTAAGGAATTGTTCAAATTTGTAAACCCATTTGGTTGGGTAGTTGAGTCAAACATGCAATTCCACTTGGTTGGATCATTGATGTAAGTATGAGTCCTTGGTGATAGGAATGGTCATACTCAGTTGAGTTATAGAGTCATGTACTTCATTGAAAAATCTGTCTGAAGATTCAGCATCAACTCAGGGGGAGCATGGTAAATTCAATGCACATCAGATCTACAGAGCTCTTCTTTTTACAAGGGAAGAGAAACCTTGATTTGGTATTGATCTTCCCTTTGCCCTTGATGTCAAAGGGGGATAGTATCTTGGTGTTTGAATAAATATGTAAAAATTAATGTATCTATCTGTTGTGGTGATCAAACATCATCATGGTTGCCATCAAGTCCAAAGGGGGAGACTATTGGCAATATGATGCAATATGTTTTCCTTGATGGCAACCTACTTGATGAAGTTGTCCTTGACGGAGACCTACTTTGTGATTTTCTTTTGATAGAAACCTATTTGTTAAATATGTAAAAATAATGTTTCTACAGGTCAATTTAGATGTGACAGAGAAAGGAATTCCAGTAAGTGTCAGAGAAATGAATCAGGAAATATTTCTCAATGTATATGCAGGTTTGATGAAGGTAACATGCATATGAAGGTAATGTATATGCTACTTGGTATACAGGCAACCCGTGTATACATCTATAATTAGTATAGATGCAGTTTTTATGAAGAGAATTCATGTATACACGCGGGTATGAAGAACCCAAGTCGAGTATACCTTTTTCACTCTAAAATTATGATATCAAGGGGAATTACCATGGTATTAGCCCATAGTATTGAGCGTTTTATTTTCTATTTGATTCTATCCAAGAATACCATCAGAAGTTGTGTGGTTTTGTCTCAAGGTATTGGTAAAAGATAAATATATATAAGGAGAATAAGATCATAGTGCAAGTGGTGTGAATATGTAAGGGTTGTTACTAAATACTTCTCTCTAAAGTATATCTGCATGGGACAAACTTTGTTTTATTGGTAGATCTGAATCTATGATGCACCCTTGGATACAATGATGGATCAGGATCTCTAGACCTGAAATGACCATGTAATTGCATGATCTAATTATGAGATGTTTGGATCGGTGAACTGGCACATGTTTGCTAAAATGAAGTAAATAAATTTGGGTAAGCCTATAGATCTGCATCTTTCTATAGTAATAAAATGTATAGATCTATATGCTAGTTTGTCATAGTGAAAGCACGTATACATGTGGCTTTGTCTCTGAGAAAGTGTATATGGAAGTCAGGGTTTTCTGAAGCTTGCTGAAGAGGTTATATGTTTATTTCTGGTGTATTTTTACTGTCTATCGATGAAGTCTTCATGTAGGTCTCGGTTGTTTGAATATTGTATATGCTGCTAAGTTGGATATGTACAAATCTGATCAATAAGTGATTAAGCTGACTGAATAAGTGTTCTACAAATATGAAAAGATATATGACTGAAAGCATCAGATATGGTTATGAGACTGATCATACTCTGGAGGATCAATATTCTTAGATCTATACGCAGGTTGATGTGAAGGAAAGCACGTATACACATGGACTCAGAAAAGTGAAGTAGCCTATGCATTTTAAGATAATGAATGATCAGGGTTGAGATTGTTTCTACATGTTGATTCTAAAATTTGGGTTTATTACTATGTTCTCGTTACAATGATATCACTATTCTGATTGAAGTTTTTGGGTTAATTTTATTGGTAATTGATCTTTATAAATTTTTGTGTTGAAGCTATGGGATCTAGTGTGAAAATTGATGAAATGTAGTCTACAGTGGTTCTGAGGGTTGAAGCCTTCAGTAAGGAAGTAGAAGCTTCTTGTAGTAGAAGCTGGTGTTCTGATCAAGGGGTTGAAGCTCATTTCTAGTAGTGGCTGATAAACAAGATCAGGGGGTTGGAGCTCCCTTCCAGTAGCAGCTCGAGAGTGAGAGAAGTTTGCAGCCTTCTATAGGTAGATGCATGCGTACTGATATGAGTCTGCATCAGTAAAATATTGTAAGAAATTTTCCATATAGTAAATATTGAAGACAGAGATGACAGCAACGGTGGTTTTCTCCTGAATTGGGTTTCCACCTTAAATCTTAGTGTTCATGTGTGATGCTCTTATGTGATGATTTATTCTAATATTAATGCACATATTTACTTCTTAGCTATCTCATTCATAACTGATAAGCTGGGTTAAGTATTTTTTCTGAAAGTTTATCTAACAATAAATTTATCTCAGTATACGCAAGTTTCTGTTACTATACCTGTGTATATACACTATTTGGGCTAATAAAATTCACATATAGAAATCAGTAAGAGAAAAGTAAAAGATTATTATTATTGAAGATACTAGCTGACCCCCCCCCCCCCTCTCAATATCTTTGCCAACGGAGACCAGTGGCTAGGGAAAATTTTAGGGGCTAATATTTGCAAGCGGGTTAATTTTCCATGCTTTTTCCAAAAAAAAATATTCGACAATTTCCAGTTTTTTCTAAAAGTTTTTTGCCCAAATTTTATAGTATAAAATTATTTTACCTAAAAAATCACCAAAGATTTATATAGAATATTATAAAATTATTATATATCTAAGTAATTTTACAAAAAATATCCCCAAACATTTTGAAAATTTTATATTAGGGGCTAGTAATATTCACCAATTTTTCTAAACTTGAAGATAAATTTCCATGCTTAAAATTTATCCTGTCGGTGGCCTCCCATGGCAGAAGAAAGGTAAGAGAATGGAGTAGGAGATCATACCAAATTATTGCTCGAAGAAGCCCTCTAGAAACAAAGGAATGAGATGATGGACAACTATTCCTAGATCCTTCAGTGAAATTTTCCAACAAGCAATGCATCTTCATCAAAAATTTTATTCAGGCACCGTCCCCTTCAAGGTACAAATTAACTATGGTATCCCTATATTCAAAGGCTAGATAGATGTAGTTGTTGTAGATAAATAGTTAAGTCTGTTGGAACGTTATTTTTTAGTCCATGGTTTCTTCAATAGGGAAAAGTTTCTTTTGCATTCCTTAAGGATGCCCCCCGTGTCAAGGACTGGTGGGAAACTTACTGTGAGAAAAGTGCTCAAGAAGCCTCTATGTTTATAGTTTCACCCTCTTGAAACACTTTTCTAGATGTTGTCAAGGAGTTATAGTATTATCATGTTGGGATCTATGAGGAAAACTACATACAATGGTCCACATACTTGCAAAAATTCCATCTGAACATAAAGTACAAGAAGCGAAGCACCAATCATGTCATAGACTACCTCAGTCAACCCCCAATTGGTGCACTGTGTACAATTCTCAACTCTTGCAGACACACATCCTTTGGATGGCCAAAACTATATGAAAGTGACTCGAAGTTCACTACAACCTACAAGATACTGATGGATGGAAAACCAATTCCATAATTCTACCTTCAAGATGGAAAGTTGTGCTTCCTGGGACATCTTTGTGTTCATTAAATGAGTGTACCAAGCTGATTTTGGAGATGCATTACTGCAGGGTCGCAGGACACTTTGGTGTCGAGAATATAGTGGCAGTACTGGAGAAATATTTTTATTGGCCAAAACTCTGAAAGGATGTTGGAAAATATATGAGATCTTGCATTTTTTGTGCCATCACCAATCCAACCATTAATAATAAAAACTTGTATACTCCTCTTCGTACTCTTAGGAAACCTCAAGAATCCATTTCCATGCACTATATGTCTAACCTCCCTTCTACCAAGCATGGGAATGACTATTTAGTTTTGGTCATGGATAGATTTTTTGAGATGACTATATTAATGCCCTTCAAGAAGAGCATCAAAATATAATACACTTCCAAACTTCCTTAAACGAGTGTGGGTTCATTTTGGGATCCCATAGACCATTATATAAGATCAGGATAGCAGGTTCCTAAGCACATTTTTTTCAAGCCTCTAGTTTTTATTGGACACTAAGATCACCAACTTGACTTCATTCCATTCATATACTAATGGCCAGAAAAAGGTTTTCAATAGGATGATAGTGCACATACTACACATGTGCAGCTCCAAGCATCCACAAACATAGGATGAGAGTCTTCACTATGTGTAACACAACTATAAAAGGGCTCTCCATATTTCTATTGGCTATAGCCCCTTTGAAGTTGGCATGGGATTTTAACCATTGTGACCTATTGATGTTGTAATTCCTCTTGCAATTACACAGACATAATTTTCACATCTTCAGTATGAAGCTCATAATTCCACTATATTTATTGAACACATCCACCAAAAACTCAAATATATCCTCTATAAGTCAATTCCAAGTACAAACAACATCATGATCAGCATCGAGTGCCACATAAATGTCATGTGGGTAAAAAAATTTAGTTATATTTGCAAAAAAAATGCCTTACTGGATCCCATCAGAAGCTCCAACCACTCTGATATGGGCCTTCCACCATCACAAATGTCATGGGTGAAACTTCCTTCATGCTCAAAATTCCCCCATTCCTTGTCTTTCCCCTAGTGTTCAATGTGGACTCTCGTCTGCCATAATTTCCACTATTTTTAGGCACATTAGGGATTATTGAGCATTTGACACCAAAAAATCTTAACCAAAATTTCATTGAAAAGGAAAATACTATATCTATGATGGACACACAAATTTAGCACACTTTCCATTAGAGGATCCAAATATATCAGGTTCTGAAAGTCAACCAACTCATGCACCAAGGAAAGTGGCTCACCAAGGACCAAGTTCAACAGATGTTTCCCGATCTCATGGAGGAACTCAAGACAACGGAGACCATTTATTCCTAAGGGGGTAGGACTAATCTAGGTGGATATTGGTGGCACTCACTCACCTCTTCCACTTGCACCCCCAAAACTATTTGCTTTTAGTTTCCTTAATTCTAGGACAACTTTCTTTTTTTGGCAGGTTTTCGGGCCCTAAACTTCCAGAGTCTCTTTGAGATCATAATTTTTTTTTTCTAGTAAAAAGGATAGAATAGAAAAGTTTTAGAATCTAGTTTCCAAATTCATTTTTCTCCTTCTCATGGATATCATCGAAATGAGGTATTTTGATAGCCAAACCAAGATCGTATGCCAAAGTTATGACCTCAAGAAGTTAAAAATCCAACTTTCCCCAATGTGGCTCAAAACAATTGGAACTTCATATCCTAGGGCTACAATTTCACACTTGATTTTTATGATAAAAATTCCTCTGATCCCCATTGTAACACACTTCATAAGAAATGTAGCCATCACAACTCTTTTCCAAGATAAGCTACCATCGCTCAAGCTAGTTTGTTCCATTTTGCACGTAAACAATTTTTAGTACTTGTTATTAATTAATTGAAGTTTTTTTTTTCAAGGTATCTCTATGTTTTTTTGAAATCTATATTTCATTTCATTCCTTCATAAATCTGGATCAATTATTTTTTATGGTATTTTTCTCACTTGTTAATTTGAATTACCTCGAGTTTACTTTTTTAGACTCGTTAAACTCCCACGAAGAAGACCAAACATTATTTGTTATGCCCCAATATTACTAGTGTAGTCCCTTATTATTGTTAGTGTAGCCCCCCTTCTTGTTATTGTTGTACCCTTGTAACCCCCATATTGTTATTATTTTTCCCTTACATTATTATTGTTAGGTCAGCTAGGATTATATTGTGATCCCATGGACTCTTAGGTATAGAAAGGAGGTTTTGTCATTTGTATCATCCAAGAATTGCTCCTTTATGTAATGTAAAGGAGGTTTCCCCCTCGAAGTGGCTTATTTATAAGGTGTTGATCTCTCTTTTATTCTGTTTTTGGAGTTGGTTTCATAACATTTGGTATCAAAGCTTTGGATTCTAGGGTTTTTCTAATCCAAACATATCATCGTGGAATTTTCGCTATAACATTTTTTCTATGAAGCTTAAAAATTTGACAATTTTACCACAAGAATCCAAAATCCTGAGGAGTTTCGTGTAAAAATTTCAGATCTTGGTTCACAATATTTTTGGAGATATGATCTGTGGAATTTAGTGTTTTTTTAGGATCCTCAATTTCATCTCAAAGAGGTGACCACGAGAAATCATTATAACTCTCTCTCTGAGAATCAGATTGGTATTTTGTAAAAATTGGTTGCAAGTACATAGACTGTAGTTTCCTGTATATGAATTTCAGAGCCGAAGGAGGAAACATTTACACATGGTGTGTCGTACAAGTTCTCTCTACTAAACCGGTCCATAATTAGGTCATTGTGGGAGATTGGGCATAACTTTGCCTTGAAGAATCCAAATCAAGTCAGACCTATGGCATTCGAAAGAAGATTTAGAGGGATACTACAGGAGCCAATTTCAGATATTGAGGATCCAAAATCATAGATATAATTCAGTTTCAATATTGAACTCCTTAAAAGCAAGAAAAAGGTGTGTATTTTTTTTTCGAATTACATAAGTCTTGTTTGAAAAATATGATTGAATTGATTCCAAGGGCATATTTAAGAATAGATATCAGTATTAGATTCTAAAATTCCCCCTAAAAATAATTCAGCACCCATTAAGCCTTCAGAAGGATCTACTATGACTCATGAAGAGGAAGAAGTGCAACATGACATGAAAATTACAAGAGCAAGTGCACCAAATTTTTCTCTCGCAAAGAGCAACAAAAAATGAAATGGAAGTTTTGAATAAAGGCGTCGAAGCTAAGATGGATGGTTTGAAGAAAGG
The DNA here is from genome assembly GCA_034641835.2 of Pinus albicaulis. Classification (NCBI taxonomy): domain Eukaryota; kingdom Viridiplantae; phylum Streptophyta; class Pinopsida; order Pinales; family Pinaceae; genus Pinus; species Pinus albicaulis. Next base: position 411,326,375 of record CM076584.1, on the reverse strand, counting down.
CATAGAGGCTAAGATGAATGGTTTGAAGAATGGCATGGAAGTTAAGATGGATGGCATGGAAGATGGCATGGAAGCTTAGATGGATGACATGGAAGTTAAGATCGATGAAAAAATGAAGGAAAACATGGAAAACATGAAGAATGATAAAAAATTAGACATGGAAGGTTTGAAGGAAGGTTTGAAAAAGTTGATACAAGAAATGATTCCTAATAGCAAAAATATAGTAGAGGAAACCCATGATGAGAGAAAAATAAATGTTAATTGTGGTTTCATAAAATTTAATGTTGAATGGAAGAACCACCATATTCCAAAGATGGATATGAGGAATTTTGATGGCAAGGATCCCGTAACATGGATACTACAGATGGAGCAATATTTTGATCTCAGTAATTTGCAAAACACACAAATGGTATGCATTGCAACTTTACATTCAGAACAAAATACATTTGTATGGTATCGATGGCTTTACTCTCGTAAAAAAATTGTCACTTGGTCAATTTTTACGGAGGAAATGATACCACATTATGAGGATACAAAGAGAAATAACTTCTTTAGCCAATTGATAAATCTCAAACAAAAGGGTTCAGTGGTGGAGCACATTGAGGACTTTCAAAAATTGAATATAAGGGTAGCTGATATTCCGTAGGAACACATGATTGATGTCTTCATAGGGACTTTAAAGGATAAAATCCAACATGAATTTCACATTTGGGAACCTGATTCATTGGACAAGGCATTCAGGTTGGAAAGAAAAATTGAATGCAAAATTATGGTGACAAGGAAGCCTACCACTCACATCTATAAATATGGCAGTGTTGCTACTCCTAGACTTCCACAACCTACAAGGTGAACGCCACAAAAATTGGAAGAAAAAATAGAAAAAAGGCTTTGCTACAGTTGTGATAGCAAATACAGTAAAGGTCATAAGTGTTTTGAGAAGAAATTATTTTACATAGATTGTGAAGAGGAGGAAGAAAATGAACAAGAAACTTCAAAAGAAGAGGAGATACACCAGGAACCAACCCTAGAAGAAGAAGAAATGAGTCTAACCATATCGTGTAATGCATTGGCATGAATTACCGCTCCTAAAACTCTCAAGATAGAAGGACATACCAAGAAGAAAAAGGTAATAATGTTGATTGATTCAGGTAGTACCCATAATTTTATTCATTGTAAGGTAGCCAAGGAATTGAATTTCTTCCTATACCCAACACCATAATGTCAAGTGATGGTTGAAAATGGAAGAACTATAAATTTATCTAGAAAATGGCATAATATCAAGCTAATCGTGGGGGAATATGTATGGAATATTCCAATGCTTCCCATTCCAATGGGAGGTGTTTATGTTGTACTAAGTGTTCAATGGTACAATATTTGGGAAAGATAGATTTTAATTTTCAAGAACTTTTCTTGAAATTTTTTTTCGGAAGGAAAGGAAGTTGAATTACGGGGTATCACAGGGAAGGAGGGAAATATAATAAGCTATAATTCCATGAAAAAGCTTCTGAAGAAATAACAATGAGGCGTAATTTTACAATTATGCTCAGTAGAAGTTCCAACATCAAAATCATCTATTTCTCGAGATCTCCAAAAAGTCTTGGACAATCATTCCAAGGTGTATGAAACTCCCAAAAGACTTCCACCTATTCGTGATTATGATCATGATATTCATTTGATTCCAGGAACTGTTCCTCCAAACATCAAGCCTTACACATATCCTTGTGTCCAAAAGAGCGAAATTGAATGTATGATTGCAGAAATGTTAGAGGTTGGTATAATTCAACCTAGTCAAAGTTTTTTCTCTGCTCCAGTAGCATTGGTGCAAAAAAAGGATGGATCATGACGCATGTGTACAGATTATAAGGGGCTAAATAAGATCACTATTAAACATATATTTCCCATTACTGTGATTGATGAATTATTGGATGAATTACATGGAGCAATTTTTTTTACCAAGTTGGATCTTTGTTCAGGATATCATCAAATTAGAATGAAGACTGAATAATTTCCGAAAACAACATTTCAAACTCATGAGGTTCATTGTGAATTTTTGGTCATGGCTTTTGGCCTTACCAATGCACCTTCTACATTTCAAGGGTTGATGAATTCCATTTTCAAATCCTTTCTTATAAAATTTGTGTTAGTATTTTTTGATGATATACTAATCTACAATAGGTCTTGGAAGGATCATGTTCAACATGTTGACAGGGTGCTCAAACTATTAGAGGAGAAACAATTATATGAAAAAACCTTCAAATATTTCTTTGGAGTACAAGAGGTGGAATATTTGGGTCATATGGTATCTCTCGAGGGTGTTAAGGTAGACCCTAACAAAATTAAAGCCATTAAGGAATGGAAAGTCCCCACGACCATAAAGAAGTTGTGAGGATTTCTCGGGTTAACAGGGTATTATCGCAAGTTTGTTAAGAATTATGGGAGAATAGTAGCACCTCTAACAACATTATTTAATAAATATGCATTTTCATGTATTCCTAAGGCAACTAAGGCCTTTGAACATCTTAAAGAGGAAATGTGCTTAGCACCATTCTTAGCTACGCCAGACTTCACAAAAAACCTTTATTGTGGAATGTGATGGCTCAGGAAATGGATTTGGTGTTGCTTTAATGCAATAAGGAAGACCCATTTCTTTTTAAAGTAGTCCAATAAACGGAAAATATTTACAGAAAGCTATTTATGAGAAGGAAATGTTGGCAATACTACATGCACTAAACAAATGGCAACCTTACCTAATGGGAAGACACTTCAAGGTAAAAAATGATCATGATAGTCTTAAATAATTTTTGGAACAAATACTATCTTCAGAAGAGAAGAAAAAATGGGTCACAAAGATGTAGGGTTATGAATTTGAAATCATCTACAAAAAAGGGAAGCTAAATGTTGTGTAGATGAACTCTCAAGAGAGGATGAAGAGGTGGAAGCATTGCTTTGTGCCATTTCTATTATCCAACTAGATTGGATAACCAAAACAAGGGGTGAATGGAAGATGGATGAAGAAGTGTGGACACTCATTCAAAAGTTGCAGCAAGATCCTAGTACATATGATACATTTAGTTGGAAAAATGATTCCTTATGGTACAAATATTGCTTATATTTTTGTAAGAATTCCCAACTAAAATAAAATATTCTTTTGGAATTGCACACTTCTCCCTTAGGAGGACAATCGGGATTTTTAAAAACTTACCACGGGGTGAAGAAATATTTTTTTTGGGATGGCCTTAAATATGATATTCAAAATCTTGTGGCGGAATGCTTAGTTTTCCAGCAAAACAAAGTTGAGGAAATTAAGACCCAAGTCTTCTACAACACTTATACATTCCAAATCAACTTTAGGAGGATATTTCAATGGATTTTATCATAGGTTTACCTAAGTCCGAAAGAAAGAGTTTCATCATGGTGGTAGTTGATAGACTTACCAAGTATGCACACTTTTGTACAGTATCTCTTCCATTTAAAGAAAGTACAGTTGCTACTGCATTTATGGAAACAATTCAAAAGCTACATGGAAACCCAAAGATTATTGTAAGTGACAAAGATCCATTTTTACTTGAAATTTTTGGATGGAATTATTTTCCTATTTCTGTACTCAACTAGCTCATAGCTCATCTTATCATCCTCAATGTGAAGGGAAAACTGAGATAGTGAACAAATGTTTGGAAGGATATCTTCATTTTTTTGTATCTGATATACAAACACAATGGGTCAAGTGGTTACCTTTGGCTGAATGGTGGTATAACACTTCCTTCCATACTGTATCAAAAGTGACCCCATTTATGGCACTTTATGAAAATCATCCATCGTCCATCACATCATCTTTATGTAATATTCCTAAATTATCATGCAGCTAATAGGAATATTAATTTTTCTTTTAAAATCTAGTTAGATGAATAAATGGGCAAGGAGGCTCATAAGTTTCTTAAGTAGGAATAAAATCCCTCATAATGTGAAAAGGGATCATGTAATAACTAGATCAAGCATCCACATGTGTGAACAGGGTCTGAAATGTGTGGAAAAATTCAATTTTGACCAAGTCAACAACATTATTATATGAGGAGTGGAACCTAAATAAAGACAGCTCAATGTGAATGAAGATCAATCTAGCTAGTCAAAATGAAGACACCTTGAGTGTGAAAGGAGACAAGGCATGAAGATCCAGTCAAGGTTGATCCAGTCAAGATTGACTAAATCAAATAGCGCTGTAAATAGACAAGCAAGACTAATGGAGACAACGTAATTTTGGAGGAGGAGCCTTTGCATGGAAGCAACCTCATAATTGGGTGTGACCCTTGGTGAGGAAGCTCATCAACTATATAATGGAGGGGATGTCAGCCATATGAGGCATGATTGAAGATTATATTTTTTATGTGGTCTATTTATACTTTCTGCATCCTTTTTATATTTAGCTAAGTTTTTTGCACTGTTTAGTGCAAGGGTTTTCTCATGCGGGAATTCCCGACTCTTGCTTACAGATCTTGTTTAAGAAATCTAAGGAGAGAATTTTGTGCTAAATTTTCCACTATCTTGTGTTAGGCCAAGTAGTTACCTTCAGAAAAAATGTAGTCCCTTTCATAAACTATGTTATTTCTTAAGGTATTGCAGTGGAGGGGTTTAATCCCTTGTTTTGAGAGCTAGTTTCCCAAGAGGAGGATCATCCTTCTTCCAGAAAAGCTAGAAAAAGGAGCTACAACCATTTCTTTGCATGATTAGCCATATTTATGCAGTGCTTCAAACATACAACGTGATTCAGCCATAGATCTGCAGCAGATATTTCATGTATTTCATTTCTATCAAGAAACCCTTGCTGGGTCATCTTGGATCTATGTAAAAGATACTAGATCTCTGTTTTTGAGCATATTTGATTAATACATGAGCAGATCTATTTTGTCTCCATATTTTAGAATACAAACCCTGAAATAACTATGTTTTCCCTTTCTGCAGTAATTTCTGTTTGTAGCAGTCTTGGGGTTTCAGTGTCTTTGAGTTGTTTTGAGCATGGGAGGCTTGTTTAACTAGGAAAAAGTCATTTTTTTTTATATCCTCTTAGATATAAGTGTAATAGTATCATATCTAATGGATTCATGGGATTCATTTTTCTGTTTAAACTTATATTTATAAAAAATGCGTTTTTTATGCATGTATTGTTGAGTTTTCCCATTTGGGGATATTACAGTGGTATCAGAGCCCTAATCTTGGCTCAGCCTATGTTCTTCAACCATTATGGAGTCTTCTCATGGGAAGGAGAATATTTTCAAGAGAGATCAAAGAAAACCCTTATTGTCTAGAGGAAAGAGGTTCTCAAAACTTCTCTTTCAAACTCTGCAGGGTATAAGCAAAGACATCAAAGAAATGGGGAGCGAAAAACATGGAGATCCCTCAAAAATATCTGCAAGATCTATACATGATGAAAGCTCTAACTCCTCATCTTATGGGTGTGAGCATTCATTGACATCATCAGATTTACAACACTCTATCAGCCACTTTTTCATGACAAAGAAGAAGAAGAAAGGAGATTTGCCAAAGAAGGAGAATCTTGGTGATTATTTGCAAGAGTATGAAGCTCAATATAAGGGTTTCAAAGATCACTTGAACTTCCAAGGGTTTTGAAAGATCAAGGAGGAAAGAAGCACAAGGAGCAAGCAGCATGGTATGGGTAGATTCTTTCTATCTACTTTTGATGGATCACCTAAATGTCCAACTAGGGCTTGGGTGAAGGAGCTAGACACCTATGTGCAACAACATCAAGTTTCAGAAAAGGAAGCCATCAAAGTAGCAACACTGCATCTTGAGGGTAAGGCTTATGCTTGGTGGTTGTTTGAATCTTTTTCCTTAAAGAATGAAAATACATCTACTTATGCAAAGTTCATTAGAATAATAGTGGAAAGGTTTGATGAAAAATCCTATGAAACACCTTCTATGGAATCTATCAAACCAAATCAAACAAAAAAATTTCATGGGTTGTAAGGGTCCATAAACTCAGCTCCATTTCAGAAAACCAATGAAGGGGATGAAAAATTTTATGGTATCTTTCCAAGGGAAAAGTCCCCATTGCATGCAAAGCTTTCTTCTCAAGAGGAAGACATGGAGATTCCTCCTTCAAAAGAAGGCCAAGATCTAAGGTCTCTTATTGTTAATGAGGAATTTTCAACATTTAAAGAGGAGGAAGAGAAGGTTGGAGATAATAACGTAGTCATGACAAGAGCACATCTAGTACCTCATGAAGAGGGAGATGGATCACTTGCTTCAAGGAGGGAAACTCTTGTACTCTTGCAAGGAGTTCCAAATAATCTAACATATGGATATCATGACACAATCCATGTGCAACATGTGACATCATTATCAAATGGTGAGATATTGAAGATAGAAGAAGATAAAGGGGAGGGCAAGCATCACATGATGAGGAGTATACACCCCTCTTTATTTCAGAAGGTTGATACACAAAGAAGGCAAGAGGATCTATGCAATGAAGGCAAGAATAAATCTATCCACACACATATACATCCTTCTCTATGCCTTGATGTCTCTTTGCATGGAGGCATTCCACCAAGGAGACCTCTTGATTGGAGGAAAAATAAAGTGTTATCTCATCTATCTGTAGCAGTGAAATATTTGGCTAAGGAAGCAGCCTTGAGGGGAGCTACCATAGTGCTGAGAACTATTGATGGATTCTAAGGAGAGCTGAGCAATTTTCTAAAATTTACTTTGTTATCTTCCACTCATATATTTGTGCTGGAAAAGAAGAATTCAGAAATCTGTGTTGACATAAGCATGATGTCAGAAGGCCACTCCATAGCCTTGGAGCAACAAAACATACTTCCATTTATAATGAATATTTCTGAATATGAAAAGAGTATATTATCCCTCTTGTATGCATGGGAAAAACTATGGAAGTTTTGGAGGAAAGAAACCTTTCAAAAGAAGGTTAACTTCCATAAACTTCAATCTTGTCTTGAGCAAGATCAGCTGCAAGAGAGACAGAAAAGGAGGAGTTACAACACTCCAACATGTGACTTTGGCATTGGGCATGTCAAAGAGGAGAGCCATCATATGACAAATACTTCATTTTAGATTTCTATAGTGCTGTCATTGTTGGGGAGCCTAGATCCTTATTGGGAGTCCCAACTCTTCATGGAATATTCCAAGGACCTCTTCACATGTAAGGTTCTTGATGAAAAAGTGATGGATGGGAGGTATAAGGTAGTTGATGGAATCATTTATGTTCATGATCAGATCTACTTAACCAAAGATTCCAAGCTCAAGTATAAACTACTTAATGCAGTCTATGAGATCTTTCTTTCTAAACCCACTAGATTTATTAAAGCACACTGTACCATCTTGGAAGGATTCATATGGGAAGACTTCAAAAAGGAGATGCACTCTCATATGAGGAAGTGCATAGATCATTTGCTGGTTGAGGAGGGACATTTCTCTTGGGAAGAGTTATCATTATCACCTCCTTATTCATTAAGTGTAAGAAGGAGCTCATCCATGAGTTACCTCACTGATTTGAATCAAGTATATGGTGAAACTTGTATTTCTAAACATCATAATGTATCTACTATATGCTTGTATTTTCTTAACACTCATGTGAATGGATTTGCTCCAAGACGGGGCATTTTTTCTTATGGGCTTCATGAGCCACTTTGGGCCGTGAACAATGGTGATGTTGGTCATTCCTTGGAATATCTTGGTGAGATGATGTACTCTTCATGGTGTGATTCATTAACACCAACCATCATACACCTTCTCCAAGCATGCAAGAAGGATGGTGCAGCAAACAAGTGTTGGGAAAAACCCGTGTCATATCATATTCTATGGCGGTTAGGAGTAAAACTATTTTGGTTGCACAAGAGGGACCATCGTCCTTCTCCTTTACTATATATAGCAACTAGCATGACTCTAATTATGATTCCATATGCTGAAAATGTTCTTACCATTGTTGAGGACATGGTTGGAGGAGAGACACATTGGTTGGATGTGTCCTTGGGGAAAGTAATTTCCCACACTTTTTGCACTACATGTTTCAAGGGGAGCATGGGAAAAGATATGGCTACCATAGTAGATCACTTTCTTCTTTATGAGGTAGGCCATATGATTGTTTAGAGCACTTGGTACATACCTCTCATGAGCAATTAGAAGGAGCATTTTCATGAATTACCAAGCTGGGAGGTGATTCATTTCATTTGGATGATAGCATGGAGATGGGAGTCCTCAATTGATGATGAAATTCCCCATGATTGTCATCACCTCTATCTTGAGGAGGCCATTGATCAGCAATAAGGTTTCCATATAGACCTTCCATTCTTTCATGATGAGAGGGCTATTCACCAAAGGCCAACTTGCACACTTGGAAGGGACCATTGGGAGACAAAATTTTTGCAGAATATCTGAAGCAATGGTGGAGACTATTGGACATGAAGGCCACAAGAGGAGGAGGGGAGATTTTGCAATACCCTTGTAGTTTCTTGAGGAAAAGAAAAATTTGGGAGGGGAAGACTGTAATATTCCTAAATTAGCATGCAGCTAATAGGAATATTAATTTTTCTTTTAAAATCTAGTTAGATGAATAAATGGGAAAGGAGGCTCATAAGTTGCTTACGTAGGAATAAAATCCTTCATAATGTGAAAAGGGATCATGTAATAACCAGATCAAGCATCCACATGTGTGAACATGGTCTAAAATGTGTGGAGAAAGTCAAGTTTTACCAAGTCAACAAAATTATTATATGAGGATTGGATCCTAAATAAAGATAGCTCAATGTGAATGAAGATCAATCTAGCTGGTCAAAATGAAGACACCTTGAGTGTGAAAGGAGACAAGCCATGAAGATCCAGTCAAGGTTGATCCAGTCAAGATTGATCCAATCAAGATTAACTAAATCAAATAGCACTGTAAATAGATGAGCAAGAATAATGGAGACAACGTAATTTTGGAGGACGAGCCTTTCCATGGAAGCAACCTCATAATTGGGTGGGACCCTTGGTGAGGAAGCTTATCAACTATATAATGGAGGGGATGGCAGCCATATGAGGCATGATTGAAGATTATATTTTGTATGTGGTCTATTTAGAATTTCTGCATCCTTTGGTTGTTTAGCTCATTTTTTTGCACTGTTTAGTGCAAGGGTTTTCTCATGCGGGAATTCCCCACTCTTGCTTGGAGATATTGTTTAATAAATCTGAGGAGAGAATTTTGTGCTGTATTTTCCACTATCTGGTGTTAGGCCAAGAAATTACCTTCAGCAACAGTGCATTCCCTTTCAGTAACTACGTTATTTCTTAAGGTATTGTAGTGGAGGGGTTTAATCCCTTGTTTTGAGAGCTAGTTTCCCAGGAGGAGGATTAGCCTTCTTCCATAAAAGCTAGAAAACGGAGCTACAACCATTTATTTGCATGATCAACCATATTTATGAAGTAATTCATCCATACAACATGATTTATCCATAGATCTACGGCAAATATTTCATGTATTTCATTTCTGTCAAGAAACCCTTGCGGGGTCATCTTGTATCTATGTAAAAGAGACTAGATCTCTGTTGTTGAGCATATTTGATTAATACATGAGTAGGTATATTTTATCTCCATATTCCTGAATATAAACCCTCAAATAGTTGCGCTATATATTTCTTTAGTAATTTATGTTTGTAGCAGTCTTGGGGTTTTAGCGTTTTTGAGTTTTTTTTAGCATGGGAGGCCTATTTAGCTAGGAAAAAGTAATTTGTTTCTGATATCATCTTAGATCTAAGTGTAATAATATCAGATCTAATGGATTCATGGGTTTCATTTTTCTATTTAAACTTATATTTCTAAAAAATACATTTTTCATGCATGTATTGTTGAGTTTTCCCATTTGTGGGTATTACACTTTAAGTGGAAATTATAAGGTTCAAGTAGTGGAATATCACATCGAGAATCAACAAAAATTTCTCCAAATCTTAAAGGATAACCTAAATTTGGCACAAAATCGAATGAGACAACAGGCATATCAACATCGCAGTGAGAGAAGTTTTGATGTAGGAGACTGGGTATTTTTACGACTACAACCATACAACCAAATGTCCCTCAAGCAAGATAAGAAGGATAATAAATTATCACGAAAGTACTATGGTCCTTGAAAGGTGGTGTAAGAGATTGGTACTATGACATACAAATTGGAGCTTCCTACTTCTTCTCGAGTGCATCCAGTTTTCCATGTTTCATGCTTAAAGAAGGATATATGTGAAAAAATTCCAGTTCAAACAATATTTCCAGATCTTGATGAGGAAGCAAAAATCATATTGGAACCTGAAGCAGTCACAGAAACAATAAATTGACAGCTATGAAATCAATCAATTTCAGAGTATCTCATCAAGTGGAAGAACTTACCCACTTAAGATTCTACATAGGAAGATGATAATTTTATATAGAAGCATCCATAGCTACTCAAGCATTGAGGAAAAAACCTTTTTGAAGGATAGGGGCATGTTAGGTCCCTATATTACTAGTATAGTCCCTTATTGTTGTTAGTGTAGCCCCCCTTATTGTTATTGTTGTACCCCTCTAACCCCCATATTGTTATTATTGTGCCCTTACATTATTATTGTTAGGTTGGCTAGGATTATATTGTGACCCCATGGACTCGTATATATAGAAAGGAGGTTTTTCCATTTGTATAATCCAAGAATTATTCATGTATGTAATGTAAAGGAGGTTTCCCCCTCGAAGTGGCTTATTTCTAAGGCATTTATCTCTCTTTTCTTCTATTTTTGGAGCTGGTTTCATAACATTATTTTTATAGTATTTTTTTTAACTAATAAAATTGGAAGAAAAAAACCTTGAATTTACTTCTTTGTGCTCATAAAACTCACAAAAATAATATTGAGCCACTCTTTTTCTAGTTTTTTTCTCCCTCCCTAAATTGAAAAATTTACCATGAGTTTTCTTCATCTAACTTGTTTCAAATTTTTTGAAGACTATCAAGATCACTTTTTTCCCCTCGTACTCGTCAAAAAATAAGGCAAACATATATTTAGAACATGTTTATCACTTTATTTGGACTCAATGGAATAAATTGGTAGAAATTAATTAATAGAGAAATGGAATACACAAAAATATTGTGGAAAAACAAGTAGAAAAACACAGAAAACAAGAGAGACCTAGATATAAATGGTTCACCCAATTTGGGTTACGTCCACGGAGAAACAACTAGTCCTTCATTCTATATTGTCCAACAAAATGAAGTTACACAAGCTATAGTTGATCCACTGTAATTTCCTCTTATCTCTCAAATAGTCTCCTCTCTCTTTCTCACTTAAAATAATCATAGACATTCGCAATACAATTCCCTCATATAAACCAAGGGTTTTCCTTCTAGGGGAAAAAACCCTAAATTAAACATAATTTCTACCATCATACCATCCACCTAATGAACATCCCAGATTGACTATGAAATTACAATATTTTAAAAGCTGATTTTTTAATCTATTTTTAGCTCCAGGGGAGGAAATTCCCTCCCACACCCCCCATCAAGGATTGGGATCCAATCATAGCTGAAATAAGACCTCTGAATTAGGAAGATAATTAGGCTCCACATCCAACATAACTATGTAAACGTACTTGTATCCATTATATACTATTAAATATTTGTCACGCTAAGTCACAAACCATGAAAAATATACCCCTTGGAGTCTTCTTTAAGCCCTTTTCAGATTCTATAAACGTGAAAAGATCGTCAATTTCTAGACTCGTTAAACCTAACCACATTAGGTAAAGATTGGAAACAATAGTTGTTATTACTATCTATATTTGGTTAGAATTTTGGGTAGCTGTCTATTATCCATCCCTCGAACATGGCACTTACCCTACATATTCATTTTTTGTCAGCTTCTCTATGAACCCTACCAGATTATGGGTTTTTCCTTGATACCCTTGTGTCCCTGCATCTTTGTTTCCTGCTCCTCTTGGTGTTCTTGGGTCTAATATTCTTGTTATATATGCTATTGTGCTTTCTATTGTTCAAGGGATAATATACTCTTTTTTTACCTTATCAACCATTTCCTTATATTCCCTACTTCCTTGAGTCATTTCATACTATTATTTATATTATCTCCGAAATCAATGAGTTTTGTGTTGTTTAGTGTTAATTTATGTAGGACACCTTATTGCTACCTTTCATAGATCCCTTCTTGTCAGACTCAACACATTATCTAGGAAGTAGATTGAGAAAAATTATAGTACCATGGAGCTTGTTGTTCTTAGTGGTAAATTTATGTGCATTTGATTGCGGGTTTTCATTATAGGCTCACAATTGAATTATTCTATGAGTGTTCGACATCAACTTCTTTTTTCATACTTGTTACATTGTATTTTGCATCTTGAATACCATCATCCTTATTTATGTCCATCCTCGCATTTGTTAATGATTTCCATCATTGGCCAATAATCATATGATTTATCACATATTCGATTTCAACTCACTTATTAACATGTGTAAAATTATGATATTTTGAGATAACGACGAAGACCCCGAGTAAAGGCTTACATCAATTAGCCTTGTTTCATCTCCCAAGTTGAGTAATTTTTTTTCTGGAGATAATTTATCTCATACTGAATACATTGCGATACAATTCCACATTATACTTACTTGTGGACATGATCTCTCCTCTTCTACATGGATCCATAGTGTACTATTCTGGCTATTGAGCATGAGAAATATCGACTACTTTGTGACATAGTTCCACATTGTACATACTAGTGCACATGATCTCTCCTCTTCTACATGGATCCAAAGTTTATTGTTCCAACTACTAAGCATGGGAGTACTCGACACAGGACATGATCTATATATAACATATGTTTTATGTTGTTCCATGCCTCCTTCCATTCTGACACCCTGATTACTCACTCTCCTTAGTTGTTTTATAAATTATTTTAGCCATCACCTTATTCTTCGACCAAGACTTTAGGGGGCATTTTTTATCCAAGAAAAAACCTATTGATCAACTCAGAATATATTACTATTGATTTGGTGTTGGAATACACCCCTTTACACCCCCTATTTCTAGCCTATTTAAGACTATAACATAATTTATGTACCATGGGGATAATGTTATCCTATTCTATTACATTATGTCTCTTTCATATAACTTTCGTTACCAAATTCGCTGTTAGCCACAAGGAAAAAATCTTGAGTTAACTTGCTTTGACAATCGTGTTCAGTCAAGGAAACTTTCATATGGTGGAATTTGATTGCTTTATCGTTATCTATAACATTTTCCTTCACAAACAAAACATACAAAAGTGGGAAAGAGCCATAAAGCATGATGAAGCTTTTTCCTAAACAAATAAAGAAGATAAAAGAATTAAATTGCGAGGAAACATCATCCACCCCAAAGATTTAGCCTGAATTGAAATAATAAAGAATTTGGTAATCCTCATAGCCTCCATTTTCCTATATATTGGAAGCTAGGCTATTGAGATTGTGATCAAAATCCTTGTACTCTTATGTTGTCGAGATATAACTTGAGAGGGAGAGGTTTTGGAGCTAGCAGCTAGAGGAGGTTATGTTGCAACCACTTATGGTTGTAATATTCCTTCTATTCATTTTGAATATATAAATATATAGTTGCTTCTTTTGTATTTTTGTCTACCATTTATGTATCTTTTGTCTATGGAATGATAATTTGGAAGATGGTCTAATACATATGTGTTTCAATGATGCATTTTTGTTCATCCATTAATGTTATAAAATTTATGTTTGTTCTCTTTTTTGTGCAGGATTGATCTCTGGAGCTGGCTAAGGTAGCTTGTCAACCGCATTAACTTCTCTAACTATTTTAAGTGAAAGGATTAATAGGTAACCCTTTACCTTCACTTTGTCAATTCTAGCTTATTATTTACATTTTTGAATGATCCAGACCATAACTTAGTAGATCCCTTGATTTGTATGCTTTAGGGTCTGCGAAAACCTGAGAGGGTTTCTTGCATTTCCATCTGAGGATGATTCCCTATAGAATTTACCGATAGTTTTTCTTTTTTAACTGTCAAATACTAGAAATTTGAAAATATACACATTATAACTAACATGTAATTTATTTTTAAAACCATCATTTTCACAATTGAGATAAAAATTTACCTTTATTTATTTTCGTGTATATATATTTATGGGTATATGTCTATGGGTGGGTATGAAAGAGATATATTCCCATATGTGAGTATGATAGAGATAAATAAATATATTACATATATATTTGTAATTCTATATGTTAGATATATGCAATTCCAAATTAGACTAGAGAAAATAAAATAAATTAGGGAGAACATAAAACTCTAAGATATGCACATATTGCATGATGGTTATTGTTAGGTAAACTTGGCTTGAGGAAAGAGTCAAAGATTATCAGGTCATACTAGTGGTTTTATAGAATAATAAAATTGACTTAATCATTTTATCGTGTGATTTTGAGAGTTTTCGTGTGGTTTGTTCAGTTTTAGTATGCTCATGACATATCCCAATTTTTATAAAATGGATCTATTTAGTGTTTGGAAATGGAAATATCAAATGGAAAATTGTCATGGCTCCTATCCCTTCCATAAATTCATAATTGAATCTGAACATTATTAGGTTTGTGCCTTTCAAATCTTATGATGTTGGCTAAAGAGATCTATCCTTACTGTGCCTTTCAAATCTTATGATGTTGGCTAAAGAGATCTATCCTTTCTTCTGAAACAATCATGAATTTCTTCAAGAGACATACCTTATTTATTAGTATTGCTTGAAATATTAGAATCCTCCCACATCTCTATTTAAAATTAAGTGTGGTTTCAAATTTGTTTGATTATTTATAAGTTTATTTTTCAATATAACTCATGAGATTATAAGTTGAGATCAATTTCCCCTCCTTAAAATGCATTACAACTAAGGGGTTTGAGCATGATAATTGAGAGATTTTGCAGAATAATTCGACATGACTGCAAAATCTTTCAAATTACATAAAAATGACTATATATATTTTCCCTAAATTACTGATGCATTTCAAAGTAATGAACATCATTCAATATGTTTATTGTTTAATGTGTATATATATGGTTGTACTTGGTTTCATTACACTTTATGGTCAAGCTAGAATGGATAAAATTAAACACAAAAATTATATCAATAAAAAAATGCTATGCCAAAAGAACTAATAAAATCGATATAATAATAGAATTTAAATGATGGGCATACATATATATATATATATATATAATATCATGTGTGATATGTGTCCCCATAATGTAAAATTGTATGCCAACATTTTTTATATGTTGAGAAAAGTATATATAGAAAAGAAATAAATGTCTACTTCATATATTTTAATTAATATTCGAATTAAAACGTACATAAATGTAAACTGAAACAAACTTCAAATCATTCTACCTAATCTTAGTTTATAAAAATAAAATTTGGCTAAAATAATTAGGAAATTTGATATTTATAAAGTATAAAACCATGGACTATAACAAATCCACCAACAAAAACTAATAGATTAAATAAATATAAAGTACAAAACCATTTTCTATAATGAAACCATTCACCATAACACTTTTCTCACAATTAACACAATCAAATACAACCACTAAAAAGAATTGTTAAACAACATTTATATATAGTATGAAATTTAATAGAAATTAAAAATTCATAATTTAATATATTTTTTTAAATCAATTAATATTAATAAAAAATAACTAGTATTAGTAGGGTAGTTAAATTTGACTATCAAAATTTAATATAGTAATAAATTTATTATACAAATTATGTGCATGGTTACTTAAAATAATTAATATAAAATATAACTTTATATATTAATCATTTAATAAATGCAAATACAAATTCTTTATAAATGAAAGAGTCATTAAACACTTAAACAATAATTATAGTAAATAATATATATGAAAATGTTCTTCTTCATTTATAACTCAAATTCAAAAGTTATTGTGAGGATCTCTAACCCATGGTATTGAGAAACCCATGATAATGGCCCATGGTATTCATGTGGAATGTACCAATGAAACATCCTAGATCTATCTTAACTCCAAATCTACCATGTTCCTAGAAAGATAAAATATCTTGATATGCAAACCTCTTTTAGAGTGAAAATCAATTTGATCCCTCTCTAAAGTTCAAAAAGTTCAAAAATTACAATAGATAAATCAAGAATTAAACATTATAATTATAAATGGATTAATAATTGAAGTTTATAACATGTTTTATCAAGATTATGAATTAAGGTTCGTTAATCTAATTAGTAGATGAAATGATTCTTTAAGGAGTATTTTTTGGTCAATTTTATTTAAAAACCACTATAAATTTTTAAATTCATTTGTTTAAATTGTTTAATTTGCAAACATTAAGCTCCCCATATGTTTAAATTAATTAGTTCCTACCAAAAAATCATTTTGTCTATTAGTTAAGCTAAGCCTAATCATATTAAATATAAAAAAATATTTTTATTAATTTAAAAAAAAATATTTTTATTAATTTACAAGTTTAAGTTTTAACAGATAAAAAATAATATTGTCAATAATAAATAAATATTTATTATATTTTTTTCAAAAAGGTTGACATAAATTATTATTAATAGATTATAATTTATAAAATAATATCTAGCAAACAAACCACTAATACTATAGTTGAGACATGAAATAAAACTATAAATTATGTTATTTCTAAAATTAATTAAAAGTATAACTTAGCTTAATTTGTTATCACCATGTTCTTGTGAAGTTCCATTAAATATGGTATAGATGTTGTAATGGTTAAGAGCATGTGTTTCTTCCTAAGAGGTCACAGGTTCAAAAACCAGAGGTGGTAGAGTATGTGTGTGGGGCATGATATTTATTTTTATGCATAATGTTAAGGTATATTATTTTTTTTTAATTTTTAATTTTTAATTTTTGTAAATAATATTAAATGATGTGTCCAAGGGGTCTTGGATAGATAGTGATTGAGTGCTCTTTTAAGGAACTCCTTGATGTGAAGTTGCCAAGGTGATATTTTGCACATGATAAAGATGTTGTTGGAAATATTTTCATTGATGGCAAAGGAGCAGATCACGATCAACAAAGATATAAATCAACATCAGGGAAAAGAAGACAAAAGGGAAGTGAAACTTCTACATTGAATAAATTGTAATAATTTGAAATTATTGATTGAGCTAAATTTTTGTGATGCAAAGGAAAGTCTCTAAGGAAAAGGCAAGTCTCTAAGGGAAAGGCAAGACTCCAAGGCAAAGGAAAGACTCCAAGGCAAAGGAAAAGGTATTGAAAAGACTATGGTGATACATTAATGATAAATGTTGTTAATTGACATTGGCATTAGAATGATGCACTTAATCATTACATGTGGCCGAAATTAATATTGGATAAATTATCTAATTTTGTTCTAATATTCAAGATATGAAGAGTTTGGAAACGAATGAGTGGAAGGAAATTATTCAAGCCTATTCACTTCTTATTCCTATGTGGAATACAAACAACCATCTAACTATCTGTATAAAATATGTCATTTTGGAGTGCATAAACAAGTTAGAGAGTTGGAGAATGTAAAAGAGATTATTGAGATATTATGCACATATGGAGCTTATGTGAAGTAGATTTGAAGGGAGAAGAGGCTGAAGTAAAGATGGAGATATGCAAAGTTCATAGCCCGGTAAATCAACATATTGTTTTCATGTTGTGTGAGGGGATTGTGGTCTCCTTTCAAGTTGTGTCTTGATAAAATGTTCAGTTGGAGTTGATTGAGGTAGGAGCCTCCTGTGGGTGGTAGCTTGCAGAAAACACATGGGAGTTCGATTTTCCTTGCATGTTGTAGCTTGCATAAATTTGAGGTAGCATCCTCTTGTAGGTTGGAGCCTACATAAAATCAGATCCAATAAGGAGTAGGAGCTTGCCTTTGCATCACAACAATAATAAAATCGTGGTTTTCTCTCTTATGGGTTTCCACTTATATCTGGTGTCCATGTGCATTCTTATTTTGTGTTGATTTTAATAAAATAATTTTAATGTCCATGAATGGACTAAACTGATTCACCCCCCCTCTCAGTTTAGTCAAGGGTTCATCAATTGGAATCAGAGTTGGTTCCTTCTGTATAAGGTTGGTCTGGTCGAGTTATGGACTATCCTAGTGTACCTGTGTTGAGTTCATAAAACTTTCATGAATGGAGATATAAGGCTAAAATAAATTTAATGGCTTATGCACCTGAGGTATGGAAACTTGTATGTGATGGTTACTGCAAAGATTATCCCTCTTTGCAAGAACAACAGTGGAATTCCAAGGAAAAATGCATAATGTATAACAGTCTTCATAACAAGGATCTTGATAAAGTAATGGATTTAACTTCTATAAAATAAATTTGGAATAGATTGCATCTCATGCATGAAGGAGACACTAGTGGTTTCATTGTTAATAAGGAGAAGATAAACAAGAAGAATAAAAACCCCTTTCAAAATGAAAATGTTCAATAAAATGAGGTACCTGCTAGTGTGAATGAACGTGATTTCCATGAAGAAATTACAGCTTAAGAAAAAACCAAACTTGAACTTGTTTTGACTGAAATAGGAACATTTAATAATGAAAAAAAAGATCTGAAGAAATTGGTGTAGATATGTGATGAGAGAGAGCATAAGTAGAAAGAGTACATTTTCAGTTTCAAGACACAGTTTGAAGGAGCAATAAGAATAGAAAGGATGATTAATAGCCAGTTAAAGGAAAAATATATGCAATGTGAAAGACTCGAGTCTGAAATTTTTTTAGCTAGAAGGAAGTTAGTTGAAAAGAATAGGTTGTGTAAGCAATTAGAAGAAGAGGTTTCCCCCATGACGAACTCATCAAAAGGACCTACAAAATAAGAACAAAATAAAAACAAGCAACATAACCAGATGGAGAAGAATGATGTTAGAAATTGGTCAATATCACAAAGGAGGAAATATATCTCATGCTTCAATTGTAATGAACCACGACATATTGGAGCAGACTGCAAGAATAAACAAATCAATAATAATCAAATGAAGATGCAACAAATAAGAAGGTATTATCCTAAAAGAAAACAAAGAAGAACATCAGAAACCAGCTATATACACTCTTTCTATGGTTATTGTTACAAGTGTAATGAATTTGTACATAGAGAAGTTGAATGCAATCTATATGAAAATAAAATCAAGAACTCTAGAAGGAGCACATCATTTCTTTCACGTCTTGGCAATGAAAAATTTTATGTATGTATAAATTTTGGCCACAAAGCCAAATATTGCATGTTGAAAAATACTCTGGAGGATTCAACACAAAATATGAAAGCAACTTAAACTAGACTAATCAATGAAGGGAATACACACAAATGAAGGGTGTCTACTAAAGTTTGGAAAAACAAGGAAAACAATGCAATTCTAACTTCAATAGCTAAATTAATTCATCATGAGCCTCAGGGGGAGCTGTTCATGGAAGTAATGAAGAATTTATCAATGAATTTTAGAGTTGCAGCCACTTAAGGGGAGAGCAGTTCCATTTGGAGATATGACAATCAAACATATTTTAGTAGATAACCTTTGAAGAAAATATCAGTAGAGCTAAAGTGAAAAGAAAAAATAAAATTGAAGTTATTGTTAACAATATTGCAATAACAATGGAAACCAAATTAAACTTGAAAGTGAAGATGACTCTCCATTAATGATGTTCACTTCTATGCAAATAAATCATGTGCAGGCACAAAGGGAGTCTCTTCCAACTTGGAATAAGATGCATTGCATATAATTGGGAAATCATCCCTCTATATAAAGGGAGAGAAATCTATTGTACTTGAAAAATCAAGAGTTGAAGTTGGAGGAAGGGAATTCATGACAATATTGAGAGACTTACCATGGACCATCCAAAAGAGTCAATACTATGTTTGAACAACACCATTTCAAGGAGAAGGTAATCCCTCGAATGTATTGAAAAATATGACTGTATAACAGTCACTTGAAAATAGGACCATTGGAGGAGGCATTAATTTGCATCCCTATATTGGAAGCAGATTTAAAAAGAAACATCATGGCTCTATTCAGAGAAGATATGAGAGACCAGTTTGTCTGCAAAATGAAAATATTCAAGAAGTTCATAATAAAAATACAACCTGAAAAATATTAGGAGATATCATGGAATTAATAGGGAGAGATCCATAGTAGGGATCTACAATTTCAGGAGATATCATGGAATTAATAGGGAGAGATCCATAGTAGGGATCTACAATTTTTTTTTTTTAATGTTGGAATCAACGAATCACATAGTTTGATGGGCTTCTTGGAGCAATATTCAAGAAGTTCATAATAAACATACAACCTGAAAAATATCAGGAGATATCATGGAATTAATAGGGAGAGATCCATAGTAGGGATCTACAATTTTTTTTTTTAATGTTGGAAGCAAAGAATCACATAGTTTGATGGGCTTCTTGGAGCAATAAGCCTAGTAGATATATGCCAAAGAAACATTGTTAGACCTATAAATTCTCCCCTTCGACGACATTGAATCATACACTGAAAGACTATTGCAATTTACATCGTAGAATCATCGCAGATGATTTTAAATATAACCTAAATAGCTTATTGCACAAATGGATATTGCTAAAGAATGAAGTTCCATATATTGAATTGGAGATGGATTGAAAAGCATCATACCAAACACCTATTCAAAGCACAACATGAAAATACGTATTATGTATTCCACCTTCAGGCAATAAATTGATTTAACTTCGCAAGGCACATTATAATATGGTAAATAAAGAGAAAAATATAGTGCAACAACGTGGACAAGGGTAGAATAGTTGAGAGACTCGAATTTCGCATAAAATCTCTCCTGCTCATGGTCACAACTGGTAAGAGATGGAATTTCGGACACATTGATTGAATAAGGATAGTTCTCTGTAGTAAATTGATACAATTGGTGCTCTATTTCCTATTTGACGAAGCTATCTACCCTCTCTTATGGCTTACCAGTGCACTACAATGATAATAATGGATATATAATAAATAATAAATAATGAAAAAACTTTGACCACATAAATGAAAGAAATGCACAGGACATTAATCGAATACGTATGCATGACATCATGCCTTACAATGTCTGAAAGTATGACAACCTACGTTACATGGCTTGTAGAAGGTGAGAGGAATGCAAGGTGGTCATTTCTAGATGGCAGACTATACTTATCTGATCGACAAAAAAGTTGAATGGATCAATGTAATTTTTTTTAATATACATTATATTTGTCAGGAACAGCAATGGAGGTGATTGGTAATAAATTAATACATCAAATAATCTGCATAAGAAAAATATCAGAGTGAGAGAAGAATTAATGGGTGTAATAATTGTCTTCACAACAAACCAATGTACACGAATCAATTAAAATCGATGATTATCACCTCATGAAAATATGGAAGTCCTTCATTTTTTACGAACATACCGAATGGATTTGTGTTACATATTTGTGGAGGTATCGAAAGATTTCTTATAGATTATAATAAAATTCTCAAAACATGTGGAATTTCATCGAATCTGGATGAGTTTGTAGTTGAAGATATCATGTCGATGGTTAATTTGATGATAGAGTGTGCCAGATAGCTCGAAGAAGGTGGGTGTCCCAAATTTCTGGCAAAAGAGATATTGCAGGTAAGATATGATATCTACCACAAAACAAATAAAGGGCACATATATCTGGAGTTACAATCCCCCCATCCAAACTAAAACGCCTCACAGATCGCATTAATGAAATTGTGTTAGTAACCGTAGAGCCTGGATAAACAAAAACGTAACGCCAATTTGGAACGTTATGATACAGAACACTATGAAATGCTACAATTAATACATGTGTTTTAGTTTTTGGAAAATTATTATGCAAAATATGGATCAATAAAATTCATGGCACAGTGGGAGCGTTCAGATCAGAATAGTATTAGAAAACGGTGTGGTGCAATGGTGTCATAATTGTGGCATCGAAATAAATTGGTATCTAATATCATTTGGTATCACAATATGTGTTATTGGTGTTGGAATTATGGAAATTCCAAGCAAACAGTGGAGAGAATATAAACTCCCCTCTACAACACAGAGATGTTTAAAACAGAAATTTTAATTTGCAGACAGAGATGGCATGAAAATGCTTTCTATTTCATTAAACAAACTAAAAACAATTGTTACAAATTCTTCCTCAACAGTGAGGGATTCACCAAATATGTATGACTGCTACAGACGCAGTGCTAAACAAAACAACTCTCTGTCTCTCTTAAAGAATGCACTAACATTGCTCTCTGTTCTTCTTACTGTGTTTTTCTTCTTGCCTGCGGGCTCACACAGCGGTTCACAATACAATACAGTAATACATTACATGCGCAGGCCTTTTCACTTTATATATGCCGCGCATATATTTTAACATTACAATAAAAACTATATTAAAACTTAAAACAAAATAAAACCAAATACAAAGGAAAACCTTTGCGGAACTAATAAAATATGAAATGCCAGACGTACGAGTGGGGACCACTACGCAGTCGGCAATCGACAATCGACAAAAGTCTTGACAACAAACTTTGTGTTCCATTCAATCTTTCGATTGCGATCACACCATGGACTCGATGGCCCGATATTAAATCCGTTGTATAAATCCATCGGATTCGCGCTTTAAGCAAAACGCGCTGCAAAACAAACAAACCTTCGATCCTTCGATTGCGATTGGAAACACGGGCTCGAATTTCCGCTTGCGATTGGAAACACGAGCGCCCTCCGATCCTTCGATTGCGATCGGATCCACCCTGATCGGGGCACACAATAAAATCCCGCCGATTTAAACCTTGTGATTGAAACTAATCGATTCAATATATTTCTGCCACGTGGTCTTGTGGACCCACGGGCCTCCGCTGCTGTGGGGTGATTTATGTATATGTTTTGTTTGTATTAAACGTTCCGCTTTGCGGAACTCTCCCATATCAACAAGACACTGCTCCAATATATCTTTCCGATTCCGATTCTGATTGGCATATAAATGGTGGGGACCACTTGTCCCGCCAATTCAAAAAATAAAAAGACTTCCGCCTGTTTAAAACAATTTCCATTCATTCTGGTTGTTGAGGACTTTAAAGCCCGAAACGACTAGTTTTTAATATCTCTGTTCCTCTTTAGAAAAGATCTACGAAAATCCTCATCCTTCCACTGTGAAGAACGGCTCCGCCCATCACTGAGTTAATTTCATCTGCCATCTGTGACTGTGGCCCATCAAAAATTAATTCTTCCTTACGAATTCACCAACATTCTTCAATACAGAGTGCTACGCACTCAATCTCTGTTGCTGCTACCTTGTACTTGTTTCTTCTTGTCACTGCCCAAGGCTGGTAAGTGACTTTAATATTTTCAACACTCCCCCTTAAAGTCAGCTGCTGGGTTGTTCATCATACCCAAGCATTCTCTTAGAAATTCAAATGTCTTTTGTCCCAATGGTTTAGTTAAAATATCTGCATATTGTTCCTCTGTTTTACAATGCTGTAAAACAACTTCACCATTATTCACCAATTCTCTGATATAATGATACTTTGTGTCTATGTGCTTTGTTCTTTTATGAAACATAGAATTCTTTGACAATGCAATAGCTGAGCTATTGTCACAATAAATCACTGTCCCTTTTACTTGTTCTTGACATAGACTTCTCAACATTCTTCTCATCCAAATTGCTTGACACGCTGCTGCTGTAGCTGCCACATATTCTGCCTCTGCTGTAGATAATGCTACAATAGGCTGTTTCTTAGAAGCCCATGAAATGGCTCCTGAACCCATATGAAAAATATAACCGGAAGTGCTCTTCCGATCATCTACACTTCCAGCCCAATCACTGTCAGTGTATTCAACTAATTTTGAATTTTCTGAAGTAGTATATAAAATACCAAATTTTTTTGTTCCTTTCACATACCTCAGAATTCTCTTTGCTGCTTGCCAATGTGCTTCTTTTCGCTTCTCCATAAATCTGGAAATTAAGCTAACAGCATGCATAATATCCGGCCTAGTTGCAGTCAAATAAATGAGGCTGCCAACTATGCTTTTATACAAACTTGGATCGAAATCCTTGCTGCTGTCATTCTTACTCAACTTCAATCCCATTACCGTGGGAGTAATTGCAGCTTTGCACTCCTGCATGTTAAATCTTTCTAAAACTTGATTCACATACTTTGCTTGAGAAATAAAAATTCCTTTCTCACCTTGCTCCACTTCTATTCCCAAGAAGTATCTTAATAAACCCATGTCAGTCATTTCAAATTCATCTTTCATGACTATTTTAAAATTTTCAACAAGGTAATCATCATTACCTGTAAAAATTAAATCATCAACATATAAAACAACAATCAATAACTTACCATCCTTTTTTTTGATGTAGAGGGTGGGTTCTCCCTCACACTTTTCAAATCTATTCTCCAATAGATAAGAATCTATTCTGTTGTACCATGCTCTTGGCGCTTGTTTCAGCCCATAAAGAGCTTTCTTCAATTTACAGACCTTATGCTCTTGGCCTTTCTTCTCATATCCAAGAGGTTGTTCCACATATACCTCTTCCATTAAAACTCCATTTAAAAATGCGGATTTTACATCCATTTGATATACTTTCCATCTATTTTGTGCTGCTATGGAAAACACTGCTCTTACCGTCTCCATTCTTACAACTGGTGCAAAAGTTTCTTCATAATCAATCCCTTGCTTCTGTTTATATCCTTTGACAACAAGTCTGGCCTTGTGTCTTTCTATTTTTCCTTCAGCATTGCTTTTGGTCTTGTATACCCATTTAACTCCAATGACTTCTTTACCTTCTAGTAGATCTACCAACTCCCATGTTCTATTCTTCTCTATGGCTTTAATTTCATCATCCATAGCTTCTATCCATTTTCTATCTTTAATAGCATCTTCTATATTTCTTGCAATAATGACACTGGACATTGGATTTGTCATACCTTTTTCCATGAGAATGTTGGTGTTGATGTCCATCTTGCTGGCTGTTGCATTGGCCGTGGCTCTGGCTTTGACTGTTGCTCCTTCCATGTGAATGTGAAGAGCTGTCCCTTCCACCTCTATTCTGGCTTCTGCCTCTTCCTCTTCCTTTTCTTTGACCTCTTCCTCTTCCTGAAGGCATCTGGGTCTTGAAGGCGTGCTCAAGAGATGAGTGTTCATCTCTGCTCAATCTCTGTTCATGAGTTATCAGCGAGGCATGAAGTTCATCCACTGTGAACTGTGAGAGATCTTTGGTCTCTTCTATGGTGGTAATAATAACATCAAACTTTGAGGGTAAGCATCTCAAAAGTTTCTCCACAATCCTTCTATCTTCAAGAGTTTCTCCATGGGATCTTATCTGATTTACAATCCCAATCACATGTGTAAAGAATGTATCAACACTGTCTGACTCTTTCATGCAAAGAGTTTCAAAATCTCTTCTCAGCAATTGAAGTTTTGCTGTTTTAACTTTCTCCATACCTTGATAGGCAACTTTCAGAGTTTCCCATGCCTCCTTGGATTTCTTAGCTGCTGCTATCCTTGGAAACACACTCTCATTTACAGCTTGATACAAACAGAAGAGAGCTTTGGCATATTTCTTCCTATTATTCTTCAACACATCTTTCTCTGCTTGAGTTAAGGCATTAAAAGCCTGCTCATCAGCTGGTTCTGTGAAACCATCTTCTACTAGTTCCCACAAGTCTTGTGAGACAAACAGGGCTCTCATAGTAATGGCCCAATAATCATAGTTCTTTCCATTAAACTGTGGAAGCTGAACACTTCCAAGATTCATACCAGTGTTTGGTCCAGCCATTGCTTCTTAAACTGAACTTAGACTTTAAACAAACTGTCTTTCCTTTACTGAAAGAACAAACTCCTTTTAAACAATAAACAACTGCTCTTTTATCTTTGAGAAATACCTGACCTTGACTTATGTTGAGCTTTTCACGCTGCTGGAGAGAAACGCTGCAACACGTCTTCTTCTTCAGCTTCTTTGAAATCTTCAAAGAGCCTAGACTAGCTCCAATACCATGTTGGAATTATGGAAATTCCAAGCAAATAGTGGAGAGAATATAAACTCCCCTCTACAACACAGAGATGTTTAAAACAGAAATATTAATTTGCAGACAGAGATGGCATGAAAATGCTTTCTATTTCATTAAACAAACTAAAAACAACTGTTACAAATTCTTCCTCAACAGTGAGGGATTCACCAAATATGTATGACTGCTACAGACGCAGTGCTAAACAAAACAACTCTCTGTCTCTCTTCAAGAATGCACTAACAGTGCTCTCTGTTCTTCTAACTGTGTTTTTCTTCTTGCCTGCGGGCTCACACAGCGGTTCACAATACAATACAGTAATACATTACATGCGCGGGCCTTTTCACTTTATATATGCCGCGCATATATTTTAACATTACAATAAAAACTATATTAAAACTTAAAACAAAATAAAACCAAATACAAAGGAAAACCTTTGCGGAACTAATAAAATATGAAATGCCAGACGTACGAGTGGGGACCACTACGCAGTCGGCAATCGACAATCGACAAAAGTCTTGACAACAAACTTTGTGTTTCATTCAATCTTTCGATTGCGATCACACCATGGACTCGATGGCCCGATATTAAATCCGCTGTATAAATCCGCCAGATCCGCGCTTTAAACAAAACGTGTTGCAAAACAAACAAACCTTCGATCCTTCGATTGCGATTGGAAACACGGGCTCGATCTTCCGCTTGCGATTGGAAACACGAGCGCCCTCCGATCCTTCGATTGCGATCAGATCCGCCCTGATCGGGGCACACAATAAAATATCGCTGATTTAAACCTTGCGATTGAAACTAATCGATTCAATAGATTTCATTACGTGTTTTGTGACCCCAATGGGCTCCATTGGCCGTAAGATTATACATATGTTTTGTTTGTATTAAACGTTCTGCTTTGCGGAACTCTCCCATATCAACAAGACACTGCTCCAATATATCTTTCCGATTCCGATTCCGATTGGCATATAAATGGTGGGGACCACTTGTCCCGCCAATTCAAAAAATAAAAAGACTTCCGCCTGTTTAAAACAATTTCCATTCATTCTAGTTGTTGAGGACTTTAAAGCCCGAAACGACTGGTTTTTAATATCTCTGTTCCTCTGTAGAAAAGATCTACGAAAACTTTCGTCCTTCCACTGTGAAGAATGGCTCCGCCCATCACTGAGTTAATTTCATCTGCCATCTGTGGCTGTGGCCCATAAAAAATTAATTCTTCCTTACGGATTCACCAACATTCTTCAATACAGAGTGTTGCGCACTCAATCTCTGTTGCTGCTGCCTTGTACTTGTTTCTTCTTGTCACTGCCCAAGGCTGGCAGGTGACTTTAATATTTTCAACAATTGGTGCGTTATTGGTGTGTTTATCAAAAATTTAATGATGACAACATTATTATGTGTAAACTGGTATGGTGTGGTAGCGATATTTATTAAAAGGATGATCCTTCTTCAAAATCTACATAGTCAATATCTAAACCGATGGTTCCAACACCCGCAGACATAAGCACTAGTTTGCAACATTCACCCAGTTTACAATGCTCATAATAGAGAAGTGCTATAATATGATTTGTAGTGGTATTATTAATATGGAGTACGATTATTTAGGGTTTTATGACCTAATACATGACATTGGTATTTACTCGCCCTTTGGGACGCAAAGAAGAGTGAGAGGTGTCTTCCTACCTGGAATTACTGGCAGAAAATTTTTAGGAAAGGCAATGTGAATGTTTGGCCAGTATGCTAGCTTTCAATATACCTACAAGAGACCTTGGAGTGACATCGAATCCGGAAGGGAAAAGACGCATGCTCAAGTTAGCAAAGCGCATGACGAATAGCTTCTGCACTGGTGTGAGTGCTTCTAATGCACACACATGGACAACTCTTTCTGGTAGCGGTGTTGAAGATGTTTTTGTTATGACTCAGAAGAGTGTAGATGACCTAGGTAGGCCTCCAGGCATTGTCTTAAGTGCAACAACCTCCTTCTGGCTTCCTGCAACTCCTATGAGAATCTTTCAATTCCTGGGTGGTGAAAGCTTAAGGAACGAGTGGGACATTCTATACAATGTTGGTTTATTCCAGGAAATGGCACATATTGCCAACGGTCAAGATCCTGGAAATTGTGTCTCTTTTTTGCGTGTCAAAAACTTTAATTCGAACCAGGGTAGCATGCTTATTCTCCAAGAGATATGCACTGATGCATGTGGCTCTTATGTTATTTATGCTCACGTTGATATGGGAGCCATGAATATTGTTCTCAACGGTGGTGACCCCAACTACGTGGCTCTTGTACCATCTAGTTTTGCTATTTTTCCTGATGCGTGTCATTAATGAAAAAATCTCCAGTGGCTCATTATTGACTATGGATTTCCATATTTTAGTCGACTCTATTCCAAAAACAAAGCTATCTTTAGGGTCGGTAGAAACTATCAACAACCTCATATCCTATACAGTGGACCGAATTAAGTTAATTCTCAACTTTGAAAACGCTTGATTGATATTGGCACCTCTTATTTCTCGTTTTCGTCTGGGGTGGGGTGTGTGAAATATTATGTCGTCAAAATTAGAAAGGATTTTATTTCTACATATTCATAAGTGGAAAGGGAATTCAAGAGTGCACCACAAATACCCCTTGCCTTGTGGTAAAGTAACAAGGTAGTTTCAAACTCCTGCTTAACTGCAATGCAAG
Organism: Pinus albicaulis; assembly: GCA_034641835.2. Lineage (NCBI taxonomy): Eukaryota > Viridiplantae > Streptophyta > Pinopsida > Pinales > Pinaceae > Pinus > Pinus albicaulis. The sequence goes on along the minus strand of CM076584.1, from coordinate 411,297,610 downwards.
GATAGTGGTTTAGGTACTGACTTCACTGCATTAATTTTCCAATGGAAATATATTTTGGAGACATAGATTGAAGTGCAATATATTGGTTCTTTCAATATGTGTTGGACAATGCTTACTGGAAAATGTTTCTGGCTATGGAAGTTCAATATTATTCTATGAACATATCACTCCAGCATGGAAGTTCAATATTATTCCATGAACATATCACTCTAGCATGGTACATCCAATGCGACCATATTGATACTATTGGAGCATATACATCGGTCTTCCTATTATACTATCAACTCTCGAAAGGCATATACATCGATCTACTATTTTTTTATAATGGAAGTGGACGAAAGGGTGAAATTGAAGAGCTCTGTGGTGCAGTTGAAGAAGAACTTTGGAAGGAATTTTAGCAATGAACTGGCATCCATAATATTATGTATTATAGTCCCACTATTACTGAGTTGATGCTAGATGTGACTTTTGCACTGCCATTGGAAATGAGAAGAAGGATGGCCAAGTAGCCATAGATGGCTTGTTGTTCTTGAATTGGTTTTGTATATAGCCTTCTTCTTACCTCTTTGAGCCATGTTTGTCAAAGTATTGGTTCAGATAATTGAGCACATATATGATAACCATTGTGGGATTTTTTCATCTTTTTTATTTATCTATTATATGTTGGTGTTGGACAAGAAAATTTATTTAAAGTGCTCACATCCAAATTAATGAGGTTCCTCTCAATACACTATGTTATATTCTTCAGCATTATGCAAATGCAAGGCCCTTATTTGGATAGTATCTCCTTATTGTGTATATACATGGAATTTAAATTATTTATAAAGTGTTCTCCCAACAATAATTATATACCATATGGAGTAGTCATTTTTGAAGCAATATTCATCTTCAAGCAACACTCTCTCAAACTAGAGCAGCCCCAACAAGCCATATGAAGTGGCATTCATTCAATAATAGAATGATAGAATGAAAAATGTTTATGCATATTTTAGAGAGCAGTAATGAAATAATGGAAGCTACACTGAGAAATTTTTCTTTAGGCTACAAGACATTTGTAACCCCCTCGCCATTGATGTCAAAGAAGGAGGCAATCATAGGAAGGAAGACATTTCTCAGAATGAAGGGCGGGGGGGGGGGAGAGGGGGAGGGGATGTGTTGCCATCAATGCCAAAGGGTTAGAAATATTGTCATTGATCGAAAAGGAGTAGATCTGGATCAACAAAGATATAAACGAACAACAAGGAAAAGAAGACAAAAGGGCAATGAAACTGCTACATTGAAGAAATTGTAATAATGTGAAATTGTTGATTGAGCTAAATTGTTGTGATGCAAAGGCAAGTCTCCAAGGAAAAGGAAAGGCTCTAAGGCAAAGGCAAGACTCCAAGGTAAAAGCTAAGGTGTTGCAAAGACTGTGGTGACATATTAATGATAAATGTTGTTAATTGACATTGACATTAGGATGGTGCACTCAATCATTACATATGGCCGAAATTAATATTGGATAAATGATCTAATTTTGTTTTAATATTCAAGATATGAAGAGCTTGGAAACGAATGAGTGGAAGGCAAAGAGTCAAGCCTATTCACTTCTTATTCCTATGTGGAATACAAACAACCATCAAACTATCTCTATAGAAGATGTCATTTTGGAGTGAATAAACAAGTTAGAGAGCTAGAGAATGTAAAAGAGTTGATTGAGGTATTATGCACATATGGATCTTATGTGAAGCAGATTTGAAGGTAGAAGAGGCAGAAGTAAAGATGGAGATATGCAGAGTTGATAACTAGGTAAATCAACATATTGTTTTCATGCTGTGTGAGGGGATTGTGCTCTCCTTTCAAGTTGTGTCTTGATAAAATGTTCAGTTGGAGCTGGTTGAGGTAGGAGCCTCTTGTGGGTGGTGGTACCCTGCAGAAAATGCATGGGAGTTGGAGCTTCCTTGCATGTTGTAGCTTGCAATAATTTGAGGTAGTAGCGTCCTAAGCCTACATAAAATCAGATGCAATAAGAAATAGGATGTTGCCTTTTCATCATAACAATAATAAAATTGTGGTTTTCTCCCTTATGCGTTTCCACTTATATCTGGTGTCCATGTGCATTATTATTTTGTGTTGATGTGATGTGTTACTATGCTTATTTCTTGTTGTTCACATATTTAGTTTGGTGATCATTATTTATTGAGTTTCTCATGTAATAATTTTGTTAATGAGTTTAATAAAATAATTTCAATGTTCATGAATGAACTAAACTGATTCACCCGTGTCTCGGTTTAGTCAAGGGTTCATCAATTGGTATCAAATCCAGTTCCTTCTGTATAAGGTTGGTGTGGTCAAGTCATGGACTATCCCAATTTACCTGTGTTGAGTTCATCAAACTTTCATGAATGGAGATATAAGGCTAAAACAAATTTAATGGCTTATGGAACCCAGGTATGGAAACTTGTATGTGATGGTTACTGCAAAGACTCTCCCTCTTTGCAAGAACAACAATGGAATTCCAAGACAAAATACATAATGAATGACAATCTTAATAACAAGGATCTTGATATAGTAATGGATTTAACTTCTGCAAGATAAATCTAGAATAGATTGCATCTCATGCATGAAGGAGACACTAATGGTTGCATTGTTAATAAGGAGAAGATAAACAAGAAGAAGAAAAATCCCTTTCAAAACGAAAAGGTTCAATCAAATGAGGTACTTGCTAATGTGAATGAACATGATTTCCATGAAGAAATTATAGTTGAATAAAAAACTAAACTTGACCTTGTTTTGACTGAAATAGGAAGATTGAAGAATGAAAACAAAGATCTGAAGAAATTGGTGCAAATATCTGATGAGAGACAACATAAGTACAAAGTGTAAAGTGTCTGTTTCAAGACACAGTTTGAAGGAGCAAGGAAAATAGAAGGGATGATTAATTGCTAGTTAAAGGAAAAATATATGCAATGTGAAAGACTAGAGTCTGAAATTTTTTCAGCTAGAAGGAAGTTAGTTGAAAAGAATAGGTTGTGGGAGCAGTTAGAAGAAGAGGTTTCCTCCATGATGAACTCATCAAAAGGACCTAAAAAATAAGAACAAAATAAAAAGAAGCAGCATAACCATACCGAGAAGAATGATGTTAGAAATTGGTCAATATCACAAAGGAGGAGATATATCTCATGCTTCCATTGCCATGAACCAGGACATATTGGAGCAGACTGCAAGAATAAAAAAATCTATAATAATCAACCGAAGATGCAACAAATAAGAAGGTATTATCTTGAAAGAAAAAAAAGAAGAACATTAGCAACCAGGTATATACACTCTTTCTATGGTTATTGTTACAAGTGTAATGAATTTGGACATAAAGTGGTTGAATGCAATCTATATGAAAATAAAATAAAGAACTCTGGAAGGAGCACACCATTTCTTTCATGTCTTGGAAACTCAAAATGTTATGTATGTAAAAATTTTGGCCACAAAGCCAAAGATTGCATGTTGACAAATACTCTGGAGGATTCAACACAAAATATGAAAGCAACTTCAACTAGACCAATCCATGAAAGGAATACACATAAATGAAGGGTGTGTACTAAAGTTTGGAAAAAGAAGGAAAATGATAAAATTATTACTTCAATAACTAAATGAATTCATCATGAGCCTTAGGGGGAGCTGTTCATGGAAGTACTGAAGAATTTCTCAATGAATGTTAGAGTTGCAATCTCCCACGGGGAGAGCACTTCCATTTAGAGATATGACAATAAAACATATGCTAGTAGATAACCTTTGAAGAAAATATGAGTAGAGCTAAAGTGAACAGAAAAAAAAAATTGAAGTTATTGTTATGAATCTTGAAATAACGATGGAAACCAAATTAAACTTGAAAGTGAAGAGGACTCTCCATTAATGATGTTAACTTATATGCAAATAAATCATGTGCAGGCACAAAGGGCATCTCTTCCAATTTGGAATAAGATGCACTGCATATAAATGGCAAATAGTCCCTCTATATAAAGGGAGAGAAATCTAGTGTACTTTAAAAATCAAGAGTTGAAGTTTCATAGAGGGAATTCAATACAATATTGAGAGACTTTGCATGGACCATCCAAAAGAGTCAATACTATGTTTGAACAACACCATTTCAAGGAGAAGGTAATCCCTAGAATGTATTGAAAAATATTATTGTTATTGTTCATAACAGTCACTTGAAAATAGGACCATTGGAGGAGGCCTTAATTTGCATCCCTATATTGGAAGCAGATTTAAAAAGAAACATCCTGCCTCTATTCAGAGAAACTACGAGAGACCAGTTTGTCTACAAAAAGAAAATATTCAAAAAGTGCATAATATACATACAACCTGAAAAATATCAGGAGATATCATGGAATTAATAGGGAGAGATCCATAGTAGGGATCTACATTTTTTGATGGGCTTCATGGAGAAAAAATCCTAGTAGATATATTCCAAAGAAACATTGTTAGTCCTATAAATTCTCCCCCTCAAGGACATTGAATCATACACTGAAAGACTATTACAATGTACATCGTAGAATCGTCGCCAATGATTTTAAATCTAACCTAAATAGCTTATAGCACAAATGGATATTGCTAAAGAATGAAGTTCCAGATATTGAATTGGAGATGGATTGCAAACCAAACACATATTCAAAGCACAACAGGAAAAGACGCATTATGTATTCCACCTTCGGGAAATAAATTGATTGAAATTGGCAGGGCACATTATAATATGGTAAATAAAGAGAAAAATATAGTGCAGCACCGTGGACAAGGGTAGACTAGTTGAGAGACTCGAATTTCACATAAACCCTCTCCTTCTCATGGTTAGAACTAGTAAGAGATGGAATTCCTAACACATTGATTGCTAACACATTGATTGAATAAGGATAGTTCTCTGTAATAAATTGATACAATTGGTGCTCTATTTCCTGTTTGACGAATCTATCTACCCTCTGGTATGGCTTACTAGTGCACTACAATGATAAAAATGGATATATAATAAATAATAAATAATGCAAAACCTTTGACCACATAAATGAAAGAAACACACAGGACATTAATCAAATACCTATGTGTAACATCATACCTTACAATGTTTGAAAGTATGACAGCCTATGTTACATGACTTGTAGAAGGTGAGAGGAATACAAGGTGGTCATTTCTAGATGGCAACCTATACTTATCTGACGGAAAAATAAATTGAATGGAGCAATGTAATTTTTTTTTAATATATGTTATATTTGTCAGGAGGAGCAATAAAGGTGATTGGTAATAAATTAATACCTCAAATACTCTGCATAAGAAATAGATCAGAGTAGTAGAAGCGTTAATGGGGGTAATAATTGTCTTCGCAACAAACCAACGTACGGAAATCAATTAAAATCAATGATTATCACCTCATGAAAATATGGAAGTCCTTCATTTTTTTACGAACATACCGAATGGGTTTGTGTTACATATTCGTGGAGGTATTGAAAGAGTTCTTATAGATTAGAATGAAATTCTCAAAACATGTGGAATTCCATTTACTCTGGATGAGTTTGTAGTTGAAGATGCCATGTCGATGGTTAATTTGATGATAGAGTGTGCCAGATTGCTTGAAGAAGGTGGGTGTGCCAAATTGCTGGAAGAAGAGATGTTGCGGGCAAGATATGATAGCCACCAGAAAACAAATAGAGGGCGCATATATCTATAGTTACAATCCCCCCAACCAAACTAAAACGGTTCACAAATCACATTAATGAAATTGTGTTAGTAACCGTAGAGCCCGGTATAAACAAAAACGTAACGCCAATTTGGAACGTTATGACACAGAACACTATGAAATGCTACAATTAATACATGTGTTTTAGTTTTTGGAAAAATATTATGCAATAGATGGATTAATGAAACGCATGACGCAGTGGGAGCATTCATATCAGAATAGTATTAGAAAATGGTGTGGTGCAATGGTGTCATAATTGTGGCGTCGAAATAAATTGGTATCTAATATCAGTTGGTATCACAGTATGCGTTATTGGTGTGTTTATGAAAAATTAAATGATGAAAACATTATTATGTGTCATATGGTATGGTGTGGTAGTGATATTTATTAAAAGGATGATCCTTCTTCATAATCTACATAGTCAATAACTAAACGGATGGTTCTAACACCCGCAGACATAAGCACTTGTTTGTAGCATTCACCTAGTTTACAATGCTCATATGTCAAATAGAGAAGCGTTATAATATGATTTGTAGCGGTATTATTAATATGGAGTGTAATTAGTTAGGGTTTTATGCACTAATACATGACAGTGGTATTTACTCGCCCTTTGGGACGCGAAGAAGAGTGAGAGGTGTCTTCCTACCTGGCATTATTGGCGGTAAAAATTTAGGAAAGGCAATGTGAACGTTTGGGCAGTATGCTAGCTTTCAATATACCTACAAGAGACCTTCGAGTGATATCGAATCTGGAAGGGAAAAGAATCATGCTCAAGTTAACGGAGCGCATGATGAATAGCTTCTACACTAGTGTGAGTGCTTCTAATGCACACACATGGACAACTCTTTCTGGTAGCGGTGTTGAAAATGTTTGTGTTATGACTCGCAAGAGCGTAGATGACCCAGGTAGGCCTCCAGGCATTGTCTTAAGTACAACAACCTCCTTCTGGCTTCTTGCAACTTCTATGCGAGTCTTTCAATTCCTGGGTGATGAAAGCTTAAGGAACGAGTGGGAAATTCTATCCAATGGTGGTTTATTCCAATAAATGGCACATATTGCCAATGGTCAAGATCCTAGAAATTGTGTCTCTCTTTTGCGTGTCAACAACTTGAATTTGAACCAGGGTAGCATGCTTATTCTCCAGGAGAGCTGCATTGATGCATGTGTCTCTTATGTTATTTACGCTCACGTTGATATAGTAGCCATGAATTTTGTTCTCAACGGTGGTGACCGCAACTACGTGGCTCTTGTACCATCTAGTTTTGCTATTTTTCCTGATGCTAGACAGTCGAGGTTAAGTAGCAATGTCATTACTGAAAAAATCTCCAGTGGCTCATTATTGACTATGGCTTTCCATATTTTAGCTGACTCTGTTCCAACAACAAAGCTATCTTTAGGGTTAGTGGAACTGTCAACAACCTCATATCCTATACAGTGGACTGAATTAAGTTAGCTCTCAACTGTGAAAATGCTTGATTGATATTGGCGCCTCTTATTTCTTGTTTTCATGTGTGGTGGGGTGTGTGAAATATTATGTCGTCAAAACATTATGTCTTTGGCTTGGCTTGGCAGGGAATTTATTTCACCCACAAAAATGGGCAGGATTTTCTTACTGCATATTGATAAATGGAAAGGGAATTCAAGAGCGCACCACAAACACCCCTTGCCTTGTGGTAAAGTAACAAGGTAGTTTCAAACTCCTACTTAACCTCAATAATGTTTCTAGCAATGGAAGTTCAATATTATGCTATGAACATATCACTCCAGCATGGTACATCGAATGCAACCTTATTGATACTATTGGAGCATACACATCGGTCTTCCTATTATACTATCAACTGTCAAAAGGCATATACATCCGTCTACTATTTTTTTATAATGGAATTGGCTGAAAGGGTGAAATTGAAGAGCTCTCTGGTGCAATTGAAGAAGAAATTTGGAAGGCGTTTTAGCAATGAACTCGCATCCATACTATTATGTATTACAGTCCCACTATTGCTGAGTTGATGCTGGATGTGGCTTTTGCACTGCCATTGGAAATGAGATGAAGGATGGCCAAGTAGCCATAGATGGCTTGTTGTTCTTGAATTGGTTTTGTATATAGCCTTCTTCTTCCCTCTTTGAGCCATGGTTGTCAAAGTATTGGTTCAGATAATTGACACATATATGATCACTATTGTAGGATTTTTTCATCTTTTTTATTTATCTACTATATACTGGTGTTGGACAAGAAAATTTATTTAAAGTGCTCACATCCAAATTAATGAGATTCCTCCCGGAATATACTATGTTATCTTCTTCAACATTATGAAAATGAAAGGCCCTTATTTGGATGGTATCTCCTTATTGTGTATATACATGGAATTGAAATTATTTACAAAGTGTTCTCCCAACAATAATTATATACCATATGGAGCTGTCATTTTTGAAGCAGTATTCATCTTCGAGCAACACTCTCTCAAACTCGAGCAGCCCCAACAAACCATATGAAGTGGCATTGATTCAATAACATAATGATAGAATGAAAAATGTTTATGCAGAACTTAGAGAGCAGTGATGAAATTATGGAAGCTACACTGAGAATTTTTTCTTCAGGCTACAAGACATTTGTAACCCCCTCCCCATTGATGTCAAAGGGGGAGGTAATCATAGGAAGGAAGACATTTCTCAGAATGAAAGGGGGGGATGTTTTGCCATCAATGCCAAAGGGGGAGACTATTGGAAATATTGTCATTAATGGCAAAGGAGTAGATGTGGATCAGCAAAGATATAAACAAACAACAAGGTAAAGAAGGCAAAATGGCAATGAAACTGCTACATTGAAGAAATTGTAATAATGTGAAATTGTTGATTGAGCTAAATTGTTGTGATGCAAAGACAAGTCTCCAAGGAAAAGGCAAGACTCCAAGGCAAAGGCAAGACTCCAAGGCAAAAGCTAAGGTGTTGCAAAGACTATGGTGATACATTAATAATAAACATTGTTAATTAACATTGGCATTAGGATGGTGCATTTAATCATTACATATGACCGGAATTAATATTGGATAAATTATCTAATTTTGTTCTAATATTCAAGATATAAAGAGCTTGGAAACGAATGAGTGGAAGGCAAAGAGTCAAGCATATTCCCTTCGTATTTCTATGTGGAATAAAAACATCCATCAAACTATCTCTATAAAAGATGTCATTTTGGAGTGCATAAACAAGTTAGAGAGCTGGAGAATGTAAAAGAGTTTTTTGAGGTATTATGCACATATGGATCTTATGTGAAGCAGATTTGAAGGTAGAAGAGGATGGAGATATGCAGAGTTAATAACTAGGTAAATCAGCATATTGTTTTTATGTTGTGTGAGGATATTGTGGTCTCCTTTCAAGTTGTGTCTTGATAAAATGTTCACATGGAACTGGTTGAGGTAGGAGCCTCTAGTGGGTGGCACCCTCCAGAAAAATGGAGCTTCCTTATGTTGTAGCTTGCAAAAAGTTGAGGTAGCACCGTCTTAAACCTACATAAAATAAGATGCAATAAGGAGTAGGAGCTTGCCTTTGCATCATAACAATAATAAAATCATGGTTTTTTCCCTTATGAGTTTCCACTTATATCTCGTGTCCATGTAAATTATTATTATGTGTTGATATGATGCATTACTATGTTTATTACTTTTTGTTCACATATTAAGCTTGCTTATCATTATTTGATTCACCACTCTCAGTTTAATCATGAGTCATGCCAATTTAAAAAAAAAGATATGTGAAATTTTTTATACTTCATTTGAAAACAAAATCATTAAAAACAAAATTAACTCTCCAAAATAAATAATCTATTAAATCTATTAAAATAAAATAACATACCATTATTAATAATTTAAAAAACGCATGATAATTATTTTTAAGCATAATGTTGAGAGTGATGATTTTTTTAATTTTAATTTTATATTTTTTAAACTTTCACCTCTTCTCAAATGATCTCAGATGATATTGATCTATGGGAAGAATTATGCTGGATGAAAGTTGATAAAATTATTGAAAAACAAAGTCAACTGTGTAAAATAAGCAGTTCATTGAATCGATGAGCAAAGTCATATTCTGCGAGGATCATCCACATCTTGAAATCTTTAAAAACAAAATAACATACCATTATTAATAATTTAAAAAACGCATGATAATTATTTTTAAGCATAATGTTAAAAGTGATGATTTTTTTTATTTTTATTTTATATTTTTGAAACTTTTACCTTTTCTCAAATGATCTCAGATGATATTGATCTATGGGAAAAATTATTCTGGATTAAAGTTGATAAAATTATTGAAAAACAAAGTCAACTGTGTAAAATAAGCAGTTCATTGAATCGATGAACAAAGTCATATTCGGCGAGGATCATCCTCATCTTGAAATCTTTAAAAGCAAAATAACATACCATTATTAATAATTTAAAAAACGCATGATAATTATTTTAAAAAACGCATGATAATTATTTTTAAGCATAATGTTTAAAGTGATGATTTTTATTATTTTTATTTTATATTTTTTAAACTTTCACTCTTCTCAAATGATCTCAGATGATATTGATCTTTGGGAAGAATTATGCTGGATTAAAGTTGATAAAATTATTGAAAATAAAGTCAAATAAGCAGGGTTCATATTTTTTTTTTTTTTAGAAAAAAAATGCTGTAGTATTATAGTTCATATTTAATCAAATACCAGTGATTACATCATAAGACATTACACCTATTTTTAGCCCCACCATAACAGCCTTTGAATAGAAAATCTCACAATACAAGAAACAGCTGAAACTCAGATACTGAGTGATCTCTGAGACTGATCTGATATGCCTAAATGAAGAAAAAACAAGATTAAGAATGAATCTTGTCTGATGAAGCAATGCCAAGAACATAGTCAATGCCAAGAAGCCACTAGCAGCCTCGCTTATAGAAGAAGGCTCGTTTGCACCCAAGATTGAAGAAACAAATTAGAAAACAGGTTCACTTTTTCAGAAGAAGGTCCCTATCATCTGTCGACTGTTAAAGAATAGGGAGTACCCGAGTGTCCAGATATTCCGGGACGATCATCCTAACCAACCATTTGAAAATAAATATTATGAAATACAAAATTCATCGATTACAGAATCTTTCACCCTTCAATAAAATAGGATTTCTGTCTATGGGGTTTTGGTTAAACGGTGATGAAGTGACCTGTTATAGAACTCATCACAGGTTCAATTCCCTTCCCTGATTGGAGTGATATATCTAAACATATTGATGAAAATGTAAAAAAGATATAGTGCTACCAGAAACTTACCCAAAAAAAAGACGATTTCTAGTGTTATCTTTTATTTGGCTTTTGCACATGAATTCACGTGGCTCCAATGTCGTCCTTACAGATAGAGATGATGTGAAATGGGCTCTGAACCCGCGCGAGTTTACTAAATTATTTAAATGTATTCGGTCTTTGTGATATAAATTGTATTAAAAATGGGAAAAACCTATCATTATTCGGTCCCCACGTCTGGTTTGGTCACTGTGATACCAATTCTGCAATCTTTATTTTTTTTTTTTTTTTTTGTAAATGGGCAGTCCCCACTGCTGGTTTGGTCACCGTGATATATATGAGCAATTAAATATCTATATTATCTAGCTTTTGTTTCATTACCATTTATTCATATTGATCTCCATTATTAATGTAACCTAGGACATTTAAAATTAGGGTTACCTGCGACACTTAATATTAGGGTTGTTAATTAGTCAAGGTCGCCACCTAATTCGGAAAGTTGCGGTCAATTTGCACACGTACGAAGCCAGCAACATATTCCAATTTCAATCCAAAACACTCATGCAAACTCGCCGATATCCAATTTGCCATCATGCGCCGGTGCATTTATAATCTCTACCCTAGTTACCATGATCTTATATATTCTCTCTTTTTCTTCCTGTAAGGCGATATATTTCCAATAATCATTGCTATTGCAATAATTCCTCCTTCCCGTTTGCCATATTGTTTATGACAGCCCTTGCTACAGCTAGGCCGATCGTCAAACGGCACTGCGAGGAGATATACATCGTTGGAAGAGGAGAAACTCTGCATACAATTAGCGTGGAAGTTCCTTATAATCATCCAGAACCCTCACATCTACCGAGATACTGACGATATCTACCGAGTCTTCTCACTCCAAATTACTGATCGGAGATAACGTAACGAGAGAAGGAGGAGACGCTCAGCGGTAATAGAAAATCTAAGCGTGGCCTAATCATCATAGCCTGAGGGAAAAGAATTAAACAGATCATTCTTGTTAGGATCACTAATCATCAAGAGAATTGGTGGTGTTAAAAGACATCTTTGCTTAGATCATAATGGCTATTAATACAAATTAAGAGGAAGTTTTTAGGCTTTTAAATGGATTGTTATAAAAAAAAAATTTAACCTTTAAATGAGTTGTTATAAACCTAAATGCTGAAAATCACTCTTAATTTGATAGAGCCAAATTTAATTGAACCATCCTAATCATTTTTGGGAAAATTAACCTAGTCTATTCATCAACCATTGGATTGCACATTGCTCAAGTGGTTCAAGTAAATTTGAGTGAGTCAAATTACTAATAGTTTTGACCTCCTAGTTTATGAGAACCATGTTTTTGTCTACCATATTCATGTTAGATATAGGAAAAATCATACTACATTGTCTTAATAGCCATTAAGATCAAAGTAACACTCTCTTCAAACACCACTACTTCTCTGGATAATTTGTAATCCTAACAAATCTGACCTTACACTTTAGTGTCCATCGTCAAGAACAAAATATGCTTTCTGCGGTTCAGTATACCTATAAAGTAATCTCTCTTTTCGAAAGAGGTAACCTTTAATTTGGTCAACTATATCTTGCAATGTGATTATCGGAAGATTCGTGTTTGGGTTTAGTGAAGAAACAGTTGGCCTTGTTGTTCAGTTTGATTGAGGTTATAATGTTATTTTCATTTTTTATTTAATTTAATTTATGAAATTTTACAAAAGAGATTATGATGAAAATTTTAGACAAATAGATTAATAAAATATTTATTAAAAATTAATCAAATGAATAATTTTTTATTAAAACTTTAGAAACTGGTAGGTTTTTTTTCTCATCATTTTTTTCTTCTATTTGTTCACCTCAATCTATTTTTTTTTCAGATTTGTCTTTCAGATGAGTTTTGTTTTAGAGTGGAAACATAAACTAAAAAATAAAGATTGTAGAATTCAAAGTTTAATATCTAAAAATATTTTATATTCATTTCCAAGATAGTCTATTTAAAATTTGAAAAAATATCTATTTAAAATTTGAAAAAATCAATGGGAATTTGTTAAAGTAGCTATTAAGCTAAAATAACCCAAACATCACCACTTTTATGGATAATTTGTGATACTAACGAATCTGACCTTACACTTTTTAACCTCCATCGTCAATGAAAAAATATGCTTTCTGCTGTTCAATATACATATAAAGTAATTTGTCTTTTGCTTCAATTTCGAAAGACGGTAACGTGTAATTTGCATATGTTGGAATATTGAAAAATTCTAGAACAATAATAGAGAGAATAAACTCCCCTCTATAGCACAGAGAAATTAATAAAATTTCACTCACAAGAAACAGAGTTTCAACTCAGAAAACAAACTTTTATTCCATAAAAATTGTTACAAGTTCTTCCTCACACACAGGGATTTACAAAAATAAGTGACTGCTTCTGAAACACAGTGCATGCAAATGACTTCACTATCTTAATAAAACTCTCTCTATCTCTCTGAAAAATGCGCTGCTGTGTATTTTCAATTCCGCACTGTTGTGCTTACAAAACGACTCTGTTCTGTGTTAAAACAAAAACATTATATTTAAAGAGGCTCTCGGGCCTTTCTTTTATATGTGGCGCGCACATATTATAACATAAAAAACAAAACATATAAACTTATCGAGTCCGCGTGTTAAAACAATTTCAAACGGCCCAGCTTAAACTGCGATTGCAATTTTGTGATGTGCGATGGGATCGCATCGCAAATATCTGCGATCAAACATATGACAAAACAAAAAAAACTTGCGATGTTGCGATTTGCGATGGCACGATCGCGTGATCGCATCGCGTCTTTCAACCGGCGCAACATATATATATATATACTCCTCCATTCCTTTGCGATTGCGATGATCACATCGCATTGGAGCTCTACCACATCCGAAAGACATTTGAACTTCATTTATTGCGATATGCGATTGCGATTGGATCGCATTGCATCGTGACTCGTCATCAACAAGACACTTCACTTATTAAAATGCGATTTACTACCTCTACCATTACTCCACCGATTTAAATTGGTAAGGCTTTAAAACCTATTCCAATCTATAATTAAAGCTCTGCCTACTGGCGTGACTTTGAGTCTTGGCCATTAACTCTGCTGTTAATAAAAAACAGCGACCGCCTTTGATAAAAATCAAAGGGATCAAATCCCACCTGCTCTGTACTGCACGTGTGCGGCTTTCCAATCCTTTTGCAATTGGTTCAAGACGTCACGCAACCGCCTTAGCCTTGGCTTCAATGTGTCGCTGTTCTTTCACTTCTGCATTTACTGCTGATTAACTTCAGCAGTTGGAATTAATTTCCAACACTCCCCCTTAATTTCAACTGCTGGGTTTTTCTGCATACCCAAGCATTTCCTGAAATGTTCAAAGCTTTTCTGTGCAAGTGGCTTTGTGAGGATATCTGCTAATTGCTCCTCTGTTCTGCAATGTTGCAAAACTATCTTACCATTGTTAACCAATTCACGTATGAAGTGAAACTTGGTGTCAATGTGCTTTTTCCTCTTATGAAAAACAGAATATTTAGACAATGCAATAGCTGAGCTATTGTCACAAAAAATCACTGTCCCTTTTGCCTGTTTTTGGCATAAACCTCTCAACATTTTTCTCATCCAAATTGCTTGACACGCTGCTGCTGTAGCTACCACATATTCTGCTTCTGCTGTAGACAACACTACAATGGGTTGTTTCTTAGAAGCCCATGAAATGGCTCCTGAAGCCATGTGAAAAACATAACTGGAAGTACTCTTCCGATCATCAACACTTCCAGCCCAATCATTGTCAGTGTATCTAACTAAATCTGAACATTCTGAAGCAGTATGTAAAATGCCAAACCTTTTAGTACCTTTAACATACCTCAGAATTCTTTTTGCTGCTTGCCAATGTGCATCATTTGGCTTTTCCATGAATCTAGAAATCAGACTAACAGCATGCATTATGTCCGGCCTAGTTGTAGTCAAATACATAAGGCTGCCAACTATGATTTTGTATAAAATAGGATCAAAATCTTTGCTGCTGTCCTCTCTGCTGAGTTTTAATCCCATCACTGTGGGAGTGATTGCTTCTTTGCATTCCTGCATGTTAAATCTTTCAAGCACTTCATTAACATACTTTTCCTGTGAGATAAAAATCCCACTTTCATTTTGTTCTATTTCTATTCCCAAGAAGTATCTCAACAAACCCATGTCAGTCATTTCAAATTCTTCTTTCATGACTGTTTTAAAATTTTCAATAAGGTAATCATCATTACCTGTGAAAATAACATCATCAACATATAAAACTACAATCAATATTTTTCCATCATTTTCTTTGATGCAGAGGGTGGGTTCTCCCTCACACTTTTCAAATCCATTTTCCAGTAGATAGGAATCTATCCTACTGTACCACGCTCTTGGCACTTGCTTCAACCCATAAAGAGCTTTCTTCAACTTGCACACTTTGTGCTCTTGGCCTTTCTTTTCATAGCCGAGAGGTTGTTCAATGTAAACCTCTTCCATTAACACTTCGTTTAGGAATGCTGACTTTATGTCCATTTGGCAAACTTTCCACTTGTTTTGTGCTGTTATGGACAGCACTGCTCTCACGGTTTCCATTCTAACAACCGGTGCGAAAGTTTCCTCATAATCTATCCCATGCTTCTACTTATAACCTTTGACAACAAGTCTGGCCTTGTGTCTCTCAATTTTGCCTTCAGCATTACTTTTTTTCTTGTAGACCCATTTAACTCCAATGGCATCTTTACCTTTTAGGAGTTCAACCAAATCCCAAGTCTTGTTTCTCTCTATGGCATTAATTTCTTCATCCATAGCTTCTATCCATTTCTTATCCTTGATAGCTTCTTCGAAATGAACATGATCATCAACATGACAATATAAAGCAAACAAAGAATTGATATCTTCATTTGCTATATCTTGTTCATAAATATCTTTCAAACTTCTCAATTTCTTACCTCTTTCAGTAGGTGTACAAGTGCTTGAAGAAGCACTTGAATTTCCTCCTTGTGGTGTGCTTGGAGAAGCACAACCATTTCTCCTCAAGGGTGTGCTTTGCTGCTCTATTGTTGGTGTTGCCGTTTGGTGATGTATTTCAGCCAACTCATCATTATTCTCATCATGAGATAAACAGTTTTTTACATTCACTGTTTTCTCTATGCTTCCATCCCAAGCTTCCTCTTCAATAAACTGAACATCTCTGCTCACAATAAACTTCTTGGTGGATGGGTTATACAACCTATAGGCCTTGGATTCTTCACTGTATCCAATGAAAATAAATTTCTCCCCCTTGCTGTCCAACTTCTTTCTCAGTTAATCTCGAATGTGTGCATAAGCCACACATCCAAATACCTCCATGTGTGTGACACCTTGCTTTGTGCCACTCCATGCCTCTTTCGGCACTCTGTTCATCACTGCTTTTGTAGGACATCTATTCAAAATTTACGCTGCACAATGTACAGCTTCAGCCCAATAATCATTAGGAAAATGCTTTGCCTTTAACATACTCCTCGCCATGTCCATTATGGTTCTATTTTTCCTTTCGGCTACTCCATTTTGTTGCGGAGTATATCTAGTTGTAAACTGCTTGTGTATCCCATTTTCTCTACAGAAATGTAGAAAATATTTAGAGATATACTCACCTCCTCTATCAGCCCTTAAGACTTTGATATGCAACCCACTCTGGTTCTCAACAAGTGCTTTGAAATTGCGAAATTTTTCAAACACTTCACTTTTTTTTTTCAAAAAGTAAACTCAAGTTTTTCTTGTAAAATCATCTATGAATGTTAACACATAGTGGCTGCTTGCAAGCGATGGAGTTTGCATTGGTCCACATAAATCTGAGTGGACAATCTCTAAGGGTGCTTTTTCCCTTATGATTTTCCTCGAAGGAAAACTTTCTCTTTGTTGTTTCCCCAAGATACAACCTTCACAAAGGTTGTCCGGTTTCTCTATCAATGGTAAACCACTTACCATTCCTTTTCTGTTCAACAGATTAAGACCTCCAAAGTTGAGATTTCCAAATCTCAAGTGCCATAACCAATTATCATCTTTTGGTTCACTTTGGAAAGTCTCTTGTGCAACTGCTACTTTCTCTTCACCATTCTTCAAATCTGCTCTCATTCTGAGAGGGAACATCCTGTTCCTTGTCATCTTCACTTCAGCAATACACTGTTTGCTGGGTGGTTTGTCCATGATGGTACAAACATCATCCTCAAAGAAAACATGATACCCCTTATGGAAAAGTTGTCCAATACTTAAGAGGTTACACATCATTCCTGTAACATAATAAACATCTGCTATGGATTTCTTTGCTCCTTTCCTTGTTAAAACATTTACAGTTCCTTTTCCCATAACAGAAACTTTGTTATTAGTTCCTAGTGTGACTTGTGACTTCACACTTTCATCTAACATGGAAAACATTGCTATGTTTTCTGTCATATGGTTACTGCAACTGGAGTCTAGAAACCATAAATCCTCACTTTTTTCTTTAGCCATATTACAAGCTAAAAACAAATTATTTTGACTGATATTTTCTTTAGTGAAATTTGCACTAGTTTTACTTGCCATATCTTGCTGCTTCTTTCTACATTCATTAGCATAATGACCATATTTTTTACAATGGTAACATTGGACATTGGATTTTTCATACCTCTATCCTTGAGCATTCTGCTGACCACTCTACTGGCTGATGCCTTGGCCGTGGCTATGATTTTGACTATTGCACCTTCCATGTGAATGTGAAGGGATGTTTCGTCCACTTCTGTTTTGGCTTCTGCCTCTTCCTCTCTTGTTTCCTCTGCCTTGCCCTCTTCCTCTTCCGAAAGACATCTGGGTCTTAAAGGCTTGCTCAAGAAATGAGTTTTCACTCGTACCCAATCTCTGTTCATGGGTCATCAGTGATGCATGTAGTTAATCCACTGAAAACTTTGTGAGATCCTTAGTCTCTTCTATGGTGGTAATAATTACATCAAATCTTGAGGGTAAACTTCTCGAGAGTTTTTCAAAAATTCTCTTGTCTTCAAGAGTCGCTCCATGAGATCTTATTTTTGTGACCATTCCAATCACATGAGTGAAGAATGAGTCAATAGTATCTGACTCTTTCATATAGAGAGTCTCAAAGTCTCTCCTCAACAACTGAAGTTTTGTTGTCTTCACTTTTTCCATACCTTGATAGGTTGTTTTGAGAGTTCCCCATGCTTCTCTGGATCTCTTAGCTGCTACTATTCTCGGAAACACACTCTCTTGCACTGCTTGATACAAAAAGAAAAGAGCTTTGGAGTCTTTCTGCTTATTGCTCTTCAACAGTTCTCTTCCTACCTGAGTTAACATCTCAAACTCTTCTTCATCTGCTGGCTCTTCAAAGCCATCCTCCAAAAATTCCCATAAGTCTTGGGAGACAAATAATGCTGTCATAGTTATTGACCAGTAGTCATAGTTTTTCCCATTAAACTGTGGGAGATAGATATTTCCCATACCCATACCAGTGTTGGCTCCAGCCATTCTGCACTCTTAAATATCATTCAAAAACACTTGACTGTGTATTTAAAATAACTCACTGTTCTGCAACACTAACTCAAAAACTGTATAGAGAAATACCTTTGGATTCTTTTGGCTGAGTCTTCACACTGCTGGAGAAGTTGCTGCAATAAAGAACTCCTTCCTTCAACTTATTTGATCTTCAAAGAGCCTGGACTAGCTCCGATACCATGTTGGAATATTGAAAAATTCCAGAACAATAATAGAGAGAATAAACTCCCCTCTATAACACAGAGAAATTAATAAAATTTCACTCACAAGAAACAGAGTTTCAACTCAGAAAAAAACTTTTATTCCATAAAAATTGTTACAAGTTCTTCCTCACACAGAGGGATTTACAAAAATAAGTGACTGCTTCTGAAACACAGTGCACGCACAAGACTTCACTGTCTTAATAAAACTCTCTCTGTCTCTCTGAAAAATACGTTGCTGTGTATTTTCAATTCCGCACTGATGTGCTTACAAAACGACTTTGTTCTGTGTTAAAACAAAAACATTATATTTAAACAGGCTCTCGGGCCTTTCTTTTATATGTGGCGCGCACATATTATAACATAAAAAACAAAACATATAAACTTATCAGGTCCGCGTGTTAAAACATTTTCAAACGGCCCAGCTTAAACTGCGATTGCGATTTTGTGATGTGCGATGGGATCACATCGTAAATATCTGCGGTCAAACATATGGCGGAACAAACAAAACTTGCGATGTTGCGATTTGCGATGGCGCGATTACGTGATCGCATCGCGGCTTTCAACTGGCGCAACACACACACACACACACACACATATATACTCCTCCGTTCCTTTACGATTACGACGATCGCATCGCATCGAAGCTCTACTACATCTGCAAGACATTTGAACTTTGGTTATTGTGATATGCGATTGCGATTGGATCACATCACATCGCGACTCCTCATCAACAAGACACTTCACTTATTAAAATGAAATTTACCGCCTCTGCCATTACTCCGCTGATTTAAATTGGTAAAGCTTTAAAACCTATTCCAATATGTAATTAAAGCTCTGCCTGCTGGCGTGACTTTGAGTCTTGGCCATTAACTCTGTTGTTAATAAAAAACAGTGAGCGCCTTTGATAAAATATCGAAGGGATCAAATCCCATCTACTCTGTACTGCACCTGTGCGGCTTTCCAATCCTTTTGCAATTGGTTCAAGACGTTCGGCAACCGCCTTAGCCTTGGCTTCAATGTGCCGCTGTTCTTTCACTTTTGCATTTACTGCTGATTGACTTCAGCAGTTGGAATTAATTTCCAACAGCACATAAATTGTGGTGAGTGATATCTTGCAATGTGAAAACTCTTTCAATATCCAATCTGTATTATCGAAAGATTAGTGGATTACTGTTTGCGTCTAGTGAAGAAACACTAGGTATTATTGGTCCATGTCATTCTGTGATCGGTTTTATTGATGTTATAATGTTATTTTAATTTTTTATTTAATTTAATTTATTAAATTAAAAAAATAATGAGGAGAATTTTAGATAAATAGATTATTTTTATTAGTTATTTTTTATTGTTTAAATATGAAGAGTTTTAGTAGTGTATATTAGAAATCATTTTTGAAATTCAATTGCTTTAAGAAATTTTTGATGCAATAAGTGATAAATAAACTATTCAAAAATAATTAGAAATTACTACTATCTTTCATCTTTGGTGAAAATAACCATAAATAAATGATTTATTTAATCCAATTAAATCCCAAAAATTATTTCTAATACTATTTTCATCTTTAAACTATTCTATTTAAAATTTGAAATTTGAAAAAATCAAAGTTAGTTAGTTTAAGTAAACGTTAAAATAAATAACGTTGTCTTCAAACATCACTACTCTGGATAATTTGTGGTCCTAGAAAATCTGACCTTGCACTTTTTGTCCTCCATCGTCAATGACAAAATATGCTTTCTGCTGTTCAATAAACATATAAAGTAATTTCTCTTTCGTTTCAATTCAATTTCGAAAGAGGGTAACCTGTGTCAATGATATATTCTTGCAATGTTAAAACTCTTTGAATATCAAATCTGTATTATCAGAAGATTCATGTTTGGTTTAGTGAAGAAACAGTGTAGGTATTATTGGTCCCTTGTTGTTCGGTTTTGTTTGATTAATGTTATTTAATTATTTGAATTTTAGATAAATAGATTATTTTTATTATTATTTATATAATATGTTTTTCTTTTACATAATATGAGTTTAGATATAAGTCACACATTAATATGTGGGTTGAGTAAATTATTATTCAACTATCGAAAGAATTATTATTATTTTTTTATAATTGTAAATTAAGTTATCGTAGTAAGAAGCTTTCTACAGTCAATTACGTTGTAGATATCAAGTTTAAATGGTTAACATTTTACATTTAACAAATTTAATGTAATCTCAATGTTAGCTAAGTATCATTTTAATTAGAAAAAATTAAAACATTAAAATTAGTAAGCAAACAGTCAAAGTAATACATAAAAAGTTAAAATTAATATAAACTCTCATTGTCAAAGTAAATAAATTATTAAAGTAGATAAAATAATATTTTATAAAAATAACACACAATATTTACTCTCACTTTATGGTGCATATTATTGACATGTAAATAGGTTTTGTTACAATACCTGATCCAATACCATGACTTATCAATACACATGCCCAAAAAAACATAACTTATTTCATACTTCAAAAAAATTTGTAATTATTTTATTTTAATTTGATTTAATTAAATCTAAATATGTAATATCCCAAAATAGGGAAATTCTACAACAATGAGAATATCTTAAGATATTCTAAAGTTGGAGATCCAGCAATACTTGAACACAATAATGCAATTTGTGTCAATTTAATTTTTAGATCAGATTAGGAGCATATCAGCAAAACTATGTCTCCATATGTTATCTTCAAGTGGGCAAAAGCAGTGATCTGGACCATAAAAACGCTATTTCCAGAAAATAATGTTGTAACTGTGAGAAGTGGGACTTGGATCCCTTAGTTCATGCAAGATACATCTCACATATAGAATAGGAGCTAAAACAAATCATTCTAGCTAAGTCAAACATATCTCTCGGTTCTTGTATGGCTTAAAAACACTGAAAACCCATAGCTTAACACATACAGAAACCTCTGAAGAAAGAACAAGATAATTACAAGAGGGTTTCTGTAGCAATATGTTGTAGAAAACAGATCTGGATTTTATTTAGCCAAAGCACAGAGAAAAACATATATCTATCCTCTTTTATACAATGTAAAGATAACCCAACAAGGGTTTCTTGGAAGCTCAAGTACAAAAGGAGTAGATCTAAATATTCAGCTAAAAAATAACGCAGTACCCTGCAACATTATATGAACATAGCTGAAAAAGTACAATAGGGATGAGAATCCCTTTTTACTATCTTTCCGGGGGAAGGGTTGGCCCTTGCCCTAGGAAACTAGCCCAAAATCAAGGTATTAAACCTTGTTGCAGTAGCTCTCTGAAAAATGATGCAGTCCCTACAAGGGACTGCGTTGTAGAGGTGCAGAGTATCTTTGACCAATTGCCAAGATGTGAAAATATGCTTGGGAGTCCTTCTTAGTAATCCAATGGATATACAAGCTCTCCACTGAAAAAGAAGCCCAGAAATGACTCAAAGAGATCCTCCTTTGCTGCACCGTGCAACACAAACCAGCTCTAAATAGAAACTATGTTGTAGCTAAAGGAGGTAGCTTGGCCAAAATGCTAGAATGAGAAAATGTAGTTCAAGAACCTCTCCTTCCTTGAGGATGAGGTATGGATTCCCGACCGGGAACACCCTTGTGCTAAACAACACTGCAACCCTGCTAAACAGCAAGAGGAAACAAAGTCTCAACATACCAAAGCAAGTAATAATCCAAGCATGAATCACAATGGCTTCCCTCCTCTCCATATATAGCAAGTTCTCCTCTCCACAATGGGTCCCATCCATATGTGCCACCTAGCCCATGCAAGTTGTCCTCCATTAAAACTGCACAGTCCATCATGGAGATCAATGTATCTAGACAGTGCATTGGACTTGGTCAAATATGACTAAATCAACATTATCCAATCCTGTTCACACCTGTAGGTGCTAAATATAGCTACTTATTCTTCCCCTTTTCACATGAGGAATGCTATTTTCCCTTCTAAAGATGTTAATGGGCATCCCTACCCATTTTATTCATCTACCAAAAGATAATGCTAACTATAATGTTCCTTTTAGCTTGAGGCTAAAATTTGGGAACATTACAGTCCTCCCCTCCAAAATGTTGCTTGTCCTCAAGAAATTGTATAGGGAGAGCCCTTCTCTTCTTGTGGCCTCCTCATCAATAGTCCCCACCATTTCTCAAGATAATCTACAACAAATATGCCCTCCAATGTCTCCTCCTAAAGATGCTCACATCATGAAAAGGTGGAAGGTTTAAGTGGAAACCTTCTTGCTGTCCTTTGGCCTTCTCAAGCTGGGAGTGATGATACACATGGGAAATCTCATTCCCAATGAGTGACCCTCTCACCCATGCTATCATCCAAATGAAATGAGCCATCCTAGGTAGCTCATCAAAGAAATCTGCAACCTCGGTTTTATGCAATGTGTTGGGGCTGAATAGAGAGTTTATGTTTTCCCATAGAAGTAGTTTCTCTCTCCATTTATGGTAAGTATGGGGGGGTTGCTGATATTGGGTTGAAATGTCATGGCCTTCAAAAATGGCCCAAGCTACCCCACAAGATAAGTCAACCATGAAGTGCCTCCTCCAAGAACGCAAGTTCTCCCAATGGCTCCTCCTACATGAAGGAAGGAGGTGTTTTGTGGCAATCATGGTGTGCCCATTGTTTCTCCTGAAACATCCAACATGAAAAATAGGGAGAATCATACTCCTAATGGGCATCTCCATCTCAAATTCCACTCTCCAAACAAAGCTTCCCATGAGTATAAACATATCAGCAATATATGGAAGAAAAATACAATGAAAACAAGCTTCCAAGTGACAGCCGGAGAGTGAATCAAAGTTCCACACAAGGAACCAGCGCAAGGAATTCCATGCCTACCTCAAAAAAAAAAAAAAAAGTGATTCACCAGCCACTTGTTTGCTCCCATAGTCATCTCATAAGATGGAAACATGAAGATACAATGTGGTGTCAATGGTGCACACCAAGAATCATGTGGCTTCCCCCACAAACCACCAATAAGGTAGCCAAAATTAATTCTACAAGTAGCTACAAGTACATCATCATACAATATGCAAGAAGGGATAATTATTCTTTATACATCATGCTACTCAAACAAGGAAAATAAGTACAATACAAAATGTGAAATTATACCTCCTCCATCATTTACTTGAGATCTTGAGCTGAAATGGCTCAATTGGAATTTTTCCCTCACCTCAAATGAGTAGGGAAGTGGCTGTGACCTCCTCTCTATCACCATTCAGGCTATGCATCTCTCCATATGCTAACATATGTCATGTTGTATGCCCTCCCAAGTGAACTCCTCTACCAAAGAAATATATGCATCATAATGCATGGAAAGGAAGTCCTAATGTGCTGCATGAAGTAGCTTCTGCTTGATCTTAGAAGCTCTAGTCAAGAAGACTCTGCCATAAGAATAGATGACCACATCATGCACCATATACTCATCATCTCTATTCGGGTCATCAAGAATCATACATGCACCTAGATCTTTGGATTACTCTACCAAGAGTTGAGATCTCCAATATGGATCAATCCTCCCAAGAGATAGCGCTAGTGATCTGGCATGTGAAGCTCTCCTCATGTTGCTGCGTGTTAATTTGACATCCCCCATGCCAAAGTCTCCCTCCAAACTCTTCACCTCTCAAAAATCCAAGAGTGGTGAACCCAAAGATAATATGCCTCTCATCATATTTATATCTGGTGGCCTCCCTGGTGGAATGCCTCCATGTACTGAGATATCAAAATCTGAAGTGGACTATATATATGAGTGGACTGAGTTGTCCCTCTCTTCACTGCACAGTGCAGTCCCCTCCTTATGTGTAGAAACCTCCCGAAATAGGTAAGGGTGAATTCTCATCATCCCTTGATGTTTATCCTTCTCCTCTTCTTCCATATATGAAAATGCCTCATCCTCAATGAGAGACCCTTGATCCTGGTCATCTCTTGAAGGAGGAAACTCCGTGTCTTCATAAATAGAAGAGGGCTCTTCAAGAAGTGGGGATCTTTCCCTTGGAAAAATATCATGCATGTTTTTATCCTCTTTAGAAATATGGATTTGATTTGGTTTAATGGGTCCCTCCAACTCATGCAAAGTGTTTGAGTTTTTTTTTAACAAATGATGGTTCATAATGTTCTCCATCAAATCTCCTCACCAATCCCTTAGTGAACTCAGCATAAGTTTTTACATTTGCATGAAAAAATGAAGTAGAATCATTAAACTACCAATCATGGGCCATACCTTTGAGGTGCAGTGCTACTACTCTGATGGCCTCCTTCTCTGAAATTTGGTGTAGCTAAAAATAGGAATCTAGCTCTTCTACCCAAGCTTTGGTTGTGCACTCTGTTGATCCATAAAAGTGAGATAGGAAGATTCTACCTCTCTTGCTCCTTTTATGGCTGTTAGATCTTGCCTCCTTGAGTTTGAAAAACCCTTGGAAGTCCAAGTGCTTCTTGAATATCCATGATTGAGATTCATACTCCTGAAGATAGTCACTCAAGGTCCCCTCCTTTGGTGTATCTTCTTCCTCCATCCTTCTTGCAGTAAATGTGGGCAATAGACTGTGCTATGGATCTACATGTGTGGATGAATGCTCACACCCATCATGTGAATAGCTAGGGCTTGCTTCAAACCCTCTCATAAATATTCTACACTCCTCCCCTTTCATCTCCTTGAGATCTTCTTTGATATTCTTCATAGCTTGGAAAATAAGCAGGAAGACCCTCTCTTCCTTCATTCCTCCAAATAATGGAGTCATGCTTTTGTTTCTTCTGTACAACTTCTCTCTTCTATGAGATGCTTCTCCTCCTAATGGCATAATTTCTTGGATGCATAGAGCCAAGATTATGCTCTGATACCACTATAATATCCCAAAATAGGGAAAATATACAACAATAAGAACATATTAAGATGTTAAAAAGTTGGAGATAGTTCATATTATGTGTTAAAAACACAGAAATCAATTAAAGTTACAACAACAACTTATACTCCATTTTATGATCCAAAAGTTGGGGAAAAACAACAAAATAATCCCCAAAAACGTTGTTCCCAGCTATTTGCATAATAATAGAGGAAGTAATGGTGGGATCCTTTAGCGTATGATATAAGGGACTCACACCCAGAAAATAATCAGAAGCAAATTTGTTTTACTAAGTTAAACAGACCTCTCAGTCCCGGTATGGCTAAAAAAGGCCCAAATCCCATGACTTAACTCAAGAGAAAGCTACTGAAGCATATACAGGATGATTTTCTAAGGGTTTTAGATTTAAAATGATGCAACATCAGATATAGAGTTTATTATATCAAAACATGGGGGAAAATGGAGATCTAGCTCCTTTTATACATCAAAGAGACAACCGAAAAGGGTTTCATGAGAGCACAAGTACATAATAGCAGTTCTATAGATCTAGATTTGGAAAACGCAGTATACTGTAGCTATATATATATGTAGCTGAAAATATACAAGAAAGAGAAGAACAATTCTTTACAAGACTTCTAGGAGAAGGGTTGGCCCTTCCTCCAAGGAACAAGCTCACAAACTAGGGCTTAACCCCTGCTACTGCAACACAGAGTAAAATGACGCAGTTTTTGTAAATAAATGCACTGTATAAGGGTGATAATGCTTTGGCCACATGCCAAGATGTATAAGATGCTCAGAAACCTTCTTTACAGATCTTGCAAAGAAAGGGAAGCTCGCTCCTCTGAAAGATAAGTTTAGAAAGTGGTGTTGGGGACTTTCCACTGCAACACAGCACTATTCTCTACAGAAATAAAGTTATGGCTGAAGGAGGATGCTTGGGCTCAAGCCTGAGTGTGGAAAACTGGAGTAAAATACTCCTTCAAGAGGCCTCTCAAGAAAAGAGAAGGATTCCTAAACATGAGATCCTTGTGCTAAACAGCACTGTAGCTCTGCTAAACAGTAAGAGGATGCCAAATAGTCTAAACAGAAAAAATCAATAATATCCAAGCTAACCCTAAATGGTTGCCATCCTCTTCCTTATAAACTTTGTGAGCCTCCTCACCTTGGGTCCCACCCATTAGGGTTTCCAACTCCACATGAACAATCTCCCTCCAAAATTACGTTGTACCTTCATCAAGGCCACTCCTCCATACTACGTTATTTGATTTGGTCAAGGTTGACCTCTTCAATCTTCTAAATCCCTTTCCACACTCAAGTGCCTTCAATCTAGCTCTCAAATGTTTGTCTATGCTGATCCTTTTTCACATTGGAACTAGTTACATTGATGATCTCCTCTTCTTCATACATGCATGTTGACCTAGTCAAACTTGACTTTGTCCTCATCCATTTGCCCCTATTCACACACACAATTGTAAAATCCAACTACTGTGATGATCCCCTTTCACGTTATAATGGGTTTTATTCATGTTTTTATTATGCATGGGCCTCCTTACCCATTTATCCAACTATTAAATGAAAAAATAAAAAATTAATATTCCCCTTAGCTACTTGCTAAAGTAGGAATATTACAGTCCTCCCCTCCCAAATGTTGCTCGTCCTCAAGCAACTGCAAGGATGGAACTGAAAGGCTCCCTCCCAAGGCATGGAGTCTGGAATGTGTTTGGGAACTATCATCCCCATGTAAAACCTCACCCCCAAGCTATCATCCATACAAGATGAGTCACCCTCCAACATGGCAACTCATGAAAGATCTCCTCCACCTTAGTCTCCTGCAAAGAACATGGGCTGAATAGCTGAAAATGATAGGAAAAATGGCCTACCCCATGCTGTCTTCCTCTCCACTCATGGAAAGTGTAGAGTACATAATGATCTTGGGCTACAAATAGGTTGCCCTTAAGTGGCAAGAAGAAGAATAGATCCCCAAAGATCCTATCTCCCATGTCATGAATCATGCTGGCCCAATTCATCCCATCCAAGATGAATGGCACCTCATTACCATTTGGCATCCAAACCAGAAAAATGTTGATGGTTTCATGACACCAATGATCTATCCAGAGGATACAACACAATTTTCCCAACTGCTGCTTGAGAATATCATGTGGCAAGTTGTCCTCCAACAAATTACTAGCTGTGCATGAGTGCTCATCTACTATGTGGTAGTAAATAGTAATATATATTAGCTGTACATGATCAAAATAACAAGACAATGTTTCATACATTCCTTCTAAAACATCATGATGAGTATGGATAAATTTCAGCCCATTCTCTCTCAATAATAGCCATAGCAACAAGGACTCTTGCTGCCTTCTTGCATTATCAAAATGTAGATCATGGAGCAATAATACAATGATGGACATGTGAGTTGTCTCATCAACAAAGTACAAACCAACTCCTTCATACATCATGGGGAAGTTATCCTTCCTCCCAAAGCAATGTACATACATGAAATACATCTAAAACATAAATACATGTGAACACATGAGACATATCTCAAACAAAGGTAAATACATGGACATAATATTTGACATAGGATGTCCAAACTCTCTCCTTAATAGCCACAACAACCATGCCTCCTTCTTATACATCCTATCATTGAGAAACAAGGCATGAGATAAGGAAATATGAACCTTTGGGTAGTGGCCATACTCTCCCAAAAGAAACCAGTGCAGCCATGCTTCTTGCTGGCATGTATCATAGATCTGCAAGGGGTTTGGAAACCTCTTGCCCCATATTGCCATCCACCCATCCCAATGTGGGTGATGGATCTCATTCTGCAAAAGCTTGGTACCCTTCCATGGTAGGACACCAACCTCCTCAAATTTTTGAAGAACTTTGCACTTCATGAAATTTTGAAGTGCACCTCCAATGGGATCTCCTGATGAGACCTCCTCCTCATGCATGGCCTTCCAAAAACAAAGAGGCCTTGTGTAATGTTCCCACATTTTGCAGCTAATGGGAATATTGCATTTTAATTTCAGTTTTTTAACTCATGAATAAAAGTGTAAAGGAGGGACTCTAAAACTCCTAATCAGAAAAATAAATCAATGCCCAATGCGAACATGGACAAATCTGGGCCCTTTCAATAAAATAAACTTAGGTGTGAAAAGGAATGGAGAAGGTTGACTAGCTCAACATGATCAAATCACAATAGTGTCTAGACGCATTGAACCTCCTTATTGATCAACACAGTTCTAGATGGAGACCCTTCATGTGAAAAGGGTTAACTCATTGGAGGTGGTTTAGGGTTTTCTAAGCCCTAATGTTATAAAATTAAGAGGAAGGACACAAGGAAAGGTTGTTGAAGATAATTCGATTTTGAGATTGCTTAAGCAACTCAAAATCTCTGGTTGCTTAGCTATAGAGAGGAATTTCCTGTTTAGGAATTCCTCCTCCTTCATTGAGGAACTCTTGAAGGAGTATGTTCTAAAATGCCTCACATCTAGGCTTGAGGGCAAGCTTCCTCCTCCATCACAACATTATTTCTTCTGGGCAGGAATTGTTGTGTTGCAGGGTGTTGTAGTGAGGGGTTTTCAACACCACTTCTAGATCTAGTTTTGCATAAAAGGGAGCATTCCTTTCTCTGGAATATTAGTGAGGAAGCATTGAGCTTCAGTTTCAGATCTTGGCATCAGGCCAAAGGACCTTCCAACATCATCTGCGCAGTATACTTTAGAAACTACGTCACTTTTCCAGTGCATTGCTGCAGTAGGGTTTCTACGCTAGTTTGGAGCTCATTTCATTGAGGAAGGGCCATCCCTTCTTCCAGAAAGTTTTTACTTCAGCCCTCTTCTATAATTTTGTATATTTCAGCTCATATACTCAGATTTTTATTGATTCTCTGTTTTCCAGATCCATATTCTACAGATCTGATACTTATATTTGTTCTTTCATTAAATCCCCTTGCCGGGTGACCTATTTGATGTATAAAAGGAGATGAATATCTATTTTTATTCATTCTCTGTTATAATAAACTTCAGATATGTTTCAGACATATTTTTTCTAATTTCTTCAGAAATTACGCACTGTATGCTTCATCCATTTTCTGCGTACTTCAAGTCTTGGGAAATCAGCAATTTTAAGCTTATCTGGGCATGGTGGAACTATTTAACATATCTAGGATGCTTTGTTTGAGCTGAAATTAGGATAATAGGTCCCCCATGACCTGATATAAAATAACCTCATGCCATTTCCCTTAATTTTACGCATATTTCTGAATACATCCATTTTGGGCCATAAATTCTCACTTTTCCCCACTATTGGATGAAGGGATTGAACATTTTTCTTTCTGATGTGTTTCTAATTGATGTATGAGTGTCTACCAGCATATTTTATGTATTGAAAACTCTTTTCACTTTCAGCAGCAGGCCGTTTTCCCTTGCTGCAGCCCTCATTGGGCAATTTCTTGAAGATAACTAGGTGTGGGAGATCTTTTTAACCCACCTAGTCTTATTTGTTTTAGCTCAGATGTTAGATTTAGATTGTATATTGTCTGATCTAAAGGATCCAAGAGTTATTTCTTGTTCCAAATCATATTTTTTCTGAAAATGCATATTTTAGTGTATGATTCATGAGCTGTTCCCAATCTGGAACATTACAGTGGTATCAGAGCATGATCTCTGGCCCAGCCTGTGAGATCAAGCTATCAGAGAAGTGAAGAGGAGAAATAGTTATCAGAATGATGGAGAGGATGGGATTACTCTCATCAGTGTTCAGATCTAAGAAGGGCCTCTCCAAAGAGGTTAATCAGTAGAGAGAAAGAAGATGCACCAAGACTCCTAGAGGGTTTTGAGAAGAAGCAAGATGTAGTAAAATATTCATGAGGTTCCAAGAAGAAGAAGGAAGCCCCAGCACTTCCTATCAGCAAAGTAGAAGATCGGAGAGTCCTAGATCTCCTCATAGATCCACTATGCCCACTTTATTTGAAGAAGGAGAGAGGTATAGCAATGAAGTAGGGAGAATGACTGAAGAAGAGATCTCATTGCTTCTTTTTCAATCATTGAAAAGTATTGAAGAAAATCTCAAGGAGTTTGATGAGGAGAGGAAAAATATGAGCTATAAAGATACATCTCCCAAGGAAACAAAGGAGAATGTCAATCTTGTCACTTTGGGCAAGAGATCTCCATTTTCACCATCTGCTGCTAAGGTGCATGCATCTAGAGAAGAGGCACTTGCATATTTGCAAGGTAGTCTTGAGCTCTTAACATATGGAGTCCCATGCATGAATCAGGAGATGCATGAGGAGTAGAAGGAAGATACCAATGCTGGTATGCTTGAAGAAATGAGACCATCATTCTTGCCAGCAGTTGGAGGCATCATTGATCTGGGTGGAGGAAATCTTGTGTTTTGTCAAGAGTTTCCCACATATCAGTTGATCCAAACACAGAGGACCCTTGATATAATCAAGGAGGAGATTGGAAACTATCCCTATGCATCATTTTTGAACTGCATTCAATCTCTTGAGTTGAGATGCAGAGTTTCAAAAAGAGGGATTAGTACTATCCTATGTTCAATGGCTGATTGTGAGATCAGAAATGTGACTTGCTTTGAGACAGTGCATGCATCACTTTGCAGATCTACAGCACTGTCACTTAGTGATTGCGAAAAAGAGGCTTCAGCTCTCTTGGAGCATTCTAGAGGCAGCTTCAACCTTGAAGTAGTGGAGAAGAAGAAGATGAAGAGTAGACATCTTGAGATGAGAAGCATTTTCTCCCCTTTAGATGACACTCTCTCAATGAGCATGCTACAGCTCAAAGAGAGGCTTATACTTACTGCAGATTCAGAGCCTCACTGGTTTTGGAAGGCCATAGATGGGAGAAAGGTCTCACTAATAGATCTCAACAGAGATGCATTTCAATATTTCATGAGATGCAAGGTTTGTCATTGGTTCAAAGGAGATGGTATTATACAAAGGGAGGATGCCATGATTATGTAGCACATCACTCATCTTCCATATTGGAGTGAATGGATGAGGATGATGAGCAAGAGATCACATGGTCAATTGCAGACATGTCTGGGCCAGTAAGCTTGGTTATGCTGGTTTCCCTTGGGAGATTCCTATCACTCTCCAAAGGCACCTATTTCTCTAATCTATGCCTTGAAAAATGGTCATAAAATGAATAAGGAGGCATGGCAATGCTAGTTGCTTTGGGGTAAGCATGGTCACTACCCAAAGATTCTCATTCTCTCATCTCATGCTTTATGCATCATTAATAGAGTATATGCAAAGGATGCATGGTTTATGTGGTTGTTAAAAGGAGAGTTTTGACATCACATGTTAAATCTCATGTCCATGTATTCACCCATGTTTGAAATATGTCTCATTTATCCACGTATATTTCTGTTGGAGGTATGTTTCATGCATGAACTTTGGCTTGGGAGGAGGAATGACTCCCACATGATGTAGTATGAGGGAGCTTGCTTGTACTATGTTGATGAAACACTTCACACATCCATCATTGTGTTGTTGCTCCATGATCCACATGTTGATAAGGCAAGAAGGCTTCAAAAGTCTTTGTTGCTATGGATGCTCTTAGGTGAGTATGGTTACCGCCCAATAGCTCATCATTTTCTTAATCATGCCTTGGATTCCAATGTTTTGTTGTAGCAAGAGAAGGCATGTACAATTTTGATTCACTTAAGAGAGTATGGCCACCACATGACATCTCCTATGTCTATGTGTTTTTCATTGTGTAAAATTTGGCATATTGATCTCATGATGGCATTGATGATAATAATTTGTATTGGGCTGATGTGACATATCATATGTCCATTAGTATGGTTTGGTTTCATGATGCACATGAGGAGGAAAGATGACAACAAGACCTCTTGTTTATTTGGTTTCTTTTAAATGAGTATGGTGACCACCCCATAGCTCATAATTTTCTGATTCATGCCCTATGTATTAAAGATAAATTGCAGCAAAGGAGGGCATGTACCTCATCTTTTGGAAAGCTTGGCTTGCCCATCTTACATGGAGGAGATGGAGGATGGTAGCAAAGGGCCTTGATCCGGTGGTTATTATTAGGGGAATATGGTTTGACATCTTTGTCCACCCATTTTTCTCCTTCACTTATTCTTTTGCATAACGCTGGAATGATGGAGTTTGGATCCAACATGGCCAATAGGATTAAGAATGAAAGCATAACAATTCTTAATCAAGTTCATAAAACATGGATGGAGGAATTTTATTGCATGATGAATCTTTTCCTTTATGGAAGGAGCTACTTTATTTTATGTCTCTCATGTGTTTATGATGGTGTTGGACATCATGTAATTGTAATTTTTTACTTCATGATAAGAAGAGGACAACTAACCTTACAGTTGGAAGTCATCTCATGCATTTGTGGAAGACAACTTTGGAACCAAACAAACATAACCTATTGCAGCAAATGGAGGAAGACTTCCTTATGTTGATGCCATTTGGAGGGGAATAGATGTTTTTCATCTACAATAAGAGTTTCTTGAGGGCAAGTAACATTTTTCTGGGGGAGACTATAATGTTCCCACATTTTGCAACTAGTGGGAATATTGCATTTTATTTTCAGTTTGCTTAACTCATGAATAAAAGTGTAAAGGAGGGACTCTAAAACTCCTAATCAACAAAATAAATCAATGCCCAATGTGAACATGGAAAAATCTGGGCCCTTTCAATAAAATACACTTAGGTGTGAAAAGGAATGGAGAAGGTTGATTAGGTCAACAGGACCAAATTACAACAATGTCTAGATGCATTCAACCTCCTTATTGATCAGCGCAGTTCTAGATGGAGACCCTTCATGTGAAAAGGGTTAACTCATTGGAGGTGTTTTAGGTTTTTCTAATCCCTAATATTACAAAATGAAGAGGAAGGACACAAGGAAAGGTTGTTGAAGATAATTCGATTTTGAGATTTCTTAAGCAACTCAAAATCTCTGGCTTTTTAGCTAGAGAGAGGAATTTTATGTTTAGGAATTCCTCCTCCTTCACTGAGGAGCTCTTGAAGGAGTATGTTCTGAAATGCCTAAAATATAGGCTTGAGGCCAAGCTTCCTCCTCCATCACAACATTATTTCTATTGGGCAGGAATTGCTATGTTGCAGGGTGTTGCAGTGAGGGGTTTTCAACACCACTTCCAAATCTAGTTTTGCAGAAAAGGGAGCATTCCTTTCTCTTGAATATTACTGAAGAAGCATTGACCTTCAGTTTCAGATCTTGGCATCAGGCCAAAGGACCTTCCAACATCATTTTCATAGTATACTTCAGAAACTACATCATTTTTCCAGTGCATTGTTGCAGCAGGGTTTCTACCCTAGTTTGGTGCTCATTTCCTTGAGGAAGGGCCATCCCTTCTTCCGAAAAGTCTGTATTTCAGCCCCCTTCTATAATTTTGTATATTTTAGCTCATATCCTCATATTTTTAGTGATTCTATGTTTTCCATATCCATATTCTGCAGATCTGATATTTATATTTGTTCTTTCATGAAATCCCCTTGTCGGGTGACCTATTTGATGTATAAAAGGAGCTTAATCTCTATTTTTCTTCATTATTTGTTATAATAAACTTCAGATATTATTTTTTAGACATATTTGGTCTAAT
Organism: Pinus albicaulis; assembly: GCA_034641835.2. Taxonomy (NCBI): domain Eukaryota; kingdom Viridiplantae; phylum Streptophyta; class Pinopsida; order Pinales; family Pinaceae; genus Pinus; species Pinus albicaulis. Next base: position 411,263,389 of record CM076584.1, on the reverse strand, counting down.
TTCTTCAGAAATTATGCATTTTATGCTTCAGGAATTTTCTGCATACTTCAAGTCTTGGGAAATCAACAATTTTAAGCTTATCCGGCCATGGAGGAACTGTTTAACATAGATATAATGATTTTTTTGAGCTTAAATTTAGAGAATAGGTCCCTAATGACATGATATAAAATAACCTCCCACAATTTCCCTTAATTTTACGCATATTTCTGAATACATCCATTTTGGGCCATAAATCCTCACTTTTCCCCATTATTGGATGAAGGGATTGAACATATTTCTTTCTGATGTGTTTCTAATTGATGTATGAGTGTCTATAAGCATATTTTAGGTATTGAAAAATCTCTTGACTTTCAGCAGGCCGTTTTCCCTTGCTGCAGCCCTCATTGGGCAATTTCTTAAATATAACTAGATGTGGGAGATTTGTTTAACCCACCTAGTATTATTTGTTTCAGCTCAGATCTTGGATTTATATGTATATTATTTTATATAAAGGATCCAAGAGTTATTTTCATGTTCCAAATCAAATTTTTCTAAAAATGCATATTTTAGTGTATGATTCATGAGTTGTTCCCAATATGGAACATTACACGTTGGATCTGCTGCAAGTACAAGTCTCTATTTGAGTTGTGGCAACTAATTGATATATTTTCATCTAGAAAGGAGAAAGTGTTTCTCATCTCAAGATGTCTACCCTTTGACAGCTATTCCTCCATGCCTTCCTGAATGAAGCTGGAATCTGAATGTTCCCATGAGGAATGGGTGCTTATTTCTTCACTGCTGCTCTTGGACAACACAGTGCAATATTGCTGCTCTGAATTAGTATTAATTGATGATCCTGGGTCATACGACAACATATTTCCGCAATCTTCTGAAAGATTTGTTGCAATAATAGAAAGTGGAAATGCAATCATACCTTGTTGGGTTTTGGGAACACCTTGCATGGTTGCAAGAGTTTTTTCTTCCACTATGTTGGCTCCCTCAACTTCTGATGTTGAAGGCTTCCGCTCCAAGGTTGTGACAGCGTTGATATGAGTCTCCTCAAGAGATGGTGAGGACTCCTTCTTCTCTGATATCTCACTGTCAAATATTTTGATCACCCTTTGAGTGAAATCTGAAAAATTAGATACTATTGCATGACTCACATGGTTGAACCACCAAGTGCTTGCCTTTCCCTCCAAGTGCAGCGCTGAGATCTCCATAGCCTCTTTTTCCACTACTAGATGTAGTAGGAAAAATGATTCTAACTTCATTGCCCAAACTCTTGCTGTACATATGGGTGATCCAACGAAATTAGACAATAGAAACCTATTTCCATTCACCATCCTATTGTTGTATGCCCTCCTTTCTTCTTTTAGTTTGATAAACTAAGGAAGATCTAGAGTCTCTTTGAAAGCTCTAGTTTGGCACTTGTACTCTGCCAAATATCCACTTAGGGGCTCATTTTCTAAGTGGTCTTCTTGCTCTTCACTCCCTTTATGAGAATAGGAAGTGAATGGGTCTTCTTCTTTCTCTTGAAACCTTCTAGAGGTCTCACTGCAGCTTTCTCCTTCTTGAAACCCTCTTGGAGTTTCATTGCATATTTCTTCTTTCATCTGTTTAACCTCCTTGGAGAGGCTCTTCTTAGATCTAAAAATTTATGAGAGTAATCTCATCCTCTCCATCATTCTGATCTATGCTTCTTCTTATCTTCTGGATTGGATCTGAAATCCACAGGCTGAGCCAAGATAAAGGCTTTGATACCATTGTAATATCCCAAAATAGAGAAATTCTACAACAATCAGAATATCTTAAGATATTCTAAAGTTGGAGATCCAACAATACTTGAACAAAATAATGCAAGTTGTGTCAATTTACTTATTAGATGAGATTAGGAGCATATCAACAAAACTATGTCTCCATATGTTACCTTCAAGTGGGGAAAAGCAGTGATCTGGACCATTAAAACGCTATTTCCAGAAAATAATGTTGTAACTATGAGAAATGGGACTTTTATCCCTTAGTTCATGCAAGATACATTTCAAATATAGAATGGGAGCTGAAAAAATTCATTCTAGCTAAGTCAAATAGATCTCTCGATTCTTATATGGCTTAAAAACACTGAAAACCCATAGCTTAATCCATACGGAAAAATCTGAAGCAAAAAAAGGGTAATTACAAGAGGGTTTCTGTAGCAATATGTTGTAGACAACAGATATGGATTTTATTTAGCCAAAGCATAGAGAAAAACAGAGATCTAGCCTCTTTTATACAATGTAAAGATAACCCGGTAACGGTTTCTTGGAAGCTCAAGTACAAAAGGAGTAGATCTAAATATTTAGCAAAAAAATAATGCAGCACCCTGCAAAATTATATGAACATAGCTGAATAAATTACAATATGGATGAGAATCCATTTTTACTAGCTTTCCAGGGGAAGGGTTGGCCCTTGCCCTAGGAAACTAGCCCAAAATCAAGGTATTAAACCTTACTGTAGCAGCTCTCTGAAAAATGACACAGTTCCTACAAGGGATTGCACTGTAGAAGTGCAGAGAAGATTTGGCCAAGTGAAAATATGTGAAAATATGCTCAGGAGTCCTTGTTACTGATCCTCCAATGGATAGACAAGCTCTCCACTGAAAAACAACCCCAGAAATGACTCAAAGAGATCCTCCTTTACTGCACCTTGCAACACAACCCAGATCTAAATAGAAACTACATTGTAACTGAAGGAGGTAGCTTGGCCAAAATGCTGGAATGAGGAAATGTAGCTCAAGAACCTCTCCTTCCCTGAGGATGAGGTAGGGATTCCCGACCAGGAACACCCTTGTGCTAAACAGCACTGTAACGCTGCTAAACAAAAAGAGGAAGAAAAGTATCAACAAACCAAAGAAAATAATAATCCAAGCATGAATCACAATGGCTCCCCTCCTCTCCATATATATCAAGTGCTCCTCTCCACAATGGTTCCCATCCATATGTGCCACCTAGCCCATGCAAGTTTTCCTCCATTAAAACTGTGCAGTCCATCATGGAGATACAATGTATTTAGATAGTGCATGTGGACTTGGTCAAATATGACTGAATCAACATGATCCAATCCTGTTCACACCTATAGGTGCTCAATCTAGCTGCTTATTCTTCCCCTTTTCACATGAGGAATGTTATTTTCCCTTCCAAAGAGGTTTATGGGCCTCCCCACCCATTTTATTCATCTACCAAAAGATAATGCTAACTATAATGTTCCTTTTAGCTTGAGGCTAAAATTTGGGAACATTACAAAATATTTTAATTTAATTTAATTTAATTAAATCTCAAATGAAAGAGGTTATAATTACTTTTGAGATATATAAAAACCATCTATCCTCACAACTACTAAAATATTCCCATAAAAATTAAATCAAGATTCAGTAAAATTAAAAATGAGATCACTTTCATATATTAACTTGTGAAATTTATATAATATAAATAATATTATTAATAATGATCATAAATTCATCTTAATTAAGCATCCATGCAATGAGAGCAAGCATATTAACTAAGAATAACAAAGGAAATATAGTGCATGATTGTTTTAAGTGTAAGATTCGCATGTTAAAAGTTCATGGAATAAAGTCAATAAAGGAAAAATAATACCAAGGTAATGAGACATATATTCCAAGCTTAATGTTGGAAAAAACATCCTAGCGGGTGTTCATTTGGTTTATTATGGATAAGGAAAATTGGCAAAGGAAATTGCAAAGTCTTTGAAAATGAAAAAGACATTATTGGCATTCTATTTATGAAAATAATGGAAATGAGGAGAAAGGGAAGGTCAAAGGTCATACATTGCTTGTGAGAGGTAAATGAAGGAAAATAATAGAAAAATGAATAAATTAGAGGCCTCTTTGATAAAAATGCTTATGAGAATCATTTCACAACCCTTTGTGAGTTTAGTTTTGGAGCTCTCTTTCTATTCTCTCATTCACATAGTCTTGCATACTTAGAGAATTCTTGGAGCACCCTAGCATTGGAGAAAGGAAAGAAAAGGAAGGAAAAAGAATGAAAAGGAAATCAAAGATAAAACAAGGAAGAGTTGATCAAGTTGCTATAACAAAATTACTTGAAGATATCGAGTTTCATGTATGATCTCCTTGCTAGTTTTGGCATGCATGGTACATCCATGTTTGTATTTGGTTCTCTTACTATCATTGGCATGGATTTTTCAAGGTGTGATAGTGGTCTCATCCTTGCCAAGTCATTTTGGGATATCCATGGTTTGATGGGGTCCTTTTACTTGGTTGAGTTGAATTTTCGGATTGTTTTGAAATTGAGTGGGGTGGTCTCAAGGCCTAGGAATCCCTTCACTGGTAATGTCGATATACACAGTAAATTATAGAGGGTCGAGATGGAAAAAATTCTCAAGGTTTAAGTGGAGAGATATGGAGGCATCCATGCTTGTTAGGGCCTAGTGATACCTTGACCCATATATGGAGGGATTTTAGTAAATCATGTACTATAGGTTTATTGTTTGGCCTAGGAATCCCTTGGAGGGATACACGATAAATCTCGGGTTTATAGATGAGGGTTCCAGGCCTAGGAATCCCTTGATCAGTAATGGCAGGATACATGGTAAAGCATGAGGAACCCTAGTTGGTTTTTTTGTGAGTCCCACCTTCATGCTTGGAAAATGGCACAAGGGTGATTGGATGAAGAAAGGTTTGGGTGAGCCCAATCTATGGTGGGGTGGTATGTGGAAGTCTCTGACCTAGTTGAATTTTTCATGTCTTAATAAGATTTGTTTTAATCTTATGTATTATGGGTAAATGTGTTTGTTATTATGTGGTTATAATGGTTATTTTTTCATTATCGATCTGTTGGTTGTATGTTGATTATAAGCATGGTTTATGGCAGACTTGAGTTATGGCTCTCATCATGTTTTGTTTAGTAAATAAAATTTTAATGAATACATGACCTAATAGATGATATTGCAGCTATCATGAGAGGTAATTAATCCTTCTTGATGATTATCACATAAGTATGAAGTCCTTATGCTCATATGCATTTATATGACCTGTAGATTACATGTTCATGATGTGTTTGACAGAACGTCTATCATGTCTAGGCCTTATTAGTTAAGGTTTTTGTTCAATTTTTTCATTAGAGGCCTGATCATCTTGGTATTTATCCTTTTTGATAGTTTCATCAAGTTATTGGAAGAAGCCTAAGTCATAGCCTTGAAAATGTGGCACAGAATTTGGGGTTGCTGGTACAAAACTATTTGGAAAAGTATGAAGTCGCATGGATGCCCTTGTTATGCATGCGACTTAATGGTTTCAATCACATGCAGGGCTTGTCATGGGTGTGGATTGAGGTTTGGTTCAGTCAGAAAGTAGGTTAGCTCAAGGGTTTGACACTTGAAGTGGTTGGTGAGCCTCTGGGGGTCTTGTAACTTCTAAGAAAGGTTAGTTTGGTTAGGTTTGTTGATTCCACTTTCTTAACTATATTTGGGGAGTTAAATCTTATCATAGCAGCTCTTTGTCACATGTTTACCCCAATGGACTAGTTAACTTGGTTAAATGTGGGAGGAGGGTGTTACAGAGTGGTATTAGAGCATGGTTCAATCCTTGGGTTGGATGGGTGGGATGTGGTTATCTTTCATGCATGTAGGTTGTATATGTAATTGTTATGTATGTATGGTGATTGTCATTGTTACAATTGTGTTGTCATGTAGAAGTTTATGATGTTGATGTTGGGATGTGTTTGTCATGAGTGCATGTTGGTTTTATATGAATTTATGCATGTCATTATCCATATGTTGTAATGCATGCATTTTTATGTTAGTTAATGGATCATTATATGCATTCGGGTTATATACATGTTTGTCACTCTGTTTTTGTTGATGTTAAATGCATGATATATGCTAGTGAATTTGTGTGGTCATAGGAAAGTTTGTTAGATAATCACGTGTGGTAGTTAACTTGTTCTTATATGCATTACGGAAATATGCATGTTGATTATGGTTATTGCATTTAAGATCTCCACATTGTATGTATCATATTAATGTAGATTGGCTTGTGCATATGGTTATGGTTATGATGTTCACGTATGAGTTGATATATTTGTGATATTTTGTTGTACTAATATGGACTCATTTCTACAGATGTGATAGTCTCTGTTGAGATACATTGAGGTATTAGTTTGATTATATTTTATATTAGGTCTATTTAATATGGTTATGTTTACATATTGTTTGAATGATTGGTTAATTCCATGTTATGAGTATGTATCTGTAAGATTGCATGAATCAATGATCTTGTTTTAATATGGTTGTACTAACATAATATGTGTTGATAACAACTTATATGAAATTTTTTGTAAGTGGGTTCTAGTTGTAGTATTATGACTAATGACTTTGAGTTGATTGTTGATTATGGCATGGTTGTTAGTATTGGTAGAGGGTGATTTAAATTAATGGACATGACGTCTTGATCTTTGAAACATGTGATTGACATGTGTGAATATATGTAGGGAAAAATTCTTGGTATTAGCATGACAAGGTAGCACTTATTTATTTATATAAATAACATTTGGGTAGTGTGACAAGACATACTAAGACTCAATTGCAGCAAGGAAAAAAATTAGGTGAGAATTCCTATCTCTATTTTTGGAAACCACAATTCCAAATCAATGAGTGATTTGCATACAAGAGGTATTATTAACCTTGAATTGTTTGACATTTTGTCAATATGTGCTAGATCCATGAACATGTATTTGACATGTATAATAGTTGGTTTTCATTTTTGGTTGGATTCTTGAAGGAATTGGAATCCCTTGAGAGATGATATATGCATGTGTTATGTTACAAGGAGGCATGCTTGGCACATCAAGGTAAGGTAACTAGTATGTTGTTACATTTATTTATACACTGAGAATTGTGTGTTTATGCAAGTATGATGCAGGGGATTTCATGGAAAAAGAGACTGCCATGAAATATTGAAGAAGGATCAGGTTGATATTTCCTTGGGAACCATGGGGATTGATTCATGGTGTTTGTTGGTAGTCTTGTGCTTTTGGTATTTTGTGATTTGCTACACTTGATTATAGCTTTTCTTATGTCCAATGCATGATCATGCCACTATGTCTGTGGTGTCGTATTGTTATTAGTTTCATGGATTTATTCTGGTTTGTTTATTTTTCTTTCCTTATATGTTTTTAGGGTCTTGGGAACTGGTTGGAAAAGAGGAATGTTCATGGAGCTGGGGGGGATCTGAATGAAACTCAATAGGTAATGTGAGACTCAAATGAATCTCAGTTCATCGTTAAAGGGAAGCTGGAGGTAAGAATATAATATCTAGTTGGATTGGTTAGGTTCATTGGGATAAATGGATGGTAGCATGGCAATCATTATAAAGGTAACAAGAAAGGTAAATAAAATGGACTTGAGGTGTCAGATTCCTTAGCTATGTTGCGAATTGTTGTTCTCAACGTTGTGCATGCATCGCACAGATAAAGGGAGTTCTCTTAACCTAGACCTTGCGATATTTGGTAATTTTTTTGTGATTATGATTATGTTGATGTTTGTATATGCATATATGTATGCATGTATGTATGTATGTCATTTATTGACAGGGTTGTTAGGATTTTTTGGTGCTAGTGTTCACACACACACACACACAATGTGTGTGTGTGTTTTTGATTGACACGGTCGTTAGGGATCATGATTATTTTATGCTGACATATATATGTATATATATATGTATTTATGTCTTTGTATGACAGGGTCATCAAGAATCATTCTTGTGGGGGAATGATTACTTATGTAGGTGAATGGCATGAAGAGGTTCCTGGTTAAGGAGGAATCAAGTAGGAAGAGTAACCCTAAAAAATATACAAGGTAATTATCATGTGGATATGAATTAATATCATACTATGTCTATATTTATGTTATGTGCAGGTAATACTGAGGGATACATCAATAGAATGGAAGTAGTGTGATCAAGGACATGGTGAAAATCCATGAATGTTGAAAAGACACTAGAAGCAAGGTTGCTTGGTAGAGTTAGTGTGTGCTCTATGGATGTGCAGTACTACTGGTTTATATATGATGTACATGTTGCACCTGCGATGTTATGTGCATGAAATTTTGTATATATATGGTGTTGTTTATGCAATCCTATGTATATATAGTGTTTTTTACATGTTGTTTATAAAGTGTTGTGTATAGATAGTGGTGTGCACATATGGCTTGGTGTGCATGTTGTACATATGGAGCTATGTACATTTGATGTTGTGTGTATGATTGTACATGTGTTGTTGTGTGCATGTGGTTTCATGTACATGTTGTACATGGGGTGTTCTATGTAGGTGGTGTTATTTACATTCCGTGCACGTGGTATTGTGTACACATTGTGAAGGTGGTGTTGTGTACATGTGGTCTTGTGTACATGTTGTGAAGGTGGTGTTGTGTACATATGGTGTTGTGTACACATTGTGCAGGTGGTGTTGTGCACAGGTACACAAAACCACCTTCACAACATGTACACAACACCACATGTACAGAACACCACATGCACGGAAGTACATAACACCACCTACACACAACACCCCATATACAACATGTACAAGAAACCACATGCACACAACACGACATGTAAAATCATACACACAACATACAATTTACATATCACCATATGTACAACATGCACACCATGCCATATGTGCACAAAATGCCATATGCAACATGCACAAAGCACCATATGCACACAACACTGCATATCCAACATGCGCACAACACCATATATACACAACACTCTCTAAAAAACATGTAAAAAGATTATATATATGTAGCATTGCATTGGATATTATGTACATGTGGTCTTGTGTACATGTTGTGCAGGTATAGTGTACATGTTGTACATGTGGTATTGTTTTACATGTGTTATTATGTGCATGTCACACATGTTGTGTTGTGCACATGTGGTATTGTGTGCATGTCATACATGTTGTGTTGTATACATGTGGCACTATGTTATGTGTATTGTGTACTCATTGTATCATGACCTGTGTATTTGTTTTGTTGTACTATGTGTATGTATTGTGCTTTTTTGTACACCAGATGTAGGTTTATGTATTGTGTTTTTTTGTACACCAGATGTAGGTGTATGCATTGTATTTTTTCATACACCAGATGCACATGTATGTGTTGTGTTGTACATCGGCTGCAGGTGTATGTGTTGTATGCCACGTGTAGGTGCATGTATTGTATGGTGTTGTATGTCATGTGTGGTTGTATGTGTGTGATTCACACTATGTGTATATGTACGTGGTTGAAGAGAAGGCACTGGATTTATGTTAGGTGTGGAAATCGATCCACTATGCATGTTGATTTTTGTGTATATAGGGAGGTACTCCAAGCACCACAAGTAGGGAAAAGCGCCACAAGTAGGCTTGTGGTCTTGTAACCAAGCATGGGGTTTTGCACCCATAGGTATTTGGTACAAAACCATGAAGAATATGAGCATGATAAAATTTTACGTGATATAGCTTGGTATGCCATTTCCAACGCTTCAAAAATCACCCAAATCTTGGCTCTAGATATTGAGATTTGAATCTTTGAAGTTGACAATTATTTATGGAGAGTTAAGTCATGTAGGCTTAGTCTAAGAGACATGTCTCTTCGTAAAATTCATGGATCCCTTATAAAGTCTATAAATATAAGGTGTTGTGATTCATTTTTGAGCATCAAAGGGGCACCAATTCATCTCGAATGAAGCTCAGTCACCCGAGGACAAGGCATGGAGCAAAAGATGATTATTTTGGGTTGTGTTTATCCCCATTGCAGCTCCTAATGGGTACAAGAGAATGCCACACTATTTGGGGGTGTTTTGAGGGTTTTGTTATGGTCAAATATTGTAGAGAAACCTATGTCTAGACAATTGCAAGTGTCTGTCATATTGTAGGAGCCCAAAAGGCTTGTTTAGAGGTATTTTGGGGCTACTGTAGAATACCGTAGGTCTCAAAAGTGATTAGGAGGAGAGTTGGTCGTGTTGGATAAGGTTGGAAGGCCTAATCTAGGTCTGGTTTTCCTCTAGACAACAATACTTGATAGTAGAAGCAAGAAGAAGCATTACCACAGTGGTAGGAGAGATTTTGGTGGAGGAATTAGGTGCTAGAGTGTTATGTTATTGGCCCTAACTAGGACCAACACCTAAAACAGTTGAACAAGCTCCAAAACAAGGTATGTATTGGTGAATTTAAGATTGTTTTGATGTGTTGGTGGGTCCGTGATTTTCGAACTACACTTCGATTGGTTGATGAGCAGTTATGATAGGCCTTAGGAGCTTTTTGGAGGAGCCTAACAAGGACTGTTATGATTCCATAACCAGGAAGCCAAGGAAAAAATAGACACATCAGTCCTGAAATGAAGAAAGGTAAGTTTTATTGTGTTGGATCTGTGTTCAAAGGATCAGTTTGTATCAATATACATTGAATATTTTTGGGATCCATTTGTTGGAGTTGCTTTGGGAATGATGGAACTCCAACTAGGAGCAAATCCCGCTATGGACTGATGTAGGTGTCCTAATGTGGAAAAAAAAATTGTAGCGTGTGGAAGCCAAGGAAGTAGGTTTGACATGGCATGTTAGAAGCCCTAACCAGTGGGAAGTTTCCATGGTGAATATTGGTGCCTAGATTTGTGCAATAGCTCCTCTATTGCAGAAGTAAAGGGTAGGTGATGAGAAGTTTGTTGGTAGTCATGTGTAAGGGTATCCTAAGTGTGAGGATTCCCTAAATATGTGCAAATGCTACAACATGGACTTGATCAATCGTGGATTGTTAAAGGGTACCATGAGAGTGAACAAAGTGTGAATGTGGATTAGACATTTATGATCTCCTAGAAGACATTGTGATAGTATCCAAGTTGGAGCCTTGTGTGTAAAACCTTGATAGACAGAGGTAGTTTTGAGAGTGGAAATTGTTGGAGCTCAAGGGTATGATTAGCCAAGAGAATTTTGTGGAGCCCAAGATTTGTGTGTGGAGAAGAACTTCTATAATAGATTATGGGAGGTCTTCCTAGCTAGTGCTCATTATGGGATATGGACATCTCACATGAATAGGCAGAAACCATCAGTGACTTATGTTGGTTTTCATCGAGGCAACACATGAATAGCATAGTGGGTTGAAGTCCCTAAGTATCTCAGGGGAAGTTGTGGGAAGGTTGGCAGTATTCACAAGTGGAGTTGTGAACAACTCAACACGACTCTCAATGTGTTAATGCATTGGTGGATGCATGATCAACTAGTGAGATGATTGGATAGCCAAGATTCAGTGGCCAAATGGAATTGGACCATTGATAGAAGCAGGAGCTGCAAATTGGGAGTCGAACGACCATGAAGTTACATGGTATGACCGAGAAGAGCTCTGAGAGCATTCTACAACTAGATGGTCATAGTATCTTGTTTTTTATCTTGTACTAGTGGATGTATGATGACCATTATCCTTGGTACGAAAGCCCTAGACTGTTGTATTATATGCTCTTTAATATAATGAAGTTGGGTCGAAATTTGAAAAAAAATATATATTATGGGCATGCGTGATTTATTGTTTTTTATATTCCATTGCGCAAAGTAGTATCATTGAGATTCTTGGTTTGGTAACATCAGATATTTTAAGATTATATCCTAGATCCAAGATTGTGGAAAAATAACATGGTATCATAGCGTATCTAGCCTACTTTCAGAGACAATGAATCAGAGTGTGAACATCGAAGTAAATCAGAAGGAGTTTGGGTGTCTAGATCATGGAGCAGAGGATTCAACTAAAGACGTGGATCTGTGTTCTTGATTGGCTTGGCAACAATATTGGTTTGGAGTTTTAGTGGATTGGTGGTGAGCTTGGTGAACAATAGTTGGTTGTAGGGTAGATTGTTGATCGTGGACTTACGTTGATTTTTCATGGATGGTTGGGAAAACTCGAGGGTTTCCTTGGCATGGAAGAGATTAGGTTGATCTAGATGGCTTCATGTGAGGGACTACAGATTGGAAGGCTATAGTTTTCATCTAATTATGGTGTTGCATATCCGATATTGGTGAGATTTTCATGAGTGGTATTTTATATAGGAGGATGAATGCTTGCAGGATTGAGCTAGTGGAGATTGGGTAGGCTGAGAGAAATTCTAGTCTCACAAGGAGCAACCCTATGGATTTTTTGTATATTTAGGTTTGGATGTGATGAGGCAGAGGCACAACCGAGATTTTCAGGTTGATTATAAAAGGTACGTTGCAGTGATGGATCACATATGGGCTATTGTCTTCACCAAAAATTATGATGGTTACTTCCTAGTATTGGAATTACCTCCCTCGCTAAGAGGTAGTGTTGATTTTTGTGTAGCATGGGAGGTAATCTAAGCCCTAGTGTTGAGGTTTTGGAGGGAAAAGTGCCACAAGTATGATTTTGGGATTGTAACCCAAGCATGGGGCTTTTCACCCATTGGAATTTGTGCCAAAACCATGAATAATTTTTGCATGAGAAAAATTGAGGTGATAGAGCTTGGCGTGTTGATTCCAATGCTTTAAAAATCACCCAAATCAGAGTTCTCAAGCTTAAGATATGAATTTTTTAAGTTGACAATTAATTATGGACAATCAAGTAATATAGGCTTGGTCAAGAGACATGTCTCTTCAACAAATTCGTGGATGCCTTCTAAAGTGTATAAATATAAGGTGTTGTGATTCATTTTTGAGTATCTAATAGCATCAAAGGAGAACCAATTCATCTCTAAGGCAGCCACAGTCACCTGAGGATAAGGCATGCAGAAAAATAGGACTTTTTTGGGTTGTGTTGATCTCCATTGTAGGTATGAAAGGGTATAGGAGGAGGTTTTATAGCATCATTTATCACCTTTATATACTTGATGATCTATGTATTGGCCTTGGGCAACCTTTTCCATTTAGACTTGGTTGAATTCTTAAAAAACAGTATTTTGAATTACATATGCGACTCTGCCCTATATTACACATGTGCAGACACATGTTCGCTCATATTTTACCCATGTATACAATTAAAAATATTAAAATATATATAAACTCCCTATTAATTGGATGGGGTTTATGGGTTTTACTTGAAGACCACCTACACTAGCTCATGGCCAAACTATTTCCCAAGTGAAAAACTTATTTGAGGAACTATAAATACACCTGACTGGGAAGGCCTAAGGGGGGAGGAGAGAGAATTGTATTGATACCATAGCCTGTTATAGCCCATATCAAGTCTGATTATCCCTATGCCTCCTACACTTTCGAGGCTTTGGAAACCCTTGTTTCCTCCTTGAGATGTTCACCTCCTTTATGTGGCATCATTATGCACCTTTTATGGAAGAAGATTGTTGAGGCTTGGGCTAGATGGATCCAGAGGATGGTTTCGCTTGGAGGCGTGGCTGATTTCAGGTGATATCTCGACTTGATTTTTACATACATCAATAAAAGAAGATTTGTGCCGTTCCTGATGTGATGGACTTATATGCTTCTTATACATGTTAATGATCTTGTAATTGCTATTTCATGTTATATTTTATGAGTTTATATGATCTAATATACTAAAATTTAGGATATATATGTTGTACAACTAGTCTATGTGCTTTGTCTTGAGTGAGTTGTAGGTCTTGAAGCATGAGGCGAAGTAGAAGGTTTGCACCCTGTGGGAGTGACCTCAAACGTAGGACATACGGGTAAGGTCACCTACCCCTAGTTTACTAGTTTAAGCATTAGGACTTTTAATTCAATTGCTTCTTGTTGTTTTATCCATTACGCTTGATGAACCCTTAATTAAACTGAGAGGGGGGTGAATCAGTTTAGTAAATTCATGGACTTTTAAAACTTTTTCTTTAAACTTATTTACACCTCCATTTCATAAGCAAATTAATATATAATGAAACAACAATCTTGATATGTGAGAAACAAGTGTTAAGCAGAATGAATACAATACATCAACACATACTCATCATGCACATAGACAACAGATATAAGTGAAAACCCATAAGGGAGAAAACCACATCTTATTATTGTTGTGATGCAAAGGCAAGCTCCAACTCGCTCTCACCACTCATTTTCTATAGACTCCAACCTATATTAGGCTACTAACTCAAATTTTGCAAGCTACAACTTGCAAGGAAGCTCCAACTCCCATCTATTTTCTACAGGCTACAACCCACATGAGGCTCCAACCTCAATGAGCTACAACTGGACATCTATCAAGCGAAAACCTGATATGGAAGCACCGACTCCCTCACACTACAATAAAATCATATGCTGATTTAGCTGGATATCAACTCTATTTTAATTCTTCTTCATTGTTGCCCTTTTAGACTTAAAATTTTCTTCATATCAGCTCTAGATGTGCACAACATATCTATTTTCTCACTCTCATTCTTCCTCTCTAACCTCCTACATCTCTCTTACCTTCTTCTGCTCTTTTCCATTCTTTATCTTTCTAACATCTTTATTATCCATACTGATACTACATCTCTTATATAGATAACTCCCTGAATATTTTCATTCTACAAGGAATATGAAGTGAACAGGCCTGACCCTATGCCTTCCACCCATTAGATTCCCCGTTCTTCAGTTCAGGTTATTATATTATAAATAATCATTATAACACTCATGGAGTTTTTCCTACACCTACGGAGACTTACCTTTGAATCACAAACAATATAAATTATTCGATGAATTTACATTTACAGTTACAACAATATTTCAATTCAGCCCTTTTAGCTTCTTTCTTTTCTGTTCATTTTGTCTTCTTTTCCTGTTGTTATATTTCCAACTGTGCAACCTAACCATCTTTTCCTGACTTGACTCATGCCTTTGCGTTTTACACAGCCTCTTCCTATTGCATATCTTACCCGTAGTGTTCTATGCTCTTCTCTATGTGTTGGGTTACTTATAATCGAGTACTTCCTTCACGTTCAAAATTTATTTTTAATAGGCACACTACCATTTTCACTACAGTCGAGACACTTGCCCAAGTCTTTTCTCTTGTGTTCAGCCTTTCCTTTTATTACTGGAGTCAACTTTGCATTCATCATTTTCTTCTAAGAAATGGTGCAAACACATTAAACCTTGGACCTTGAAATATGTTAACATTTTTCTCTGAACCGCATCATGTCCACTTCACAAATTGGACTTCGCACTTTGGCGTTCTTATGTGTTTTCGAAGTTCTTATCCTCCTGAGCTTTGTGATTTGCAATATGCAGCTAGGTCCCACTTAAATTTATCGCAACTTCGCTATCGCAGATTTCTATCGCATGTTTCTCATAGGAAAGTTCTCCGATCTCTAAATTTTCACCTCTTACGAGTTGCAATTTGCAAAATGTGGGCTAGGTCCACATCATCCCCACGTCATCATGCCACGTCACCTTGCCATGTCACTTCCATGTCACCTTGCCACATCATCACAAATTAATTGTGATTTATGGGGTCGAGGCCACTGCCTACGTCATCACCACGTCACAGCCAGGTCATCTTCCATACTTCACATATCGGGTATCACTACTTACAACATGTAGCCTGCGATAACTTAATAAACATATAAATCACCTATAGTGATATGCGATCTCATCGCATTGCACACCCAACTTCATATCGCACCGTAACTAAAAATAATTAAGTTGTGAAATCTTAACATATAAATATAAAACTCACCGATAACGATGTGCGCTATGTGATAAAGGGTTCGGGTACCACCGAGGGTGCCACATTACTACCATGTCTTCTAGCCACATCACCATATCACACTTCATATTTTCTATGATTTGTGTTTTTTTGCAGTTTTTGTGATCATCCTTCTGCTTATGATTGTGATAAGAGATTGCATTGTAAACAACATGACTCTTCCCAACTCGTTGCACTCTTATGAACATAAACAATAGCCTGAATCTTGAGATTTTCTGAAATTAAAATAACACAACTTGACCCGCTCATGCATGACTCTACCCATGTTGACGACTTGACCCAATATGTTCACGACTTGAGCCAGCTTGTTGCTTTTGCTACCTTTGCTCCTTTGTTTCCTTTGCTACTTCTTCTCTGCTCCTTTTCCATCAATTATAATTCTAGTGTTACTCCTTTCTGTTCCTTTTCCATCCATTAAAGTATTTCCAATAGTCTCCCCCTTTGGCATTGATGGCAACACTTCCATCAATACTTCCTCCAAGACTTCCTCCCCCTTTCATTGTGAGAATTGTATTTCTTCCTCTGCTTTCTTTTCAGAAGTGTCTTTCTTCTTTTTCTTACTTTTCCTCCCCCTTCAACATCAATAGCAAAGGGTTACACATTTCCCAGTGTAGTTTCCATCTTTGCATTACTTCTCTCTGAGTTGTGTATAGGCCTTATTCATTCTGTCTGTATACCTTGCTGCTTGAGACTGGTTTATAAGAGTTGTTGTGACAACACTTTGAAAATAATTGAGATTGCATGAATGGAAGACATGTTACCATAGATTTTTCTATACTTTTATCCCTTACTTCTTGATAGTGATGATATTTGCTATACTTCTGAAGATATAATCACTACAAGCCAAAATATCTTGATGTTGATGTGAACAATGAATCAAACCAGAAATTACAACTTATTGTAAGATTAGACAATATATTTCAATATAAAAGACTAAATGACTTTAATATTGTACAAAGTATTTTCAAAACAAACCTTGAGGCTAGAAACATTCAATGCATTGGTTAGTCTCACTTATCAACCATACAATTTTATTTATGAAATAAGGGGGGTATGCATGTCAATGATCATCCTCTCTGCAATGGTGAAATACCAACAATTGCTTTCGGCTGAATTAGGAATTATATGAACCAATAAAATACTCTTGATATTCAATAGTAAGATTAACACAACTAGCCCTTCATACTTCAGATACTTCAACTGTTCTATCATAATGTTCTTCAACAAAATATCTTCAAGTTGTTTAATTTAAATCTCAGCAAACAGAATTCACACATTTTTATGAATGATCTTAAGAAAGAGGTCTTGAAGATATATCTGTACTGACTTGAGGAAGGCATGCAGTTATTTCCAAGAATAGTTACTGCTTCAATGCTCAATATAACACTTCAAATGAAAACCAGATAATGATCCTTTGGAACTTTTATTGACCTTTCCATGCTTTAATAATGCAGCTCGACATTCTCCAATATTTAAAATCAGAAAATACTTTGCAATAATCAAAGCAACTAGAGATCCAATACCAACTGATGAATGGTGTAATGATATAATGATGATAACCATTTATCTTATTCATCCTTCTTAAGAATATTTTTCTTCATTATTAACACTTGTAGAGAGACATACAATGTAATAATTCTCTGTAGATCTTTACCAGCTCCATTTCTCTAGCTCTTCTATGACAACTTTCTCTCTTAGATATTCCAATGGTTCTCTAGTAAGAGGTTTTGTAAATATGTATGTTGTATGTTCCTTTGTTGGGACGTATTCCATATTTACTATTTTCTTGGCTACTTTTTCTCTGAGGAAGTGGTACTTTATTGGGATGTGCTTGGTTCTCGAATGAAGAACAAGATTTTTTGATATGCTTATTTCACTTGTATTGTCACATTTGATAGAAATATGTTCAGTGTTGCTTACCTTCATGTCTTGAAGAGTTTGTTTCATCCACATCACTTGTGTGCAACAAGTTGTTGCTGCTATATGTTCCGCTTCTGTTGTAGATAGGGAGATATATGTTTGATTCTTTCTTAACCATGCCACTAGACTTTCTCCTAAATAGAATGCACCTCCACTTGTGTTTTTCCTATCATCCACACAACTGGCCCAATCTTCATCTATATATGTTGTCAATGTGAAATATTTTCCTTTTGGATACCATAGGCCCTAGTGTGCAGTTCCTTACAGGGATTGAAAGGTCCTCTTGATTGTTAGCAAATGATTTTGTTTTGGTGCTGCTTGATATCTTGCCACAAGTCCTACTACTAATACAATCTTTGGTCTGGAGGTTGTTAGGTATAGAAGACTTCATCTCATAGATTTTTAAAGTCTTTGATCTACATCTACAGATCCATCATCAGCACATAAATTGCATCCAGTGATCATGGGAGTTGACACAAGTTTGTAGTATTCCATTTTTGAATCATTTTAACATGTCTCTTAAGTATTTTTCTTCTGAAAATATATATGGCTTTGCTATTTTGTATAATTTGAAGTCCTAGGTAGAATGTAATCTCTCCAATCATATACATCTTAAATTTGAACTTCATCTCTTCTGAAAATCCATTTACTAACTCATCCTTGTTGCTACCAAACATGATGTCATCTACATATAGTACTACAATTAAGAGTTCATATTCATCAGCCTCTATATACAGATTATTGTCTACTCCTCCTTTCTTGAAACCTTGTTTTTGAAAGTACTTTTATAGAATAGAATACCATGCATGTGGTTCTTTTTTGAGACCATATAGGGCTTTCTTTAATCAGTACACATAGTCATGTTTATCTGCTAAGGAAAATCCTTTAGGTTGTTCCATGTAGACTTCTTCCTCTAGATCTCCATTTAATAAGACATAATTCACATCCATTTGATATACCTTGAAATAATTAATCTAAAAATGGGTTGGATAATTTTTATGCTTTTCAAGAACCTCCCACCCAGTTAAACAAATAAAATATCTAGCTTGTACTTGACTTTTGCGTAATTTTTAATTCAAATAGGTGTATTTTTTTAATTGTTTAAGTGCTTTAAGTCCATTTGATTTTGATGAAATTAAACATGTGCAACATCCATATAATGAAGAAAATAAAAAACAACACATAACAACAAATTTATTCTAGTATTTCACCCAAATATCGTGGGCTACGTCTCCTTGAGTTCTAGTCATCTTGACTTGGCTCTTTGGGATTATGGAAAATTTTCTTTTAAAAGTTATAAACTCAAATCCAATGGTTACTAAACTGAACCAATGGACTTATAATACCATTTCTATCCATTTCATGGCTGTCATCACTCTGAAAAACAGATCTAGGCTCCCTTAGACTTGATTCCTTCTGTTGCTGCACTTGAGCTACCCTGAGCTTCTCTATGGAAATAACTCCTTAGAAATTATTTTTTTGTCCCTCAAAACTCACCTGCTATCTCCATCACATATCATACCTCCAAAATGGACTAATCATTTGCTGCAAATGAGCACTGCATCCCCAATCTAGGCCTCCCCCCACGGTTGGCACTAGGCTGCCCAAAAATTCCCTGTGGATTCTCCAGCTATAGAATTCTTCAAATGTATCTAAAAATCACTTAAATGGATTTTTGATTCCAAAAATAGCCAGAATAGACTACTGGTTCACTAAAATTGGCCTCCATCTGCTCGAGTTTCGCCTCCAACAGTTTGTGGCACCCCCTGGCTCTCGAGTCAAAGAAAAATTCTATGTGGGTTCTCGACCTATAGAAGTACTCAAAAGCTTCTGAAAACTTCATAAATGGATTCATAAGTATAATAATATTCTAAATAGACTATTTTTTTGCTGAGAATGGATACTGGCTACTCTGGATAGGCCTCATTCTCCTGCTGGCACTTGTTGGCCCTAGTGGCCCCTGGAACTTCTTTGAAGCATATTGGCCTTCAAAAGTCCTCTAAAGTATCTAAAAAACACACCATTATTTCCATAACATCTGAAACATCCAAAATTGACTATTGGATAGTTGAGAAAGGCCTCTAGCTCCCCTTGCTAGGCCTCAAACTACTGCTAGCCCATGGTGGCCCTAGTGGCCCCTTGAAATTCACTGAAGAAAAACCCTGCTCAAAAGTCCTCTAATTTCTCTACAACCCTAAACAATGAGTCTTGAATTTCTGAGATAGTCAAAATTGACTATTGGCACTCCAAAATTGGTTGAATCTAGCGCAAGATAGAGCCTGAACTCATTTTTCGCAGTGACCCCTAAAAATCCTCCACTAACATTGGAGGAACTGCACTTAACCGTTGTGTGGGAACATGAAAACCCAAAATATGCGGTTTCATTACTGTAACCGCCAACGAAGGTTTCAGTTGGGATAAAGAATCAATGCTAAAGGTGGGAGTGAACCCATTATGTGACCGCATAACGTGGAGCTGAACCGTTGGCGAAGACTGTTTGTTGTCAAAGTTTGGCTCTTGGACAAGGGTAATGGTCATGCGGGGAGGGGCTGGCCCTCGGGGCTAGCCCCTCTGAACCCCGAAATGGATAACCATAAAACCTTAAATAGAAATATAATGCATATATGGTTAAGAACCATGATAGCACACATGGTAATCTATAGGTGTGTTTGGCAGTAGGTCTCGGGATCAAGCTCCGGGGACCCCCAAAAATTTTATTAGACCATTCTTGGGCCACGTGGCGGTCTCCGGGCCTGCCATGTGGCAGGTCCTAATTGGCCCAAATTAAAACATGTGCACCCAACTGTGAATATCATGGTGACACTTGTCATGACTTGACTACTCCAAATGGAATATTTCAAGGAATATTCTAGGGATATTCTCTTTTTCATTTTCCAAAAATTCAAGTCAAAGTTGGTCAAAGTCCAAAAATTGCAGTTTACTAGACTTTTCAAACTGCGATAACTTCTTCATACAGTGTCAGTTCTTTGAACCTTTTATGGCACCAGAATTAGGAAGATGGAATCTATTGGGTCACTGAGGTTTGACACACTTCTTAACACTTTGAATTTTGAGCTATCACATAGGTCCATGATCTAGTTCTTATCACACCCCCCATTGGGAATCTTTTGGACCCCAAAACACTGATATATTGATCTGTATATTGGATGAGAGTACAACACCCTCTTCTTTTCAGCCTCCATACACTTTCCTTGCATGGCTAAGTGCCTTTGAAACACAATTCGAGGGTAGTCGACACTTCCCTCCCTGGATGCACTAGTCCTCCTGTTAAGAATTGTCTTCCTTGAAGTCACTCAGAAATTTCTTGTAAGAAATTTAAAGAAGGTAGATGAACATCATGTACTTGATCATCAATCCAAGGTGGCTCAAAAAAACGACATATTACAATAGAAGACATGCATACATAAATAAAATTTTCATATGTACAAATGAGTGTATGTCTTAGTGTGTCAAGAACTCAAATAAATTCTTACCAAGCCACTTCCACCACGACTCTTGCCACTAAAAATATTCTTTATGTGAAACATCCATTCTCACATTAATTATGGAATATTTGGTTCCACTTTCGCTAGTATTTCTATCCTCTTGCCTCATGTGCTTGGGATGATTAGTTGGATGCAATGTCCAACAATGGGAAACAACATGTCCCTTCTTCTGGAAATGTGTGCATGACTTATGCACCTACTTTGCAAGTTTTCTTTGCCTCAATTGCTTCCTATATGCCTTCATCCTCTTCCAACATTTTGAAACAACATGGTTACATAGACCACAATATGCACATCAACTCTTTCTTCCATTCAAGCATGCATAATTGTCATGCCTTGTAGAAACATAATCAACTTGACTATGGGAAGAATTATACCTCACATTTTTCTTTCATGCTCATTTTATTTACCTTCATGAGGAAATGAACTAGTATAGGTTCCAACTTATTTTTGTAGACTAACATGAGTGTTTATGTCTTGATAGATGTATGAACTCGCATGCTCGCCAAATCTCCATGTCTATAATCTTCTTGCTGCAATATACACTTCAAACAATGGAAATCAACTTGAAAACGAACTTGACATATTTTTTGGTTTAGAACTTGGAACACAAGTTCTTCTTGAAGTTGTATCACATGCCTTCATGGCTTTGGGGTCTTTGCCATTAGATTGAACATAACGAATACCAAATTTCTTAGGTCTTTCCTCAACCAAAATAGGATCAATCATGCCTTGTGCATGTTTGCCTAAACCCTTACATTCATAGACCATTTTAAACATTAGCTTGGACCCTATACCTCTAGTGTGCTTTTCAAATGAACCAACACATCTTTCTAAAGAGGAAACTGAAGACAAATTAGAGTGAATTACCTCGGTTTCATGCATGTTCTTGGTTAAGGCCTCTTGGGCTTGATGGAGCTTCATCTCCATCTCATGCAATCTTTGAATAATTTCTTCCTTCTCTTTCTCCATAGCAACCAATGTTTCATGAAGTCTAGTGCCTTCTCTTCTATCTTCAACAGAATTTGCACCATGTCCTTCAGGATGTAGAAGTCTCGCTTCATGTCCTCATCGAAGAATTTTATGAACGAGGAGGATTTTGAAACCTCACTTGAATAATTTTTCATCATGAAAATTAACAAAATAACTTCAAAAAAATTCACAAAGCTTTCAAAAACTATTGACAAAGCTTCTGAACAAAATGGTTTTAGATTCAAGCTCCTCTTCAAGCAACCTTTTGAAAAAAAACATTTTTGTGATTCAAGGTTCGCCTTGAGTTCCTGTGGGTAAGGAATATGTCTTCATCCATTTCCTCCTTCTTTTCCTCTTCTGGACTTAGCTATGAGTAGCTCTCCCTTCAACTCTAGCAAAGTTAAGCAACAGTCAATTTGCAAACAGTCAAATCCTTGCACTGTTTAAATACCTTTCAAGTCAAACAATCAAACTTGTGCTCTATGAATCAAGCAACTATGCTTTGATACCAACCTGATCTGAAAATGGGTTGGATAAATTTTTATGCTTTTCAAGAACTTGCCACCCAGTTAAACAAATAAAATATCTAGCTTGTACTTGAATTTTGCGTAAATTTTTACTTCAAACAGGTGTATGTTTTTTAACCGTCTAAGTGCTTTAAGTCCATTTTTTTTTGCTGAGATTACACATGTTCAACATCCATATAATGCAGCAAATAAAAAAAAACACATAACAACAAATTTAATCTAGGATTTCACCCAAATATCATGGGTTACGTCTCCTTGAGCTCTTGTCACCTTGACTTGGCTCTTTGGGATTATGGAAAATTTTCTTCTACAAGTTACAAACTCAAATCCAATGGTTATTGAACTGAAAAAATGAGCTTAGAATACCATTTCAATCCCTGTCATGGTTATCATCACTCTAAAAACAGATCTAGGCTCCCTTAGACTTTATTCCTTCTATCGGTGCACTTGAGCTACCTTGAGCTTCTCTATGGAACTAACTCCTTCAAAATTATTTTTATGTCCCTGAAACCTCACCTACTATCTCCACCACATATCAAACCTCCAAAATGGAATGGTCATTTGCTCCAAATGAGAATCACATCCCCAATCTAGGCCTCATTCCATGGTTGGCACTGGGCTGGCCAAAACTTCCCTATGGCTTATATAGCTCTAGAAGTCCTCAAATGGCTCTAAAAATCCCTCAAATAGATTCCAAATGCCAAAAATAGTCATATTATACTATTTTTTCACTGAAATTTCCCTTTGGCTGCTCCGGTTTCGCCTCCAACACCTGGTGGCACCCCCTGGCTATGCGGTCAAAGAAAAATTATCTATGCGTTATATACCTCTACAGGTCCTCAAAAGATTCTAAAAACACCATCAATGGATTCAAAAATATCAAAATAGTTGAAATATACTATTGGTTTGCTGAGAAAGGATACTGGATACTCTGGATAGGCCTCATTATCCTCCTGGCACTTGTTGGCCCTAGTGGCCCTTAGAACTTATCTGAAGCATATATGCCTTCAAAAGTATTCTAAAGGCTCTTTAAACCACACCATTAGTTCCATAACATCTGAAATATCTAAAATTTACTATTGGATTGTTGAGAAAGGACTCCGTCTCCCCTGGCTAGGCCTCAAACTATCGCTGGCCCATGGTGGCCCTAGTGGCCCCTTGAACTTCTCTAAAGAAAAAACCTGCTCAAAAGTCATTTTATGGCTCTACAACTCTCACAAATGAGCCTATAATGTCTGTGATAGTCTATATTGACTATTTTCAACCCAAAATTGGTCGAATCTAGCTCAAGATAGAGCTTGAACTCATTTTTCCCAATGACCCCGAAAAATCCTTCACTAAACTTGGAGGAATTGCACTTAACTGCAGTTAAAATAGGAAAATTCCGAAAATTTGGTGGGAACTCCAGTTAAAATGCTATTCTAATAATTAATTATATTTCTAACCATCATGTGGGCATATGCAAACCCAAAATCTGCGGTTTCATTACCGTAACCGTCGGCGGAGGTTTCAGTTGGGGTAAACCGTCAACTTTAAAGGTGGGAGTGAACCCATTATGTGACCACATAACCTAGATTTGAACCATTGGCAGAGACTGTGTTTTGTTATATTTTGGCTCCTGGAAAAGGGTAATGGTCATGTTGGGAGGGGCTAGCCCCTCCGAACCCCCAAACGGATAACCATAAAACCTTAAATAGAACTGCAATGCATATATGCTTAAGAACCATGATAGCACACATGGTAAGACATGGGCATGTTTGGTAGTAGTTCTCGGGTTTGAGCCCTAGGGACCCCAAAAAAATTTATTAGACCATTCTTCGGCAACGTGGCGCCCTCCGGGCCTGCCACGTGGCAGATCCTAATTAGCCCAAATTAAAACATGTGCACCGAACTGCGAATAACATGGTGATGCTTGTCACAAAATAAATGGTCCAAATGGAATGTTTTGAGGAATTTTCCAAGAATATTCCCTGGAATATTCTCTTTTTAATTTTCCCAAAATTCAAGTCAAACTTGGTCAAAGTCTAAAAATTGCAGTTTAGTGGACTTTTCAAACTATGATAACTTATTCATACAGTTTCAGTTTTTTGAACCATTTGCGTCTCCGAAATCTAGAAGACGAGATCTATCTGGTCACTCAGGTTCGACATACTTCTAAAACCTTTGAATTTTTAGCTATCACTTAGGTCCATGATCTAGTTCTGATCAATCATGATAACATGCAAAAGCTAGAAACATTCTAATTTCTTCCATTCTTGCTACAGGGGAAAAAGTTTCATCATAGTCAAGTCCTTCAATTTGAGAGTATCCCTTACATACAATTCTAGCTTTATTTCTGATTACATAAAAATTTTCATTAGTCTTATTCTTGAATATCCACTTTTTGCCAATGACATTTTTCCCAACAGGTCTTGGCATTAACTCCCAGGTCTTGTTCTTCTCAATATGGTCTAATTATTCGTTCATAGAATCTATCCAATTTTTCTCTTTGTTGGCTTCATCAAAATTATTTGGTTCTATCTATGGCAACATGGCTAGGTACACTTCCTTGGTCTGTTCAGCTAGATGTCTTCTATTTTGGACTCTCGCACTTTTGTCTCCAATAATTTGATCTTTTGGATGGTTCTTTTGAGCGTGTCTTGAGGGTCATTTTGAGTTTATTTTGGTATCTTCTGTTGTCTTATTTTTTTCTTTATTTTCTTGATTTTCAGCTTCATGATCATCTGGAGAATTAACAAAGTTTGTACTTTTGGTTCTATCTAGTAGTTATTCATCGAATCTCACATCAATTCTTTCCACAATTTTATGCAGTCTTTTATTGTAACACATGTATCCTTTACTCTTTGATGCATATACCTAAAATATTCATTCATCAGCTCTTGCATCATACTTCCCCAATTTTTCATCATTATTCTTTATGAAACATTTGCAGCCAAAGACACTAAAGTGCTTAATTGATTCTAGCTTCCTATGCCACAGCTCATATGGAGTCTTGTCACAATTTGGTCTAATATGAGCTTTTTTGAGAATATGAATGGTTGTGTGTACTGCTTCTGCCCAGTAGGTCTGATGAATATTTCTTTCTTGCATCATGGCTTGGAAATTTATTGTACAAGCTTGTTTTTCCTCTCCTCCACCCAATTCTATTGAGGTGTATCTACAACTATAAACTGCAGCTTTATCTAACAATAATTGCACAGGATTGCAAACTCATCACTTGTGAATTCACCTCCTCTGTCTGATCTGAAGCATTTTAGTTTACATCCAGTTTGATTTTCTGCCAATTCCTTAAATATCTTAAATTTCTCAAATGCTTTGGATTTGTATCTGAGAAATTACACCCATGTTAATCTAGAAAAATCATCGATTATCAACATGAAATACGATTCTCCAACTTGTGCATTTGTTCTTGAAGGTCCACACAAGCCCATGTGTAAAATATGAAGAGGCTTAGTTGTAGATAGATGGTCTTTAGCTTTAAACGTTGTACGAGTTTGTTTTCCCAATTGGCAGGACTTACATATGGTATTTGGTGGCTTCTTTACTGCAGGAAAATCTCTAACAACTTTCTTTTTTCTCAGTTTGATGATGTGGTCAAAATTTAGATGTCCCAATCTTCTATTCCATAGCCAAGATTCGTCAAGTTTGCTAATGTGGCATGCTTCATTCTCTTCTACCACTATATAAATGCTATTCTCAGTTCGAACACCTTTGACCAAGGTATTTCCTGTGGTGATTGACCTTATGTTACACTGAAAATTATCATCTTGACATTCTTCTATCTGTATGAGCTCATTATCAGTCATACTTTCCTCCTTTGCAAGTCTAAAACATCAGTTCCTCATGTCAAGCCTTAAAAATAAGAGAAAAGCTCTCAAAAGTCTCTAAAACTCTGGTATCACACTTTCTCTTTGTCTTACATGTGGTCCCGCACCTAATGGTCATGTCTCCTGCGTACCTGACCGCACTGTCTCTGTGTTAAGGGTGCGGACCCCTACAAAAGATTAAAAGGGCACAAGTAAATTCTAAAAATCTCACTTTCAGTAATTTCTAGAAGTTTCTGGAAGGAATCTTGCGGTGGCAAGTTCGCTCTTTTCAGGTTCATGTATCCCATGCCTTAAGGAGCTAACCCTTTGATGTGAGGAGCTTATCCCTTTGAAGGAGGATTCTATCCCTTCATAGGTGGAACTGTAACCTCCTCTTTTACACTATAAAAAGAGGCATAGGGCAACCTCAAAGGGTTACTAAGGGAGTAGAAAATTGAGGAGTTAAAGCTTTAGTATTATTTGAGGTAAAGTGTTGTTGGAACTTAGACTCATTTAGTTGAGATTTTATGAGGAAAGATTACATAGCTCTATGTGTCTCGGTTGGAAGAGTGCAAGGCTTATCAGAGTAAAGGAGATTCCTTCTTCGGACCCCGGGAAGGCCTGTTCAACATCAAGGTTGAATAGGTTGTAAGGTTCTTCAACTATTCAAAGTTAATACAAATAAATTTGCTTTTCTCAATAAGTTGTTAATTAACTGTTTATTTTATGGATTCCTTGATCACCATGATAGGCATGATTTATAATATTTACTATGCAGGTGCTATTTGATGTTTTCTTGTTGTTGATTGTAGGTCTGCAAAGATAACTCTTTCAAGCTATCGGAAGATGACTACTACGAACAAGCACTAGATCTAAGGTAAGATCTTAACACATTTGTAGTATTTACTTATAAATCACATATGTCTAGAGAAAGATAGGTTTGTTTGTCTGTTTGTTGCTAGACTATCTTCTGATACTAGGTAGATCGGTCTTGTCTGCAAGATCAATTTATCCGGCCAACAAATTGGTGACTCCACAAGGGAAAGAATTTGATTTTTGGTTTTTCTTTTATTTTGACTTGAGAAAATGGTTTTTTCTAGTTTTTGATTGATGTATACTGGCTTGGGTAGCTTAGTTTTACTTGATTTCAAAAGTTTTAAGAAATTTTTTGTTTTTCTTGAAGTTTTCTGGGGACCGCACTTTGTCTTCACACAGAGTGCGGGCATCTCCATACTTTCCTTGAGTAACCAGTGCGGGACCACACCTGTTTGCTCTAGAGCATGCAGACCCTATCAAATTTTTGAAAAACTTAAGATTTCTCCTTCCATTTTGAGTTTAGATTGAATTTAGGATTCTTAGCATCTACCCAGATCTGTATTTTTCTGCCAAAAAGCCTTCTTTATGAATTTCTTTCGGCAAATTTTTTATCTCATCAATCTCCGTTAAGATTGGGTGTTTTGAGTCTCTTTTTTGAGAAATTATTAATTTGATTTCCTTTGGTCATTACTTGGAAGTTTGTCTCAGTCTTTTCACAATTTTGCATCTTTTTTCTTTTAAATTGTGTATGAGTGTTAATCGCCTTTGAGTGTTTTTATTTTTTGATCTTTGGAAGTCTCACCCAATTTTCTTTACTTACACTTGATTGGTTCTTAGATTACATTAGAATAATCTTGTGTTTGAGAATTCTCTTGCATAGATCACATTTGCATAATTAGAATTCTCATTTGCAGAATATGAATTAAAAATGTGCATAGATTACATTTGCATACTTTTCAAGTGAATTGTGCATAGATTACAACTGCATAGTTTACATTTTGAAAAATCAATCGTAGATTTAGATTAGTTTCTTTGATTTGAATTTACATGTTTTTATGCTTGTTTTAAAAACAAAAAAATAAAAAAAATTGTTTTGAATTGATTAGCATTAGTTTTTCTTGATGAAATTAGTTCATTAGAGAATTTGTTATATTTTCTCTTATTTATCAATTGTTGCATTGTTGTAAGTGAATGGAAACTCTCTCCTTACTTTATTTAGGATTCAATGAATTGAAAATATTACATTATCATATTCGATTGCATTTAGTTTTAGGTCGGGTCATAACACCATTGGTTTCATATCCATTTACCCTTTGAGTAATAACAGCCTAAATAACACAGCGCTTAATTAAAATTCATCTAGTAATTTTTACATTTTTAGGGCTCTTTCCACCAATCTAGCTTAGTATTAGTGCTTTGGAATAGGTTGTAGTTAACTTTCCAAAGAAACTAAAACAAACAAGTAGTCAATCTTGCGATAGGAAAAATTCCAATTGTTGCATGTATGCTCTGGGAAGCTCCTCCTAAAGGAATCAAGAACGAGATCATATCTGACCCAGTGAGGTAATAAATCCTTCCTCATTAGGAACGATAGCAGATATACACGTATTAACAATGGTAAACCTCGGATTGACCATTGTTGACGAGCCTGGGGTCACTTTTCGGTAAACCTTGGATTATGTCAAGGAGCCTTCAAGGGGATTGAGCTTTGTTACTCTGCCCTTGCATGTGTGTCGAATCGTAGACTATTCCCCCAGGAATATTTGCTTCTATTGGTAACCTTAGTGGCCATAATCTATAGGATTATTTCCTAAGGTGATGGTGGAGGGAAGATCCCACTGTACCTGGAATGGACATTGGCTAGACTCACTCAGACTCTCTAGAGGGTTATCTTCACTCGAGATGGCATAGTGGAGGGACTTGCACTGGTCTATTTCATTAATCAGGTTGTCAGGGTAACTGTTCCAACTGCCATTTTTGCATTAAAATTCTACGATGTTGGATTTCATCACCGAATAGTGTTTTTAGTGTGGGAATCTACTGTTTGTGTGTGGTTTGAGTCCTAGATTTTATAGTGCGTGTTCATTTGTTTGTTTTTACTCTTAGAGACCATAGGTGTGAATTGTGAATTTTTAATTGTTAGGTGTGAATTATGAATTGTTAATTTTAGTTTTAAAATTGTTAGTAAAACTCACTGAAGTTGAATATAATGGCAACTATTCTGGATTTTACCAACCAAATAATTCCTCTTAATGAGAATCCTATTACTTTTCCTTGCTTGGAAATGTTGGTACTCCTTATATGGCTACATTTTCATTACCTGGATTTACAATAGGTTTACCGATATGGTTATTTTCAACTTCGTTGGCCTCGAATACTCCAATTATTCCACCTCAACCGGATGCTTCACCTCAATAGAGTTCATCATCTCAACATCACCAACCTCATGTTGACCCTTTACCTTATTCGCTTAATATTTCTTCCTCCATTTCTTCCTCTTTGCTTCGTAAAAGCCTTGATGCTAGTAACTAGGTGGCTAAGAAGAAGAAGAAATGGAAGAAGAAGAAGAAGAAGAAGCAATATAAGAAAGAATTCAACCAACCAAACATGGCTGTAAATGTTAGTAGTGTTGAAGAAACCTCCAACATGCATCGTAAACCCAAATACCCTTGCAGGCTTTGTAAGGGTGACCACTTCATTATCAATTGTCCCGGTATTTGAAAGGTCTTGGAAGTATGGTCAGAAAAATCCCATCAAATTTCTATTGATCCATCAACCAGTGATTGTCAGGTTCCTGGGAAAAAGGGTAAAGTTAGGTTTCCTTGTAGGTTATGCAAAGGGAGTCATCAAAATCACATTTTCTCTCACATGGATGAAGCCTCAAAATTGTTGGAAAATCTTACTGTTCCACAGCAAGAACTTCCAATTGGTTACCATCAAATTTCTCCCAACCTATCGTCAACTAACGTAGGGATTGATCTAATTCCAAGTACAGTCAATCCCACTCTTCCATTGGAGAGTGAAACTCATATCACTCAGGTTGTTGATCCATTAGTTGATCAAGTGGTTGATTCGATTTCACATTCAGTCGATCCCACTCTCCTTGAAGAGAGTGAACTTCATACCGCTCAGGTTCTTCTTGTTACATTAGATTATTCTATGCGAGGGGGCATTTCACCTATTTCTACAAAACCCCCTCCAAGTACTGAGGTCTTTTCCTTTGATTGGAATAGACTGACAGAACCTCATCTTCCTTCCTCCATCCCTTTCCAAATCATTGTGAATACTAGTGGTATGGACATACACCGCACACATGTCGATGAAGGTTCTTCTGTTAGTATTTTATCCTCAACTACTTGGAAAGCTTTGGATTCCCCTCAGCTTGTGCCTGTTACGCAAAATCTGAAAGCTTTTAACATAACCATTAGTGAACCTTTAGGGATCCTTCCTAAGTTTTCTATTACTTTGGAAGGTAAAACTATCTGTGTTGATATTATGGTAGTTCAAGGCCCCTTGGATTTCAATTTACTCCTTGGGCAAGACTATGTCTATGTAATGAAAGCTGTCGTATCGACACTCTTTTGGGTGATGTCTTTCCCTCACAATGGAAACATTGTGACTGTAGACTAGCTTTCATTCCCTAGTCTTGATTCGACTACCAATAATCGGACACCCCTAAACGTTCCTGATCAGAAGGTGGTATATACCCCGCCACGGGTTAATTATGTAGCAACCAGTCCCATGTTTTCAGTTACCGATGCAAGCGAGCCTCTCACTGTTTTCTTGACTTCCTTTGACTTAGATCTAGTAATTTTGCATGGAAAACTCTATGGGATTATTTGAATGTGATGTTCTTATCACTTTTGAGTCCCTTGACATGTGTTCCTTTCATAGAACTGTTCTTCCTTCTGATGAAGACCTCTTAAAAGCCATGATCAAGGTGTGTCCATTGACATGTGTTTCTTCCAGTTGGAAGCCATGATCAAGTCACTCCGAGGATAGTTCCTTTTATTGTGTCAACCTCGTTAAAAGATGAACCAGTGGCTTGTGAGGAGAGTTCCTTTTACTGTGTCAACCTCGTTAAAAAATGAATCAGTGAGTGTGAGGATAGTCCCTTTTATTGTGTCAACCTCATTAAAAAATGAATCAGTTAATCGTGAGGATAGTTCCTTAGACTGTGTCAACCTCGTTAAAAAATGAATTAGTTGGTCAGAGGATAGTTCTTGTTACTGAGTCAACGTCGTTAAAAAATGAATCAGGTATGAGGACAGTTCTTTTCCTGTGTCAACCTCATTAAAAAATGAATCAGTAGGGAGATTTTAGAGAGTAGATTAATAGATTAGAAATAAGTAGTTTCTGAGGATGGTTCTTATTACTAAATCAACCTCGTAAAAAATGAATCAGGTATGAGGAAAGTTCCTTTTACTGTGTCAACCTCGTTAAAAATGAATCAGTGGATCAAGAGAAAAGTTCATTTTACTGTGTCAACCTCGTTAAAAAATGAATCAGTGGGCCATGAGGACAGTTCTTTGCCTGTGTCAACCTCATTAAAAAATGAATCAGTAGGTTATATAGGTAGATTGTAGAGAGTATATTTGAGGAAAATTCTTTTATTGTGTCAACCTCATTAAAAAATAAAACATTTAGGTGAGGATAGTTCCTGTTACTGTGTCAATCTCGTTAAAAAATGAAACACATTTCCATGAGCATAGTTATTTTTCTGTGGCAAGCTCGTTAAAAAATGAAACAAATCCTCCCCTAATTGAGTCGATTCTTTGACTAGATCTCGTAAATGTTAAGTCATATATTTAGGTTAGTTATTTCAGTTTTTGCATAATTTTCTTACAGTTTTAGGTCGGGTCTTTCATATGATCTCGTAAATGAACCTTCATTCCATCCAGCTATTAATTACCAGTAGTATATTTAGTTGAATGAAATGAAGATGGGGGGGCATGCGGTCTAATATATTATGCTTAGCGGGCATTAAAACCTATCTGAAGCATAGTTTTTCTCCATTTCAAGATTTTGTAAAAATGAAGTCAATTTCGGTTATTTTCAAGACTCGTTAAAATCATGAAAATCCGGAGATGATTTTGCTATATTTCATTCTTGTAAAAGACATGAAAATGCGAAGTTCTTTCCATCTTTTCCCGCTCGGAAATTAAATTGAAAGTCGGCCACATGAGTATATTTTTATCCCTTTTTCGAACTCATTAAAACTTACGAAAAATTGAAAACCATGAGTACATTTTTATCCCTTTTTCGAACTCATTAAAACTTAAGAAAAAGAGAAACCCTGGAGTTCTATTTTTAAGCCCTTTTCAGACTCTTGAAAATTTAAAATATTGCAAAGCACTTGGATATTCGAACTCGTTAAAATAAATGAATGATCATCCCTTCAGTATAAGTTTACCGCTTTTAAGGACTGAAATGGACTATTTACGAAAAAGGTATGTGTTGACTAATTACGGTCAATAGAGTTCTCTCCCACATTATTTTATCCTTTTTCGGGCCCGAGAGACTAAATTTATGAAAAACTACACCCATGGAGTTTTCTTAAGTTTTTTCTTCTGACTCCCTAAAAATGAAAAACATCGAGTTTCTCCTATACTAGACTCGTTAAAATTTAACAGTAAAGGACCTGTTCAATTTTAAGTAGGAACGAACCACTCCTTCTTAGGGTTAGAATTTTAAACTAAGTAGGAATCATCTGAAGGATGAGCTTATAAACAAGCAAATGTTACCCTCCTCAAGCTTGTCAAAAATAAAGAGGTACTTGCTAGAAATAGTGGGGGAAAAGAGAGAAAAACGAACCTGTTCGTTACATTTTGATTTTCGGAAAGCCGTTAACCACTCTTGAACACGACACTTTTGTTCACCTGGATTGGAAAAATCCTTTGCCTAACAGTTAATCAAACCATATTGAAAGTCTTCAGCCAGTTTTTGGGTATTAGCTTTGGGTCAGATGTCACCAAGCCATCTACAGTGTCGTTATGTGTTCAAGAGGATAGTTTAAACAAACCATTCATCTGCAAAATATTTGTCTTCCATTTTGACCATCCATGAGTCAGTGCTTGCCAATATATTTATTCAAAACTTGATCTATGATTTTGTGTTTGGCCTTGCCTACGATGGATCATTTTCTATCGACGACAACTCATTATCTAGGAAGTCGATCTAGAAATCGTCAGTACCTTGAAATATGAAAGCCTCAATGGCAGGTTTCTCGCCTTCGATGATAGGTTGCATCTTTGACCTTGGATCGTATGATTCTGTGACATGTTCGACTTCAGCTCATTCATTCACATTTCATGGATTGTACTGAGTACTTTGAGGGCCATTGGCAATACTGGTGGTTACTCTCACACTTGTTAACAGTTCACATTATTGACTTGTAATCAAGTGGTTTCTACCATGTTCGACTTCGACACATTCATTCACATGGATAGAATCATACTGGTTCGAGAAGCGGAAATCAAGACCCTGGATCTAGTCTCTACCATCCAGGCTGCAAGTAAATTCTAAAAATCTCACTTTCAGTCATTTCTATAAGTTTCTGGAAGGAATCTTGTGATGGCAAGTCCGCTCTTTTCAAGTTCATGTATCCCATGCCTTAAGGAGCTAACCCCTTGATGTGAGGAGCTTATCCCTTTGAAGGAGGATTCTATCCCTTCATAGGTGGAACTGTAACCTCCTCTTTTACACTATAAAAAGAGGCATAGGGAAACCTTAAAGGGTTACTAAGGGACTAGAGAATTGAGGAGTTCAAGCTTTAGTATTATTTGAGGTAAAGTGCTATTGGAATTTAGACTCATTTAGCTGAGATTTTATGAGGAAAGACTACATACCTCTATGTGTCTCGGTTGGAAGAGTGCAAGGCTTCTCAGATTAAAGGAGATTCCTGCTTCAGACCCCGGGAATGCCTGTTCAATATCAAGGTTGAAAAGGTTGTAAGGTTCTTCTATTATTAAAAGTTAATACAAATAAATTTGTTTTTCTCAATAAGTTGTTAATTAACTGTTTATTTTATGGATTCCTTGATCATCATGATAGGCATGATTTATGATACTTACTATGTAGGTGCTATTTAATGTTTGCTTGTTTGTGATTGCAAGTCTGCAAAGATAACTCTTTCGAGCAATTGGAAGATGACTACTACGAACAAGCACTCGATCTAAGGTAAGATCTTAACACCTTTGTAGTATTTACTTATAAATCGCATATTTCTAGAGAAAGATAGGTTTGTTTCTCTATTTGATTCTAGACTATCTTCTGATACTAGGGAGATCAGTCTTGTCCGCAAGATCGATTTATCCGGCCAACACCTTACTTCACAATATTGGTCTCTGAAAAGAACCTCACAGCCTTTATCACACATTTGACTAACACTTAGCAGATTGGCTTTTAGACCATCTACAAATAGTAAATCATGAGCCTCTCCTCTTCCATTATTTAGGTTGAATGTGCCATTTCCCTTGATTTTCCCTTCTCTATTATTACCGAATGTTACATTCCCATATTCAAAATTTACAAAATTTCTTCAATCTCCTGTCATATGTTTTGAGCACCCACTGTCCACATACCATTGATTGTTCTAATCTTGAGAAATTAAAATTAGATCACATTTATTTAGATTCATTTTCAATTCCATGTAGCTATTTGTTCTATAAATTTTCTGAGGATATGGATCACAGTATTTGAGAGGAAATTTGTTAGACTTGTGCCCATTTTTATGGCAGAAAAAACATTTGACTATATTTCGAAATGGATTGTGTATATGAGTGAATCCACCATTATTATTAATTCCCTTTGATTTTCCATACTCCAATCTCTTTATATATGCTCTACACTCCATGGTTTTATGACTGAACCTTTTACATCAAAAGAAATACCCATGGAGGTAGTATATGTATCTGGCAGAGAAGGTTGTTTGGGGATATTGCCATCTAGTCATATGAAAATTTTGTCTTTCGAGGCCATTTGATTTGTGCTGGAATATTACTTGATTTTTCACTCCTCCTATTTATAGGGCTTTCCTAGTGGTGCCTTTTTGTTACAACTTAGGAGGATTTGAAGGGTTTCCCATAAATTTTTTTCTTATATTGATGGGAGTCAATGTTTTCTTTTAGGACAACTTTCACAAATGTAATAGCTTTCTTATCCTCTGCCTTCGACTTGCTCGATTCTCCTTCATACCATATCCCAGTCATTACAAGAGGAGATATTTTTGCATTTAATATCTAGTCCAACTATTCAACAAATTTTAACTGTTGAATGTTCATTGTTAAATTAGTTTGTTATTTTTCCAGTTTCTTCCTCAGACTCACCACCTCTTCTTCCAATCTTCCACATTCCTGACTTTTCTCTCTTATTTGCTGCAGTAGAATTTCTTCCACTTTCCTTCCTTATTCTAGTTGAATTTTCAATTTGATAAAATCTCCAGGGTTTGGTTCTTCCTTTACATGTTTTAGAAGGATTTCCTTCTGTTTTATAGTCCTTATCTTGAGTCTATATATTTCCTTTAGGGAACTCACCAACTCCCCCTCAAAATCCACCTCACCTTCTTCTTCAAATTCCAGGAGATCTTCCTCAAGCTCTTCCTTGGCCATCAAAATGAATTCCAATCTTTCTTCTTCATTAGGGGATTCATCTTAGCTCTCATATGCATTGTTCTCTTGTTGAGCATACAATTTTCTTCTATTAAATTTGTTCCCTTTCGGCCTATTGTTGAAATTGGTTTTCTATTTCCATTTTTACTAATTCTCTATTTTCTTATGAGTAAATTTTGAAGCATAGTGCCCCACTCTTCAACAATTAAAGCACTTAAATGGAATTTTACCTTTATACTTACATGTGCCTCTATCCAATCTTCTGAAAATTTTGGTTTCTTCTTAATCAGAGCATGATCATGTACCTTCATTTTCTTCTATGCACTTCTCTTCCTTAAAGGTAGCCTCCCTCATGTTTGACTTCCCTTTAGGAAGTCTCATCTCATATGATATTAGGATCCCAAGTAATTGGTTTTTGGTTAAGTTTTCCTAGTTTTTGTTTCTTCTATGGCAGAAACCTTAGGATTAAACCTGGGTGGTAGAGATCTCAATATTTCTTTTACTACAACACTTTCTTTTATTTATTTTCCTAGTACTATCATGATATTCACAACTTCTGCACCTCTTAAGAAGAATGCAACTATATCTTCATCTTCATTCATTTTTAAGTTTTCAAACTGAGTTCTATTTTCTTGTAGTTTGGCCATCTTCACCTTTGTATAACCCCCATGAATATTTTCTAAAGTATCCTAGATTTCTTTGGCATTCTTACTGCGCATTACTTTGATAAATTCAGACTCAGACTGCTCAAGAGTGCATTCATTTCTTTTGCATTAGCTTTGAAATTTTGTTTGTTTTCTTGCTCAGTGTCTGTATCCTCTGGTGGATATTTTTATTCCACAGTAACCCACACTTCTATTCCTAGAGACATTAAGTATGTCTTCATTCTTATTTTTGAGAAAGCCTAGTTTGTTCCAGTAAACAATGAGGGTTTATTTGTTGAGTATCCTTCTAAGCTAGTCATTTTGGGGACCTAGGATCTCCTTTCAGTTGTTAAACTGATGCATAAAGAACTTTCTCTGATACTAATTGATGACCCCTTAGTTCAACTAAGAGGGGGGGTGGGGGTGGGTGAACTAGTTTAGTACATTCATGGACTTTTAAAACTTTTTCTTTAAAGTTATTTACACCTCCATTTCATAAGAAACTTAATATATAATGAAACAAAAATCTTAATATGTGAGCAGCAAATTTTAAGCAGATTAAATACAATTCATCAACACATAATCATCATGCACATATACAACATATATAAGTGGAAACCCATAAGGGAGAAAACCACATCTTATATTGTTGTGATGAAAAGGCAAGCTCCAACTCCCTCTCACTACTGATTTTCTATAGGCTCCAACCTACAAGAGGCTACTACCTCAAATTCTGTAAGCTACAAATTGCAAGGAAGCTCCAACTCCCATCTATTTTCTCCAGGCTACAACCGATATGAGGCTCCTACTTCAACCAGCTACAACTGAACATCTATCAAGCTACAACTTGATATGGAAGCACCAACTCCCTCACACTATAATAAAATCATATTATGATTTACCTGGATATCAACTCTGTTTAACCCCTTCTTCATTGCTGCCCTTTCACCCTTCAAATCTACTTCATATCAGTTCTAGATATGCACTTTGTCTCTATCTACTCACTCTCATTATTCCACTCTCTAACCTCCTGCAACCCTCTTGCCTTCTTCCGCTCTTTTCCATTCTGTAGCTTTCTAACATCTGTATTCTCCATACTGATATTGCATCTCTTATACAGGTAACTCTATGACTATTTCCATTCTACAGGGAATATGAAGTGAACAGGCCTGACCCTATGCCTTCCACCCATTCGATTCCTAATTTTTCATTTCAGGTTATTACATTAGAAATAATCATTACAACACTCATGGATTTTTTCCTACGCCTATGCAAACTTGCCTTTGCATCACAAACAATTTAAAATAATCAATGAATTTACAGTTGCAGTTACAAAAATATTTCAATTCAACCCTATCCGTTTCTTACTTTTCTGTTCATTTTGTCTTCTCTTCCTGTTGTTATATTCCATTTGTGCAGCCTAATCGTCTTTTCCTAACTTGACCCACGCCTTTACATTTTACATAGCCTCTTTATATTTCATATATTTCCCGCAATGTTCTATGCTCTTCTCTCTGTGGGTCACTTATACCCAAGTACTTCCTTCACGTTCAGACTTTTGTTTTAATAGGCACACTAACATTTTCACTACAGTCGAGTCACTTGCCTGAGTCTTTTCTCTTGCATTCAGCCTTTCCTTTTATTACCCGAGTCAACTTCATGTTCAGGATTTTCTTCTAAGAAATGACACAAATACATTTAACCTTGGACCTTGAAATATGTTAATATTTACCTCTGAACCGCATCACGTCTGCTTCACAAATCGCACTTCACACTTCAATGTTCTTATGTGTTTCTTAAGCACTTATCCTCCCAAGGTTTGCGATTTGAGACATGCGATTGGGTCCCACTTAAATTTATCGCAACTTCGATATCACAGATTTCTATAGCATGTTTCTTATAGAAAAGTTCTCCGATTTGTGGATCTTCACCTCTTGCGAGTTTCGATTTGTGAAATGCAGGCCAGGTCCACATCATCCCGATGTCATCATGCCACATCACCTTGCCATTCCACTGCCATGTCACCTTGCCATGTCATCATATATTAACAGCGATCTGTGCGGTCGAGGCCACGTCATCTACCATGTCATGTTGCCAAATTACTACCTACATCATCGCCATATCACTGCATACACCATCTTCCATACTTCGCATATCGGGTATGGCTACTTAGAATATGTAGCTTGTGATAACTTAATAAACATATAAATCTCCAATAGATATATGCGATCACATCACATCACACACCCAACTTCTTATCGCACCACAACTGAAAACAATTAACTTTCGGAACCTTAACATATAAATATAAAACTCGTTGATAGTGATGTGCGCTATGCGATAAAGGGTTCAGGTCCCACCGGGGGTGCCACATTACTGCCACATTTTCTAGCCATGCCACCATATCACACTTCATAGTTTTTGTGATTTCTATGTTTCTGCAATTTTTGAAATCATCCTTCCACTTGCGATTGTGATATGCGATTGCACTATAAACAACCTAAATCTTATCGAATCATTCACGAGTCGCTGCATCGTTCTGAACGTAAACAATAGATTGACTCTTGAGATTTTCTGAGCTTAAAATAACATGACTCAACTTGCTCGTGCATGAATTTTCCCTCATTCACGACTTGACCCAATATGTTCACGACTTGACCCAACTTTCTACCTTTGCTACCTTTGCTGCTACTTTTCTGCTCCTTTGCCATGAATGATGATTCTGGTGTTACTCCTTTCTATTCCTTTGCCATCAATGACAATATTTCCAACATCGCTCTGTTAGGTCCCTCAACCCAGACCTTAGGGTATTTTTTCCTGCAACATAATTGGCGACTCCATTGGGGATTACATCCATGTAATTCCTAGTTCAGGTTGTTCTCTATGGATTTTGGGTTCCCTAAATGATCTGATCATTTTCCTAGTCATGTTTGTTTTTTTCCCATCCAAAAAAATGCCCTGATCTCCTAGATCACTTGGATTGTTTTATTTTTCTTTTTTGTATTTTCTATATGCTACTTTTTATGCACACAGTCGCATATACATCTGTTTTTGTCCAAATAAACTCACAGATACGCGATTTTCCTTAGACACAGGTGTGTATACAAGCAGGTTGTACACTGTGAATCAGCATATGGCTAGTTTAAATGAAAAATTGATTTTTTGAGTTCTGTAAGTCTTTTTTGCTTGATTTTTGTCACTGTTGTAGAACCCTTGATATGTTTGGATTGTGTTTTTGTGTGTTGTATGTCAGTTTATCTCTTTATTGCTTGAAAACCTAGTCAACCTAGGCTTTTCCTTACTTGGTGAAGTTGCATTTGTGTTTGTTGCATCGCGACTTATTTCTGAGATTCTTGGTTGTTCTGACACTTCAGAACAGTGAGTTTATGTCAGTTTTCTCATGCTTGGCCTTGTCATTGCTTCAGTTTTTGGTTTTTGGCTTGTTGGCTTGTTTGGTTTTCTTGGTTTCTTGAAATCAATTTTTTGGTGAATTTTGAAGTTGTCTTCTTGGTTTCTTGAATATTTTGTGTTTGTTAGAGTTTTATGTTACTGTTTCAAGTGATTTTCTTGAGTTAGTTACTTCTTTCCACTTATTGAGTCCCATTATGAAAGTCGCATGGTTGGCTTATGGAATTTGAAGTTTCTTGTTGGCTCATTTTGTTGATTTTAAGACTTTGGTAGTTTGTGGTTGTCTTAATGAAATTTTCTTTTTTCCTTAAAAATTAAAAGGCTCAAAAAACATGTTTGCTTCTTGTTTCTTTTGCTTTTGGTTTTTGTTTTATGGTTTTCATCTTTTTGGAGCAAGTCTGTAGTTTTCCATTTTGGTTCGGTGGCTTTCCTTTGAGAGAAGTTTTGTAGTGGGCTTGTCTCTTTTGTGTCAAGTTCATTTTAGAATTTTTTTGCAAAGAATTTACTTTTTGGGCTTGTCTCTGTTTTTGTGTCAAAGTGTTCAGGCCTGTCTTGTTGAGAAACTCATTTGCTTCTCTTTTTTTAGTAGTCCTAGAATATGAATTCATCATTGGTAGTTTTTGCATTAGTTGCACCATTAAGCATTGTAGTCCGTTTGATAATTTTTTGCATGTGTGAGCATGATATTGAAAAGAAAATAAAAAATTA
Source organism: Pinus albicaulis (assembly GCA_034641835.2). NCBI lineage: Eukaryota > Viridiplantae > Streptophyta > Pinopsida > Pinales > Pinaceae > Pinus > Pinus albicaulis. The sequence continues at coordinate 411,222,787 of CM076584.1, read as the reverse complement.
TTGCTTTTTTTTTTTGTTTCGTAGGACCCAAGTAGAAATCTCTTTCATTGAATAAAATTTTTCATGTGCATGTAGTAGGTTTCTATTGATTTCTCTTTTGCGTCAAAACATCATAAGTTGAATTATCCATCTACCATTGACTTAGAAATAACAACCATTAAAATCTAGCGCTTAATCTAAAATGAACTAGAATTTTTTGAGTTGTCATTAATATACACCAACTAGTCTAGGTCACAGGGCCTTCGAATAGGTGAGTGGAGAGTTAACTCTCCAAGGCCAATCAAAATTTCAAACATATAAGTCGACTAATGAGTGAAATCTAGTCTCGTTAAGTGGACCGGGAAATCTCTCCTCCAGAGAATCAAGCATGAGGGATATTGAAGGAAGAGAAGAGAGATGCCCCCTCTCCTATTTGCTGAATCTTGACCAAATACTGTTCTGCCCGACTGCCAATACAAACTGGTGCCCATAGTTTCTATTCTTATATATCACATAGGTGACTGCAGGGGGGAATACTCGTTGTACCTGAGGTAGACATTGCATCAATCTCATTAATACTTCTAGAGGGTGCCCTTATGAAGCTTGGGTACTTGCACCGACAAAGGATTTTGTTAGGAGTTCAGCGTAACTATTTTTGTTACCTTTGTTAGTATGCCTAGGGCATAATTACTCCAGACTATTCTTGGAAGTTCCTTAGATTTTTATTTCGTGTATTTTTGTGTTGGGTCCTAATAACCCAGAGTAAAAATAACTAAAGGATACTTGATTATTGTATCTTAGGGACATTTTTGTAGAGAGTGATATTTTATCCTAGATTGCCATAGCTTCATAATTTTTTGAGTCTAATTAAAATCTCATAATTATTAAAATTGGATGATCGATCGATTCTTCGATCAAGGAGGCTTCGTGGGCTTTCTCGTGCGAGTGTCAAGCCTTCTTCAATAAGGCGTAGTGGAAATTTTGCTGGTGATTTCCAACCACTAGTTTCAAACGCATTAGACAATGAACCTTTGCTTGGGGTTGTTGTTTTTGTGGGTGATCCTAGTACTAGTGGTGATTTAGAGAGGAGTGCTTCACTCCTTTCTCGAGCCTTATTTCCAGAAGAATAAATTGAGGTGGAAGAGATTCCTAAACCTCCAGTTACTCCTTCCTCTCCACTTCCGGCTAGTTTTCCGAAAGTGATTTTGTACATTGGGACTCTGTCTCAAAGACCGGCTAGCCCTGATATTTCTCCCTCTTTTCTTTCGATGGCCATAGCTGGGAACACAACTTCAAATATGAGTGCTTCGAGTGAGAATAATCCTCTTTCATCTGAAGGAGGAGGTTGTTGATCAGTGGTTTTCACTGATGTCAACCCAAGCAGCACCAGGGGCTACCCCAATATTGCATGGGAATTTTGACATACCAAATTACTATATTCTGGGTCAAGAATTCTTTTTATGGTTTCTAATTGTTGAGATGATTCCGTTGATATATGGCACACCACATAGTTCTTCACGGTTTGAGAGACATTCATGTTTGAATTTTAACCCCAGTTGGTGGGCTAAAACCCCATGGGATTGCCACATGGGTCATTGAAAATTCAATAATTAATAATATTTAAGCTCCTAAAAACCCTCCCATGTTCACTTTTTGAATCCCCTCTCAACCTAAGCATTTATATAAATTGTGATCCTCATATCCTCCTTATGCAGGGGGATTTCGTTATCTGAAGCAGGTCATCGTGGAATATTCACTCTAACATTTTTCCTACATAGGTTTAGAATATGAATTTTTTATGAGGTGAAGAAAAAATCCTTAGGAAGCTTCTGTAAAAATTTAAAATCAAGGTGCGGAACATTTTCGGAGATATGATATGTGGATGTCAGTGTTTTTGCAGGCTCCTGAAATTCATCTCAAAGAAGTGACCTTGGGAAAATCGTCATAAATCTCTCTCTGAGTATCGGATTGGAATTCCATAAAAAGTGATAGATATTTCACGGTATTTAGTTTTCTTTCTATCAATTTTAGAGCCAAATGAAGAAACAATGACATGTGGCACGCCGTACAAGTGTGCTCGACTGAAACAATCCATAATTAGGGTATTGTGATAAATTGGGTATAACTCTCTCTTGAAGAATTAAAATTGGGTCAAACCTGTGGCATTGGAAATACAACTTAGAGGACTACTACAAGACCAAAAATAACATATTGGGGAGCTTAAATAGAAAATATACACCATATTCAATATCAAGGTCCTAGAAGGCAAGAAAAAGTTAGATCATGTGTTGTCAAGAGCTGCAAAGGACCAAAATTTCTAGGGAAGAAAAGAAAAGCAAGGTGCAGTAGAGGGTACCATGACAAGAGAAGCAATAAAGGTGTATAACAATAGTAAGAAGTTCACCACATGAAGTCTTCAAGTGGGTAGCATTGCATACATTCATTGTAAAGGCATCATTTTACTAAGCCATTGTAAATGCATCATTGTAAAAACTGTACAAGTGTCTATCTGCCCAGAGTTGAAGAGGCAGTGTTGGGAGGTCTAGGATCATCATTAGGTGGTTTTTTCAAAGTTGGGATTATGGTCTAGTATATCTTCTTCTTCTGCATCATTTTATATCATTGTAAAGTGGACCATTTTCCCTGGTACGAGAGTCCATTCTTATTTTATTCTTCTATAGGGTGGTAGGGTGGTGCTAGGGTGAGTTGTAGCTCATTGGGTGTTGGGGCATCGGTTCAGTTGACTACTGAAGAATCTCAGGCATTGGAGCGTCCATCCAGTGGGAGTTGGAGAAGAATGCTTTTCTAGATTCTAGGAAGTTGGAGCTTTATTTTCAATTGGAGTTGAATATTAAAAAATTATTAGAAAAGCATTAGGTGGTTTTTGTCCCGGAGTGGGTTTCCACCTTAAAAACTGTGTGCATTTGTGTTCCTCTTGTTTGCTGCTATCATTGTACAAACACTGATAATAATTGAAGATTAACTAATGCTCTAATTGAAAGGAATACTGATTCACCCCCCCCCCCCACCTCTCAGTATTTCCAACAATTGGTATCGAAGCTTGGTTCCTTCAATAGCAGTTTAATAGCTGGAAGGAGGTCATGGAGCATACCAAGAATGGTGTACCTATATTTAATGAAAATAATTATGCACTCTGGAAAGGAAGAATGGAGGTCTATCTCTTGGCGCAAGGTTATGAAGTATGGGACACTGTTCAAAATGGATTTACATCAACCGCGGATGAATAAGGTAAGAAGAATTTGGTAAATGATGCAAAAGGAAAGAATATTATTATCAGTGGACTTATTGAATTTGCTTATCATAAGATGTTGTGTTATAAAACCGCTAAAAAACCGCTAAAAATGTATGGGGCAGGCTTGAGAATATATGCGGGTGAAGCTCAAGTCTCAAGAACTTAGCTTCAAATCTATAGAGAAAAATTTGAGCAACTCAGAATGAAAGAAGATTGCAACATTGCTGCATACTTCCAATACGTTGATGAAATAACCAATACTCTGGAAGGATTTGGAGAGCTAGTTGACGAGAATAATATTATACGAAAGATTCTTAGAACGTTACTAGGGAGATTCAACCCAAAGGTATCAGTCTTATAATACAGTGCAAATCTGGACAAACTCAACAAAGAGGAATTACATGGAGTTATCATAGCATATGAAATGAGACTTGATGAAGAAGAGGGTACTTCGCATCTAGAAACTATGTTCGTTGCATCTAAGAAAACCAATAAGGATCAACAACCTTCAATTGAAAAGACATGCACCTGCAAGTGTGAAGAAAAGGGAGATGATGGCTAAGGTCTTTTAGATGAATAATATGCTTACTTTACGAGAAAAATAAAAATTGGTAAGGGAAAATTCAAAGGTAAAATTCCATTGATATGTTTCGGCTATGATGAGGTTGGGCATTTCGCAGCAAAATGTTCGAATAGAAGTGATGGAAACTCAAAAGGAACGAAAGGCTTTAAGAAATTCAAAAAGCAAAGATCCAAAAGGAACTTTCTCTCTAAAGAAGATAGCTCATATAATCCGATGAAGACAATGACAACAAAGAAGAAGTCAATGAGAGAGTATTGTTTATGGCCAAGCCTGATGACAAGGTAACATAAAAAATGAAGAAGAAGGATTGACCATAGAAAAAATTTCTAAGGAAGCAATGAAGCATATAAAATAGCTTATGGTAGAGAAGATTTGTTCCAATACTCTTGAAGAACAAGTTCAAGGTCTCAAAATTGAAGTTGAAGAACACAAATGCACTGAAGAGTAACTTCAAAAGAAGTTGGAAGAAAGGAAGCAAGAAAGGGAAGGATTAAAAGATGAATTAGTCTCGTTGCGTAAGGAAGTGGATAAAGAAAAAACTATCCAAAACTATGCAAACGACTCAAGGGCATTGGAAGAACTCATCAACAATTAATGATCTTACAATGAAAGAATTGGCATCAGTTACAAAGAAGAAGAAGCAAGACCTTCTACAACAAAATATAATGAACCTATGAGATCTAACATGCATGTAGACTTCATTGGAAAAGATTTGCAAGAATAGCCTTGGCAGAAAATTCCTCGATGAATATTTCCATCCAAGTACCAACATATTTTTTATGGCTACTGTTATTCATGTAGAAAATTTGGTCATAAATCTGTAGAATGTTGCACGTACCCCAGGAATGAATACAATTCCAAGAGATCTATCAAATATGAACCTCCAAGGGCTCAGTGAAACATCAATAGATTTGAGCATTCAAGAAATAACATTGAATGTTACAAATGTCGAAAATTTGGACACATAGCCAGAGACTGCAGACTTGAAAATCCTCTAGAAGAATCTTGGAAGCCACAGAACGAAGGAACATGGAACAAGAAGAAGACTGATAATTGTGCTCTCGCTCTGAAGGCTCAAAACAACAAAGATGTGTGGTATGTCGATATCAGTTGCTCAACAGATATGACTGGAGATAGAAAGAAATTTGTATCTTTGAAAGCGAAGAAGGATGGAACCGTGTCCTTCGGAAATGATGGATCTTCAAATGTTATAGGATCAGGTACCATCACTCATGGAAGCAAATATTCTCTAGCCAAGAATGTTCTATTGGTTGAAAACATGAATCACAATCTGCTTAGTGTTGGACAAATGTGTGATCAAGGATACAAAATACTATTCAACTCCAAAAAATGTGAAATTAGGGAAGGCAGGTATGGTGAAATTGTGGCTACATCAATTTGAGCTCCAAACGACATATATGTTCTGGATGAAGCAACTAAGGCACTTCTAATAGCTAAAGAGGATGATACAATAATTGGTAGCAATGATGATCGACTAAGTAATAAGTTTGCGACAAAGGTGCAAAGTGATTTCGAGATGTCTTTAATTGGTGAGCTGACATACTTCTTAGGACTTCAAATATTTCAGCAAGAGAAAGGAATATTTGTATGTCAAGCCAAGTACATCAAGGAAATGCTCAAGAAATTTAAAATGGAAGATTGCAAAACCATCCTTACTCTGATGGTAACAGGTTGCAAATTGAGCATAGACAACTCATCTAAGGATGTGGATCAAAGGTTGTACAGATATATGATTGGTAGTCTTCTATATGTAACAGCCTCCCGGCCAGATGTTATGCAAGAAGTTGGTCAAGTAGCAAGATTCCAAGCAGCACCAAAAGAATCACATGTTATTGCCATCAAAAGAATTCTTCGATATCTAAAGGGAACAATAGAATATGGCTTGTGGCATCCCAAGGGTAAAAATCTCATTATTCATGCCTTTACAGATGCAGATTGGTTAGGAAGCATTGATGATCGTGAGAGTACTCATGAAGAATTGGAATATCTTCGCCAGAAGCTTGGGATTCTCCCAAGTTCTCATTAGATTTTCCTTATTACGATTATAAACGGGGAGCAGAGCGTATATGCAGTGCGCACGATGGATTATGTCGGGGGTGAGTGGAAGTCGGTGTTTTGCGAGCTCTGAAATTCATCTTAAATAAATGACCTTGGGAAAATCATATGCTCTCTCTCTCTAAGTATTGCTGGATTGGAATTCTGTAAAATTTGGAAGATATTTCACAGATTATAGTTTTCACGGTATCAGTTTAGGAGCCGAATGAAGAAACAGTGACACGTGGCACTCCATACAAGTTCGCTCTACTGAGCCAGTCCAAAATTAGGTCATTGTGAGAGATTGGGAATAAATCTCTCTTGAAGAATCCAAATTGGATCAGACCTATGGCATTAGAAAGAAGACTAAGAGTAGTACTACAAAACCAAAAATCACATATTGGGGATCTAAAATAATACAGATACACCAGATTCAATATCGAGATCCTAGAAGGAAAGAAAAATCTAGATCATGTGTTGTCAAGTTAAAGAAGGACCCGGACTTTCTAGGGAAGCAAAAAAAGCAAAGAGTGCGAAGGGTACTTATGAGCAGGCCCAACATGAGTGCATAAAAATAGTATGAAGTTTCATCACATGAAGTCTTCAAATGGGCGAGCATTGCATACGGTCATTGTAAAGGTATCATTGTACTAAGTCATTGTAAATACATTATTGTAAAAATTGTTCTAGTGTCTATCTGCCAAGAGTTGAAGAGGCAGTGTTGGGAGGTCTAGGATCATCATTAGGTGGTTGTGTCATAGTTGGGTTTATGGTCTAGTGTGTCTTCTTCTTCTACATCATTCTATATCATTGTAAAGTGGAACATTTTTCCCTGGTACGGGAGTCCATTCTTCTTCTATTCTTCTATAGGGTGGTAGGGTGGTGCTAGGGTGAGTTGTAGCTAATTGGGTGTTGGGGCATCCGTTCAGTTGACTACTGAATAATATCGGGCATTGGAGCGTCCATCCAGTGGGAGCTAGAGAAGAATGATTTTCTAGATTCTAGGAAGTTGGAGTTTTATTTTCAATTGGAGTTGAATATTAAAGAATTATTAGAAAAGCATTAGGTGGTTTTTGTCCTGGAGTGGGTTTCCACCTTAAAAAATATGTGCATTTTTGTTCCTTTTGTTTTCTTCTATCATTGTACAAACAATGATAATAATTGAAGATTAACTAATGCACTAATTGAAAGGAATACTGATTCACCATTTCTCGATGTTCCAACAATTGGAATCAAAGCTTGGTTCTTTCAATAGCAGTTTAATAGCTGGAAGGAGGTCATGGAGCATACCAAGAATGGTGTACCTCTGTTCAATGAAAATAATTATGCACTCTGGAAAGGAAGAATGGAGGTATATCTCTTGGCTCAAGGTTATGAAGTATGGGACACTGTTAAAAACGGATTTACATCAACTGTGGATGAACAAGGTAAGAAGAATTTGGTAAATGATGCAAATGAAAAGAATATTATTATCAGTGGACTTATTGAATCTGCTAATCATAATGTGTTGGGTTGTAAAAACGCTAAAAATGTATGGGAAAAGCTTGAGAATATATATGCAGGTGACTCAATTTTCAAAGAAGAAAAGCTTCAAATCTATAGAGAAAAATTTGAGCAACTCAGAATGAAAGAATTTTGCAACATTGTTGCATACTTCCAATATGTTGATGAAATAAAAAATACTCTAGAAGGATTGTGAGAGCCATTTGATGAGAAGACTATTATACGAAATACTCTTAGAACGTTACTAGGGAGATTCAACTCAAAGGTATCGGTCTTAGAATAGAGTGCAAATATGGACAAACTTAGCAAACAGGAATTACATGGAGTTCTCTTAGCATATGAAATGAGAATTTATGAAGAAGAGGGTACTTCGCATCTATAAATTGCGTTTGTTGCATCTAAGAAAACCAATAAGGACAAACAACCTTCAATTGAAAAGACATGCACATGCAAGTGTGAAGAAAAGGGAGATGACGGAGAAGATATTTCATATGAAGAATATGCTTACTTTATGAGAAAAGTAAAAATTGGTAAGGGAAAAATCAAAGGTAAACTTCGATTAATATATTCCGGCTGTGGTGAGGTTGGGAATTTCACAGCAAAATGTTCGAACAGAACTGATGGCAACTCAATAGGAAAGAAAGGCTTTAAGAAATTCAACAAGCAAGGATCCAAAAGGAAATTTCTCTGTAAAGAAGATAGCTCATCATCCGATGAAGACAATGACAACAAAGAAGAAGCCAATGAGAGAGTATTGTTTATGGCCAAGAACAATAAACAAGAGGTATAAAACAACGAAGAAGAAGGATTTACCATAGAAGAATTTTCTAAGGAAGAAATCAAGCTTATAGAAGAGCTCAAGGTAGAGAATATATGTTCCAATACTCTTGAAGAACAGGTTCAAGGTCTCAAAATTGAAGTTGAAGAACACAAATGCATTGACGAGTCACTTCAAAAGAAGTTGGAAGAAAGCAACCAAGAAAGGGAAGAATTATAATCCGAAGTAGTCTCACTGCGTAAGGAAGTGAAGAAAGAAAAATCTATCCAAAACTATGCCAACAGCTCAAGAGCATTGGAAGAACTCATCAACAATCAATGATCTTACAACGACAGAACTGGCATCGGTTACAAAGAAGAAGAAGCAAGACCTTCTATAACAAAATAAAATGAACCTATGAGATCTCACATGCATGTAGACTTCATTGGACAAGATTCGCAAGAATAGACTTGGGAGACAATTCCTCGACGAATATTTCCATCCAGGTACCAACATATTTTTTATGGCTACTATTATTCATGTGAAAATTTTGGTTATAAAGCTGCAGAATGTTGTACGTACCCCAGGAAATAATACAATTCCAAGAGATCTTTCAAATATGAACCTCCCAGGGCTCAGTGAAACATCAATATATTTTAACATTTAAGAAATAATATTGAATGTTACAAATGTCGAAACTTTGGACACATATCCAGAGACTCTAGACCTGAAAATCCTCCAGAAGAATCTTCGGAGCCACAGAACGAATGAACATGGAAGAAGAAGAAGACTGATAATTGTGCCCTCACTCTCAAGGCTCAAAACAAAAAATATGTGTGGTATGTTGATAGTGGTTTCTCAACGCATATGACTGGAGATAGAAATAAATTTGTATCTTTGAAAGAGAAGAAGGATGCAACCGTGTCCTTTGGAAATGATGGATCTTAAAATGTTATAGGATCAGGTACCATCACTCTCGAAAGCAAAGATGCTCTAGCCAAGAATGTTCTATTGGTTGAAAACATGAATCACAATTTTCTCAGTGCTGAGAAATGTGTGATCAAGGACACATAATACTATTCAACTCCACAAAATGTGAAATCAAGAAAGGCATGTATGGTGAAATTATGGCTACAACAAGTCGAGCTCCAAACGACATATATGTTCTGGATGAAACAACTAAAGCATGTCTAATAGCTAAAGACAATGATATAATATTTGGTAGCAATGATGATCGACTAAGTAAGAATTTTGCTACAAACATGCAAAGTGATTTCAAGGTGTCTTTACTTGGTGAGCTGACATACTTCTTAGGGCTTCAGATATATTAGCAAGAGAAAGGAATATTTATATGTCAAGCCAAGTACATCAAGGAAATTCTCAAGAAATTCAAAATGGAAGATTGCAAACCCATCCTTACTCCGATGGTAACAGGTTGCAAATTGAGCATAGATGACCCATCTAAGGATGTGGATCAAAGGTTGTACAAATCTATGATTAGTAGTCTTCTATATGTAACAGGCTCCTGGCCAGATGTTATGCGAGTAGTTAGACAAGTAGCAAGATTCCAAGCAACACCAAAATAATTACATATTATTGCCATCAAAATAATTCTTCGATATCTAAAGGGAACAACGTAATATGATCCCAAGGGTAACAATTTCATTATTCATGCCTTTACATATGCAGATTGGGTAGGAAGCATTGATTATCATGAGAGTACTCATGAAGCATTGGAATATCTTTGCCATAAGCTTGGCATTTTCCCAAGTTCTTATTACATTTTCCTTATTCTGAAAATAAACGGGGAGTGGAAGTGTGTACAAGTTCGCAGGATGGTTGTGTGTCAGGGGGAGTGGAAGTGTGTACAAGTCCACAATATGGTTGTTTGACAAGGGGAGTTATCCTTTTCCATTGATGTCAAAGGGGGAGAGAATATTGTAGGGAGAGGTGCCATGATCACAGAGGGAGTACTTGTGTTGCCATCAATGCCAAAAGGGGAGATTGTTGATCAGCGGTTGTCAATGATATCAACCCAAGCAGCACCAGGGGCTAACCCAATATTGAATGGGAATTTTGACCTACCAAATTACTATATTCTGGGTCAATAATGCCTTTGATGGTTTCTACTTGTCGAGATGTTTCCGTTGATATATGGCATGCCACATAATTATTCACGGTTTGAGAGATATTCATGTTTGAAGTTTGTAACCTCAGTTAGTGGGCTAAAACCCCATGCGGTTGTGGAATGAGTCATTGAAAAGTAAATAATTAATAATTTTTAAGCTCCAAAAATTCCTCCCACGTTCACTTCTTGAATCCCCTCTCAACCTAAGCATTTATATAAATTGTGATCCTCATATCCTCCTTATGAAAGGGGATTTCTCTATTTGAAACAGGTCATCATTGAATTTTCGCTGTAATGTTTTTTCTACGAAGGTTCAAAATCTAAAATTTTTATGAGGAAAATTTGAAATCCCGAGGAAGCTCCTGTGAAAGTTTTAGATCAAGTTGCGCAATTATTTTGGAGATATGATCTATGGAAGTCAGTGTTTTTGTAGGCTCCTAAAATTCATCTCAAAGAAGTGACCTTGGGAAAATCGTCATAACTATCTCTCTGAGTATTGGATTGGAATTCTGTAAAAAGTGACAGATAGTGCATGGAATATAGTTTTCTCTCTATTAAATTTAGAGCCTAATGAAGAAACGGTGACACATGCCATGTCGTACAATTTCGCTCTACTGAAACAGTACATAATTAGGGCATTGTGAGAAATTGGGCATAACTCTCCCTTAAAGAATCCAAATTGGGTCAGAACTATGGCATTGGAAAGAAGACTCAGAGAAATAATACAGGACTGAAAATCACATATTGGGGATTTTAAATAGCAGAAATACACTAGATTCAATATCGAGCTCCTAGAAGGCAAGAAAAAGCTAGATCATGTGTTGTTAAGGGCTACAAAGGACCAGAATTTCTAGGGTAGCATGATAAGAGCTGTAACCAAGGTGTGAAACAGCATCAAGAAGTTCATCACATGAAGTCTTCAAGTGGGCAGCACTATATACAGTCACTATAAAGGTATCATTGTACCAATTCATTGTAAATACATTATTGTAGAAGTTGTACTAGTGTCTATCTGGCAAGAGTTGACGAGGCAGTGTCGGGAGGTCTAGGATCATCATTAGGTGGTTGTGTCATAGTTCGGGTTATGGTCTAGTGTGTCTTCTTCTTCTACATCATTCTATATCATTGTAAAGTGGACCATTTTCTCTAGTACGGGAGTCCATTTTTATTTTATTCTTCTACAGGGAAGTAGGGTCATGCTAGGGTGAGTTGTAGCTCATTGGGTGTTGGGGCATCCGTTCAGTTGACGACTGAAGAATCTCTAGCATTGGAGTGTCCATCCAGTGGGAGATGGAGAAGAATGCTTTTCTAGATTCTAGGAAGTTGGAGCTTTATTTTCAATTGGAGTTGAATATTAAATAATTATTGGGTGGTTTTTGTCCCGGAGTGGGTTTCCACCTTAAAACTGTGTGCATTTGTGTTCCTTTTGTTTACTCCTATCATTGTACAAAAATTGATGATAATTAAAGATTAGCTAATGCTCTAATTGAAATGAATATTGATTCACGCCCCCTCTCAATATTTCCAACAGTGGTACCATTTCTATTTTAATGACTATCACTCTGAGTGATGCAATGTTTGTCTCTACCTCCATTCTGTCTATGAGTGGGGGCACCTAAGCTTTTGTTTCCCATTCTGGTCCCTTTTCTTTTCGAATTCCTTCTAGTGAAATTCCTTTTGTTTCCTTCACTGTTGCTTCTGTTTTCTCCACACCCATGTATTATATAGCTAGTGGGTAATCCTCTTTCCTGGGTTTCCCTTTCAGAAGTGGTCATATTCCTCATTCAAACCCTTCCTTAGGCTCTTTTCCTTTCTCCTCTTAAGGTAAATGTTTTAATCCTTTTCTTGGAGGCCAAAGTGCTAATGCTTTTTAAGGCTAGAACCCTACTTTTACTGGGTTGGGAACAGGTAATTAGTTTTTATATGGTCATCAAGGGAATGTTCCTTTCTCCTTTGTAGGTTCTTCTAAGGGGTTCTCTCCATTCGGCAATGCCTTGAACCCTTACCAAGGGGTTTCATCTTCATTTAACACTTCGATTGGGGAAAATATCCTTGTTTATGGTAACCCTATGATGCGAGGGGGTCCTACTCCGAATGCTTCTGGGCCATAATGTTTTTTCTTATGGCTCAGCTTTTTTTACGAAAAATCCATGGCAGCTTGGTGCCTCAAAACATCCATGTTACTCTTTTCAGAATGTTGGGAATCCTTCCTTTGGTGGATGGAACTCTCAGGGTCCTCCATGCTTACCATTCCTCACAACCTTGAATTTTCCAGATCTATCAAATTTGAAAAATTATCATATCCGGTACAACCCAGGTTGGCCTCCGATCCCTACTAAACTTCCCTAAGATATTCCAAAATTTGAACAGAAGACTGGTGAGGATCCAGTTGACCATGTTACCAATTTCCATTTATGGTGTTCTTCAAACTCCCTCATTGATGATTTGATTAGGTTGAGACTATTTCAGCGCACCCTAAATGGAAACGCTGCAAAATGGTTCATTGAGCTCACTAGGGGTAGTTTTGGTACATTTGGTGAGTTGGCTGCTATGTTTCTAAACCATTTCTAGTTGCATGTTCATTATGATATTGGGATTGATTGCTTCGAAAATTTCTAGTAGGATAAGGCAACACACATTCCTGATCATATAAAGGAATGTAGGAGAAGGAAGAAGATCATCAAAGCCCAAATTCCTAATGAATTCCTTCTCGAATGGTTCCTTAAATCCTTACAACCAGAAATATTGAAGGATGTATCCCTCTCTAGGGTATTCTCTAAGGAGCAGCCTATCTTTAGAGTCGAGCAGTTGGAACTGATCTATTTTTAGTCTTGGGTCCTTAATAAGGTTTTCTCAGATTCTCCTCATTCCAAAGTGGATTTACCCAAATCGAAGCCAGGTCCTCATGATGATGAGATTTTCAGTTCTATTTATAGTGGCACGACAAAGCTTTTGAATCAATTGCAGCAATTGTATTTACAATTTACTCCTTCTATTTAGGCTACATCATTGGTGTCTACTCCTTCCCATCCCTTAACTATTAATGTTGTTCAATATTCTAACCCCAAAGGAAATCAACAATCTGATGGGAAGAAGAAGGGAAAAAATAATAATAATAATTATAAGGATGGGATGGGTAATGTGAACAGATCCAATGATAATGTTGGATAGGGTAAGAGAGATTCAAAGAAGAAATTTAAGTTTCCGTGAAAGTTATGCACCAGAGACCATCTTACTCATCTCTTCACTAAGGTTGAGAATGCTTAGCACTTGTTTGTTCAACAAGTTTCCTCTAGCTCCCAGGCTGTCCTGACTAACCCTTTTCCCCAAGGGAAGTAGTTGCTTGCTGGTGTGAATGCTAATACTAGAGCTCCCATTGGGGGCAAATAGGAAGGGGAAAATTCTTCAAATCTATATATGATGAGTGGTCACGTTGATATCGCTATGAGATCTCATGATTATGGTGAGTTGGTTCTTCAAAGGCTAAGGGTGCTCCTGGTAGTTCTGAGCCACTCCATATTGAGAGGCCTGCAATCGAGCCTGTACCTCACATGCCGAAAGGTTCTACTAAACATATGAAAATCAACCCTAATGCCAAGGCATCTCAGAACTACTCCATTATAGAAGATCTGGCTCAAATTCCTTATGCTATGTCTGTGTTAGAGGTACTCCAGTCATGCCCAAAACAAAGGAGTTTGTTTCTCACTGCAATAGGGGTAGGTTATCCAAAGAAATCTCTTAAGATCACATTTGATATATCAAATATTAAGAAGAGAATTCCTCATCACATGGCTTTTCAGATCGAATCTACGTATCGAAAAATAATTCTCACAGGCCACATGGCATTGTTTATGCTTTTCCCATCTGCGTTGGGGGTAAAGTTTTCAATATTGAAGTTGAGATAGTTGATGCCAATTTGGACTACAACCTTCTATCGGGTCAAAACTAGATTTATAAGATGGATTTTATTGCTTCATCATTATTTCGCATCCTATGTTTTCCCCATGAAGGGAGGATTATCATTGTCGATCAGATGGACTATTCTCCGATATATCCAAATGCATCTTCTGACTCCACTATTCCCTTGGTGAATGATGCCAAGCAACCTGTGGATAATTTGGGGGTTGGAATGTATATGTCATTGATGGGTGGGTACCCTTGATCTTTTTCCTCCTTCTATTCATATTAATGCTATCTCATCCTCCAGGGTTCCTACTCAAAGAGATTTCTTTCGAAATCATTATTTTTCATATCCTTGGACCTTACCTTCTCTTAATTCCATATTAGAGGAAGTTCAAGTGGGTGGAATGGAATTCCCTATATCTGCATCAGATATTTTTTAACAATATTTTGTTGACTCTACAGATTCTATTCCAATTTCTCTTTCATCGAAGGAGTTGGACAGAGATGTGGCTCTGGCTTGGACACTTAATTCATCTTCTGCTCAGGATTTCCTTGATACTATTCTTCCATCTAAACAGGCTATTCTTGAAGAAATTACTGGAGTGGAAATACCATAGGATGATTTGCATCATCGGTCCTATTTTCAACTAGATTTGCAAGATTTTGAATCAAGATTCTCTAGCCCTGTGTCTTCTGGTACTGTTCACCCAGTCGTGAACCCTTTAGCTCTAGCACATGTTTTTTCTCAAAGGGACATGGCTTTCCTTTCTGAGACTATCCCAGTTAACATTTCCAGGGATCCCAAAGCTATTGAGAATGCTTTCATCAGATCTAAATGACCCCCTGAAGAGATTCAGATTTATACCGATCTCTTTAGAGATTTTTGTGATGTGTTTGCTTGGTCTTATGAGAAAAATGAATGGAATTTATCCATCTATTTTCCAGCATAAGATCAAGACTTATAAGAATTCTAAGCCTATACGGCAGAAGCTTCATCTGGTCAACTCTAGGAAAGTTGCAGCTATCAAGGTTGACGTTGAGAAGCTTCTCAAGGCGAGTTTCGTATACCTCGTTCCTTTAACTGAGTGGGTTTTGAATCCAGTGCCTGTGGACAAGAAACAAGGAACGATCTATGTCTGCATCGATTTCAGGGATATGAATAAGGCATGTCTAAAGGATAATTACCCTACACCATTTATTTATCATAATATTGATGAGTGTGAGGGGAATGAGATTTTCTCCTTCATGGATGGTTTCTAGGGATACAATCAGATTACCATCCTTCATGAAGACCGACACAAGACTGATTTTATTTTCCCCTAGGGTACATTTGCATACAAAAAGATTCCTTTTGGTCTTAAAAATTTTGGGCTACTTTCCAGTAGGCCATGTCTTATGCTTTCCATGAAATCAAGCAGACCATCAAAGCTTATTTGGATAATTTAGTTGCTCGTTCTCGAAAGAGAATTGATAATCCCTCTCATCTTCAACAGATTTTTGAAAGATGTTGTCATTATAAAATTCCACTGAATCCTAATAAGTTCATTTTCTTCGCCACTTTCGGTCAGTTGTTGGGTTTCATAGTGTCTATTGAGGGGATTTGGGTAGATCATTTCAAAGTTGAGGAAATACTTCAGCTTCCTCCTCTGCCTTCTATTCGTCAACTTCAAAGTCTTCAAGGAAAGGAAAATTTATTAAGGAGATTCATCGTTAACTATGTTAAGGAGACGAAAGGAGTTATGATATTGTTGAAGAAGGGAATTCCATTCTTGTGTGTAATATTCATAATTTGATTTTAGCTAGTTGGAATATTATTTTTTTCTTTTGTTAATAAAGTAGATGAATAAGAGGGTAGAGAGACCTATAAATATCTTTAGTAGGAATAAAGCCACTTCTAATGTGAATGTGTATCATTGTATCAGTTGAATAAATCACTCCTGCGTGTGAATAAGGGTTAATGCATGTGGATGGGGTCAAGGTTGACCAAATCAATAATGTTGTCATGGAGGTAGTGGATAGTTATTGGAGGACAGTGCAGTCATGATGGAGGAGTGTATGCATGGGAGTAGCATCACTATTGTGTGGGACCAAGGGAATGGAGGCTCAAAAATTATATAAGGAAGGGCATGGAAGCCATAGAGGGAATTTTGAATATTTTTTATGTTTGGTCTTTTATGACTTTCTGCACTCTTCATCTATTTAGCGAATTTTTTTGTGATGTTTAGCGCAAGGGTGTTTCCATGTGGTAATCCCACCCTCACCCTTGGTGGACTTCGAGTGCCCACTCAGGAGAGGTTCCTTTGAAATTCATTCCATCATCTAGAATCAGGCCACTCTTTAGCCATCGTCAGCAACATAGCCTCCTTCAGGAATTTTGTAGGGCAACTTCAGAGGAGAGTTGATAACCCAAGCGTGTGAGCTTGTTTTCCAGTGAGGGGAGAATCCCTTCATTCGGAAAGTCAGTGGGAAGGAGTACCAACCATTTTTACATCATATCAGCCCCCTCCCAGCTGTTACCCAACTATAGAGTGTAATTCAGCCCTAGGGCTACATTTTTCATTTTGTGTATTTCCGGAAACCCTTTCTCGGTTATCTTGGAATTGTGCTAGAATGCATAGATCTCTGATCCCGACATTTTCCGAGCACTATATCAGTAGATCCATGCAATAATAGTTTCCAGTAGGCCATAGGTCCACTTTATACCATCCACATATGACCTATTTTGACCTTATTATGCATATTCAGGTAAATAAATTATGTTTTTCAAATTTTAGAATTTTTTGTAAAAATTGGGTTTTAAGTGCATTTTTTGACCAAATCAGAAATTCTTGTAATGGCTTCATGGTTTGCATATTTGTAGGACAATTGGGCTTGAGATGGATACCTTTATAGAAATATTTGGAACTAATATTAAATTTACACCTATTGGTTTAGTCAAACCGAGACTTAACAGGCCCGGTCAAACATGGCCAAACAAGACCTGTTTTTATGGAAGATGTGTAGGAACTAGGTCAAATTTCTTATTTTATGGGATTTATATTTTCATGGATATGATGGATGAAATCAACCTTATTGGATAATATAAGGATAGCCATGGCTATAGGAGACATTTTATATGATTTTGTTCCATATTTTATATATTTAAGCCTAAGACTTTGAAGGCATTCACATGTAGAAATTGTGTAACTTAGCTTTGATATTTTCTGAGACTTTTGAGAGTTAATTGAATACCTGTTATATTTCATTTTATTTCATTATATGGTGAATTTTTGACATAATATTTAGTAGCTGTAATCACTTTAAGTGTGTGAGGCAAGTGTGGAGCATGCCCACACCGAGCTAAGTGCACTTCCTAGTTATTTTTAGTTGCAGTTTCTGAACTAGTTTGTTTAATGATTAATTTGTTAATTAGATATATGCTGATGTTTTATGAGTGATGATGAATATAAATCTCATTCTTATTTCACATATGAAAGGACAATCCAATGTTTTAGTTAAACATTCTTTCTATCTGATTAAGATCTGTTTAAGTTTTCTAACAATAGTATTATTGATGAATGAGTTTGTGATGAAGGAAAACCAGGATCTCTTTAGTTAAGAGCCTCTTAAATTATTTTTTCATGCATCTTAATATATTTCTCAATTACTAGTTTTTGATTTCTAATTCATGAAGTAATCTTGTGAGAGAAGGACAAACAAATCTCTTAAGTTAGGAGATTCTTCTACTGCTGATTACATACTTGAATTTGGAAATTAATTAGTTTAGATTTATATTTGCAATATGCATTTTCTTAATTATTGATAAATAATATTCTAACTTGATCATAGTTGAAACCCATATACTTTGGGGATTCTTCTAAGTCCTACTAATTTGGATTTATAATTAAATTCTTGTGTTTTTTTACCTGTTAAAAAACCAAACACTGATCATAACAGTCTATGGTTCTTTCTTGAGAAGAAGCAGTTGCAAGAGAGGCAGAAAAAATGGGTTAGAAAAATCCAGGTATATGACTTTGACATTGAATATTTCAAATGGAAGAGCAAGGTGGTAGTGGATGCCTTATCACGGAGGCCAGAAACGATGTCATTGATGAGTGTGAATATAGATTAGAAGGCCCAATTGTTGGTGGAGTATTCCAAAAAGCGCTTAACATGTGATATTTTAGATGGGAATATGACTGATGAGAGCTATAGAGTGATGGATGAGATCATCTACTACTAGGACTAGATATTCTTGACTAGAGACTCTAAGCTCAAGGAGAAAATATTACATGCAGCACATGATTCCCCACTTTTAGGACACCAAGGTTTCACAAAGATATATCGGAATATCAAGGAGAGATTCTCATGGAAGGGTCTCAAGGAGGATGTGCTCCAACGTAATAGGGAGTGCATAGTTTTCTAGAAGAATAAATGGGAAAACAACCACTGTGCATCGCATTCTTAGTTGGGAATAAGTGATTCCATTATCTTAAAGAAGTGTTTTCATGAAGTTCAATTAGAAGTTTGATACAAAATATCTAAACCCTAGAACTCATTATCCGAATACGATTTCTCCTCCTTATCGATATGGGTGGAATTAATCATGTTGTGTATCGGCGGTGACAGAATCTCTAGGAAGCCATAGATGCACTTCTTGATAATTCTATCTATGGAAAACCAATGAGAGAGAGAGTGTGTGTGTGAGTGTTAGTGTGTGCATGTGTATGTGAAAAAGAGAGAGAGAGAGTGAGAGAGAGTGTGTGAGTGTGAGTTTGTGTGTGTGCGTGTGTGTGTGTGTGTATGTGTGTGTGTGTGTGTGTGAGAGAGAGAGAGAGAGAGAGAGAGAGAGAGAGAGAGTGAGAGTGAGAGAGAGAGGGTGTGTGATTCCAGAGGGTAAACAAGAAAGCATTTCTATGGACTTCATTACCGAGTTTCTAGTAGTACAGGGCAAGGATTGTATCTTTGTGGTCATTGATTGACTAAAAAAGTATTCACATTTCTTTGCCATCTCTTCATGGTACACTGCTTCACAAGTGGTTGAGCTTCTCCTTAGAGATGTTTTCAGACTTCATGGTCTTCCTAAGACCATAGTCAATGATATAGATAGCCACTTCATTGGTGGCTTTTGGTAGGAGTTTTTCCCTTTGGTGGGTACCGAGCTGACAGTGAGTACCAGGTATCACCCCCAGACCGATCAGAAGACAAAGATAGTAAACAAGGGGCTAGAAGGCTACTTGCAAAACTATGTTTCAGGGTAGCAGAGAGCATGGTTATGTTGGCTCCATTTGTGATAATATTGCTACAACACGACATTTGACATGTCGATTGGTATGTCTTAATTTCGAGCTTTATATGGTTATGATGATTTTTCCTTTTTTGATGTGATTTTTGGGGTAAGTAAGGCTCATAGAGCCAAAGAGTGGATCAAAGAGAGTCAGGATATACTCCGTGCTCTCATGGACAACACTATTGTAGCCCAGAATCAACATAAGTTATATGCAAATCATGGTCGGGTGGAGAGACAGTTTGAGGTGGATAATATGGTCTATCTCCGTCTATGACCTTACAAGCAATCTATGCTGAAGGAGAAACAGGCTGAGAAACTTAAGCCCCATTTCTATGGGACATACGAGGTTGTCCCTTGTGTTGGAGAGATAGCTTATGAGTTTGAGCTCCCCATTGGGAGTAGGATCCATAAGAAATTTCATGTATCATGCCTCAAGAAGGAAATTGGATAGGATGTGGTTGATATGGTGAATCTCCCACCTATTGGTGATGAGGGCCGTATGGTTTTACAACTGAAAGCTATCTTGGATACTTGGGAGAGGCATCTAAGGAACAAGGTGATTAAGGAATATCTTATTCGATGGAGGAATCTACCGAATGAGGATGCTAATTGGGAAGGAGAAAATATTTTGCAGCATCCATTCTTACAGTTGCTTGAGGGAAAGCAACATTTGGGAGTGCAAGACTGTAAGATTCCTAATTAGCTTTTAGCTAGTTGGAATATTAATTTTTTCTTTTGTCAATAAGGTAGATGAATAAGAGTGTAGAGAGACCCACAAATCTCTTTAGTAGGAATAAAACCACTTCTAATGTGAATGTGTATCATTGTATCATTTGAATAAAGCACTCTTCAGTGTGAATAGGGGCTAATGCATGTGGATGGGCTCAAGGTTGACCAAATCAACATCGTTGTCATGGAGGTAGCTTAGATTTATTGGAGGACAACGTAGTCACGATGGAGGAGTGTATGCATGGGAGTAGCATCATTATTGTGTGGGAGCAAGGGAATGGAGGCTCACAAAGCATATAAGCAAGGGCATGGAAGCCATAGAGGGAATTCTGAATATTTTTAATGTTTGGCCTTTTATGAATTTTTGCATGCGTCAGCTGTTTAGCAGAGTCTTTTGTGTTTTTTAGCACAAGGGTGTTTCCGGGCGGAAATCTCACCCTCATCCTCGGGGGACTTCAAGTTCCCACTAAGGAGAAGTTCCTTTGAGCTTCATTCCATCATTCAGCATCAAGACAGTCTTCATCCATCTTGAGGACTTTAGTCTCCTTTGGAATTGTGTAATTTTGCAAGGAATATTCATAGGAGGGTTGATAACCGAAGTTTTTGAGCTTGTTTTCTAGTGAGGGGAGAAGCCTTTCATCTGGAAAGTCAGTGGGGAGGAGTAGCAGACATTTTTAAATCATATCATTGACCTATGAGTAGTTACCTAGCTGCAGAGCATAATTCAGCTCTATGGTTTCATTTTTCATCTTGTGTATTTCTGAAAACCATTTCTAGTTTATCTTGGAATTGTGCTACAAATCTTAGATCTCAAATCCCAACATTTTCTGAGCATTATATCAGTAGATCCATGCAATCATAGGTTCCAGCAGAAGTATTTCTAGTAGTGATTCCACAGTCATGGCCTTTCGATATTTTATGAAGCAGCAATGTTTCATATTTTATGTATTGGGCCATTTGAGGCTTGTTTTTCCTAGCTTGAGTGTATTTTTCCTCAATATATTGTACTCATTTTCTACTATGATATCTAATAAGATGGTTGTATGATCTTCTCATGTTTTATGTATTGATATTTTACTGCATTTTCTAGTTTTATGTTCAATATTTCTATTTTTCCTAATTTGGAATATTACAGTGGTATCAAAGCATAATCTTGGCTCAGCCTGTGGGGTAATACATCTATAACATATGGATCAATGGATGAAAAAGAGTTTCCAAAACTTCTTCTCCAGACTATGCAATATATTGCCAAATAATCAGGGATATGATGGTAGAAAGATAGGAGGAATCCACTAGAGGGTTTCAACATGGAGAGAGTTCTGGAACCTCACATTATTGGTGTGTGCAACTAGCATTACAACCAGTTTCACAATGCTCCACCATGCCTACGCTCCTAGCAGTACGAAATGAGGTAGTAGGACCACAAGAGGAAGAGACTCTTGGTGATTATTTCCTACAATATGAATCTCAATCTCAAAGGTTCAAGGAGCATCTAAACTTACAAGAGTTCTTTTCGTCATGGACAATAGAAGACCTAGTAATCACAATAGAGGTGGAGGGTACATGCAGAACAATGATTTGCACCATACCATGGGTAGATTCTTTCTGCCTACTTTTGGTGGGTCACCCAAGTGCATAGCCAAGGCTTGGGTAGAGAAATTTGACATATATTTCTAGTTGAACCAAGTTTCAGAGATTGAGGCCATTAAGATAGCAGCACCGAACTTTGAAGGTGAAGCACATGAGTGGTGGTTTCATGGTCTATCTACATTGGGGCATGATAGTGTAACTTCTTATGCAGAATTTACCTGGAGGTTGGTGGAAATATTTGACCGCAGATATCTAGAAGCCAATTTTGTTGAGCTAGCTAAGCTCAAGAAGATAGGAAATCTACAGAATTATATCTCTGAATTTTTGAAACTTTCAGTCATGATTCCAAATCTATACATAGCTAGAAGAGTATATATGTTTATTGATGTACTAGCAGAGCCTTTGCATGGGTTGGTAAAATCCACTAGACCAACTATGCTCCAGGAAGCTATTGAGGGGGCTAGAGACTTGCAAAATGATTTTCCAAGGGCAAGAGCCCTATTTCAACAATATTTCTCCTCTCAGGCAAAGGGAAAAGATGTGAAGGTTCCTCCCTCAAAGGAGAACCAAGATCAAGGATCTCTTAGTGATGATTTTCGAAGAGATCTAAGAAGCAGAAAACTTTTCTTCACTTTCCAAGAGCCATGGGAACCAGGGCATCGATGTGCTATCGAGAAGGCAAATTATATTGAGGTATTCTATGATGATGGAGAATAGGGAGAAGAAGGCTCAAACGAGGATAACAGTGTTGTAGCATCAGGAGGAGATCCACCACCACCAAGAGGTGGGTAGGGAGCATTTTCTCCAACTAAAGGAGCCCTTGCAGCTTTTCAGGGAGTTCCCAAGTATCTAACATTGAGAGTCTCAGGCACAGTTCAGGGGTAGTTGGTGTTGATATTGATATACAGTGGGGCTACCCATAATTTCATTGATACTCAATTAGTGAATAAGATAGGCATTCCCACAAATGATTTTGATGGATTGTCAGTTTTGGTTCTAGGAGCTAGAACCATGCAGTGCGTTAAGTATGTTCCAGAATTAACCATCATTTTTGGGACTTACACATTGACATAAGTCACTTATTTGTGGTTGATATTCGAGAACACAATGTGATATTGGGTATTTAGTGGTTGATAAAACTGGGGAAGGTCACCATGGATTGGGAGAACTTGGAGATGGAATGGACATATAAGAAGAGCGGTGAGTGTTACACTAAAAAATTGTCACCTTGACATTCTACTGACTGTATGGGCTCATAAACACTCATACATGCCTCCTTTGCAAATCTTACAACCTTTGTTCCTCATTCCAAGCCCTAAAACTGGAAGAAAAACCCTAAAAATCTCTGAAACTCAGGGTACGCAGGTAACATGAGACCTTCTTGCGTTTTTAGATAGGGTACACAGGTAATGTGAAGAGAAACTACGTTCTAGAATGCATTTTTCCAGTGTAATGCCTGCGGTACCCCTGTAAAGTAAAAAAAGCGCGAAATTAAACTGAAAAAGTTGATTTTTGGTCAATTCTGGAAGGTTCTGGATGAGATTTTTTGGGGATGAGTACGCTTTAGTAAGGTGCATGTATCCCACACCTTAAGGAACTAATCCCTTGATGTGAGGAGCCTATCCCTTTGAAGGAGGGTTCTATCCCTTTAAAGGTGGAATCCTAACCTTCTCATCTGCTCTATAAAAGGAGGCATTGGGTAGCCTAAAGGGGGTTAAGTTTGGATGGAGATTTTGGAGATTGAGGATTAGAGTTCAAGCTTTATGTGTGATTGAGCTGAAGTGCTGTTGAGATTTAGACTTCTTTCTGTTAAGCTTTTGAGAGGAAAGATAACATACCTCTTTGTGCTTCTGAAGGAAGAGTGCAAGACTTATCAAAGTAGAGGAGATTCCTGCTTCGGACCCCGGGAAGGCCTTTCGAACATCAAGGCTAAGGTTGTAAGGTTCTTCTGTATATTTTAAGATTAATACAATCAAGTTTTGTTTTTCTCAATAAATTGTCGTTCGATTGTTTATTTCAATAAGCTGTCGTTTGATCATTTATTTCATAGATTCCTCGATCACTATGATGGATATGTTTTATAATTATTTGTTATACAGGTGCTATTGATATTTTCTTGTTTGTGATTGCAGATCAATGAAAGATGATACTTTCTTGCGACAAAAGAGCTCTTGTTGCGACGAAGGATTATTGATGCGACGGAAGCACTACGACCGCAAATAAGCATTTGGATCTAAGGTAGGATCGACACCTTCATAGCATTTATTTGTAAAACGAATATATCTAGAGAAAGACAAACTTAGTTGTTCGTTTGTTGCCAGATTGTCTTCTGACACTAGGGAGATCGGTCTTGTCTACAAGAACGATTTATCCGGCCAACAAATTGGCGACTCCACTGGGGAAAGAAACTTGTTGTTTTTGGTTCTCTTTTATTTTGATTTGAGGAAAAGTTTTTCCTGGTTTTTAATTGATGGATATCTGCCTGGGTAGCTTAGTTTTTCTTCTTTTTTTTAAAATTTTGAAATCTTTTATGTTTTTCTTGAAGTTTTCAGGGGACCGCACTTTGTCTTCACACACAGTGCGGGCATCTCCGCACTTTCCTTAAGTAAACAGTGCGGGACCGCACCTGTTACTTCTGGGAGCCTGCGGACCCTGTTAAAATTTTTGAAAAACTTCTGATTTCTTCTTTTAGTTTAGTTTAGATTTAATTTAGGATTCTTAGCATCTACCCAGATCTGTATTTCTCTGTCAAAAATCTCTTGTTTCTGAATTTCTTTCAGCAAATCTTCATCTCATCAATCTCCATTAAGTTAATTGGGTGTTTTGAGTCTCTTTTTTGAGAAATTCTTAATTTGATTTCCTTTGTTCATTACTTGGAGGTTTGTCTCAGTCTTTTCACAATTTTGCATCTTTTTGCTTTTGTATGAGTGTAAATCGCCTTTGAGTGTTTTTTGATCTTTGGAACTCTCACCCGATTTTCTTGACTTCCACTTGATTGGTTCTTAGATTACATTAGAATCATCTTGTGTTTGAGAATTCTCTTGCATAGATCACATTTTCATAATTAGAATTATCATTTTCAGAATATGAATGAAAAATGTGCATAGATTACATTTGCATACTTTTCAAGTGAATTGTGCATAGATTACAACTGCGTAGTTTACATTCTGAAAAATCAATTGTAGATTTAGATCAGTTTTCTTTGATTTGAATTTATATTTTTTTATGTTTGTTTTAAAAACACAACAATAAAAAAATTGTTTTGGGATTGATTTGCATTAGTTTTTCTTGATGAAATTAGTGCATTAGAGAATTTGTTATATTTTCTCTTAGTGATCAATCTTTGCATTGTTGGAAGTGAATGGAAACACTCTCCTTTATTTAGGTAGGATTCATCGAATTGAAAAGATTACATTATCATATTCGATTGCATTCAGTTTTGGTTCGGGTCATAACACCATTGGTTTCATATCCATTTACCCTTTGAGTAATAACAAGCTAAATAACACAGCGCTTAATTAAAATTCATCTAGTAATTTTTACATTTTTAGGGCTCTTTCCACCAATCTAGCTTAGGCTAGTGTCTTGGAATAGGTTTTAGCTAACTGTCCAAGACAGTAAAACAAACAAGTAGTCGATCTTGCGGTAGGAAAAATTCCAATTGTTGCATGTATGCTCTGGGAAGCTCCTCCTAAAGGAGTCAAGCACGAGATCATATCTGAACCAGTGAGGTAATCAATCCTTCCTCATTGGGAACGATAGAAGATATACACGTATTAACAATGGTAAACCTCGGATAGACCATTGTCGAGGAGCCTGGGGTCACTTGTCGGTAAACCTTCGATTATGTCAAGGAGCCTTCAAGGGGATTGAGCTTTGTTACTCTGCCCTTGCGTGTGTGTCGGATCGTAGACTGTTCCCCCAGGTATATTTGTTTCTATTGGTAACCTTAGTGGCCATAATCTATAGGATTCTTTCCTAAGGTGACGGTGGAGGGAAGATCCCACTGTACCTAGAGCAGACGTCGACTAGACTCACTTGGACTCTCTGGGGGGTTCTCTTCACTCGAGATGGTTTTGTGAAGAAACTTGTGACAGTCTGTTTCATTAAGCAGGTTGTCAGGGTAACTGTTCCAACCGCCCTTTCTGTATTAAATTATACGATGTTGGATTTCATCACCAACTAGTGTTTTTAGTACGGGAAGTTACTGTTTGTGTGTGGTTTGACTCCTAGATTTGATAGTGCATGTTAATTTATTTGTTTTTACTTTTAGAGACCATAGGTGTGAATCGTGAATTCTAATTGTTAGGTGTAAATTGTTAATTGGTAATTTTAGTTTTTAATTTGTTAATAAAATTCACTGAAGTTGAATATAATGGCAACTGTTCCGGAATTTACCAACCAAGGAACCCCTCTTAATGAGAATCCTAGTACTTTTCCTTGCTTTTCAAATGTTGGTCCTCCTTATATAGCTACTTTGTCATTACCTGGATTTACAATAGGTTTACCGATATGGTTATTTTCAACTTCGTTGGCCCCAAATACTCCAATTGTTCCACCTCAACCGGATGCTTCACCTCAACAGAGTTCACCATATCAACATCACCAACCTTCTGTTGACCCTTTATCTTCTTCGCCTAATATTTCTTCCTCCATTTCTTCCTCTTCGCTTGGTAAAAGTCTTGACGCTAGTAACCAGGTGGCTAAGAAGAAGAAGAAGAAGAAGCAGGATAAGAAAGAATTCAACCAACCAACCATGGCTGTAAGTGTTAGTTGTGTTGAGGAAACTTCCAACATGCATCGTAAACCAAAATACCCTTGCAAGCTTTGTAAGGGTGACCACTTCCTTATCGATTGTCCTGGTATTCCTAAGGTCTTAGAAGTATGGTCAGAAAAAGCTCATCAACTTTCCATTGATCCATCAACCAGTGATAGTCAGGTTCCTGGGAAAAAGGGTAAAGTTAGGTTTCCTTGTAAGTTATGCAAAGGGAGTCATCAAACTCACATTTTCCCTCTCATGGATGAAGCCTCAAAATTATTGAAAAACCTTACTATTCCATAGCAAGAATTTCCAACTGGTTACCGTAAACTTTCTCCCAACCTGCCGTCAACTGACGGAGTGATTGATCTAGTTTCAAGTACAGTCGATCCCACTCTTCCATTGGAGAGTGAAACTCATATCACTCAGGTTGATGATCCTTTAGTTGATCAAGTGGTCGATTCGATTTCACATTCGGTCGATCCCATTCTCCCTGTAGAGAATGAACTTCATACTACTCAGGTTCTTCTTGTTACATCAGATTCTTCTACGCCGGGGGGCATTTCACCTGTTTCTACAGAACCCCCTCCATGTACTGAGGTCTTTTCCTTTGATTAGAATAGACTGACAGAACCTCGTCTTCCTTCCTCCATCCCTTTCCAAATCATTTTGAAGTTTGGTGGTAGGGACATACACCGCACACAAGTAGATGAAGGTGCATCTGTTAGTATTTTATCCTCAACTGCTTGGAAAGCTTTGGGTTCCCCTCAGCTTGTGCCTATTACACAGAATCTGAAAGCTTTTAATAGAACCATTAGTGAACCTTTAGGGATCCTTCCTAAGTTTTCTATTACTTTGGAAGGTAAAACTGTCTGTATTGATCTTATGGTAGTTCGAGGCCCCTTGGATTTCAATTTACTCCTTGGGCGAGACTATGTCTATGCAATGAAAGCTGTCGTATCGACACTCTTTCGCGTGATGTCTTTCCCTCACAATGGCAATATTGTGACTGTAGACAAACTTTCATTCCCTAGTCTTGTTTCGACTACCAATAATATGACATCCCTAAATGTTCATGATTCTAAAGTGGTATCTACCCCGCCACGGGTTAATTATGTGGAAACTAGTCCCATGTTTTCAGTTACCAATGGAAGCGAGCCTCTCACTGTTTGCTCGACTTCCTATGATCCGGTAATTGACATGGAAAACTCTATGGGATTATTTGAACGTGATGTTATTATCCCTTTTGAGTCCCTTGACATGTGTTCCTTCCAGAGAACTGTTCTTCCATCTGATGAACACCTCTTGGAAGCCATGATCAAGGTGTGTCCATTGACATGTGTTTCTTCTTGTTGGAAGCCATGATCAGTCGGTGAGGATAGTTCCTTTTACTGTGTCAACCTCGTTAAAAAATGAATCAGTCAGTGAGGATAGTTCCTTGTACTGTGTCAACCTCGTTAAAAAATGAAATAGTGGGTCCGAGTAAAGTTCCTTTTACTGTGTCAACCTCGTTAAAAAATGAATCAGTGAGAGTGAGGATAGTTCCTTTTACTGTGTCAACCTTGTTAAAAAAATGAATCAGTGACTGGTGAGGACAGTTCCTTTTACTGTGTTAACCTCGTTAAAAAATGAATCAGTCGGCGCGAGCATAGTTCCTTTTCTTGTGTCAAGCTCGTTTAAAAAATGAAACAAGCTTCCATGAGGATAGTTCTTTTCTTGTGTCAACCTCATTAAAAAATGAATCAGGTATGAGGACAGTTCTTTTCCTGTGTCAACCTCATTAAAAAATGAATCAGTAGATAGATTGTAGAGAGTAGAAGATAAATTAGAATCAGTAGGTACATGAGGATGGTTCCTGTTACTGAGTCAACCTCGTTAAAAAATGAATCAGGTATGAGGACAGTTCTTTTCCTGTGTCAACCTCGTTAAAAAATGAATCAATTGGTCAGAGGATAGTTCTTTCTACTAAGTCAACCTCATTAAAAAATGAATTAGGTATGAGGACAGTTCTTTTCCTGTGTCAACCTCGTTAAAAAATGAATCAGTTGGTCTCAGGATAGTTCCTGTTACTGAGTCAACCTCATTAAAAAATGAATCAGTTATGAGGATAGTTCTTTTCCTATGTCAACCTCGTTAAAAAGTGAATCAGTTGGTCATGAGGATGGTTCCTGTTACTGAGTCAACCTCATTAAAAAATGAATTAGGTATGAGGACAGTTCTTTTCCTGTGTCAACCTCATTAAAAAATGAATCAGTAGGTTATGTAGGTAGATTAGAAATAAGTAGTTAGCTGAGGATAGTTCCTTTTACAGTGTCAACCTCGTTAAAAAATGAAACACGTTGCCATGAGCATAGTTCTTTTCCTGTGTCAAGCTCGTTAAAAAATGAAACAAATCCTCCCTTAATTGAGTCGAGTCTTTGAATAGACCTCGTAAATGTTAAGTAATATATTTAGGTTAGTTTTTAGGTCGGGTCTTTCATATGATCTCGTAAATGAACCTTCATTCCATCCAGCTATTTATTACTAGTGTACTTAGTTGAATGAAATGAAGCTGGGGGGGCATGCGCTCTAGCAGTTACGCTTAGGGGGCATCAAGCACAGTTTTCTTTCTGTTTCAAGCTTGTGCAAAAATGAAACCACTCTGAAGCATAGTTTCTCTGTTTCAAGATTTTGTAAAAATGAAACCTATCTTGAGTCAATTTCAGCTATTTTCGAGACTCGTTAAACTCATGAAAATCCAGAGATTATTTTGCTATCTTTCATTCTCGTAACATACATGAAAATGCTGAGTTCTTTCCGTCTTTTCCTGCTCGTAAATTAAATTGAAAGTCGGCCATATGAGTACATTTTTATCCCTTTTTCGCACTCGTTCAAACTTACAGAAAAAGCGAAACCATGGAGTTCTCTTTTAAGCCCTTTTCAGACTCTCTAAACATGAAAAGATTGCCGAGTACTTGACTATTCAAACTCATTAAAGTAAATGAACAGTCGTCCCTTCAGTATAAGTTTACCCCTTTTACGGACTGAAATGGACTATTTACGAAAAAGGTATACGTTGACTAATTACGGTGAATAGAGTTCTCTCCCACATTATTTTATCCTTTTTCGGGCTCGAGAGACTAAATTTACGAAAAAGTACACCCATGGAGTTTTCTTAAGTTTTTTCTTCTGACTCCCTAAAATTGAAAAACACCGAGTTTCTCCTATACTGGACTCGTTAAAATTTAACAGTAAAGGACCTGTTTAATTTTCAAACAAGAACGAACCACTCCTTCTTAGGGTTCGAATCTTAAACTAAGTTGGACTCATCCGAAGGATGAGCTTATAAACAAGAAAATGTTATCCTCCTCAAGCTTGTCAAAAATAAAGAGGTACTTGCCAGAAATGGTGGGGGAAAAGAGAGAAAAATGAACCTATTTGTTACATCTTGATTATTCAGAAAACCGTTAACCACTCTTGAACACGACGCCTTTTGTCCACCTGGGTTGGGAAATCCTTTGCCTAACAGTTAATCAAACCATATTGAAAGTTTTCAGCTGATTTCTGGGTATTAGCTTTGGGTCAATTGTCACCAAACCATCTGCAGTGTCGTTATGTGCTCAAAAGGACAGTTCAAATAAACCATTCATCTGCAAAATATCTGTCATCCATTTTTGACCATCCCTGAGTCAGTCCTTGCCAATATATTTTCAAAACTTGATCTATGATTTTGTGTTGTGGGCTTGCCTATGACGGATCACTTTATATCGACGACAGCTCATTATCTAGGAAGTTGATCTAGAAATCGTCAGTACCTTGAAATATGCATGCCTCAATGGCAGGTTTCTCTCCTTCGACGACAGGTTACATCATTGACCTTCAATCGAATGATTCCGTGACATGTTCGAATTCAGCTCATTCATTCACATTTCATGGATTGTACTGAGTACTTTGAGAGCCATTGACATTACTGGTGGTTTCTCTCACACTTGTTAACATTTTACATCATTGACTGGTAATCAAGTGGTTTCTACCATGTTCGACTTCAACACATTTATTCACATGGATAGAATCGTACTAGTTCGAGATGTGGAAATCAAGACCCTAGATCTGGTTTCTACCATCCAGGCTGCGAGGAATTTTGTTATCATTCATACAGTAGACTATTTATAAACAGATGGCTGCATCCATACTGTGTCTACACGTGTCTATACTATGATGTATTCAAAATCATTCATGTATCAGAACAATTTAAGATAGTTCTAGTTAGTTTTGATCTGAGTATGGGAATGCCTACCTCAGCAATGATATGTTTACATATATATATTTTTCATTGAATGTTTTTACAAGTTCCGACCGGGGTGTCCACAGGATGATCCTTGAAATGATAAAGTACTTCACTCTTCATATATGACAGACTTCATCTTCATCTATTCCAGACTTCTCACTTTAGGGGGCAATATGTTACACTAAAAAATTATCACCTTGACATTCTGCTGATTTTATGGGCTCATAAACACTCATACATGCCTCCTTTACAAGTCTTACAACCTTTGTTCCTCATTCCAAGCCCTAAAACTGGAAGACAAACCCTATAAATATCTGAAACTTAGGGTACGCAGGTAACATGAGACCTTCTTGCATTTTTATATAGGGTACGCAGGTAATGTGAAGAGAAACTGCGTTCTAGAACGCATTTTTCCAGTGTAATGCCTGCGGTACCCCTGTAAAGTAAAAAAAGCACGAAATTAAACTGAAAAAGTTGATTTTTGGTCAATTCTGGAAGGTTCTGGATGAGATTTTTTGGGGATGAGTACGCTTTGATAAGGTGCATGTATCCCACACCTTAAGGAACTAATCCCTAGATGTGAGGAGCCTATCCCTTTGAAGGAGTGTTCTATCCCTTTAAAGGTGGAATCCTAACCTCCTCATCTGCTCTATAAAAGGAGGCATTGGGTAGCCTAAAAGGGTTAAGTTTTGATTGAGATTTTGGAGATTGAGGATTAGAGTTCAATCTTTATGCGTGATTGAGCTAAAGTGCTGTTGAGATTTAGAATTCTTTCTGCTGAGCTTTTGAGAGGAAATATCACATACCTCTTTGTGCTTCTGAAGGAAGAGTGCAAGACTTATCAAAGTAGAGGAGACTCCTGCTTCGGACCCCGGGAAGGCCTTTCGAACATCAAGGCTAAGGTTGTAAGGTTCTTCTGTTATTTTAAGATTAATACAATCAAGTTCTGTTTTTCTCAATAAATTGTCGTTCGATTGTTTATTTCAATAAGCTATCATTTGATCATTTATTTCATAGATTCCTTGATCACTATGATGGATATGTTTTATAATTATTTGTTATACAGGTGCTATTGATATTTTCTTGTTTGTGATTTTAGATCAACGAAAGATGATACTTTATTGCGACAAAAGAGATCTTGTTGCGACGAAGGATTATTGATGCGACGGAAGCACTACGACCGCAAATAAGCATTTGGATCCAAGGTAGGATCGACACCTTCATAACATTTATTTGTAAGAATAATATATCTATAGAAAGACAAACTTAGTTGTTCGTTTGTTGCTAGATTGTCTTCTGACACTAGGGAGATAGGTCTTGTCCGCAAGAACGATTTATCCGGCCAACAATGAGCACTAAAATATTAGGGGCATACACACCTATCCACCTTAGATAGTCTCAGCACATAGGATGGAGGCTGATTTGTGCAAAGGAGACATACAATGGGAAATTTCACTTCATATGTTAGAGGAAGGATGCAAGGGTGCACCAGTAAACCCGGATGTGTAGTCTATTCTAAACCGTTATTCTATAGTATTTGGGGACATACCACCTGGAAGGCCACTGGACCAGGGGTTTGAGCATACTACTAGGTTGAAGTAGGGGATCCAAGCAATGATCACCACACCCTATAGGCATCCCAAAGCCTACAGGGATGGGATTGAAAAAGCCATTCAATATCTCTTTTGTTTAGGAAATATCTGACCTAGCACCAGTCCTTTTGCTTCTTCTATGGTCTTCGTTAAGAATAATGATGGTACATTAAGGATGTGCATTTATTATAGATACTTGAATAAAAAGACAATGAAGAATAGATACCCAATTACCAGGATCGATGAGCTGATGGATGAGCTAAGGGGATCATAGTACTTCTCAAAGATTGATTTGAGTTCGGGGTACCATCAAATTTGGGTGAGGGATCAAGATATCCCCAAGACTGCATTTAGATGTCATTATGGCCACTTTGATTTCTTGGTGATTCCCTTTAGGTTAACCAATTCTCCGACTACTTTTTAGTCTTGCATGAACCACATCTTCCGTGGTCAATTGTGGAAATTTGTGTTGATTTTCCTTGATGATATTCTTATTTACATCGGCACTGAGAGGATCATCTACAACATATTGAGACAGTATACACATTCTTGAGGAGAATAAATTCTATGATAATCTCTCCAAGTGTGAGTTTGGGCTCACAGAGATGCTTTATTTGGGCCACATCATTGGAGTGTGTTATCAGCCAAAAATTCTCAAAAAAATCATTGTGTCAATTTTTTTTTTTGATCATGGTTCAAAATAGGGTCTTAGGAGTCATTTCTTGAATTTGATCAAAAGGGAGTATTAGTTTTTTAGGTTTGAACATTCCTTAGTGTTAAATAAATTCATTTTAAAGGTTTTTCATGTCAAGTCATTCATCATTTCATCATTCATTTCATTTCCCTAAGTTTTTTCATCAAAAATATCCAATTATCCAATAAAACTTACTTTCATATTGCCACCTGTTGAAAAAAATCATTTTGCACTACGAAAGCATTGTCTTTTCGTAGCGCAATATGAAGCAAAAACTCTGTTTTTTGGTTTTGAGTAGTCAACTTCGAAGGAGGTTTCTGAGCAACTGAAAATGAATTTAGGAAAAATGAAAGAGGTTTTCCTTATTAACATAAGTAACTACAAAAAAATCTCTAATTTTCCTCAAATTCATTAGGAGGTTGGAGAATATGATAAATTAAAATGCGCTATGAAACTGTTGTTACAAAATGTCCTGCACATGACTGTTTAGCAGTCAACTTCAAGTTTAGTTTCTGGCCAAATGAAAATGTATTTTGGAATTATGAAAGAGGTTTGTCTTCATCACATCCATAGATATAAACAACTCTATAATTTTTCTCATATGTGCTATAAGTTGGAATATATAAGGCTTTATTTGAAGCCCTATTTTCAGAAACAGAGTTTTCCTATTTTACACATTTTTTTCAAAGGAAAGTTCTGGACAACATGAGATATGGTTCAAAAACCCAAGTGAGGTTTTTATTCAAGACATAATTTCCTAATAAAGCCTCCTTCATTTTCTCAAAATAAATCATGGAGCAGTAGATATAGGCTCTGTCCCAAGACATTTTTTCAGGAAGAAACAGGAAAAACCAATAACCCAACCTATTGCAAATGAAGAAGGGACCTCAAGAAGGATGGAATGACTCTGTTTTTCAAGTGATATGATGAAATCAGGTCTATTTTAAGTTTTTTTCACATTCACACTTTAAATTTTGGAAAAAATTCAGATAAAACTGCTCACTTAGCAGTTTTGTAGCGCAAACAGTGCAAAAAGGGTGAAATGCGCTACAAAACTGCTGACAGCTTTTTTCACCCTTTTCCATCAATTTTTGAAGGGAAAATGTGTGCATAATGATCTGAAATTGTTAAGGAAGCTGTCTCAAGTGAATATGAAGATAAATATTGAAGAAAGAAGCCAAATTTTTGAAGGAAAAAGGGCAAAAAGACTACGCTACGAAAAGCGCTATGAAACTATGTTGTTTTCATAGCGCAGGTCTGTTTTCTACTATTTTGCATAGTTTGATGGTAGTTTTGTATAGCTGGCACTTCAGAATTATTTGGGGCACGTGTTATTTCAGTTATTGATAGAAAATAACCTCGAATTCATGGGTTTATCATGATTAAAGTGTCTGAAGAAAACAAAGAACCCTATGCCTAGAAAACAGGGGACAGTTTCCTGGTTTAATGGAGATCAGCATTGAGGTCATAAAGTGTTGGAGCTTATCATATGGATTCGACCTTATGGAGATATAGTTGGAAAATGATGTAATATAGTTTATATACGGTTTTTATGGGTAGAGTTAAGGAGTTTGAGTCCTATTTGTAATAGGACTGTTAATTAGGTTTGCAACTGTCATTTTGTAATAAATACCATGTCACATAGTTAGGCAAGGTGTCAAAAAGTAAGAATTCAATGTATATAGCTCAGGATGAGGTTAGCCTATGTTGTAAATGATCTATAAAGATGAAAAGTTCGAATTAGCAAAGGGTTGGACATTTTTTAGCAAAAAAGACTGTGTTTATTGTAAGTAATTATTTTCAGCTTAATACAGAGTTTTCTACTTAGCCAACTCAAGATTCATGAAGAGTTCTTGTATATTATTGTTCTGATGGAATATTTTTAACATCCTATTGCAGTGGTATTTTTTTATGTTACTTAGAATTCATCATTGATGCTCTGACTTCCTTCATAGACAAACTGGCTGTGTGTTTTACTATTTCACATGTGTATTCCTTGACTTGAACTCTATCATGCCTTGACTTCCGTGCTAGGTAGATTGTTTGGTTTTAATGAAGCTATTATGACTCCATAAGCCCAATGTACACTTGCTAATGTGATTTAAAACCAATTTATATCATTTATTTTCTTTTACCCCATATAGAGTTAGCCATCTACATATTTATCAAAAATCATAAACCCTTGAGAGAGCCCTCTTACGTTGAGGAGGCTAAGCCTCAACCGAAAGATTGGTTTGAAATAGTTACATGAGATTAAATTGATTGGTAGCCTATCAGGTCTGATTTTGTGATAACAAAGTGGATGGAGTAAGGTTCCATGAGGAGAAGATCCGTGCTATTCGGGATTGTCCAAAGCCAAAGAACGTAACATAACTTCGAAGGTTTGTACGCATCTGCACCTACTACCTAGAGTTTTTCAAAGGGTTCCACCAACTAGTAGCACCACTCACAGATACAACCAAGAAGGGAGCCTTTGGTCGGATAAATACAACATGGAGGGCCTTTTATATGCTCAAGGAGGTGATGAGTAGTTTCTCGGTATTGGTATTTCCAGATCTTTCCTAGCCATTTGAGCTGGAATGTGATGCTTCTAGGGAGGGCATTGGAGTAGTATTGATGTAGGGGGGCCACCCCATAGCTTTTGAGAGTCAGAAGTTGTTGCCTCATGAGCGGTTGTATCCTATCTATGATAAGGAAATGTTGACTATTATGCATGCATTAGCCAAATTTTGGCAGTATTTGGTGGGAAACATATTTCGAGTAAAGACTAATCATAACAGTCTCTGGTTCTTTCTTGAGGAGAAGAACGTACAAGAGAGGCATAAAAAATGGGTTAGAGAAATCCACTCATATGAATTTTACATTGAATATTTCAAAGGTAAGAGTAATGTGGTAGCGGATGCCTTATCATGGATTCTAGTTGCGCTGTCATTGATGAGTGTGGATACAGATTGGAAGGCCTAGTTGTTGGTGGAGTATTCCAAAGACCGCTTTAAATGCGAAATATTAGATGGGAAGGTTACCGATGAGAGGTATAGATTGATGGATGAGATCATCTATTACAAGGACCAAATCTTCTTGACTAGAGACTCTAAGCTCAAGGAAATTTTTTTTCATGCAACACATGATTCCCCACTTTTAGGACACCAAGGTTTCATAAAGACATATCGGGCTATCAGGGAAATATTCTCATGGAAGGGTCTCAAGGAGGATGTGATCTAGCATATTAGGAGTGCATAGTTTTCCAGAAGAATAAAGGGGAAAACAACCACCCTGCTGGGTTGTTACAACCACTTCCTATTCCAGAGGGGAAATGGGAAAGAATTTCTATGGACTTCATTACTAGGTTGCCAGTAGTACAGGGAAAGGATTGTATCTTTGTGGTCATTGGTCGACTAAAAAAGTGTTCACATTTCTTTTCCATCTCTTCATGGTACACTACTTCACAAGTGGCCAAGTTGTTCTTCAGAGATGTTTTCAGACTTCATGGTCTTCCTAAGACTAGATTCAGTGATAGAGATAGGCACTTCATGGGTCGATTTTGGCAGGAGAATTTCTATTTGGTGGGTATCGAGCTGACTCCGAGTACCAGTTATCACCCATAGACTGATGGGTTGTAATGTCCCGAAATGGAAATGAATAGCTTTTTCACCACTAAAATGTTCCTTTTTTGGAAATATGAACAAGGCTATGTCAGAGATGGATTGAGAGGGATTTTACCAGTTATTTCACCTCTAAAGAGAGGATGATAATTAGAGGCTATCTGGCCCTTCCTCAGACTCTACCTATATCTATGAAAATATTTCTTCCTCAGGAAGATCTTGCTCAAGGGAATGAGCTACAACAATATGCAAAACATAAGCATGAAGAGCAA
The DNA here is from genome assembly GCA_034641835.2 of Pinus albicaulis. Taxonomy (NCBI): domain Eukaryota; kingdom Viridiplantae; phylum Streptophyta; class Pinopsida; order Pinales; family Pinaceae; genus Pinus; species Pinus albicaulis. Next base: position 411,185,852 of record CM076584.1, on the reverse strand, counting down.
CTTGCACAAACTTCAGGAAAATGCCAGAGAACTCATAGCCATCTTATTGAAATAATAGTAGCTGCAAATGTATACAAAATCCTGAGGGAAATGATGCTCAAGATGAACAATAGCAATCCTCAAGGAAGAAGTACAATAATCATGAGATAAACACAGCTACACAAGTGAACCCTAGCTATGACTACACAGTAACATGGAGACACTGCAACATGTAAAATGGTAATAAAATGATATTACAATAATAGCTCAAGGAATGGGGGGGAGCATGCTCTCAACCCTTGAAAACACTAATATAACACTGATACACAATCCTTAGAAGGATTGGCTGCAATACATGTATAAAAAATGAAAATACAATAATGTTAGAGTTGTTGGGTAGTAGCAGCAACTCAAAATATACAATAGAAGGAGGAGAATGAATATGGCTTGCAAACTAAAACAACATCCTCCAATGGATTCCTTAAGTGCAAGGCTGATCCCGACACAAGAAATCTCTTCCTCCAAAATGGTGGAGCAAACCCCCACTACAGACAAACTTTGATATAACGCAGTCTATGGAAGGGACTGTGCTGATGAAGGTGGGAGAAGCTTGGCCTTCTTCCAAAATATGCAAATCAGCTCTAGAAACCCTCCTTGTTGATCTTCCCAAAGAATAGGAACTCCTTCCTATGAGAAATGATACAAGGAATGGTGTTGTGGAATCTCCTCCATAGCAACACCTGAAACACAACCCAGTGACTGCGCTATAGATGAAGAAGTGGCTATGGCCAAATGCCTGAATGTGGAGAAATGAAGAGCAATCCTCCTTGATCCACTCAAGAGAGGAGAGGAACTCCTAAATAGGAATCACTCGTGCCAAAGGCACTACAACTCAACTGAACAGCTGGAGGCTACAAATAGACTCAAAGTCCAAATCTTCAATAATAATCTCTATGGCTGCCTCATCCTACTTATATGAAAAATGATGTCTCTATGCCATGGACCCCACCCAATTAGGGTTTTTTTCCTCTAGAAGTTTCCTCCCTTTCTAACTACGCTGACTTCTCAAGCAAGCTACACCCTCTCAAGCTGCACTATTTACTTGGTCAACATGACCTCATCCTCATGTGTTTGCCCCCTTTTCATACTAGGAGGTGCAAAAATGGCTACTCCATGGATCCCTTCCCACTTCATGTGGAATTTTATTTATGCAAATGGGTCTCCTCACCCATTTTATTTATCTCCTAGATAATATGAGCAAAATTTTAATGTTCCAATTTACTTGCAAAAATTTGGAACATTACAATCCTCCTCTCCCAAAGATTGCTTGCCCTCAAGCAAGTGAAAGGATAGACTGTGTCTTCTTCTCCTCTGCCTGTAGCATCCCTGTATGATGATATCCTCCAAGTGCAGTGATTCTATCTCATCAATCCAATCCTCCACAATGCTCCTCCTTAGCATGCAAGTAGTTGTCAAGTCCTCATCATGTAAGGTATAATGCTCAAGAGGATAAAAAGTAGTGTCTAGAGGTCCCTCATTGAGGAATGGAGTCCAAAATGTATTGGGAATTATCTCCCCCATATGATCCATCCATCCCTAAGCTATGTGCCATGCAAATTTAGTCACCTCCCAACTAGGCAACTCAAAAAAACTGTCATCCACCTTTGGCTCCATCAAAGAAGGTGGGCTGAAAATCTGCACATGGTAGACCATATAGTCTACCCCACACTGTCCATCTCTCCACTTAAGATAAGTTTAGAGTGTTTGTTGATCCTAGGATGCAATAATGTTGCCATCAAGTGGCAAGAAGAAGGCTGGACCTCCCAAGGTATCTCCCCCAACGCTGCAAGACATGCTGGCCCAAACATCCCCATATGTGATGAGTCGGGAATCATCCTCATATGGTCTCATACCCATCATATGGCTCACCTCATAATAAAACATTGTTGCTGCTGTAGTGGCCATACCATTTCTCATGCTCTCATCAGAACATGCAGTGCAAAATATGTGAGGGACTCCTCCCTTAGTGGACACATCCATCCTATGTGTCTCCTCCTCAACCCTGCTCCTCATAAAGACATGAACAATAGAATCATAGGGAGAAAATAGGAGCATCATGCTTGCTGCCATGTGTAACAAATGAGAAGGAAAGTGGTCCCTCAAGTGCAACCAGTGCATTTTTGTGCTCCACTGCCTTAGAGACTGATAAAATTTGTGGCTACTCAACGACCGATGTGTTGCATCAATCTCGTCACAAGCTTGGGGCAGGTAAAGGGTACCAGCTGAAAATTGAGCATGTCCTCCATGATCTCTATCCTCCCCAATTCCTCCAAGATAATGGCCATTATCCATGCTTATGTCCCCTACTAAACCATGAGGTCTAGAAAAATGTATGCTCCTCCTTGGAGCATTCTCCTGCATGTGTATGGTTAAGGGATGCATACATATATCATACAATTGATAATGTGGAAAACAATGTACACCCTTACCATGTCCTCTGCTCATATCATTTGAGGGACTCATAGATGAATATCCTCTCATCCATAAAGGGAAAAGGGGTGGTCGTGCTAATTCCCCCATCTCCGTATGGCTGGTGCATCTCCTCCTATGCTGATCATTAGATGTCCTGCAGGTGAAAGAATCATTGGAATATCCCACCAATAGCCCAGAGTTCTAATGCAGATCTATCCTCCATAATGACAGTGCTGGTAGTTCCTCATGAAGAACATCTATCATATGGTTGTCCTCCTTCTTGACGCCTCCTATGCCTAAGTCACAATTTGGAAGGTTGTTATCCTTCCAATGCTGCTTCTGCCACAACATAGAATCTGCAATGAGAGTAGGTGTAGAGGTGGTTGAGGAAATGTATCCCTCCTTCATGAATCCATCCAAAACTCCCACTGCTATCTCAAGCTCTCCCAAGGTTCCCATCTTTGTAGAATCAATGAGTGGTGCCTCCAAGTGTGAAGCAACCATCCTCCTCTGCTGAGCTAGCGACCCCGTGGTTGAAATGCCTCCATGTGGTGAGACATCTCTATCAAGAGAAGACTGAACATATGGATGAACACTTATGTCCATGCCCTGACTGCGCGATCCAGCCTCCCTCCTTCGTGCAATAACCTCCAAAAATGGATATGGGTGAGTACTCCTCAACTCATGCTGCTGGTTTTTCTCCTTCTTGAACCCTTTGCACAACAGAGTGTAAACATGAGGCCCTAAAGTGGCCAAGTGATTTGATCCTGGGACCTCCTCATATGAAATTCCACCATCCTTAAGATTATTTACTGAAACAAAAAGTGGAACTTTACTCATACCTTGGTGGATTTTGGGACCTTCTTGTGTGGCTGCAATGGATTTTCCTCCAATGGCTTCCTCATCCATAGATGGAGAAGGCTTCTCCTCCAAAGCTGTAGCAGTGTTGGTGCAATTCTCCTCCCATGGTGGAATGGCTTCCTCTTCCTTTTTCCTCCCTCCATCAAAGGTTTGGATCAACCTTTGAGCAAAGTCTCCAAAAGAACTCACCCTTGAATGGACCAAGGGTTTGAACAACTAAACATAGGTTTTATCCTCCATGTGCAGTGTTGCCATCTCCACTACTTCTTTCGCTGCCACTGGATGCAGCAATAAAAATGCCTCCAGCCTCTTCTTCCAAGATTTAGCTGAAGTAACCCCATCAAATGTAGACAATAGAGCCTATTGCCTCTCATTTCTCCTTTTCCATAGGGCCTTCTCTCCTCCATCTGTTGAATAGACTATGAGAATGTTGTAGCTCTCCTACATGCTACAAAATGGGGTTTATAGTCACCCAGGTACTTGTTTAAGATTTGGAAATCCAAACATCTTCCATGCTGGTCTTCAAGAAACTAGGAAGTGCATCGACCTTCCTCTTCTCTCTTATTTATTCCAAAAATAGATGAGATTAGTCTCATCTTCTTCATCATTCTCCTCTGAAATCGAACTCACAGGCTATGCCAGTTCGATGCTCTGATACCACTGTAATGTCCTGAAATGGAAATCAGCAGCTTCTTCACCGCTGAAATGTTCCTTTGTCAGAAATATGAACAATGCTATGTCATAGATGGACTAAGAGGGCTTTTAACAGTTATTTCACCTCTAAAGAGAGGATGAGAACTGGAGGCTATCTGGCCCTTCCTTAGACTCTGCCTATAGCTATGCAAATATTTCTTCCTCAGGAAGATCTTTCTCAAGGGAATGAGTGACAGCAATATGCAAAACATAAGCATGAAGAGTAACTTGCTAAAACTTAAGGAAAATACCGAAGAACTCATAGCCATCTTATTGAAATAATAGAAGCTACAAATGTATACAAAATCTTGAGGGAAATTATGCTCGAGATGAACAATAGAAATCCTCAAGGCAGAAGTACAATAATCATGAGATACACACAGCTACACAAGTGAACCCCAGCTATGACTGCGCGGTAACATGGAGACACTGCAACATGTAAAATGGTAATAAAATGATATTACAATAATTTCTCAAGGAATGTGGGGGAGCATGCTCTCAACCCCTGAAAACACTACTATAACACTGATACACAATCCTTAGAAGGATTGGCTGCAATACATGTATAAAATATGAAAATAAAATAATGTTGGAGTTGCTGGGTAGCAGCAACAACTCAAAATATACAATAGAAGGAGGAGAATGAATATGGCCTGCAAACTGAAACAACCTCCTCCAATGGATTCCTTAAGTGCAAGGCTGATTCCTTCACAAAAAATCTCTTCCTCCAAAATGGTGGAGCAAACCCCCACTACAGACAAACTCTAAGATAACGCAGTATATGGAAGGTACTGTGCTGATGAAAGTGGGAGAAGCTTGGCCTTCTACCAAAATATGAAAATCAGCTCTAGAAACCCTCCTTGTTGATCTTCCCAAAGAATAGGAACTCCTTCCTATGAGAAATAATACAAGGAATGGTGTTGTGGAATCTCTTCCACAGCAACACCTGAAACACAACCCAGTGACTGCACTGTAGATGAAGAAGTGGCTATGGCCAAATGCCTGAATGTGGAGAAATGAAGAGAAATCCTCCTTGAGCTACTCAAGAGAGGAGAGGAACTCCTAAATAGGAATCCCTCGTGCCAAAGGCACTGCAACTTAGCTGAACAACTGGAGGCTTCAAATAGACTCAAATTCCAAATAAACTTAGCTGAACAACTGGAGGCTTCAAATAGACTCAAATTCCAAATATTCAATAATAATCTCTATGGCTGCCTCATCCTCCTTATATGCAAAAGGATGTCTCTATGCCATGGAACCCACCCAATTAGGGTTTTCTTCCTCTAGAAGTTTCCTCCTTTTCTAACTGCGCTAACTTCTCAAGAAAGCTACACCCTCTCAAGCTGCATTGTTGACTTGGTCAACATGACCTCATCCTCATGTGTTTGCTCCCTTTTCATACTAGGAGGTGCAAAAATGGCTACTCCATGGATCCCTTGCCACTTCATGTGGAATTTTATTTATGCAAATGGGTCTCCTCACCCATTTTATTTATCTCCTAGATAATATGAGCAAAATTTTAATGTTCCAATTTACTTGCAAAAATTTGGAACATTACATGGGTAGACAAATATAGTAAACAAGTGGCTGGAAGGATACATGCGAAACTATATTTCGGGGTAGCAGAGGGCATGGTTGCGTTGGCTTCATTTGGGAGAATATTGATACAACACAACATTTCACATCTCAATTGGTATGTCTCCTTTTGGAGTTTTATATCATTATGATGCTTTGTCATTTGTTGATGTGATGTTTGGGGCAAGTAAGGCTCCTCGAGCCAAAGAGTGGATCCAAGAGAGTCAAGATATACTCCTTGCTCTCAAGGACAACATTGTTTTCGCCTAGAATCAACATAAGTTATATGAAGATCGTAGTCAGGTGGAGAGAAAGTTTGAGGTGGATGAAATGGTACATCTCCATCTACAGCCTTACAAGAAATCTATGCTTAAGGAGAAGGGGGCTCAGAAGCTTAAGCCTCATTTCTATGGGCCATATAGGGTTATCCGTCGTGTTGGAGAGGTAGAATATGAGTTGGAGCTCCCCATTTGGAGTAGGATTCATAACATCTTTCATGTCTTGTCCCTCAAGAAGGCCATTGGAAAACATGTGGTTGCTACGGTGGATCTCCCACCTATTGATGATGACGGCCATCTAGTTTTACAATCGGAAGCTATCTTAGATACTTGGGAGAGGCAGCTAAGGAATAGGGTGATTAAGGAATATATGATTCAATGGAGGAATCTAATGGATGAGGATGGTACTTGGGAAAGAGAGAATATTTTGAAGAATTCGTCCATACAATTACTTGAGGGTAAGCAACATTTGCGAGGGGAGGACTGTAATATTCCTAATTAGCTTTTAGCTAGTCAGAAGATTAAATTTTTCTTTTTCAATAAGGTAGATGAATAAGAGGGTGGAGAGACCCATAAATCTCTTTAGTAGGAATAAAACCACTTCTAAAGTCAATGTGGATCATTGTTTCATTTGAATAAATCACTCCTGGGTGTGAATAGGAGTTAATGCACGTGGATGGGATCGAGGTTGATGAAATCAACATAACTATAATGGAGGCAGTGGAGAGTTATTGGAGGACAATGCTTTCATGATGGAGGAGTGTATGCATGGGAGTAGCATCATTATTGTATGGGACAAAGGAAATGGAGGCTCACAAATCATATAAGGAAGGGCATGGCAGCCATAGAGGGAATTTTGAATATTGTTTATGTTTGGTCTTTGATGAATTTTGGCATGCTTTAGTTGTTTAGCAGAGTCCGTTGTGTTGTTTAGCACAAGGGTATTTCTGAGAAGAAATACCACCCTCATCCTCAGGGGATTTCGAGTGCCCACTCAGGAGAGGGTCCTTTGAGCTTCAATCCATCATCTAGCATCAGGCCACTCTTCAACCATCTTCAACAATGTAGTCTCCTTCAGGAACTACATTATTTTGCAGGGAAAATTCAGAGGAGGGTTGATAACCCAAGTTTGTGAGCTTGTTTTCTAGTAAGGGGAGAATCCATTCATCCGTAAAGTCAGTGGGGAGGAGTATCAACCATTTTTACATAATATCAGCCACCTCCTAGCAGGTACCCAGATGAAGAGCCAAATTTAGCCCTAGGATTGCATTTTTCACTTAATGTATTTTTGGAAACCCTTTCTGGGTTATCTTGGAATTGTGCTAGAAAGCCTAGATATCTGATCCTAGAATTTTTTGAGCACTATATGTAATATTCCCAAATTTCCACCTAATATTTGGAATATTATAGTTCTTAATTTTCTTAATGAATTAAGTAAATAAAAGGGTGGAGGGACCCATGATCCTCAATATGAATAAATATCCACTTTTTGTGTGTGAATGTGGATTAATTAAGCCTAGATCTACAAAATGAGGTAGTTGAGAAACTACTAATGTAAATGGAATTGGAGATCATGTCTCATTAATGAGATAGGTCATGGAAGTTGACACAGTCAACTAAGATCTTGAAGGGATCAAGCAGAAGATCATGGAGCATTCATGATGAGATTATGGAGGAAGTTGTGCAATTAATGCACACATGATGGGGAGGGTGTACATTGCACCGAGACATGATGGATGACTTTGCTAGAGAGCACAGTGAAACATGGAGGATCTTGTCCACATGAACGATGCAGTTTAGATGAGCGCCAATGCATTGGAAGGATAAAACACTATATAAAGAAGATGAAGACAAGAATGAAGGGATGCTTGAGATTATTGATGTTGAGGATGTGTTTAGATCTGGAATTGTCATGTGACATTCCATTGCTTTGATGGGTTGTTTAGAAAAGATTGCAAGTGTTTTTTAGCAAAGTGTGTTCTTGGTCGGGAATTTCACCTCTTTCATTGAGTGATCTCTTGGAGGAGGATTGTACTTCATTCTCCATTAGGCATTGGTGCCACATATCTTTTCCTACTTTCTGCAGAACATCCATATTCAGAAATTGCAGATTTCTAAAGATCAATTTGGAAGGTGGAGGTTGTCTTTATTATTTTAGCTAGAGAACTGGTGAAGGTTTATTCCTATCACCTTGGGATTAAATATCAAAATTCACAGAGATTCATTTTAGATCTGGCATCAAGCCAAAAATTATTGACCTCCTAGTAGCAGTAATACCTTCAGAAATTACGTTGTCCATTTTCGAGATCCAAAAATGAGGAAGGAAGTTGCTAGCATTTCAGATAGTAATCTTGTGAGGGACTATACCCTCACCTTGCCATCAGTTTTTTCATAATCCTGGATTTTATTTCATCATATTTCAGTAGGCAGAAGGCCTCTCTTTCCCTTACAGTGTAGTTTCTATGAGAAGTTGTGTTGTAGCAACTGTAATCATTATTGGAGGATTGAGAAGCTAGATCTAGAGCTTCTAGCTTGTAGATCTGAAGGAGGGACTAGCCCTTCAAGCTTATATCTGATATTGTGACATATTTCAGCCATATATTTGTGAGATATAGCTTCAGATCTATAATTCTAGCAGATTAAGGATCAAGCCCTAGGAGGGTGATTTTCCAAAGTTGTAGATTTGGAAAATCCTTTCTGGGTTATCTTGGGAATCCATCACATTGGTCAGATCTTGAATCTTTGCATCATCAAAGTTCCATATTTCAGTAGATTTGCATTTTCATTTTCAACCTGCAGTCATATATTCATATTCTTCTGAAGGGATAGTGCAACATTTTCTTCCAGCAGCTCTCTAGTTACGCAGTGTCTACTTTGGCATGTTTGCAGGGTGATTATAGGCCTTCTCTTGTGCTAGATCTACTCATTTTCTGTACATTGTGTAATTGAATAATCTCCATATAATAAAATGGCTCACCTTCTCTGTAAATTGTGATGTTTTCTTGAGATTTATTGTTTACTTAGTTGTAGTTCTTATATTGTGTTTAAGGATTACTACTTTTGGGATATTACAGTGGTATCAGAGCATGATCTTTGGCTCAACTTGTGGACACTTCATCTTTTGCATCAAAATAAGAAGCAGATAGATGAGATCTATCATGGAGGAGGATAATTTTGCCACTCCTCTTTTTATACCCATGCAAGATCTCTCCAAGGAGGTCTATAAAATGAATAATGAAAGGCAAAGGAAGAATCCAAGAAGAAGATTTGAAGAGGAAGGTCGAAGAACTTCCTATCAAAAAAGAAGAAAACCAGAGAATCACAAATCTCCTCATAGATATACTATGCCCACTTTCTTTGAAGAAGGTGAGAGGTATAAAAATGAAGAAAGGAGAGAACCTGAGACTCATGAGGCTCTCAGTTTGTATCTTGAAGAGTACAAAGCACAGTCTATAGCATTCAAGCAAGTCTAACTCTCCAAGGATTCTTTGATCTCAAAGAAGAAAGAAGATCCTATAGCAACAATAGAAGAAAGAGGCATAATAGATTCTATTTGCCTACATTTGATGGATATTCCTCAAACACTGTTAAGACTTGGAGGAAAGAGTTAGATTCATTTTTCATGCTACATCCTATGGTTGAAAAAGAGGTTGTCCAGATTGCAACACTTCATCTCTTAGGTGAAGCCAAGGATTGGTGGTTTAGTGACATGGAGCATGGAGAAGTGACTAAATATTCAGATTTATTTCACAAGTTGAGGAAGAAGTTTGATGTGAAAAATATAGAGATGAGCCGCAAAGAGACATTTCCTAAGAAAATAAAGAAGGATGTCAATATTGTCACTCTAGACAAGAAGTCACTACATTCACCACTATTTTTACAAGTACTTGCATCTAGAGAAGAGGCACTTGCAACCTTGTAAGACAGTCTTGAGCTCTTAACACATAGATTACCATGCACGATTCAGGAGATGCATGAGGAAGAGGAGGAAGATTCCAGAGCTGGTACATTGGTAGAAGAGCAGCCATCTCTCTTACCAATAGTTGGAGACACCATTGTCCCGGTTGGAGGAACTCTTGTGTTCTGTCAAGAGGTTCGCACACATAAGTTGATCCCAAGATATGCATACACATTCATCACCTAACGGTTTTAGTAGATCTGATTGAAACTTTTGGGGACATGCCATTAGGGCCAATGCATAACCAAGGGTTAGAAAAAAATGCTGATTTGAAGCAGTAACATATCATAACACAGAGGACCCTTGATTTAATCAAGGAGGAGATGAAAAGATATCCCAGTTTTTCATGGATGGACTACATTCAACCTTTTGAGTTGAATAGTAGAGTTTCAAAAGAAGGGATGAGCATGATTCTATGTAAAAATATTGGTTATGAGATCAGTATTGTACCTTGCTTTGAGACAGTATATGTATTACCCTGCAGATCTACAATGCTGTCACTTAGTAGCAGTGATAATGAAGAGGCCCGATTATTCTTGGAGCATTCAGAGGGTAGCTTCACTCATGAAGCAATGGAGGTTAAGATGATGAATGGTATACATCTTGATATGAGAAATATTTTCTCCTTTCTTGATGATAGTTTCTCAATGAGCATTTCATAGCTCAAAGGGAGACTTCTACCTGCAGCACATCCAGAACCTCATTAGTTTTGGAAGGCCATGGATGAGAAGAAGGTCTCATCAAGAGATCTCATTGGAGGTGCACTTCAACATTTCATGTAGTGCAAAGTTCTGCATCAGTTTCAGGAGGTTGGTGTCCTGCAATGGGAGGATACCAAGTATTTGTAGAATAAGATCCACCATCCACATTGGGATGAATGGTTGATAGCATGGAGCAAGGGGTTACCAAACCACTTGCAGATCTATGATACAAGCGAACAAGAAGCATGGTTGCGCTAGTTGCTCTTGGGTGAGTATGGCTGCCAGTCAAGAAGTCATATTTGGTTGATTCATTCCTTATACATCACTGGAAGAATGCATAAGAAAAAGGCATGGTAACTTTGGAGAGATTTTGGACATCACATTTTATACGTTGTTCGTATATTTACTCTTGTTTGGGATATGTCTCATGTATTTACATGTATTTCTGTTTGGGATGTATCTCATGTTCATGTATGTACTTGGGTTTGGGAGAAAGTATAACTCTCACATGATGTGGCATAAAGGAGATTGTTTGTATTATGTTGATGAGACATCCCACATGTATATTATTGTATTGTTGCTCCATGACTTGCATCATGATAATGCAAGGAGGTAGCAAGAATCCTTGTTTCTATGGTTACTATTGGGAGAGTATGGGTTGGATTCTTTCCATACATTGCATGGTACTATTGGACGATGGCAATAGGAGGCCTTACAAAGTTGGCTTATGTTGGGTGATTATGGTCATTGTACATGGTATGATGATGATGTGATGGGGCAGTAAGATGCCTTGTTAAGGTGGCTTCTCTTGAGAGAATATGGACACTACATTTGGTAAAATGATGATGTGGTATGGAAGCAAGAGGCATTGCTGAGATGGCTACTTTTGAGAGAGTATGGCTCTCATATTCCAATTGATGACTTGGCATGGAAACAAGAAGCATTGTTGAAGTGGCTTTTTTTGAGAGAGTATGGCTCTCTTACTTGTTTTCATGATGATCTAGCATGCCAACAGGAGGCTTTGTTGCGTTGGTTGCTATTAGGAGAATATGGTTTGACATTGTTTATGTTTTCCCATATGTCTCTGCTTCTTTTTTTTCACTATGATGATCTGATGTTTGATTCCTACATGGCCAACATGGCTAATGATGAGGGCATTGATATGTGTAAACTACTCTATTTATCATGGGTTGGAGAGATGGTTCATGAGTTGGGACTTTCCACTTTGGGAATGAACCACTTTATCTTATGTATCTCATGTATAGAGGAGAACCTTGGTCATCATATGGTTGCCACCTAGAGATTCATTGATGACAACGGGTGTCTATATTTTCAGTTGGAAGCCATTCTAGACATTCTAGAGGGGAAACTTTGGAGCTGGACATGCATGACACATTGTGATATATGGGAAGACCTTCCACATGAGGATGCCATTTGGAGGGAGGATGTCTGTTGTAGCATCCACTTTGCATCTACTTGAGGAAAAGCAACATTTTTCCAGGGAGGACTGTAATATTCCCAAATTTTCACTTGATATTTGGAATATTAGAGTTCTTAATTTTCTTAATGAATTAAGTAAATAAAAGGGTGGAGGGACCCATGATCCACGATATGAATAAATATTCACTTTTTGTGTGTGAATGTGGATTAATTAAGCCTAGATATTCATAATGAGGTGGTTGAGAAACTACTGATGTGAATGGAATTGGAGATCATGTCTAATTAATGAGATACGTCATGGAGGCTGACATAGTCAACTAAGATCTTAAAGGGATCAAACATAAGATCATTGAGCATTCATGATGAGATGATGGAGGAATTTTTGCAATTAATGCACACATGATGGGGAGGGTGTACATTGCACCGAGACATGATGGATTACTTGGCTAGACAATGCAGTCAAACATGGAGGATATTGTCCACATGCACAACCCAGTCTAGATGAGGGCCAAGGAATGGGAAGGCTAAAACACTATATAAATAGTATGAAGAAAAGAATGAAAGGATGCTTGAGATTATTAATGTTGAGGATCTTTTTATATCTGGAATTGTCATGTGACATTCCATTGCTTTCTTGGGATGTTTAGCAAAGATTACAAGTATTGTTTAGCACAGGTTGTGCTAGGTCGGGAATCCCACCTCTTTCATAGAGTGATCTATTGGAAGAGGATTTTACTTCATTATACATCAGGCATTGGTGCCACATACCTTTTCCTAATTTTTGCAGAACATCCATATTCCGAAATTGCAGATTTCTGAAGATCAGTTTGGAAGGTGGAGGTTGTCTTCAATATTTTAGCTAGAGAACTGGTGAAGGTTTATTCTTATCACCTTGGAATTAAATATCAGCATTCCCAGAGCTTAATTTCATATCTAGCATCAGGCCAAAATTTATTTACCTCTTAGTAGCAGTAATACCTTTAGAAATTACATTATCCATTTTGGAGTTCCAAAAAGGAGGAAGGAAGTTGCTAGCATTTCAGCTAGTAATCTTGTGAGGGACCATCCCCTCACCTTGCCATCAGTTTTTCCATCACCTTGGAGTTTACTGCAACACAGTTCAACAGGCAGAAGGTCTCTCTTTCCCTTATAGCACAATATCTATGAGAAATTGTGTTGCAGCAGCTATAATCATTATTGGAGGATTGAGAAGCTAGATCTAAAGCTTATAGCTTGTAGATCTGAAGGAGGGATCAACCATTCAAGCTTAGATATGATCTTGTGACATATTTCAGCCATATATTTGTCAGATCTAGTTTCAGATCTGTAATCCCAGTAGATTAAGGATCAAGCCCTAGAAGGGTTATTTTCTAAAGTTTTAGATCTGGAAAATCCTTTTTGGGTTATCTTGGGAATCCATCACATTGGCCGGATCTTGAATCTTGGCATCATCAGAGCTCTAGATTTTAGTATATATGAATTTTACTTTTCATCCTATGGTCATATATTCATATTTTGCTGAAGGGAAAATGCATCAATTTCTTCCAGCAGCTCTCCAGTTATGCAATTCCTTCTTTGGCATGTTTGCAAGGTGATTCTAGGCCTTCTCTTGGGCTAGATCTACTGATTTTCTATACATTGTGTAACTGAATCATCTCCATATAATAAAATGTCTCAGCTTCTCTATAAATTCTAACGTTGTCTTGAGATTTATTGTTTACTTAGTTGCAGTTCTTATATTGTGTTTAAGTATTACTTCATTCTCCCTTTTCGTATATTACACTATATCAGTAGATCCATGAAATCATAGTTTCAAGCAACAATATTTTCAATAGTGGTTGTCCAGTCATGGCCTTTCGGCACTTTTTTAGCATCATTGTTTCATATTTTATATACTGGGCCATTTGAGGCTTCTTTTGCCTAGCTCGAGTGTCTTTTTCCTCAATATCTTGTACTCATTTTCTACTATGATATCTAATAAAATACCTCTATTGTCTACTCATGTTTGATGTATTGATATTTTACTGCATTTTCCAGTTTTATCTTCAATATTCTTGTTTTTCCTAATTTGGAATATTACATTGTGGGATGAACTTACTCAATGCTCATTCAATGCTTTGAGAAAGTCATTGACCTCTGTTCCATTATTGATTCCAGCTGATTATAGTTGATACTTCCTTTTGTATCTCGCTGTGGAAGAATCTACTATAGGTATGGTTCTAGTTTAGGAGGATGATGCTCTTTGTGAGCATGTTATTTATTATGTAATTTGAGGCTTGGTGGGTCTTGAATTGTGATATTCTCCTATTGAGAAGTTAGCTTTGGAAACTGTCCATGTTGTCTAGTGACTTAGGCATTACATTCTCCTTCACAAAACTTATGTTTTGGTAGCAGTCAATCGGTTTCAGTTTTTTCTCAGTAGGCGAGTGATTGGGGGCAAATACAATCGATCAATTGGCATTTTGAAAGAATTCAATCTCGAATTTGTGTCTGCTAAATCGAATAAATATTTGGTATTTGCAGAGTTGATATCTGCGTTTCCTTGTGGAGATGAGATTATTTACAAGGATTCGTTCACTGATGAAAATATTTTCCTCATTTATCACAAGATCCTTGGTATGGAGATATCATTTTTTATCTCCAGTCTTCGAAGTTTCCCCACTCTTTTTCGAAATATGAGGGGCGAAAGTTACGTCACTTGGAAAAAAATTATCTTATTATCGACGACACTCTATATCATCGCGACATCAGTTTGATCTTAAGAATTTTCTTAACTATTGAAGAAGCTGAGGTTGTGCTGAATGATTGCCACAGTGGAGCTTGTGGTGGTCATTTATCTGGGCTTGCTACAACTCAAAATATTTTGCGTGCCAGATATTTTTGGCCCTTGATTTTCAAAGATTGTGTTTAGGCATTCAAAAATGTCATCCTTGTCAGGTTTATTCTTGGAAGATGTGCACTCATCTAGCTCTGCTCTTTCCTATTATCAATGTCAGTTCGTTCACGAAGTGGGGAATTGATTTTACTACTTGTAACCAGCTTTCAGCAAAGGGTCACAAGGACATTATCATAGCAGTGGACTACTTTACAAGTGGGCCAAGGCTATGCCTACTATTAAGAATGATGGTGAAACTGCAGCCCTGTTTCTATTCAACCAATTCATTTCTCTCTTTAGTATTCCCAATGATATTGTCACAATTAATGATTAATGACGCCCATAAAAAGGGGTGAAGCTTCAATATCATAAGGATATCAAACCTAGGGTTTTATCTTAAGGTGACCTTTTTTTGGTTTACAATCAGGACAAGGATGTCATGGGGGCAAGGAAATTCAAATCCATTTAGTATGGTCCTCTCATTGTTAAGAGAGCCCTTAAGAAGGAAGCTTATGCTTTGGTTTATTTTCACGAAAACGAGTTGGTGAAGCCTATAAATGGGCTCTATCTTAAGAAGTATCATGCCTAGGCAGTTGCCTAGTGTGTGCTTTGGTTGTATATATTGTATTTTTTTTTAATGTCTATCTATCGGTTTTTGGTGTGACTTTGATGTTTTTTATCTTCTTTGGCAGGTGTTTATGGTTGATATGAGTAATTTTGGCTTTGCCGATGGTGCTAGTCAACATACTCGCAATCTTGCTCCACGGCTTCGGTTATCCATTATCCATCCGGTCAGTTGTTTGTCTTAAGGGGCATGTGTATTGGTGCTAATTCGAACAATGTCATAGAATATACCGTTGTGATCAATATACTTTCTGAGGAAATGTCTCTTGGTATTGGTTCGTTAGTAGTATACTTGGATTTGCAACTGGTGGTTTCACAGTTGAATAAAATTTATCGTGTTAGAGATCCATTTTTATATCATTTATTTTTTAGAGTTTGTATTTTACAAATATTGTTTAATTATGTTACATACATTCACATTCCATGTTCAGAAAATTCATTTGCAAATTAATTTTCTAATCAGGCACTTGATTGGCATATTAATCATCCATTACATTAAATATCAAAAACATCGATCACCATTGTATATATGAGACATCACATCATATATTTGTTGTATACATATATATATATATATATATATATATAGATAGATAATATTTGTGTTAAAAAATATACAAAATTTGGACAATTATGTCCTACAAGATTAGGGCTTATGCCAGGTCATGTCCATCATAAAAAAATATCAAAGTCATCTAGTCATCCTAAACAGCCTATGCCTGTGGGCCCTACCCTGGGTACATGTTAAGGAAGAACACTATAGTTGTCACCACAAGGCAGAACAGTTGCACACAATCACATGGTACATAGACCACACGTCTCTTCACAACCTCGGGAAGGTCCTCCACTGCAACCATAGGGACATGGCGGGTCAAACCCTCCAGGTTCCTTTGAATATCATGGAGAAATCTCCCTGGGTCCTCTGCGACATCCTCATCTTTTCTTCCGTGGTGCCTATGCCTGGGGAAGTCCCCAGGTCTAACTGGTCCAACATATGTAACATGATCAATAAATTTATAAGTCAATTGTCATATCAAAAAGATTTTTTCATTTTCATATCTTTATTGAAAATAAAAAAATCATATAATAAAAAATCATTATGCGAGCTTACCAATCGCTCCCCATGTTGCACCGGGCGGTAAGGGAAAATCAACATCTCCCCTAAAATCCATGCCAACATGGGATAATCTTCTACCATGATGACTTGTTCTCCCCATCACAAGAAGAACTCATCATCCCAGGTAGTTCTTGGTACCTCGCCACCCCCCATCCTCTTCATCAGATTGACCCATATATTTATCTACGGATCCTGTGAGTTGTTGATAGTAGAGATAACTTTGGGATGAAGTCCTAGAATCCTCTAAAAGAAGAATGTGCACAAAATGGTCCTGTAACCAAAATTTTTAGTTTTATTCTTCTGGATGGAGGTCAATTTTTTCTTCAAATTTGTTATCAAGGCTGTGCACTATTCATGTAGAGTGGTAAGGAATTCCACTGCCAAAATCATATTCCCAAGTGAAGCTTGGTGCAAGGAAGCCAATCGAGCTACTCTGACTATGGTGAAAAGAAGTATCTTCATGTGCAACCCTTGCACATCTCTAATTGGGATTTGTGTCCCAACCTTCTCAGTACCCTCAGCATAGTATATGTGAATATAATCTTTGACATCCAACCCTCCTATGGGCTTGCCTTGTAAATTTATTGGTTCCCCTCTTCAAAAGAGTCCACTTATGAAATAAATGTCTTCAATCTCGATACTTAATGGCATTTGGTCAATCAAGAAACAGTCCTCCCCTGGGTTTGAGTAACTGACGAGCATTTCAAGAAATTTGTTGTCCATTTTCATATTTGGCATCTTAAAAAACTTGGGCAATCTGCATCCTCATAGTATATATAAGGATAATTGGTCCTCCATGACCTCATTATCAATTGTGCTATGCTCCCTCTCTCAACAGCCAATGGTAATCTTGGATCAATTCATCAAAAATCCATTAGAATTTCATTTTAAAATTTCACTCTATGCATACGCGAGTTCCTTCCTACACAGTCATGTCTAGGCACATGTTCGAAATTATGAACCTACGTATACATATAGGGTTTGTCAAAGAACATAAATTCTACGGTGAAATTCATCAAAAATTACTTGAATTGACAATTAAATTTATTACTAAGTTGATTGAGAAGATTAGTTGGAAGATTTGGGTTGATTTGGCTAAGAATTGGTCTAGTTTGAAGTTGCGGGTTTTTCTCTTCAGAGCTCTTTCACAAATTATTCAAAGCACAAATGACCAAGTGTGAGTTCAAAAGGCCTATTTATGCACAAAATTCAATTTTTTTTCAAAACCCACTTGTCTAAAGTTTCAAGTTTACTTTTTGAATTTCTCCAAGACTTTATGAACTTTTGTCTTGTAAGTGTTGGGATGGGTTGTTTTCAGGTCCATTTGATGATTTTGAGATGATTCCATCACTGCTTCAATTCCATGACCGCTAACCTGTCATGGAAGGTATTTTTTTCAGAACTGGCATATAGGTTAGGGAATTCACTTTCCGTTGCACTTATGAATACTGACCTCCATACATAAATCTTTCAATAGGGTTGACCCCATCATGTTATTATTATTAAATCATTTTCACTCGCCAACTTATAAATCATGATATATTGGCAGAGTCATCCTTTACATGGGATTCTTAGTTAGATCCTCACTAGCATATTTCGCCCACGTTGCAAATTGTGTAGGCTTAGGGCTCCTCTTTAGTCCTGCCATGAATTATGCAATGAAGCTTCATTCTTCTTTTTCTTCACTATATTTATGGATTTACACCCTAGAGGCTCCCGTTTTATTGTTGAGTTGTTTTGTTGCATTGCATATTGACCATTTGTATATCTTGGCCTGAAGCGAGCTTCACTTAAACTCATGTATAAGCCATATTTTTTACCATGTATTTCTGAAAATTTAGCCTTGCAATCACTTACCCTATGCAACTCAACAACCTTTGCTCGTGGATAGAACATTCCTCTGAGTATCACCTACCAGTTTTGCCACCTTTCATTGAGCATAGGATTGTTCCTATTCTAGGAACTAGTGCGTCTGTTCATCGACACTTATTATATTCATTGTACTATAGGCATTCTTTTATTCTTGTTTAGGCATTCCATGTGAAAAAGAGAAAAAAATTGAATATCCCAAAAAGAGCGGGATTGGGATATTACTTCCACATTTGATGGCATTTAAGATTCATTTGTTTCACCCTCGAACACAGAACAAAATATCTAAATCTTTTCTCCATTTTGGTATGGGTTTAGTTTGACTTATGAGAAGCCATAACCTTGTTATCGATACAGTACTCCCCCAGTTGCTTATCTCTTCCAATCATATGGAGGGCTTGTTTTTTATTCCTGCATGGAAAACTTATACAAAGTTATCATATGTTGCCATAGTCAAAATGAGTTGTACTTTTTTTAAGGGAAGTAAACATGATTCGACCTTTCTGCAGTGTCTCTTAACTCATTTTTTAGTCAGCCATCCCTAGTCTATCAGAGTCTTTTTCTATCACATCATCTATTTGGTGCTTTGCTCGTGATGGTTTGAGAAGGTCTCCATTGACTTCTTTCCGGTGGGTTTCTCTCTTACCATCTTCGAAAAATTTCTCTGAGAGTAAACCTAGCCACACACTGGCCCTATTTACATTATTGATAGGTGACCTTGTTCTCAACATTTGATCAACACCATGGGTCTTTGACTGAGTGGTTTCCCTTGTGTTCAAATTCAACTTTCATTATAACACTTGGGATTCATGCAGTGCCTTGGTTTCCATTTGACCCTATTGGTGGATTCCTCGCCTCTTTGTAAAATTTCATTATTGGTTGGTTTAGAGGGTTTCTATCATGCGTTAGCTACATTTTGTGCATGTTGGAAATGTGCTTTGGGTTGGCTACTTCACTTTTATTTGTCTAATTCCTTCCAAAAATTTTCTTGCAGGTTACTGTTGGGTATGTGTTATGTTCTTTCCATGACTATTCATGCATGGGGGGGTCATAGGGGGGGCGACAACACGTCCTATATGTTGTTCCAGGCGCAATAGCGGGGTCACAGGGGGGGCTGCAGCCCCCCCTGTCAGGGTCCGGGGTAGCGCCTTCGGAAAACTTTTTTTGGACCTTATTTTTTGGTGGGTGGACCCGCCCATGGTTTTGTGCATGAGTTTGCACATGGTTTAGGGGTATCATGGTTTTTGGCCCCTAGTATTTTGTACATCCGGTCAAGGGAACTACGGTTATGTTCTAATCCAGGGTTAATGGATTGGGGTTTATGTATGCTTCGGCTTGTATATATATGTGTTGTAACACAAAAAGGAATATAATGAAAAATCAAGCTGGTCATCCCGATTTGGGATCCAGGGGAAAATCTCTATGTTTATCTATTTTATGTTTTATGCTCTCGCTATTGTTTATTTTCTGTTTTAAGATTCGTTTGTAGATAATTTCTGTATAGGGTTAAAACCTACATTTGGTATCAAATTTGTTTCCAATTCAAGGGGACACCTTTGCTATTGAGGGTTTTTTGATTGAGCCTGTGGTAGACCCTATTCAGTGGGAGATCTATGAGATCGATTCTTGTGGTGAAAGAAGATGGCGAGCAGTGGAAAGATAGAGATTGAGAAATTTAATGGTCAGAGTTTTGAGTTGTGGAAGCTCAATATGGAGGACCTACTAGTCGATAAGGATTAATGGATCATGGTAGATCCAGGTACTAAACCAACAACAATGTCAGATGAAGACTGGAAGAAGTTGGATAGAAAGGTGAAGAGCACAATACGGTTGTGTGTCTCATATTTGGTATTGTTGAATGTATCTGGGGAAGCTACGACGAATAATTTGTGGGAAAAACTTGGGACTTTGTATGGTTCGGGAAGCACTGGTATTAATGCGGGGAGTTTGGATTGGAAATCTGTACAAGATTTAGGGCAGCATTGTTATTGATGGGTGCAAAAGTCCTGTGGTTCCTAAAAGTGGAGCGGAAAGCCTAGTGGTCTCTAGAGAAAAGACCATGCTATGACATCAAAGGCTTGGACATATTGGAGAGAAGGGCCTTTGGATATTGCATGGAAATGGTATGGTAGAAGGTATGTCTAATTTCTCTCTGAATTTCGATTTCTATGAACATTGTGTATATGGGAAGAAGAATCGGATGAGTTTTCCTTCTGGTGCTAAGACGGTGAACAAGATATTAGAGCTTGTGCACAGTGATGTGTTTGGACCTGTGTCAATTCCATCACTGGGTAAGTCTGTATACTATGTTTCATTCATAGATGACTTCTCAAGGAATACATGGATATATTTCTTGAGGAGGAAATTTTAAGTCTTTGACAGATTTAAAGAATTTAAGGCTCTGGTGGAAAACGAGACAGAGAAGAAGATAAAGGTGTTGAGGATAGATAATGGTGGGGATTTCTGCAAGAAATAATTTGAAGAGTTCTGTAAGAAGTGTGGTATAGCATGACTAAAGACTACTCCATACACACCTTAGCAAAATGGAGTGGAAAAAATAATGAATAGAATGTCGATGGAAAAGGAAAGAAGCATGCTCAGTGGTACCTGGTTAGGACAAAAATTCTAGGCAGAGGCAGTGGAGACTGTGTGTTACTTGGTTAACTGATCACCTTCATTAGCATTGGAGGATAAGACTCCACATGAGGTATGGACTGGTAAGAAACCCTCTCTTTCACATCTGAGGGTATTTGGATGTGATGCATATGTACATGTTCGAAAGGAGAAAATGACCATGTTGCATAATAAATCTGAAAGGTGCATATTTATTGGATATAATGATGGTTTAAAGGGTTACAAGCTTTGGAACCCAGAAACAAGGAAGGTTGTGTACAACCGAGATGTGGTGTTTAGAGAGGTGAAAGATGTTTTTAAACATCCTACCAAAGGAACCTGAGAAGATAGAGTTTGAGCTAAATAAGGATGAATCATTATCTATAGTAGAAGAAGACTCAGAAGAGGAAAAGCCACAAACTCCAGCTGTGAGAAGATCAGTTTGGGAAAGAAGACAACTAGACAGGTATATTCCATCTGCTTTCTACTCAAATTTTTCTTTAACTATAACTGATGATGATCCCAGAACTGTCAGGGAGGAAGTAGATTTAGAGGATGGAAAAATCTGGAAGGAGGCCATGGTTGATGAAATGGCATCCTTGCACAAAATTTAGGCATGGGATCTGGTGGAGTTTCCAGCTGGAAGGAATCCCATTGGGAGAAAATGGGTCTTTAAGAAGAAGATGAATGTAGAAGGCAAGGTGGAGAAATAAAAAGCTTGGTTGGTAGCAAAAGGTTATTCCCAGGTGCTAGGAATTGATTTTGGTGATATTTTTTCTCTTGTTGCCAAAGTTACTTCTATTGGATTACTTTTATCTGTTGCTGCAGCATTTGATTTTGAGGTAGAACAGATGGATGTGAAGACAACATTTCTTCATGGGGATCTAGAAGAGGATATCTACATGAAACAACCTGAAGGCTTTATTGTGAAAGGGACGAAAGAACTGGTATGCAGGTTAAACAAGTCTCTAAATGGGTTAAAACAGTCACCAAGAATGTGGTATCAGAAATTTGATACCTATATAGGGGGACTTGGCTTCACCAGAAGCAAGGAGGATCACTATGTTTATTTTAAAATAATTCCTGACCATGTTATTTATTTGGTCTTGTATGTGGATGATATGTTGTTGGTTGGAAATGACAAAGAAATTATCCAAGATTTGAAGACCCAACTGTTCTCCAAATTCGACATGAAGGATCTTGGTGCTGCAAACTATATTTTGGGCATGGAAATTAAGAGAGATCGAGAAAAGAGGAAGCTATGGTTAAACTAGAGGAAGTATGTCTAGACTATATTGCAGAGGTTCAATATGCATGATAGTAAAGCGGTGAATGTTCCATTTCCTGTAGGTCTAAAGCTGTCTGCTGAATAGTGTCCCAAGACACAAGAAGAAGAGGAGGATATGTCTTGTGTTCCATATGCAAGTGTAGTCGGTAGCTTGATGTATGCAATGGTCTGTACTAGACCAAAAATTGCACATGCAGTGGGAGTATTGAGAAGGTTCATGTTAAAACCAGGGAAGGAGCATTGGACAATAGTGAAGTGGGTTTTCATATATTTGTGTGGCACTAGTGATTATGGCTTGTGCTACCAGGGAAGACCAGGATTGGAAATAATGTTGGAAATTCGTGGTTTTTTTGATGCAGTCTGGGCTGGAGATCTGGACCAAAGAATATCTACCAATGGGTATGTGTTTATCCTATTTGGAGGTGCAGTCAGTTGGATGAGTAAAAGGCAGTTTGTAGTGAATCTTTCAACTATAGAGGCAGAATACATAGCAGCCACCCATGCAAGAAAGGAAGAAGTTTGGTTGTAGAGATTGTGTTCAAGTATGGGGTTGGTACAACAAGCTATAAGGATAGATTGTGATAGCCAAAGTGTAATTTTCTTGGCTAAGAACCCTACTTATCATTCAAAGATAAAGAACATTGATGTTCAATATCACTTTGTGAGAGATATGGTTGAGGCTAAAAGGGTGTTGCTGGTAAAGGTGGACACCATGAAGAATGTTGCAGATGCATTAAAGAAGTCTATGAGCACTTAGAAGTTCTCTTGGTGTAGAGAAACAATGGGTGTTGCAGAACTGGGCTAATGACTGAGCTCTCCTGTGGCCCCCTGTGGAAAGAAAACAACAAGTGGGAGAATGTTGGGTATGTGTTATATTCTTTCCACGACTAGTCACACACGGGGGGGGGGGGGGGGGGGGTGTTCATAGTGGGGGCAATAGCCTCCCTTGTACATTTCACTGGGTGCAGCAGGGGGCGAAAACCCGCCCTGTCAAGGTCCAGGGCAGCGCCATGGGAAAATTTTTTTTGGACCTTATTTTCCGGTGGGCAGACCCACCCATGGTTTTGTGCGTGAGTTTGCACATGGTTTTGGGGTACGATGGTTTTTAGCCCCTAGTATTTTGTAGATCCAGTCAAGGGAACTACAGTTATGTTCTAATCCAAGGTTAATGGATTGGGGTTTATGTATGCTTCAGCATGTATATATATGTGTTGTAAGACTAAAAGGAATATAATGATAAATCAAGCTGGTCATCCCAATTTAGGATCCAGGTGAAAATCTTTGTGTTTATCTGTTTTATGTTTTATGCTCTCACTATTGTTTATTTTCTGTTTTAAGATTTGTTTGTACATAATTTATGTACAGGTTTAAAACCTATAGTTACACTTGCTATGGATTGATGTCGAATGCCTTAATTCCTTCCTTCCAACAGATCTTTTCCCATCGATTCCGACATATTTCTCTAGGAATAGGGTCTAGAGTCCTTTTTTCAGTACCTTGGTGTTTCAGTCATTAGTGGCAGATTCCTTCACTATCGATAATGAGAATACATCAATATCTCCTCATTGTTAGATTCTATCAAGTTTTCTACTTCAACTCGTTCATCCACACTTGTTAGATTATACTGTGGTACCTTGACTCTCATCATCGTTATTAGTGAGTTGTATCGTGTTTGTTAACAATATACATCAATGAATGGTAATCAAACGATTTCTCACATGGTCGACTTTTGCTCATTTAGTCCCATTGTGTAGAATTGTATGTAGTGATCGATGAAGAGCTCAGGATTGCATCAGCATGCTTTGGTTCACTTTGAAAGCTCCTTCAGTTTTCTGCAAGTGACATCATCCACCCTTATATGTTGTAGTTCATTTCAGCAACATTTTCTATGTTGGCACCCGAGTTGCATGAAGTACCGCTTTTTCCACCACTTATGATTTGGTACTTGGAGATTCAACTGTGATTTCAGCAATCAAATATTTTTGCAACATCATTTATCAGTATTTTATATGTGATACTTTGACGTGACTTTGATATGTACTTCTGGGCAGTGATTAGATGATTCACCATGTATTTTACAATTTATGCTATACTTGTATACATATTGGATCCGCTCCATATTTGTTATGCGAACATGCTTTACTTTCACTGAGCATGGGTGTGCCCACCTCATACATGAGTTTTCTTTCTGATTTCTTTCACTAGTTTTTGGTATGCTAAAATCTAGTGAAGTCCTTTCAAAATCCTCGCAGTATTCTTTCTTATGCACGTAATACATTTCAACCATCATGTACCCCTTCTAACCTCATATATTAGGGGGCATATGTTATAGCATTATTTATCACCTTTCTATACTTGATGATCTATGTATTGGCCTTAGGAATCCTTTTCCATTCATAATTGGTCAACTTCTGACCTACGTATACAATTTAAAATATTAAAAAATATATAAACTCCCTATTAATTGAGCAGGGTTTACGGGTTTTACTTAAAGACCACCTACACCAACTCGTGGCCAAACTATTTCCCAACTGAAAAACCGAATTGAGGAAGTATAAATAGACCTCATTGGGAAGGCTTAAGGGGGGAGGAGAGAGAATTCTAGTGATACTATAGCCTGTTATAGCCCATATCAAGTCTGATTATCATTGTGCCTCCTACACTTCCTAGGTTCAGGAAACCCTTGTTTCCTTCTTGAGATGTTCACCTCCTTTAAGTGGCATCCTTATGTACCTTTTATGGAAGACTATTGTTGAGGCTTGGGCTAGACAGATCTGGAGGACAGTTTCGCTTGGAGGTGTCGCTGATTTCAGGTGATATCTCCACTTTATTTTTACATACATCAATAAAATAAGCTTTTTCTCGTTCCTGATGTCATGTTCTTATATGCTTCCTATACATGTTAATGATGTTGTAATCGTTATTTCATGTTATCTTTTATGAGTTTATGTGATATAACATACTAACATTTAAGATATATATGTTGTACTAGTCTATGTGCTTTTTCTAGAGAGAGTTGCATGTCTTGAAGCATGAGGAGAAGCAGAGGATTTTGACCCTGTGGGAACGACCTCAAACGTAGGAGATACAGTTAAGGGAACCTACCTCTAGTTTACTATTTTAAGCATTAGGACTTTTAATTTTATTTCTTCTTGTTGTTGTATGCCTTTCGCTCTGTTAGGTCCCTCAACCTAGACCTTAGGGTGGTTTTCCTACAACAAGAGGCCACACAGTTTGAGGGTGTTTTGAGGGCTATGTTATGGTAAAATCTTGTGGGGAATCCTATGTGTAGAAAACCGCAAGGGTATGTCATATTGCAGGAGGTTAAAAGGCTTGTTTAGAGGTTGTTTTTGGCTACTGTAGGATGATACAAACCTGAAAAGTGATTGGGAGGAGAGCTAGGAACATTGGAGAAGGATGGAAGGCCAAATCTAGGTCTTGTTTTCCTCTAAACAACAATACTTGACAACAGAAGCAACAAGAAGGGTGACCGCAATGATAGAAGAGGTTTTCGTGGAGGAATTAGGTGTTGGAGAAGTATCTTATCATCCCTAACTAGGACCAACGCCTACAATAGTTGAAAAAGAACCAAAATGAGTTATGTATTGAACAGTGTTACCGATGAAATAGGTAACCGCACTATTACCTATTTTTTTTTGGTAGCATAAAAAGCACCCGATTTTGAAAAGTGGTGATGCACAATCACCTTTTTTTTTTTGGAGCACATTTTCAACACTCTAATATTTTTATTTATGAAGTATGAATATTTGTTTTAAAATGTTAGTGAGTTTCATGCTAATTTTGAAACGTATTGATGCAGCATCAACTTTTTCTTTTTAGAGCGGTGATTTTCATGCTAATTTTGAAACGTATTGATTCAGTATCAACCTTTTTTTTTAGAGTGGTGATTTTCATGTTGGTAATAAAACACAAAACTTAGATAAATATATATATATATATATATATATAAACAAAAAACAAAAAAAACCAATAAAAATGTAAACAAAAACAAAATTAACTCGTAAAAATAAAAAATTTAAACAAAAATAAATTAAAAAAAACAAAAAAAAACAAAAATATTCGAAAATAATATCAAAAGAAATGACAAAATTTGAAAAAAACCAGATAATTTAAATCAAAAAGAAAAAAATTAACCAAAAAAATAAAAAATAAAAAACATCAAAAACATTTTTTTCTAAGTTATTAAAAAAAACCATATAATTAAAAAAAAAATTAAATAGAAAATTTAAAAATAATTTAAATTACAAAATTAAAATTTAGATTAAAAAAATAAAATACAAAAATGAAAAAAATTAATTTAAAAATTTTAATCAAAATAATAATAATAAGAAGAAAAAAAAATACAAATTTTAAAATTAACAAAAAAAACAAATTAAAAAAAAAAAAAAAAACAAAATTGAAAATTGAAAAAGAAAATTAAAATAAAAGAATTAAAATAAAAAAAACTATCATTAAAAAACAAAAAAAATGAAAAAAACCAAGTGCAAATAATTTAATAAATGAATTAAAATTTAATAAATAAATTTTAAATTTTAAAAAATAATTAATCTAAAATATTAAATTTAAAAAAAAAAAAAAAAAAAAACAATTTAAATTTAAAATAAAAAATTTGAATTAAAAAACAAATAATTTTAATTTTTTTGAATTTAGAAAAAAAAATCAAATTAAAAAAAAATATTAAAAACTAAAAAAAAAGAAATTTGATCGTGGTGGTGCCGCTAATCGGCCTCCCGCCTAGGTGGTGGCGGAGGCCGGCTGCTGGGCGGGAGGCCGATTTCGAGAATCGCCCTCCCGTAGCGAGAGGCCGATTCCGAGAATCGCCCTCCCGCGGCGGGAGGCCGATTCTGAGAATCGCCCTGCCGCGGCGCGGGAGGCCGATTCCGGGAATCGCCCTCAGGCCGAATCTCCCTCTTGGGGCGGGAGGCCGATTCTGGGAATCGCCCTCTCGCGGTGAGAGGGCGATTCCGGGAATCGGCCTCCTGCGGCTGGAGGGCGATTCCCGGAATCGGCCTCCCGTCGCGGGAGGACGATTCCTGGAATCGGCCTCAGGGCGATTCTCGAAATCGGCCTCCCGCCACGGGAGGACGATTCTTGGAATCGGCCTCCCACACAGCGGCTGGCCTCCACTGCCACCCAGGCGGGAGGTCGATTGGCGGCGCCACCATGATCAAAAAATTCTTTTTTTTTTTTTTAATATTTTTTTTTAATTCGATTTTTTTTTTTTTTTTATAAATTCAAAAAATTTAATTTTCTTTTTTGTTTTAATTTAATTTTTATATTTGAAATTTAATTTGTTCTAATTTTTTTTTTTTTTTTTTTTTTAATTTTTTTTTAATTTTATTCATTTCTTTTTTTTGTTTTTAATTTTTTTGTTTCCTAAATTTTGTTAAAATTTTTTATTAAATTTTGTATTTTTTTTTATTTAATTGATTTTTTTTTCATATATTTTTTTTTATTATTAAATTTTATATTTAGTTTTTTCATTTAATTTTTTAAAATTTAGTAAATTTTGTATTTTTTTTTAATTTATTTGAATTTAATATTTTTTTTTTTAATTTTTAAATTTTTTATTATTATTTTTTTAATTACATAAAAATTTTATAATTTTTTTATTTCAATTAAAATTGTGTATTTAAAATTATATATATATATATATATATATATATATAAAATTAAACTTAATATTCTCAAATTAATTTATTTTTTATTTTATTTTTTATTCAATATATTTTTTTTCAATTTTTCAATTATAATGGGTTTTTAAAGTTTTTTAACTTTTTATTTTAACAATGTTTTTTTTTCTTTTTTCTTTATATTTAAAATTTATTTTTTATTTCAAAATTTATTTGTTTATTCATTTATTTATTAAAATTTAATATTTGGGTTTTTTAAATTTTATTTGTTATTTTAATATTAATATTTTTTTTTAAATTTAACAAAATCTAATATATATATTTTTTAATTTAAGTTCATATATATATATTTTATTTTTTATAATTTAAATTTAATTTATATTTTAAAATCTATTTGTTTTTTTAATATATTTTTTTAAATTTAATATTTTTATTGTTTTTTATTTTTCATTTTTAATTTTTAATTAATTTTTAATTTTTTTACTTTTAATTTCAACAATGTTTTTTTTTTAATTTTTATTTTAAAGTTTCAAATTTATTAAAATTTAATATATTTCTTTAAATCTTTTTTTTTTTTTAATCTTTTTTTTTTCTAATTTAATAAACATTTTCTTTTTATTTTTTAAATTTAATTTCTATATTTTATTTTTTATAATTTCTTTCCCTTTTTAACTTTATTTTTTTAATTTAATATTTTTATTTTGTTTTTATTTTTATTTTTTTATTTCTACATATTTTGAAATTTTAATCTTTAATTTTTTATTTTATTTTTTTCTTTAATTTTAGGTTTTTTTTATGTTTGAATTAAAATTTTTATTTTGTTTTTATTTTTATTTTTTTATTCCTATATATTTTTAAATTTTAAGCTTTAAAATGTTTTTATTTTTTAAATTTATTCTTTTTCTTAAATTTTAAGTTTTTTTTTAATGTTTGAATTTTAAAAATCAAAAAATGTTATTTCTATTTTTAAAAATGTCAAAAATATGATACAATTTTATTTTTTTGTTATTCCAGCATCAACTGGTTTTGTTTTGAAGGTGTTTTTTCAATCTTTTTTTCAAGAAACAATTTTGTTTTTAGCATAATTTTATAAAATGTTGAAATTTGACCTTAAAAAAAAACCAAGTGCGTTCTGGAATACACTTTTTTTGTTTTTGGGGTGTTTTTTCATGTTTTTTGAGTCTTTTTGGGTTAGAGTTCCCATTTTGAGGTTAGGTTACCTATTTCATCAGTAACAGTGTTATTGGTGAAGTTAAGGTTGTGTTGATGCATTGTTGGGTCCGTGATTTCTGGACCAAACTTGGATCAGTTGATGAGTAGTTGTAGGAGGCCTCAGGAGATTTTTGGAGGAGCCTAACAGGGAACGTTAGGAAGCCCTAACCAGGGAAAAAAGGTGATAGGAGGCACATCAATCTTGAAGTGAATAAAGGTAAGTTTTATGGTGTTGGATCTGTGTTTGAAGGATCAGTTTTGATCAGTCTACAATGCATATTGTTGGGATTGATTTGTTAGAGTTTCCTTGGGCATGAGGGAACTCCAACTAGGAACAAATCCTGCTGTGGAGTGATGTAGATGTCCTAATGTGGAAAAATTTGTTTTAACCTATGGAATCCAAGGAGGTAGGGTTGGCATTGCATGTTAGAAGTCCTAACTAGTGGGAATTTTCCAGAATGAAGATTGGTTCCTAGATTTATGCAATACCTCCTTTATTGCAGAAGAAAAGGGCGGTTGATGAGAAGTTTCTTGGCAGCCATGTTTAAGGGTCTCATAGGTGTGAGGATTCCCTAACTAGTTGCAGATGCAAAAACACGGACTTTGTCACTCGTGGATTGTTGGAGGGAAGCATGAGAGTGAAAAAAGTGTGGATGAGGATTGGAAATTTATGGTCTACCTGAGGAAAATGTGATAGTGTACAAGTTGGACCCTATTGTGCAACACTTTGATGGAAAAAGGTAGTTGCTACAGTGGAATTTGTTGGATTTGAAGGGTCTGATCACCCAGGTGCATTTTGTGGAGACCGAGACTTGTGTGTGGAGAAGGAATTCTACAATGGATTATGGGAAGTTCTCCTAGTTGGTGTTCATTATGGGAGATGAAAATATTCATTAGAGGAAATTTTAGCCTAAAACTAGCCTCCTAACAAAAAATAATAAAATAATAGCTAAAATAATAAAATAAGAGTTATGAATTTTGGAAGGAAAAGAAGAAAAATACGTTTTTTAACTGTATTTTTTGCTTATCTCCATAGGTTTAGTCAAATTTCAACTATAGACACTCTTTGGATGTGAAATTAAATTATGTATCTGATGATTATCCATGATGCATAATTTTGAGAAGACCCTGATTGATAATAATTGAAGATACATTAAAAAAGCATATTCAACACGTTTTTTTAAAGTACCTTCAATTTTTATCAATCCAAGCCTTAGATGAGCTTATTCAGCCTCGTGTAAATTTCCTGTAGCATTATAGGGTTTCCTGTAGCACTACAGGAAATCCTGTAGTAACCTAGAACATCTTGTAGCAATGTAGAGAATAGGAGAAAATTGGAATTTTTGCTCACCTGGTGGTAGAAATGGATGAAGGAATCCATGTTGGGGTTGGACATGGAGTGGATAAATAGAGAAGAGAGAGATATATAGCAAGATTTTTGCTTCCTTTATAAAAATTGTCCCTAATTAATAACATGTAAAACATAATCATGCTAGTGTATAGGTGTTGTGTTATTCTTTTCAAATTTTTCCTTTTTTTATTTTTTTTTATTTTTCTATTTTTTGAAGATAGGTGGGCTGGCTGAGAAAAAATTTTCACCCCACAACTCTACCTCAGGCACGTAAAATAGGTTTTTACCCAAGTATATTTTATTTCGCTACTTTTTTTTTCTCTTTTTTTTTGCTCCAGGATTGCCTCATGGAGGTTTTCAACCTAGGAGTTGGCCTTGGATGCCTCAGAAAGGTTTACGCCCAAGCCTCTTTATTTTTATTTTTTCCTTTTGTAGGAAGGTGAGGGGTTGGAAACTGCGGAGCTTCCAATTATATTCACCTCCATGTTTATTATATTGATAAATTTAGCCTTAGATAGGGGCCTCTTGTACATATTTATCATGTAACCATTGACAAGTAGAGGGATCCCCTCCTCATCTATGGTTTTGATCTCAACAACCCCATTTTCATGGCATTTCTCCACTTGATAAGGTTATAATCATCAGGTAATTAAATTTCCCTTGAATTCCTTGAATCAGGTGTCATAGAGAAGATACCAATCTACTTCCTAAAATGTCTTCTCTTTGGTGTGCTTGTCATGATTTTATTTTCATATTTTTTACTTATGTGTGAAGTACAACCTGCATTCTGAATTCATCCAAACCATTCAGCTAAAGAAATATTTCTTATTGTGCCTTTGTGATTTCCAAGTCCAAATGCACTGCCACTCTAAGGGCGTTATACTCAAACTCAATGGAAAGAAAATGTGTCTTCCCATAAACTATATCATATTGAGTAAACCATGTAGTTGTCTTCCAAGTGGTATTGTAAGCCCAAGTGGTCTCCACCAATCTATCTACCCAATATTTCATGTTTATGCTGACAAATTTAGTGAGAATGTTGTCCAAGACTCTATTTTTCAGTTCCACCTGGCCATTTGCTTGAGGATGATAGGAAGTATAATTCTTGTGCTTTATTTCATGCTACCTCATGAGAATCTCAATGAGATGATATGTAAATTGAGCCCCGTGATTGATGACTACCTCTTTGGGGTATCCAACCTTGTCAAACACATTCTATGTCAAAAACTTATCCACCTTTTCTTATGTTGCTACCTTTACAGCCCTTGTTTTCGCCCACTTGGTCAAGTAATCAGTGTAGACTTTGATATATCTCTTCTGTCCAAATGGTGGATCAATGGGTCCAACGAATTCCATTCCCTAGTTTTAAAATGGCTCTAAAGCCACCTGAGGTTGTAAAGGAATTTCATCCGTCGGTGTAGGCCTCCCCATCCTCTGACACTCATCAAAGCTACTGGTGTATCTCTTGGGATACTAGTGGAGGGTAGGCCAATAATAACTAGCCTGGAATGCTCTGAAGGTTTTCCTCTTAGCAGAAAAATGACTCGCACAGGGACCACATGACATGATAAGAGGATGTCAAAGACCTTCTCTTCCCTCACACATCTTCTGAGAATATATTCTAGACCCAATTTGAAAATATTTCCACCAATCCAAGTGAAAGGGGTTCTTTTTCTTAAAATTATTCCGTTTTATTTTGATGAGAGGTTTGTAGGAAACCTATCAAAAACCAGGTAGTTGGATATGTTAGCAAACCAAAGAGAGCGTGTTGATATAGAAAATAGATGTTCATCCAGAAGCTGTTTGTCCACCATCCCTTCTTCATCTATAGATAAAGTTAGTCCAGATAAAAAAATCTGCAACAACATTTTCCTTTCCTGGTTTATCAAAAATTGTCATATCAATCGGTTGCAACAATAAAAACCATCTAATGGTTCTAGCTGTTAGAGTCGGTATCTTCATTCCTCCGTCAGAGATCAAAATCTCTTTTGTTGCATATAATTTTCGGTGTCTCATTCAGTTCAGTCATCTGCATTATATTAGGAGCATGGATCTCCTGACGGTAGGGGGATTTTCACTCATGTTCCTCATGTCTTGTACCTGCTGGCCTAGGTCTGTTCATCAAAATCATTTACAGTCATGTCTGGTCTTAAAGTTGGTAAAAATTCATTTTAGGGTTTTTTAGTCCCATTAGGTCCAGGGTTTCGTTAATTTGGCCTTCAAAATGTCTAATAATGTCAGCAGGCACATGAGGAAGCCTCAAATAAGGTCTCAGTGCAAAAATTTCATCATCATAATGTTTGATAATGATTTTTCTTCAAAACTCTGTTTTGAAGAAAAATCATCTATTTCATCTTTTGTAATAAATGCAATGTAATTTTCAAAGTTTTTTTAGTTGTAAAGTACTCCATGCACAGCCCTGGTCACCTTTTCCAAAACCCCATGCTAGCTATCCTTGCAAAGACAAACAAGAAGTTCTTCATCAGTCAAAAGCACAAAGGAAACAAAAGTAGAGTTCATTTAAAAAAGTATCAAATTCTGCAACATTAGAAAGTGGGTTTGCCCAAATGAAAAATCAAATTCTTCGATATATATAAGATATTTTCATATTCAAACCCCATTTACATGCCAAGATACAAGAGTGAAGCCAAGAAAATCGTGGAGGAGCGAAGCAGTCGTTTGGAGGGCAGATTGTGTGTCATTTGTAGAGCGCGGCGCACTGGGCAATTGTCGTAGTGCACTGGCTGAGCGCAGCGCATACAGCTGCTCACCTCTGTGTATTTTTGAACTGTCGCAGTGCATTGGGAAATTTGGCCTATTTTTCACTCAGCAACTCATATTTTCGCCTAGTTTTTGCTAGTTTGACTTTTCATGTAACTCTTGATGTAACTTGATGTAATTTCAGGACTTTGATGTAATTTTGGCACATTTTTACTCATCCTATTAAATTCATTCACCAAAAAGTGAAATGTAAGTGAATGAATCAGTTTCCTATCATATAGAGGCAAGTTGTTTCATTTCCTATTTTACAGTTCTTAGTTTAGATATGGTTGAAAGAGCTCCTAGAATGGTGAGCTCGACCCCTAGAGGCATGGGGATGAGTTAGGCTTGTCTATATCATGTAATTCATCAGTCATTTTCAGGGTTGGACACTTTGGATTGCTTGGCACTTCGTTGTACATTTCATCTCTGCAATTTTGGCAAAGGAAAGACCAGGGTTTGCAGCACTCTTTGGGATCCATGTGGCTCTATGTTTTGATGGTGTATTTTTCTCTATGATTGTAAGTTCACTGATGTTTTATGTGTATCATTTCCCTTCTCCTTTCTTCTTAAATTAAACAAATGAGTGATAAAGGTGGAATTCATTAGATTGCTTTGCTTTGCCTTGAGTTTTTTTTTTTATTTTCCATGTTTTCATCTGTTTGAAGAGGATTATTGAAATCCTCTTGCCCTCTTCAGCTCCTCACCGGTCTGAACTATCCATTAATTTAATCCAAGCATCAAAACAATTGCCTTCCTTGCCCCATTCAGAACTCTGCAAAAACTAGGCCTCATCCTCGGACCCAAAATTGCCTTTCCCTTTGATTCCAACAAAACCCCCAAAATCAAAATCAAACTCTTTCATATATATACCTAGCCTAAAATCAGCTTTTATTTCAAGTCATCTCAAGCCTTATTGATTATCTTTGCTGAGATTGACCCGGAGAGAGCCCTCTCCTGATCTGGTAGGGCTAGCTACCAGACTGAGCGTGGTTTGATGTTACCCTAAACTATGCCTTCCTTCAGCCTGAGGTAGATTTAGGAAATAACATAGTGGTGACCATACTGGGGAAGAAATGGTTTTCTTGTTGGTGTTATTTGTTTTATAAGCTACAGACAGAGCCTGAATTTATGCCAGGTAGCCTTCGAAACGCTCTTGCTTTGCATTAGCGAAAGTAGATAAACGCTGCTTCAGTCAATCTCCGGTCTAGTTTTTAAATGTGACACTTGACTTGTAAATTGCCCCGAGTACATCAGATCATTCTAGACTTTGGATGATGAGTTTATAATTTGATAGGCTGAACAAGTTGGTTTTGTCCCTTTGATTTTTGAAAATAATTCAACACACTGGCTTCCAGAAGACATACCAGAGCAAATCCGGATCTCGATCCACCTCCAGTGTATGAAAATCCAATCTTATTTCAAGAATCCTTCGTCAAGAATGTCCTGTGATTCCTCTGTTTAAATCTCATTCATGTCCTGTTGTTTTTGAGTACTTGGAAGATCTTGAGTTTGATGAACAATTTGAGTTGTCGTTGTTTGAGACAAAGTATGAAAGTGCTATTGGTTCTACTGTCATAAATCCAGAGTTTATCAAGTATCTTGAAATTGAACAAGCTAATAGATCCATTGACAGTTACATTTTGAATATTCAAAATTCCATTGTGGCAACAAATATTCATAAGTTCATAGAATCTGCATCGAAAACACTTGGGCCATCAGCAGTTATATATGGTTCACAAGCTCATACCGAGCCTCCTTTCATTCCTACCATTTCTGTGCAACCATCTATTTTTGATCAACAATCTGCAATAGTATCGCCTCCATCCACACCACATACACCTCATACAATTGCTTCGACTCCTCCTATATCCCCAAATCTGGTTATAAATCCACCAAGAGCGATGGCTGCTCGATTTGCACTGCTCGTGCTACCTCAAAACTTGGATGACATGCCCGTTGATTATTAGAGAAAAATCCCATTGTTTGATGGCACTCGTCAAAGTGTTCCTTCTCAGCAACATGTGGATAGAATGTCAGATTTCTTTGATCTTCATGAGATTGATGCAGAAAATGTGACCATGAGATTATTTGTGCAAACCTTTGGAGGTGAAGTAAGAAAGTGGTTCAGAGCTTTGCAGGCTAGAAGTATTGCTACATTGGCTGAGCTTCAGAGAAAATTTTTGGATCGATGGGAAGTAAAGAAAGATCCTCTTCAGATCACTTCTGAATATACCAAGATCAAGCGAAACGTTGGTGAGTCTGTCCAAGAGTATTGTATTAGATTCAATGCGGTTTACAATGGAATTCCTGATGATTTAAAGCCATATAGGAGGTCGTCCTTGCTCAATTTTTCTGATGGTTTTGATTCGGACATGGCCTATCAATTAAGAGAAAGAGATCCGGCCACTTTGGAAGACATGCAGAAAATTGCAGTCAGTATTCAAGCTAATTTGAATGACAAGAGAGCTAGATTGAAAGCTGAAAAGAAAGTCGTAATAAAGGAGGAGGCTTCTACTTCAGATCAAGAACTCCAAAAGGTGGAAAAGATTATTGAAAGATTAACACTTGATAAGCCTGAACCGTAGATCAAAAATCCTAACTTCCATGGTCAACAACAACCATAATTCAGGATCAAACAATGAGAGCAGTGAGCACAAGAACCGCCAGCACAACAACAGGTAAAGACACCTTTACAGCAGAATTTTGTTGGTCTAGAATCAGATGATGAAGATAATGTAATAGGAGAAGAGAATCACTTCTTTACACCTGATGATATGCCAACTTTTATCACTAAAGATGAGGAATATTCAGAAAGTTTAGCTATACAAAAGGATGAGGATTTTATCTTGGAAAATGAGACATCTCTTGAAGAATAATCGGATGAGTATCAGAGAGGTTATATGAATGCCTTGACCGCATAACAGCGACAATATTCACTTAGAAACAGAGATTTGCCTATTAATCCAATTCAAAAGAGAAAGAAGTTTCAGCACCAAAGAATGATTCACCCATGGCGCAGAAGAAGGGAAAAGAGATAGCTGATCCCACTACTATCAAATCCCCATCAGCAAATGAAAGATCTAATCAGCCAATTGTAACAAGGGAGAAAGCTGAAAAGAAGGATGTTCCAACCAAAGAGGTAGAAAAAACTTCATTTTTTAACTTAGATAGTGAAATTGCTAAGTTAAAAGTTTCCATTCCTTTGACAAAATTTATGAAAAATAGCAGCTATAAGGGTCAGGTATCTAAAATTTTGAATTTTGATCGAATGTATGATATGGTGAATGTGGAAGACGATCAACCTGAGTTGATATTTGGACTAGCCTTGGATGGTGAGTCTCCAGATAATGATGTGCCTCCTTTTTATATCAGCCTTAGATTGCATGATTTTGTGCTACACAATGCTATGTTTGATTCCGGAGCTTCTCATAATCTCATGCCAAGGGAAATCATGGAGACATTGGGATTGGACATCACTAGGAAGTATCATGATCTTTACTCTTTTGATTCCAGTAGAGTAAGATGCATTGGGCTTATCAAAGATTTGGTGGTTAGTTTAGATCAGATTCCAACGAAGAATATTTTGATGGATCATTAGGGGAATTTTGAGGTCAAAAATGGGCCTCCTAAGGAAATTATAAAATAATAGTGGAAAAAATCAAATAAGATTTGATGACATCATCAAATTTTAGAGGGAAAAATGGAAAAACTACTTTTCACCCCATATTTCAACTTATCTCCCCCAAATCGCTTACCCAATTTGTTTTGTTACCGTCGTTGGATGCGAAATTTAATTCCCCATCCAAGGAGTACCCATATTGCATACTTTCGATGGGTCCTACTACACGAAAAATGAGAAATACATAAAAAAACGTGATTACAATCACATTTTTTATGTATTTCTCATTTTTCGTGTAATAGAGTTCATTGAAAGTATGCAACATGGGTACTCCTTGGATGAGGAATTAAATTTTTCATCCAATGAGTACTCCCACTCGAAATTTGAGTAAAAATTTTGGGAGATAAGTTGAAAATACGAGTTGAAAAAATAGTTTTATTATTTTATTATTTTTTAATGTTTTTACCCTTTTATTTAAAAAATGGTGAATCATCCCCCATGGTTGACATCATCATCTTGAATCCTATTGGTTGTTATAAAGTTTATTTTTGTTGTACATTTTTCTTATGAGGCCCATTTTAGACCTCAAAATTCCCCTAATGGTGGTTGTGGCGGATATTCCTCCTAGATTTGGCACGCTTCTTTCCAGATCTTGGGGAGAAAAAATGAACGGAACATTCCAGCTTGATTTCTCCTATGCTACCATTCCTGTGTTTGGTCAGATGAGAAAATTATATCGGGAGCAAAAGATGAAGTATATGATCACCAGCAAGGAGAAAACGGTAAATCATCCAATCAATTATGTACATACAGATTTAGAGTCATTTGTTTTGTATTCAGATAGTTTCAATGATGTAAATAGCCAATTAGTTGAAGTAGAAGACATTTCGGAAATCAGCGAGAATTTTAGAGAGGTTTTGAAAAAAGAGAGACAACAACTCGAAAGTTCTGCTGAGCAATCAACGTTCTAACCGTAGCAAAAAGTTGATGGACAGCAAGCAGAAATAACAGAGAAAACAAAATTTCAACACTTGGAAGAAGATGAAGATGGTTTATGGACTATGGATTTTGATGGTGCAGTTGGAAATGATGGTGCTGGAATTGGCATTTGGGTACACAACCCTTTTTCCACCCCAAACAAGGTACTGAGTAATGTAAGGGTCTGTTCTTATAAATTGGCTTTTGATTGTTCAAATAATGAGGCAGAATACGAAGCTTTGATTTCTGGTCTAAAAATTCTTAGAAAGGTGAATGCTAAGAGGATTGCAGTATATGGCGACTCCAAATTGTTTATCAAGCAAGTCAAAGGTGAATACTAAGCTAAGCATCCTTGAATGCGGGCTTACCGAAATGTTGTTCTTGATATCTTGAAATTGTTTTCAGACTATACTTTGACTTGTGTCCCTCGTATTCAGAATGGTATTGCAGATGCACTTGCAAAGGCGGCAAGTAATTTGAAAATTCCGATGAACTCAAATGAAAAATTTTAAATTCATGTGAAGCATCGTCTGACTGTCCTAGACAATCAAAGGTATTGGCAAGTATTTCAAGATGATGAAGATATTTATGAATTTCTGCAAAATGAAGGAAATTTCAAAGACACTTCAATTGATATGGAGCATGATGATGGTGAGGCTGATGTGCAAATCAATCAGATGGAAGTTTTGCAGCTAAAGGATAATGTCATTCCTAAAGGTCTAATACCTTTAGAGGAGCTCTTAGTTCAAGATGACGTAGCTCGAAAACAAACCTTGCGGCCAATTGAAAAGGGAGTTGAAGATGTGAACATTGGATCAGCTGAAAATCCAAAGATGGTGAATTTGTCCAAAGCATTACCACCGGAGGTAAAAGAAAAATATGTTAGTTTATTGTCTTCTTTTGCTGATGTATTTTCTTGGGACTATTCATATTTGAAGACATATGATACCAACATAATTCAGCACACCATTCCGATTAAGCCAAATCAAAAGCCCTTCAGGAAAAAGTTCAGAAGGATAAATCCAAAGTTGCTACCCTCAATTGAGAAGGAAGTGAATCGATTATACAAGGCTGGTATCATTGTTCCTATAATATTTTCAGATTGGATTTCTAATTTAATGCCCGTGCACAAGAAAACAGGTGAGATTCGTTTGTGCATTGATTTCAGGAATCTGAATAAGGTTTCTTTGAAAGATAATTATCCATTTCCCAAAATGGAACACATACTTCAGCGAGTAGTTGGAGCATCTCATATGTCACTACTCGATGGTTATTCCGGGTATAACCAAATTCTGGTCCATGAGGATGATAGAGACAAAAAATCATTCACCACTCCGTGGGGAACTTTCCATTACACTAAAATGCCTTTTGGTTTGCAGAATGCTGGTGCGACATTTCAGCGAGCAATGGATATGGCATTTGCAAATGAGAAGGATGTTTTTCTAGTTGTGTATCTTGATGATTTGACAGTCTTTTCCAATTCTGATGAAGAGCACCTTTACCATTTGAAGATTGTTTTTTAGTGATGTAGAAATTATGGTGTGTCACTCAATCTAAAGAAGAGTTTGTTTGCCATGGATGAGGGAAAAATTCTTGGTCATATTATCTCAAAAGATGGCATCTGTATTGACCCAGCTCAAGTAGAAGCTATTCAGAAAATTGATCTTCCCTGAAACAAAAAGGAGATTCAATCCTTCAATGGCAAGATGAATTTCTTACGCCGCTTTGTGCCTAATCTTGCTGAACATCTAAGGGATATTACAAACATGCTCAAGAAAGAAAGTGTAGTAAAGTGGACTGAGGAGGTTGTAAAGTCTTTCAATTTAGTGAAGTTGGCTCTTTCTTCGGCTTTGATTTTGATCAGCCCAGATTATACTCAGGATTTTATTTTTTTTTCATTTGCTTCGGAGCATACTATGGCAGCAGTATTGATGCAGAAAAGAGATGAGCATGAAAAACCAATTTCTTTTTTCATCCGAACCATAAGAGATGTAGCCTTAAAGTATAAAATCATTGAAAAGCAAGCTCTTGCTTTAGTGAAAGCGTTGAAATATTTTCGGGTATATATTCTACATTCTCATATTCTTGCTTATGTTCCTAACGCTGTTGTTAAGGATGTTTTAGTGCAAATAGATCCGGAGGGGAGATGAGGCAATTGGATTTCTGCCTTGTTGGAGTATGATGTTGAGATAAAGACTACAAAGCTTATCAGAGGACAAGGGCTGGCTAAGCTAATGGCTGAGTCAAATTTACATGCCTTGGACATTAATCTCATTGCTGCTATGTCTGAGGAAAATGAAGAAATTTCGCTAAATCAGGTATCAGACATCTTTGTCCATTCTCCTTGGTATTCAGATATTGTATATGTGCTCCAAAACTTGTCACTGCCGCTGGAAATGGCTAAAAACAAAAGTAGAACTCTGAAATTGAAGGCTGCTAAGTTTTGTATTTTGAATAATTCACTCTATTGGAAAGATCCCGGTGGTGTTTTGTTAAACTGTTTGGTGGAAGAAGAAGCAAAGCAGGTTATGGAGGATTTTCATAAGGGAGATTGTGGGGGTCACCCTTTTTGGAAAACAACGGCCAACAAGGTTTTGAGAGCAAGATATTATTGGCCGACACTTTTTTCTAATGTGTATAAGACTGTCAAAAGTTGTCATGAATGTCAGATTTTTGAAGGGAGGAAGAAATTGCAGCCTTTTCCGCTTAAGCCCATTCAAGTAAGTGCTCCTTTTCAGCAGTGGGGTTTGGATTTCATTGGTGAAATCCATCCTTCTTCTTCAGCTCAGCATAGGTGGATCCTAACAGTGACAGATTATTTCATGAAATGGATTGAAGCGATTCCCACCAGGGACGCTATGGATTTGGTAATAATTTCATTCCTTGAGAATAACATTTTATCTCGTTTTGGTTGCCCGAATAAGTTAATTACTAATAACACAGCAGCTTTAAAATAAAAAATAATGGCTGAGTTTTGTGACAAGTATCACATCACTTTGGAACACTCAACCGCTTATCATCCACAAGGCAACAGATTGGCGGAGTCTTCCAACAAATCTTTGGTCAAAATTATTAAAAAGTTGCTGGAAATAAACAAGAATGGTTGGCATAAGAAGTTAGTCAATGCACTTTGGGAAGACCGAGTGAGTCATAAAAAATCCATTGGTATGTCCCCCTTTGAGCTAGTATATGGAGTTGACACGGTATTTCCTACCTCTCTCGTAGTTCCAGTGGTCAAACTTCTGCACGAAGATGGCAGTGAAGATGATCATATGCAAAGGAGAATAAATCAAATGATCCATTTGCAACAGACTAGAGAAGAAGTTTTACAAAACACGTTCAAGCTGCAAGAGAGAATTAATAAAATATATGACAGAAAATCAAAGGCGGACAAATTTCAATTGGAAGAAGTGGTGCTGAAATCGGATGCAAGAAATGAGGAAAATGGTAAGCATGGTAAGTTTGAAAATCTCTGGAAAGGACCCTTCAAAATTTCTGCATATCGAGGTTAGAATGCTTTTCTTCTGAAAGAGATGAACAGGGAAGATTGTCCAGGAGGGCCGATCAATGGTCGGCTGCTCAAGCGGTATCATTTCTGAAATGTT
Organism: Pinus albicaulis; assembly: GCA_034641835.2. Classification (NCBI taxonomy): domain Eukaryota; kingdom Viridiplantae; phylum Streptophyta; class Pinopsida; order Pinales; family Pinaceae; genus Pinus; species Pinus albicaulis. Next base: position 411,144,327 of record CM076584.1, on the reverse strand, counting down.
TTCTGATGTTTACATTATCACTTTACATACCGTTTATTTCAGTTTCATTGCAAGTGTGTTCTATCGTCTTTTCTTCAGTTTGGGGCCTGAGGTGAAGGCTATAACTCTGAAGATTAACTTCAACTTTGGTTTGAGTTTGTCGAGTCACATCTATCAGTCATTTTGGTTTCAAAATTGAATCAGTTTGAGTCAAATTTTCAGTCAATAAAATGAGTCAAAAGTCTTGTGTTTTTTGTCGAAATTATTGACTCCATAGCCCAATGGATGAAGGCACTGCTTACTCTCCCAGAAATCTGTAGTTCTTTGCACCTCCAAGGAGCTACCATCCCCATTGGAGCCAATGTTAGAGTCGGTATCTTCATCCCTCCGTCAGAGATCAAAATCTCTTTTGTTGCATTTCATTTTCGATGTCTCATTCAGTTCAGTGATCTACATTCCATTAGGAGCATGGATCTCCTAACGGTAGGGGGATTTTCACTCATGTTCCGCATGTCTTATACCTGCTAGCCTAGGTCTGTTCATCAAAATCATTTACAGTCATGTTTGGTCTTAAAGTTGGTAAAAAGTCGTTTTAGGGTTTTTCAGTCCCATTAGGTCTAGGGCTTCATTAATTTGGCCTTCAAAATGTCTAATAATGTTAGCAGACACATGAGGAAGCCTCAAATAAGGTCTCAGTGCAAAAATTTCATCATCATAATGTTTGATAATGATTTTTCTTCAAAAATTTGTTTTGAAGAAAAATCGTCTATTTCATCTTTTGTAATAAATGCAATGTAATTTTCAAAGTTTTTTTAGTTGTACAGTACTCCATGCGCAGCCCTGGTCACCTTTGCCAAAACCCCATGCCAGCTATCCCTGCAAAGACAGACAAGAAGTTCTTCATCAGTCAAAAGTACAAAGGAAACAAAAACAGAGTTCATTTAAAAAAGTGTCAAAGTCTGCAACATTAGAAAGTGGGTTTGCCCAAATGAAAAATCAAATTCTTTGATATATATAAGATATTTTCATATTCAAACCCCATTTACATGCCAAGGGACAAGAGTGAAGCCAAGAAAATCGTGGACGAGCGAAGCAGTAGTTTGGAGGGCAGACTATGTGTCATTTGCATAGCGCGGTGCATTGGCTGAGCGCGGCGCATACGGCTGCTCACCTCATTGTATTTTTGAACTGTTGCGGCGCATTGGGAAATTTGGCCTATTTTTCACTCAGCAACTCAGATTTTCGCCTAGTTTTTGCTAGTTTGAATTTTCATGTAACTCTTGATGTAACTTGATGTAATTTCATGAATTTGATGTAATGTTGGCACATTTTTACTCATCCTAGTAAATTCATTAACCAAAAAGTGAAATTTAAGTGAATGAATCAGTTTCCTATCATATAGAGGCAAGTTTTTTCATTGCCTATTTTCCAGTTCTTAGTTTAGATATGGTTGAAACAACTCCTAGAATGGTGAGCTCGACCCATAGAGGCATGGGGATGAGTTAGGCTTGTCTATATCATGTAATTCATCAGTCATTTTCAGGGTTGGACACTTGAGATTGCTTGGCACTTCATTGTACATTTCATCTTTGCAATTTTGGCAAAGGAAAGACTAGGGTTTGCAACACTCTTTGGGATCCATGTGGCTCTATGTTTTGATGGTGTATTTTTCTCTATGATTTTAAGTTCAATGATGTTTTATGTGTATCATTTCCCTTCTCCTTTCTTCTTAAATTAAACAAATGAGCGATAAAGGTGGAATTCATTAGATTGCTTTGCTCTGCCTTGAGTTTTGTTTAATTTTCCATGTTTTCATCTGTTTGAAGAGGATTCTTGAAAGCCTCTTGCCCTCTCCAGCTCCTCACTGGTCTGAACTATCCATTCATTTAATCCAAGCATAAAAAAAATTTCCTTCCTTGCCCCATTCAGAACTCTGCAGAAACTAGGCCTCATCCCTGGACCCAAAACTGCCTTTCCCTTTGATTCCAACAAAACCCCCAAAATCAAAATCAAACTCTTTCATATATATACCTAGCCTAAAATCAGATTTTATTTCAAGTCATCTCAAGCCTTATTGATTATATTTGCTGAGATTAACCCAAAGAGAGCCCTCTCCTGATCTGGTAGGGCTAGCTACCAAACTGAGTGTGGTTTGATGTTACCCTGAACTCTGCCTTCCTTCAGCCTAAGGTAGATTTAGGCAATAACACTAGTAGTAACATCATGTTTATTCATATAGTACTTTACTTTTTCATGGTTAGTATGTACAAAAGTATGATAACCAATAATATAGTGCCTAAGTCTATTTAAGGAATGGAAAATAGCTAAGAAATCCTTTTCAGTGATAATGTAGTTAATTTAATATTTGGACAGATTATTTCTAATGAAATAAATGCAACTAGGTAATTTATCTTCCAATTATTCCAAGGCTTCCCCCACATACTTATTCGATGCATCTCTATGAATGTGGAAGGGCAAAGCCCAATTGGGACCTCGAAGTATAGGGGCAGTGGTTGGTTTTTCCTTCATGAGATAAAAATCCTGCTGACAAAGAATAGACCAAAAAAACTTATAATCCTTGGCTAATAATCCAAATAATGGTGAAGCCACTTTTCTAACGTCCTTAATTAACCTCCTATAGTAGGCAACCAAACCTAGGAAACTACTTACATATTTTTTCTTTCGAGGAATAAACACCCTTTTTATGATGGTGATTTTGTTTAGGTCTACCTATATTCCTTCTTAGGATATAGAGTGGCCTAGGACTACCCCTGGCCTCTTCAAAAATTCACACTTTTGAGGAATTAGGAAGAGATGAATTTCAATGCACGTCCTCAATAATTTTCCTATATTGGAGAGAGCCTCTTGGAAAACATACCTATAAGGTTTGAAATCGTCCATGTATATCTATACAGAATCATGGACTAGTTCAGAAAAAATGCTAAGGACCGCTCTCTCAAAAGTAGTAGGGGCAGTACATAGGCCAAAGGGAAGGACTCTGTAAGAAAAATTTCCCTAAGCGCATGTGAATTTGGTCTTTTCGTCATCCTAGAGGCTAATATGAATCTAGTTATATCCACTGAATCTATCGAGGAAAGAGAAAAATATATTTCCTGCAAGACCATCCAGGATTTGATCGATGAAGGGAAAATGAAAATGTTCCTTCTTAGTGACTTTTTTTAGCTCTTGGTAGTCAATAAATATTCACCACTTCCCATTTTTATTTAGGACTAGTATAAGAGGAGACACCCAATCATTGTATGATATGGGGCAGATGCATCCTGCATCTAATAACTTCTGTAGCTCATCCTTCACTATGTCTTTTAAGGCTAGGTTCATCCTCCTTTGGGGCTGGCACACAATCTTTCATCCCTCTTTAATATAAATATGATTTGTGCACACTGAGGAATGTACCCATTTCATGTCCTTGTAGTCCCAAGCAAAAGCATCTAAGTTTTCCTTCAGGAGCTAACTCAATTTCTCTTCTTCTTTGGCTTAGAGGGATAGTTTAATCTTCAAGTATTCAGAAGGCGTGCCAAATTCAATAGCCTTGGTGGCTTTATATGTTTATTCAACTGATTCAAGCTCAATATAGGGGTGGATTTAATATTCTCTCACTAGGTCATCGAGTGGAATGGAAGTGGGGGGCTCAATTTTCATGATCTAGTCAATGGGATCATCCTCATCGAGTTGCCCCCCTCTAAGCACAACATATATGTTACAAATGGGGTAGGGTGTGGTATTATGCACTTCATCTTCTTCTTCTTCATCTTACAACCACAAGGGTAGGCCATGGTCAATGGAAGGCTACGCAGGAGGATATAATACCAGCCATTTGGACAAGGGCCCATTTTTTATAGTCATGTTTCCATCCCTACAACTAATATAAGAATCAACAGTGGAAAACCAAGTTCTTCCTAAAATGAGATGATATCCATTAAACTTGGTTTTTGGCTAGAGGATCGATAAATTGGTGGGGTACTCCGATGATTCATTCGAGACCATAAAACCTCAAAAATTCCTTCCAGAGCTACTGTGGATGTGTCTACAAGTTGGAAAACGGTGGTGGTATTTCCCAAGCTCCTTCAAGGTTTAGATTAAGCATGGTTTCCATGTTAATAACACTGATGGCAGCCCCATTTACTTTTTTGCTAACACAAGAAAGTAAATTTCACTAAGTGGCAGTGATAGTCAATATTTCTTAATTGAATTCCAAAAATGGAAACTAATATAGAACACATATACTGAATCAATTAATAACTAAGTCCTATCTAACTTATGCTTAACTACTATGTTTAATGTTGTAGCTTGTAATGAAATAATAACACTTCAAAATGACTCTATTTTCCAACAAAAGAAGGAGGCATCTAGGTGCTCTAAGAGGGTCCCTGCACCAAAGGTTCAAAGATGAAGGTATATTGGTGGCTTCGTTGGGCTTAGATGAGGTAGAGGAATAATTTTGGGCTGAAAGAGAGGGTATTTGACACTACTATAGGAATCTTCTACAATATTTCCTATAGTTCTATAGGATGTCCTGAAGAGCTACATGAAACAGGTTGAGTGGAGTTTGAGGCTAGAAATCGTGAGATATATGTTTAGAGAGGTTGGGTAAAGGTTGATCTTTGTAGATGAATGGTATCCAAACCCTTGTCCAAGCTCATAACTATTCCCAAATCTTGTCTTGCACCCTCAAAGTTGTTCTTGGTGATGTGGTGGTGAACTCAAAAATAGGGATGTAGGTGACATGGATGGAAGGTGGTTGATGAAGGGTGGAGACTAAAGATGATGGTGCTAAAGTGGTCCTCCCTTTCTTATCTATTCAAACCTAAAATCAAGATACATGTTCATGCATTCATCATTGGCAAACTTGTCATAAAAATAGTGGAAAATATGAATTAAATTTAAATAAACCTACCTATGCAATTGAAAAATAAATCTACCTCTCCACATAAAACATGTTAATGATAAGAAAAGTAAAAGTATCTAACATTCTCCAAGAAATCATAAATTGAAAATATATTTGGTCTATGGGGAAACACCTTGCTCCTAAAGCTCCATTGGAAGAGGTGAGAGAGGGAAGCTTAGAACATAGTTTTGATGCTTTATTTGATACCAAACATGAAATGAAATAAATAAACTACTACAACATAAAAGAAAACACAAGTAAATAAGAGAGACTGAGGCCAATGGATTGGGCCCTAACCCACAAGCTCAACTACCCGAAACTAACTTAGTGGAGAAGAAACCAAATGCTCATCTTATTTCATAACTAGTCTTTTACATGAAACACGAAAGTAAAAAATTTCTAATACAAAAGCGAAGAGTGCTCTATCTACATCCAAAAATCGAATCCTAGTGAGCTCTTGCTATGGCCTATTTATGCTAGATGGTAGCTACCAACATCTCCCTAAAAAGTAGGTTTTGTTTCCCTTGGAACTCAAGAGAAGTGGGCCTTGGCTCCCTTTGATCATTCACTTGCTTGTCTGCCTCTAATTTTGAGTTATTGGAGGAGAGCCTTGAGGACATATTGGATGCATTTAGGAGTTAAGAAGGTTGTAAAAATTCCTACAGTCACTCCTTGTGGTCTACTTTGAACCTTGATTATGAAATATTTATCAAAAATGGCATTTCTCCCTTGATTTTCCTACATTTAAACCACATTAGGCCTAAAATCATGACAACCCTTAATACACCATTCTAACTAAACAAAACATGAAAAAATGAAATTAAATGTATGATAGAGAGAATAATTAAGCTAAAAATGTGACAATTGGACCCTTAGAATTCACCTAATGATGGTACTCATTAGTGGGTCTTCTCAAAAGTATCCACCATGGGTACTTGTTGGATGCATAATTTAATTATGCATCCAATGAGTGTCTAAACTTGAAATTTGATTAAACCTATAGGGAGATGAGGCAAAAATACAACTAAAAAAAGTAAATTTTCTTCTTTTCCCTCCAAAATATTTACATGTACCTCTTTTTAAATTTAAATGATTTTGTTTGGTTTATATATTATGACATGGAAATTGTGTGAAAATTTCATCGGCACTTTTAGGATAAAATTTCCTTTAATTCAAGTTATAGGTGGCATCCCTTCATGCCTTATGTTCATATTCATTAGAGAAGCACATGAATACCATAGTGGTCTGAAGTCCTTGAGTAGCTGAGGATAAGTACTAGGCAGATTGAGAGTTAGTCACAAGTGCATCTATGAACAAATCGACAGGAGTCACTAGTACAAATGGGGACAAAATCTGACGTCACTTCATCAGTTATACGACTCCACTTCATCTAGTATCAGATGAACCTGAGAAATACATATCGTTGATGAAATTTCATCGGATATTCGATAACCACAAAATCGTCAGACCTGTACGTCAGATATCCTCCATCCTTGATACCAAATAAACTGTCAGCTAACTCAAAATTTGTTCGATGTATAGTCGTCAAATAGGCGACGTTTTAATTTGTAACCAAGGTCGAATACCCGACATCCATCTGTTGCATGTGTTTATTGAATATCTAACGTTATCTTTGTTCCTTTGATGAATCTTCTATGGGTCCGATGATATTTTGCATCAGATGGGAGATAGATATCTAACAATAGTTCGTTGATGAGGGTTGACGAATATTCGACACTTGTTAAATGTACATCAAATATCCGACATGTTATTATTGAAAAGTAATGGAAGCGGCTCCAATGAATGGTCGCTAACTCTAGCAAGGTATTTGTCTTTTGAAGTTTTGGAAAATTTGATTTCAAACTAACTTAGTCTATACCTTTAATGCAGGTGTAACCAAATTACTCAGATTATGGTTCAGGCAACAAAAAATGGAGAATGTGTAATTTTCATGTGTTTCAATTCAAGAATTCTTTCAAATGAAATAATGTACATGGGATGCGAGCTTCAGAAATGTTGTGCCAAAAGAGGATTGACATGCAATATACATAGAATTACAATACAATCCTCTTCTGGAACAACATTGTTGAACCTTGCATCCCATATACTTTATTTCATTTGAGCAAATTATTGAATTGAAACACATGACAATTACACATTCTCCAATTTTTGTTTCCCGAACCATAATCTAAGTAATTCGGCTACATCTACATTAAATATCTAGACTGAGTTAGTTTGAAATAAAATTTTCTAGAACTTCAAAAGGAAAATACCTTGTTAAAGTTAACGACCATTCCTTGGAGACTCCTCCATTTTTCCAAAATTCAGCTTGAAAACCAGGAAATAATGAATAGATAGAAGGAAAAATATCTCTAATTATAAGAAATAGGATACACATGAAAATCTATAAAAGGGATAAAACACATGTTTCTCAAATAATACAAACCGCTAAACAAATTTCTAATAACAATAACGAAAAATTGAATGCTAAATGTAATATTACCTTTTTGAGATATTTTCTTCTAATATTTTTTCCTCTTCAACATCCAAATCGACACAGATTGTCATATACATATTCATGAGAGAAAAGACTAAGCAAAAACATCCATCATACAAAAATATCATAAGAAACAACAAAAATTATCCTCATCATAGGTGAGAAACATATCATCAATGAGGCATAATCAGTATATTAGTGAGCAAAAAAACAAGTATACTCCACATATGAACATCCATCATCATAACTCTTCCATCCAACAGCACATGAGAAACAATATAAATCATCATCTCTCAACCATGCAAATTCATATTATAGGCAACAACATCTTCTCTCCATGCAGCTACAACACATGATTCATCCATCTAATACATATCAGCAACATCCATGATTCATCTAGAAATGAAAACACAAGCAATAATATGTATTATCTAGATGAACTATCTCCAACGCATCAACTAATCTACATGGGAGAAAACATATTCATGTAAACACATGAATATGATCTAGTAATGAAAAAAATAATAGCATGCCTAATTTTCCATGAAACCATACTATCTCATCAAACATGATATTTGTGGTAGGAGCAAAAAAAATCTTCCTGAACACAATGCAAACACATGCCAAATCCATTTCGAATAAAAAATTATCCCCTACTTGTGTGATCCCCATCACACCTAGAAAATGTACATAAGAATAAATATATGGCTTCCATAACACTAGTATCATCAATAAAAACTGAAACATATAGCTTCTCCAAAAATATCAACAAATGTACATGGTTGATCCAACTAAAACCATAGTGGAATAAAAATAGAGAAAAAATGAAAATAATGCTTCAAACCTCAACGACCCCCCCCTGAACACACGCATCTCTAGTAATGTAGATTTGTCTTCTAATAATATTTCCCATATGGATGTGCAATTAAGAATTTTCATGCAACTCATAATGCAACCATATGCTCCCCTTGTGACAATGTAGGTCTCATGTTTTGGTGGAAGATCCTTGTTGTTATTTTCTTCTCCATACTTTTATCTTTTGATCATTCTTCTTCTTATGCTGTTGACCTTCCATATTCTCTTCTCTCTAGTTGGATCTCTTGAAATAAATGGGAAACTTAAAATCATTGGCCGTATGGAAAATATTATCACACAAAAAACATCTAATGTGACCAAGAAATAAAGGAATAGTATTATGTCTTCTATTGGTACAATTTCCATTCCTTGCATGTTTCCTGCAGTCAATAACCCTATGGAAAAAATAATTTCATGAGAAACAATAACCATAAAATGGACTATTATACCTGACGGATGGATATATTCTTTGCATTCATGATTGATGTATCTTCTCCTTTGGCAACTTATTTTGATGAGAAAGATTGTTCTCTCCATTTTGGCAACTTCTTGTTATGTTTGCACGAACCCACAATTGTAGCATTTCCTAATTATATTCCTATTATTTGGTATTCTTATGTTTTTTTGTTTCTTCTTGCATGATTGATGATTCTTATTATTTTTTTTGAAACTAGATGCCTTAAATTTTTTTTGATTTGCTTCTGGAAGATAGAGCACTAGTTTTGAACCTCTCTAAATCTTCTCTTGCAGAAATTGCTTCACTCTTCAAATTTTGGCATTTACCTTCCAACTCATTATTGAATTGTGTAGCTTGGGAGGTGCTCCAAGCCCTATGGTTTAGGGTTTGGAGGGAAAAGCACCACAAGGGTAGATTGTGGGCTTGGAAACCCAGCGTGGGTTTTTCACCCATAGATTTTTGGTCCAAAACCATGATGGATTTGCGAAATGTGATGGATAAGGATGATAGTGCTCAAGGAGATGATTCCATTTTCCCTCCATTTTCCCAAACTTTAGCTTGAAAACCAGGCAATAGTTTATAGATAGAGAGGACAAGTATCTCTAATTATAAGAAATATGATACTAATGAAAATCTATAAAAGGGCTAAAACACGTATTGCTCAAATAATAAGAACCACCAAACAAATTCCTGATAACAATAACAAAAAATTGAATGATAAATGTAATGTTAACTTTTTGAGATATTTTCTTCTGATAGTTATTCCTCTTCAACATCCAAATCGACATAGATTGTCCTACACATATTCATGACACCAATGAGGCAGCCTTAGATTAAATTTGACCAATTTTTAAATTTAATTGCACCAATAAATAATAATTAAAAAAAAATTGAGTGCATGAATACCTGGATGAGATCCTATTGGTTTCAAGAATAAATTAATGGTGTATTTTAATCTTGGAGAAAGCCTCCCTCCACTTGACGAAGAAACAAGGAATTCAAAATTAACCTTGCTGTTGTCCTATTGGTTTTTGGAGTTTTACTCCAAGATTTTCCACACCACTCTCAATTCCCTAGTACCCAATCTATCTACTATGAAATATTTGAAATAAAGATATTAATATACATCATAAATAAAGAAATATATAGTAAGCATTTATTCATTCATTCATTCATAGAGTTAAAAAAATAATTGATCTCATTATGATTTATAACCAACGGTATGTGATATATAATCTGAAACAAGGTTGTTCTAATTAAATTACAAGTACAATCAATTGTTCTTCAATTTCTTGAAAATTTTCATGTATGAAGCAAGGACGTCACCCCCTTCAATTGTAATATGTCTTGCTCCCAACCTGGTGAAACGTCTATGCTGATGTAAGGGCAAGAGAGCATCAACCGCAATAGGAATAAAATGTTAAATTATTATTTATAGTAATTATTAACACAAGTGTTTTATTAATAAAAAGGTAGTAGAGTGTTCGTTACCTGCTTTGGTAGTAGAGGGAATCGGGATACTTTCAAATGTGGCCATAGTTTCATCCTCTTGTAAGGCCTCATCACGTATATGCTCTAGAGTAGAACCAATAAGATTTATAATTAATACACTATTTACATTTAAATATTTCTCATCCTAATCCATACTAGAAAATATTATAATTTACATGAAATACCTTCAGAATCGAGTTGAACATCAGTTTCAATTTTCACTCCACTATCACTAGGCTCATGTCTTCCATCATTGCTTGGGATTTATTTATTTACACTATCTACCTAATTTTTATAATCAAGCACATTAGTTTATGTCCAAAACTAAAAACCGATAGATTGTATACAAGTATTAATTTATAGATGCTCTTCGTTGATTTTATTTACCTCAGTCTCAGGTGGGGGATCATAACTAGTACTTGAAGACACCATTCTTGTCCTATGCTCAACAACGACTTGATATATGTGCTTGTAAGAAAGCTTGAGGTCTTCCTCCATGGGAGTTTCATTGAATTGTTCGCCCTTCAATTTTGTACAACATGAATTTTTTTTCTTTTGCAATATTAAATTAAAATTATTAAGAATCTAAAATTTGGATGCAATTTTTTGTTTTTTTATACTTACAATTTTTGCGGCCAGTTTTGAGTAACACCCAGGCCCAATATGATGTTGGCCATGTTTTTTTATTCTCGGCTTCATGGCTTTAGATCTATCTAGGAGTCTATATTTATGGTATTTATAAGATTAATTACATGTCGCAATATTGATGAGAAAGAATCATAATTACATTAATAAAAGTGCCTCATACCTTCGTGGTCTAGGTGGTGTCTTCCCTTCTTTTCAGTTTTTTTTCTCCTTTGCATATTCTAGGAGGGATTTCCACTCACTTTCTGAAATCACTCGAGAGCACTCATACTTAGGGTTATACCATCATATCATCTGCCTAATGAACATCCTAGATTGACTACGTAATTACAATATTATAAAAGCTGATTTTTTAATCTATTTTTAGCTCTAGGGGCATTGCCCCTGAATCCCCACCAGGGGAGGAAATTCCATCCCATACCCCCCATCAAGGATTGGGATCCAATCACAGCTAAAATAAGACCTTTGAATTAGGAATATAATGAGGCTCCACATCCAACATAACTATGTAAAAGGACATGTATCCATTATATACTATTGAATATTTGTCACGCTAAGTCACAAACCATGAAAAATATACCCCTTGGAGTCTTCTTTAATCTTTTTTTAGATTCTATAAACGTGAAAAGATCATCAATTTCTAGACTCATTAAACCTAACCACATTAGGGAAAAATTGGAAACAATAGTTGTTCTTACTATCTATATTGGTTAGAGTTTTTGGTATCAGTCTATTATCTGTTCATTGAACATGGCACTTACCCTACATATTCCTTTTTTGTCAGCTTCTCTATGAACCCTACCAGATTATGTGTTTTTCCTTGATACCCTCGTGTCCCTGCATCTTCGTTTCCTACTCCTCTTGGTGTTCTTGGGTCTAAGCTTATTGGTATATATGGTGTTGTGATTTCTATTGTTCAAGGAATAATATGCTCTTTGTTGACCTTATCAACCATTTCCATATATTCCCTACTTCCTTGAGTCATTTCATCCTATTATTTATATTATCTCTAAAATCAATGGGTTTTGTGTTGTTTAGTGTTAATTTATGTAGGAGACCTTATTTCTACCTTTCATAGACCCCTTCTTGTCAGACTCAACACATTATCTAGGAAGTAGATTGAGAAAAATAATAGTACCATGGAGCTTGTTGTTCTCAGTGGTAGATTTATGTGCATTTGATTGTGGGTTTTCATTACAAGCTCCTAATTGAATGATTCTAAGAGTTCTTGACATAAAATTCTTTTTTCATACTTGTTACATTATATTTTGCATCTTGAATACCATCATCCTTATCTATGTCCATCCTCGCATTTGTTAATGGTTTCCATCATTGGCCAATAATCATATGATTTATCACATATTCAATTTCAACTAACTTATTCACATGTGTAAAATTATCATATTTTGAGATGACAATGAAGACCTTGAGTAAAGGCTTACATCAATTAGCCTTGTTTCATCTCCCGAGTTGAGTAGTTTTTTTTTCTGGAGATAACTTATCTCATACTGACTACATTGCAACACAATTTCACATTATACTTACTCTTGGACATGATATCTCCTCTTCTAAATAGATCCATAGTGTACTGACCCGGCTATTGAGCATGGGAAATATCGACTACTTTGTGACATAGTTCCACATTTTACGTACTAGTGGACATGATCTCTCCTCTTCTACATGGATCCAAAGTTTATTGTTCCAACTACTAAGCATGGGAGTACCCGACACAGGACATGATTTACATATGACATATGTTTTATGTTGTTTGCGTGCCTCCTTCCATTCTAACACCATGATTACTCACTCTCCTTAGTTGTTTTATAAATTATTTCAGCCATCACCTTATTCTCTGACCAGGACTTTAGAGGGCATTTTTTATCCAAGAAAAAACCTACTAATCAACTCAGAAGATATTACTATTGATTTGGTGCTGGAATACACCCCTTTACACCCCCTATTTCTAGCCTATTTAAGACTATAACATAATTTATGTACCATGGGGATAGAGTTATCCTGTTCTATTACACTATGTCTCTTTCATATAACTTTCATTACCAAATTCGTTGTTAGCCACAAGGAAAAAATCTTGAGTTAACTCACTTTGACACTTGTGTTTAGTCAAGGAAACTTCCATATGGTGGAATTTGATTGATTTATCCTTATCTATAACATTTTCCTTCACAAATGAAGCATACAAAAGTGGGGAAGAGCCATAAAACATGATGAAGCTTTTTACTAAACAAATAAAGAAGATAAAATAATTAAATTGTGAGGAAACATCATCCAACCCAAAGGTTTAGCCTGAATTGAAATAATAAAGAATTTGGTAATTCTCATAGCCTCCATTTGCCTATATATTGGAAGTTAGGATATCGAGATTGTGATCAAAATATTTGTACTCTTATGTTGTCGAGATATAACTTGAGAGGGAGAGGTTTTGGAGCTAGCAGCTGGGGGGGTTATGTTCTAGCCACTTATGGTTGTAATATTCCTTCTATTCAGTTTGAATATGTAAATATATAGTTGTTTCTTTTGTATTTTTGTCTACCATTTATGTATCTTGTGTCTATTGAATGATAACTTGGAATATGGTCTAATACATATGTGTTTCAATGATGTATTGTTTTTCATCCATTAATGTTATAAAATTTATGTTTGTTCTCTTTTGTGTGCAGGATTGATCTCTGGAGCTCGCTAAGGTAGCTTGTCAACTACACTAACTTCTCTAACTAGTTTAAGTGAAAGGATTAATAGCTAACCATTTACCTTCACTTTTTCAATTCTAGCTTATTATTTACATTGTTGAATGACCCAGACCATAGCTTAGTAGATCCCTTGATCTGTATGCTTTCGGGTATATGGAAACCTGAGAGGGTTTCTTGTATTTCCATTTGAGGATGATTCCCTATATAATTTACCCATATTTTTTCTTTTTTAACTGTCAAATACTAGAAATTTGAAAATATACACATCATGAATAACATGTAATTTATTTTTAAAACCATCATTTTCACAATTGAGATAAAAATTTACCTGTATTTATTTTCGTGTATATATATATATGGTTATGTGTTTATGGGTGGGTATGAAAGAGATATATCCCCATATATGAGTATGATAGAGATAAATAAATATATTACATATATATTTGTAACTCTATATGTTAGATATATGCAATTCCAAATTAGATTAGAGAAAATAGAATAAATTAGGGAGAAAAAAAACTCCAAGATATGCACATATTGCATGATGATTATTGTTCGGTAAATCTGGCTCAAGGAAAGAGTCAAAGATTATTGGGTCATAGTAGTAGTTTTATAGAATAATAAAATTGACTTAATAATTTTATTGTGTGATTTTGAGATTTTTCGTATGGTTTTTTCAGTTTTAGTACGCCCATGACATATCCCATTTTTTATAAAATGGATCCATTTAGTGTTTGGAAATGGAAATATCAAATGGACAATTGTCATGGCTCCTATCCCTTCCATAAATTCATAACTGAATCTGAACATTATTGGGCTTGTGCCTTTCAAATATTATGATGTTGGCTAAAGAGATCTATCCTTCTCAAACAATCATGAATTTCTTCAAGAGACATACCTTATTTATTATTATTTCTTGAAATATTAGAATCCCCCCACATCTGTATTTAAATTAAGTGCGGTTTCAAATTTGTTTGATTATTTATAAGTTTATTTTTCAATCTAACTCATGAGATTATAAATTGAGATCAATTTCCCCTCCTTAAAACACTTTACAACTAAGGGGTTTGAGCATGATAATTGAGAAATTTTGCAGAATAATTCGACATGAGTGCAAAATCTCTCAAATTACATAAAGAATGACTATATATATTTTCCCTAAATTAGTGATGCATTTCAAATTAATGAAAATCATTCAATATGTTTATTGTTTAATATTTATATATATGATTGTACTTGGTTTCATTATGCTTTATATTCAAGCTAGAATAGATAAAATAAAACACAAAAATTATATCAATAAAAAAATGCTAAGCCAAAAAAACTAATAAAATCGATATTATAATAGAATTTAAATGATATATATATATATATATAATTTCATATATATATATATAATTTCATGTGTGAATGTGTCCCCATAATGTAAAATTGTATGCCAATATTTTTTAAATGTTGAGAAAAGTATATATAGTAAGGAAATAAATGTCTATTTCATATATTTTAATTAATATTCAAATCAAAACATACATAAATGTAAAATGTAAACGAACTTCAAATCATTCTACCTAATCTTAATTTATAAAATAAATTTTGGCTAAAATAATTAAGAAATTGGATATTTATAAATTATAAAACCATGGACTATAACAAATCCATCAAAAAAAACTAATTGATTAAATAAATATAAAGTACAAAACCATATTCTATTACGAAACCATGCACCATAACACTTTTCTCACAATTAACACAATCAAATACAACCACTAAAAAGAATTGTTAAGCAACATGTATATATAATATCAAATTTAATAGAAATTAAGAATTCATAATTTAATATATTTTTTTAAATCAATTAATATTAATAAAAAATAACTAATATTAGTATGGTAGTTAAATTTGACTATCAAAATTTAATATAGTAATAAATTTATTATACAAATTATGTGCATCGTTACTTAAAATAATTAATATAAAATATAACTTTATATATTAATGATTTAATAAATGCAAATACAAATTCTTTATAAATGAAAGAGTCATTAAAGACTTAAACAATAATTATAGTAAATAATATATGTGAAAATTTTCTTCATTTATAACTCAAATTCAAAAATTATTGTGAGGATCTTTAACCCATGGTATTGAGAAACCCATGATAATGGCCCATGGTATTCATGTGGAATGTACCAATGAAACCATCCTAGATCCATATTAACTCCAAATCTACCATGTTCCTAGAAAGATAAAATTTCTTGATATGCAAACCTATTTTAGAGTGAAAATCAATTTGATCCCTCTCTGAAGTTCAAAAATTACAGATAGATAAATCAAGAATTAAACATTATAATTATAAATGGATTAATAATTGAAGTTTATAACATCTTTTATCAAGATTATGAATTAAGGTTAGTTAATCTAATTAGTAGATGAAATGATTCTTTAAGGAGTATTTTTTGGTCAATTTTATTTAAAACTAGAAAATTTTAAATTCATTTGTTTAAGTTGTTTAATTTGCAAACATTAAGCTCTCCATACTTTAAATTAATTAGTTCCTACGAAAAAATCATTTTTTCTATTAGTTAAGCTAAGCTTAATCATATTAAATATAAAATATATATATTTTTATTAATTTACAAAAAAAATATTTTTATTAATTTACAAGTTTAAGTTTTAACAAATAAAAATTAATATTGTTAATAATAAATAAATATTTATTATATTTTTTTTCAAAAAGTTTGACATAAATTATTATTAATAGATTACAATTTATAAAATAATATTTAGCAAACAAACCACTAATACTATAGTTGAGACATAAAATAAAACTTTAAATTATATTATTTTTAAAATTAATTAAAAGTATAACTTAGCTTAATTTGTTATCACCATGTTATGAAGTACCACTTGAATATGGTATAGATGTTGTAATGGTTAAGAGCATGTGTTTCCTCCTAAGAGAAACGAGAGGGGGTGGAGTATGTGTGTGGGGCATGATATTTATTTTTATGCATAATGTTAAGGTATATTATTTTTTATTTTAAATTTAAATTTTTTATTTTTTTTAATGATATTAAATGATGTGTCCAAGGGGTCTTGGATAGATAGTGATTGAGTGCTCTTTTAAGGAACTCCTTGATGTGAAGTTGCCAAGGTGATATATTGGACATGATGAAGATGTTGTTGGAAATATTTTCATTGATGACAAAGGAGCAGATGAGGATCAACAAAGATATAAATCAACAACAAGGAAAATAAGACAAAAGGGAAGTGAAACTTCTACATTGAAGAAATTGTAATAATTTGAAATTGTTGATCGAGCTAAATTTTTGTGATGCAAAGACAAGTCTCTAAGGAAAGAAAGTCTCTAAGGGAAAGGAAAGACTCTAAGGTAAAGGAAAGACTCTAAGGCAAAGACAAAGGTGTTGAAAAGACTATGGTGATACATTAATGATAAATGTCGTTAATTGACATTGGCATTAGAATGGTGCATTTAAGCATTACATGTTGCCGAAATTAATATTGGATAAATTACTTAATTTTTTTCTAATATTCAAGATATGAAGAGTTTGGAAACGAATGAGTAGAAGACAAATATTCAAGCCTATTCACTTCTTATTCCTATGTGGAATACAAACAACCATCAAATTGTCTCTATAAAATATGTCATTTTGTAGTGCATAAACAGGTTAGAGAGTTGGAGAATGTAAAAAAGATTATTGAGATATTATGCACATATGGAGCTTATGTGAAGCATATCTGAAGGGAGAAGAGGCAGAAGTAAAGATGGAGATATGCAGAGTTCATAGCGAGGTAAATCAACATATTATTTTCATGTTGTGTGAGGGGATTGTGGTCTCCTTTCAAGTTGTGTCTTCATAAAATGTTCAATTGGAGTTGGTTGAGGTAGGAGCCTCGTGTGGGTGGTAGCCTACAGAAAACACATGGGAGTTGGATCTTCCTTGCATGTTGTAGCTTGCATAAATTTGAGGTAGCATCCTCCTCTAGATTGGAGCCTACATAAAATCAGATCCAATAAGGAGTAGGAGCTTGCCTTTGCATCACAACAATAATAAAATCGTGGTTTTCTCTCTTATGGGTTTCCACTTATATCTGGTGTCCATGTGCATTATTATTTTGTGTTGATGCGATGTGTTACTTTGAGTTGCTCATGTAATGATTTTGTTAATGAGCTTAATAAAATAATTTTAATTTCCATGAATGGACTAAACTGATTCACCCCCCCTCTCAGTTTAGTCAAGGCTTCATCAATTGGTATCAGAAATGGTTCCTTCTATATAAGGTTGGCCTGGCCGAGTTATGGAATATCCTAGTGTACCTATGTTGAGTTCATAAAACTTTCATGAATGGAGATATAAGGCTAAAACAGATTTAATGGCTTATGGACCTAAGGTATGGAAACTTGTATGTGATGGTTACTACAAAGAGTATCCCTCTTTGCAAGAAAAACAGTGGAATTCGAAGGAAAAATGCATAATGTATAATAGTCTTCATAACAAGGATCTTGATACATTAATGGATTTAACTTCTGCAAAAGAAATCTGGAATAGATTGCATCTCATGCATGAAGGAGACACTAGTGGTTGCATTGTTAATAAGGAGAATATAAACAAGAAGAATAAAAAACCCTTTCAAAATGAAAAGGTTCAATAAAATGAGGTACCTGCTAGTGTGAATGAACATGATTGCCATGAAGAAATTACAGTTGAAGAAAAAACCAAACTTGACTTTGTTTTGACTGAAATAGGAAGATTGAATATTGAAAACAAATATTTGAAGAAATTGGTGCAGATATGTGATGAGAGAGAGAAAAGTAGAAAGAGTAAATTTTCAATTTCAAGACACAGTTTGAAGGAGCAAGGAGAATAGAAGGGACGATTAATAGCCAGTTAAAGGAAAAATATATGCAATGTGAAAGACTAGAGTCTAAAATATTTTCAACTAGAAGGCAGTTAGTTGAAAAAAATAAGTTGTGTAAGCAGTTAGAAGAAGAGGTTTCTTCCATGATGAACTCATCAAGAGGACCTACAAAATAAGAAAAAAATAAAAAGAAGCAGCGTAACCAAACGGAGAAGAATAATGTTAGAAATTGGTCAATATCACAAAGGAGGAAATATATCTCATGCTTCCATTGTCTTGAACCATGACATATTGGAGCAAACTACAAGAATAAACAAATCAATAATAATCAACCGAAGATGCAACAAATAAGAAGGTATTATCCTAATATAAAACAAATAAGAACATCAGAAACCAGCTATGTACACTCTTTCTACGGTTATTGTTACAAATGTAATGAATTTGGACATAAAGAAATTGAATGCAATTTGTATGCAAATAAAATCAAGAACTCTAGAAACGAGCACATCATTTCTTTCATGTCTTGGCAACACAAAAGGTTATGTCTGTATAAATTTTGGCCACAAAGCCAAATATTGCATGTTGAAAAATACTCTGGAGGATTCAACACAAAATATGAAAACAACTTCAACTAGACCAATCAATCAAGGGAATACACACAAATGAAGGGTGTCTACTAAAGTTTGGAAAAAGAAGGGAAACTTTAAAATTCTAACTTCAATAACTAAATGAATTCATCATGAGCCTTAGGGGGAGCTGTGCATGGAAGTAATGAAGAATTTATCAATGAATTTTAGATTTGAAGCCACTCAGGGGGAGAGAAGTTCCATTTGGAGATATGTTAATCAAACATATGTTAGTAGATAACCTTTGAAGAAAATATGAGTAGAGCTAAAGTGAATAGAAAAAATAAAATTCAAGTTATTGTTAACAATATTGCACTAACGATGGAAACCAAATTAAACTTGAAAGTGAAGAGGACTCTCCATTAATGATGTTAACTTCTATGCAAATAAATCATGTACAAGCACAAAGGGAATCTCTTCCAACTTGGAATAAGATGCAGTGCATATAATTGGGAAATCATCCCTCTATATAAAGGGAGAGAAATCTATTGTACTTGAAAAATCAAGAGTTGAAGTTGGAGGAAGGGAATTCATGACAATATTGAGAGACTTAGCATGGACCATCCAAAAGAGTCAATACTATGTTTGGACGACACCATTTCAAGGAGAAGGTAATCCCTATAATGTATTGAAAAATATGACTGTTATTGTTCATAACAGTCACTTGAAAATAGGACCATTGGAGGAGGCCTTAATTTGCATCCCTATATTGGAAGTAGATTTGAAAAGAAACATCATGGATCTATTCAGAGAAACTATGAGAGACCAGTTTGTCTACAAAATGAAAATATTCAAGAAGTTCATAATAAACATACAACCTGAAAAATATCAGGAGATATCATGGAATTAATAGGGAGAGATCCATAGTAGGGATCTACATTTTTTTTTTAATGTTGGTATCAAAGAATCACATAGTTTGATGGGCTTCTTGGAGAAATAATCCTAGTAGATATATGCCAAAGAAACATTGTTATACCTATCAATTCTCCCCCTCAAGGACATTGAATCATACAATGAAAGACTATTACAATTTACATCGTACAATCGTCGCAAATGATTTTAAATATAACCTAAATAGATTATTGCACAAATGGATATTGCTAAAGAATGAAGTTCCATATATTGAATTCGAGATGGATTGCAAAGCATCATACCAAACACCTATTCAAAGCACAACAGGAAAATACGCATTATGTATTCCACCTTCAGGCAATAAATTGATTTAACTTCGCAACTCACATTACAATATGTTATATAAAGAGAAAAATACAGTGCAACACCATGGACAAGGGTAGGCTAGTTGCAAGACTATAATTTTACATAAACTCTCTCCTGCTCATGGTCACAACTAGTAAGAGATGGAATTTCGGACACATTGATTGAATAAGGATAGTTCTCTATAGTAAATTGATACAATTGGTGCTCTAATTCCTATTTGACGAAGCTATCTACCCTCTCTTACGGTTTTCCAGTGCACTATAATGATAAAAAATGGATATATAATAAATAATAAATAATGCAAAATCTTTGACCACATAAATGAAAGAAACGCACGGGACATTAATCAAATACCAATGGATTACATCATGCCTTACAATGTCTGAAAGTATGACAACCTACATTACATGGCTTGTAGAAGGTGGGAGGAATGCAAGGTGGTCATTTCTAGATGGCAGATTATACTTATCTGATGGACAAAGAAGTTGAATGGATTAATGTAATTTTTTTTAATATATGTTATATTTTTCCGGAGGAGAAGTGGAGGCGATTGGTAATAAATTAATACATCAAATATTCTGCATAAGAAAAATATCAGAGTGACAGAAGCATTAATGGGGGTAATAATTGACTTCGCAACAAACCAATATATGGGAATCAATTAAAATCGATGATTATCACATCATGAAAATATGGAAGTCCTTCATTTTTTACGAACATACCGAATGGATTTGTGTTACATATTTGTAGAGGTATCGAAAGAGTGCTTATAGATTAGAATGAAATTCTCAAAACATCTGGAATTCCATCGACTCTGGATGAGTTTGTAGTTGAAGATGTCATGTCGATTGTTAATTTGATGATAGAGTGTGCCAGATTGCTCGAAGAAGGTGGGTGTGCCAAATTGCTGGCAAAAGAGATATTGGAGGTAAGATATGATAGCTACCGAAAAACAAATAGAGGGCACATATATCTGGAGTTACAATCCCCCCATCCAAGCTAAAACGCCTCACTGATTGCATTAATGAAATTGTGTTAGTAGCCATAGAGCCTGGGATAAACAAAAACGTAACGCCAATTTGGAACGTTATGATACAAAACACTATGAAATGCTACAATTAATACATGCGTATTAGTTTTTGGAAAAATAATATGCAAAAGATGGATCAATAAAATGCATGGCGCAGTGGGAGCGTTCAGTTCGAAATAGTATTAGAAAACGGTGTGGTGCAATGGTGTCATAATTGTGGCATCGAAATAAATTGGTATCTAATATCATTTGGTATCACAATATGTGTTATTGGTGCATTATTGGTGTGCTTATCAAAAATTTAATGATGAAAACATTATTATGTGTAACCTGGTATGGTGTGGCAGCGGTATTTATTAAAAGGATGATCCTTCTTCAAAATATACATAGTCAATATCTAAACCGATGGTTCCAACACCCGCAGACATAAGCACTAGTTTGCAACATTCACCCAGTTTACAATGCTCATATGTCAAATAGAGAAGCGTTATAATATGATTTGTAGCGGTATTATTAATATGGAGTATGATTATTTAGGGTTTTATTTCCTAATATATGACAGTGTATTTACTCGCCCTTTGGGATGCAAAGAAGAGTGAGAGGTGTCTTCCTACCTGGAATTACTGGCGGAAAAAAATTAGGAAAGACAGTGTGAACGTTTGGCCAGTATGCTAGCTTTCAATATACCTACAAGATACCTTGGAGTGACATCGAATTTAGAAGGGAAAAGAAGCATGCTCAAGTTAGCGAAGCACTTGACCAATAGCTTTTGCACTGGTGTGAGTGCTTCTAATGCACACACATGGACAACTCTTTCTGGTAGCGGTGTTGAAGATGTTTGTGTTATGACTGGCAAGAGCGTAGATGACGTAGATTGGCCTCCACGCATTGTATTAAGTGCAGCAACCTCCTTCGGCTTCCTGTAACTCCTATGCGTCTCTCAATTCCTCGGTGATGAAAGCTTAAGGAATGAGTGGGACATTCTATCCAATGGTGGTTTATTCCAAGAAATGGCACATATTGCCAACGGTCAAGATCCTGGAAATTGTGTGTCTTCTTCTTCTTCTTTTTTAATTAATTTTGTTTTTTTTTTTTTTTATGTCATGTTTTTTATGTTGATTTTGAATAGTGGTGGTGTATCATCACCAACGTTTTTTAATAGGATTGATTTTGACACTATAGATTTTCTAATGTCTTCTTCTTCCGTGAGATATTTATTTTTAAGTGCATTTATGTACTTTTGTTTTGAAAATAAAAGATGGAAAAATGATCAATATTCTAAAGTTTATATTTTCTACATGTTTATGTATTGTTAAATAATTTTTCAATGCCCATCAAATAATTGTCGCTAAAAAACCAATATTTTGAACCATATGACAAAAAAATACAATTTTTCAATATAAATACAATGCAAAAAATACACTTTTATAGATTTTTTGTTGGAAAAAACATGTTAAATAAACTAATTTTTGGGAGAATCGTAACAAAAAACACTTAAGAAAATAACATTTTTATTGAATTTTATGTCAAAATATAATAGCAATCACATGTTTTTTGCAAAAAATAAGGGTTGTTCTCATAAAAGATCAAAGTATAAACATTACAAGTAAAATTGATTAATAGTTCTAAAAAATAAGCTTTGTTTGCAAGCATAACTTAAACATCATCAACAATATCAACTAATACATTTTCAACATCATCTAGAATAGCATTGATGGCTTCTTCCGCAACATTTTCTTCTTCATTTTGATCATTGTCGTCTTCTAACGGATCTTTCATGTTAGAAAATATTCCAAAGTGTCCATTTCCAATTATTCCATATAATGGTGGTTGAGGTTCCTTTGATTTTTTGCCACACGTGATTCATTAAAATCTCCTTTCCTCAACCAACTTCTTGCTTTGGATCTGGAAGGAATTTAAGACCATTAATTCTTTGTTGAATAAATTTGCATTGAACTAGGTCTTTCTCAATGGCAATGCAATTTATTCCTTTTAGTAGGCAACATGCTAGTCTTGTACCTAATCATCAAGCACAAAAAAAATAAATAAGAAAATTAGTATGGAGACATAAAAAGTGAAAAAGACAATATTTAAATTTAAATTTGTATAATAAAACTTACATGAACCTGAGAATAAATCCAAAACCCATTCTCCTTCATTTGAACATAGATCTATAAGATAGTTAATCAATGCTTGTGGTTTTTGATAAATGTTAACTATATCTCCTTTTGCATCTTTATCCTCATATGTTAGTTTTCTTACAACTTTATCATAAACCAATACTTGACTATGACTCTTCCCATCTACTCGATTCATAATAATATGCTTATAGCTATCGTCTTTTGTCCAACATTCAACATAGATGAACTCACAATCATTTATAATAGGCTGATCTTCGGAAGAAACAATATATGACTTTTGCTTGTAGCATAACATAGTAAAAGTTCAATTAAATTTTACATGAATACAAAAATTTAGGATGAATCAAACATACAATTTCAAAGTCTTACCATGTAAGTTGCATCCTTGAGTTTGCTTTACCCTTGAAGCTTCTTAATAACATTGGAAACTGTGTGTCTGAATGACATGTCACAAATTGCCAAAGTGGTGATGTTGTCACTTCTTGAAAACCCGTAACCACTTTAGTAAAAGCTTGATAAGTATATGGTTTTCTATCATATTCAATGTCTCGGAAATTGAAACCATGAGGAATATCTGCAATAACTAGGCCATATTCCCTTTTAGGTATTAGTGATGCAATGTCTTTACAGTCACCTTGTATTATTTGATATTGGACACTGTCGAGCCCATTCCAAATGTAATGATTAAGAGTAGGATCAAGTTCAACATTCATAAGATGCTTCCTTCTCATGTTCTCCATCTTAATTTTTTCAATAAAGCTTTTAAAAGTATCTGCTACTCCATTTCCATCCTTCTTCGACATCTTTAATGATATATATATATATATATATATATATATATATATATATATAATAAAATAAAAATAGTTATGAATAAAATGAATTTATAAATCAATATACCTTATTGAATGCAATATAAAATTGTTTTAGTGTTGATGTAGAACTTGCTTCTGGGTAGTTGCGTACAACATCATCCCAACTGTCTTCATTCAACATTTTAACCATGTGTTCTTGTATTTTCATAAAAAAAATTTGACTGAATAAATCAAGTTAAAAGCGTTAATATACTGACATGTATAACATATTCTACCAACATCATTATGTTTTATTTAAAAGAAAATTATAATGAAACAAAAATAAGAAATAATTCAAGAAAATTATTTTTGAAATTCTGCACACATTTCTTCCATTGATAATTCACCTAACTTCACATGGGCTAATACTGATTTGACTAATTTATCATGCTTCACACCTTGCATTGTTCTCCAAGGTGTGATAGTCATATCCTCTTGAAGCTGCTTCATTTTAGGACCCGCCTTATTGTTGGTACATATTATGGGTTTACTCTTTCTAAACTTCTGATTTTTTATGGAAATATTCTCCCACCGATCAAAAATATCATCAATCAAATCCCATACCTCCCCAGTTCTAAATGCCAACTGAAAAATGTTATCTATGCCTCTGAAGAAATTTGTATTCAATTTTCCATCTTTTGCTTTTTTTCATCAATTTGATAACTTGTTTCCATTAAACATTCCTTTCGAAATGCTACACTAACTTGTGTCTTATCCCCACCACATTTTTCTATGAATTCATTATGAATAAATCTGACCCTTTGGATGAAAGTCATTTTCATTCTATACTCATTATCTGCATTATGATCCCATGCCAATAACTTTGATTCTATTTCTGTTAAGCGAGCGTAAATGATGCATTTCACTGTTTGAAAAAGATAGTTATTGGGATATTCTACAATCAATTGTCTCTTAGCCTCTATCAAATGGTTTCCTCCAATTAGATAATATTTATAATAAAAAAAAATTGTCTTGTCAAATGCTTGTTTGTTGGGAACCTCACATGGATCGACAAGAACCACATAATCCACCACATGTGCATATGTATTGAACCTGAACAATGTTTTCAGATTATGTACATGTAGGTGATGGGCCTTTCTAATTTGATATTGAGATTGTCCTTCATCTGGGCTATAAAATTGGTTAACATTAAGCTCAAATGTTTGGCCACTAAGAATTAATTTATTTTTCCTCAACTCTTGTCGAATAGCATTTTGTTTTATTTTAATAATGCCATCCTCTAACTCAGCACCTGGTGTTATGATTTCTCTGCTTACGTGAGAGCTTTCAATTTGTTCTTCACTGTTGCTCACGACCTTTACAGGTTCACCAATATTTGATTTCCTAGTATTATTAGATAACATATCATTTTTTTTATAAACAAGCTCTCCTTCATGAGGTAAAAGAGAGACATCTTTGGCGATTTTTCTTTTTGGTGTCTGATCTATTTTCTCCTTTTGCACAATAGTTCTAATCTCCTCCTCACTAATTCTATCATAATTTTCTATTTCATGTTCGACACCTTCAAAAGAAACATGTTTAAGTTTACTAGATTGACCCACCTTAGTGACTCTTGGTTGATCCCCTCTTTGTACTATTGCAGTGTCACGAGCTATTGATCTTTGCTTCAATCTCCTTTCCTCTACTTTGTCTTTGTGGAAAGTGTTGATCACATCCATAACATTTGGCACCAACATATAAATACCTTCAAACATGTTTGAAAGACTCGGAACAAAATCCTATGAAATAAAATAAAACATGTCAATGATCAATAATTTATAAAAAATTGAATCATCCTTATAATAATGCATAGAGGAAATAAAAATAAGCATACTTACAATGTTATTTGCAATGTTGCTTGATATTTCTTCAGAAAATTTTGAAGATATTTCATCTGTGTCATACTTGACGATTGATAGATGATATCTAACCTTCTCGCATTTCTGAGCCTTCCTTGCAAGAACATAAATAGTGTTTGTATTTGCGACCATACATATGTCTCGTACTCTGCCCATCACATCATATGGCTCATTTAAGTCAGTCATACCACAAATCAGATAGATGTGTATATCAGCCTCCGTTTCACTGTCTTCAAGATACGATGAGAAATTAGTTTTATCTATTTCCTTGGCGTTCTTCCAATAAAAAATAAGCTTTAATGAACCTGGTGCCCCACTTGCTTTTCTTTTATTAGTGTGTGCAACAATGTCCTTATTGCGTCCAACAATGTCCATAGTGCGTCCAACTGCAACTTTAGATTTGGGAGTTGTATCCATAGTGCGTCGAGCTGCAGCTGTAGATTTGGGAGCTGTTGCCCTAGGTGCATAAACATTCACATAAATGTTTTTTGATGCCATTTTCTTGATTATATATATATATATATATATATATATATATATATATGAATGGAAAAATAACGCGGAGAAAATAAATTTAATAAACAAAATTTATTTCTAAAATTAAATAACTTGAAATTAAAGCAGTAAAATTAACTATAAAAATTTTCATTTAAAAACAAAATATTATAAATCATATGTATATATATCTATATACTATGTTTTGAATACATTTTATAAAAAAATTAAAAATATGTTTAAATTGTATAAAACAATTTTAAAAAAATAAACTATTATTTTCAAACTTTAGTTTTTGTTTAATATTTAAAAAAAAACAAAAAAACTAATAACTATTTATAAAAAATTTAAAATTAAATTTTATTTTTTTTGGGGCAATGATTTTATTAAAAAAACTTATAATCTTTTGATATATTTTAAAATTTTAAAATCTAATTTTACATTACATAGCAATTGAATAAAAATAAACAAAATAAAATAAAAGAAAAAATTATTTTACTTTACATAGCAATTAAATAAAAAATTATAAACATAAAATTATAAAAAATTAATATAAAAGTTTATAAATTTATATAATCTTTTAATATATTTGAAAATTACAAATTCCTATTTCACATTACAGAGTAATTAAATAAAAATAAACAAAATAAAATAAAAGCAATTAAAAAAATAAAAGAAAAAAATAATTTTTTTATAATGTTGTTTTAATACTTAAATTTAAAAAAAAAAAATTAAAAAGAAATTTAAATATTTAAATGTTAAAAACAAATGTTATATTATTATTATTATTATTATTATTATTAATTGTATTGTTATATAGGTTTTTTTTTTAATTTATTGTATTCTTATATTAAAACAAATGTTTTTATTTATTTATTTATTATATTGTATTGTTTTTTTCTTTAATTATATAATGTTTAAAAACAAAACATAATTTTTATTTAATAATTTTATTTTTTTTTTAATTTTTTTAAATTTTTTTAATTTTTAATTTTTATATTTTGATATTTTTAACAATTATTATATAATAATGTTTTTATTATATTATATAACAATTTTATTATTATTTTTATATATAACAATGTTTTTATTAGTTTTTAATTTTTTTATTAAAACAAATTAAAAAAATTAAAAATTAAAAAAAAAATTTAAAAAGCAAAATTAAAAATTAAAAAAATAAAAAAAGTTAAAAATTAAAAATTGTTTTATTAAAACAAATTGAAAAAAAAAAAAAAAATTTAAAAATTAAAAATAAAATTAAAAATAAAATAAAAATAAATAAAAATTAAAAATAAAAAATTAAAATTAAAAAATTAAAAAAAAATGCAATGGGCCATAGACAAAGAAAAATTATTGAAAATTAAAAGCTACAGTTCCCAAAGATTGTAACCATTGTACTCCTAGTACAACATCAACACCTCCCATAAGAATGGAAAGCAATCGGCCTCCCCGCCTAGCGGGGGCCCTGGGGCCGGCTCGACAGCTCCCGTGGCGGCGGCCGTTGGCCTCCGGTGCCCCGCGGGTGTGCTCTGTCTACGGCCCATCGCATTTTTTTTTTTTTTTTTTTTTTTAAATTTTTTTTTAATTTTTTTTTGATATAATATAATTAATAAATAATTATTAAAACATTATTTAATAAAAAGAATAATTGCTCCAAATATCAAAATATAACAAATATATTTAAAAAAAAAACAATTTATTAAATAACAGTTATGTTTGGTTTTTAAACATTATATAATTAAAAGAAAAAAAACAATACAATACAATATAATAAATAAATAAAACATTTGTTTTAATATAACAATACAATAAATTTAAAAAAAAAACTATATAACAATACAATTAAAAAAATAAAAAAAGATATGATATATAACAAAACAATAAAGAAAAAAAAATTGAAGATTTAAAATTAAAAAAATAAAACTAAGATTTAAAATTTAAAAAGAAATAGAATATAAAATCAAAAAATTCTCAAATAGAAAAAAAAAAAAAAAAACATTTTAAATAATGAAACCATGGATATATTTATGATTTAAAAAAAAAAATTGTTATAGTATTACTATTTTTTTATGTGTATGGTCGTTTTGTGGATTTTTCTATCTAGATGAATCTATAAGTCTTAAAAAAAAAAAAAACAAAATTCTAAATTTTTGTCCTTAAAAGCCTAAAAAAATTAGTTCTTTTTGCATTTTCTTCACTAAAAAATTATAAAAAAATTATGGTTTTTGAACCTAAAAACCTTAAAAAAGTAGTTTTTGGACACCAAAAATTTTAGAAAAATAGATTTTCCCCAAAATCATCTTTAAATTGACAGAATAGAAGGAAAGCTAACCTTTAAAATGCAAAAAACTGCTGTCACCAATGTCAACACAACACCTCCACAAAATTACGAATAGCAACACAACGCCTCCAATGCCAATGCAATGCCTTCACGAAGTTACCAATGCCAATGAAACACCTCTACAAAATTACCAATAGCAACACAATGCCTCCAATGCCAATGCAATGCCTCAATGAAGTTACCAATGCCAACGCGACACCTCTAGAAATTTGCTCTAACAAATACCATAAAACTTGATGTGATGTGATGAATAGAAACAATCATTCTTATTATATAGCGAATAGTGTCTGATTGGTTTACTGTTTAACGAATGTGGGATTAAAATTTCAAATTTCAAATATTCACATTTATTTTATTATAGTTCATACTATAGTTAAAATACTTAATATTTGTATGTAGTTATCATAGTTAATATTTTATTTAATATTTACATGTACTGAATGTTGAATAATTCAATTATAATCCCAGATTAAAAATTCAAATATGAAATACTTACATGTAGTTAATTATAGTTAATATTATAGATAAAATAGTTAATATTTGAATTTAGTTATCATAGTTAATATTTACATGTACTCAATGTTTAAAATCATGGGATTAAATTTTAAAATCTAAAATATTTACATGTAGTTAATTATAGTTAATATTATAGTTTAAATAGTTAATATTTACATGTTGTTATTTTTGTAAATATTAACATGTAGTCTATCTTAAACCATTCAAATAAGAAAATTATTTTAGTTTCGAAGGCATGCATGAAAGGAATATTTTGTGGATATTTTGAATAGAAAGTATCGTGAAATATTTGAAGACGAACAATTTATTAAAAAATTTTGAAATATATTTTAGATAAATATAACGTAGGTTTAAAATTTAAAATTTAAAATATTTACATGTAGTCATTATAGTTAAAATAGTTAATATTTGCTTGTAGACATTATAGTAATATTATAGTTAATACTTACATCTAGTCAATGTTAAATCATTGAAATAAAAACATTATTTTAGTTTGGAAGGCATCCATGATAGAAATATTTTGTGGATATTTTGAATATAAATATCGGTAAAATATTTCAACACAAACAGTTTATTAAAAAAATGTTAAATACATTTTTTTTACTAATATTTGTACCAAATATTTGAAATGAAAATTTTGGAGGGAAAGTTTTTCGCGAAATTTTTTGGGGGGAAATTTTGGAGGGAAATTTTTTCGCGATTTTTTTTGGAGGGAAATTTTCAGTCTTTAAGCTATATATTGTAAGTGGGAGAGGAATTTGAATCATTCAACCTATTCTTGTTGAAAGCCATCGTTTCTTTTGATAGCGAAGTTTTTCTTTGTACAACATCAACATCTTCTTCATGCAACAACTCTATTCAGAGTGATGAATATAATGAGAGTTCATTCACCATGAATAGAGAGTCAAAAAATTGACTTGGTCGTAATCCTAAAGATGATGAGAACAAAATTGATGAGGCGTAGCAAAATGAAATTTCTGTAAATCGAGTGCCAGTTATACCACTTACTCTTAATCCTAAGGATGATGAAAGAAACAGTGATGAAGGGCATGATGAAGAATTTCCAGAGTCAAAAGTTTCACTTCGTCCTAATCCCAAGGATTATGAGGACACCATTGATGAAAAGGGAGATGAAGAATATCCACTTCACCTTAATCCTAAGGATTATGCGAGAACAACAAATGAAGAGGGGAATGAAGAATCTGTAGTGTCAAAATATCCACTCTGTCCTAATCTTGAGGAGTATGCCATCACCACAGATGAAAAGCGGGATGTAAAATTTCCAGAGTCAAAATATCAAATTCGTCTTAATCGTAAGGATTATGCGAGTATCACTGATGAAGAGGGGAATGATAATGTTTCAGATTCAAAAAATCGACTTCGTCCAAATCCTAAGGATTATGCCAGCACCACTGATGTAGAAGGAAATGAAAAATTTACAGCGTAAAAATATCCACTCCATCCTAATCCTAAGGATTATGTAAGCACCACTGATGAAGAGGGGGATGAAAAAATTCCGGAGTCAAAATTTCCACTTCGTCTTAATCCTAAGGATTATGTCAGCACCACAAATGAAGAGGGGAATGAAGAATTTGCAGAGTCAAAATATGCACTTCTCCCTAATCCTAAGGATTATGTCAGCACCACTGAGGAAGAGGGGAATGAAGAATTTGCAACGTAAAAATATCCACTTCGTCCTAATCCTAAGAATTATGCCAGCACCACTGATGAAGACGGGGATGAATTTCCAAAGATAAAATTTTCACTTCATCCTAATCATAACAATTATAATTTAACCACTCATGAAGGGGGGGATGAATAATTTCCAATAAATATAGATTCAAGGCATTCACTTATTCCTAATCCTAAGGATTATGAGAGCTTCAGTGAGCAAGGGGAGGGGCAGGATGAAGAAATTCTAGTGAATACAAATTCAAAGCTTCCACTTATGCCTAATCCCAATGATTATGAGAGCACCACTGAGGAGGGGGAGGATGAAGAGTTTCTTGCAAATGATAATTTTAGAGGCACAAATCTGAATATTTCATTTTCTCCAAGTGACTATTTCAAAGACATTCATGGTGATGAAGAATTGAATCCTCCTAGGGAAGAATTTGAAAGCATGGGTCAAGATGGTGAAGAATTTTTTTTGAGTCGGGGTTACAAAAGTGCCTACGATTCTTGTGAAAATTTTTCTTCAACTCATGATGGTAAAGAAAATTTTCTAGGCAATGATGTTGATGAATTTCTTAACTATGTTGAGGATGATGATAGTGGGGATAATATTCCTCCTAATGGTGATGAAACTACTTTTAAAAAGGATTATGGAATGATCAAGCCGTTGCAAGCAAATATTGCAACTAGGAGTAGGATTAGACCTTTTCATATCAATCCAAAGCATTCCAGTTATACAAGGGCGAGGACAAAATATCTCACAAAAAGAAGTTATGTCGTTCATTTGATTTCAAGTGAATGTTTTCGAAGGGATTGCTTGAAAAATGTGGATTTCAACTTTGTTTTGGAGAAAAGGAAAACATATATGTCAATGAATAAAAGCATGCAAAATTCATATTTAGTGGGTTGCATGCAATCTACACTAGCAGGTTATGATTATCATATTGGGAATGCATTTCTTTGCAGAAAGGTGTTCAAAATGTTGCATTCAATTGGTAATTGTTGTTTGTCAAGAATCCGGGATAGATTAGAAAGTTATCCCACATATTATTCAGAAGCATGTTATAAACGGGAGGTGGGGCCGTTTGCAAATACTGCTAAGACATGGATGAAAGACTTCTTTTCAAATCATCGAGAGTGTATGCCAAATAAAGACACAATACATATTCTAGATAATTTCTTGAGATGAGAAATATTCATGTTATACAAAGATTATGTAGAAGCTGTTGAAGGAATTGGTAATTTTATTACACATTCTTATTTTACAAGGATATTGAAAACTGAATTCAACAATGTTCGTATTCCTAAGAAGACAAGGATGGGGATTTGTAGCACATGTGCTTCTCCTAAAGAAAAAAGAGATAAATGTCAAGGGGCAGAAAGAGGTATGTGTTCAAAACATTGTTTTTTAAAATTTTATATTTATCAACTATGAAAATATATTTATTCATATGTTTCTTTTATTTTATGTACAGATTCTGTTGTCAAAGAACTTCAAGACCATCGTAATCAGCAAAAAAGTGAAAGGAAAAAGTTGTATAAACATTGAAAGAAGTGTTATGATCATCCAAATAAATATCAAGGATTGATAATTGATGGTATGGACCAAAAGAAAACACTTCTTCCACATTTTGTCCGCACGCCAAAAAAATTACAAGAGGAAAATTTCATTCAGTTTCACCTAGTTGGTTGTATGGTATTTAATGAGAATATGTTTCCAAGAGTTTTCTTCACAACTCCAAATATTCACAATCATGCAAATCTGACCATAACTATAATCCATGATGTGGTTACTCATTGGTCTGGGATTCTTCCTGAAGTTTTGTATTTACAATTAGACAACACAAGTTGTGAAAACAAAAATCAAGTTCTTTTTGGGTATCTAAACATGCTCGTTGAATTGGGGATTTTTAAAAAGATAAAGTTTGGTTTCCTTCTTGTTGGGCATATTCATGATCATATTGATCAAATTTTCAGTCATTTTTCAGTAACAGTGAGGAGGAAAGGTGTTGGGAGCCTGCTGTCATTAATTGAATGTATTAATAAATCGTAAATTCTATAGCCCGTTTTTCATGTGTTGGGAGAAACTATTGACATGCGAAGGTTTATTTTTGGATCGCATGTTGAGGAGAAATGAATTGAACAACTTAACGACATTAGCTTCCAGCATCAATTTCGTATCAAAAAAATTGATGGGATAACACTTATATGGGGCAAGAAGTATTCAACTATTGAAGAATGGGGACCATCATCAAGTTTAGCATTTTTGAAGTTCATTCTAGAGCATCCAATATTTTCATCAAAGATATTGTTATTACAGTGAGTTGCTGAACTCCATAATGTAAAAAAGCAGAAGAGACACATAAATTATTCTGAATGTCTAGAGGAAATTAAAAGATGTATTAGAGATACATATGAGTACTTTGATGTTGCTGATTCAGTTTGGTGAGAGTATTTTTTCAGTAATGAAAGTGATATGATTTCAAGATCAATAAATGGGGATAGACTTTTGAAGACTCTTTTTTTTGGCCAAAAAATATGTTAAATAAACATGAACATCAGGAAACACACAATGTTCAACAACAACAGCCTCAAGCTATTATTAATTCCCCACAGGTAGAAGAAAGAGAAATCTATATTGGTTCTAGAAGATCACGTGCACAACGTGAAGCCATGGAAGACCTTTACAGGAGTTCTTTGCACGCTCTTAAGGAGGGTTGGATGATAGTAGTGTTAGCAGATGAAGATCCACTTGGCTATCCATTCTAGATTTCCAAGGTTGTAAAGGTCAGTAATGAAAATGAAGAGATTATAGTTGTTGATGTACATTGGTATGCCACAAGTACCCACCCTTTCAATGGTGTCTACAAGCCAGAGATGGTAGTGGAAAAAAGAATTGGCAGAAAGAGAAAAATAAAGGGCAAAAATATAAATCATCACCGCACAGATGTCTTAAAATTGGAGGATGTTGACATACTTGTGTATGAATTCAATTTGACAAAGAGAGGAACTCTTCGGTTGCAGACCATAAATATTTTGAAGAAATTGCTACCAGAACAATTACTGTTGAGATGGGACTCTGCAGAATGTAGACATAGATCTACAAGACTTTTGAACTCTGAAATGGTGGGCATGCATGTTGACTCAAATGGAGCACCAGTTGATGAAAGAGAAGAATATGGATCATCTTCATCTGCATCGAGCCATTCATCTGAAGATGTAGGTTATGATGGTGTGCCAGAACCTATGGTTGATTTTGAATAACTATCTAAGACACTTTTATGTAATTGATGTTTGCATGGTAACTTGAAATAAAATTTTTGACTTCCATCTCATTTTTCATGAAGTTATGAGACATTTCTATGTTTGTTGTATTATATGTTTTAATTATGAAGAATTCATCTCTTTAGAATATCGACAATGCAACAATGAATTACAAAAATAATTTATGTTATATTCAATGTACCAATGTTGATATTTTAATTATAAGTAAAATAGAAAATAGAAACTCATGTTGAATTTTTAGATTATGCAGTGATATTACATTGATATTATGTATTGTTACCATTTGGTATAAGATACTTTTAAATTTTTTTAATAATTATATGCGTCATTGAAAGGGAACACTTTGTTTTGATGCTTTATTTTTAGGTTTTGGTTGAAATTACATTTAAATTTGTCTTATGCTAAGATTTGAAAAAAGATAAGTTTTTATCCTTTAAAATTAAAATTACTCGTACTTGTTTCTGTTTAATGGTAATTTTTTCATTTACTTGTTCATTTTTTTAAATTGTTTAAGTCTTATAATTTCTCCATAATTTCATTGTTCAAGTATGTTGAACACTTAAGATTGAAAAACTTTAGATTTACAACTTGTCATTAAGGTTTTTATGCGCTACCAAATTTTATCTTTAATGTTATGATTGACAATAATTACAATTTTGGGGTTGTTTAGAGTCAAGATATTTTATGTTTAACAACATGGATGAAAATTGTTCGAAATGATAAGCCCTTCAGACATGTATTTGTTTATCTTTAACATCATCTATCAAAAATGTTAGAAATTTATGATTTTAAAAAATGTCCTAATATGTTGTCTTTAATTCCATTGTTACAAGTGTCAAAATTATGACACAATTTTTTTTTGTTATTCCAGCATCAACTGGTTTTGTTTTGAGGGTGTTTTTTCAATCCTTTTTTCAACAAACAATTTTTTTTTTAGCATAATTTTATAAAATGTTGAAATTTAACCTTCAAAAAAACCAAGTGCATTCTGCAAGACACACTTTTTGTTTTGGGGGTGTTTTTTCATGTTTTTTGAGACATTTTGGGCTAGAGTTCCCGTTTTGAGGTCAGGTTACCTATTTCATTGGTAACAGTGTTAAACTTGAATTCAAACCAGGGTAGAATGCTTATTCTCCAGGAGAGATGAACTGATGCATGTGGCTCTTATGTTATTTACGCTCACGTTGATATAGTAGCCATGAATGTTATTTTAAACAGTGGTGACCCAAAATACGAGGCTCTTGTACCATCTAGTTTTGTTATTTTTCCCAATGCTAGACAATCGAGGTTGGGTAGCAATGTCATTACCGAAAAAATCTCTAGTGGCTCATTATTGACTATGGCTTTCCATATTTTAGTCGACTTTGTTCCAAAAAAAAAACTATCTTTAGGGTCGGTGGAAACTGTCAACAACCTCATATCCTATACAGTGGACCGAATTAAGTTAATTCTCAACTGTGAAAACGTTTGATTGATATTGGTGCCTCTTATTTCTCGTTTTCGTGTGGGGTGGGGTGTGTGAAATATTATGTCGTAAAAAATAGACAGGATTTTCTTACTGCATATTCATAAATGGAAAGGGAATTCAAGAGTGCACCACAAACACCTTTTGCCTTGTGGTAAAGTAAGAGGGTAGTTTCAAACTCCTGCTTAACCTCAACGCAAGGATAGTGGTTTAGGTACTGACTTCACTGTGTTAATTTTCCAATGGATATATATTTTGGAGACATAGATTGAAGTGCAATATATTGGTTCTTTCAATATGTGTTGGACAATTCTTATTGGAAAACGTTGCTGGTGATGGAAGTTAAATATTATGCTATGAACATATCACTCTAGCATGGTACATCCAATGCGACCGTATTGATACTATTGTAGCACATACATCGGTATTCCCATTATACTATCAACTCTCGAAAGGCATATACATCGATGTGCTATTTTTTTATAATGGAATTGGATGAAAAGTTGAAATTGAAGAGCTCTCTAGTGCAGTTGAAGAAGAACTTTGGACGGTGTTTTAGCAATGAACTGGCATCCATACTATTATGTATTACAGTCCCACTATTTCTGAGCTGATGCTAGATGTGGCTTTTGCACTACCATTGGAAATGAGATGAAGGATGGCCATGTAGCCATAGATGGCTTGTTGTTCTTGAATTGGTTTTGTATATAGCCTTCTTCTTCCCTCTTTGAGCTAGGTTTGTCAAAGTATTGGTTCAGATAATTGAGCACATATGTGATAACCATTGTGGAATTTTTTCATCTTTTTTATTTATCTATTATATACTGGTGTTGGACAAGACAATTTATTTAAAGCTCTCACATACAAATTAATGAGGTTCCTCTCAATATACTATGTTATCTTCCTCAGCATTATGCAAATTCAAGGCCCTTATTTGGATGGTATCTCCTTATTGTGTATATACATGAAATTTAAATTATTTACAAAGTGTTCTCCCAACAATAATTATTTACCATATGGAGGAGTCATTTTTGAAGCAATATTCATCTTCAAGCAACACTCTCTCAAACTAGAGCAGCCCTAACAAGACATATGAAGTGGCATTCATTTAATAAGAGAATGATAGA
This sequence comes from Pinus albicaulis, assembly GCA_034641835.2. Lineage (NCBI taxonomy): Eukaryota > Viridiplantae > Streptophyta > Pinopsida > Pinales > Pinaceae > Pinus > Pinus albicaulis. The sequence continues at coordinate 411,107,277 of CM076584.1, read as the reverse complement.
ATGAAAAATGTTTATGAAACTTTTAGAGAGCAGTAATGAAATTATGGAAGCTACACTAAGAAATTTTTCTTCAGGCTACAAGAAATTTGTAACTCCCTCGCCATTGATGTCAAAGGAGGCAATCACAGGAAGGAAGACATTTCTAAAAATGAAAGGGGGGTGGGGGATGTGTTGCCATCAATGACAAAGGGGGAGACTATTGGAAATATTGCCATTGATGGCAAAGGAGCATATCTGGATCAACAAAGATATAATGGAACAGTAAGGAAAAGAAGACAAAAGGGCAATGAAACTGCTACATTGAAGAAATTGTAATAATGTGAAATTTCTGATTGAGCTAAATTGTTGTGATGTAAAGGCAAGTCTCGAAGGAAAAGGGAAGACTCTAGGGCAAAGGCAAGACTCCAAGGCAAAATCTAGGGTGTTGCAAAGACTATGGTGACACATTAATGATAAATTTTGTTAATTGACATTGACATTAGGATGATGCATTTAATCATTACATATGGCCGAAATTAATATTGGACAAATTATCTAATTTTTTTCTAATATTTAAGATATGAAGAGCTTGGAAACGAATGAGTGGAAGCCAAAGAGTCAAGCCTATTCACTTCTTATTCCTATGTGGAATACAAACAACCATCAAACTCTCTCTATAAAAGATGTCATTTTGGAGTGCATAAACAAGTTAGAGAGTTGGATAATGTAAAAGAGTTGATTGAGGTATTATGCACATATGGATCTTATGTGAAGCAAATTTGAAGGTAGAAGAGGCAGAAGTAAAGATGGAGATATGCAGAGTTGATAACTAGGTAAATCAAGATATTGTATTCATGTTGTGTGAGGGGATTGTGGTCTCCTTTCAAGTTATGTCTTGATAAAATGTTCAGTTGGAGCTAGTTGAGGTAGGAGCCTCTTATGGGTGGTGGTACCTTGCAGAAAATGCGTGGGATTTGGAGCTTCCTTACATGTTGTAGCTTGCAAGGATTTGAGGTAGGAGCATCCTAAGACTACATAAAATTAGATGCAATAAGAAATAGGAGGTTGCCTTTACATCATAGCAATAATAAAATCATGTTTTTCTCCCTTCTCGGTTTCCACTTATATCTAGTGTCCATGTGCCTTATTATTTTTTGTTGATGTGATGTGTTACTATGCTTATTACTTGTTGTTCACATATTCAGTTTGCTAATCATTATTTATTGAGTTTCTCATGTAATGATTTTGTTAATGAGTTTAATAAAACTTGTATGTGATGGTTACTGAAAAGACTCTCCTTCTTTGCAAGAACAACAATGGAACTCCAAGACAAAATGGATAATGTATGATAGTCTTCATAACAAGGATCTTGATATAGTAATGAATTTAACTTCTTCAAAAGAAATCTGGAATAGATTGCATCTCATGCATGAAGGAAACACTAATGGTTGCATTGTTAATAAGGAGAAGATAAACAAGAAGAATAAAAACCCCTTTCAAAATGAAAAGGTTCAATAAAATGAGGTACCTCCTAGTGTGAATGAACGTGATTGCCATGAAGAAATTACAATTGAAGAAAAAACTAAACTTGAACTTGTTTTGACTGAAATAGGAAGACTGAAGAATGAAAACAAAGATCAGAAGAAATTAGTGCAGATATCTTATGAGAGACAGCATAAGTACAAAGAGTAAATTTTCGGTTTCAAGACACAGTTTGAAGGAGCAAGGAAAATATAAGGGATGATTAATAGCCAGTTAAAGAAAAAATATATGCAATGTGAAAGACTAGAGTTCGAAATTTTTTCAGCTAGAAGGCAGTTAGTTGAAAATAATAGGTTGTGGAAGCAGTTAGAAGAAGAAGTTTCCTCCATGATGAACTCATCAAAAGGTCCTAAAAAAAAATAACAAAATAAAAAGAAGCAGCATAACCAGACGGATAAGAATGATGTTAGAAATTAGTCAATATCAGAAAGGAGGAGATATATCTCATGCTTCCATTACCATGAACCAGGACATATTGAAGCATAGTGCAAGAATAAAAAAATCAATAATAATCAACCGAAGATGCAACAAATAAGAAGGTATTATCCTAAAAGAAAACAAAGAAGAACATCAGCAACCAGGTATATACACTCGTTCTATGGTTATTGTTACAGGTGTAATGAATTTGGACATAAAGCAGTTGAATGCAAATTGTATGAAAATAAAATCAAGAACTCTAGAAGGAACACACCATTTATTTCATTTCTTGGAAACGCAACATGTTATGTATGTAGAAATTTTGGCCACAAAGCCAAATATTGCATGTTGACAAATACTCTAGAGGATTCAACACAAAATGTGAAAGCAACTTCAAGTAGACCAATCAATGAAAGGAATACACACAAATGAAGGGTGTGTACTAAAGTTTGGAAAAAGAAGGAAAACGATAAAATTTTGACTTCAATAGCTAAATGAATTCATCATGAGTCTTAGGGGGAGCTATTCATGGAAGAAATGAGGAATTTCTCAATGAATGTTAGATTTGCAGCCACTTAGGGGAAGAGCAGTTCCATTTAGAGATATGACAATAAAACATATGTTAGTAGATAACCTTTGAATAAAATATAAGCAGAGTTAAAGTGAATAGAAAAAAAAAATTTGAAGTTATTGTTATGAATCTTGCAATAATGATGAAAACCAAATTAAACTTGAAAGTGAAGAGGACTCTCCATTAATGATGTTAAATTCTATGCAAATAAATCACGTGCAGGCACAAAGGGCATCTCTTCCAATTTGGAATACTGCATATAATTGGGAAATAGTCCCTCTATATAAAGGGAGAGAAATCTATTGTACTTGAAAAATAAAGTGTTGAAGTTTCATGAAGGGAATTTGAGACAATATTGAGAGACTTTTCATGGACCATCCAAAAGAGTCAATACTATGTTTGAACAACACCATTTCAAGGAGAAGGTAATCCTTAGAATGTATTGAAAAATATGACCGTTATTTTTCATAACAGTCACTTGAAAATAGGACCATTGGAGGAGGCCTTAATTTGCATCCCGATATTGGAAGCATATGTAAAAAGAAACATCATGCCTCTATTCAGAGAAACTATGAGAGACCAGTTTTTTCTGCAAAAAGAAAATATTCAAGAAGTGCATAATATACATACAACTTGAAAAATATCAGGAGATATCATGGAATTAATAGGGAGAGATCCATATTAGGGATCTAGATTTTTTTTTTTAACGTTGGAATCAAAGAATCACATAGTTTTATGGGCTTCTTGGAGCAAAAATCCTAGTAGATATATGCCAAAGAAACATTGTTAGTCCTATAAATTCTCCCCCTCAAGGACATTGAATCATACACTGAAAGACTATTACAATGTACATTGTAGAATCGTCGCGAATGATTTTAAATCTAACCTAAATAGTTTATTGCACAAATGGATATTGCTAAAGACTGAAGTTCCAGATATTGAATTGGAGATGGATTGCAAACGATCAGACCAAAAACCTATTCAAATCACAACAGGAAAAGATCCATTATGTATTCCACCTTCGGGAAATAAATTGATTGATCTTGGCAGGGCACATTATAATATGGTCAATAAAGAGAAAAATACAGTGCAGCGCCATTGACAAGGGCAAATTAGTTGAGACTCGAATTTCACATAAACACTCTCCTTCTCATGGTTAGAACTGGTAAGAGATGGAATTTCTAACACATTGATTGAATAAATATGGTTCTCTATAATAAATTGATATAATTGGTGCTATATTTCCTGTTTAACGAATCTATCTACCCTCTCTTACGGCTTACCAGTGCACTACAGTGATAAAAATTGATATATAATAAATAATAAATAATTCAAAAACTTTGACCACATAAATGAAAGAAACACATAGGAAATTAATCAAATACCTGTGTTACATCATGCCTTACAATGTTTGAAATTATGATAGCCTATGTTACATGGCTTGTAGAAGGTGAGAGAAATGCAAGGTGGTCATTTCTAGATGGCAGATTATACTTATCTGACGGACAAATAAACTGAATGGAGCAATGTAATTTTTTTAAATATATTTTATATTTGTTAGGAAGAGTAATGGAGGTGATTGGTAATAAATTAATACATCAAGTACTCTGCATAAGAAACAAATCAAAATGGTAGAAAATTTAATGGGGGTAATAATTTTCTTCGCAACAAACCAACTTATGAGAATAAATTAAAATCAATGATTATCGCCTCATGAAAATATGGAAGTCCTTCATTTTTTACGAACATACCGAATGGATTTGTGTTACATATTCGTGGAGGTATTGAAAGAGTTATTATAGATTAGAATGAAACTCTCAAAACATGTGGAATTCCATTGACTCTGGATGAGTTTGTAGTTGAAGATGCCATGTCGATGGTTAATTTGATGATAAAGTGTGCCAGATTGCTTGAAGAAGGTGGGTGTGCCAAATTTCTGGAAGAAGAGATATTGTGCGTAAGATATGATAGCCACCAGAAAACAAATAGAGGGCTCATATATCTAGAGTTACAATCCCCCCATACAAACTAAAATGCTTCACAAATCACATTAATGAAATTGTGTTACTAACCGTAGAGCCCGGGATAAACAAAAACGTAACACCAATTTGGAACGTTATGATCCAGAACACTATGAAATGCTACAATTAATACATGCATTTTATTTTTTGGAAAAATATTATGCAACAGATGGATTAATAAACCGCATGACGCAGTGGGAGCGTCGATATCGGAATAGTATTAGAAAATGGTGTGGTGCAATGGTGTCATAATTGTGGCATCGAAATAAATTGGTATCTAATATCAGTTGGTGGTGTGTTTATGAAAACTTTAATGACGACAAAATTATTATGTGTAATATGGTATGGTGTGGTAGCGATATTTTTTAAAAGGATGATCCTTCTTCAAAATCTACATAGTCAATAACTAAACCGATGGTTCTAACACATGCATACATAAGCACTAGTTTGCAGCATTCACCTAGTTTACAAGGCTCATATGTCAAATAGAGAAGCATTATAATATGATTTGTAGTGGTATTATTAATATGGAGTGTGAGTATTTAGGGTTTTATGGACTAATACATGACAGTGGTATTTACTCGCCCTTTGGGACACGAAGAAGAGTGAGAGGTGTCTTCCCACCTGGCATTATTGGTGGCAAAATTTTAGGAAAGGCAATGTGAACGTTTGGACAGTATGCTAGCTTTCAATATACCTACAAGAGACCTTGGAGTGATATTGAATTTGGAAGGGAAAAGAAGCATGCTCAAGTTAGCGGAGCTCATGATGAATAGCTTCTGCACTAGTGTGAATGCTTCTAATGCACACACATGGACAACTCTTTCTGGTAGCGGTGTTGAAGATCTTTGTGTTATGACTCACAAGAGCATAGATGACCCAGGTAAGCCTCCAAGCATTGTCTTAAGCGCAACAACCTCCTTTTGGCTTCTTGCAACTCCTATGCAAGTCTTTTGATTCCTGGGTGATGAAAGCTTAAGGAATGAGTGGGACATTCTATCCAATGGTGGTTTATTCCAAGAAATGGCACATATTTCCAACGATCAAGATCCTGGAAATTTTTTCTGTCCTTTGCGTGTCAACAACTTGAATTTGAACCAGGGTAGCATGCTTATTCTCTAGGAGAGCTGCACTGATGCATGTGGCTCTTATGTTATTTACGCTCACGTTGATATAGTAGCCATGAATTTTGTTCTCAACGGTGGTGACCCCAACTACATGGCTCTTGTACCGTCAAGTTTTGCTATTTTTCCTGATGCTAGACACTCGAGGTTAGGTACCAATGTCATTACTGAAAAAATCTCCAGTGGCTCATTATTGACTATGGCTTTCCATATTTTAGTCAACTCTGTTCCAACAACAAAGCTATCTTTAGGGTCAGTGGAAACTGTTAACAACCTCATATCCTGTATAGTGGACTGAATTAAGTTAGCTCTCAACTGTGAAAATGCTTGATTGATATTGGCACCTCTTATTTCTCGTTTTCGTGTGGGGTGGGGTGTGTGAAATATTATGTCATCAAAACATTATGTCTTTGGCTTGGCTTGGAATGGAATTTCTTTCACCCACAAAAATAGGCAGGATTTTCTTACTGCATATTCATAAATGGAAATGGAATTCAAGAGCACACCACAAACACACCTTGCCTTGTGGTAAAGTAACAAGGTAGTTTCAAACTCTTGCTTAACCTCAATGTAAGGATAGTGGTTCAGGTGCTGACTTCAGTGCATTAATTTTCCAATGGAAATATATTTTTGAGACATTGATTGAAGTGCAATATATCGGTTCTTTCAATATGTGTTGGAGAATGCTTATTGGAAAATGTTGTTGGTGATGGAAGTTCAATATTATGCTATGAACATATCAATCCAACATGGTACATCGAATGCGACCTTATTGATACTATTGGAGCATACACATCGGTCTTCCTATTATACTATCAACTCTCAAAAGGCATATACATCCCTCTACTATTTTTTTATAATGGAATTGGCTAAAACGGTGAAATTGAAGAGCTCTCTGGAGCAGTTGAAGAAGAAATTTGGAAGGTGTTTTAGCAATGAACTCGCATCCATACTATTATGTATTACAGTTCCACTATTGCTGAGTTAATGCTGGATGTGGCTTTTGCACTGCCATTGGAAATGAGATGAAGGATGGCCAAGTAGCCATAGATGGGTTGTTGTTCTTTAATTGGTTTTTATATAGCCTTCTTCTTCCCTCTTTGCGCCATGGTTGTCAAAGTATTGGTTCTGATAATTGAGCACATATATGATCACCATTGTGGGATTTTTTCATCTTTTTTATTTAGCTACAATATACTCGTGTTGGACAAGACAAATTATTTAAAGTGCTCACATCCAAATTAATGAGATTCCTCTCAATATACCATGTTATCTTCTTCAACATTATGAAAATGCAAGCCCCTTATTTGGATGGTATCTCCTTATTGTGTATATACATGGAATTGAAATTATTTACAAAGTGTTCTCCCAACAATAATTATATACCATATGGAGTAGTCATTTTTGAAGGAGTATTCATCTTCGAGCAACACTCTCTCAAACTCAAGCAGCCCCAACAAGCCATATGAAGTGGCATTGATTCAATAATAGAATGATAGAATGAAAAATGTATATGCAGAACTTAGAGACCAGTAATGAAATTATGGAAGCTACATGGATAATTTTTTCTTCAGGCTACAAGACATTTGTAACCCCCTCACCATTGATGTCAAAGGGGGAGGTAATCATAGGAAGGAAGACATTTCTCAGAATGAAAGGGGGGGATGTCTTGTCATCAATGCCAAAGGGGGAGACTATTGAAAATATTGTCATTGATGGCAAAGGAGTAGATTTGGATTAGCAAAGTTATAAACAAAAAGCAAGGAAAAGAAGAAAAAAGGGCAATGAAACTGCTACATTGAAGAAATTGTAATAATGTGAAATTTTTGATTGAGCTAAATTGTTGTGACGCAAAGACAAGTGTCTAGGGAAAAGGAAAGACTCCAAGGCAAAAGCTAAGGTGCTGCAAAGACTGTGGTGATACATTAATAATAAATGTTGTTAATTAACATTGGCATTAGGATGGTGCATTTAATCATTACATATGACCGGAATTAATATTGGATAAATTATCTAATTTTGTTCAAATATTCAAGATATGAAGAGCTTGGAAATGAATGAGTGGAAGGCAAAGAATCAAACCTATTCCCTTCTTATTCCTATGTGGAATACAAACAACCATCAAACTATCTCTATAAAAGATGTCATTTTGGAGTGCATAAACAAGTTAGAGAGCTAGAGAATGTAAAAGAGTTGATTGAGGTATTATGCACATATGGATCTTGTGTGAAGTAGATTTGAAGGTAGAAGAGGCAGAAGTAAAGATGGAGATATGGAGAGTTGATAACTAGGTAAATCAGCAAATTGTTTTCATGTTGTGTGAGGGGATTGTGGTCTCCTTTCAAGTTGTGTCTTGATAAAATGTTCAGTTGGAGCCGATTGATGTAGGAGCCTCTTGTGGGTGGTACACTGCAGAAAATGCATGGAGTTGGAGCTTCCTTGCATATTGTAGCTTGCAAAAATTTGAGGTAGCAGTGTCCTAAGCCTACATAATATCAGATGCAATAAGGAGTAGGAACTTGCCTTTGCATCATAACAATAATAAAATCATGGTTTTCTCCCTTATGGATTTCCATTTATATCTCGTGTCCATTTGCATTATTATTATGTGATGATGTGATGAGTTACTATGTTTATTGCTTGTTGTTCACATATTCAATTTTCTTATCATTATTTGATTCACCCTTCTTAATTTAATCATAGATAATACCAATTTAAAAAAAATGATATTAAATGATATGAAATTTTTTATACTTCATTTGAAAAAAAAATCATTAAAAAGAAAATTAACTCCAGAAAATAAATAATCTAATAAATCTATTAAAATAAAATAACATACCATTATTAATAATTTAAAAAACGCATGACAATTATTTTTAAGCATAATGTTGAGAGTGATGATTTTTTTTATTTTTATTTTATATTTTTTAAACTTTCACCTCTTCTCAAATGATCTCAGATGATATTGATCTATGGAAAGAATTATGCTTGATTAAAGTTGATAAAATTATTGAAAACAAAGTCAACTGTGTAAAATAAGCAGTTCATTGAATCTATGAACAAAGTCATATTCCCCGACGATCATCCTCACCAACCATTTAAAAATAAATATTATGAAATACAAAATTCATCAATTATGGAATCTTCCACCCTTCAATTAAAGACGATTTCTGCGTGTTATCTTTTATTAGGCTTTTACACATGAATTCACGTTGCTCAAATGTCATCCTTACAGATAGAGATGATATGAAATGGGCTCTGAACCGCGTGAGTTTACTAAATTATTTAAATGTATTTGGTCATTGTGATATAAATTGTATTAAAAATGGAAAAAACCTATCATTATTCGGTCCCCACGTCTGGTTTGTGTTGAATTATAACTTCAACTGTAGCAATGCAGTGAAGGACAAGCGGTAAAGGAGGTTGTCTCTTGCACGCTACCGCCATATTTTTAAAGCCTGCAAATTGTTGTTTAATGGCTCTGCAACAGCTGGTTGAGCATTGAATAAATTGTGGTTCCAAACCACGCAACCAGAAACTTAAATGCTATCCTTACCGCCTTTTAAATCCTACAACCACCACATTCAAAGCTCAGATATTTACCCACCAGTTTTTACCACGTGGCATTGCATGATTCATTCGGGTTTCACTTGGCTAGTTCACGCAGTTGGAGAAATCGGACCTGAAAACTATTAGGGTGGATTTAATTTGGAATTTTCATAACACTTTGGGCCTATGTCAGCATTCCATTTTGGAATGCGAAGACCCTTTTTCAATAGAGTTTGATTTATGGTTGAAGTCCGTGAAAGTTTTATAAAGTTTTTAAAAACCTTCGGTAAAAGTTTTTTTACTAAGGTTAATATACATTATAAATGTTTCTAACATTTATAATATATATACCTAGTGTTTTATTTTTAAAAAGTTATGTTCTGGAAAGTTTAAAAGGCTCGAAAGCCAAAACAAAAAAAAGGCCGTGAATGTAATTTTTTATTTACTGTGTATTTTTTTATTAAAAGTTTATTTACACAAAAGTGTGTATAAAAAAAGCTAAAGCCAGAGTGTAATGTTTTTTTTTTAACAAGTGAATGCATAGCAGTGTGAAAGAAAAAAAACACAACAGAGTGTTTTAGAGACAGAGTATTTTCTGTGTGAGACAGAGAAGAGTTTTGCTTGGCATTGTGTCTTGTAACAGTCCATCATCTTGTAATCCCTCATAGAAGAAGAAGTTTTTTTTATTGTAATAGATTTTTACAGTGAATGAAATATAATTTTTTCAGTGTTGAACTCTGTCTCCTTTGAGTGAAATTTTAATATTTTCTCTGTGTTGAAGAGGGGAGTTTTATTCTCCATTTATTATTCTGGAATTTCAAGTATTTCAACATGGTATCTGAGCTAGTCTAGGCTCTTTGAAGATCAAATAAGCTGAAGGAAATGAATTCTTTGTTGCAGCAGCTTCTCCACCAGTGTGAAGACTCAGCCAAAAGAATCCAAAGGTATTTCTCTATACATTTTTGTGTTACTATTGCAGAACAGTCAGTTAATTTTAAATACACAATCAAGTGTTTTTGAATCATAGTTAAGAGTGCAGAATGGCTGGAGCCAGCACTGGTATGGGTATGGGAAATATCCATCTCCCAATGTTTAATGGGAAAAATTATGACTACTGGTCAATAACTATGAGAGCATTATTTGTCTCCCAAGACTTATGGGAATTTTTTGAGGAAGGCTTTGAAGAGCCAATAGATGAACATGATTTTAATATGTTAACTCGGGCAGAAAAAGAGATGCTAAAGAACAATAAGAAGAAAGACTCCAAAGCTCTTTTCTTTTTGTATCAAGTAGTGCATGAGAGTGCGTTTCTGAGGATAGCAGCAGCCAAGATATCCCGAGAAACATGGGAAACTCTCAAGACAGCCTATCAAGGCATGGAAAAAGTGAAGACAACAAAACTTCAGTTGTTGAGGAGAGAATTTGAGACTCTCTATATGAAAGAGTCAGATACTATTGACTCATTCTTCACTCATGTGATTGAAATGGTCACACAAATAAGATCTCATGGAGAGACTCTTGAAGATAAGAGGATTGTCGAAAAACTCTTGAGAAGTTTACCCTCAAGATTTGATGTGATTGTAACCACCATAGAGTAGACTAAGGATCTCACAAAGTTTTCAGTGGATGAACTACATGCATCACTAATGACCCACGAACAGAGATTGGGTAGAAGTGAAAACTCATCTCTTGAACATGCCTTTAAGACCCAGGTGTCTTTCAGAAGAGGAAGAGGGCAAGGCAGAGGAAACAAAAGAGGAGGAGGCAGAAGCCAAAACAGAGGTGGAAGGAACAGCCCTTCACATTCACATGGAAGGTGCAACAGTCAAAATCACAGCCACGGCCAAGGCAGCAGCCAGCAGAGTGGTCAGCAGAATCCTCCAGGACAAAGGTATGATAAGCCCAATGTCCAATGTTACCATTGTAAAAAATATGGTCATTATGCTAATGAATGTAGAAAGAAGCAGCAAGATATGGCAAGTAGAACTAATGCAAATTTCACTAGAGAAAATGTCAACCAAAATAATTTGTTCTTAGATTGTAATATGGCTGAAGAAAAAAGTGATGATTTATGGTTTCTAGACTCCGGTTGCAGTAACCATATGACAGGAAACATAGCAATGTTTTCTATGTTAGATGAGAGTGTGAAGTCACAAGTCACACTAGGAACTCATAGCAAAGTTTCTGTTATGGGAAAAGGAAATGTAAATGTTTTAACAAGGAAAGGTGCAAAGAAATCCATAGCAGATGTTTATTATGTTCCAGGAATGAAGTGTAACCTCTTAAGTATTGAACAACTTGTCCACAAGGGGTATAATGTTTTCTTTGAGGATGATATTTGTACCATCATGGACAAACCATCCAGCAAACAGTGTATTGCTGAACTGAAGATGACAAGGAACATGATGTTCTCTCTCAGAATGAGAGCAGATTTGAAGAATGGTGAAGAGAAAGCAGCAGTTGCACAAGAGGCTATCCAAAGCGAACCAAAAGATGAAAATTGGTTGTGGCACTTGAGATTTGGACATCTCAACTTTGGAGGTCTTAATTTGTTGAACAGAAAAGGAATGGTAAGTGGTTTACCGTTGATAGAGAAACGAGACAGCCTTTGTGAAGGTTGTATCTTGGGCAAACAACACAGAGAAAGTTTTCCTTCCGGGAAAAGCATAAGGGCAAAGGCAACCTTAGAGATTGTCCACTCAGATGTGTGTGGACCGATGCAAACTCCATCACTTTCAAACAGCCACTATGTGTTAACATTCATAGATGATTTTACAAGAAAAACTTGAGTTTACTTTTTGAAAAACAAAAGTGAAGTGTTTGAAAATTTTCGCAATTTCAAAGCACTTGTTGAGAACCATAGTGGGCTGCACATCAAAGTCCTAATGACTGACAGAGGAGGTGAGTATATCTCTAAATATTTTCTACATTTTTGTAGAGAAAATGGTATTCATAAGCAGTTTACAACTATATATACTCCGCAGCAAAATGGAGTAGCCGAAAGGAAGAACAGAACCATAATGGACATGGCAAGGAGTATGTTAAAGGCAAAGCATTTGCCTAATGATTATTGGGCTGAAGTTGTACATTGTGCAACATACATTTTAAATAGATGCCCTACAAAAGCAGTGATGAGAAAAGTCCCAGAAGAGGCATGGAGTGGCACAAAGCAAGGTGTCACACATATGAAGGTTTTTGAATGTGTGGCTTATACACACATACCGGATCAGCTAAGGAAGAAGTTGGACAGCAAGGGGGAGAAATGTATTTTCATTGGATATAGTGAGGAATCCAAGGCCTACAGGTTATACAACCCATTAACCAAGAAGTTTATTGTGAGCAGAGATGTTCAGTTTATTGGAGAGGAAGCTTGGGATGGAAGCATAGAGAAAACAATGAATGTTAAACACTATTTATGTCATGATGAAAATGATGATGAGTTGGCTGAAATACATCCCCAAACAGCAGCACCAACACAAGAGCAGCAAAACACACCCTTGAGGAGAAATGAAAGTGCTTCTCCAAGCACACCACAAGGAGGAAATTCAAGTGCTTCTTCAAGCATTTGTACACCTAATGAAAGAGGTAAGAAATTCAGAAGTTTGAAAGATATTTATGAACAAGATATAACAAATGAAGGTATCAATTCTTTGTTTGCTTTATATTGTCATGTTGATGATCCTATTCATTTTGAGGATGCTATTAAAGATAGGAAATGGATAGAAGCTATGGATGAGGAAATAAATGCCATAGAAAGAAACAAGACTTGGGATTTGGTTGAACTCCCAAAAGGTAAAGATGTCATAGGAGTTAAATGGGTCTACAAGACCAAAAGTAATGCTGAAGGCAAAATAGAGAGACACAAGGCGAGACTTGTTGTCAAGGGATATAAGCAGAAGCATGGGATAGATTATGAGGAAACTTTCGCATCGGTCGCTAGAATGGAAACTGTGAGAGCAGTGTTGTCCATAGCAGCACAAAACAAGTGGAAAGTTTACCAAATGGACGTGAAGTCAACATTCCTAAACGAAGTGTTAATGGAAGAGGTTTACATTGAACAACCTCTCGGCTATGAAAAGAAAGGCCAAGAGCACAAAGTATGCAAATTGACGAAATCTCTTTATGGGCTGAAGCAAGCGCCAAGAGCGTGGTACAGTAGGATAGATTCCTATCTACTGGAGAATGGTTTTGAAAAGTGTGAGGGAGAACCCACCCTCTACATCAAAGAAAAAGATGGTAAAATGTTGATTGTAGTTTTATATGTTGATGATGTTATATTCATAGGTAATGATGATTACCTTATTGAACATTTTAAAACAGTCATGAAAGAAGAATTTGAGATGACTGACATGGGTTTGTTGAGATACTTTCTTAGGAATAGAAGTAGAACAAGATGAAAATGAGATTTTTATATCACAGGCAAAATATGTTAATGAGGTGCTTGAAAGATTTAATATGCAGGAGAGAAAAGCAGCAATCACTCCCACAGTGATGGGATTAAAACTCAGCAGAGAGGACAATAGCAAGGATTTTGATCCTAGCTTGTACAAGAGCATAGTTGGCAGCCTCATGTATTTGACTGCAACTAGGCCCGACATAATTCATCTTTGATGGATTTAATTTCAGATTCATGGAAAAGCCAAGGGTTACACACATTGGCGAAGTGAGAAAAATTACGGTATGTTAAAAAGGAATTTTAAAAGGTTTGGTATTTTATATACTGCTTCAGAATGTTCAGATTTAGTTGGATACACTCACATTGATTGGGCTGGAAGTGTAGATGATCGGAAGAGCACTTCCGGTTATGTTTTTCACATGGGTTCAGGAGCCATTTCATGGGCTTCTAAGAAACAACCAATTGTGGCATTGTCTACAACATAGGTAGAGTATGTGGCAGCTACAACATCAGCATGTCAAGAAATTTGGATGAGGAGAATGTTAAGAAGTTTGTGCCAAGAGCAGACAAGAGGAACAATGATTTATTGTGACAATAGCTCAGCTATTGCATTGTCTAAAAATTCAGTCTTTCATAAAAGAACAAAGCACATTGACACCAAGTTTCACTTCATACGTGAATAGGTTACCAATGGTGAGATAGTTTTGCAACATTGCAGAACAGAGGATCAATTTGCAAATATCCTCACAAAGCCACTTGCGCAGAAAAGCTTTGAACATTTCAGGAAATGCCTGGGTATGTTAGAAAACCCAGCAGTTGAATTTAAGGGGGAGTGTTGAATTATAAATTCAACTGCAGCAATGCAGTGAAGGACAAACGGTAAAGGAGGTTGTCTCTTGCACGCTACCGCCAGATTTTTAAAGCCTGCAAATTGTTGTTTAATGGCTCTGCAATAGCCGCTTGAGCATTGAATAAATTGTGGTTCCAAACCACGCAACCAGAAACTTAAATGCTATCCTTACCGCCTTTTAAATCCTGCAACCACCACATTCAAAGCTCACATATTTACCCACCAGTTTTTACCACGTGGCATTGCATGATTCATTCGGGTTTCACTTGGCTAGTTCACGCAGTTGGAGAAATCGGACCTGAAAACTATTAGAGTGGATTTAATTTGGAATTCGCATAACACTTTGGGCCTATGTCAACATTCCATTTAGGAACGCAAAGACCCTTTTTCAATAGAGTTTGATTTATGGTTGAAGTCCGTGAAAGTTTTATAAAGTTTTTAAAAGCCTTTGGTAAAAGTTTTTTTACTAAGTTTAATATATATTATAAATGTTTTTAACATTTATAATATATATATGTAGTGTTTTATTTTTAAAAAGTTATGTTTTGGAAAGTTTAAAAGGCCCAAAAGCCAAAACAAAAAAGAAGGGCCGTGAATGTAATTTTTTATTTACAGTGTAAATTTTTTATTAAAAGTTTATTTACACAGCAGTGTGTATAAAAAAAGGAAAAGACAGAGTGTAATGTGTTTTTTTTGAACAAGTGAATGCAAAACATAGCAGAGTATTTATTGTAATAGATTTTTACAGTGAATGAAATAGAATTTTTTCAGTATTGAACTCTGTTTCCTTTGAGTGAAATTTTAATATTTTCTCTGTATTGAAGATGAGAGTTTTATTCTCCATTTATTATTCTCGAATTTCAAATATTTCAACAGTTTGGTCACTGTCATACAAATTCTACAATCTTTATTTTCTTATTTTTTTTTGTAAATGGGCAGTCCCCACTGCTGGTTTGGTCAAATGAGCAATTAAATATCTATATTATCTAGCTTTTGTTTCATTACCATTTAATCATATTGATCTCCATTATATATGTAACCTAGGACATTTAATATTAGGGTTACCTAGGAGATTTAATATTAGGGTTGTTGATTAGTCAAGGTCGCCACCTAATTCTCAAAGTTGCTGTCAATTTGCACACGTACGAAACCAGCAACATATTCCTATTTCAATCCAAAACACTCATGCAAACCCGCTGATATCCAATTTGCCATCTTGGGCCATGCATTTATAATCCCTGCCCTAGTTACCGTGATCTTATATACACTCTCTTTTTCTTCCGGTAAGGCGATATATTTCCAATAATCATTGCACTAGCAATAATTCCTCCTTCCCGTTTGCCATATTGTTTATGACAGCCCTTGCTACAGCCAGGCCGATCGTCAAACGGCCCTGCGAGGAGGTATACATCGTTGGAATAGGAGAAACTCTGCATACAATTAGCGTGGAAGTTCCTTATCATCCAGAACCCTCACATCTACCGAGATACTGACGATATCTACCGAGTCTTCTCACTCCAAATTACTGATCGGAGATAACGTAACGAGAGAAGGAGGAGACGCTCAGCGGTAAGAGAAAATCTAAGCGTGGCCTACTTACTTACATATTATTGCAGAAGGATAGCCAGAGGGCAAAGAATTAAACAGATCATTCTTGTTAGGATCACTAACCATCAAGAGAATTGGTGGTGTTAAAAGACATCTTTGCTTAGATCATAATGGCTATTAATACAAATTAACAGGAAGTTTTTAGGCTTTTAAATGGATTGTTATAAAGTTTTTTTTAACCTTTAAATGAGTTGTTATAAACCTAAATGCTGAAAGTCACTCCTAATTTGATATAACCAAATTTAATTGAACCATCCTAATCATTTTTGGGAAAATTAACCTAGTCTATTCATCAACCATTGCATTGCACATTGCTAGAGTGGTTCAAGTAAATTTGAGTGAGTCAAATTACTAATAGTTTTGAATGAGATCCATGTTTTTGTCTACCATATTCATCTTAGATATAGGAAAAATCAATACTACATTGTCTAATAGCCATTAAGATCAAGTAACACTGTCTTCAAACACCACTACTTCTCTGGATAGTTTGTAATCCTAACAAATCTGACCTTACACTTCTTAGTGTCCATCGTCAAGAACAAAATATGCTTTCTGCGGTTCAGTATACCTATAAAGTAATCTCTCTTTTCGAAACAGGTAACCTTTTAGATATAGGAAAAATCAATACTACATTGTCTTAATAGCTATTAAGATCAAGTAACACTGTCTTCAAACACCACTACTTCTCTGGATAGTTTGTAATCCAAACAAATCTGACCTTACACTTCTTAGTGTCCATCGTCAAGAACAAAATATGCTTTCTGCGGTTCAGTATACCTATAAAGTAATCTCTCTTTTCGAAACAGGTAATCTTTTAATTTGGTCAACTATATCTTGCAATGTGAAAACTCTTCGAATACCAAATCAGTATTATCGGAAGATTCGTGTTTGGGTTTAGTGAAGAAATCGTTGGCCTTGTTGTTCAGTTTGATTGAGGTTATAATGTTATTTTCATTTTTTATTTAATTTAATTTATGAAATTTTACAAAAGAGATTATGATGAAAATGTAAGAGAAATAGATAAATGAACTATTTTATATTTATTTCCAAGGTAGTTTATTTAAAATTTGAAAAAATATGTTATTTTGTTCAGTAGCCATTAAGATCAAGTAACCCAAACATCACCACTTTTATGGATAATTTGCGATCCTAATGAATCTGATCTCGCACTTTTTATCCTCCATCGTCAATGACAAAATAGGTTTTCTGCTCTTCAATAAACATATAAAGTAATTTCTCTTTGGCTTCAATTTCGAAAGAGGGTAACCTGTAATTTGCCAATAAATTGTTGTCAATGATATCTTCCAACGTGAAAAAACTCTTTGAATATCAAATCTGTATTATCAGAATATTCGTGTTTGGTTTAGTGAAGAAACAGTGTAGTTATTATTGGCCCCTTGTTGTTTTGTTCTGTTTGATTATTGTTATAATATTATTTTCATTTTTTATTTATTTTAATTTATTAAATTTTACAAAAGTGAAAATGATGAGAATCTCACATAAATAGATTATTTATAAGCTATATAATATGTATTTTTATTAGTGATATAATATGTATTTTTTTACATAATGTGAGTATAGATATAAGTCACACGTTAATCTGTGGGGGTGAGTAAATTATTATCCAACAATCAAAAAAATATTAATTTTTTAATAATGGTAAATTCAATTACTGTGGTGAGAGACTCTCAAGCTTAAATATTTAACATTTAACAGATTTAACTTAAGGGGGAGTATCAACTCAACTAGAAAAAAATAAAACAGTAAAAGTAGTAAACAAAAAATCAAATTACTAAATAAAAAGTTATAAGTAATATAAACTCTTATTTTCAAAGTAAATAAATTATCAAAATAGATAAAATAATATTTTATAAAAATATGACAAAAATATTCACCCTCATTTTACCTTGCATATTATTAATATGTAAATGGGTGTTGTTACAATACCATGGACCAATACCATGGCTTATCAACACACATGCCCAAAACAACATAACTTATTTCATAATCAAGTATTTTTATAAATATTTTATTTTAATTTAATCTAAAATGAAAGAGGTTATAATTATTTTTGAGATATATCTAAACCATCTATCCTCACAACTACTAAAATATTCCCATAAAAATTAAATCAAGGTTTAATAAAATTAAAAATGAGAATAATTTTAAATAAAAAGATGTGAAAATTATATAACATAAATAATATTATTAAGAATGAGCATAGATCCATATTAAGTAAGCATCAATGCAATGACGGCAAGCATATTGACTAAGAGTAATACATGAAATATAGTGTATGATTCTTTTAAGTGTAAGAGCTTTGTGTTAAAATTTCATGTAATAAAGTTAATAATGGAAAAATAAGACCAAATTCATGGGACATGTATTTCAAAATTAATGTTTAGCAAAACATCTTAGAGGGTGTTCATTTGGTTTATTATGGATAAAGAAAATTGGCAAAGGCAATGGCAAAGACTTTGAAAATGAAAAAAACTTTAATTGGCATTTTATTTATGAAAATAATGCAAATGAGGAGAAAAGCAAGGTCAAACGTCACACATTGCCTGTGACTAGGTAAATGAAGGAAAACAATAGAAAATTGAATAAATTAGAGGTCTCATTGATAAGAAGGCTTATGAGAATAGTGTCACAACCTTCACAACCCTTTGTGAGTTTAGTTTTGGAGCTCTCTTTCTATTCTCTCTTTCACATAGTATTGCATACTTAGAGCATTCTTGGAGCACCCTAGCATTGGAGAAAGGAAATAAAAGGAAGGTCAAAGAAGGCAAAGGAAAGCACAGATCAAACAAGGAAGAGTTGGATCAAGCTGCTATAATGGAATTACTTGAAGATATTGAGTTGCATGTATGATTTCCTTACTAGTTTTGGCATGCATGGTACATGCATATTTGTAGTTGGTTCTCTTGCTATCATGCGCATGGATTTTTCTAGCTGTGATAGTGGTTTTAGCCTTGTCATTCCATTTTCGGATATCCATGGTGTGATGGGGTTATTTTACTTAGTTGATTTGGATTTTTGTATAGTTTCAAAACTGAGTGGGGTGGTCTCAAGGCCTAGGAATCCCTTGACCAATAATGGCGGGATACATGGTAAAGCCTCGTTGGGCCTAGGAGTCCCTTCATTGGTAATGTTGAGATACGCGGTAAATCCTAGAGGGTCGAAATGGAAAAATTCCTCACAGTTTAGGTGGAGAAATATGGAGACATCCATGCTTTTTGTGACAGTGGTTTCAGCCTTGTCATCCCATTTTTGGATATCCATGGTGTGATGGGGCTCTTTTACTTGGTTTAGATGGATTTTCGGATAGTTTCGAAATTGAGTGGGGTGGTCTCAAGGCCTAGGAATCCCTTGACCAATAATGGC
Source organism: Pinus albicaulis (assembly GCA_034641835.2). NCBI lineage: Eukaryota > Viridiplantae > Streptophyta > Pinopsida > Pinales > Pinaceae > Pinus > Pinus albicaulis. The sequence goes on along the minus strand of CM076584.1, from coordinate 411,087,836 downwards.
GAGATATATGGTAAACCTTCCTTGGGCTTAGGAATCCCTTCATTGGTAATGTCGAGATATGCGGTAAATCCTAAAGGGTCGACATGGAAAAATTCCTCACGGTTTAGGTGGAGAAATATGGAGACATCCATGCTTGTTAGGGCCTAGTGATACCTTGATCGATATATGGAGAGATTGCAATAAATCCTGTACTTTATTTTTATTTTTTGGCCTAGGAATCCCTTGGCATGATACATTATAAAGCCAAGATGTATAGATGAGGGTTTTTGGCCTGGGAATCCCTTGATTGGTAATGGCGGGATACACAGTAAAGCGTGAGGAAGCCCTAGTTGGTTTTGTTGTGAGTCCCACCTTCATGCTTGGAAAATGGAACATAGTTGATTGGCTGAAAGAAAGATTTGGGTCAGCCCAATCTATGACCAGGTGGTATGTGGAAGCCCCTTACCTGGTTACATTTTTCATATGTTAATAAGAGTTTTTTCCTCTTTTGTATTATGGGTAAATGTGTTTTTTATTATGTAGTTATAATGGTTTCTTTTTCATTATCAATATGTTAGATATATGTTGGTTATAAGCATGGTTTATGGGAGACTTAAGTTATGGATCTCATTATGATTTTTTTAGTGAATGAAATGTTAATGAATTCATGAACTAATAGATGATATTACAACTATTATGAGAGGGAATCAATCCTTCTTGACGATTATTAGATAAGTATGAAGTGCCTATGCTCAGATGTGTTTATGTGTCTTGTAGATTACATGTTCATGATGTGTTTAACGAAATGTATCTCATGGCTAGGCCTTGTTACGTGAGGTTTTTGTTCATATTTTGCATTAAAGGCCTTGTGATCTTGGTATTTATCTTTTTTGAGAGTTTCATAAGTTATGGCAAGAGGCCTCGGTCCTAGCCCTGATAATGTGGCTCGGAATTTGAGGTTGGTCGTACATAACTATTTGGAAAAGTATGAAGTTGCGTGGATGCCCTTTTTGTGCATACGACTTGAGGGTTTCAATCACATGGAGTGCTTGTCGTGGGTGTGGATTGGGGTTTAGTTTAGTCAGAAAGCAGATTAACTTAGGGGTTTGGCACCAGAAGTGGTTGGTGAGCCCCTAGGGGTCTTGTAACTTCTGAGAAAGGTTAGTTTGGTTTGGCTTTTTATTCCACTTTCTTAACTGTACTTGGGGATTTAAATGATATCCTAGTAACGCTTTGTCAAATGTTTACGCCAATGGACTAGTTAGTGTGGTTAAATGTGGGAGGAGGGTGTTACATATTGGTATTAGAGCATTGTTCAATCCTTGGGCTCGATGGGTGGGATGTGGTTATCTTGCATGCATGTAGGTTGTATATGTACTTGTTATGTATGTATGGTGATCGTCATTTTTACAATTGTGTTTTCATGTAGAAGTTGACGATGTTTATGTTGGGATGTGTTTTACATGAATGCATCTTGGTTGTATATGCATTTATGCATGTGATTCTCCATATGTTTTTTTCATGCATTTTTATCGTTATGGTTATGCATGCATAGTAGTCTAGATATGCAACATGAGGTCATTATCTATATTTATGTCATCATGATGTTGTTGATAAGATATGATGTTGATATGGTGGCTAAGATAGAGTAGGAGATGTTGACTATTAGAGCGATGTTGCAACATTGGACCTTAGGGTAAGAGAATATCGCCATATATATTTTTATGTTGGGCATGCAGGAATGTTAGTTAATGGATTGTTATACGCATTAGAGTTATATACATGTTTGTCATTCTATTGTTGTTGATGTTAAATGCATGATAGATTCGAGTGAATCACTGTGGTCATATGAAAGTTCATTAGATAATTATGCATGGTAGTTAACTTGTTGTTATATGCATTACGGTCATATGCATGTTGATTATGGTTATTGCATTTAATATCTTGACGTTATATGTATCATGTTAATATAGATTGGTCTGTGCAGATGGTTATGGTTTTGATGTCCATGTATCAGTTGATATATTTGTGATATTGTGTTGTATTAATATGGACTCACTTGTGCAGATGTGATAGCCTCCCTTGAGATAGATTGAGGTATGAGTTTGATTATGTTGTATATTAGGTTTATTTAACACGACTAAATTTACAAATTGTTTGGATGATTTATTAGTTCAATGTTATGAGTATGTTTCTGTAATATTGCATGAATGAATGATCTTGTTTAAGATAGTTTTACTAACATAATATGTTTTGATAACAACTTATATGCACTTCAGTGTAAGTCGGTGCTAGTTGTAGTATTATGACTAATGACAATGGGTTCATTGTTGATTATTACATGGTTGTTAGTCTTGGTAGAGGATGATTTCAAATTAATGGACATGACGTCTCGATGTTTGGAACATGTGATTGACATGTGTGAACAATTGTAGGGAAAAATGCTTTGTATTAGTGCGACAAGGTAACAATTTACTTATTTATATAACTAACAGGTGGGTGATGTGACAGGACATACTAAGACTCAATTGCAGCAAGGAAGAAAATTGGGTGAGAATTCCTCTCCTTATGTTTGGGAACCAAAATTATGAATGAGTGATTTGCATACATGAAGTCTTCTTAACGTTGAATTGTTTAACATTATGTTGATATATGCTAGATTCATGAACATGTATTTGACATGTATAAAACTTGGTTTTTAGTTTTGGTTGGATTCTTGAAGTAATTGGAATCCGTGGAGAGATGATATATGTATGTGTTCAGGTACAAGGAAACATGCTTGGCACATGAAGGTAATGTAAACGGTATGTTGTTGCATTTATTTATACATCGATATTTGTGTGTTTATGGAAGTATGATGTAGGGGGTTTCATTGAAAAAGTGACTGCCATGAAATCTTGAAGAAGGCTTACATTGATATTTCTTTGGAAACCATGGGGATTGATTCATGTTTTTTGGTAGTATTTTTTTTTTTTTTTTTTTTGCGATTTTTTACACTTGATTGCAACTTTTTTTATTTCCACCACATGATCATGTCGCTTTCTTTGTGGTGTCATATTGTTATTGGTTTTTGTGGTTTTATTCTTCTTTGCTTCGTTTTCTTCCCTTCGATGTTTTGGGGGCCCTAGGAATTGGTTGGAAAAGAGGAAAATTAATGGAGATGGGGGAGATATTAATAAAACTCAATAGGTAATGTGAGAATCAAATGAATCTCGATGCATTAGTAAAGGGAAACTAAAGGTAAGAATATGCTAGCTAGTTGGATTGGTTGGTTTCATTGGGATAAATGGATGGTAAGAGGACAACCATGAGAAAGGTAACAAGAAAGGTAAATCAAATGGACTTGAGGTGTCATATGTCTTAGATATTTTGGGAATTGTTGTTCTCAATGTTGTACATTCATTGCACAGATAAAGGGATTTCTCTTAACCTAGACATTACGATATTTGGTAATTGTGTGGTGATTATGATTATGTTGATGTTTATATGTGCATATATGTATGTATGTATGCATGTATGTATGTATGTCGTTGGTTGAAAAGGTCATTAGGATTGTTGGGTGCTAGTGTTCACACACACACACACACATAGATATAGGTATGTATGTGTGTGTGTGTGTGTGACAAGGTTGTTAGGGATCATGATTATTTTATGTTGACATTTATATGTATATATGTATGTATGTATGTATGTCATTGTCTGAAAGGGTCATCAAGAATCTTTCTTTTGGGGTAATGATTTCTTATGTAGGTGAATGGCATGAAGAGATTCTTGGTTTAGGAGGAATCAAGTGGGAAGAGTAACCCTAACATATATATATTGTAAGTGTCATGTGGATATGAATTTATATTATATGCTCGTACAATGCCTATGTTTATTTTATGTGCAGGTAATGTTGAGGGATACATCAGCGGAATAGAGGTAGTGTGGTCAATGACATGGTGGAATATACATGAATAGTGGAAAGACACTAGAAGCAAGGTTTCTTGGTAGAGTTAGTGTGTGGTCTACGGTTGTGCAGTACTATTGTTGTATATATGTTTTACATGTTGCACCTGTGATGTTGTGTGCATAAGTTGTTGTGTAATACGGTATTTTTTTATGTAATCCTATGTATATATAGTGTTTTGTAGATGTTTTTTATAGTGCGCTGTGTACATATGGTGTTGTGCATAAGTTGGATATGTCATGTTGTGTACATATGGTGGTTTTTTCATGTTTCATATGATGTTTTGTGCACATATGGCATGGTGTGAATGCTGTACATATGATGTTATGTACATTTGATGTTGTGTGTATGATTGTACATGTGGCATTGTGTAGATGTGGTTTCATTTACATGTTGTACATGGGGTTTTATTTGTAGGTGGTGATATGTACATTCCATGCATGTGGTGTTGTGTACACATTGTGCAGGTGGTGTTGTGCAAATATACACAACACCACATGTAAAAAACAACACCTTCACAATGTGTACACAACACCACCTGTACAAAACACCACATGCATGGAATGTACCTAGCACCACCTACATGCAACACCCCATGTAAAACATGTACAAGAAACCACATGAACACAACACCACATGTAAAATAATACACACAACATCAAATGTCCATAGCACAATCTATATAACATGCACACCACGCAATATGTGCACAAACGACATATGAAACATGCACAAAGAAACATATGTACACAACACTACATATCCAACATGTGCACAACACCATCTGTACACAACACTCTCTAAACAACATGTACAAAACACTATATATACATAGCATTTCATGTGGTATTATGTACATGTGGCACTGTGTACTTGTTGTGCATGTGGTATTGTGTATAGGTGGTATTGTGCACATGTTGTACATGTGGTATTGTTTTGCATGTGGTATTATGTGCATGTCACACATGTTGTGTTGTGCACATGTGGTATTGTGTGCATGTCGTGTGTGTTGTGTTTTACTATGTGTATGTATTGTGTCTTGTTCTACACCGGATGTAGGTGTATGTATTATGTTTTGTTGTATACGAGATGTAGGTGTATGTATTGTGTTTTTTGTACACTATATGCATGTGTATGTGTGTTTTTCTACACCAAGTGGAGGTGTATGTGTCGCATGTCAGGTGTAGGTGCATGTATTGTATGTGTGTGGTTGTATGTATGTGATGCACACTATGCGTATATGTACGTGGTTGAAGAGAAGGCACTGGATGTTTTTTAGGTGTGGAAACCAATCCATTGTGCATGTTGATTTTAGTGTATCTTGGGAGGTACTCCAAGCCATAGTGTTCGGGGTCTGGAGGGAAAAGCGCCACAAGTAGGCTTGTGGGATTGTAACTTAGTAATGGGGTTTTGAACCCATCAGGATTTAGGCCAAAACCATGAAGCATTTTAGCATCAGAAAATTTTAGGTGATATAGCTTGGTGTGCCAATTCCAACGCTTTTAAAATCACCCAAATCGAGGCTCTAGAACTTGAGATATGAATCTTTGAAGCTCACAATTATTTATGGAGATTCAAGTCATGTAGGCTCAGTACAAGAGACATGTCAATTCAAAAAATTCGTGGATACCTATAAAGTGTATAATTATAAGATGTTTTGATTCATTTTTGGGCATCCAAGAGCATCAAAGGAGCACCGATTCATCTCTAAGGAAAGCCACAGTCACCTGAAGATAAGGCGTGGAGCAAAAGATGATTCTTTTGGGTTTTGTTTGTCCCTATTATAGGTCTGAATGGGTTCAAGAGGAGGCCACATTGTTTGAGGGTGTTTTGAGGATTGTGTTATGGTCAAATCTTGTGGGGAAACCTATGCCTAGACAACCGTAAGGGTGTTTCATATTGTAGGAGGCCAAAAGTCTTGTTTAGAGGCTATTTGGGGGCACTGTAGGATGTTTCTATTGGAAATACTAAGGGGGGGGGCAGTGAATCAATATTCCTTTCAATTAATACTATTATTAATATTTCAGAGCATTAGTTAATCTTTAATTATTATCAATGTTTGTACAATTATAGCAGTAAACAAAAAGAACACAAATGCACACAACGTTTAAGGTGGAAACCCTATCCGGGACAAAAACCACCTGAATTATTTTCTAATAATTATTTAATATTCAACTACAATTGAAAAGAAAGCTCCAACTTCCTAGAATCTAGAAAATAATTCTCCTCCAACTCCCACTGGATGGACACTTCAACACCCGATATTCTCCAGTAGTCAACTGAATGGATGTCCCAACACCCAATGAGCTACAACTCACCCTAGCACCACCCTACTACCCTGAAGTTTGCATAGGCTTGAACTTGTTGGTGACTTCAGGCACCAGCGTAGCACCATCCTACCTCCCTATAGAAGAATAAAAGAAGAATGGACTCTCATACTATGGAAAATGGTCCACTTTACAATGATATCGAATGATGTAGAAGAATAAGACACACTAGACCATAACCCCAACTATGATACAACCACCATAACCCCAACTATGATAGATAGTGATTGAGTGCTCTTTTAAGGAACTCCTTGATGTGAATTTGCCAAGGTGATATATTGGACATGAAGAAGATGTTGTTGGAAATATTTTCATTGATGGCAAAAGAGCAGATCAGGATCAACAAAGATATAAATCAACATCAGGGAAAAGAAGAGAAAAGGGAAGTGAAACTTCTACATTGAAGAAATTGTAATAATTTGAAATTATTGATTGAGATAAATTTTTGTGATGCAAAGGCAAGTCTCTAAGGAAAAGGCAAGTCTCTAAGGGAAAGGCAAGACTCCAAGGCAAATGAAAGACTCCAAGGCAAAGGCAAAGGTGTTGAAAAGACTATGGTGATACATTAATGACAAATTTTGTTAATTGACATTGGCATTAGAATGGTGCATTTAATCATTACATGTGGCCAAAATTAATATTGGATAAATTATCTAATTTTGTTCTAATATTCAAGATATGAAGAGTTTGGAAACGAATGAATGGAAGGAAAATATTCAAGCCTATTCACTTCTTCTTCCTATGTGGAATACAAACAACCATCAAACTATCTCTATAAAATATGTCGTTTTGGAGTGCATAGACAAGTTAGAGAGTTGGAGAATGTAAAAGAGGTTATTGAAATATTATGCACATATGGAGCTTACGTGAAGTAGATTTGAAGGGAGAAGAGGCAGAAGTAAAGATGGAGATATGCAAAGTTCATTGCCAGGTAAATCAACATATTGTTTTCATGTTGTGTGAGGAGATTGTGGTCTCCTTTCAAGTTGTGTCTTGATAAAATGTTCAGTTGGACCTGGTTGAGGTAGGAGCCTCCTGTGGGTGGTAGCCTATAGAAAACACATGGGAGTTGGATCTTCCTTGCATGTTTTAGCTTGTATAAATTTGAGGTAGCATCCTCTTCTAGGTTGGAGCCTACATAAAATCAAATCCAATAAGCAGTAGGAGCTTGCCTTTGCATCAAAACAATAATAAAATTGTGGTTTTCTCTCTTATGGGTTTCCACTTATATCTGGTGTCCATGTGCATTCTTATTTTGTGTTGATGTGATGTGTTACTCTAATTTTCTCATGTAATGATTTTGTTAATAATTTTAATAAAATAATTTTAATGTCCATGAATGGACTAAAATGACCCTCTCAGTTTAGTCAAGGGTTCATCAATTGGCAGATTTGGAGCCAGTTCCTTCCTTCTGTATAAGGTTGGTCTGGTCGAGTTATGGACTATCCTAGTGTACCTGTGTTGAGTTCATAAAACTTTCATCAATGGAGATATAAGGATAAAACATATTTAATGGCTTATGGACCTGAGGTATGGAAACTTGTATGTGATGGTTACTGCAAAGAGTATCTCATTTTGCAAGAACAACAGTGGAATTCCAAGGAAAAATTCATAATGTATAACAGTCTTCATAACAAGGATCTTGATACAATAATGGATTTAACTTCTGTAAAAGAAATCTAGTATATATTACATCTCATGCATGAAGGAGACACTAGTGGTTGCATTTTTAATAAGGAGAAGAAAAACAAGAAGAATAAAAACCCCTTTCAAAATGAAAAGATTCAATAAAATGAGGTACCTGCTAGTTTCAATGAACATGATTGCCATGAAGAAATTACAATTGAAGAAAAAACCAAACTTGAACTTGTTTTGACTGAAACAGGAAGATTGAATAATGAAAACAAATATGTGAAGAAATTGGTGCATATATGTGATGAGAGAGAGCATAAGTAGAAAGAGTAAAATTTCAGTTTCAAGACACAGTTTGAAGGAGCAAGGAGAATAGAAGGGATGATTAATGGCCAGTTAAAGGAAAAATATATGCAATGTGAAAGACTAGAGTCTGAAATTTTTTCATCTAGAAGGCAATTAGTTGAAAAGAATAGGTTGTGTAAGTAGTTAAAAGAATATGTTTCCTCCATGATGAACTCATAAAAAGGACCTAAAAAATAAGAACAAAATAAAAGGAAGCAACATAGCCAGATGAAGAAGAATGATGTTAGAAATTGGTCAATATCAAAAAGGAGGAAATATATCTCATGCTTCCATTGCCATGAACCAGGACATATTGGAGCAGATTACAAGAATAAACAAATCAATAATAATCAACTCAATATGCAAAAAATAAGAAGGTATTATCCTAAAAGAAAACAAAGAAGAACATCAGAAACCAACTATCTACACTCTTTATATGGTTATTGTTACAAGTGTAATGAATTTGGACATAGAGAAGTTGAATGCAATCTCTATGCAAATAAAATCAAGAACTATAGAAGGAGCACATCATTTCTTTCATGTCTTGGCAATGCAAAATGTTATGTATGTATAAATTTTGGCCACAAAGCCAAATATTTCATGTTGAAACATACTCTCGAGGATTCAACACAAAATATGAAAGCAACTTCAACTAGACCAATCAATGAAGGGTATCTACTAAAGTTTGGATAAAGAAGGAAAACGATACAATTCTGACTTCAATAACTAAATTAATTCATCATGAGCCTCAGGGGGAGCTTTTCATCGAAGTAATGAAGAATTTAATGAATTTTAGAGTTGCAGCCACTCAGGCGAAGAGCAGTTCCATTTGGAGATATGACAATCAAACATATTTTAGTAGATAACCTTTGAAAAAAATATGAGTAGAGCTAAAGTGAACAGAAAAAATAAAATTGAAGTTGTTGTTAACAATACTTCAATAACGATGGAAACCAAATTAAACTTGAAATTGAAGAGGACTCTCCATTAATGATGTTAACTTCTATGAAAATAAATCCTGTGCAGGCACAAAGGGAGTCTCTTCCAACTTGGACTAAGATGCACTGCATATAATTGGGAAATCATCCCTCTATATAAAGGGAGAGAAATCTATTGTACTTGAAAAATCAAGAGTTGAAGTTGGAGGAAGGGAATTCATGACAATATTAAGAGACTTAGCATGGACCATCCAAACGAGTCAATACTATGTTTGAACAACACCATTTCAAGGAGAAGGTAATCCCTAGAATGTATTGAAAAATATGACTGTTATTATTCATAAAAGTAACTTGAAAATAGGACCATTGGAGGAGGCATTAATTTTCATCCCTATATTGGAAGAAGATTTAAAAAGAAACATCATGGCTCTATTTAGAGAAAATATGAGACACCAGTTTGTCTGCAAAATGAAAATATTCAAGAAGTTCATAATAAACATACAACCTGAAAAATATCAGGAGATATCATGGAATTAATAGGGAGAGATCCATAGTAGGGATCTACATTTTTTTTTTTTTAATGTTGGAATCAAAGAATCACATAGTTTGATGGGCTTCTTGGAGCAATAATCCTAGTAGATATATGCCAAAGAAACATTGTTAGACCTATAAATTCTCCCCTTCGAGGACACTAATCATACACTAAAAGACTATTGCAATTTACATCGTAGAATCATCACAGATGATTTTAAATATAACCTAAATAGCTTATTGCACAAATGGATATTGCTAAAGAATGAAGTTCCATATATTTAATTGGAGATGGGTTGAAAAGCATCAAACACCTATTCAAAGCACAACATGAAAATACGTATTATGTATTCCACCTTCAGGCAATAAATTGATTTAACTTCGCAAGGCACATTAAAATATGGTAAATAAAGAGAAAAATATAGTGCAACACTGTGGACAAGGGTAGACTAGTTGAGAGACTTGAATTTCGCATAAACTCTCTCCTGCTCATGGTCACAACTGGTAAGAGATGGAATTTCAGACACATTGATTGAATAAGGATAGTTTTCTGTAGTAAATTGATACAATTGGTGCTCTATTTCCCGTTTGAAGAAGCTATCTACCCTATCTTATCGCTTACCAGTGCACTACAATGATAAAAATGGATATATAATAAATAATAAATAATGCAAAATCTTTGACCACATAAATGTAAGAAATGCACAGGACATTAATCGAATACATGTGCATTACATCATGCCTTACAATGTCTGAAATTATGACAACCTACGTTACATGGCTTGTAGAAGGTGAGAGGAATGCAAGGTGGTCATTTCTAGATGGCAGACTATACTTATCTGACAGACAAAAAATTTGAATGGATCAATGTAATTTTTTTTTAATATATGTTATATTTGTCAGGAGCAGCAATGGAGGTGATTGGTAATAAATTAATACATCAAATAATCTGCATAAGAAAAAGATCAGAGTGAGAGAAGAATTAATGGGGGTAATAATTGTCTTCAAAACAAACCAATGTACAGGAATCAATCAAAATCGATTATTATCACCTCATGGAAATATGAAAGTCCTTCATTTTTTACGAACACACCGAATGGATTTGTGTTACATATTTGTGGAGGTATCGAAAGAGTGCTTATAGATTAGAATGAAATTCTCAAAACATGTGGAATTTCGTTGACTTTGGATGAGTTTTTAGTTGAAGATGTCATGTCGATGGTTAATTTGATGATAGAGTGTGCCAGATTGCTCGAAGAAGGTGGGTGTGCCAAATTTCTAGCAAAAGAGATATTGCAGCTAAGATATGATATCTACCAGAAAACAAATAGAAGGCACATATATCTGGAGTTACAATCCCCCCATCCAAACTAAAGTGCCTCATAGATTGCATTAATTAAATTGTGTTAGTAACCGTAGAGCCTGGGATAAACAAAAATGTATGGCCAATTTGGAACGTTATGATACAGAACACTATGAAATGCTACAGTTAATACATGTGTTTTAGTTTTTGGAAAATTATTATGCAAAATATGTATCAATAAAATGCATGGCGCAGTGGGAGCATTCAGATCAAAATAGTATTAGAAAATGGTGTGGTGCAATGGTGTCATAATTGTGGCATCGAAATAAATTGGTATGTAATATCATTTGGTATCACAATATGTGTTATTGGTGCGTTATTGGTGTGTTTATCAAAAAATTAATGATGAAAACATTATTATGTGTAAACTGGTATGGTGTGGCAGCGATATTTATTAAAAGGATGATCCTTCTTCAAAATCTACATAGTCAATATCTAAACCGATGGTTCCAACACCTGCAGACATAAGCACTAGTTTGCAACATTCACCCAGTTTGCAATGCTCATAGGTCAAATAGAGAAGCGTTATAATATGATTTGTAGCGGTATTATTAATATGGAGTATGATTATTTAGGGTTTTATGCCCTAATACATGACAGTGGTATTTACTCGCCCTTTGGGATGTAAAGAAGAGTGAGATGTGTCTTCCTACTTGGAATTACTGGCGGAAAATTTTTAGGAAAGGTAGTGTGAATGTTTGGCCAGTATGCTAGCTTTCAATATACCTACAAGAGACCTTGGAGTGACATCAAATCTGGAAGGGAAAAGACACATGCTCAAGTTAGCGAAGCGCATGACGAACAGCTTTTGCACTGGTGTGAGTGCTTCTAATGCACACACATGGACAACTCTTTTTGGTAGCGGTGTTGAAGATGTTTGTGATATGACTCGCAAGAGCATAGATGGCCTAGGTAGGCCTCCAGGCATTGTCTTAAGTGCAGCAAGCTCCTTCTGGCTTCTTGCAACTCCTATGCGAGTCTTTCAATTCCTGGGTGATGAAAGCTTAAGGGACGAGTGGGACATTCTATCCAATGGTGGTTTATTCCAAGAAATGGCACATATTGCCAACGGTCAAGATTTTGGAAATTGTGTCTCTTTTTTGCGTGTCAAAAACTTGAATTTGAACCACGGTAGCATGCTTATTCTCCAGGAGAGATGCATTGATGCATGTGGCTCTTATGTTATTTACGCTCATGTTGATATTGTTGGAATATTGAAACAATTCCAGAACAATAATAGAGAGAATAAACTCCCCTCTATAACACACAGAAATTAAAGAAAAAAATATATTTAAAAAAAAAAATCTGTTACAAATTCTTCCTCACATAGAGGGATTTACAAAAACGTGACCGCTGCTACAACATAGTGCACAGAGAACACCTTCCTGTCTCTCAAAATAAACACTCTGACTCTCTGGAAAATACGCTGCTTTGTATTTTCAATTTCGCACTGCTGTGCATAAAAGCGACTCTGTTCTATTTAAAAATAAAACATTGTTATCAAACAGGCTCTCGGGCCTTTCTTTTATAAGTGGCGCGCACATATTAAAACATAAAAAAAAAACATATAAACTTATCAAGTCTGCGTGTTAAAACAAATTCAAACAGCCCAACTTAAACTGCGATTGCGATTTTGCGATGTGCGATGGGATCGCATCGCAAATATCTGCGATCAAGCGTATGGCGTAACAAACAAAAGTGCGATGTTGCGATTTGCGATGGCGCAATCACATCGCATCACATCTTTCAACTGGCACATACACATATATTTTTATACTCCTCCGTTCCTTTGCGATTTGCGATGATTGCATCGCATCGGAGCTCTATCACATCCGCAAGACATTTGAACTTCGGTTATTGCGATATGCGATTTTACCGCCTCTGCCATTACTCCGCCGATTTAAATTGGTAAGGCTTTAAAGCCCGATTCAACCTGTAATCAAAGCTCTACCCGCTGGCATGAATTTGAGTCTTGGCCATTAACTCTGTTGTTAATAAAAACGGCTACCGCCTTTGATAACATATCAAGGGGATCAAAAATCCCATCTGTTTTGTACTGCACCTGTGCAGCTTTCCAATCCTTTTGCAATTGGTTCAAGACATCGGCAACCGCCTTTGCCCTGGCTTCAATGTGCCGCTATTCTTTCACTTCTTCATTTATTATTGATTGAATTCAGCAGTTGGAATTAATTTCCAACACTCCCCCTTAATTTCAATTGCTGGGTTTTTCTGCATACCCAGGTATTTCCTGAAATGTTCAAAGCTTTTCTGCGCAAGTGGCTTTGTGAGGATATCTGCAAATTGATCCTCTGTTCTACAATGCTGTAAAACGACTTCTCCATTGTTAACCAATTCACGTATGAAGTGAAACTTGGTGTCAATGTGCTTTGTTCTTTTATGAAAAACATAATTTTTGGACAATGCAATAACTGAGCTATTGTCACAAAAAATCACTGTCCCTTTTACCTGTTTTTGACATAAACTTCTCAACATTTTTCTCATCCAAACTGCTTGACACGCTGCTGCTGTAGCTGCCACATATTCTGCTTCTGCTATAGACAACGCTACAATGGGTTGTTTCTTAGAAGCCCATGAAATGGCTCTTGAACCCATATGAAAAACATAACCGGAAGTGCTCTTCTGATCATCAACACTTCCAGCCCAATCACTGTCAGTGTATCCAACTAAATACGTTTGATGCAGACGAGTATATAAGATGCAAAACTTTTAGTACCTTTAACATACCTCAAACTTATTTTTGCTGCTTGCCAATGTACATCCTTGGGCTTCTCCATGAATCTAGAAATCAAACTAACATCATGCATTATGTCCGTCCTAGTTGTAGTCAAGTACATAAGGCTGCCAACTATGCTTTTGTATAGACTAGGATCAAAATCCTTACTGTTGTCCTCTCTGCTGAGCTTTAATCCCATCATTGTGGGAGTGATTGCTGCTTTGCATTCCTGCATGTTAAATCTTTCAAGCACCTCATTAACATACTTTGCCTATGAGATAAAAATCCCATTTTTATCTTGTTCGACTTCTATTCCCAAGAAGTATCTTAACAAACCCGTATCAGTCATTTCAAATTCTTCTTTCTGTGTTGTTTAAAATGTTCAATAAGGCAATCATCATTACTTGTAAAAATAACATCATCAACATACAAGACTACAATCAAGAATTTACTATCCTTTTATTTGATGTAGAGGGTGGGTTCTCCCTCACACTTTTCAAATCCATTTTCCAGTAGATAGGAATCTATCCTACTGTACCACGCTCTTGGCGCTTGCTTCAGCCCATAAAGAGCTTTCTTGAACTTGGCCTTTCTTTGCCTTTGTGCTCTTGGCCTTTCTTTTCATAACCGAGAGGTTGTTCAATGTAAACCTCTTCCATTAACACTCCATTTAGAAATGATAACTTCACGTCCATTTGGTAAACTTTCCACTTTTTTTTTGCTACTATGGATAACATTGCTCTCACGGTTTCCATTCTAGCAACCGGTGCAAAAGTTTCCTCATAATATATCCCATGTTTCTGCTTATAGCCTTTGACAAAAAGTCTTGCCTTGTGTCTCTCTATTTTTCCTTCAACATTACTCTTGGTCTTGTAGACCCATTTAACACCAATGACATCTTTACCTTTTGGGAGTTCAACCAAATCCCAAGTCGTGTTTCTTTCTATGGCGTTTATTTCCTCATCCATAGCTTTTATCCATTTCTCATCCTTGATAGCTTCTTCAAAATGAACAGGATCATCAACATGAAAATATAAAGAAAACAAGGGTGATATCTTCATTAGTTGTATCTTGTTCATAAATATCTCTTTCAAACTTCTGAACTTCTTACCTCTTTCATTAGGTGTACAAATGCTTGAAGAAGCACTTGAATTTCCTCCTTGTGGTGTGCTTGGAGAGGCACTTTCATTTCTCCTTAAGGGTGTGCTTTGCTGCCCTTGTGTTGGTGCTGCTGTTTGGGGATGTATTTCAACCAACTCATCATCATTTTCATCATGAAATGAACAATGTTTAACATTCATTGTTTTCTCTATGATTCCATCCCAAGCTTCCTCTTCAATGAAATTAACATCTCTGCTCACAATAAACTTCTTGGTGGATGGGTTGGACAACCTATAAGCTTTGGATTCCTCACTGTATCCAATAAAAGTGCATTTCTCCCCCTTTCTATCCAACTTCTTCCTTAGCTGATCCGGAATGTGTGGATAAGCCACACATCCGAAAACCTTCATGTGTGTGACACCTTGCCTTGTGCCACTCCATGCCTCATACAGCTTTGTTCCATCTGTGATTTGTAGGGCACCTATTAAAAATATATCTTTGCACAATGTACAGCTTCAGCCCAATAATCATTAGGCAAATGCTTTGTCTTTAACATACTCCTTGCCATGTCCATTATGGTTCTATTCTTCCTTTCGGCTACTCCATTTTGTTGCGGAGTATATCTAGTTGTTAACTGCTTATGGATTCCATTTTCTCTACAAAAACATAGAAAATATTTAGAGATATACTCACCTCCTCTATCAGTCCTTACGACTTTGATGTGCAACCCACTTTGGTTTTCCACAAGTGCTTTGAAATTGCAAAATCTTTCAAACACTTGACTTTTGTTTTTCAAAAATTAAACCCAAGTTTTCTAGTAAAATCATCAATAAATGTTAGTATATAGTGGCTGCTAGCAAGTGATGGAGTTTGCATCGGTCCACACAAATCTGAGTGGACAATATCTAAGGGTGCCTTTGCCCTTCTGATTTTCCCGGAAGGAAAAATTTCTCTGTGTTGTTTCCCCAAGATACAACCTTCACAAAGGCTATCCAGTTTCTCTATCAATGGTAAACCTCTTACCATTCCTTTTTTATTCAACAATTTAACACCTCCAAATTTGAGATGTCCAAATCTCAAATGCCACATCCAATTATTATCTTTTGGTTCACTTTGGAAGGTTTCTGTTCTGCTTCTTGCTTTTCTCTTCACCATTCTTCAAATCTGCTCTCATTCTAAGAGGGAACATCCTGTTCCTTGTCATCTTCACTTCAGCAATACATTGTTTGCTGGGTGGTTTGTCCATTATGGTACAAACATCATCCTCAAAAAATACATTGTACCCCTTTTGAACAAGTTGTCCAATACTTAAGAGGTTACACTTGATTCCTGGAACATAATACACATCTGCTATGGATTTCTTTGCACCTTTTCTTGTTAAAACATTTACATTTCCTTTTCCCATAACAGAAACTTTGCTATCAATTCCTAGTGTGACTTGTGATTTCACACTCTCATCTAGCATAGGAAACATTGCTAAGTTTCCTGTCATATGGTCACTACAACCAGAGTCTAGAAACCATAAATCCTCATTCTTTTCTTCAGCCATATTACAAGCTAAAAACAAATTGTTTTGGCTGCTATTTTCTCTATTGAAATTTGCACTAGTTTTACTTCTCATATCTTGCTTCTTCGTTCTACATTCATTAGCATAATGACCATATTTCTTACAATTGTAACATTGAACATTTGATTTATCATACCTTTGTCCTTGATCATTCTGCTGTCCACTTTGCTGGCTACCTTTGCCGTGGCTGTGATTTTGACTGTTGCACCTTCCATGTGAATGTGAAGGGTTGTTCCTTCCACCTTTGTTCTGGCTTCTGCCTCTTCCTCTTCCTTTGCCTTGCCCTCTTCCTCTTCCAAAAGACATCTAGGTCTTAAAAGCATGTTCAAGAGATGAGTTTTCACTCCTACCCAATCTCTGTTCATGGGTCATCAGTGATGCATGAAGTTCATCCACTGAAAACTTTGTGAGATCTTTAGTTTTCTCTATGGTGGTGACAATCACATCAAACCTTGAGGGTAAAATTCTCAAGAGTTTTTCCACAATCCTCTTGTCCTCAAGAGTCTCTCCATGAGATCTTATTTGTGTGACCATTCCAATCACATGAGTGAAGAATGAGTCAATGGTATCTGACTCTTTCATACAGAGAGTTTCAAAGTCTCTCCTCAGCAACTGAAGTTTTGTTGTCTTCACTTTCTCCATGCCTTGATAGGTTGTCATAAGAGTCTGCCATGCTTCTTTAGATCTCTTAGCTACTGCTATCCTTGGAAACACACTCTCATGCACTGCTTGATACAATAAGAAAAGAGCCTTGGAGTATTTCTTCTTATTGCTCTTCAATAGTTCTCTTTCTGCCTGAGTTAACATATTAAACTCAAGTTCATTTGCTGGCTCTTCAAATCCTTCCTCAACAAATTCCCATAAGTCTTGGGAGACAAATAATTCCCTCATAGTTATTGACCAGTAGTCATAATTTTTCCCATTAAACTGTGGGAGATGGATATTTCCCATACCCATACCAGTGCTGGCTCCAGCCATTCTTCACTCTTAACTATGATTCAAAAACACTTGACTGTGTATTTAAAATAACTCATTGTTCTGCAACAGTAACACAAAAAAATGTATAGAGAAATACCTTTAGATTCTTTTTGGCTGAGTCATCACACTGCTGGAGAGGCTGCTGCAATAAAGAACTCCTTTCTTTCAGCTTATTTTACCTTCAAATAGCCTGGACTAGCTCTGATACCATGTTGGAATATTGAAAAATTCCAGAATAACAATGAAGAGAATAAACTCCCTTCTTCTAACACAGAGAAATTAAAATATTTCTCACTGGAAACAGAGTTTCAACTCAGAAAAAATTATATTTCATAATTAAAATCTGTTACAAATTCTTCCTCACATAGAGGGATTTACAAAAACGTGACTGCTGCTACAACACAGTGCACAGAGAACACCTTCCTGTCTCTTAAAATAAAACACTCTGTCTCTCTTTCTGAAAAATATGTTGCTTTGTATTTTCAATTCTGCACTGCTGTGCATAAAAACGACTTTGTTCTATTTAAAAATAAAACATTGTAATCAAACAGGCTCTCGAGCCTTTCTTTTATAAGTGGCGTGCACATATTAAAACATAAAAACAAAACATATAAACTTATCAGGTCTGCGTGTTAAAACAATTTCAAACGGCCCAACCTAAACTGCGATTGTGATTTTACGATGTGCGATGCACGATCGCATCGCAAATATCTGTGATCAAACGTATGGCGAAACAAACAAAAGTGTGATGTTGTGATTTGCGATGGCGCGATCGCATCGCATCTCAACTTTCAACCAATGCATACACATATATTTTTATACTCCTCCATTCCTTTGCTGCGATGATCGCATCGCATCGGAGCTCTATCACATCTGCAAGACATTTGAACTTCGGTTATTGCGATATGAGATTTTAATGCCTCTGCCATTACTCCGCTGATTTAAATTGGTAAGGCTTTAAAGCCTCATTCAACCTGTAATCAAAGCTCTGCCTGCTGGCATGACTTTGAGTCTTTGGCCATTAACTCTGCTGTTAACAAAAATGGCTACCGCCTTTGATAAAATATGAAAGGGATCAAATCCCATCTGCTCTGTACTGCACCTGTGCGGCTTTCCAATCCTTTTTCAATTGGTTCAAGACATCGGCAACCACCTTTTCCTTGGCATCAATGTGCTGCAATATTTCACTTCTGCATTTATTGTTGATTGACTTCAGCAGTTGGAATTAATTTCCAACAGATATAGTAGCCATGAATGTTGTTCTCAACGGTGGTGATCCCAACTACGTGGCTCTTGTACCATCTAGTTTTGTTACTTTTCCCGATGCTAGATAGTCGAGGTTGGGTAGAAATGTCATTACTGAAAAAATCTTCAGTGGCTCATTATTGACTATGGCTTTCCATATTTTAGTCGACTCTATTCCAAAAACAAAGCTATCTTTAGGGTCGGTGAAAACTGTGAACAACCTCATATCATGTACACTGGACCAAATTAAGTCAATTCTCAACTGTGAAAAGGCTTGATTGATATTGGCACCTCTTCTTTCTCTTTTTCTTATGGGGTGGGGTGTGTGAAATATTATGTCGTCAAAAATAGACAGGATTTTATTCATAAATGGAAAGGGAATTCAAGAGCGCACCACAAATACCCCTTGCCTTGTGGTAAAGTAACAAGGTAGTTTCAAACTCCTGCTTAACCTCAATGCAAGGATAGTGGTTTAGGTACTGACTTCACTGCATTAATTTTCCAATGAATATATATTTTGGAGACATAGATTGAAGTGCAATATATTGGCTCTTTCAATATGTGTTGGACAATGCTTACTGGAAAACATTGCTAGCGATGGAAGTTCAATATTATGCTATGAACATATCACTCTAGCATGGTACATCCAATTTGACCGTATTGATACTATTGGAGCATATACACTGGTCTTCCTATTATACTATAAACTCTCGAAAGGCATATACATTGATTTGCTATTTTTTTATAATGGAATTGGATGAAAGGGTGAAATTGAAGAGCTCTCTAGTGCAGTTGAAGAAGAACTTTGGAAGGTATTTTAGCAATGAACTAGCATCCACAATATTATATATTACAGTCCCACTATTGCTGAGTTGATAATAGATGTGACTTTTTCACTACCATTGGAAATGAGATGAAGGATGGCCAAGTAGCCATAGATGGTTTGCTGTTCTTGAATTGGTTTTGTATATAGCCTTCTTCTTCCCTCTTTGAGCCATGTTTGTCAAAGTATTGGTTCAAATAATTGAGCACATATATGATAACCATTGTGGGATATTTTCATCTTTTTTATTTATCTATTATATACTGGTGTCGGACCAGACAATTTATTTAAAGTGCTCACATCCAAATTAATGAGGTTCCTCTCAATATACTATGTTATATTCTTCACCATTATGCGAATGCAAGGCCCTTATTTGGATAGTATATGCTTATTGTGTATATACATGGAATTTAAATTATTTACAAAGTGTTCTCCCAACAATAATTATATACCATATGGAGCAGTCATTTTTGAAGCAATATTCATCTTCAAGCAACACTCTCTCAAACTAGAGCAGCCCCAACAAGCCATACAAAGTGGCATTCATTCAATAACAGAATGATAGAATGAAAAATGTTTATGCAGATTTTAGAGAGCAGTAATGAAATTATGGAAGCTACACTGAGAAATTTTTCTTCAGGCTACAAGACATTTGTAACCCCCTCACCATTGATGTCAAAGAAGGAGGCAATCACAGGAAGGAAGACATTTCTCAGAATGAAAGGGGGGGGGGGGGCATTGCCATCAATGCCAAAGGGGAAGACTATTGGAAATATTGTCATTGATGGCAAAGGAGCAGATCTGGATCAACAAAGATATAAACAAACAGCAAGGAAAAGAAGACAAAAGGGCAATGAAATTTCTACATTGAAGAAATTGTAATAATGTGAAATTGTTGATTGAGCTAAATTGTTGTGATGCAAAGGCAAGCCTCCAAGGAAAAGGAAAGGCTCTAA
The DNA here is from genome assembly GCA_034641835.2 of Pinus albicaulis. NCBI lineage: Eukaryota > Viridiplantae > Streptophyta > Pinopsida > Pinales > Pinaceae > Pinus > Pinus albicaulis. The sequence continues at coordinate 411,067,368 of CM076584.1, read as the reverse complement.
GGCAAAGGAAAAACTCCAAGGAAAAAACTAAGCTGTTGCAAAGACTATGGTGACACATTAATGATAAATGTTATTAACTGACATTGACATTAGGATGGTGCACTCAACCATTACATATGGCCAGAATTAATATTAGATAAATTATCTAATTTTGTTCTAATATTCAAGATATGAAGAGCTTGGAAACGAATGAGTGGAAGGCAAAGAGTCAAGCCTATTCACTTCTTATTCCTATGTGGAATACAAACAACCATCAAACTATCTCTATAAAATATGTCATTTTGGAGTGCATAAACAATTTAGAGAGCTCGAGAATGTAAAAGAGTTGATTGAGCTATTATGCACATATGGATCTTATGTGAAGTAGATTTGAAGGTAGAAGAGGCAGAAGTAAAGATGGAGATATGAAAATTTGATAACTAGGTAAATCAGCATATTGTTTTCATGTTGTGTGAGGGGATTGTGGTCTCCTTCCAACTTGTGTCTTGATAAACTGTTCAGTTGGAGCTGGTTGAGGTAGGAGCCTCTTGTGGGTGGTGGTACCCTGCAGAAAACACATGGGAGTTGGAGCTTCCTTGCATGTTGTAGCTTGTAAGAATTTGAGGTAGTAGCGTCCTAAGCCTACATAAAATCAGATGCAATAAGAAATAGGATGTTGCCTTTTCATCATAACAATAATAAAATTGTGGTTTTCTCCCTTATGGGTTTCCAATTATATCTGGTGTCCATGTGCATTATTATTTTGTGTTGATGTGATGTGTTACTATGCTTATTTTTTGTTGTTCACATATTCAGTTTGGTGATCATTATTTATTGAGTTTCTCATGTAATGATTTTGTTAATGAGTTTAATAAAATAATTTCAATGTTCATGAATGGACTAAACTAATTTAGCCCCCATCTCAGTTTAGTCAAGGGTTCGTCAATTGGTATCAAATCTGGTTCCTTCTGTATAAGGTTGGTGTGGTCAAGTCATGGACTATCCCAATGTACCTGTGTTGAGTTCGTGGTCAAGTCATGGACTATCCCAATGTACCTGTGTTGAGTTCATCAAACTTTCATGAATGGAGATATAAGGCTAAAACATATTTAATGGATTATAGACCCCAGGTATGGAAACCTATATGTGATGGTTACTACAAAGACACTCCCTCTTTGCAACAACAACAGTGGAATTACAAGACAAAATACATAATGTATGATAGTCTTCATAACAAGGATCTTGATATAGTAATGGATTTAACTTCTGCAAATTAAATCTGGAATAGATTGCATCTCATGCATGAAGGAGACACTAATGGTTGCATTGTTAATAAGGAGAAGATAAACAAGAAGAATAAAAATCCCTTTCAAAATGAAAAAATTCAATAAAATGAGGTACTTTCTAGTGTGAATGAACGTGATTGCCATGAAGAAATTACAGTTGAAGAAAAAACTAAACTTGACCTTGTTTTGACTGAAATAGGAAGACTAAAGAATGAAAACAAAGATCTGAAGAAATTGGTGTAGATGTATAATGAGAGACAGAATAAGTACAAAGAGTAAAGAGTCGGTTTCAAGACACAGTTTGAAGAAGAAAGGAAAATAGAAGGGATGATTAATAGCCAGTTAAAGGAAAAATATATGCAATGTGAAAGACTAGAGTCCGAAATTTTTTCAGCTAGAAGGCAGTTAGTTGAAAAGAATAGGTTGTGGAAGCATTTATAAGAAGAGGTTTCCTCGATGATGAACTCATCAAAAGGACCTAAAAAATAATAACAAAATAAAAAGAAGCAGCATAACCATATGAAGAAGAATGATGTTAGAAATTGGTCAATATCACAAAGGAGGAAATATATCTCATGCTTCCATTGCCATGAACTAGGAAATATTGGAGCAGACTGCAAGAATAAAAAAATCAATAATAATCAACTAAAGAAGCAACAAATAAGAAGGTATTATCCTGAAAGAAAAAAAAGAAGAACATTAGCAACTAGGTATATACACTCTTTCTATGGTTATTGTTACAAGTGTAATGAATTTGGACATAAAGTGGCTGAATGCAATCTGTATGAAAATAAAATCAAGAACTCTAGAAGGAGCACACCATTTCTTTCATGTCTTGGAAATGCAAAATGTTATGTATGTAGAAATTTTGGCCACAAAGACAAAGATTGCATGTTGACAAATACTCTGGAGGATTCAACACAAAATATGAAAGCAACTTCAACTAGACCAATCAATGAAAGGAATACACACAAATGAAGGGTGTGTACTAAAGTTTGGAAAAAGAAGGAAAACGATAAAATTCTTACTTCAATAACTAAATGAATTCATCATGAGCCTTAGGGAGAGCTATTCATGGAAGTAATGAAGAATTTCTCAATGAATGTTAGAGTTGCAGTCACTTAGGGGGAGAGCAGTTCCATTTGGGGATATGACAATAAAACATATGTTAGTAGATAACCTTTGAATAAAATATGAGTAGAGCTAAAGTGAACAGAAAAAAAATTTGAAGTTATTGTTATGAATCTTTCAATAACGATGGAAACCAAATTAAACTTGAAAGTGAAGAGGTCTCTCCATTAATGATGTTAAATTCTATGAAAATAAATCATGTGCAGGCACAAAGGGCATCTCTTCGAATTTGGAATAAGACGCACTGCATATAATTGGGAAATAGCCCCTCTATATAAAGGGAGAGAAATCTATTGTACTTGAAAAATCAAGAGTTGAAGTTTCACAAAGGGAATTCAAGACAATATTTGCATGGACCATCCAAAAGAGTAAATACTATGTTTGAACAACACCATTTCAAGGAGAAGGTAATCCCTAGAATGTACTGAAAAATATGATTGTTATTGTTCATAACAGTCACTTGAAAATAGGACCATTGGAGGAGGCCTTAATTTGAATCCCTATATTGGAAGCAGATTTAAAAAGAAACATCATGCCTCTATTCAGAGAAACTATGAGAGACTAGTTTGTCTGCAAAAAGAAAATATTCAAGAAGTGAATAATATAAATACAACCAGAAGAATATTAGGTGATATCATGGAATTAATAGGGGGAGATACATAGGAGGGATATACAGTTTTTTTTTAATGTTGGAATCAAAGAATCACATAGTTTTATGGGCTTCTTGGAGCAAAAATCCTAGTAGATATATGGCAAAGAAACATTGTTAGTCCTATAAATTCTCCCCCTCAAGGACATTGAATCATACACTGAAAGACTATTACAATGTACATCGTCGCGAATGATTTTAAATCTAACCTAAATAGCTTATTGCACAAATGGATATTGCTAAAGAATGAATTTCTAGATATTGAATTTGAGATGGATTGCAAAGCATCATACCAAGCACATATTCAAAGCACAACAGGAAAACACGCATTATGTGTTCTACCTTTGGGAAATAAATTGATTGAACTTGGCAGGGAACATTATAATATGGTAAATAAAGAGAAAAATACAGTGCAACGTCATGGACAAGGGTACGCTAGTTGAGAGACTCGAATTTCACATAAACCCTCTCCTTATCATGGTTAAAACTAGTAAGAGATGGAATTTCTAACACATTGATTGAATAAGGATAGTTCTCTATAATAAATTGATACAATTGGTGCTCTGTTTCCTATTCGACGAATCTATCTACCCTCTCGTACGGCTTACCAGTGCACTACAATGATAAAAATGGATATATAATAAATAATAAATAATGCAAAAACTTTGACCACATAAATGAAATAAACACACAGGACATCAATCAAATACCTATGTGTTACATCATGCCTTACAATGTTTGAAAGTATGATAGCCTATGTTACATGGCTTGTAGAAGGTGAGAGGAATACAAGGTGGTCATTTCTAGATGGTAGACTATACTTATCTGACAGATAAATAAATTGAATGGACCAATGTAATTTTTTTTTAATATATGTTATATTTGTCAGGAGAAGAAATGGAGGTGATTGGTAATAAATTAATACATCAAATACTTTGCATAAGAAACAGATCAGAGTGGTAGCAACGTTAATGGGGGTAATAATTGTCTTCACAATAAACCAACATACGAGAATCAATTAAAATCAATGATTATCACCTCATGAAAATATGGAAGTCCTTCATTTTTTACGAACATACTGAATGGATTTGTGTTACATATTCATGGAGGTATTGAAAGAGTTCTTATAGATTAGAATGAAATTCTCAAAACATGTGGAATTCCATTGACTCTAGATGAGTTTGTAGTTGAAGATGCCATGTAGATGGTTAATTTGATGATAGAGTGTGCCAGATTGCTTGAAGAAGGTGGGTGTGCCAAATTGCTGGAAGAAGAGATATTGCGGGTAAGATATGATAGCCACCAGAAAAAAAATAGAGGGCGCATATATCTAGAGTTACAATCCCCCCATCCAAACTAAAACGGTTCACAGATCACATTAATGAAATTGTGTTAGTAACCGTAGAGCCCGGGATAAACAAAATGTAATGCCAATTTGGAACGTTATGATCCAGAACACTATGAAATGCTACAATTGATACATGCATTTTAGTTTTTCAAAAAATATTATGCAATAGATGGATTAATAAAATGCATGACGCAGTGGGTGTTAAAGAATTAATCATTCGGTTAGTTTAGAAGTAGTTCTAGATTAGTTAACAATCAGTTTCCAGATTCAGTTTATGCATAACTATTTCTGACTTGTATAAATATACATTTATCCTTTCAATAAATATGTGTGTAGTGCCGTTGTGTTCTCTGCAATTCTCTGCTATCTCCCTTTGTTAATTTGACATGGTATTAGAGCTGAGAGTCGATCTTGTCGATCTTCTTTGTGAATCTATTTTCTGTTTTATTGTTGGAGTAGCAGAGACAGAGATCATGGCACAAGAGGTGTCTGATTAGAAAACTTTCAAGTTTTGTTTGCGTTTGAAGTGGGAAAACGCTGTCTGCGTGAAAGAAAGAAGGTTTTGCTGCTCTTGAAACAGCAGCAGAAGAAAAGTCTGAAGAATCATTGGCCAAAGGAGATTCACCTGCTGATATGAAAAAGATGTACCAATCGAAGTGAGTGTTGTTCAAGAAGCACTGCTGGAGCAGTTTTGTGCACTACAACTGGAGGCTGCGAGTTTGCTGTGGAGGGAGCCGAAAAGATCTGTTTGTTTGTTGTGAAACCAGTGAGGAGCATTGTCGTTTCTGTGGGAGACTGCCTGCCATAAGGCTGCTCTGCCGCTGTCGCTGGAGAGAAGGACAGCCTGTTCGTTGCAGACTAAGGTTGAAGTCATGCAAAAAGAGTTGCACTCCATTCGTAACCTTATGAACCTTGGGCAATCCAAAAATACGATAAGTTTCTGAGTTACACATAAATATTAGCCCTTGGATGTCTTCCATTTTGTATTCAATTAGATTTCAGTCCACTACTTCTTATGATTCACTGGTTTTTGATTAGCGATAACAATACCAGTCTGTCTTAACTGTTTTGTTAAGACCACAGTAATCTGGAATCCTCGACAGAGCTCTCGCGAAGAGGCAGTTCTGCTGCCGAGAGAAAGTTGCAGAGTTCATTATTTGTTTTGCTGAGTTATAAAAAGAAAACGAGAAGCTGTGGGTTTTGGCCAGAGTCCGCGCGGGTCCGGAGCAGGTGCAACTGTGTTAAGCTGATTTCAGCGTAAAATGATTTGAAGGTATTATTATAAGGATCTTTTAAAAAGCATGTGATATAATGAAAGATGGCATCAGTTTATAAAGAGTTTTTGCATCAAATAAAATGACTTCCGATATGAGATTTATGTATGGCCATGTAATGTTTTAAAATACACTTTACACGTGATTAAAAAAAGGAGAAAGCTTTTTATGTGAAGAAAGTTCTTTTTATTAAAGTTTTTTATTTAAAACAAAAACCTTAAGTTCTTTAAAAGGGGGATTTGATTTCTTTTGGAAAAGGAGATTTAAAAGAGGGTTGTAGTTTTTAAAAGATATTTTTAAGTTTTTGGAGGAATTAATTGAATTTGGATACGGTTGAGGAATGGAATCGTGGAACTTGGATACGGTTGAGGAATGGAATCGTGTTTTTTTTGTGGTTCATTTAAAATATAAAGAGGAATGGAATCATGTTTTTGTGGTTTATTTAAAATTCAAAGAGTGAAAAAGTGAGTGAGAAAGTGAAAGTGTTAAAGCTTGTCAAAGTTTGGAAGCAAGGTATTTGATGCATATGTAAACTCGTTTGTTTGTGGAAGTCAAGCAACAAGGTCATGGGAAAAGCCAAGAGGCTAAAGCATAAACAGAAGATGTTCGAAATATTTTTAGATCTTGACATAAATAGGCAAAAAAACACTTATGCATTAAAATGCATAAAATAATCAGTCAATAAAATTATACTTCCATTGATTTCAGATGCCAAGACAGCCAAGGAGGCTTGGGATACCCTTGAAAAATGTTTTGGTGAAGTTGAAGATGAAGGTGGATCTGTAGCAGCAGATCCAAAACGAGATGAAGAGTTTGTTGAATCCCATTGTGCTCAGTCACGGGTGGATGAAGAATGCAAAGAAAGTGCAGAAGCAGCAGAGAGAGAGCACGAAGATGTTTGTGAACCCCACTGTACACAGTTACAAGTGGACGAAGATTTGTTGATACCAGCAACATGGATTACTGATGAAGATTTGGTGATTCCAGCAGCAGAGGTTACTGATGAAGGTTTGATGAAACCAGCAACACAGTTTGTTGATGATGACTTGTTGATTCCAGCAACACAACTTGCTGATGATGAAATGGTGAATCCAGCAACACAACTTGCTGATGAAAATTTGATGGTTGATGTTAACTTTGATAATGAATTTTTGACTAATGATGACTGGTTGCAGATGATGCAACAAAAATATGATATTGACATGATGTTATTTGGTGAAATAACCCCACTGCAGTTAGTGGAAGACAATTTGTTCGCAGCATTACAGGTTAGTGGAAAAGAGACAGAGACAGAAGCAAAGAAAGAACTCTGCAAAGTAAAAGCAAAAACAGAGAAAGATGCAGAGGCAGAGAAGGAAGCGCAACATCAGAAATTTCTCACTGCAGAGCAGAAGGAAACAGAGATAGAGGCAGAAATAGAGAAACAATCGCAACAGGAGAAAGCTCTTATTGCAGAGCAGAAAGACCTAAACCAATGTCATTCTGAAAATATTTTGGATTCTGATATTGATTTCCAATGTGCAGGTACACAAAATGATTATGAAGAAGAGTTAAAGTTTATTGAAACATGGCTTGCAACACCATGTCTGGATGAGATCTACACAAAAGATGTAGAAATGAATGTTGAAGGTGACATGCATGATGTACATGTCAATGAAATTTTCATGCATTGGAGTTTTGAAGAAATAAGACATTATTCTAATATTATGTTGCAGCAGATTGATCATGAAAACCATAATACAGAAGACAATATGTGGCAGCAACCCACATTTCTTGAAGATGTCCAGGACATGCTTAGACAACCTAGAATAGTAAAATACCTGCACCAGCAAATGAAAAGTCTGAAGTTTGAACAATACAATAAGACGAATATGAGGAAACAATTTAGAGGCTACATAATTTGGAAGAAAAGAAGAAGAAAACCAAATCTAGTTGAAAGTCAAGAGACTTCTCTCTGACTTTGGAAATATAGAATGAATTTCAATGTCAAAAGTTAGGAATAAAATAATGTAACCCTCAAGATTAAGAGGGGGTGTTAAAGAATTAATCATTCGGTTAGTTTAGAAGTAGTTCTAGATTAGGTAACAATCAGTTTCCAGATTCAGTTTATGCATAACTGTTTTTGACTTTTATAAATATACATTTCTCCTTTCAATAAATATGTGTGTAGTGTCGTTGTGTTCTCTGCAATTCTCTGCTATCTCCCTTTGTTAATTTGACAATGGGAGCTTTCATATGAGAATAGTATTAGAAAATGGTGTGGTGCAATGATGTCATAATTGTGGCATCGAAATAAATTGGTATCTAATATCAGTTGGTATCACAGTATGCGTTATTGGTGTGTTTATGAAAACTTTAATGATGACAACATTATTATCTGTAATATGGTATGGTGTGGTAGAAATATTTATTAAAAGGACGATCCTTCTTGATAATCTACATATTCAATAACTAAACTAATGGTTCTAACACCGGCAGACATAAGCACTATTTTGTAGCATTCACCTGGTTTACAATGCTCATATGTCAAATAGAGAAGCGTTATAATATGATTTGTAGCAGTATTATTAATATGGAGTGTGATTATTTATGGTTTTATGCACTAATACATGACAGTGATATTTACTCGCCCTTTGGGACGCGAAGAAGAGTGAGAGGTGTCTTCCTACCTGGCATTATTCGCGGTAAAATTTTAGGAAAGGCAATGTGAACGTTTGTCCAGTATGTTAGCTTTCAATATACCTACAAGAGACCTTTGAGTGATATCGAATCCGGAGGGAAAACAATCATGCTCAAGTTAGCAAAGTGCATGACGAATAGCTTCTGCACTGGTGTGAGTGCTTCTAATGCACACACAAGGACAACTCTTTCTGGTAGCGGTGTTGAAGATGTCTGTGTTATGACTCGCAAGAGCATAGATGACCCAGGTAGGCCTCCAGGCATTGTCTTAAGTACAACAACCTCCTTCTAGTTTCTTGCAACTCCTATGTGAGTCTTTCAATTCTTGGGTGATGAAAGCCTAAGGAACGAGTGGGAAATTCTATCCAATGGTGCTTTATTCCAATAAATGGCACATATTGCCAACAATCAAAATCCTGGAAATTGTGTCTCTCTTTTGCGTGTCAACAACTTGAATTTGAACCAAGGTAGCATGCTTATTCTCGAGGAGAGCTACATTGATGCATGTGGCTCTTATGTCATTTACGCTCACGTTAATATAGTAGCCATGAATTTTGTTCTCAACGGTGGTGACCCCAACTACGTGGCTCTTGTACCATCGAGTTTTGCTATTTTTCCTGATGCTAGACAGTCGAGGTTAGGTATCAATGTCATTACTGAAAAAATCTCCAGTGGCTCATTATTGACTATGGCTTTCCATATTTTAGTCGACTCTGTTCCAACAAAAAAGCTATCTTTAGGGTTAGTGGAAACTGTCAACAACCTCATATCCTATACAGTGGACTGAATTAAGTTAGCTCTCAACTGTGAAAATTCTTGATTGATATTGGTGCCTCTTATTTCTCGTTTTCATGTGGGGTGGGGTGTGCGAAATATTATATCGTCAAAACATTACGTCTTTGGCTTGGCTTGGCATAGAATTTCTTTCACCCACAAAAATGGACAGGATTTTCTTACTGCATATTCATAAATGGAAAGGGAATTCAAGAGCGCACCATAAACACCCCTTGCCTTGTGGTAAAGTAACAAGGTAGTTTCAAACTCCTGCTTAACCTCAATAATGTTGCTGGCAATGGAAGTTCAATATTATGCTATGAACATATCACTCCAGCATGGTACATCGAATGCAACCTTATTGATACTATTGGAGCATACACATCAGTCTTCCTATTATACTATCAACGCTCAAAAGGCATATACATCCGTCTACTATTTTTTTATAATGGAATTGGCTGAAAGGGTGAAATTGAAGAGCTCTCTGGTGCAATTGAAGAAGAAATTTGGAAGGTGTTTTAGCAATGAACTCACATCCATACTATTATGTATTATAGTCCCACTATTGCTGAGTTGATGCTGGATGTGGCTTTTGCACTGCTATTGGAAATGAGATGAAGGATGGCCAAGTAGCCATAGATGGCTTGTTGTTCTTGAATTGGTTTTGTATATAGCCTTCTTCTCCCCTCTTTGAGCCATGGTTGTCAAAGTATTGGTTCAGATAATTGAGCACATATATGACCACCATTGTGGGATTTTTTCATCATTTTTATTTATCTACTATATATTGGTGTTGGAAAAGACAATTTATTTAAAGTTCTCACATCCAAATTAAGGAGATTCCTCTCAATATACTATGTTATCTTCTTCAACAATATGAAAATAAGGTCGTTATTTGGATGGTATCTCCTTATTGTGTATATACATGGAATTGAAATTATTTACAAAGTGTTCTCCCAACAATAATTATATACCATATGGAGCTGTCATTTTTGAAGAAGTATTCATCTTCGAGCAACACTCTCTCAAACTCGAGCAGCCCGAAAAAACCATATGAAGTGGCATTGATTCAATAACAGAATGATAGAATGAAATTTTTTTATGCAGAACTTAGAGAGTAGTAATGAAATTATGGAAGCTACATGGAGAATATTTTCTTCAGGCTACAAGACATTTGTAACCCCCTCGCCATTGATGTCAAAGGGGGAGGTAATCATAGGAAGAAAGACATTTCTCAGAATGAAAGGAGGGTGGATGTGTTGCCATCAATGCCAAAGGGGGAGACTATTGGAAATATTGTCATTGATGGAAAAGGAGTAGATTTGGATCAGCAAAGATATAAACAAATAGCAAGGTAAAGAAGACAAAAGGGAAATGAAACTGCTACATTGAAGAAATTGTAATAATGTGAAATTGTTGATTGAGCTAAATTGTTGTGATGCAAAGGCAAGTCTCCAAGGAAAAGGAAAGACTCCAAGGAAAAAGCTAAGGTGTTGCAAAGACTGTGCTGATACATTAATGATAAATGTTGCTTTTAATTAACATTGGCATTATGATGGTGCATTTAATCATTACATATGACTCGAATTAATATTGGATAAATTATCTAATTTTGTTCTAATATTCAAGATATAAAGAGTTTGGAAACGAATGAGTGGAAGGCAAAGAGTCAAGCCTATTCCCTTCTTATTTCTATGTGGAATATAAACATCCATCAAACTATCTCGATAAAAGATGTCATTTTGGAGTGCATAAACAAGTTAGAGAGCTGGAGAGTGTAAAAGAATTGATTGAGGTATTATGCAAATATGGATCTTATGTGAAGCAGATTTGAAGGTAGCAAAGGGAGAAGTAAAGATGGAGATATGCAGAGTTGATAACTAGGTAAATCAACGTATTGTTTTCAAGTTGTGTGAGGGGATTCTGGTCTCCTTTCAAGTTGTGTCTTGATAAAATGTTCACTTGGAGCTAGTTGAGGTAAGAGCCTCTTGTGGGTGGTACGCTCCAGAAAAATGGAGCTTCCTTGCATGTTGTAGCTTGCAAAAAATTGAGGTAGGAGTGTCTAAGCCTGCATAAAATCAAATGCAATAAGGACTATGAGTTTGCTTTTGCATCATAACAATAATAAAATCGTGGTTTTCTCCCTTATGGGTTTCCACTTATATTTGGTATCCATGTGCATTATTATTATGTGTTGATATGATGGGTTACTATGTTTATTGCTTGTTGTTCACATATTAAGTTTTTTTATCATTATTTGATTCACCCCTCTGAGTTTAATCATAGATCATGCCAATTTAAAAAATATATATATTAAATGATGTGAAATTTTTTATACTTCATTTGAAAAAAAATTCATTAAAAACAAAATTAACTCTCGAAAATAAATAATCTATTAAATCTATTAAAATAAATAACATACCATTATTAACAATTTAAAAAACGCATGATAATTATTTTTAAGCATAATGTTGAGAGTGATGATTTTTTTAATTTTAATTTTATATTTTTTAAACTTTCACCTCTTCTCAAATGATCGCAGATGATATTGATCTATGGGAAGAATTATGCTTGAGTAAAGTTGATAAAATTATTGAAAACAAAGTCAACTGTGTAAAATAAACCATTCATTGAATCGATGAACAAAGTCATATTCCGCGAGGATCATGCTCATCTTGAAATCTTTAAAAACAAAATAACATACCATTATTAATAATTTAAAAAAACGCATGATAATTATTTTTAAGCATAATGTTGAGAGTGATGATTTTTTTTATTTTTATTTTATATTTTTTAAACTTTCACCTCTTCTCAAATGATCTCAGATGATATTGATCTATGGGAAGAATTATGCTTCATTAAAGTTGATAAAATTATTCAAAACAAAGTCAACTGTGTAAAATAAGCAGTTCATTGAATCTATGAACAAAGTCATATTCCCCGACGATCATCCTCACCAACCATTTGAAAATAAATATTATGAAATACAAAATTCATCGATTACGGAATCTTTCCCTTCAATAAAAGACGATTTCTGCGTGTTATCTTTTATTTGGCTTTTACACATGAATTCACGTGACTCCAATGTCGTCCTTACAGACAGAGATGATGTGAACCCGCGCGAGTTTACTAAATTATTTAAATGTATTCGGTCATTGTGATATAAACTGTATTAAAAATGGAAAAAACCTATCATTATTCGGTCCCCACGTCCGGTTTGGTCACTGTGATACAAATTCTGCAATCTTTATTTTCTTACTTTTTTGTAGATGGGAAGTCCCCACTGCTGGTTTGGTCACCGTCATATAAATGAGCAATTAAATATCTATATTATCTAGCTTTCGTTTCATTACCATTTAATCATATTGATTTCCATTATATATGTAACCTAGGACATTTAATATTAGGGTTCCTAGGAGATTTAATATATTAGGGTTGTTGATTAGTCAAGGTCGCCACCTAATTCTGAAAGTTGCTGTCAATTTGCACACGTACGAAGCCAGCAACATACTCCAATTTCAATCCAAAACACTCATGCAAACCCGCTGTTATCCAATTTGCCATCTTGGGCCCGTGCATTTATAATCTCTGCCCTAGTTACCGTGATCTTATAAATTCTCTCTTTTTCAATAATCATTGCAGTTGCAATAATTTCTCCTTCCCGTTTGCCATATTGTTTATGACAGCCCTTGCTACAGCCAGGCCGATCGTCAAACGGCCCTGCGAAACTCTGCATACAATTAGCGTGGAAGTTCCTTATCATCCAGAACCCTCACATCCACCGAGATACTGACGATATCTACCGAGTCTTCTCACTCCAAATTACTGATCCGAGAGGGGGAGAACCTCAGCGGTAAGAGAAAATCTAAGCGTGGCCTACTTACTTACATATTATTGCATAAGGATAGCCAGAGGGCAAAGAATTAAACAGATCATTCTTGTTAGGATCACTAACCATCAAGAGAATTGGTGGTGTTAAAAGACATCTTTGCTTAGATCATAATGGCTATTAATACAAATTAATAGGAAGCTTTTAGGCTTTTAAATGGATTGTTATAAAGTTTTTTTAACCTTTAAATGAGTTGTTATAAACCTAAATGCTGAAAATCACTCTTAATTTGATAGAGCCAAATTTAATTGAATCATGTTAGGAATTTGGTTTCTGTGATCCATAAAATTGTGTATAAAATCTTTGTCTACTAGTTTCTAACCAGCTAGTGTGGTTAATCATGAGGACAAGATAAGAAATGTGATCTAGGACACAGTTTAAATAGATAGGAAACTCTACTAGCCTTTATGGAATAATGGATAATTTGATTGAATAAGGAACTTCAAATACAAAATAATAGTTGAATTATTATTATTGTATTCTATTAATAATTAAAAGATTTAAATATAATGAAATATTTATATATAATTAATTTAAAAAAATAATAATAATAAAATAAAAATAAGATAAAATAAATTAATAAATCAAATGAAAACAAGAATATAAAAACTGAGGTTGACTCCACCCATCATCCTGGTTGAGGTTGACTGGCCTCTTTTAGATTTCTAAAGCCTTCCTTAACTATTATTTTATCTTTGAAGTTCCTTATTCACTCAAATTATCCCTAGTTAGAGTTTCCTATCTATTTAAATTGTGTCATAGATCAGATTTCTTATCTTGTCCGGATGATGAACCATACTAGCTGGTTCGAAAAGCGTCCACAAAATCTCCTTTAATGTGATTTTCACCTAAAGATTTTATACACAATTAATTGAACCGTCCTAATCGTTTTTGGGAAAATTAACCTAGTCTATTCATCAACCATTGCATTGCACATTGCTAGAGTGGTTCAAGTAAATTTGAGTGAGTCAAATTACTAATAGCTTTGACCTCCTAATTGATGAGAACCATGTTTTTGTCTACCATATTCATCTTAGATATAGGAAAAATCAATACTACATTGTCTTAATAGCCATTAAAATCAAGTAACACTGTCTTCAAACCCACTACTTCTCTGGATAGTTTGTAATCCTAACAAATCTGACCTTACACTTTTTAGTGTCCATCGTCAACAACAAAATATGCTTTCTGCGGTTCAGTATACCTATAAAGTAATCTCTCTTTTAGAAAGAGGTAACCTTTAATTTGGTCAACTATATCTTGCAATGTGAAAACTCTTTGAATACCAAATCAGTATTATCGAAAGATTCGTGTTTGGGTTTAGTGAAGAAACCGTTGGCCTTGTTGTTCAGTTTGATTGAGGTTATAATGTTATTTTCATTTTTTATTTAATTTAATTTATGAAATTTTACAAAAGAGATTATGATGAAAATTTTAGACAAATAGATTAATAAAATATTTATTAAAAATTAATCAAATGAATAATTTTTTATTAAAAATTTAGAAATTGGTGGGTTTTTTTTCTCATCATTTTTTTCTTCTATTTATTCACCTTAATCTATTAGTTTTTGCAGATTTGTCTTTTAGATGAATTTTGATTTAGACTTGAAACGTAAAATAAAAAATAAAGACTATAGAAATTCAAAGTTTTATATTTAAAAATATTTTATATTTATTTCCAAGATAGTCTATTTAAAATTTGAAAAAATATCTATTTAAAATTTGAAAAAATCAATTCGAATTTGTTACAGTAGCTATTAAGATCAAATAACCCAAACATCACCACTTTTATGGATAATTTGTGATACTAACGAATCTGACCTTACACTTTTTAACCTCCATCGTCAATGACAAAATATGCTTTCTGCTGTTCAATAAACGTATAAAGTAATTTCTCTTTCGTTTCAATTCAATTTCGAAAGAGGGTAACCTGTAATTTGCACAATAAATTGTGGTCAATGATATCTTGCAATGTGAAAACTCTACCAATATCCAATCCGTATTATCGGAAGATTAGTTGATTACTGTTTGCGTCTAGTGAAGAAACACTAGGTATTGTTGGTCCATGTCGTTCTGTGATCGGTTTGATTGATGTTATAATGTTATTTTAATTTTTTATTTAATTTAATTTAATAATTAAATAAAAATAATAATGAGGAGAATTTTAGATAAATCTGACCTTGCACTTTTTGTCCTCCATCGTCAATGACAAAATATGCTTTCTGCTGTTCAATAAGCATATAAAGTAATTTCTCTTTCGTTTCAATTCAATTTCGAAAGAGGGTAACCTGTAATTTGCAAAGAAATTGTTGTCAATGATATATTCTTGCAATGTTAAAACTCTTTGAATATCAAATCTGTATTATCAGAAGATTCATGTTTGGTTTAGTGAAGAAACAGTGTAGGTATTATTGGTCCTTGTTGTTCGGTTTTGTTTGATTAATGTTATTTAATTTAGTTTAATTTATTAAATTTTATAAAAGAGAAAATGATTTGAATCTTAGATAAATAGATTATTTTTATTATTGTTTATATGATATGTTTTTTTTTACATAATGTGAGTTTAGATATAAGTCACACATTAATATGTGGGTTGAGTAAATTATTATTCAACTATCAAAAGAATTATTAATTTTTTTTTTTTTTTTTTAATTGTAAATTAAGTTATTGTAGTTAGAGGCTTTCTACAGTCAAGTACGTTGTAGATGTCAAGTTTAAATGGTAAACATTTAACATTTAACAAATTTAATGTAATCACAATGTTAGCTGAGTTCAATTAGAAAAAATTAAAACATTAAAATTAGTAAACAAAAAGTGAAAGTAATACATAAAAAGTTATAATTAATATAAACTTTCATTGTCAAAGTAAATAAATTATTAAAGTAGATAAAATAATATTTTATAAAAATAACACACAATATTTACTCTCACTTTATGGTGCATATTATTAACATGTAAATAGGTTTTGTTACAATACCTGAGCCAATACCATGACTTATCAATACACATGGCCAAAAAAATATAACTTATTTCATACTTAAAAAAAAATTGTAAATATTTTATTTTAATTTGATTTAAATAAATCTAAATACGTAATATCCCAAAATAGGGAAATTCTACAACAATGAGAATATCTTGAGATATTCTAAAGTTGGAGATCTAGCAATACTTGAACACAATAATGCAAGCTGTGTCAATTTACTTATTAGATCAGATTAGGAGCATATCAACAAAACTATGTCTCCATATGTTATCTTCAAGTGGGGAAAAGTAGTGATCTGGACCATAAAAACACTATTTCCAGAAAATAACATTGTAACTATGAGAAATGGGACTTGGATCCCTTATTTCATGCAAGATACATCTCACATATAGAATGGGAGTTGAAACAAATCATTCTAGCTAAGTCAAACAGATCTCCCAGTTCTTATATGGCTTAAAAACACTGGAAACCCATAGATTAACCCATACAGAAAACTCTGAAGCAAGAACACCGTAATTACAAGAGGGTTTCTATAGCAATATGTTGTAGCCAACAAATATGGAGTTTATTTAGCCAAAGCACAGAGAAAAAAAGAGATCTAGCCTCTTTTATACAATGTAAAGATAACCCGGCAAGGGTTTCTTGGAAGCTCAAGTACAAACGGAGTAGATCTAAATATTCAGCTGCAAAATAACGTAGTCCCCTACAAAATTATATGAACATAGCTGAATAAGTACAATAGGGATGAGAATCCCTTTTTACTAGCTTTCCGGGGGAAGGGTTGGCCCTTGCCCTAAGAAACTAGCCTAAAATCAAGGTATTAAACCTTGCTGCAGTAGCTCTCCGAAAAATGACACAGTTCCTACAAGGGACTGTGCTATAGCAGTGCAAAGAAGCTTTGGCCAAGTGCCAAGATGTGAAAATATGCCTGGGAGTCCTTCTTACCGATCCTCCAATGGATAGATAAGCTCTCCACTGAAAAACAAGCCCAGAAATGACTCAAAGAGATCCTCCTTTGCTCCACCCTGCAACACAACCCAGCTCTAAACAGAAACTGCGTTGTAGCTGAACGAGGTAGCTTGGCCAAAATTCCAGAATGAGGAAATGTAGCTCAAGAACCTCTCCTTCCCTGAGGATGAGGTAGGGATTCCCCACCGGGAACACCCTTGTGCTAAACAGCACTGCAACCCTGCTAAACAGCAAGAGGAAGCAAAGTCTTAATGGACCAAAGCAAATAATAATCCAAGCATGAATCACAATGGCTACCCTCCTCTTCATATATAGCAAGTGCTCCTCTCCATAATGGGTCCCATCCATATGTGCCACCTAGCCCATGCAAGTTGTCCTCCATTAAAACTGCGCAGTCCATCATGGGGATACAATGTATCTATACAGTGCATGTGGAATTTGTCAAATATGACTGAATCAACATGATCTAATCCTATTCACACCTGTAGGTGCTCAATCTAGCTACTTATTCTTCCCCTTTTCACATCAGAAATGTTATTTTCCCTTATAAAGAGGTTAATGGGCCTCCCTACCCATTTTATTCATCTACCAAAAGATAATGCTAACTATAATGTTCCTTTTAGCTTGAGGCTAAAATTTGGGAACATTATAGCCCTCCCCTCCAAAATGTTGCTTGTCCTCAAGCAACTGTATAGGGAGAGAAAAATTCCTCCCCTTCTCTTCTTGTGGCCTCCTCTTCAATAGTCCCCACCACTACTCAAGATAATCTGCAACAAATTTGCCCTCCAATGTCTCCTCCCAAAGATGCTCACATCATGAAAAGGTGGAAGGTGTAAGTGGAAACCTTCTTGCTTTCCCATGGCCTTCTCAAGGTGGGAGTGATGATACACATGGGAAATCTCATTCCCAATGAGTGACCCTCTCACCCATGCTATCATCCAAATGAAATGAGCCATCCTAGGTAGCTCATCAAAGAAATATGCAACCCCGGTTTTATGCAATGTGTTGGGGCTGAATGGAGAGTTTATGTTTTCCCATCCAAATAGTTTCTCTCTCCATTTATGGTAAGTATGGGGGGGTTACTGATATTGGGTTGAAATTTCACGGCCTTTAAAAATGGCCCAAGCTACCCCACAAGATAAGCCAACAATGAAGTGCCTCCTCCAAGAACGTAAGTTCTCCCAATGGCTCCTCCTACATGAAGGAAATACGTTTTTTGTGGCAATCATGGTGTGCCCATTGTTTCTCCTGAAAAATCCAACTTGAAAAACAGGGAGAATAATACTCCTAATGGGCATATCCATCTCAAATTCCACTCTCCAAACAAAGCTTCCCATGAGTATAAACATATCAACAATATATGGAAGAAAAATAATATGAAAACAAGCTGCCAAGTGACAACCGGAGAGTGAATCAAAGTTCCACACAAGGAACCAGTGCAGGGAATTCCATACCTGCCTCAAAACAAAAAATAAAAAGTGCTTCACCAGCCACTTGTTTGCTCCCACAGTCATCTCATAAGATGGAAACATGAAGTTACAATGTGTTGTCAATGGTGCACACCCAGAATCATGTGGCTTCCCCCACAAACCACCAATAAGGTCGCCAAAATTAATTCTACAAGTAGCTACAAGTACATCATCATACAATATGCAAGAAGGGATAATTCTTCTTGATACGTCATGCTGCTCAAACAAGGAAAAGAAGTACAATACAAAATGTGAAATTATACCTCCTCCATCATGTACTTGAGATCTTGAGCTAAAATGGCTCAACTGGATTTTTTCCCTCACCTCCAATGAGTAAGGAAGTGGCTGTGACATCCTCTCTATCACGATACAGGCCATGCATCTCTCCATATGCTGAGATATTTCATGCTGGATGACCTCCCAAGTGAACGCCTCTGCCAAAGAAAGATATGCATCATAATGCATGGAAAGGAAGTCCTCATGTGCTGCATGAAGCAACTTCTCATTGAGTTTAGAAGCTCTAGTCAAGAATACTCTGCCATAAGAATAGATGACCACATCATCCACCATATACTCATCATCTCTATCCAGGTCATAAAGAATCATACATGCACCTAGATCCTTGGAGTAGTCTACCAAGAGTTGAGATCTCCAATATGGATCAATCCTCCCAAGAGACAGTGCTAGTGATCTGGCATGTGAAGCTCTCCTCATGCTGCTGCCTGCTACTTTGACATCCCCCATGCCAAAGTCTCCCTCCAAACTCTTCACCTCTCCAAAATCCAAGAGTGGTGAACCCAAAGACAAGATGTCTCTCATCATCTTTATATTTGGTGGCCTCCCTGGTGGAATGCCTCCATGTAGCGAGACATCAAAATCTGAAGTGGACTGTATATATGAGTGGACTGAGTTGTCCCTCTCTTCACTCTGCAGTGCAGTCCCCTCCTTATGTGCAAAAACCTCCCAAAATAGATAAGGGTGAATGCTTATCATCCCTTGTTGCTGATCCTTCTCCTCTTCTTCCATATATGAGAATGCCTCATCCTCAATGAGAGACCCTTGATCCTGGTCATCTCTTGAAGGAGCAAAATCCATGTCTTCATAAATAGAAGAGGGCTCTTCAAGAAGTGGGGATCTTGCCCTTGGCAAACTATCATGCATGTTTTTATCCCCTTTAGAAATATGGAGTGGAGTTGGTTTAATAGGTCCCTACAGCTCATGCAAAGCATTTGAGTTTTTTTTTTTAACAAATGATGGTTCACAATGTTCTCCATCAAATCTCCTCACCAATCCCTTAGTGAACTCAGCATAATTTTTTACATTTGCATGACAAACTGAAGTAGAATCATTAAACTACCAATCATGGGCCATACCTTTGAGGTGTAGCATTACTACTCTCATGGCCTCCTTCTTTGAAACTTGGTGTAGCTGATAATAGGAAACTAACTCTTCTACCCAAGCTTTGGCTGTGCACTCTGCTGATCCATCAAAGTGAGATATGAACATTCTACCTCTCTTGCTCCTTCTGTGGCTGATGGATATTACCTCCTTGAGTTTTCAAAACCCTTGGAAGTCCAAATGCTTCTTGAATCTCCATGATTGAGATTCATACTCCTAAAGATAGTCACTCAAGGTCCCCTCCCTTGGTGTATCTTCTTCCTCCATCCTTCTTGTAGTAAATGTGGGCAATAGACTACACTATGGATCTGCATGTGTATATGAATGCCCACACCCATCATGTGAATAGCTAGGGCTTGCTTCAAACCCTCTCATAAACCTTCTACACTCCTCCCCTTTCATCTCCTTGAGATCTTCTTTGATATTCTTCATAGCTTGGAAAAGAAGCATGGAGACCCTCTCTTCCTTCATTCCTCCAAATAGTGGAGTCATGCTCTTGTTTCTTCTGTAAAAATTCTCTCTTCTATGAGAAGATTCTCCTCCTAATGGCATAATTTCTTGGATGCACAGGCTGAGCCAAGATTATGTTCTGATACCACTGTAATATCCCAAAATAGGGAAAATCTACAACAATAAGAACATATTAAGATGTTACAAAGTTGGATATGGTTCATATGATGTGTTAAAAACACATAGAAATCAATTAATGTTACAACAACAACTTATACTCAATTTTATGATCCAAAAGTTGGGGAAAAGCAGCAAAATAATGCCCAAAAATGTTGTTCCCAGCTATTTTCGTAATAATAGAGGAAAATAATGATGGGATCCTTTAGCTTCTACTATAAGGGACTCACACCCCAAAAATAATCAGAAAAAAATCTATTTTGCTAAGTTAAGGAGACCTCCTGGTCCCAGTATGGCTAAAAAAGGACCAAATCCCATGACTTAACTCAAGAGTAAGCTACTGAAGCATATACAGCATGATTTTCTAAGGGTTTCAGATGTAAAATTATGAAACATCATATCTGGAGTTTATTATATCAAAACATGGAGGACAATGGAGGTCTAGCTCCTTTTATACATCAAAGAGACAACCCGGCAAGGCTTTCATGAGAGCACAAGTACATAATAGAAGTTCTGCAGACCTAGATCTGGAAAATGCATTATAATGCAGCTATATATATATATATATGTAGCTGAAAATATACAAGAAAGATAAGAATAATTCTTTACAAGCCTTCCAGGAGAAGGGTTGGCTCTTCCTCCAAGGAACAAGCTCACAAGCTAGGGCTTAACCCCTGCTACTGCAACACTGAGTAAAATGACGTATTTTATGTCAATGACTGCACTGTAGAAGGGTGATAATTCTTTGGCCACATGCCAAGATGTACAAGATGCTCAGAAACCTTCTTTACAGATCTTACAAAGAAAGGGAAGCTCCCTCCTCTGAAAGATAAGCTTAGAAAGTGGTGTTGGGGACTTTCCACTGCAACACCCTGCAACACAACACTATTCACTGCAGAAATAATGCTGTGGCTGAAGGAGGATGCTTGGCCTCAAGCCTGAGTGTGGAAAACTGAATTACAATACTCCTTCAAGAGGCTTCTCAAGAAAGGAGAAGGATTCCTAAACACGAGATCCTTGTGCTAAACAGCACTGCAGCTCTACTAAACAGAAAGAGGATGCCAAATAGTCTAAACAGAAAAAATCAATAATATCCAAGCTAACCCCAAATGGATGGCATCCTCTTCCTTATAAACTTGGTGAGCCTCCTCACCTTGGGTCCCACCCATTAGGGTTTCCAACTCCACATGAGAAATCTCCCTCCAAAATTATGTTGTACCTTCATCAAGGCCACTTCTCCATACTACGTTGTTTTATTTGGTCAAGGTTGACCTCTTCAATCTGATTTATCCCTTTTCACACTCAAGTGCCTTCAATCCAGTTCTTAATTGTTTCTCTATGTTGATCCTTGTTCACACTAGAACTAGTTACATTGATGATCTCCTCTTCTTCATGCATGCATGTTGACTTAGTCAAGCTTGACTTTGTCCTCATTCATTTTCCCTTGTTCACACACATAAGTGTAAAATCCAGCTACTGTGATGATCCCCTTTCACATTATAATGAGTTTTATTCATGTTTTTATTATGCATGGGCCTCCTTACCCATTTATCCAACTACTAAATGAAAAAATAAAAAATTAATATTCCCCTTAGCTGCTTGCTAAAGTAGGAATATTACAGTCCTCCCCTCCCAAATGTTTCTCATCCTCAAGAAACTGCAAGGGTGGAACTGAAAGGTTCCCTCCCAAGGCATGGAGTCTGGAATGTGTTTGGGAACTATCATCCCCATGTAAAACCTCCACCCCCAAGCTATCATCCATACAAGATGAGTCACCCTCCAACATGGCAACTCATGAAAGATATCCTCCACCTTAGTCTCCTGCAAATAAGGTGGGCTGAATAGCTGAACATGATAGGCAAAATGACCTATCCCATGTTGTCTTCCTCTCCACTCATGGAAAGTGTAGATTACATACTGATATTGCGTTGCAAATAGGTTGCGCTCAAGTGCAAGAAGAAGAATAGATCCCCAAAGATCCTATCTCCCATGTCATGAATCATGCTGGCCCAATTCATCCCATCCAAGATGAATGGCACCTCATTACCATTTGGAATTCAAACCAGAAAAATGATGATGTTTTCATGATACCAATGGTCTGTCCAGAGGATACAGTGCAGTTTTCCCAACTGCTGCTTGAGAATATCATGTGGCAAGTTTTCCTCCAACAAAGTACTAGCTGTGCATGAGTGCTCATCTACTATGTGGTAGTAAAAAGCAATATATATCAGTTGTACATGATCAAAATAATAAGACAATGTGCCATACATTCCTTCTAAAACATCATGATGAGTATGGAGAAATTTCAGCCCATACTCTCTCAATAATATCCATAGCAACAAGGACTCTTGTTGCCTTCTTGCATTATCAAAATGCAGATCATGGAGCAATAATACAATGATGGACATGTGAGTTGTCTCATCAACAAAGTACAAACCAACTCCCTCATACATCATGGGGAAGTTATCCTCCCTCCCAAAACAATGTACATACATGAAATACATCTCAAACATAAATACATGTGAGCACATGAGACATATCTCAAACAAAGGTAAATACATGGACATAATATTTGACATAGGATGTCCAAACTCTCTCCTTAATAGCCACAACAACCATACCTCCTTCTGATGCATCCTATCATTGAGACATAAGGCATGAGATAAGGAAATATGAACCTTTGGGTAGTGGCCATACTCTCCCAAAAGCAACCAGCGCAGCCATGCTTCTTGCTGGCCTGTATCATAGATCTGCAAGGGGTTTGGAAACCTCTTGCCCCATACTGCCATCCACCCATCCCAATGTGGGTGATGGATCTCATTTGCAAAATCTTGGTATCCTCCCAAGATAGGACACCAACCTCCTCAAATGTTTGAAGAACTTTGCACTTCATGAAATGTTGAAGTGCACCTCCAATGGGATCTCCTGATGAGACCTCCTCCTCATGCATGACCTTCCGAAACCAAAGAGGCCTTGGATCTACTACAAGTAGAAGTATCTCTTTGAGCTGTGGCATGCTCATTGAGAGAGTTTCATCTAGAGAGGAGAAATATTTTCTCATCTCAAGATGTCTACCCTTTGACATCTCTTCCTCCATGGTTTCCTGAATGAAGCTGGCATCTGAATGTTCCCATGAGGAGTGGGTGCTTATTTCTTCACTGCTACTCTTGGACAACGCAGTGCAATATTGCTTCTCTGAATTAGCAGTAAGTGATGATCCTAGGTCATACAAAAACAAATTTCAACGATCTTCCGAAAGATTTGATACAATAATATAAAGTGGAAATGCAATCATACCTTGCTGGGTTTTGGGAACACCTTGCATGGCTGCAAGAGTTCTTTTTTTTGCTATGTTGGCTCCCTCAACTGCTGATGTTGAAGGCTGCCCCTCCAAGGTTGTGACAATGCTAATATAGGTCTCCTCAAGAGATGGTGAGGACTCCTTCTTCTCTGATCTCTCACTGTCAAATGTTCTGATCACCCTTTGAGTGAAATATGCAAAATTAGATACTCTTGCATGAATCAAATGGCTGAACCACCAAGTGCTTGCCTTACCCTCCAAATGCAGTGTTGAGATCTCCATAGCCTCTTTTTCCACTACTGGATGTAGTAGGAAAAATGCTTCTAACTTCATCACCCAAACTCTTGTTGTACATATGGGTGATCCATCGAAAATGGAAAATAGAAACCTATTTCCCTTCACCATCCTATTGCTGTATGGCCTCCCTTCTTCTTTCAGTTGGATAAACTGAGGAAGATATAGAGTCTCTTTGAAAGCTCTGGGTTGGCACTTGTACTCTGCCAAATATCCACTCACGGTCACATGTTCTAAGTGGTCTTCTTGCTCTTCACTCCCTCTATGAGAATAGGAAGTGCATGGGTCTTATTCTTTCTCTTGAAACCTTCTAGAGGTCTGACTACAAATTTCTCCTTCTTGAAACCCTCTTGAAGTTTCATTGCATCTTTCTTCTTTCATCTGTTTAACCTCCTTGGAGAGGCTCTTCTTAGATCTGAAAATTGATGAGAGTAATCTCATCCTCTCCATCATTCTAATCTATAATTATTCTTATCTTCTGGATTGGATCTGAAATCCACAGGCTGAGCTAAGATAGGGGCTCTGATACCACTGTAATATCCCAAAATAGGGAAATTCTACAACAATGAGAATATCTTAAGATATTCTAAAGTTGGAGATACAAAAATACTTCAAAAAAATAATGCAAGTTGTGTCAATTTACTTATTATATCATATTAGGAGCATATCATCAAAACTATGTCTCCATATGTTATCTTCAAGTGGGGAAAAGCAGTGATCTGGACCATAAAAACGCTATTTCCAGAAAATAGCGTTGTAAATATGAGAAATGGGACTTGTATCCTTTATTTCATGCAAGATACATCTCACATATAGAATGGGAGCTGAAACAAATCATTCTAGCTAAGTCAAACAGATCTCCCGGGTCTTATATGGCTTAAAAACACTGAAAACCCATAGCTTAACCCATACAGAAAAATCTGAAGAAAGAAAAGCGTAATTACAAGAGGGTTTCTTTAGCAATATGTTTTAGACAATAGATCTAGATTTTATTTTTATAAAGCACAGAGAAAAAAAAAGATCTAGCCTTTTTTATACAATGTAAAGATAACCCGGCAAGGGTTTCTTGGAAGCTCAAGTACAAAAGGAGTAGATCTGAATATTCAGCTACAAAATAACACAGTCCCCTGTAACATTATATGAACATAGCTGAATAAAGTACAATAGGGATGAGAATCCATTTTTACTAGCTTTCCAGGGGAAGGGTTGGCCCTTGCCTTAGGAAACTAGCCCAAAATCAAGGTATTAAACCTTGCTGCAGTAGCTCTCTGAAAAATGACGCAGCTCCTGCAAGGGACTGCGCTGTATAAGTGCAGAGAAGCTTTGACCAAGTGCCAAGATTTGAAAATATGCCCGGGATTCCTTCTTACTGATCCTCTAATGGGTAGATAAGCTCTCCACTGAAAAACAAGCCCAGAAATGACTCAAAGAGATCCTCCTTTACTGCACCCTGCAACACAACCCAGCTGTAAATGGAAAATGCACTGTAGTTGAAGGAGGTGGCTTGTCCAAAATTCTGGAATGAGGAAATGTATCTCAAGAACCTCTCCTTCCCTGAGGATGAGGTAGGGATTCCCGACTAGGAACACCCTTGTGCTAAACAGCACTGTAACCCTGCTAAAGAGCAAGAGGAAGCAAAGTATCAACATACCAAAGAAAATAATAATCCAAGCATGAATCACAATGGCTGCCCTCCTCTCCATATATAGCAAGTGCTCCTCTCCACAATGGGTCCCTTCCATATGTGCCACCTAGCCTATGCAAGTTGTCCTCCATTAAAACTTTGCAGTCCATCATGGAGATACAATGTATCTAGACAGTGCATGTGGACTTGGTCAAATATGATTAAATCAACATGATCCAATCCTGTTCACACCTGTAGGTGCTCAATCTAGCTACTTATTCTTCCCCTTTTCACATGAGGAATGTTATTTTCCCTTTTAAAGAGGTTAATGGGCCTCCCTATCCATTTTATTCATCTACCAAAAGATAATGCTAACTATAATGTTCCTTTTAGCTTGAGGCTAAAATTCGGGAACATTACAAAATATTTTAATTTAATTTAATTTAATTAAATCTCACGTGAAAGAGGTTATAATTACCTTTGAGATATATCTAAACCATCTATCCTCACAACTACTAAAATATTCCCAAAAAAATAAATCAAGGTTCACTAAAATTAAAAATGAGATCACTTTCATATATAAACTTGTGAAATTTATATAATATAAATAATATTATTAGGAATGATTATAAATTCATCTTAAGTAAGCATCCATGCAATGAGAGGAAGCATATTAACTAATAATAACAAAGGAAATATAGTGTGTGATTGTTTTAAGTGTAAGATTCACATGTTAGAAGTTCATGGAATAAAGTCAATAAAGGAAAAATAAGACCAAGGTCATGAGACATATATTCCAAGCTTAATGTTGGAAAAAAAATCCTAGCGGGTGTTCATTTGGTTTATTATGGATAAGGAAAATTGGCAAAGGAAATTGCAAAGTCTTTGAAAATGAAAAAGACATTAATTAGCATTTTATTTATGAAAATAATGGAAATGCGGAGAAAGTGAAGGTCAAAGGTCACACGTTGTTTGTGAGAGGTAAATGAAGGAAAATAATAGAAAAATGAATAAATTAGAGGCCTCTTTGATAAAAAGGCTTATGAGAATCATTTCACAACCCTTTGTGACTTTACTTTTGGAGCTCTCTTTCTATTCTCTTCTTCACATAGTCTTGCATACTTAGAGAATTCTTGGAGCACCCTAGCATTGGAGAAAGGAAAGCAAAGGAAGGACAAAGAATGAAAAGGAAAGCAAGATAAAGCAAGGAAGAGTTGGATCAAGTTTCTATAACAGGATTACTTGAAGATATCGATTTTCATGTATGATCTCCTTGCTAGTTCTGGCATGCATGGTACATACATGTTTGTATTTGGTTCTCTTACTATCACTGGCATGGATTTTTCGAGGTGTGATAGTGGTCTCATCGTTGTCATGTCATTTTGGGATATCCATGGTTTGATGGGGTCCTTTTACTTGGTTGAGTTGGATTTCCAGATTGTTTCGAAATTGAATGGGGTGGTCTCAAGGCCTAGGAATCCCTTCACCGATAATGTCGAGATACATGGTAAATTATAGAGGGTCGAGATGGAAAAAATTCTCACAGTTTAAGTGGAGAGATATGGAGGCATCCATGCTTGTTAGGGCCTACTGATACCTTGACCCATATATGGAGGGATTTTAGTAAATCATGTACTATAAGTTTATTGTTTGGCCTAAGAATCCCTTGGCAGGATACACGATAAATCTCGGGTGTGCAGATGAGGGTTCCAGGCCTAGGAATCCCTTGATCAGTAATGGCAGGATACATGGTAAAGCCTGAGGAACCCTAGTTGGTTTTTTTGTGAGTCCCACCTTCATGCTTGGAAAATGGCACAAGGGTGATTGGATGAAAGAAAGGTTTGGGTGAGCCCAATATATGGTGGGGTGGTATGTGGAAGTCTCCGACCTGGTTGCATTTTTCATATGTTAATAAGAGTTGTTTTACTCTTATGTATTATGGGTAAATGTGTTTGCTATTATGTGCTTATAATGGTTATTTTTTCATTATCGATCTGTTGGTTATATGTCAGTTATAAGCATGGTTTATGGAAGACTTGAGTTATGGCTCTAATCATGTTTTGTTTAGTAAATGAAATGTTAATGAATCCATGACCTAATAGATGATATTGCAGCTATTATGAGAGGTAATTAATCCTTCTTGACAATTATCATATAAGTATGAAGTCCTCATGCTCAGATGCAGTTATATGACCTGTAGATTACATGTTCATCATGTGTTTGACAAAACGTCTGTCATGGCTAGGCCTTATTAGTTAAGGTTTTTGTTCAATTTTTTCATTAGAGGCCTGATCATCTTGGTATTTATCCTTTTTGAGAATTTCATCAAGTTATGGGAAGAAGCTTGAGTCATAGCCTTGAAAATGTGGCTCAAAATTTGGGGTTTCTGGTACAAAACTATTTGGAAAAGTATGAAGTCGCATCGATGCCCTTGTTATGCATGCAACTTGAGGGTTTCAATCACATGGAGGGATTGTCATGGGTGTGGATTGAGGTTTGGTTTAGTCAGAAAGTAGACTAACTTAAGGGTTTGACACCTGAAGTGGTTGGTGAGCCTCTAGGGGTCTTGTAACTTCTAAGAAAGGTTAGTTTGGTTAGGTTTGTTGATTCCACTTTCTTAACTATACTTGGGGAGTTAAATCATATCATAGCAGCTCTTTGTTACATGTTTACCCCAGTGGAATAGTTAACTTGGTTAAATGTGGGAGGAGGGTGTTACAGAGTGGTATTAGAGCATGGTTCAATCCTTGGGCTGGATGGGTGGGATGTGGCTATCTTTCAGGCATGTAGGTTGTATATGTGCTTGTTATGTATGTATGGTAATTGTCATTGTTACAATTGTGTTGTCATGTAGAAGTTGACGATGTTGATGTTGGGTTGTGTTTGTCATGAATGCATGTCGGTTGTATATGAATTTATGCATGTCATTATCCATATGTTGTTATGCATGCATTTTTATGGTTATGGTTATGCATAGATAGTAGTCTAGATATGCATCCTGAGGTCATTGTATGTAGTTATGTCATCATGATATTGTTGCTAAGATATGATATTGATATTTTGGCTAAGATAGGCTAGGAGATGTTGACTATTAGAGTGAGGTTGCAAATTTGGACCTCAAGGTAAGAACATATCACCATATATATTTGTATGTTGGCCATGTGGGTATGTTAGTTAATGGATCATTATATGAATTAGGGTTATATACATGTTTGTCACTCTATTTTTGTTGATGTTAAATGCATGATATATGCTAGTGAATTGGTGTGGTCATAGGAAAGTTTGTTAGATAATCATGTGTGGTAGTTAACTTGTTCTTATATGCATTACGAAAATATGCATGTTGATTACAGTTATTGCATTTAAGATCTCGACATTATATGTATCATATTAATGTAGATTGGCTTGTGCATATGGTTATGGTTATGATGTTCATGTATGAGTTGATATATTTGTGATATTTTGTTGTACTAATATGGACTCATTTCTGCAGATGTGATAGCCTTTGTTGAGATACATTGAGGTATAAGTTTGATTATATTTTATATTAGGTCTATTTAATATGGTTATGTTTACATATCATTTGAATGATTGGTTAATTCCATGTTATAAGTATATGTCTGTAAGATTGCATGAATGAATGATATTGTTTTAATATGGTTGCACTAACATAATATGCGTTGATAACAACTTATATGAACTTTAGTGTAAGTGGGTTCTAGTTGTAGTATTATGACTAATGACTCTGAGTTGATTGTTGATTATGGCATGGTTGTTAGTATTGGTAGAGGATGATTCAAATTAATGGACATGACGTCTTGATCTTTGGAACATGTGATTGACATGTGTGAATATATGTAGGAAAAAATGCTTGGTATTAGCATGATAAGGTAACACTTATTTATTTATATAAATAACATTTGGGTGATGTGACAAGACATACTAAGACTGAATTGCAGCAAGGAGAAAAGTTAGGTGAGAATTCCTATCTCTATTTTTGGAAACCAAAATTCCAAATCAATGAGTGATTTGCATACTAGAGGTATTCTTAACCTTGAATTGTTTGACATTATGTCAATATGTGCTAGATTCATGAACATGTATTTGACATGTATAATAGTTGGTTTTCAGTTTTGGTTGGATTCTTGAAAGAATTAGAATCCCTTGAGAGATGATATATGTACGTTTTATGTTACAAGGAAGCATGCTTGGCACATCAAGGTAAGGTAACTAGTATGTTGTTACATTTATTTATACACTGACAGTTGTGTGTATATGCAAGCATGATGCAGGGGATTTCATGGAAAAAGAGACTGCCATGAAATCTTGAAGAAGGATCAGGTTGATATTTCCTTGGGAACCATGGGGATTGATTCATGCTTTTTGTTGGTAGTCTTGTGATTTTCGTATTTTGTGATTTGTTACACTTGATTGCAGCTTTGTTTATGTCCAGTGCATGATCATGCCACTATGTCTTTGGTGACGTATTGTTATTGGTTTCATGGATTTCTTATGGTTTGTTTATTTTTCTTTCCTTCTATGTTTTGAGGGTCTTGGGAATTGGTTGGAAAAGAGGAATTTTAATGGAGCTAGGGGAGATTTGAATTAAACTCAATAGGTAATGTGCGACTCAAATGAATCTCAGTTCATCATTAAAGGGAAGCTAGAGGTAAGAATATGATATCTAGTTGGATTGGTTAGGTTCATTGGGATAAAAGGATGGTAGCGGGACAATCATGAGAAAGGTAACAAGAAAGGTAAATAAAATGGACTTGAGGTGTCAGATTCCTTAGCTATGTTAGGAATTGTTGTTCTCAATGTTGTGCATGCATCGCATAGATAAAGGGATTTCTCTTAACCTAGACCTTGCGATATTTGGTAATTGTGTTGTGATTATGATTATGTTGATGTTTGTATATGCATATATGTATGTATGTATGTATGTATGCATGTATGTATGTATGCCATTGATTGACAGGGTTGTTAGGATTGTTTGGTGCTAGTGTTCACACACACACACACAGTGTGTGTGTGTGTGTGTTTTTGTTTGACACGGTCGTTAGGGATCATGATTATTTTATGCTGAAATATATATGTATATATTTATGTATGTATGCCCTTGTATGACAGGGCCATCAAGAATCATTCTCGTGGGGGAATGATTGCTTATGTAGGTGAATGGCATGAAGAGGTTCTTGGTTTAGGAGGAATCAAGTGGGAAGAGTAAACCTAACAAATCTACAAGGTAATTATCATGTGGATATGAATTAATATCATATTATGTCTATATTTATGTTATGTATAGGTAATGATAAGGGATACATCAATAGAATGGAAGCAGTGTGATCAAGGACATGTTGAAGATCCATGAATATTGAAAAGACACTAGAAGAAAGGTTGCTTGGTAGAGTTAGTGTGTGCTCTATGAATGTGCAGTAATACTGTTGTATATATGATGTACATGTCGCACCTGTGATTTTATGTGCATGCGGTGTTGTATATATATGGTGTTGTTTATGCAATCCTATGTATATATAGTGTTTTTTACATGTTGTTTACAAAGTGTTATGTACAGATAGTGGTGTGCACATATGGCTTGGTGTGCATGTTGTACATATGGAGTTATGTACATTTGATGTTGTGTGTATGATTTTACATGAGTTGTTGTGTGCATGTGGTTTCATGTACATGTTGTACATGGGGTGTTCTATGAAGGTGGTGTTATTTACATTCCGTGGATGTGGTATTGTGTACACGTTGTGAAGGTGGTGTTGTGTACACATTGTGCATGTGGTGTTGTGAACAGGTACACAACACCACCTTCACAACATGTAGACAACACCACATGTACAGAACACCACATGCACACAACACCACATGTAAAATCATACACACAACATAAAATTTACATATCACCATATGTGCAACATGCACACCATGCCATATGTGCACAAAATGCCATATGCAACATGCACAAAGAACCATATGTACACAACACTGCATATCCAACATGCGCACAACACCATATATACACAGCACTCTCTAAAAAACATGTAAAAAACATTATATATATGTAGCATTGCATTGGATATTATGTACATGTGGTCTTGTGTACATGTTGTGCAGGTGGTACAGTGTACATGTTGTACATGTGGTATTGTTTTACATGTGTTATTATGTGCATGTCACACATGTTGTGTTGTGCACATGTGGTATTGTGTGCATGTCATACATGTTGTGTTGTATACATGTGGCACTATGTTATGTGTATTGTGTACTCATTGTATCATGACGTGTGTATTTGTTGTATTGTATTATGTGTATGTATTGTGTTTCTTCGTACACCAGATGTAGGTTTATGTATTGTGTTTTGTTGCACACGTATGCATTGTGTTTTTTCGTACACCAAATGCACATGTATGTGTTGTGTTTTACACCGGGTGCAGGTGTATGTGTTGTATGCCACGTGTAGGTGCATGTATTGTATGGTGTTGTATGTCATGCGTGGTTGTATGTGTGTGATTCACACTATGTGTATATGTACGTGGTTAAAGAGAAGGAAATGGATTTATGTCAGGTGTGGAAATCGATCCACTATGCATGTTGATTTTTGTGTATATAGGGAGGTACTCCAAGCACCACAAGTAGGGAAAAGCGCCACAAGTAGGCTTGTGGTCTTGTAACCAAGCATGGGGTTTTGCACCCATAGGTATTTGGTACAAAACCATGAATAATATGAGCATGATAAAATTTTAGGTGATATAGCTTGGTATGTCGATTCCAACGCTTCAAAAATCACCCAAATTGGGGCTCTAGAGATTGAGATCTGAATCTTTGAAGTTGACAATTATTTATGGAGAGTTAAGTGATGTAGGCTTGGTCTAAGAGACATGTCTCTTCGAAAAATTCGTGGATCCCTTATAAAGTGTATAAATATAAGGTGTTGTGATTCATTTTTTAGCATCCATGAGCATCAAAGGGGAACCAATTCATCTCGAATGCAGCCACAGTAACCTGAGGACAAGGCGTGGAGCAAAAGATGATTGTTTTGGGTTGTGTTTGTCCCCATTGCAGGTCCTAATGGGTACAAGAGGATGCCACACTATTTGAGGGTGTTTTGAGGGTTGTTTTATGGTCAAATATTGTAGGGGGAACCTATTTCTAGATAATTGCAAGGGTCGATCATATTTTAGGAGTCCAAAAAGCTTGTTTAGAGGCATTTTTGGGCTACTGTAGAATATCGTAGGTCTCAAAAGTGATTATGTAATATTCCAAAATTTTCCTACAATAAATTGGAATATTATTTTTTACTGATTTCACCTAGGAGGAGAATAAATGGGTAAGGAGGCCCATGCATAATGAAAATCTCAATAAAATCCCTCATATTATGAAAGGGGATCATCATTGGAGCTATTTTTCACACCCTCATGCATGAACAGGGTCATTTGCAAGTGGACAAGGTCAAGTTTGACCAAGTCAACAGCGCTGGGATAAGAGGTGGAGAACACTAAGAGGAACAATGCAGTATGAATAGGAAGAGGGTTCTTTGGTGGAGGAAACCCTAAAAGGAGTGGGACCCATGGAGAGGGAGCCTTCACTTGTTTAAAAGGAGGGCAAGGAAGCCATTTTTTCTCATGTTATGTATTATTGATTTTATGGTCTATTCAGACTTTGTGCAATCTCCAGTTGTTTAGATGAGTTGCAGTGCTGCTTAGCACGAAGGATTCCTATTTAGGATTTCCTCTCCTTCTTGAGAGGCCTCTTGAGGGATTGCACTAATTTTCCTCACATCTAGGTTTGAGGCCAAGCATCCTCCTCCAAGACAGTGTTATTTCTACAGCAAAATAATGTTGTGTTGCAGGGTGTTGCAGTGAGGGTTCACTACACCACTTCCATGAGCTATTTTTCAGAGGAGGAGTCTCTCTTTCCTTTGAGAGATCAATTTGGAGGCAATTGGAGCTGATTGCAGATCTTGGCATTGGGCCAACCCATTCACTTGCCTCAACAACGCAATTTTCTTTAGTGACTGCGTTATTTCTAGTGAGAAAATGCTATGGGGCTTTGCATATATGTTTGAAGGGTGAGATCTTAGGTGAGAGGATCAGCCTTTCACTCTAGACATCCATTGGAGGAGGTCTTTCATCGGATGTCGCATCTTCAGCCTTCTCCACTTATTTCCAGTTCTTGATTTGCTGCTGCTACCTAGCAACTCTGGCATTTTGTAGGTTTTGTATATTGAAGCCAATCCTTCCAGGATTGACTAGATGTAGTCTTTGGGAGCTGAGATCTTCACTCCCAATGTTTTATGGGCCATATATTTGTATATTAATGTGTTTGACATATGCTAGCATGAAGTTTCTCTTATAAAAATGCGCAGTCATATCTTGGGCACACTTATGTAGCAGTGTTTTATCATGATTTATGTACTTGTCTCTTGAGGCTGAGTCTTGGTTATCTTGAGTAACATTTTCCTCAAGATCTTGTATTCATTTGTTGCTACTATTACTTAATAAGATGGCTATGGATTTCTCTCACATTTATATGAGTTGAGTGTCACTGCTACTCCATTTATTGTGTTTGCATATTGTTGGATCTCCAACTTTAGAATATCCTGAGATATTCTCATTGTTGTAGAAAATTCCTGATTTGGAATATTACAGTGGTATCAAAGCTTCAATCTTGACTCAACCTATGGAACTCAGCCATGCAGCTATCCATAGAAGGAAAGATGAATAGAAAGAATACTCCATTATGTGGAGGAAAAAGGGAAGATAGGCTTACAAAGCTTCTTCCAAAATCTGTGCAGTGCATCAATGAGAATCTTAAGAAGATGAGATGAGAGATGGAATCTCCTGAGGAGTTTTGATCTAGAGCCAGATCTAGATTGGCACATGATAGGTGTGAGCATGCAGCTACACGCTATTATGCACAACGCAGTCAAATGCCAAGGTCTGCTATGATAGAGATGAAAGAAGAGGAGATGCCGGAGGAGGAAACTCTTAGTACTTTTCTGCAAGAGTATGAGTCTCAAACTGAGAAGTTTAGAGATCATATTACTTTCAAAGAGTTTTGCAAGATCAAGGTGGAGAGAAGCCAACTGCATGACATGGATATGTTTTCTCTAGCTACCTTTGATGTATCTCCAAATTTCTCAGCCAAAGCTTGGGTGGAGGAGTTGTGTACTTATTTGCAGCAACACCCAGTTTTTGAAGAAGAAGCCATCAGAGTAGCAGCGCTGCACTTTGAAGGTAAGGCCTATGCTTGGTGGATGTTTGAGTCATTTTCATTGAAAAATGTTAATACTTCTTATTTTTCAAAGTTCACTAAAATATTGGTTGAAATATTTGATACAAAACAAGAGACAATCAAACCACTAAAACTTTTTCATAAGTTGGGAGGACCTGCAAACTCAAAACCACTTCAGAAACCTATTGGAGGAGATCACATCTTGCATGATACCTTGCTGGAGGCAAGATCCTTGTTTCATAACCTTGGTCAAGAGGGCATGAAGGGTCCTTTTTCAAAGGAGGATATTCTTATTGAGCAGTTACCTCCTATTCATATTGAAGATGAAGAGAAGGATGGGGGTTACAGTGTTGTCACATCTAGAGCATATCTAGTACCTCATGCAGAGGAATGAGGATCACATGCTCCAATAGGAGGATTTCTTGTGTCATTTCAAGAAGTTCCCTAGGATCTCACATATGGGAGGGAAAGTAAAATTAATGAGCAACATGATTGTGAGATGATATTGCTGGAAGGAGAAGGTAGGGAGGATGGACATCATCACTTGATGAGGAGCACACACCCCTACCTATTTTAGAAAGCTAGTGTAAGGAGGAGGGTGACTGGTTTGCGCTGTAAAGGCAAGGGCAGGGTTGCCCAACCATATGAACAGTCTTCTCTTGCCATGGATGTCTCACTACAGGGAGGCATTCCACTGGTGAGACCACCAGACTTGGGGTTCGTAAGAGAAATATTGCCATTTGATTCACCACTCTTGGATTCTGGAGAGGTGAAAACTTTGGAGAAGTCTAGTGCAGTGCAGAGAGTTTGGGATAAACTCAAGGAGGATGGGGACATCCTTCCATTCTCAGCACCATCCACTCTCACTATCTGTACTGCGTTGACATAGGTTGCTGCAGTCATAGAGGATGGCACCTTCATGGTGCAAGGGAGATGCTCCAGGGATTTGGAGAGACAGAGGGTACTTCCTTTGATGAAGGGATTCTCCATACATTGGAGTCGATGGAGGCCACTCATGCTTACTTTGGCCAATATTGGGAGATTCTTTTTGGAGGAGATCTTCTCATGGGAGGCAAACTTCCAAAGGTCACTACTTCTTTTTGAGCATGAGCAGTTGCATAAGGGGCATGGAAAAAATTTGGAGGATGAATTTGGTATGAGGGATGTCAAAGTAGCAGATAGCAACATGAAGAGAGCTTCACATACTAGATCACTAGCGCTGTCTCTTGGGAGGATTGATTCATATTGGAGGTCTTAGCTCTTTGTAGAGTACTCCAAGGATCTTGGTGCATGCATGATTCTCGATGACCCAAATGGAGATGATGATTATATGGTGGATGGTGTGGTCATATATTCACATGGAAAAGTCTTCTTGACTAGAGCTTCTAGTCTTAAGGAGAAGCTGCTACATGCAACACATGAGGACTTCTTTACCATTCATTTTGATGCATACCTTTCCTTGGCAGAGGAGTTCATTTGGGAGGGCATTCATCATGACATATTTCAGCATTTGGAGAGATGCATAGCCTGGATGATGATGGAGAGGATGTCACAACCACCTTCCTACTCATTGGGAGTAAGGGAGCATTTTCAGTTGAGCCATTTCAGCTCAAGTCCTCAAGTACATAATGGAGGATATACAATTTCACCTTATGTTTTGTACTTCCTGTTTTTTTATGAGCAGCATATTGTCTGAAGGAGGATTATTTATTCTTGCATATTGTATGATGATGTACTTGAAGCCATTTGTAGCATTGAGATTGGATATCTCATTGGTGGTTTTTGGGGAAAGCCACACGATTTTT
Organism: Pinus albicaulis; assembly: GCA_034641835.2. NCBI lineage: Eukaryota > Viridiplantae > Streptophyta > Pinopsida > Pinales > Pinaceae > Pinus > Pinus albicaulis. The sequence goes on along the minus strand of CM076584.1, from coordinate 411,030,643 downwards.
GGTGTGCACCATTGACACCCTTCTGTACTTTCATGCTTATATCTTGTAAAATGATTGTGGCAGCAAACAAGTGGCCGGTAAAGCACTTGTTATTTTTCATTTTGAAGCAGGCAAAGGATGCACTGTGTTGGTTCCATGGGTGGAACTATGATTCACTCTCTGGTTTTCATTTGGAAACTTGTTCTTATTGTATCTTGCTTCCATGTATTGCTGCTATGTTTATGTTCATGGAGAGCTTTGATTGGAAAGTGGGCTCGAGAGTGAAGGTTCCCATTGGGAGCATGATTCTCCCTACTATACATGTTGTACATATTAGGAGGAACCATGGGCCAACCATGATTGCCACATTACATTTCTTTTCTTCTTGTGGGAGGAACCACTTGAAGAACTTGAGGAGGCAGTCCATGGATCATGAGGAGATGGAGGAGTTAGCACAACCAACTCTTTTCCCTTTCAGAATGAGGGAAGACTCATTTATGAGCCACTCCATTTATATGAGAAAAACATATGGTAAGAGTATTGTTGATTTGCATAGTAATTTTTCTATATGTATGCATCTCTTAACCATATATGTGCAGGGATTTGCTCGAAGCAGGGATATTCTTCCCTCTAGATTTGGTGGTCTACATAAGGCCATTGTGGATGATCACTCCCTAAGTGGAAATGGGGAGGATATTTCTCATGGAGAACATACTCACATTTCACATTACATCATTCACTTTCTCCAGAATTGTGAAGAGATTGGGGTAGCAAGCAAATGGTGGTGAGGCCACCCATCATTTTATTTCCTATGGCAGTGGAGATTCAAACTACGTTGGCTAAATTTGAGGGACCATTGTCCTTCTCATTTACTTCACATGGCAGCCAGCATGATTCTCCTTATGGTTCCCTCGGTTGATATTGCTAGAGCTTTTCTTGGGAGCATGATTAGGGGAGAGACACATTGGGTGAATGTGTCCTTGGAGGGGGAGAACTCCCACACTCTTTGCACTACATGTTCTAAAGGGAGCATGAGAGATGGTATGGCCAATACAAAAGCACATTTGTTTCCTTATGAGGTAAGCCATATGAGGAATGTGATGCCATATGATGATGACTTCCAACTCATCACATATGAGATGATTTGGGCCAACATGTTTCATAACGTTGGTGGAGAGATCCTTAGAGGTATAATCTCCATCTTGCCATTGGAGGGAAATATCATTGCAGCCTGGGATCAGCATACACTCTACATTTATCCTAAGCGGAGAGGAGGACAACGTGGGGTAGGCTATTTTTTCTACCAAGATCAGATTTTAAGCCCACCTATATTACCAGAGCTAGAGGTGGAAGATGACTTTCAGGAGTTGCCATGTTGGGAGGTAACTCATTTTGCATGGATGATTGCTTGGGGGATGGAGGATCCACATGAGGAAGTTCCTCAACACACCATAGACTTCATGCCTCGGGAGGAGGATTTCCAGTTCTATCCTTACAGTTGCTTGAAGACAAGCAACATTTTGGAGGGGAGGACTGTAATATTCCAAAATTTTCCTACAATAAATTGGAATATTAATTTTTTTTATTTCACCTAGGAGGAGAATAAATGGGTAAGGAGGCCCATGCATAATGAAAATCACAATAAAATCCCTCATAGTATGAAAGGGGATCATCATTGGAGCTAGTTTTCACACCCTCATGTGTGAATAGGGTCATTTGCAAGTGGACAAGGTCAAGTTTGACCAAGTCAACAACACTGGGATAAGTGGTGGAGAACACTAAGAGGAACAACATAGTATGAATGGGAGGAGGGTTATTTGGTGGAGGAAACCCTAAAAGGAGTGGGACCCATGGAGAGGGGGCCTTCACTTGTTTAAAATGAGGGCAAGGCAACCATTGTTTCTCATGTTATGTATTATTGATTTTATGGTCTATTCAGACTTTGTGCAATCTCCAGTTGTTTAGCTGAGTTGCAGTGATGCTTGGCACAAGGGATTCCTGTTTAGGATTTCCTCTCCTTATTGAGAGGCCTCTTGAGGGATTGCACTGATTTTCCTCACATCCAGGCTTGAGGCCAAGCATCCTCCTCCAAGACAGCGTTATTTCTACAGCAAAATAATGTTGTGTTGCAAGGTGTTGCAGTGAGGGTTCACTACACCACTTCCATCAGCTATTTTTCGGAGGACGAGTCTCTCTTTCCTTTGAGAGATCAGTTTGGAGGCATTTGGAGCTGATTTTAGATCTTGGCATTGGGCAAACCCATTCACTTGTCCCTACAATGCAGTTTGCTTCAGTGACTGTGTTATTTCTAGTTAGCAAATGCTGTAGGGCTTTGCAGATATGTTTGGAGGGTGAGATCTTAGGTGAGAGGATCAACCTTTCACTCTAGAGATCCATTGGAGGATGTCTTTCATCGGATGTAGCATCTTTAGCCTTCTGCACTTATTTCCAGTTCCTGAGTTGTTGCTGCTACCCAACAACTCCGGCATTTTGCAGGTTTTGTATATTGAAGCCAATCCTTCCAGGATTGACTGGAGGTAGCCTTTCGGAGATGAGATCTTCACTCCCAATGTTGTATGGGCCATATATTTGTATATCCATGTATTTGACATATTCTAGCATGTATTTTCTCTTATTAAACTACGCAATCATAGCTTGGGCACACTTGTGTAGCAGTGTTTTATCATGATTTATGTACTTGTCTCTTGAGGTTGAGTCTTGCTTATCTTGAGTAAGATTTTCCTCAAGATATTGTATTCATTTTTTGCTGCTATTACTTAATAATATGGCTATGGATTTCTCTCACATTTCTATGATTTGAGTGCCACTGCTACTCCATTGTTGTGTTTGCATATTGTTGGATCTCCAACTTTAGAATATCCTGAGATATTCTCATTGTTGTAGGAAATTCCTGACTTGGAATATTACAGATTAGGAGGAGATTTGGTCATGTTGGAGAAGGTTGGAAGGCCTAATCTAGGTCTGGTTTTCCTCTAGACAACAATACTTGATAGTAGAAGCAAGAAAAAGCATTAACATAGTGGTAGGAGAGGTTTTGGTGGAGGAATTAGGTGGTAGAGTATTATGTTATTGGCCCTAACCAGGACCAACACCTAAAACAATTGAACAAGCTCCAAAACAAGGAATGTATTGGTGAATTTAAGATTTTTTTGATGTGTTGGTGGGTCCGTGATTTGCGGACTACACTTGGATTGGTTGATGAGCAGTTATAATAGGCCTTAGGAGCTTTTGGAGGAGCCTAACAAGGACTGTTATGAATCCCTAACCAGGAACCCAAGGTGAAAATAGACACATCAGTCCTGAAATGAAGAAAGGTAAGTTTTATTATGTTGGATCTGTGTTCAAAGGATCAGTTTGTATCAGCATACATTGCATATTTTTTGGATCCATTTGTTGAAGTTGCCTTGGGAATGATGGAACTCCAACTAAGAGTAGATCCCACTATGGACTGATGTAGGTGTCCTAATGTGGAAAAAAAATTTGTAGCGTGTGGAAGCCAAGGAAGTAGGTCTGATGTGGCATGTTAGAAGCCCTAACCAGTGGGAAGTTTCCATGGTGAAGATTGGTGCCTAGATTTGTGCAATAGCTCCTCTATTGCAAAAGTAAAGGGTAGTTGATGAGAATTTTGTTGGTAGTCATGTGTAAGGGTATCCTAAGTGTGAGGATTCCCTAACTATGTGCAAATGCTACAATGTGGACTTGGTCACTTGTGGATTGTTAAAGGGCAACATGAGAGTGAACGAAGTGTGAATGTGGATTGGACAGTTATGGTCTCCTAGAAGACATTGTGATAGTATCCAAGTTGGATCCCTGTGTGTAAAACCTTGATAGACAGAGGTAATTTCGAGAGTGGAAATTGTTGAAGCTCAAGGGTATGATTAGCCAAGAGAATTTTTTGGAGCCCAAGACTTGTGTGTGGAGAAGGACTTCTTAAATATATTATGGGAAGTCTTCCTAGCGAGTGCTCAGTATGGGATATGGACATCTCACATGGATAGGTGGAAACCCTCAGTGACTTATGTTGATTTTCATCGAGGCAACACAGGAAGAGCATAGTGGGTTGAAGTCCCTAAGTATCTCAGGAGAAGTAGTGGGAAGGTTCAGAGTATTCACAAGTGGAGTTGTGAACAACTCAACAAGACTCTCGATGTGTTAATGCATTGGTGGACGAATGACCAACTATTGAGATGATTGGATAGCCAAGATTCAGTGGCAAAATGGACTTGGATCATTGATAGAAGCAGGAGCTACAAATTGGGAGTCAAATGACCACGAAGTTACATGGTATGACCAAGAAGAGCTGTGAGATAATTCTACAGCCAGATGGTCATAGTATCTTGTCTTTTATCTTGTACTAGTGGATGTATGAGGACCATTATCGTTGGTAAGAAAGCCCTAGACTGTTGTATTATATGTTATTTAATATAATGAAGTTGGGTTGAAATTTGAAAAAAAATATTTATTATGTGCATGTGTGATTTATTGTTGTTTATAATCCATTGTGCAGAGTAGTATCATTAAGATTCTTGGTTTGGTAACATCAGATATTTTAAGATTATATCCTAGATCCAAGATTGTGGAAAATCAACATGGTATCATAGCGTATCTGGGATACTTTCAGAGACAATGAATCAGAGTGTGCACATCGAAGTAAATCAGAAGGAGTTTCGGTGTCTATATCATGGAGCAGAGGATTCAATTGAAGACGTGGATATGTGTTCTTGATTGGCTTGGCAACAATATTGGTTGGTAGTTTTAGTGGATTGGTGGTGAGCTTGGTGAACAATAGTTGGTTGTAGGGTAGATTGTTGATCGTGGACTTACGTTGATTTCTGATGGATGGTTGGGAAAATGTGAGGGTTTCCTTGGCATGGAAGAGATTAGGTTGATCGAGATGGCTTCATGTGAGGGACTACAGATTGGAAGGCTATAGTCTTCATCTAATCGTGGTGTTGCATATCCGATATTCGTGGGATTTTCATGAGTGGCATTCTATATAGGAGGATGAATGATTGCAGGACTGAGCTAGTGGAGATTGGGTAGGCTAAGATAAATTCTAGTCTCATAGGGAGTAGCCCTATGGAGTTTTTGGATATTCAGGTTCGTATGTGATGAGACAGAGGCACTACCGAGATTGTCAGGTTCATTATAAAAGGTATTTTGCAGTGATGGATCACATATGGGCTAGTGTCATAACCAAAAATTATGATGGTTACTTCCTAGTATTGGAATTACCTCCCTCGCTAAGAGGTAGTGTTGATTTTTGTGTAGCATGGGAGGTAATCTAAGCCCTAGTGTTCAGGTTTTGGAGGGAAAAGTGCCAAAAGTAGGATTCTGGAATTGTAACCCAAGCATGGGGCTTTTCACCCATTGGAATTTGTGCCAAAACCATGAAGAATTTTTGCATAAGAAAAATTGAGGTGATAGAGCTTGGCGTGTTGATTCCAATGCTTCAAAAATCACCCAAATCAGAGTTCTCGAACTTAAGATATGAATTTTTTAAGATGACAATTAATTATGGACAATCAAGTAATATAGGCTTGGTCAAGAGACATGTCTCTTCAACAAATTCATGGATGCCTTCTAAAGTGTATAAATAGAAGGTGTTGTGATTCATTTTTGAGTATCTAATAGCATCAAAGGAGAACCAATTCATCTCTAAGGCAACCACAGTCACTTGAGGACAAGGCATGCAGAAAAATAAGACTTCTTTGGGTTGTGTTTGTCTCCATTATAGGTATGAAAGGGTATAGGAGGAGGTGTTATAGCAGAATTTATCACCTTATATACCTGATGATCTATGTATTGGCCTTGGGCAGCCTTTTCCATTCAGACTTGGTCGACTTCTTAAAAAACAATATTTTGAATTACATACGCAACTCTGCCCTATATTACACATGTGCAGACACAGGTTTGCTCATATGATACCCATGTATACAATTAAAAATATTAATATATATATAAACTCCCTATTAATTGGATGGGGTTTATGGGTTTTACTTGAAGACCACCTACACTAGCTCATGGCCAAACTGTTTCCCAAATGAAAAACTTATTTGAGGAACTATAAATACACCTGATTGGGAAGGCTTAAGGAGGGAGGAGAGAGAATTCTATTGATACCATAGCATGTTATAGCCCAGATCAAGTCTGATTATCCCTATTCCTCCTACACTTTTGAGGCTCTGGAAACCCTTGTTTTCTCCTTGATGTTCACCTCCTTTATGTGGCATCATTGTGCACCATTTATGGAAGAAGATTGTTGAGGCTTGGACTGGATGGATCCAGAGGATGGTTTCACTTGGAGGCGTGGCTGATTTCAGGTGATATCCCCACTTTATTTTTACATACATCAATAAAAGAAGCTTTGTACCATTCTTGATGTCATGGAATTATATGCTTCTTATACATGTTAATGATCTTGTAATCGTTATTTCATGTTATATTTTATGAGTTTATATGATCTAATATACTGAAATTTAGGATATATATGTTGTACAACTAGTCTATGTGCTTTGTTTTGAGTGAGATGCAGGTCTTGAAGCATGAGGCGAAGTAGAAGGTTTGCACCCTGCGGGAGTGACCTCAAACGTAGGACATATGGGTAAGGTCACCTACCCCCAGTTTACTAGTTTAAGCATTAGGACTTTTAATTTGATTGCTTCTTGTTTTTTTATGGATTCCACTTGATGAACCCTTAATTAAACTGCGAGGGGGGGGCGGTGAATCAGTTTAGTAAATTCATGGACTTTTAAAATTTTTTCTTTAAACTTATTTACACCTCCATTTCATAAGAAAATTAATATATAATGAAACAAAAATCTTAATATGTGAGCAGCAAGTGTTAAGTTGATTAAATACAATACATCAACACATAATCATCATGCACATAGACAAGAGATATAAGTGGAAACCCATAAGGGAGAAAACCACATCTTATTATCATTGTGATGCAAAGGCAAGCTCCAAATCCCTCTCACCACTCATTTTCTGTTGGCTCCAACCTACAGGAGGCTACTACCTCAAATTTTACAAGCTACAACTTGCAAGGAAGCTCCAACTCCCATATATTTTCTGCAGGCTACAACCCAGAGGAGGCTCCAACCTTAATGAGCTACAACTGGACATCTATCAAGCAAAAACTTGATATGGAAGCACCGACTCCCTCACACTACAATAAAATCATATGCTGATTTACCTGGATATCAACTCTATTTTACTCCTTCTTCATTGTTTCCCTTTCATCCTTCAAATTTGCTTCATATCAGCTCTGGATGTGCACAACATATCTATTTTCTCACTCTCATTCTTCCTCTCTAACCTCCTACATCTCTCTTACCTTCTTTCGCTCTTTTCCATTCTGTAGCTTTCTAACATCTTTATTCTCCATACTGATACTACATCTCTTATATAGATAACTCCCTGACTATTTGCATTCTACAAGGAATATGAAGTGAACAGGCCTGACCCTATGCCTTCCACCCATTAGATTCCTCATTCTTCAGTTCAGGTTATTACATTATAAATAATCATTACAACACTCATTGAGTTTTTCCTACACCTACGGAGAATTGCCTTTGAATCACAAATAATATAAAATAATCAATGAATTTACAGTTACAGTTACAACAATATTTCAATTCATCCCTTTTAGCTTCTTTCTTTTCTGTTCATTTTGTCTTCTTTGCCTGTTGTTATATTTCCAACTATCCAGCCTAACCATCTTTTCCTGACTTGAATCATGCCTTTACGTTTTACATAGCCTCTTCCTATTACATATCTTACCCGTAGTGTTCTATGCTCTTCTCTTTGTGTTGGGTTACTTATAATCGAGTACTTCCTTCACGTTAAGAATTTTTTTTCAATAGGCAGACTACCATTTTCACTACAGTCGGGACACTTGCCCGAGCCTTTTCTCTTGTGTTTAGCCTTTCCTTTTATTACTAGAGTCAACTTCACGTTCATCATTTTCTTCTAAGAAATGGCACAAATGCATTAAAACTTGGACCTTGAAATGTGTTAATATTTTTCTCTGAACCGAATCGCATCCACTTCACAAATCGCACTTCGCACTTCAGCGTTCTTATGTGTTTTTGAAGTTCTTATCCTCCTGAGCCTTACTATTTGCAATATACGGTTGGGTCCCACTTAAATTTATCGCAACTTCGCTATTGTAGATTTCTATCGCATGTTTCTCATAGGAAATTTCTCTGATCTCTAGATTTTCACCTCTTATGAGTTGCGATTTGCAAAATGTGGGCCAGGTCCACATCATCCCCACGTCATCATGCCACGTCACCTTCCCATGTCACTTCCATGTCATCTTGCCACATCATCACAAATTAACTGCGATTTATGGGGTCGAGGCCACGTCATCTACCACGTTAGCTTGCCCGTTACTGCCTACGTCATCGCCACGTCACAGCCATGTCATCTTCCATACTTCACATATTGGATATCGCTACTTACAACATGTATCTTGCGATAACTTAATAAACATATAAATCACCTATAGTGATATGCGATCTCATCGCATTGCACACCTAACTTCATATCTTACCATAACTAAAAATAATTACCTTGTGAAATCTTAACATATAAATATAAAACTCACTGATAGCGATGTGCGCTATGCAATAAAGGGTTCGGGTACCACCAAGGGTGCCACATTACTTCCATGTATTCTAGCCACGTCACCATATCATACTTCACAGTTTCTGTGATTTGTGTGTTTTTGCAGTTTTTGTGATCATCCTTCTACTTATGATTGCGATAAGAGATTGCATTGTAAACAACATGACTCTTCCCGACTTGTTCACGACTCGTTGCACTCTTATGAACATAAAAAATAGCTAGACTCTTGAGATTTTCTGAACTTAAAATAACACAACTTGACCCGCTCGTGCATGACTCTGCCCATGTTGACGACTTGACCCAATATGTTCACGACTTGAGCCAGCTTGCTGCTTTTGCTACCTTTTCTCCTTTTTTGCCTTTGCTATTGCTTCTTTGCTCCTTTTCCATCAATGATAATTATGGTGTTACTCCTTTCTGTTCCTTTTCCATCAATGAAAATATTTCTAATAGTCTCCCCCTTTGGCATTGATGGAAACACTTCCACCAATATTCCAATACATCCTCCAAGACTTCCTCCCCCTTTCACTGTGAGAATTTTCTTTCTTCCTTTGCTTGCTTTTTAGAAGTGTCTTTCTTCTTTTGCTTACTTTTACTCCCCCTTCAACATCAATGGAAAAGGGTTACGCATTTCCCAGTGTAGTTTCCATCTTTGCATTACTTCTCTCTGAGTTGTGTATAGGCCTTCTTCATTTTGTCTGTATACATTGCTGCTCGAGATTGGTCTCTAAGAGTTGTTGGGAAAACACCTTGAAAATAATTGAGATTGCATGAATGGAAGGCATATTACCATAGAGTGTTCTATACTTTTATCCCTTAATTCTTAATAGTGGTGATATGTGCTAGACTTCTGAAGATATAATCACTACAAGCCAAAATATCTTGATGTTGATGTGAAAAATGAATCAAACCAAAAATTACAACTTATTGTAATATTAGACAATATCTTTCAATATAAAAGACCAAATGACTTTAATATTGTACAGAGTATTTTCAAAACAAACCCTTGAGGCTAGATACATTCAATGCATTGGTCAGTCTCACTTATCAACCATACAATTTTATTTATGAAATAAGGGGGGTATGTATGTCAATGATCATCCTCTCTACAATGGTGAAATACCAGTAATTTCTTTCTGCTGAATTAGGCATTATATGAACCAATAAAATACTCATGATCTTCAATAGTAAGATTAAAACAACTAGCCCTTCATACTTCAGATACTTCAATTGTTCTATCATAATGTTCTTCAGCAAAATATCTTCAAGTTGTTTAAATCAAATCTCGGCAAATAGACTTCACACATTTTTATGAATGATCTTAAGAAAGAGGTCTTGAAGATATATTTGTACCGACTTAAGGAAGCCATGCAGTTATATCCAAGAATAGATATTGCTTCAATGCTCAATATAACACTTCAAATGAAAACTAGATAATGATACTTTAACACTTTTATTGACCTTTCCATGCTTTAATAATGCAACTCGACATTCTCCAATATTTACAATTAGAAAATACTTTCCAATAATCAAAGCAACTAGAGATCTGATACCAACTCATGAATGATGTAATGATATAATGATGATAACCATTTCTCTTATTCATCCTTCTTAAGAATATTTTTCTTCATTATTAACACTTGTAGAGAGACATACAGTGTAATAATTCTCTGTAGATCTTTACCAACTCCATATCTCTAGCTCTTATATGACAACTTTTATGGGCTACTCTCCACATGAAATGATGCACTATTTTTGTTCCTGATATTGCAGCCTTTACTGACACTATCCATAGTTTCTCTCTTAGATATTCCAATGGTTCTCTAGTAAGAGGTTTTGTAAATATGTCTGTTGTATGCTCCTTTGTTGGGTCATATTCCATATTTACTATTTTCTCAGCTACTTGTTCTCTGAGGAAGTGGTACTTTATTGGGATGTGTGTTACACCATTTTTTGGTCATCTAACCCATTATCATTAGATGGACCCAAGTACACCATGTAAGACCAATTTTACCCTAAATAAAATTGCTTTCACTATGTAAAATAACTTAATAAACCACATTTATTAGGTTGTTTATGGTCTAAACAGGAAACCCCAAAAGGAAATATTAAACAAACCTATTTTTTTTAATTTTCCTCATGGAATAATTAATTAAACCATAATTTAATTATTATTCCTAGTCATGTTTAACCCAAAAACAAAGAAATTAATTAGATAAACCTTTATTTATCTTATTATTTTCTAGGAATAATTATTTAAATATTATTTAGATAATATTCCTTGTTAAATATGACCAAATCACCCACAAATAATTAAATAAATCGTTATTTATTTAATTATCTTTCAACCACTTCCTTAAATAATTAAATAAATCATTATTTATTTGATTATCTTCTAACCGCTTCCTTAAAAATATAAATAAATCATTTATTTATTTATTTTTGACAAATCAAGGGATTTGACCCAAGTCAAATACCTTTTCCCTCCAACAAATATAATAAAATATTCCATAAAAAGTGGATCTAGATTTAGTTAACCCATACACCAAGATCTAGAATGACCCAATATTTTGTTATAAATAGGAGGGTTTTTCCTACCATTCTTCACCTTTTGTTTCCTATTAGATCACTCTGGATCTATACACTTGGTCCCATTTTTCCATCATTTGCTATGTGAGCTCCCATTGAGCTCTATTCTTTGCATTGGGTTTTCTACACCAACAAGAGAGAGAAATCTTAGATCTGAAGTGCTGAGGACTTCCAAGAACCCATCCCACTGAGGAGAATTGGATACGCCTTCTTGTTTTCCTCCCAGGTGCCCAATTAATGCAAAAATTCTTTCAAAAATTGTTCTTGTCTTGTCTATTGGTATATGGAGCAAACCCTTGTTTTTACTGCTTAATGTCTTTCCATGCATAGATCTGGTATTTTGCAGCTCTTTTCTTGTGTAGCTAACCGCAGATCTGAAGATATTGGCAGCCACTTTTTTTGTTAGGGCTATTAGTTATGCGTAGCTAAAGTGGTCCTTTTTCGTACACTTCGACAAAGGATTCATACTAACAAATGGCGACTCCACACGGGTTTTAAATTACGACCGCTGTCGTTTTTCATATTCCTGCATATCCAACTACTTCAGACCCTAGGGTTTCTTTTCAGCTATTTATTTTTCCTATTTTTATGTTGTTTTTCTCACATAAAACCCTAAAACATTCAAATTTCTAACTTCCGTGTGTTTCTGGCCCTATTGCGCAGGTAAGCGACACCAGCCGCAACTGAGATGGCAACTTTTCTGAAAATCTGCCGCCGAGACAACCGGAACGGGGGGTCACACTTTTTGGCCCATAACCTGCGACCTGGACCTCCAGGTCGCACTTTTCAGCCTCTTTTCTGCGACCTGCACTGAAAACAGGTCAGAACCTGCGACCTGCCAATTTTTCAGTGGTTTTTCTGCAATTTTCTGGGTTCTGCTGAAGCTTCTGTCAGGGTTTTCCAGCCTCTGTCTCAGCCCGCTTTGACCAAGTTCTGATCTGTTTCTACTCATCTAAGTGGGAACCTAGCCCCCTAGGGCTTTAGTACCCTCCACTTTTTGTGGAAGAGTTTTAGCTGTTTCAGCCGTCTGTTTTTCAGAGTTTCAGCCTTCCCTTTTTCAGATCTGGAACCTCCTCCTCAGATCCCTTTAAATCAGCCTTCCTTCCTTTCAAATCACCTATTGTCGTTTTGTTTGGACCTCTCTTTAGGACCTCCTCCCTGTCCTTTCCACTTTTTGCTAATTTCTTCCCTTTTTTCCAGCCACCTTGCCTCTGTCTCTTGGCTGTGATCTGCACCTCTTTTTAGCAGCTTTACCCTTTAGATCCCTATCCCTTTTGACCCTATATCTATTGGCCTCTTTTTACGTGTGTTTTGACTAGATTTTTGCCCTTTTTTACATTAGTTTTGAGCGACCCGCCTTCTTGGGTTGAATCGATGCAATAGTAGCTGTTATTTTTCTATTATTTCAGCATTATATACTGTTCTCTGCAGATTTATTTTCAGTTACGCAGCACACATTTTCTTGCTCTCAAAATGGAAAGGGTTTAAAAATTAAAATTAATGCACGCCACACACTAACCCTAAGTGAAGAAGCGCCTGGTTAACATCGCCTGGTAAAGACTCTAAAATCAATTGTCACTGCACATTTTCTGCCATTGACCTCACTTGATTCTTTCCCTATTTTCCCTTGTCGGTTTCCTTCTTCCCGTCATCATTGCACCCCCAAGTCGCCTTTCCCGGAGACTTCTTCGCCTTCACCCTCAGTTTCCGTTTGATCGACCTGCTCCATCCCGCCGTCGTCGAGCCAGTCCTCCTTTGAGTCCACACTCTGACTCCTCTTCTGATTCATTGGGTTCTCCCTCTCCTCCTGTTTCTCCCCTTGTCACCTTCACTATGTCTGGTTCAGGGCCTAACGTTAGCGGTGCTCCAGGCCCTAATGCCGGAACCACTACTAGCGGAACCGCCACAGGAACTACCTTGGCCATACCCTTGCTGTCGTACATTGCAGGCCTCAGCCTCCCATATTTCAATCAGTTGATCAATGACCCTATCCGCCACGATGTTGGTTGGCCTGCTATGCCAACCAGGCTCCCCTCTGACATCCCTAAGTTCGAAGTCCTTGCTGGAGGAGATCCAAATAATCATGTCCGATCTTTCCACATGTGGTGTTCCTCCAATTCCATTATCGATGACTCCATCCATCTTCATTTGTTCCAATGCACGCTTACCGGAAAAGCTTCTAAATGGTATGTTGACCAAGCCACCTCTTCCCATACCACCTTTGCGACCCTTGCCCAAGCCTTTTTATCTTATTTCTAGCTCCCTCTCCGATACGATACTGGCACGGAGCTCTTGACTTCATTCAAGCAAACCTCTTCGACCCGCCTTTCCGCCGATGTTCAGGAATGGCGACGAATACAGAGCTTATGTCGAGCCCCCCCCTTCGAAGATCGGGTTTACATGGACTGGTTCCTTCTCACCCTCTTAGCTCCTATCAACAAAGATGTCACCTCTCAATTTCCTCAAACTGAAGAAGTTGCCCTCCAAATAGCCTTGAAATATGACCTGATCTACACTCAATCTGGTTATGTTTATACCGTTCTTCCTGACCTACCCAGGCCCAGCGGCGCTAACGCCCCAGGGGCATCTCATTCCGCCGACGGTATTGTTGGAGCTCTTTCCCATCCGTACGCTCAACCTCCTATGGGCTATGGTCTCCCTCAGGGAGGGGCCAGCACCTCTAGCACTCTTCCCCCTCTCGGTAGCATGTATCCAGGATACGGCATGCCTCCTCCTTTTGCCCAACCTCCTGCTTACCTCAATGTTACCGAACCTAACCATTACCTTTATCCGCAGCCTGGTGCACCAACTCCTCCAGCATATGCGCTTCCATCTCCCTTGCCTCCTCCAAACCTGCAACAGCACTTACAGCCCCCTCCAGGGCAAGTATTTGCACAGCAGGGCACGACTAATCCCCCTTCTTCTCAAAGAAGGCGGAGAGGCAATCAAAACCAATATGCCCCTGGTACCCGTGGACCCAATCCTAGTGTGGACACTAACACTGTCAACCAGCAACAGGGCAGTCAGTCCAAGCCAGACAGGCTACTTCACACAAATAAGCCTTGTTCGTGTTGCAGTGTTTATGGTCATTACACCCATGATTGTCCCCTCTTACCCCAAATGCGGCAGATGTGGGAGTCTCAAGCCACATTGCGCGGACAACACGCCTCCCCTCATGCTCCTCCTAATGTGGCCACTACCCAACCAACTGTGTTTACTGATCCTTTCCCTTAGCAAGGATTCGTGGCTACCCAACCACCTGACAGCCAGGTCGCCACTCCCCCTTCCCTTTCTGGTTCCTCTGATTACCAGATCCTTATGATGCACTCTGACCCTTCCCCGACCGTCGACCTTCACCTTCAAACTCGGTCTCGCCAGTACCCCAAGCCTCCTGCTCATTCTACCCCCGAGCTTCCTTATTCAGGTTCTACAGAGCCTATTTCGACATCCAGTGGTCCCTTACATATCCCTCAACCCAAAGTTGAGGTTCATACCAAGATTCCTAAGGGACCCCTACGTCGAAATGCTGCTTCCAGTCGATCTGCTCATTCGTATAGTATAGTAGATGATTTGGCGCAATCTCCTGCTGCCATTTCCACATTGAAACTCCTCCAGTCGTGGCCTTTCCAAAAGAAGGCTCTACTATCTGCCGTGGGTGCTGTAGATCCTGCTGATGACCAAATGATTGTTTTCGACGCCACTCAATCGGACCATCCTCCTCTCCCTCCTTCCGTCGCCTTCCAAATCCCAGTCAAAATCTGGAATGCCAACGTTTCCCGGTGTATTATTGATGAGGGGGCATCCACCTGTGTGATGTCCGCTTCGGTTTGGAAGCAACTCGAATCCCCTGAGTTGGCCCCTTCCACGATCACCCTTCGAGCGTGGGACGGCCATGCCTCCTAGCCCATTGGCCTGTTTCGTAATTGTCCTATCACCTTGGCTGGTAAGACTGTTTGCATTAACGTCGAAGTCATCGACGCCCCGCTAGACTACAACATTCTATTGGGGTGAAGCTACACCTATGCTATGTCTGCTGTCCCATCCACTGTTTTCCGCAAGATGTCTTTCCCCCATAATGGAAATATAGTCACCATTGACCAGTTGACATATCATGAGCCAAAATCTCACACCTCACCTGAGACGACCATCTCTTCTGTAGCCAACAAGCAAACCGTCGATTCCTTGACCAGTGTCTCCCCCGGTGTTTACAAAGATTCCTCCCTGCTTTGAACTTTTCCTAATCTCCCCCCTCCTCCCATCACTGATCCCAGCTTATCGAATGTTTGCATGATGCAATCGTCTCAGGCTGCCCTTAAGCGACATGCCTCGGCTAGTCAGCAACCTCCCCCTCGCCCTCTGCAACCTACTCCTAGCCATTCATCTCAGCCAGCCATACCTCCTCCTTCTGGCCCTCGCCCTACAGCTGGTATCCCTGAACCCCTTTATCCTCCTGGATCGGTTCCCCTAGGCCTTAACCATCTCGGAGCCGTCCCTCCTGGTCATTACCCTGCTGGGCAAATACCTTTCCTGGCTCCCACTCCCGGAGTATATTCTGTCCCCGTCATGGCCACCCTCTCTCTCCCTAACCTGACCTTGGGCATACCAGTCTGGTACCTTGATCCTCCAGCAGCTACCCCTCCTGGTCACCCCAAACCCTACATGGCTTTGACACCGGTTCAACCGGTCCCCCTCGCTTCCTCCGTTACCACTGTGCCCCCAGCACCTCTACAGGACCCTTCTCCTGTCATGACGGCTCCCGGGAAGAAAGGAAAAGCTCGCAAGGGGGCACCTAAAGACAAGACCACCACGACTGACCCGGCCCCTCCTCCGCCCGCAAAACCTTGTGCCTTATGTGATGTCGTCGGTCATGCCACCCATGCTTGTCCCGAGTTGCCCCGTATTCAGCCCATGGTTAAAGTCGCGTTCCCTGAAGCTACGGTTCCTGAAGCCTCCATTCCTTCTTCGTCCGTAACCAAGAACCCCAAGACTCTCCGCACCAACAAACCCTGTGCTTTGTGCGGTGTTCATGGCCATTACTCCCACCATTGTCCTCACCTGACGCATTACTGCACCTCTTTAGAAGTAGTCCGAGAGTATGAGGTTGAACAAAATCAATCCGCCTCTCCCATACTCGCGCAATATGCTTCGGGCCAGCCTGAGGATCCCCCCACCCCCATCGACATTCCCCCTCCTGATGTTCAGATGACGGAGTCTACCACAACCATTATTTACCTATCCTCCTCTGCGAGACATTCGGAGCCCAGTCCCCCTGCATCCTCCCCTATCGTTTCGCCTGACCACCTCTTTTCTACCCATACTCGAGATCAATCCACCCATATCTCTGTTGATCTCCGCAGCCCGAGTCCTCGCCATACTTCCGATAGCCCTCATATACCACCCTCTAGTTTGTGTATGAGTCATAGTCATCCTGCTGATTGAACTCCCTCCCGCAGTTTCCGCTCGATGTATTTTGTCCACTCACGCTACTGTCATTGTCTCCCCTCCCCTCATTTGTTGTCTTTTCACACCATTCCGTAGGACCCCCCATCCAGACCCTTTATCGGTTATGCCGATGGTGCAAGTTGTTATTCCCGGAATCTAGCCTCGGCAGGTTGGGCCATCTTCACCCCCTTGCATGCCCTTGTTCTCTCCAACGGGGTCTGCATTGGTTCTGCCACCAACAATCAGGCCGAATATGATGCAGTGTGTGGTCTCTTAGTAGATGCCCTCTTCCATCGCATCCTCCATCTACACGTTCGTTTGGATTCCCTACTTCTTGTCATGCAACTAAATGGTGTTTATTGTGTGCATAACCCTGTGCTGTTTAGACGCTATTTACAATTGAAACTCTTCATACATGCATTTGAAACCATAACTTTCAACCATGTACCTCGAGAACAGAATCATTATGTAGATAGTATTGCAAACCATGTTCTAGATTGGCATTGATCACACGCATTTCATACAAGACAATAACATTTATAATCATTAAAAACGATGCATATCCATAATATGTGTCGCAAAACATGTGTTTAGAGTCCATCTACTCTGATACATATGACATGCCCATAGCATGTTACAAAAAACCAAAAACTGGGGGCACCACCTGCCCCTACATACACACTAGGGGGCACCACATGCCCCACACCTACTCACTATCTGGCAGATCCCAAGCCAATGGCTCTTCCCCTGCAGCCCGTAGATCACGTATGCCTTGACCAGCCATCGCCATGTGCTGCATGACACCTCACCATTCCGAGGGCAGACCAATGCATGCCTCCACGTACTGGTCATCTAAGTCTTGCCACCCGCGCTCTGAAACTCCGGTCAGCAATGTCTCGCATCTACAGTGGATGTCCTCCAGGAGGGCCGGCCACATCCTCATTGTGCGCTGCTCTCGACCCACTCGGATCTGCAGCTCCAGATGCTGCCGGTCGTCCCATATATCTGGCCGGTTTTGCCGGAGCTATATCTGCATACCAAAAGTACATGAATCAGTACCCTATCTACTATTCAAAAACTTTAACATGCCCATACAAGAATAGCAATCTGTCACTTACCATCGGGCCCCCATACTCGACTAGGCGGAAGTGGCAGGTCTGGATCTCCACAATAACTCATCCCACTATAGGGATAGTCGTCTATGTATAACGGCATCTGATCCCAATGGGCAAAGAACTCAAGTTGAAACACTCGCCCGACCGCCCCTCCTCCTCCTCTGCACAGTAGCTGCCCCCACCGGTGCATCCTGGGCTCTCTCTGGCCCCCATCTGGAAGTTGTATATGAGGCCGCAAGGTTGGGATCTTCTCAAAGAAGAATGCGCACAATAAAGTCCCATACGAGCAATTGTGGTTCACTTGCTGCTTGCAGAGCGACAACTATCGTTTTAACGACACCATCATCATTTGGGCCCACCCATAGTAGGTCCCACTCAAAACACTCTCTACAAGCATCATCTGCCCCCCGGTGATGTGATGGTACACCTGGTTTCCCAGGATACGTAGCACAACTGCGGCTACTGCATGGGTCTCTAGCCTCTCTAGATCCTCGATCGGTATCCGAGTCCTCTTGACTTGGAGACCTGGTCGACAATGTCGTTCCACAAACTCCATGATATGCCGCCCTTGCGGTAATACTGGCTGAGTGTTTCCCACCATCCCCAGTGGTGGGAGGCCTGTCAAGAAATACACATCGTGGACTTTCAGTTCGATCCTGTGCCCCTGCACTACAAAGCCCTCATGCTCTGGATCCCAGTAACTGATAATCCGGGTCAACAAACGCTCTCCTGCCCTCATCAAAGGGTTCTCCAAAAACTTTATAACCCCAAACCTGGCCAACAAATGATGGACACCGTGATCTGCTTGGATCTCTTCTTGTAATGTACCCAGGTCTCTCTCTCTCCAGTTAACCCGTAAATCTGCCATACTTGCACAAAAACATCATCTTTGTCAGAATACAGATTGGGAATACCATAACCAACCACAAAAACCCAACTCTCAGCTATAAAACAGCACCAAAACCCCCTCATCTTCCAGGTCACAGTTTTCTGCCCAATTTTGGACCAGGTCACAGTTTTTACCCTGAAACCTGCATCCCGTAGAGATGAAGGAGGGTCTGTTTCTGAGATTTTGGGCCCTAAACTGAACTTTCAATCCATCAAAATGAAAGAGTAAGGTTAGGCCTCTTACCTGCAACTGACGGATCTTGATTCCAATGATCGGTTTGTCTGCTACGCTTGCCGCAAGATTTAGGGCCTTCTCTCCTCTCTACATTCACCACAGCAACAATAGCAAATGAGTGAATTTGGAGGGAAAACTGCCTTATTAAAAGAGAACCCCTGTTTCTTCTTTCGATTGCTACAATCATACCGTAGCCCCGTTTGACAAACCGTCTGCACCGTTGGAAAGCTCTCATCGAGCCCTCAAATGGGTATGTGTTAGTTTTTTGTGATTTGATACTTCACTAGGACACATTTTTTCCAAGAAGGGTCACTTAACCCCTCCTTAAAATCGAATTTCCTCACTTACAACACTTGTACTTAGGGCACCATTTTTCCTCCTTACTTGTCTTTGTTCGGGTCGATTTTCGTCATGAGTTACCATCTTGTACTCATGTTTTTATGGTCCCCCATTGGGCCTTTACTGTGTGGCAGCACCATCGAGTCGCCCTTGTTTAGAGCATCCAAGTTGAGTCATCATCGCATTCATAGAGTCTATCCTGAGTCCCTTTGTACCCCGCTATAGCCCTCCATCCTTCATTGCTTGGTGTCTCTCTTGTGTCGCACTTTATGACCTTCAGTCCCACTGTCCCCTATCCCTTATGATATTTTTTCAGTCGCTGCCTTGTCATTCATGCCCTTTATGCTCTAACAAGGGAAGTCGTCCATTCGCTACTGAGTCCTTTCCACTTCACTATCATCATTAGTGTCAGTCTGTCCGTCGCTCTACTATTTTCTCTCATGCCTTAGTTGAGGATTTCTCATTGCCTCACTAATGGCAGACCTCCTTCTGTAGACATCATCTCATTCATTCCAGAAGCCGGGTCTAGAGGGCGGTGTACCTTTGTTCCAGCTTCCACTCTTGTTCGGTGCCTCGGATCAGGCAAAGGGATCTCTCATTTCCCTTTGACTTGATTTTTTCTCCACTCCAGCTCCTTTCAGCATGACCGAGATCCGTATACTTGATGGTTCAATGATACAGCAGCAGCTCTTGATGATTCCCGGGTGTGTGTGAGATGTCTCAACCCTCATGAGGGGGTGGCCCTGCAGGTAGCCCCCCACATGCCCAGATGACCTCCTCCTTGCAGCCTTCGATGCAGCTCCAGATATTTGATGATGTTGGCCTTAGCCACTTGCAGTGCCTCTTTGATTTGCATGTATCAGTCAGATTGTGTGAGCCCTTCCCCATTTACAGGGGGAATTTGGGTTGTATTTGTATCTCATGTACTCAGATATTATTGTACAAGTCCTGGCTGTTATCCCAGGCATAGCATGTATATGGGATTCCTCATTGTATTTTTATCTGTCTCATGATTATGCCGGCTGTACTTTATGGTTCGGTCCCTTGTTTACTGGACACACTATTATTTTGTACTTTATCTCGGCGGGCATAGGTATGCCTCCCCCGCCGCCTTCAGCACAGGTACCCTCTCATAAAAAGAGACTTGTTGCACCTGCAAGTCTCGTCTCCTCAGGGTCTAGTTCTTCAGCACACTATCTACCTTGCATTTCTCTCTCTGACTTCCCTTTTTTTGTCTAGTGATTGAGTTCTTACAACGTACTTCGGTCATACGATTTGCTTCTGACACTCGCACGCTGGGGGGCAATCTGTTACACCATTTTTTGGTCATCTAACCCATTATCATTAGATGGACCCAAGTACACCATGTAAGACCAATTTTACCCTAAGTAAAATTTCTTTCACTATGTAAAATAACTTAATAAACCACATTTATTAGGTTGTTTATGGTCTAAACAGGAAACCCCAAAAGGAAATATTAAACAAACCTATTTTTTTTTAATTTTCCTCATGGAATAATTAATTAAACCATAATTTAATTATTATTCCTAGTCATGTTTAACCCAAAACAAAGAAATTAATTAGATAAACCTTTATTTATCTTATTATTTTCTAGGAATAATTATTTAAATCTTATTTAGATAATATTCCTTGTTAAATACGACCAAATCACCCACAAATAATTAAATAAATCATTATTTATTTAATTATCTTTCAACCACTTCCTTAAATAATTAAATAAATCATTATTTATTTTATTATCTTCTAACCGCTTCCTTAAAAAGATAAATAAATCATTTATTTATTTATTTTTGACAAATCAAGGGATTTGACCCAAGTCAAATACCTTTTCCCTCCAACAAATATAATAAAATATTCCATAAAAAGTGGATCTAGATCTGGTTAACCCATACACCAAGATCTAGAATGACCCAATATTTTGTTATAAATAGGAGGTCTTTTCCTACCATTCTTCACCTTTTGTTGCCCATTAGATCACTTTGGATCTATACACTTGGTCCCATTTTTCCATCATTTGCTGTGTGAGTTCCCATTGAGCTCTATTCTTTGCATTGGGTTTTCTACACCAACAAGAGAGAGAAATCTTAGATCTGAAGTGCTGAGGACTTCCAAGAACCCATCCCACTGAGGAGAATTGGATACGCCTTCTTGTATTCCTCCCAGGTGCCCAATTAATAAAAAAATTATTTCAAAAATTGTTCTTGTCTTGTCTATTGGCATATGGAGCAAACCCTTGTTTTTATTGCTTAATGTCTTTCCATGCATAGATTTGGTTTTTTGCAGCTCTTTTCTTGTTCAAATAACCGCAGATCTGAAGATATTGGCAACCACTTTTGTTTTTAGGGCTATTAGTTATGCGTAGCTAAAGTGGTCCTTTTTCGTACACTTCGACAAAGGATTCATACTAACAATGTGCTTGGTTCTTGAATGAAGAACAAGATTTTTTGATATGATTATTTCACTTGTATTGTCACATTTGATAGAAATAGGTTTAGTGATGCTTACCTTCATGTATTGAAGAGTTTTTTTCATCCACATCACTTGTGTGCAACAAGTTGCTACTGCTATATATTCTACTTCTACTGTAGATAGGGAGATAGATGTTTGATTCTTTCTTAACCATGCCACTAGACTTTCTCCCAAATAGAATGCACCTCCACTTTTGTTTTTCTTGTCATCCACACAGCTGGCCCAATCTACATCTGTATATGTTCTCAATGTGAAATATTTTCCTTTTGGATACCATAGGCCATAGTGTGCAGTTCCTTGTAGGGATCTAAAGATCCTCTTGATTGTTAGCAAGTGATTTTGTTTTGGTGCTGCTTGATATATTGCCAAAAGTCCTACTTCCAATATAATATTTGGTCTGGAGGTTATTAGGTATAGAAGACTTCATATCATAGTTTTGTAAAGTCTTTGATCTACATCTACAGATCCATCATCAGCACATAACTTGCATCCAGTGATCATGGGAGTTGACACAAGTTTGTAGTATTCCATTTTGAATCGTTTTAACATGTCTCTTAAGTATTTTTCTTCTAAAAATATATATGCCTTTTCTCTTTTGTAGAATTTGAAGTCCTAGGTAGAAGTTAAGCTCTCCAATCATAGACATCTCAAATTTGAACCTCATCTCTTCTGAAAATCATTTTACTAACTCATCCTTGTTGCTATCAAACATGATGTCATCTACATATAGTACTACAATTAAGAGTTCATTTTCATCAGCCTTTATATAAAGATTGTTGTTTATTCCTCCCTTCTTGAAACCTTATTTTTGAAAGTAATTTTATAGAATAGAATACCATGCACGTGGTTCTTTTTTGAGACCATATAGGGCTTTCTTTAATATGCACACATAGTCATGTTTATCTGCTAAGGAAAATCCTTCAGGTTGTTCCATGCAGACCTCTTCCTCTAGATCTCCATTAATAAGACAAAATTCACATCCATTTGATATACCTTGAAATCATTAATATGAAAATGGGTTGGATAAATTTTTATGATTTTCAAGAACCTCCCACCTAGTTAAAGAAATAAAATATCTAGCTTGTACTTGACTTTTGCGTAATTTTTTAATTGAAACATGTGTATTTTTTTAATTGTTTGAGTGCTTTAAGTCCATTTGTTTTTTCTGAAATTAAACATGTGCAACATCCGTATAATTCAGAAAATAAAAAACAACACATAACAACAAATTTAATCTAGGCTTTCACCCGAATATCGTGGGCTACGTCTCCTTGAGTTCTAGTCATCTTGACTTGTTTCTTTGGGATTATGGAAAATTTTCTTTTACAAGTTGAAAAATAAACTCCAATGGTTACTGAACTGAAACAATGGGCTTATAATACCATTTCTATCCATTTCATGGCTATCATCACTCCGAAAAACAGATCTAGGCTCCCTTAGACTTGATTCCTTCTGTCAGTGCACTTTAGCTACCCTGAGCTTCTCTATGGTACTAACTCCTTCAGAATTCTTTTTTTTGTCCCTCAAACCTCACCTAGTATCTCCAACACATATCATACCTCCAAAATGGAATAATCATTTGCTCCAAATGAGCACTGCATCCCCAATCTAGGTCTCCCTCCACGGTTGGCGCTAGGCTTCCCAAAAATTCCCTGTGGCTTCTCGAGCTCTAGAATTCTTCAAATGGCTCTGAAAATCCCTTCAATGGATTTTAAATTCCAAAAATATTCATAATAGACTATTTTTTCACTGAAATTGGCCTTTGGCTGCTCGAGTTTCGCCTCCAACACTTGGTGGCACCCCCTGGCTCTCGAGTCAATGAAAAATTCTATGTGGGTTCTCGACCTCTAGAAGTACTCAAAAGCTTATAAAAACTCCATAAATGGATTCATAAGTATCAAAATATTCTAAATAGACTATTGGTTTGCTAAGAATGGATACTAGCTGCTCTGGATAGGCCTCATTCTCCTGCTGGCACTTGTTGGCCCTAGAGGCCCCTGGAACTTCTCTAAAGCATCTCAGCCTTCAAAATTCCTCTAAAGTATCTAAAAAACACACCATTATTTCCATAACATCTGAAACATTCAAAATTGACTATTGGATTGTTGAGAAAGGCCTCTAGCTCCCCTTGCTAGGCCTCAAACTACTGCTGGCCCATGGTGGCCCTAGTGGCCCCTTGAACTTCTATAAAGAAAAAACCTACTCAAAAGTCCTACGATTTCTCTACAACCCTAACCAATGAGTCTTGAATTTCTGAGATAGTAGAAATTGACTATTGGCACTCCAAAATTGGTCGAATATAGCTCAAGATAGAGCCTGAACTCATTTTTCCCAATGACCCCTAAAAATCCTCCACTAAACTTGGAGGACCTGCACTTAACTGTAGTTAGACCACCAGTATAATGGTTACATTAAATGTTGAACCATCGTGTGGGCACATGCAAACCCAAAATCTGCAGTTTCATTACTGTAACTGCCGACGAAGGTTTTAGTTGGGGTAAAGCGTCAACACTAAAGGTGGGAGTGAACCCATTATGTGACCGCATAACATGGAGCTGAAACATTGGTGGAGACCATTTTTTGTCAAATTTTGGCTCTTGGACAAGGGTAATGGTCATGTGGGGAGGGGCTAGCCCCTCTGAACCCCGAAATGGATAACCATAAAACCTTAAATAGAACTGCAATGCATATATGGTTAAGAACCACGATAGCACACATGGTAAGCCATGGGCGTGTTTGGAAATAGGTATTAGGGTCAAGCCTGGGGGACCCCCAAAAAATTATTAGACAATTCCTGGGAAACGTGGCGGCCTCCGGGTCTGCCATGTGCCAGGTCCTAATCGGCCCAAATTAAAACATGTGCACCCAAATATGAATATCATGGTGACACTTGTCACGACTTGACTGGTCCAAAAGGAATATTCCAATGAATATTCTAGGAATATTATCTTTTTAATTTCCAAAAATTCAAGTAAAAGTTGGTCAAAGTCCAAAAATTGTAGTTTTTCGGACTTGTCAAACTACGATAACTTCTTCATACGGTGTCGGTTTTTGGAACTGTTCATGGCACCAGAATCAAGAAGATGACATCTATCCGGTCACTGAGGTTCGGCACACTTCTGAACACTTTGAATTTTGAGCTATCACATAGGTCCATGATCTAGTTCTGATCACACCCCCCCATTGGGAATCTTTTGGACCTCAAAATACTGATATAATGATTTGTATAGTGGATGAGAGTACAACACCCTCTTCTTTTCAACCTCCATACACTTTCCTTGCATGGCTAAGTGCCTTTGAACCACAATTCAAAGGTAGTTGACACTTCCCTCCCTGGATGCACTTGTCCTCCTGTTAAGAACTGTCTTCCTTGAACTCACTCAGAAATTTCTTGCAAGAAATTTAAAGAAGGTAGATGAACATCATGTACTTGATCATCAATCCAAGGTGGCTCAAACAAACAAGATATTACAATAGAAAACATGCATATATAACTGAAATTTTCATATGTACAAATGAGTGTGTGTCTTAGTGTGTCAAGAAGTCAAAAAAATTCTTGCCAAGCCACTTCGACCGTGACTTTTGCCGCTGAAAATATTCTTCATTTGAAACATCCATTCTTATATCAATGATGGAATCTTTGGTTCCACTTTTGCTAGTATTTCTATCCTCTTGCCTCATGTGCTTGGGATGATTAATTGGATGCAATTTCCAACAATTGGAAACAACATGTCCCTTCTTCTAGCAATGTGTGCAGGACTTATGCACCTTCTTTGCAAGTTTCCTTTGCCTCAACTACTTCCTGTATGCCTTTATCCTCTTCCAACATTTCGAAACAACATGGTTACACAGACCACAATATGCACATCAACTCTTTCTTCCATTCAAGCATTCAAAATTGTCATGCCTTGTAGAAATATAATCAACTTGACTATGGGAAGAATTATACCTCACATGTTGCTTTCATGCTCATTTTTTTTACCTTCATGAGGAGATGAACTAGTAGAGGTTCCAACTTCTTTTTGTAGACTAACATGAGTGTTTATGTCTTGATAGATGTATGAACTCGCATGCTCGCTAAATTTGCATGTCTATAATCTTCTTGGTGCAATATATGCTTCAAAAAATGGCAATCAACTTGAAAACAAACTTGACATGTTTTCTGGTTTAGAACTTGGAACACAAGTTCTTCTTGAAGTTGTATCACATGCCTTCATGGCTTTGGGGTCTTCGCCATTAGATTGAACATAACCAATACCAAATTTCTTAGGTATTTTCTCAACCAAAATAGGATCAATCATGCCTTGTGCATGTTTTCCTAAACCCTTGCCTTCATAGCCCATTTTAAACATTAACTTGGACCCTATACCTCTAGTGTGCTTTTCAAATGAACCAACACATCTTTCTAAAGAGGAAAATGAAGACAAATTAGAGTGAATTACCTCTGTTTCATGCATGTTCTTGGTTAAGGCCTCTTGGGCTTGATGGAGCTTCATCTCCATCTCATGCAATCTTTGAATAATTTCTTCCTTCTCTTGCTCCATACCAGCCAATTTCTCATGAAGTCTAGTTCTTTCTCTTCTATCTTCAAATAGAATTTGCACTATGTCCTTCGAGATGTAGAAGTCTCGCTTCATGTCCTCATTGAAGAATCTTATGAAGGAGGAGGATTTTGAAACCTCACTTTAATCAGTTTTCATCATGAAAATTAACAAAATAACTTCTACAAAATTCACAAAGCTTTCAAAAACTATTGAAAAAGCTTCTGAAAAAAATGGTTTTAGATTCAAGATCCTCTTCAAGCAACCTTTTGCAAACAAACCCTTTTGTGATTCAAGGGTTGCCTTGAGTTACTTTGGGTAAGGAAGATGCCTTCATCCATTTCTTCCTTCTTTTACTCTTCTAGACTTAGCTATCAGTAGCTCTCCCTTCACCTCTAGCAAACTCAAGTAACGATCAGTTTGCAAACAGTCAAATCCTTGCACTGTTTAAATACCTTTCAAGTCAAACAAGAAAAATTGTGCTCTGTGAATCAAGAAACTATGCTTTGATACCAAATTGATCTGAAAATGGGTTTGATAACTTTTTCTGCTTTTCAAGAACCTCCCACTCAGTTAAAAAAATAAAAGATCTAGCTTGTACTTGAATTTTGCGTAAATTTTTACTTCAAATAGGTGTATGTTTTTTAACCGTTTAAGTGCTTTAAGTCCATTTGTTTTTGCTGAAATTAAACATGTTCAACATCCATATAATGCAACAAATAAAAAAAAACAAATAACAACATATTTAATCTAGGATTTCACCCAAATATCGTGCGCTATGTCTCCTTGAGCTCTTGTCACCTTGACTTGGCTCTTTGGGATTATGGAAATTTTTCTTTTACAAGATACAAAATCAACTCCAATGGTTACTAAACTGAAAAAATGGGCTTAGAATACCATTTAAATCCCTATCATGGTTATCATCACTCTAAAAACAGATCTAGGCTCCCTTAGACTTTATTCCTTCTGTCAGTGCAATTGAGCTACCTTGAGCTTCTATATGGCACTAACTCCTTCAGAATTATTTTATGTCCCTGAAACCTCACCTACTATCTCCAGCACATATCAGACCTCCAAAATGGACTGGTCATTTGCTCCAAATGAGAGTTGCATCCCCAATCTTGGCCTCACTCCATGGTTGGCACTAGGCTGCCCAAAACTTCCCTATGGCTTCTCTAGCTCTAGAAGTCATAAAATTGCTTTAAAAATCCCTTAAATAGATTCCAAATGCCAAAAATAGTCAGAATATACTATTTTTTCACTGAAATTAGCCTTTGGCTACTCCGGTTTCGCCTCCAACACCTGGTGGCACGCCTTGGCTAGGGGTCAAAGAAAAATTATTTGTGCATTATATACCTCTATAGGTCGTCAAGAGGTTCTAAAAACACCATAAATGGATTCAAAAGTATCAAAATAGTTGAAATAGACTATTGGTTTGCTGAGAATGGATACTGGCTACTCTGGATAAGCCTCATTATCCTGCTGGCACTTGTTTGCCCTAGTGGCCCCTGGAACGTATCTGAAGCATATATGCCTTCAAAATTAATCTATAGGCTGTTCAAACCACACCATTAGTTCCATAACATTTGAAATATCCAAAATTGACTATTGGATTGTTGAGAAAGGACTCTAGCTCCCTTAGCTAGGCCTCAAACTACTCCTGGCCCATGGTGGCCCTAGTGGCCCCTTGAACTTCTATGAAGCAAAAACCTGCTCAAAAGTCCTTTGATGGCTCTAAAACCCTCACCAATGAGCCTAGAATATCGGTGATAGTCTAAATTGACTATTTTCACTCCAAAATTGGTCAAATCTAGCTCAAGATAGAGCCTCTACTCATTTTTCCCAATGACCCCTAAAAGTCCTTCACTAAACCTGGAGGAATTGCACTTAACTACAATTAAAATAGGAAAATTCCAAAAATTTGGTGGGTGCTCCAGTTAAACCGCTATTCTAACAATTATATTAAATGTCTAAACATCATGTGGGCACATGCAAACCCAAAATCTGCGGTTTCATTACTGTAATCGTCGGCGGAGGTTTCAGTTGGGGTAACCCGTCAACTTTAAAGGTGGGAGTGAACCCATTATGTGACCACGTAACCTAGATCTGAACCATTGGTGGAGACCATTTTTTGTTATATTTTGGCTCCTAGAAAAGGGTAATGGTCATGTGGGGAGGGGCTGGCCCCTCTGAACCCCCAAACGGATGACCATAAAACCTTAAATAGAATTGCAATGCATATATGGTTAAGAACCATGATAGCACACATGGTAAGCCATGGACATGTTTCGTAGTAGGTCTCGGGTTCGAGCTCCAAGGACCCCCAAAAATTTTATTAGACCATTCCTGGGCCACGTAGCAGCCTCCGAGCCTGCCACATGGTAGATCCTAATTGGCCCAAATTAAAACATGTGCACCCAACTGTGAATAACATGGTGACGCTTGTCACAAACTAAATGGTCCAAATGGAATATTTTGAGGAATTTTCCAGATATATTCCTTGGAATATTCTCTTTTTAATTTTCCCAAAATTCAAGTCAAAGTTGGTCAAAGTCTAAAAATTGTAGTTTACTGGACTTTTCAAACTACGACAACTTCTTCATACGGTGTCAGTTTTTTGAACCATTTGTGGCTCTGAAATCCAGAAGACGAGATCTATCTGGTCGCTAAGGTTCGACATACTTCCAAACACTTTGAATATTTAGCTATCACTTAGGTCCATGATCCAGTTCTGATCAATCATGATAACATGCAAAAGCCAGAAACATTCTAATTGCTTCCATTGTTACTACAGGGGAAAAAGTTTCATCATAGTCAAGTCCTTCAATTTGAGAGTATCCCTTACATACAAGTCTGGCTTTATTTCTGATTACGTAAAATTGTTCATTAATATTATTCTTGAATATCCACTTTTTGCCAATGACATTTTTCCCAACAGGTCTTGGCATTAACTCCCAGGTCTTGTTCTTCTCAATATGGTCTAATTCTTCGTTCATAGCATCTATCCAATTTTTTTCTTTGTTGGCTTCATCAAAATTATTTGGTTCTACCTATGACAACATGGCTATGTACACTTCCTCAGTCTGTTCAGTTAGATGTCTTCTAGTTTGGACTCTTGCACCCTTGTCTCCAATGAATTGATCTTCTGGATGATTCCTTTGAGCATGTCTTGAGGGTCCTTTTGAGTTTATTTTTGTATCTTTTGTTGTATTATTTTTTTCTTTATTTTCTTTATTTTCATCTTCATGATCATCTGGAGGATTGACACAGTTTGTACTTCTGGTTCTATCTAGTAGTTCTTCATCGAATCTCACATCAATTCTTTCCACAATTTTATGCAGTCTTTTATTGTAACACTTGTAACCTTTACTATTTGATGAATATACCTAAATTATTCCTTCATCATCTCTTGCATCATACTTCCCCAATTTTTCATCATTATTATTTATGAAAAATTTGCAGCCAAAGACTTTAAAGTGCTTAATTGATGCCAGATTCCCATACCACAGCTCATATGGAGTCTTGTCACAATTTGGTTTGAGATGAGCTTTGTTGAGAATATGAATGGTTGTGTGTATTGCTTTTTCCCAGTAGGTCTGATGAGTTTTTCTTTATTGCATAATGGCTCTAGAAATTTGTTGTACAGGCCTATTTTTCCTCTCTTCCACCTAATTCTGTTGAGGTGTATCTACAACTATAAACTGAAGCTTTATCTCACAATAATTTCACAGGTTTGCAAACTCATCACCCGTGAATTCACATCCTTTGTCTGATATAATGCATTTTAGTTTACATCCAGTTTGATTTTCTACCAATTCCTTGAATATCTTAAATTTCTCAAATGCTTCAGATTTGTATCTAAGAAATTCCACCCATGTTAATCTAGAAAAATCATCGATTATCATCATGAAATACAATTCTCCAGCTAGTGGATTTGTTCTTGAAGGTCCGCACAGGTTCTTGTGTACAATCTGAAGAGGCTTAGTTGTAGATAGATGGTATTTAGATTTCAAAATTGTGCGAGTTTGTTTTCCCAATTGGCAGGACTTACATATGGTATTTGGTGGCTTCTTTATTGCAAGAAAATCTCTGACAGCTTTCTTTTTTCTCAGTTTGATGATGTGGTCAAAATTTAGATGTCCCAATCTTCTATGCCATAGCCAAGATTCGTCATGTTTGCTAATGTGGCATGCTTCATTCTCTTCTACCACTATATAAATGTTACTCTCAGTTCAAACACCTTTGACCAGGGTCTTTCCTGTGGTGATTGACCTTACTTCACAATCTTGGTCTCTAAAAAGGACCTCACAGCGTTTATCACACATTTGACTAACACTTAGCAGATTGGCTTTTAGACCGTCTACAAATAGTACATCATGAGCCTCTCCTCTTCCATTATTTAGGTTGAATGTGCCATTTACCTTGATTTTCCCTTCTCTATTATTACTGAATGTTACATTCCCATATTTCTTTTCATCAAAAGTTACAAACTTGCTTCAGTCTCCTGTCATATGTTTTGAGAACACACTGTCCACATACCATTGATTGTTCTGATCTTGAGAAATTAAAATTAGATCACATTTATTTAGATTCATTTTCCATTGCATGTAGCTATTTGTTGTATAAATTTTATGAGGAGATGGATCATAGTCTTTGAGAGGAAATTCGTTAGACTTGTGCCCATTTTTATGGAAAAAAAACATTTGACTATATTTTGAAATGGATTGTGTATACGAGTGAATCCACCATTATTATTAATTCCCTTTGAGTTTCCGTACTCCAATCTCTTTATATATGCTCTGCACTCCATGGCTTTATGACTGAACCTTTTACATGAAAAGAAATACCCATGGAAGTAGTATATGTATCTAGTAGAGAAGGTTGTTTGGGGATATTGCCATCTGGTCATATGAAAATTTTTTCTTTGGATGCCATTCGATTTGTGCTGGAATATTTCTTGGTTTTTCACTCCTTTTGTTTACAGGGCTTTCCTTGTGGTGCCTTTTTGCTACAGCTTATGAGGATTTGAAGGGTTTCCCACAATTTTTTTCTTATATTGATGGGACTCAATGCTTTCTTTTAGGACAAATTTCATAAATGTAATAGCTTTCTTATCCTCTGCCTTCGACTTGTTGGATTCTCCTTCATACCCTATCCCAGTCTTTACAAGAGGATATCTTTGTGCATTTAATATCGGGTCCAATTTTTCAACACCTTTTAACTGTTGAATGTTCATTGTTAAATCAGTTTGGTTTTTTTCCAGTTTCTTCCTGAGACTCACCACCTCTTCTTCCAATCTTCCACATTCCTGACTTTTCTCTCTTATTTTCTGCAGCAAAATGTCTTCTACTTTCCTTCCTTATTCAATTTCAATTTTCAATTTGATAAAATATTTAGAGTTTGGTTCTTCATTTACATGTTTTAGAAGGATTTCCTTTTTTTTTCTAGTCTTGAGCTTGAGTCTATATATTTCCTTTAGGGAACTCACCAACTCCCCCTCAAAATCCACCTCACCTTCTTCTTCAAATTCCAGGAGATCTTCCTCAAGCTCTTCCTTGGCCATCAAAATGAATTCTGATCTTCCTTCTTCATTGGGGGATTCATCTCAGCTCTGAGATGCATTGTTGTCTTGTTGAGCATATAATGTTCTTCTATTAAATTTGTTCCCTTTCGGCCTATTGTTGAAATTGGTTTTCTATTTCCATTTTGACTGATTCTCTATTTTCTTATGAGGAAATTTTAAAGCATAGTTCCCCACTCTTCCATAATTAAAGCACTTAAATGGAAGTTTACCTTTATACTTACCTGTGATTCTGTTAGACTCCTATACTAATAGGTGTCATTTTTCATGATTGAATTTTTGAATTATGCAATATGTCCAAACCTTGTCTTGTTGCAAAGGTGTTCCATATTTTCGAAAATAAAAAAACAAAAAAAATTAAAAAATGTAAAGAGGGTATACCCTAAAATAAAAATCAAAGGGCGAAAAGAATAAAAAGGTAAAAAAAGTGAAAGAAATGAACCCGAAGCAAAAATAGACCAGGAAAGTGTGCAAATCTAAATGCCACTACTATTTCATTTTCTATAAATAAGCAATTGTGTGTAGCTTGTCAAACTTTTTCCACAATTTATGAAGGGTCAAACTGTTTAAACTTGACTCGTTCATTTTTCAATTTTAGAATAGAGAATAAATATTTGACCAAACTGTTTAATCTTGGCAGATAAGTAGATAGGTAGAGTTAATAAAAGGTGCTCAACAGTTTAATCTGAGCCCTTGGACGTAATAAGTGTAGACTTAGATAGATTTTCCATGTAAAAGAAAAGAATATTGATAAGGGTTTGCCAGTCCAAGTGCACCCTAATAAAGAAGAGAAAATGGTAGGGTGAAGTAAGTAGGGTAGGTAGATGTTGTTGCTGAATTACATGTGATGAATGATGGCCCTAGATGTGTTCAATTTTGCTTTCACCACAAGCGCAAAGGTAGATACTACATTGGAAAATTTCACAGCAAAGCAAAGTCAAAATCATTAACTTCCTTTCATTTTTCCCTAAACTTTTTACTAATTTCCCCTAAGTGCTAAGGTATTTGAAGATTAAAGGGGCTCAAGGAATTCCCTTGACTTTTTGAGGGACTGGACCCTCGGCCCAATAATTTGAAAAGGCCTAAGTACTTGAAACCATCCATTATCACATTCATTCACCTCTAAAAATCCTTTCCTAAGTAAAATCCTTCAATATTTCATGAAAAACCCTCAAAATTGCTTTTTATTCTGAGTCTAAGTGATGAAAGTATTATAATGCAATTTACTTTAAAAATCTTCACTTTCTTGGTTAAATTGAAGTATTTTGAGTTCACCTTGTCCCTTTGTCATATTAACTCTAACTTATATATTAATTCCCCATGAAAATCACCTTTTCCTATTATATATAATTCCTTTTATAATAATATCCCCAAAACCCATGTATTATAATTTTAAGCCAAAATTATTTAAGTCCCATTTATTCAAATAAAAACACCCACAATATACCCCCTTTTGGCTAAAATATAACTTTAAAAGTTAATCCCGCCCCCTATGGTAATTTAATTAATTTAATTTAATTATCATATAATAAAAAATATGCAAAAACTTTAAATGTATGATTTATATGTTTAAAACAAAAAATAAACCCAAAGTTTAATTAAAACCAAACTTTGGAAATAACCATCCCGCGTGCATTTTTCACCCCCGACCATCCAGTGTACCAAGGGATTAATTAATCCTTCTGTTTAACAAATAACCGACCCCCGCCAATCAAACGCCTCCCGAAGTGATTAACTAACGTTAATTACATTAAACCCCCCGCCTGTTAACACACCACCAATTCCATGTTTCGTCAACCGTTAGATCAACCCGCCCAAGATCGACGGCGATCGTTCATTCCACTGGCCATCTCCCGTCCGAAAGTTAACTCGCGAAATGTCAAGCAGTTTTCAAACAGTGTCATGCTACGTGTCACTCGCTGTATCGATTCACTTCCATTTCGTTCAATACCACCCTCCCACCAAAAGTGGTGCGGAATAAACCGCTTACCACCGTTCCCCCGTGACTCACCTCCCGTACACACTGACATCATCCCATAAAATAATAAAAAATTCTGCCACCCATTGAATTTGTGAATAAAACCAAAACCCCACGTCTTTTTCATTTTTTTGCCCACAGTGAATGACTACATTGCCATGCAGAAAATTTCAAATCTTCACTGTTGAAGTCTGCCAACCTTTATCCTGTCGAAGAGAATTGCTGCCGAGCATGCAAGAAATTATCCACCTTAACCAGTACCTGTTATCTTCAAGAAAAAATAGGTACAAACAGAGAGAACTTCTTCAGTAGGATATTCACAACAACATATACAAGAGATCAGTACAGTGGCAGTAGAATCAAAATGAAAAGAGAAAGAGGTTGATATACAAGTTAAAGAAACATTCACTATGACAGAACAACCTCAAACTTCCAAGGGATAGGATCAAGTAAAAATCCCTCCAGTGCAAACCAATGAGCCAGAAATTTCCAATCTACAAACTCCTCTTAATGTAGAAAAAGGGAAAAAGAGAGAGGTTGAAACATCCACCCCTGTTGGTGGATCTATAGAGCAAAATGGTACTAAAAGGCTAAAATTGAATCCTTTCCCAGAAATTGAATCAGTTGAAGAAATTTCTGACAGCCTAGGAGGAGAAGAAGCAGGTAGTCAACAAACAGGTATAGTCAGTGGAGCATTCACTACCTCACAAAAGAAAGAACTACAAAAGCAACAAAGTGTTGAAATATCTTCTTTCAAAACACCAATTAAAGATGCAGGAGATATAAAAAATACTTTTATCAATATCAAGTCCAGTAATGATCCACTGAGAATTCAAGTGTATAATCAATATCTAAAAATGGCTCCAAAGAATCAAGAAAGATTGATGTCAGCTTTTGACATCCAACAGGGAAAAATGTTAATGAACGATTTCAAACCCAAGGTGCAGCAACCCCAAACAGATGCTAATCATATTAAGACAAAATTTGAAGTCTTGGCAAAGGATATTCATCCTTTAGACCAAATTGAGCTACACAAGCAAAAAGGAGAAATGATCTATTCTACTTTGACTGATAAGACAATGGCAGCTCACAGGTTACAAGATTCTTTGGAGAACACTAGTACACAATTACAGCTTGAAAAGGCTTCTTCTCAAGCCAAAGACAACAGAATCAAAACATTAGAGGAAATAATAATTGGATTAGGTCACAATCCAAAGGATGTCAAAGGTATAGAAGCTCTAATAAAGAAAAAGGATGATGACATTGCAGCTTTGAGAAAGCAGTTGAAATTGCTAGCATCCAGACATCCACAAACCGATGAAGTAATAAAGAAGAATTCTGAATAAGAAATGATGGAGTTGCTCTTGAGAATGAATGAGCAACTGACTGAAACAGAAAAAGAGCTGGAACAAGCATTAAAAGACAAGCAGTCCAGTGTTCCAGTATCTACAGCAGAGGTTACCACAGGTCCCACAGGTCAGCCAGCAGAGCCATCACAGGTAAATACTTCAAATTTGAGTATTGAAGAATTAGTAAAGCAAATGAATGACTTAAAATGGCAAGTAACAGAAATTCAGCAAACAAAGTTAAAGCTTATCAGTTTGGAACAGAAATATGATCTTTCAAAAATGACTGTTGCTGACAAAACAAGAGAAATCAAAAAGTTGGAAAAATTAGTTAAAGCATTGGAAAGGGATCTCACATTGGAGAAACCTTTAAGAGAAATAAATGAAATTATTTGGGATGATATTATTCAGTCAATAAAAGATATCTAGTCTTCAATCTAGATAATATATGAGAAGAATGATTTGGTCAGAGTAGCTCTAGATGAAGTTGAGAATACACGAGCAAAATTAGGAAATAGGCCTGAGGAATCCAATCAGCCTAATTTCTTCAGATATACCGAGGATGATGAAACATTGAGAAAACTTCAACGGACTAGAATTGCAGAAGATAAATGGTGGGAAGACCCGTTGAAACTTTTGTAAATTTATCCTTATATGAAATTTTGCCTATTTACTACAGATAAAAGGATAAAAAGATGAACAAAGGTCAAAGAGTATCCATTCAGTTAAAAGGGTATCAATAAGAACAAAGAGTATCAGTGAAGCAAGTCAGTTAAAAAAAAATTACTGAAGAAGACAACGATGAGCTAAAATATAGGTCCAGCCTCTAGCACATTCTCAAAAGGAGGAAACAGCACAACATTGGTTACTTTTTGTCTTATCTTTGAGACCATCTGTCTCTATTTTTATTGTAACTTATTTATGAGTCATCTTAGATTATATCTCGTTTTGTTAAGAGATATTTTGTATAATTGTTTGTATAAATAAGCCCTCAATCAACTTATTGAGGGTGGATTCTTAAAATTTGATGTAACATTGAATATTTTGGAATAAAGAGCTTTGGAGAAATTTTTCATGGCAAAACTGGACAAGGAATTGAGGCAGGAGACTTTTCTTAGGATTCATGTGTCAAATGAAGGATCAATAAGTCATCTCTATCCCATGTTTTGAAGTTTTATATCTATTTATAATATCATTTGTGTTTCATTATCTTGATAATTAATGAAAAGGACTAAATCAGAAAGTACTTAGTTGTAATCTGATTTCAATCGTTATTATTATAAATGTTTTCTTCTAAACTAGTTTAAACAACGAATTCTTAATTGCTCCTATTTTCTAGTTTATACATCTTTGGTTATTTAGTAAAGAATGCTTAACTGCTCTTTATTGATAATCAATTCATTTCTCTTCTCTTGAATGTGTTAAAAGATTCTTAATTGCCTTTTATCCATTTAAATTCCATTTCATTCACTTTAGATCTATAATTGTTTCTAGTTTGATTATCTTGCCCTGATAAACCATCTTTTGTTGAAAAACTTAAGCCAGTGCAGCCAATCCTTTGACTCCATTAGCCCAATGGACTAAAACTACTTGATCTTAATCTCAGCTAAAGAATTACATCAATCAAAACAAAATCAAAACCCCTGGACTTTATAACTAGCCTAATACTTTCTAAAACAAAGTTAAATTTTATAGAGAGAGCCCTCTCTGGATACAGATTGGCTAGATTCTGTATCTGAAGGTTGGTTTGTGGTTACCTCGGACCCCTTTCCTTTTCTCTACAACTTCAAGGAAAATCTGAGTGATAACATATTGGTGACTCCACTGGGGAATGAACAATTTTAATTGTTACTATTGCTTATTTCATAAACTATAGACAGAGCCTGAAGATCAGCCAGGTAGCCTTCGTAATTGCTTTTGCTATGCAATTGCAAAGTAAATAAATGCTGCTTCAGTCTATTTCTGGTTTAGTTTATGACCTAAGCTTTGGTTTCAAACATTTTATTAGTTCTCTAGTTAATAAATCCTTAAGAAAATTTGAATCCATTATCTAAAACTTCTTAAAGAGATTCTTGAAGTTGTATTTTCATCCCATTTAAAACAAAAAACTAAAAAACATTATTAAGAAATCTAGCTTCAGAAAGGATTCGTTACACCAGGGCCAACCCTGATCCAAATCCTCCCCCTGTGTTCGAAAATCTGAATTTGATTCCCAGGATTCTTAGAAGACAAAATAGTCAAGAAAGTCAAGAAAGCTCTGGAAGTTCTCGACCTCTTTATAGATTAGCATCCTGCCCTGTAAAGTGGATTTATTTTGACGAAGAACCTTTTGATGAGAATTTTGAAACATCTTTATTTGTGAATTTTTCTGAATCTGAATTGTCTAGACTAGTTCCGGACCCATTATTTCTTGAAGATTTACAATTTAAATTTTTTACATATCATTTTGATAGATTTTTGCAATATTCTATACAATCAGAGTTTACCTCTGAAGAAACTTCAGATATTTCTATGATTACTTCTGCTTCCCTAAGTTCATCACCTTTTCCCCACACATCCCAATCTCAAACCACTCCTTCCACTCCCCCACCCCTCACTCATAGATCAACCTCACCTGTTGCTCCACCCACTATTTCCAGACCTACTTCACCAGTTATCCCAGTACTACATCTTCTAATGGCCAATAGATATGCTCCTCTATGATTACCAGCCAACCCAGCTACTTCACCCCAGGATTATCAAAGAAAAATCACTCCTTTTGATGGCTCTGGCACTTATACCGCACAACAACATACCAAAAAAATGACTGATTACTTCGAAATTTATGAAATATATGTTGATGATGTTAGGATGAGGATATTTGTTCAAAGCCTTACGGGAGAGGTTAGAACTTGGTTCAGAGCCCTTCCTCTGGACAATATTATTGATTTACCAAACCTCTATAGGACCTTTTTAAACAGATGGGAGAAGAAGAAGGATCCTCTTCAAATCCTATCTGATTTTGGAAAATTGAAAAGAGGACCTAATGAAACTGTACAGGATTAAATTATCAGATTTAATGAGGCTTACAATGTTGTTCCCCAAAACCTTAGGCCTCCCCCAGACTCAGTGTTAATCAAATTCCCTGATGGATTTGATTCTAACATAGCATATCGACTTAGGGAGAGAGCTCCTCAAACTCTAGAGGAGATGCAAAGTATAATTGTAAGTGTTGAAGCCAATCTTATAGAAAAATGAGCCAGGGCCAGAGCTGAGAAGAGAATGTCCTCAATTGAAGAACCTACAGCTTTTGAAAAGAAGCTAGATGAAATCATTAAAGGAATGGAAAGATTAGGAGACAGAGTAGAATCAATCGAAAGAAGATATCCTGGAGAAGGTCAAACGAGTAATGTTGTTAGAAATCCAAACTTTAGAAGAAACAAAAATCAAAATACTGGGAAGAATGTTCCTGACCAAAACATCAGGCCACCCTTCCAGGAAATTTTTATTGAAGGTTCATCTTCTGAAGAACCTACTGAGGATGTTGAAATAAATACCTTCACTGAACGAAAAGATGAACCAGAAGTTTTCCTATCTCAAGATGATCAAGAAGACCATATTCTTGAAACATTTCAAACGCATTCTGGAGAATCTTTTGATTTTAAAGAAGGATATGATTCAGCAATTTATGAAGTACACAAACAATACAATTTAAGAAGCAGAAGGATCGATGTTCCAGAGACTAGTAAACAGAAAGCTATGAAGCAACCCTTCAAAGGTAAGACCAGCAATACCCCTGTAAATATTCTCACTAGATCAGATCTTAACCTTGCCCATCCAATAATTGAAGATGTCTTTGAGAGTCAACTAAATAATAAACAACTTTCCAATACTTTTCCCCCTAGAGGAAATGTAGAAGAACATGTAGAAGTTAACTCAGAAACAACTTCAAATCATAACCACACTCCTGAAAAGGAGAAAAACACTGAAAACATAGAAAACAGAGAAAATCCAACTGTTCGAAATCCAAAAACCCAAACAGAAAAATCTTTCAATCTCGAAGCTGAAATAGGAAAAATAAATATAGTTGTTCCATTATCAGAACTAGCTAAACATGATGTCTATAGAAGCCAAATCCATAGGTCACTTAATATTTCTGGAATTGATGATACAGTTAATGTTTTTGATGACCAACCCAGATTACTTTTTGGCCCAAAAGTGAATGGAAAATCGAAAAGTGGAGTAACTCCTCCATTTTATATAAGTTTGAATGTACACGATAAAATACTTCACAACGCCATGCTTGATTCTGGGGCATCTCACAATCTGATGCCTAAAGCTGTAATGGAAAAACTGAACTTAGACATCACTAGACCATATAAAGACCTGTTTTCTTTTGATTCGAGTCAGGTAAAATTCTTAGGATTAATCAAAGATTTATGTGTTACATTGGTTCAATACCCTGCCAAATCAATTTTTATGGATATAGTAGTAGCAGATATCCCTCCTAAATATGGTATGCTATTGTCTAGATCCTGGGGAGCAAAACTCGGTGGATCTCTTCAATTAGATATGTCATATGCTACTATCTCAGTATTCGGCCAACCAAAGAGACTGTACAGAGAGACTTTGATGAAATATGTAGTCAGTAGTCCAGAGAAACCTGAAAATTTCCCTATCTACTCGGTCCACTCTGATATGGACTCATTCATTCTCTATAATGCTGAAACTAAACTTCCTACTGAACTAGAAGCAGCAGCAACAAAACCAAAAGAAATTGAAAATCATAAATCTACTGTTCAAATTCAAGAAATTTCTGAAAACAAAGAAACATCAGATACACCAGAAGAACCGGAAGAAAACCAAAAACAGGATCTCACTATTAAGAAAGCTTCTGAATATCCTGACACCAATTACGAACATGAAATTATTTGGCATTTATAATTTGATGGCTCTGTCAATAAGTTAGGAGCAGGAGCTAGAATTTGGATACATAACATTGAGAATGATCATGCTGAAGGTAATTATTATAGACTAAACTTTAAATGCACTAATAATATGGCTGAGTATGAAGCTCTTTTGTTAGGGCTTAAACTTGCCAAAAGATTAGGAGAAATTAGAGTATCAGTTATAGGAGACTCTGATTTGGTTATTCAACAGATTAAAGGTGAATTTTTGATGAATGATCCCAGATTGAGAGAATACAGAGGAACGGTTTTAGAAATTCTCAATACTTTTTTGCAGTGTCAGTTAGCTAAAATTCCTAGGAAACAAAACTTACATGCTCATAGTCTTGCAATGTTTGCTAGTACTTGTAAATTGCCATTTGAACCCAATCATAAATTCACAGCTGAGATTAGACATAGGCCATCCATACCAGATAA
Organism: Pinus albicaulis; assembly: GCA_034641835.2. NCBI lineage: Eukaryota > Viridiplantae > Streptophyta > Pinopsida > Pinales > Pinaceae > Pinus > Pinus albicaulis. The sequence goes on along the minus strand of CM076584.1, from coordinate 410,990,102 downwards.
TTTTAAGAATTGGAAAGTGTTTTCAAGTAATGAACAAATTAACAATTTTTTAACTTTAGAGAATGAATTTTCTAACAGTAGCATAGATGAAGACATAGTCATTGAATCTGATCAAATAGAACAATAGGAAACAATTTTTTTTGAAGAAAACACAATTCAAATGCTCCACCCAATGAAATTCAACAATAAGGATATGCAGGACCTCAAACAAATGGAATTTGATGAGATCATAGAAGATGAATCTGAAATCATTAATTTGAAATATAATCACTTACCCAAAGGATTAACTCCTTTGGAAGATCTTTTTGACTCAAATGAAATTCCACTGAAACCCAAAATGGAACCACTGAAAGCTGATATGGAAGAATATAATTTGGGAGATGAAGAAAATCCTAAAATAATAAAGTTGTCAAAATCTTTGCCTCCTGATCAGAAACAAAAATATGTTGAATTATTAACAGAATTCCAGGATGTCTTTGCCTGGAGTTATGAAGACCTAAAATCAGATGATACCTCCATTATTCAACATACAATACCTTTGAAACCATATCAGAAACCATTCAAGAAGAAACTTAGAAGAATTAATCCTGTATTACTACCTTCAATTGAAAAAGAAATTAAAAGAATGTATGAAGCAGGAATAATTGCTCCTATTAGATTTTCTGAGTGGGTGTCTAACTTGGTTCCTACCAGGAAGAAAACCGGAGAGATTAGACTATATGTTGATTTACGAAATCTAAATAAGGTTTCCTTGAAGGACAATATCCTCTGCCCAAAATGGACCACATTTTGCAGAGGGTAGTAGGTGCTTCAAGGATTTCTCTTTTAGATGGATTTTCAGGATACAACCAGATTTTGGTTCATCCTGATGACCAGGACAAAACAGCGTTTACAACACCATGGGGTACTTTTAAATATGTTAAGATGCCATTTGGACACAAAAATGTAGGGGCAACCTTATAAAGAGCAATGGATATTGCATTCGCCAAAGAAATTCATGATTTTCTGGTTATTTATCTAGATGATTTAACTATTTTTTTCCAAAACAAATCAGCAACATTTAGATCATCTAAGACAAGTGCTTATAAAATGCAGAAAGTATGGTATTTCTTTAAATCCGAAAAAATCATTGTTTGGTCTTGAAGAAGGTAAGCTTTTAGGCCACATAATTTCAAAAGATGGCATCAGAATTGATCCTGAAAGAATACAAGCTATATTGCAAATACCTCATCCCAGGAATGTTAAAGAACTTCAAACTTTCATAGGAAAGATCAATTTTTTGAGAAGGTTCATTTCTAGTTTAGTTGAATTACTTAGATTTCTTACTAACATGTTAAGGAAGGATTCAAGTATCAAGTGGACAGTATAAGCCAAGCAATCATTTGAAGAAATCAAAATGGCTTTGACCAGAACACCAGTTCTTACCAGTCCAAAATTTGATAGAGATTTCATAATTTTTTTATTTTCTTCTGAACATACAGTTGCAGTTGTTTTATTACAAAAGGATGACCAAGGATGTGAAAAACCTATAGCCTTTTTTAGTAAAGCACTTAGAGATGCATCATTAAAATACAATATCATGGAGAAACAAGCTTTTGCACTTGTGAAAGAAATTAAAGATTTCAGAATTTATATATTGTATTCTCACGTGATAGCTTATGTACCTAATGCTGTAGTTAAAGACATCTTAACTCAAGATGGAATTGAAGGCAAAAGAGGTAAATGGATAGCTACCATATTAGAATATGATATTGAAATAAGACCTACAAAACTCCTAAAAGGACAAGGTTTGGCTCAACTCATGATAGAAACCAATTGCCAAGCCTTAGATATTAATGAACTGGATGACAATCAGGAGATGGCGACTCCACAAATTAGTCAAGCCTTTTTAGACTCACCTTGGTACGCTGATATCATTTATGTTTTGTTAAACCTGCAAGCTCCTCCAGGGTTATCCAGAACGAAACAAAGGTTTTTGAAAATGACATCTTTAAAGTATTGTATTTCAGATAATGTTCTCTTTCGGAAGAATCATGATGGAATTCTATTAAATTTTTTGTTAAAAGATGAAGCTGACAAGGCCCTCAATGAATTCCATGCAGGATATTGTGGTGGACACCTATACTGGAAGTCAACTGCAGCTAAGATCTTAAGGGCTGGTTTTTATTGGCCAAACTTGTTTTCAGATGTAAAGAAATTTGTAACTACTTGCCATAAGTGCCAGATATTTGAAGGAAAGAGAAAATTATTACCTTTACCATTGAAACCAATTTCCACTGAAAAACCCTTTCAACAGTGGGGCCTGAATTTTATTGGAGAAATCCATCCTCCTTCTTCTGGCCAACACAGATGGATCCTCACTACCACAGATTACTTTACGAAATCGATTGAAGCCATCCCATGCAGACAAGCCAATGATTATGTAATCATAGGATTCTTAGAAACCAATATACTATCAAGATTTGGTTGTCCTGAGAAAATTATAACTAATAATGCTGCTGCTTTTAAGTCTAAGAAAATGATTAGTTTTTGCAATAAATATCACATCACTTTAGGCCATTCAACAGCTTATTATCCTCAGGGTAATGTACTGGCTGAATCTTCCAATAAAATTCTTATTAATATCATTAAAAAATTATTGGAAGAAAATAATAAGAATTGGCATAAGAAACTTACCAACGCATTGTGGGCAGACAGACTTACCACCAAGAAATCAATTGGGACCAGTCCATATGAATTAGTTTATGGTATTGAGGCTATATTTCCATCATCTTTAGGAGTTCCTGTAATGAAGTTACTTCAAGAAGCTCAAGTAGAACCAAATTATATTCAGAGAAGAATAAATCAAACAATTCACTTGCAACAGACCAGAGAAGAAGTGTATCAACGATCCCAAGTCTTGCAGGAAAAATTAAAGAAGATATTCGACAAAAGGACCAAAGCAGAAGATTTTCAATTGGGAGATAAAGTTTTAAGATGGGATTCGAGAAGAGAAGAAAAGGGAAAACATGGGAAATTTGATTTCTTATGCAAAGGACCTTACATCATTCATGCTTTACACGGAAACAACACATATTTTTTGAAGAATTTGGATGATTCAGAAGCTGAGGAAGGACCAGTTAATGGTTGAATGTTAAAACACTACTTTGATCCTGTCTATTAGGATATTCTGACTTTTTGACATGTATATATTATATCCTTTCAAATGCATTAGTTTTGATTGGATGGTAAATTGATGAAGTTGAAGCCCGAAGAGAAGGCCCTAAGCTTCAGAATTTTACTGTCATACATACAATAAGGCAACAAGAAGAAGAAGATGTCATGGTTCAGTTAAAGGCATTTTTGAGGCATCTGACCTGTTGTTCTTGACTTTTCACTAGGAAAATCCATCCCCAAGTGGAGCCATTGTTAGACTCCTATACGAATAGGTGTCATTTTTCATGATTGACTTTTTGAATTATGCAATATGTCCAAACCTTGTCTTGTTGCAAAGGTGTTCCATATTTTCGAAAATAAAAAAACCAAAAAATTTAAAAAATTTAAAGAGGGTATACCCTAAAAGAAAAATCAAAGGGTGAAGAGAATAAAACGGTAAAAAAAGTGAAAGAAATGAACCCCAAGCAAAAATAGACTAGGAAAGTGTGCAAATCTAAATGCCACTACTATTTCATTTTCTGTAAATAAGCAATTGTGTGCAGCTTCTCAAACTTTTGCCACAATTTATGAAGGGTCAAACTGTTTAAACTTGACTCATTCATTTTTCAATTTTAGAATAGAGAATAAATAACTGACCAAACTATTTAATCTTAGCAGATAAGTAGATAGGTAGAGTTAATAAAAGGTGCTCAACAGTTTAATCTGAGCCCTTGGATGTAATAAGTGTATACTTAGATAGATTTGCCATGTAAAAGAAAATAAGATTGATAAGGGTTTGCCAGTCCAAGTGCACCCTAATAAAGAAGAGAAAATGGTAGGGTAAAGTAAGTAGGGTAGGTAGATGTTGTTGCTGAATTACATGTGATGAATGATGGCCCTAAATGTGTTCAATTTTACTTTCATCACAAGTGCAAAGGCAGATACTACATTGGAAAAGTTCACAGCAAAGCAAAGTCAAAATCATTAACTTCCCTTCATTTTTCCCTAAACATTTTACTAATTTACCCTAAGTGCTAAGGTATTTGAAGATTAAAGGGGCTCAAGCCATTTCCTTGACTTTTGGAGGGACCGGACCCTCGGCCCAATAATTTGAAAAGGCCTAAGTACTTGAAACCATCCATTATCACATTCATTCACCTCTAAAAATCTTTTCCTAAGTAAAATCCCAATTTACTTAGGAAAATCCTTCAATATTTCATGAAAAACCCTCAAAATTACTTTTTATTCTGAGTTGAAGTGATGAAAGTATTATAATGCAATTTACTTTAAAAATCTTCACTTTTTTGGTTATATTTAAGTATTTTGAGTTCACCTTGTCCCTTTGTCATATTAACTCTAACTTATATATTAATTACCCATGAAAATCACCTTTTCCTATTATATATAATTCCTTTTATAATAATATCCCCAAAACCCATGTATTATAATTTTAAGCCAAAAGTATTTCAGTCCCATTTATTCAAATAAAAAAACCCACAATATACCCCCTTTTGGCTAAAATATAACTTTAAAAGTTAATCCCGCCCCCTATGGTAATTGAATTAATTTAATTTAATTATCATATAATAAAAAATATGCAAAAACTTTAAACGTATGATTTATATGTTTAAAGAAAAAAATAAACCCAAAGTTTAATTAAAACCAAACTTTGGAAATAACCATCCTGCGTGCATTTTTCACCCCTGACCATCCATTGTACCAAGGGATTAATTAATCCTTCTGATTAATTAATGACCGACCCCCGCCAATCAAACGCCTCCCGAAGTGATTAATTAATGTTAATTACATTGAACCCCCGCCTGTTAACTCACCGCCAATTCCATGTTCTGTCAATCGTTGGATCAGCCTGCCCAAGATAGACGACAATCGTTCATTCCGCTGGCCATCTCCCATCCAAAAGTTAAATCACTAAATGCCAAGCGGTTTTCAAACAGTGTCATGCTACGTGTCACTCGCTGTATCGATTCGCTGCCATTTCGTTCAATACCACCCTCCCTCCAAAAGTGGTGCGGAATAAACTACTTACCGCCGTTCCCCTGTGACTCACCTCCCGTACACACTGACATCATCCCATAAAATAATAAAAAATTCCGCCACCCATTGACTTTGTGAATAAAACCAAAAACCCGCGTCTTTTTCATTTTTTCGCCCACAGTGAACAACTACATTCCCATGCAGAAAATTTCAAATCTTCACTGTTGAAGTCCACCAACCTTTATCCTATCGAAGAGAATTGTTGCCGAGCATCCAAGAAATATTCCGCCTTAACCAGTACCTATTATCTTCAAGAAAAAACAGGTACAAATAGCAGGACCTTCTTCAGCAGGAACTTCACAACAACATATACAAGAGATCAGTACAGTGGCAGTAGAATCAAAAGGAAAAGAGAAAGAGGTTGATATACAAGTTAAAGAAACATTCACTATGACAGAACAACCTCAAACTTCCAAGGGACACGATCAAGTACAAATCCCTCCAGTGCAAACCAATGAGCCAGAAATTTCCAATCTACAAACTCCTCTTAATGTAGAAAAAGGGAAAAAGAGAGAGGCTGAAACATCCACCCCTGTTGGTGGATCTACAGAGCAACATGGTACTAAAAGGCTAAAATTGAATCCTCTCCCAGAAATTGAATCAGTTGAAGAAATTTTTGACAGCCTAGGAGGAGAAGAAGTGGGAAGTCAACAAATAGGTACAGTCAGTGGAGCATCCACTACCTCACAAAAGAAAGAACTACAAAAGCAACAGAGTGTTGAAATATCTTCTTTCAAAACACCAATTAAAGATGCAGGAGATATAAAAAATACTTTTATCAATATCAAGGCCAGGAATGATCCACTGAGAATTCAAGTGTATAATCAATATCTGAAAATGGCTCCAAAGAATCAAGAAAGATTGATGTCATCTTTTGACATCCAATAGGGAAAAATGTTAATGAGCCATTTCAAACCCAAGGTGCAGCAACCCCAAACAGCTGTTGATTATATTAAGACAAACTTTGAAGTCTTGGCAAAGGATATTCATCCTTTAGACCAAATTGAGCTACAAAAGAAAACAGGAGAAATGATCTATTCTACTTTGACTGATAAGGCAATGGCAGCTCACAGGTTACAAGATTCTTTGGAGAACACTAGTACATAATTACAGCTTGAAAAGGCTTCTTCTCAAGCCAAAGACAACATAATCAAAACATTGGAGGAAATAATAATTGGATTAGGTCACAATCCAAAGGATGTCAAAGGTATAGAAGCTCTAATAAAGAAAAAGGATGATGACATTGTAGCTTTGAGAAAGCAGTTGAAATTGCCAGCATCTAGACATCCACAAACCGATGAAGTAATAAAGAAGAATTCTGAAGAAAAAATGATGGAGTTGCTCTTGAGAATGAATGATCAACTGACTGAAACAGAAAAAGAGTTGGAACAAGCATTAAAATACAAGCAATCCAGTGTTCCAGTATCTACAGCAGAGGTTACCACAGGTCCCACAGGTCATCCAGCAGAGCCATCACAGGTAAATACTTCAAATTTGAGTACTGAAGAATTAGTAAAGAAAATGAATGACTTAAAACTGCAAGTAACAGAACTTCAGCAAACAAAGTTAAAGCTTATCAGTTTGGAACAGAAATATGATCTTTCAAAAATGACTGTTGCTGACAAAACAAGAGAAATCAAAAAGTTGGAAAAATTAGTTAAAGCATTGGAAAGGGATCTGACATTGGAGAAACCTTTAAGAGAAATAAATGACATTCTTTGGGATGATGTTATTCAGTCAATATAAGATATCTGGTCTTAAATCCAGATAATATATGAGCAGAATGATTTGGTCAGAGTAGCTCTATTTGAATTTGAGAATACACGAGCAGAATTAGGAAATAGGCCTGAGGAAGCCAATCAACCTAATTTCTTCAGATATACCGAGGCTGATGAAACATTGAGAAAACTTCAACGGACCAGAATTGCAGAAGATAAATGGTGGGAAGACCTGTTGGAACTTTTGTAAATTTATCCTTATATGAAATTTTGCCTATTTACTACAGATAAAAGGATAAAAAGATGAACAAAGGTCAAAGAGTATCCGTTCAGTTAAAAGGGTATCAGTAAGAACAAAGAGTATCAGTGAAGCAAGTCAGTTAGAACAAAATTACTGAAGAAGACAACGATGAGCTAAAATATAGGTCCAACCTCCAGCACATTCTCAAAAGGAGGAAACAACACAACATTGGTTACTTTTCGTCTTATCTTTGAGACCATCTGTCTCTATTTTTATTGTAACTTATTTATGAGTCATCTTAGATTATATCTCGTTTTGTTAAGAGATATTTTGTATAATTGTTTGTATAAATAAGCCCTCAATCGACTTATTGAGGGTGGATTCTTAAACTTTGATGTAACATTGAATATTTTGGAATAAGGAGCTTTGGAGAAATTTTTCGTAGCAAAACTGGACAAGTAATTGAGGCAAGAGACTTTTCTCAGGATTCATGTGTCAAATGAAGGATAAATAAGTCATCTCTATCCCATGTTTTGAATTTTTATATCTGTTTATAATATCATTTGTGTTTCATTATCTTGATAATTAACGAAAAGGACTAAATCAGAAAGTACTTAGGTGTAATCTGATTTCAATCATTATTATTATAAATGTTTTCTTCTAAACTAGTTGAAACAGCGAATTCTTAATTGCTCCTGTTTGTCTAGTTTATACATCTTTGGTTATTTAGTAAAGAATTCTTAACTGCTCTTTATTGATAATCAATTCATTTCTCTTCTCTTGAATGTGTTAAAAGATTCTTAATTGCCTTTTATCCATTTAAATTCCATTTCATTCACTTTAGATCTATAATTGTTTCTAGTTTGATTATCTTGCCCTGATAAACCATCTTTTGTTGAAAAACTTAAGCCAGTGCAACCAATCCTCTGACTCCATTAGCCCAATGGACTGAAACTACTTGATCTTAATCTCAGCTAAAGAATTCCATCAATCAAAACAGAATCAAAACCCCTGGACTTTATAACTAGCCTAATAATTTCTAAAACAAAGCTAAATTTTATAGAGAGAGCCCTCTCTGGATACAGATTGGCTAGATTCTATATCTGAAGGTTGGTTTGTGGTTACCTCAGACCCCTTTCCTTTTCTCTACAACTTCAAGGAAAATTTGAGTGATAATAGATTCTATCCCATCTTCTGAAAAATTTGGTTTCTTCTTCATCAGAGCATTATCATGTACCTTCCTTTTCTTCTATGCACTTCTCTGCCTTAAAGGTAGCCTCCCTCGTGTTTGACTTCCCTTTAGGAAGTCTCATCTCATATGATATTAGGATCCAAGTAATTGGTTTCTGGTTAAGGTTTCCCAATTTTTTGTTTATTCTATGGCAAAAACCTTAGGATTAAACCTAGGTGGTAGAGATATCAATATTTTTTTTACTACAACACTTTGTTTTATTTATTTTCCTAGTACTATCATGATATTCACAAATTCTGCACCTCTTAAGAAGAATGCAGCTATATCTTCATCTTCATTCATTTTTAAGTTTTCAAACTGAGTTCTATTTTCTTGTAGTTTGGCCATCTTCACCTTTGTATATCCCCCATGAATATTTTCTAAAGTATCCCAGATTTCTTTGGCATTCTTACTGTGCATTACTTTGATAAATTCTGACTCACATAGACCACTCAAGAGTGCATTCATTTCTTTTGCATTAGCCTTGAAATTTTGTTTGTCTTCTTCCTTAGTGTCTGTATCCTCTGGTGCATATTTTTCTTTCACAGTAACCCACACTTCTATTCCTAGAGACATTAAGTATGTCCTCATTCTTATTTTCGAGAAAGCATAGTTTGTTCCAGTAAACAATTAGGGTTTATTTGTTGAGCATCCTTCTAAGCTAGTCATTTTTGGGACCTAGGATCTCCTTTCAGTTGTTAAACTGATGCAAAAGGAACTTGCTCTGATACCAATTGATGGCCCCTTAATTCAAATAAGAGGTGGGGGGGGGGTGGGTGAATCAGTTTAGTACATTCATGGACTTTTAAAACTTTTTCTTTAAACTTATTTACACCTCCATTTCATAAGCAACTTAATATATAATGAAACAACAATATTAGTATGTGAGCAACAAATTTTAAGCAGATTAAATACAATACATCAACACATAATCATCATGCAGATATACAACATATATAAGTGGAAACCCATAAGGGAGAAAACCACATCTTATATTGTTGTGATGCAAAGGCAATCTCCAACTCTCTCTCACCACTGATTTTATGTAGGCTCCAACCTACAAGAGGCTACTACCTCAAATTTTGTAAGCTACAACTTGCAAGGAAGCTCCAACTCCCATCTATTTTCTGCAGGCTACAACCCACAAGAGGCTCCTACCTCAACCAGCTACAACTGAACATCTATCAAGCTACAACTTGATACGGGAGTACCAACTCCCTCACACTATAATAAAATCATATTATGATTTACCTAGATATCAGCTCTGTTTAACCCCTTCTTCACTGCTACCCTTTCACCCTTCAAATCTACTTCATATCAGCTTTGGATGTGCACATTGTCTCTATTGGCTCACTCTCGTTATTCCGCTCTCTAACCTCCTACAACTCTCTTGCTTTCTTTCTCTCTTTTCCACTCTGCAGCTTTCTAACATCTGTATTCTCCATACTGATATTACATCTCTTATACATATAACTCTCTAACTGTTTGCATTCTACAGGGAATATGAAGTGAACAGGCCTGACCCTATGCCTTCCACCCATTCGATTCCTAATTCTCTATTTCAGGTTATTACATTAGAAATAATCATTACAACACTCATGGAGTTTTGCCTACACCTATGAAAACTTGCCTTTGCATCACAAACAATATAAAATAATCAATGAATTTACATTTACAGTTACAACAATATTTCAATTCAGCCCTATCAGTTTCTTACTTTTCTGTTCATTTTGTCTTCTCTGTCTGCTGTTATATTTCCATTTGTGCAGCCTAACTTTCTTTTCCCGACTTGACCCATTCCTTTACGTTTTACATAGCCTCTTCCTATTGCATATCTTTCCCACAATGTTCTATGCTCTTCTCTCTGTGTTGGGTCACTTATACCCAAGTACTTCCTTCATGTTCAAACTTTTGTTTTAATAGGCGCACTACCATTTTCACTACAGTCGAGTCACTTGCATGAGTCTTTTCTCTTGAGTTTAGCGTTTCCTTTTATTACCCGAGTCAACTTCACTTTCAGGATTTTGTTCTAAGAAATGACGCAAATACATTAAACCTTGGACCTTGAAATATGTTAATATTTACCTCTGAACCGCATCGCGTTTGCTTCACAAATCGCACTTCACACTTCAACGTTCTTATGTGTTTTTTAAGCACTTATCCTCTTGAGGTTTTCGATTTGCGACATGCGATTGGGTCCCACTTAACTTTATCGCAACTTTGATATCACCGATTTCTATCGCATGTTTCTTATCACAAAGTTCTCCGATCTGTGGATCTTCACCTCTTGCGAGTTGCGATTTTCGAAATGCAGGCCAGGTCCACGTCATCCCCACATCATCATGCCACATCACCTTGCCATGCCACTACCATGTCACCTTGCCATGTCATCATATATTAACTGCGATTTGTGCAATCGAGGCCACGTCATCTGCCACATCATCTTGCCACGTTACTGCCTACATCATCACCACATCACTGCATACGCCATCTTCCATACTTCGCATATCGGGTATCGCTACTTACAATATGTAGCTTGTGATAATTTAATAAACATATAAATCGCCAATAGAGATATGTGATCGCATCGCATTGCACACCCGACTTCCTATCGCATCACAACTAAAAACAATTAACTTGCGAAGCCTTAACATATAAATATAAAAATGGCCAATATGATGTGCGCTATGCGATAAAGGGTTCAGGTCCCACCGGGGGTGCGACATTACTGCCACGTCTTCTAGCCATGCCACCATATTGCACTTCGTAGTTTATGTGATTTCTGTGTTTCTGCAGTTTTTGAAATCATCCTTCCGCTTGCGATTGCGATATGTGATTGCACTATAAACAACCTGAATCTTATTGACTCATTCATGAATCACAGCACTGTTCTGAATGTAAACAATAGTTTGACTTGAGCTTTTCTGAACTTAAAATAACATGACTCAAATCGCTCATGCATGACTCTGCCCTTATTCACGACTTGACCGAATATGTTCACGACTTGACCCAACTTGCTACTTTTGCTGCCTTTGCTCCTTTGCTGCCTTTGCTGCTACTTTTCTGCTCCTTTTCCATCAATGATAATTCTAGTGTTACTCCTTTTTGGTCCTTTGCCATCAATGACAATATTTCAAACATCGCTCTGTTAGGTCCCTCAACCAAGACCTTAGGGTGTTTTTTCCTGCAACATAATTGGTGGCTCTGCTGGGGATTACATCAATGTAATTCCTAGTTCAGGTTGTTCTCTATGGATTTTTGGTTCCCTAAATGATCTGATCATTTTCCTAGTCATGTTGGTTCTTTTCCCATCCAGGACAAAGCCCTGATCTTCTAGATCAGGCTTGGATTGTTTTATTTTTCTTTGTTGTCTTTTCTATATGCTACTTTTTGTGCACACAGTCGCATATACATCTGTTTTTTTCCAAAGAAACTCATGTATACGTGATTTTCCTTAGACATAGGTGTGTATACAAGCAGGTTGTACGCTGTGAATCCACGTATGGCTAGTTTAAAATGAAAAATTTATTTTTTGAGTTCTATAAGTCTTTTTTGCCTGATTTTGGTCACTATTGTAGAACCCTTGATATGTTTGGATTGTGTTTTTGTGTGTTGTGTGTTAGTTTATCTCTTTCTTGCTTGAAAACATAATCAACCTAGGCTTTTCCTTACTTGGTGAAGTTGCATTTGTGGTTGTTGCACCGCGACTTCTTTCTGAGATTCTTGGTTGTTCTAACATTTCAGAACAATGAGTTTATGTCGGTTTTCTCATGCTTGGCCTTGTCATTGCTTCAGTTTTTGGTTTTTGGCTTGTTGGCTTGTTTGGTTTTCTTGGTTTCTAAAAATCAGTTTTTTGGCAAATCTTGAAGTTGTCTTCTTGGTTTCTTGAATATTTTGTGTTTTTTGGAGTTTTATGCTACTGTTTCAAGTGATTTTCTTGAGTTATTTACTTCTTTCCACTTATTGAGTCCCATTACGAAAGTGACATGGCTGGCTTATGGAATTTGAAGTTTCTTGATGGCTCAGTTTGTTGATTTTAAGCCTTTGGTAGTTTGTGGTTGTCTTAATGAAATTTTCTTGTTTCCTTAAAAATTAAAAGGCTCAAAAAACATGTTTTTTTCCTGTTTCTTTTGCTTTTGGTTTTCATTTTATGGTTTTCATCTTTTTGGAGCAAGTTTGTAATTTGTCATTTTGTTTCGGTGGCTTTCTTTTGAGAGAAGTTTTGTAGTGGGATGGTCTCTTTTGTATCAACTTCATTTTGGCATTTTTGTGCAAAGAATTTCTTGTTTGGGCTTGTCTCTGTTTTTGTGTCAAAGTGTTCAGACTTGTCTTGTTGAGAAACTCATTTGCTTCTCTTTTTTTAGTAGTCCTAGAATCTGCATTCATCATTGGTAGTTTTTGCATTAGTTGCACCATTAAGCATTGTAGTATTTTTGATAATTTTTTGAGCGTGTGAGCGTGATATTGAAAAGAAAATAAATAATTCATGCTTTTTGTTGTTTCGTAGGCCCCAAGTAGAAATCTCTTTCATTGAAGAAAAATTTTCATGTGAATGTAGTAGGTTTCTATTGATTTCTCTTTTGCGTCAAAACATCTTAAGTTGAATTCTCCATCTACCATTGACTTAAAAAGAAAAACCATTAGAATCTAGTGCTTAATCTAAAATGAACTAGAATTTTTTGAGTTGTCATTAATATATGCCAACTAGTCTAGGTCACAGGGCCTTGTAATAGGTGAGTGGAGAGTTAACTCTCCAAGGCCAATCAAAATTTAAAAAATATAAGTTGATTAATGAGTGAAATCTAGCCTCATTAAGTTGACCAGGAAAGCTCTCCTCCAGAGAGTCAAGAGCAAGGGCTATTGAAGGCAGAGAAGAGAGATACCACCTCTCCTATTTGCTGAATCTTGACCAAAGATTGTTCCACCCGACTGCCGATACAATATGGTGCCCATAGTTTCTATTCTTAGATATCACATAGGTGATTGCAGGGGGGAATACCCGTGGTACCTGAGGTAGACATTGCATCACTCTCATTAATACTTCTGGAGGGTGCCCTTGTGAAGCTTGGGTACTTGCACCGACAAAGGCTTTTTTTAGGAGGTCAGTGTAACTATTTTGTTACCTTTGCTAGTAGGCCTAGGACATAATTACTCCAGAATCTTCTTAGAAGTTCCTTATATTTCACTTTCATGTATTTTGGTGACTGGTCCTAATAACCCAGAGTAAAAATATCTGAAGGCTTCTTGATTGTTGTATATTAGGGACATTTTTGTAGAGAGTGATATTTTCTCCTAGATTCCCATAGCTTCATAATTTTTTGAGTCTAATTAAAATCTCATAATTATTAAAATTGGATGACTGATCGATTCGTTGATCGAGGAGGCTTCGTGGGCTTTCTTGTGTGAGTGTCGAGCCTTCTTCAAGAAGGCGCAGTGGCAATTCTGCTGGTGATTTTCAACCACTAGTTTCGAACGCATTAGAGAGTGATCCTCTGCTTGGTGTTGTTATTTTTGTGGGTGATCCTAGTACTAGTGGTGATTTAGAGAGGAGTCCTCCAATCCTTTCTAGAGCCTTATTTTTAGAAGAAGAATTTGAGATGGAAGAGATTCCTAAACCTCCAGTTACTCCTTCCTCTCCTCTTCCGACTAGTTTTCCAAAAGTGATATTGTATGTTGGGCCTCCGTCTTAAAGATTGTCTAGCCTCGATATTTCTCCTTCTTTTCTTTCAATGGCCATAACTAGGAACACAGCTTTGAATATGAGAACTTTGAGTGAGCATACTCCTCTTTCGACTAAAGGAGGAGGTTTTTGATCAGTGGTTGTCATTGATGTCAACCCAAGCAGCACCAAGGGCTACCCCAATATTGCATGGGAATTTTGACATAAGAATTACTATATTCTGGGTCAAGAATTCTTTTGATGGTTTCTACTTGTCGAGATGATTCCGTTGATATATGGCACGCCACATAATTCTTCACGGTTTGAGAGATATTCATGTTTGAATTTTGTAACCCCAGTTAGTGGGCTAAAACCCCATGGGATTGTCTCATGGGTCATTGAAAAGTCAATAATTAATAATTTTTAAGCTCCTAAAGTCCCTCCCACGTTCACTTGTTGAATCCCCTCTCAACCTAAGCATTTATATAAATTGTGATCCTCATATCCTCCTTATGCAAAGGGATTTCGCTATCTGAAACAGGTCATCGTGGAATTTTCACTCTAAGATTTTTCCTACATAGGTTTAGAATATGAAATTTTTATGAGGCGAAGCCGAAATCCTTAGGAAACTCCTATAAAAATTTCAGATCAAGGTGTGCAAATTTTTTGGAGATATGATCTGTGGACGTTAGTGTTTTTGCAGGCTCTTGAAATTCATCTCAAAGAAGTGACCTTGGGAAAATCATCATAACTCTCTATTTGAGTATCGGATTGGAATTCTGTAAAAATTGGCATATAGTGTACGGACAGTAGGTTTTTTTCTATCAATTTTACAGCCGAATCAAGAAAAAATGACACGTGGCACACCGTACAAGTTTTCTCTACTGAAACAATCCATAATTAGGGCCTTATGAGAGATTGGGCATAAATCTCCCTTGATGAATCCAAATTGGGTCAGACCTATGCCACTGAAAAGAAGACTTAGAGGAATACTACAGGACATGAAATAACATATTGGGGATCTGAAATAGTAGAGATACACTAGGTTCAATATCAAGCTCGTAGAAGGCAAGAAAAAGCTAGATCATGTGTTGTCAAGGGCTGCAAAGCACCAAACTTTCTAGGGTAGCATGATAAGACCAGCAACCAAGGTGCAAAACAGCAGCAAGAAGTTCATCACATGAGGTCTTCAAGTGGGCAGCACTGCATACAGTCACTGTAAAAGTATCATTGTACTAAGTCATTGTAAATACATTATTGTAAAAATTGTACTAGTGTTTATCTGCCAAGAGTTGAAGAGACAGTGTCGGGAGGTCTAGGATCATCATCAGGTGGTTGTGTCATAGTTGGGGTTATGGTGTAGTGTGTATTCTTCTTCTACATCATTCTATATCATTGTAAAGTGGACCATTTTCCCTGGTACAGGAGTCCATTCTTCTTTTACTCTTCTACAGGGTGGTAGGGTGGTGCTAGGGTGAGTTGTAGCTCATTGGGTGTTGGGGCATCCGTTCAGTTGACGACTAAAGTATCTCGGGCATTGGAGCATCCATCTAGTGGGAGCTGGACAAGAATGCTTTTCTATATTCTAGGAATTTGGATCTTTATTTTCAATTGGAGTTGAATATTAAAGAATTATTGGGTGGTTTTTGTCCTGGAGTGGGTTTCCACCTTAAAACTATGTGCATTTGTGTTTCTTTTTTTTACTGCTATCATTATAAAAACACTGATAATAATTTAAGATTAGTGTTATAACATCATTTTTCACCCTCATGTGACTCATGATTGTCTCTTTGGCCTTGGGCACCCATTCCCACAGAATTGAGAAAAGTTCATAAAAAACAGTGTTTAAAATCCCATACACGAATATGCCCAGAATTTTCTGCGTGTATACGCGAGTCCAGAGATACTTTTCTGCATATGCCATTAAAATCATTAAAAATATATATAAAATTCCCTATTTTCGAGGCTAGGTTGATGGTTATTCCCGTAATTCAACCACCCTAGCCCATGGCCAACTGTTTCCAACTGATTGAAACTACTTTGAGGGAGTATAAAAGCCCCTCATATGCATGGCCTAAGGGAGAGAGAAAAATTATAGACATTATACTCTGTTGGAGCCCAATTCAAGTCTGATTTCCCATGCCTCCTGCACTTCCTAGTTTTTTACAGGAAACCCTTGTTTCCTGGAGATGTTCATCAGCTTATATGTCATCTCGTGTGCACAAGTCTTAGAATAATCCTAGTGAGGCAAGGGTGGGACGGATCTGGACGACGGTCTGTTCGAAGATCGTGGAAGGATTCAGGTGATCCCTTCACCTTTCTATTATTGTACATGTTGTTCGTAATGAAGAAGAACCGTCTTGTTTCTGAATTCACGTGTTAATATCTACTTATATATGTGAAAAGACTGTTAATTAAACATTTATTATTGTTTATATGATGTTTCACATGGATTATACTGACATTAAGGAAAGATATATGCTGTACAACTAGATTTCCGTGCACATTTCTTCTTGATTTCTAGGTTGAAGAGGAAAAAGAGTTGCTGGGGGTTTGGACCCCGCGGGATCTACATCAAACGTAGGACCTACGGGTGGGTTCTACAATCGATAATATCTAGTTTTTAGCGTACAAGTTTGGTTGTGTGAGTCCTTCTTGAATAACATGCCCAGATCTGTGGAGGTTTTTGACCCAACGACCTCTAGGGAGTTATTTCCCGAAACAGAACTGGTGACTCCGCTAGGGATCGCATTCTTGTGATTCCCCTGTTGGGTGGTTTCAGCTGTTTTAAAGGTTTTCGACAGTTTTAATCATTATTTCCAGTCCAGTTAGTTTTTTCTCAGTCAGACTAAAGACTCGGTTCTTTAGCCAAGCTTGATCATTTTTATTTTTCATTATTTACTTTTCCATACGCGATTTTTCCTGTACACAGTCGTGTATATACACAGGTTTGGTCAAAGGGGGTCGCGTCTACACAGTTTTCCTTTGCTAAAGACGCGTATGCGCGCCTGTTTCAAAACTGCTGAGTAGCATATGCCTGGGTAAATTTTGAAATTTTTTATTTTTTGACTTTTTGGTCTTGTTTGCCTATAGTGACCTATTTTTGTAGTGTCACTTTAGTCTATGGATTGTGTTGAAAGTGGTTCTTAGTATTTTTCTCTCTTGTTTGGTTGAAGACTGGCTCATTTGGAAAACCTTGTTTTTAATCGCTTGCACTTCTAGTTCGAGTACCAAGATCTCTTTCTGGAGATTCTTGGCTATTTTTCTTAATCAGGACAGAGAGCTCCTGCTCGTATGCTGTTTCCTAACTTGATGTTTTGCTTTGCACTTTGATGTTTGCCTACTTTGGGTTGGTTTTCTTGAGTTCATCTGACTAGGTCTTGTTGCAATTTTTTGGGGAGTCATTTTTGGTTCTTTGAAGTTTTGTTTGCTGCAAGATTGTGCTATTATTCTGGGCTGAGTTACTGAGTTTCTTGTCTTCCTTTTGCTCGTATAAATCTTGCTACTAAGTGGAAATATAATATTTGGAGCATTTTTGTTGAAGTTTTGCTTGAAATTCGGAGATTGTTTGGCTTGGTAATTGGATAATTTTCGTAGTCTCTTTGAAGTCTTCTTTTATAAAATTCAAAAGCCCAAAAACATTTTGTTTTTCCATTGCTTTTGTTTTGCATTTTTGTTTTCATTTCTTTTCATCTTTTGAAGCCTTGTTGAGATTTTTTACCTTCGGTTTCTGACTTGATTTGGGAAGGGAATTTTCATTGGTTTCTTTCTCTTATATCGAGCATATTTTGGCGTCTTTATACTGAGAGTTTCTGATTTGGGAACTAGCTTTGTAGACAGCCGAAAAAGTGATAGAACTGAAGGATTCTTGGAAATTTCTCTTTGCTTTGTTAGATTTTGCATCTTAGAGTTGGCATGCTCTTAGTAATTTGCATTAGGTGCACTTGAACATTTGTAGTATTTTTCATAAATTTTCCAAGTGTGAGGTTTGATATCTGAAAAGAAAAAATAGTCTCGTAGAACCTGTGTAAAAATTTATTTTCATCGAAAGGAAATTACTGCATCTGCATGTAGTTTGGTTTTCATTAATTTATTTTCTATGTCATAAAACATCACGAGTTTCATTTCCATATTCCCTTGACTTAATAGAACAACCAACTAAAATAAGCGCAATAATTTAAAAACAACTATCAAGTTTTTTATTAAGTGTCATATATCAACTAGCTAGGTTGTAGGGCCTTGGATTAGGTGAGTGGAGAGTTAACTCTCCAAGGCCGCTCAAACTAAAACATAGAAGTTTATTAAATGAGTGAAATCCAACACCGTTAGGTGGACAGGGAAAGCTCTCCTCCAGAGAGTCAAGCGCGAGGGAAAGTGAAGGTTGAGAAGAGAGATACCCCCTCTCTGATTTTCTGGATCTTGCCTTAAGACCGTTCCGCCCAGCTGCTGACACGGATTGGTGCCCTTAGTTTCCATTCCTAGGTATCACATAGGTGACTGCGGGGGGGAATACCCATGGTACTTGAGGCAGACGTCTTATCACTTCCAGCGGTACTTCTGGAGGGTGCCCCGGCGAAGATTGGGTACTTGCACCGGAAAAGGCTGTTGTTAGGAGGTCAACGTAACTGTTTCTGTTACCTTCGCTAGTAGGCCTGGGCCGTCATTATCCTAGACTACTTTCGGGAGGTCCTATTTTTTTCTTTCTCATATTTTGGTGTCTAGTCCTAATCACCCAGAGCGGAAATACCTGAAGGCTGCTTGCTTGGTTGCATCTTAGGGATTTTTGTAGTGAGTTCTCTTTGCTCCTAGCTTACTTAGCTTTATACTTTTTTGACTCTAATTAATCTGTTAAAGTGGCTGATCAAGCGCCTCGTCGATCGAGGAGAGTTCGGGGGTTAGCTCCCGAAAGTGCCGAGCCTTCTTCAAGAAGGCATAGGAGTAATATAGCAGGTGAATATCACTCTACGATATTTGACGCAATGGAGAGAGATCCTCCACTAGGGCTTGAAGGTTCTGTAGTTGGTTCTGGTGTTGGCTCCGAGAGGAGCACTCCGCTCGCCTCAAGAGTCTTATTTCCGCGAGAAGAAGAAGTAAAATTAGAGGAAGTACCTCAGCCTCCTGAGTCACTTCCATCTCCTCTTCCTCATAATTCTATGTTTGTTGTTGAGTACATTGGACCTGAGTTAGAAAGACCAGAAAGTCCTTATCCATCTCATTCATACCTTTCAATTGCCACGACTGGGAACGCGGCTTTGGCTGTGAGTGCTGCAAGCATTCAAACTCCTGCTTCAGTAGAAGGAGGAGGCACAATTTCTATATCTTCAATTTCTTCTAGTATTGCTATGTTTGGCTCTGGCTTCACCCAAGCACAAGCTTCTCAATCTGTTCCCTTTTTTTTTGGAATGCCCATTAGTGGGATTCCTTCGTTTTCCTTTTCCACTACTGCAACTACATCTGCACCCATGTCCTCCATGGCTAGTGGGTCAGCTTCTTTTCAAGGGTTCCCCTTCGGAAGTGGGCATATTCCTAGTTCGAATCCTTCCTTAGGGTATTTTCCTTTTACTTCTCAGACTCAGAGTTTTAACCCTTGGTGTGGAGGTCAAAGTTCGACTACCTTTATCGGTTGGAAGCCTATATTTACAGCAGTGGGGGTAGGTAATCAGTTTCTCGTTGTTCAGCAAGGGAATGTTCCATTCCTTTCATCAAGTACTTGTCAGGGTTTTCCCCTTTTTCTAATGCTTGGAACCCCTATCAGGGGGTTTCCTCCTCATTCACTACTTCAGCGGGGGGAACTGGTCCGGTCTTTGGTAACTCTACATTGGGAGGGGGTATTTCTTCAAATGCTGGGTCACAAGGATTGTCCTATGGACCAAAATTTTCTACGAGCTCTTTCTGGCAACCTGGTACCTCATAAAATCCAGGTTATTCTTTTCAGAATGTTGGGAACCCATCCCAACAATGATGGAATTCTAAGGCCACTCCTCGTTTACCTTTTCCGGCAACCTTAAACTTTCCAGATTTATCGAAATTGACGAATGATCCAATCCGATATAGTCCAGGATGGCCTTCGGTTCCTACCAAACTAACTTTAGACATTCCAAAGTTTGAAGGCAAGAATGGAGAGGACCCGGCTGACCATATCACCACTTTCCATCTATGGTGTTTATCTAACTCCCTGATCGAGGATTCGATTAGGTTGAGGTTGTTTCAATGCACCTTGACTGGAAATGCTGCCAAGTGGTACATTGAGTTAACTGGGGGCAGTTTTGCTACTTTTGGAGATCTGGCTACCGTATTTCTAAATCATTTCCAGTTGCTTGTTCGTTATGATGCCAGGACAGAACTCTTGGCCCGTTTTAAGCAGGACAAGGCAACCCACATTTCTGATCATATTCAAGAATGGCGAAGAAGGAAGAGGCTCATTAAAGCTCATATTCTGGGAGAATTCCTTTTGGAATGGTTTTTGAAATCTTTGCAGCCAAATATTTCTAAGGATGTATCCCTGTTAGGGGTATTTTCTGAGGAACACGCTATTTCCAGGGCCCAGCAGCTTGAATTGATATATTCTCAGTTTGGTGTCCTTCATAAATATTTTCCTGATGCTCCTCACTCCAAATTAGACTTGTCCAAGACTAAACTCAGTCCTCATGGTGATGGACTTATTGGGTCAATCGATAGTGGTGCAGCTAACCTGCTTAGTCAATTGTAGCAGTTGTCTATACAATCTGCTTCTTCTGGTCAGGCTGTGCCCGCTGAGTCATTGCCTTCTCAATCTTTGTCGGTAAATGTCATTCAGACTTCCAACGCTAAAGGAAATCAACAATCCGAAGGGAAGAAGACGGGACAGAATAATAATAAGAAAAAGGGCAAGGATGGGAAGGGTAATGAAAATAAATCCAATGATCATGTTGGTGAGGGTCCAAAGGATAAGAAGAAAGTGAAGTTTCCATGCAATTTATGTACTCGAGACCATCTTACTCACCTTCGCCCTAAAATTCAAGATGCGCAGCGCTTGTTAGCTCAGCGAGGTTCTGCCAGTTCCTAGGTTGTGTTGACAAACCCTTTTCCCCAAGGGCAACAACTAGTTGTTGGCGTGAATCAAAATACTGGGGCTTCCTCTAGGGGCACCCAAGAAGGGGAAAATACGTCAAACATATACATGATGAGTGCTCATGCGGATATCACCACGAGATCCCGTGATTATGGCGAGGCTGAGACTTCGAAAGCCAAGGGTGCTCCCAATGGTACTGAGCCACTTCATATTACGAGGCCTACTGTTGAGCCTATACCTCGGATGCCAAAAGAATCTACCAAGCATACAACGATTAATCCAAATGCCAGGGCTACCCAGAACTAATTTGTTGTGGAAGATCTGGCGCAGAGTCCTTGTGCTATGTCCGCTCTTGAGGTGCTCCAGTCTTTTCCAGCTCAGCGCAGTGCTCTGCTCACTGCTATTAGGGCTTTCGATCCAAAGAAATCTCTTGTGATTACATTCGATATGTCTAATTTTAAAAAGAGACTCCCACATCATATTTATTTTCATATCAAATCGTCGTTTCGGAAGTTCAATATCTTTCAGACGGTCATTGATGAGGGTGCTTCCACATGTGTGATGTCTCTTGCATGTTGGAAGGGAATTGGATCTCCCGCAGCTGTTCCATCTTCTACTCTTCTGACTGCATTTGATGGTCATTCTCACAGACCACATGGCATTATCCTAGCTTTGCCCATCTGTGTTGGGGGAAAAACTATAAATATAGAGGTTGATATAGTTGATGCAAGCTTGGACTACAACCTTCTGTTGGGGAAAAACTGGATTTATGAGATGGATGCCATTGCATCCTTATTATTTCAGATTGTTTGTTTCCCTCACGAAGGGAGGATTGTTACAGTTGATCAACTGGACTATTCTCCTGTAGACCAGAATGCATCTACTAAATCAACTATCCCAAAGTTGGATAATGCCAAGCCACCTGTTGAGAATTTAGGGGTTGGAATGTATTCTTTTTTGATGGGTACTTTTGACTTTCCGCCTCCTACCATTCATATAAATGAATATTCATCCTCCAGGGCTCTTATTCGAAGAGAGTTCTTTAGAACTCATTATTTTTCGGATCCTTGGACCTTGCGTTCCCCTACCTCCACATTAGCGGAAGGTCAAGTGGGTGGAATGGCATTTCCGATGTCTGCAGCTAAGATTGCTTATCAATCTATTGTTGACTCTGCAGAGTCCATTCCAACTTCTCTTTCTCCAGAGGAGTTGGATGGCGATGTGGCTCCAGCTTGGAGACTTAGTTCTTCTTCTGCCCAGGATTGCCTTGATACCACTCTTCCATCTGAAGAGGCCATCCTAGAAGCTATGACTAGTATAGATAGACCGTGGGATGATTTGCATCATCGGTATTACTTTTTACCTGATTTAAGTGAAGTTGAATCAAGTTTTCCAAGTCCTTTGTCTCCTGGTCCTGTTCACCCAGTCTTGAACCCTTTAGCACTAGCACAGGTATATGCTGAAGGGAACATGGTTGTGATTTCTGCAACTATCCCGGTGAACATTTCGAGGGATCCCAATGTTATAGAGAATGTCTTCATCGAAGCTGAATGTTCCCCTGAAGAAATTCAGATTTACATCGATCTCTTTAAAGAGTTTAGGGATGTGTTAGATTGGTCTTATGAGGAAATGCCTGGTATAGATCCATCTATTTTCCAGCATGAGATCAAAACTTACAAAAATACTAAGCCTGTGAGGCAAAATCTTCGTCCAGTCAATCCTAGGAAGGCTGTAGCTATCAAAGCCGAGGTGGAGAAGCTGCTCAAGGTGGGATTTATTTTCCCTGTTCCTTTGACAGAGTGGGTTTCGAATCCTGTTCCCGTGGATAAAAAACAAGGAACAATTCGAGTTTGCATTGATTTTAGAGACCTTAATAAAGCATGTCCAAAAGATAATTACCCCACACCATTTATAGATCATATTATCGATGAGTGTGATGGTAATGAGATTTTCTCCTTCATGGATGGTTTCTCTGGATACAATTAGATTACTATCCATCCTGAAGATCAGCATAAGACTGCCTTTATTTGTCCCTGGGGTACTTTTGCTTACAAGAAGATGCCTTTTGGTCTTAAAAATGCTGGGGCTACTTTTCAGCGGGCCATGTCATATGCCTTCCATGACATCAAACATATTATCGAGGCGTATTTGGATGATTTATCTGCTCGTTCTCGAAAGAGAATCGATCATCCTACTCACCTCCTTCAAGTATTTGAACGATGTTGTTTCTACAAGATTAGGTTGAATCCGAAAAAAAGTGTTTTCACGGTTACATCCGGTCGGTTATTGGGATTCATAGTGTCTACGGAAGGGATTAGGGTAGATCCCTTCAAGGTTGAGGCAATAGTTCAGTTGCCTCCCATGTCATCTATTCGTCAACTTCAAAGTCTATAACGAAAAGCTAATTTTCTTCGGAGATTTATCGTAAATTATGCTGAATTACTAAAGGATTTATGAGATTGTTGAAGAAGGGAGTTGCATTCTTTTGGGATGACTTCGCTCAGCTCTCATTCGATGCTTTGAAAAAAGCATTGACCTCTGCTCCTATATTGAGTCCACCTGATTATAGCAGGGATTTCCTTTTGTATCTTACAGCAGCAGAATCTACCATCGGTATGGTTCTCGTTTAGGAAGACGATGCTCTTGCAGAGCATGTTATATACTATCTTAGTCGAGGCTTGGTAGGGCCTAAACTCTGGTATACTCCGATAGAGAAGCTGGCTTTAGCAGCTGTTCATGCTGTACAACGACTCAAAAATTATATTCTTCTACAAAAAAATTATGTTTTGGCAGCAGCCAATCCATTTTAGTTTGTTCTCAGTAGACGAGTGATTGGGGGTAAATACAATAGATGGATTGTGATTTTGCAGGAATTTGATCTTGATTTTATGTCGGCCAAGTCCAAGAAATCATTAGTTTTTTCGGAATTAATCTCTGAGTTGCCCTGTGCAGAAGAGATAGTCTATGATGAATCCTTCCTGGATGAACATTTGTTTCTCATCTCTGCATAGGATCCTTGGTATGGAGATATCGTTGTGTATCTTCAGACTGCGAATTTTCCCTCTACTTTTTCAAAATATGAGCGCTGTAAGTTGTGTCACTTGGCTAAAAATTACATAATTATTGGTGATGCTTTATACCATCGTGGAGTTGATTCAATCCTAAGACGTTGCTTAACTCTCGAAGAAGCTGAGGCTGTGTTGAATGATTGCCATAGTGGAGCTTGTGGTGGTCATTTATCTGGGCTTGCTAAAACCCAAAACATCTTGCGTGCTGGATACTTTTGGACCTCAATTTTAAAAGATTGTATGGAGTCGGTCAAAAAGTGTCATCCATGTCAAGTCTATACTCAAAAAATGCGCGCTCATCTAGCTCTGCTTTTTCCAGTCATTACTGTCGGTCCCTTTACAAAGTGGGGTATTTATTATACTACTTGTAACCCGCCTTTGGCTAAAGGTCACAAGTACATTATTGTAGCAGTAGACTACTTTATGAAGTGGGTCAAGGCTATGCCTACTTTTGGGAATGATGGTGAGACAACAACTCTTTTTCTTTTCAAACAGGTGATTGCTCGTTTTGGTATTCCTCGAGAGATTTTCACTGATCATGGCAGCCATTTTCAGAATAGCATGATGGTTGAGTTGGCTCTAAAATTAGGTTTCCGGCAGGAGAATTCATCTCATTATTATCCTCAGGCCAATGGGCAAGTGGAAGCTGTGAAAAAATCCTTGAAGACCATTCTTCAAAGGACAATTAATAAAGCTCGATCCATCTGGCATATCATGTTGTATCCTGCACTTTGGGCATATCGGACGTCAGTGAAAACTGCAACTGGCTTTACTCCGTTTCAACTAGCTTATGGGCTGGAATCCATATTTCTCATTGAATGTGAGATTCCTTCTCTAAAGTTAGTTGTTGAGCTTCTTCCTGACACTTCTAGTCATGAAGAACGTCTCATTCATTTGGAACATCTTGATGAGCAGCGTCGGGATGCCGCCACGATGAATGAGGCGCATAAGAAATGAGTCAAAGTTCAGTACGATAAGGCGGTCAAACCTAGGGTTTTCTTGGAAGGCGACCTTGTTTTGGTCTATGCCCAAGAGAAGGATGCCCTGGGCGTAGGAAAGTTTAAGTCTATGTGGTATGGTCCCTTCATCGTTAAAAGATTCCTTTAAAAAGGAGCGTATGCCTTGGTTGATTTTGAAGGAAATGAGTTACCGGAGCCGAGAAATGGGCTCTATTTGAAAAGGTATTATGCCTAGGCTTCGGCCTGGCATCTTACTTTTGTATATAGTAGTTTTTGTTTTGTACATATCTGGTTTTTTGGTCTTTGATGTGATGGTGATGTTTTTGATCTTCTTTGGGAGGTTGTATCGCATGTCATGAGTCATTATGGTTTCGCCGATGGTGCTAGTAGACACACCCGGAACTTGGCTTCCGCGGCTTGGGTGCTTCATCATCCATCTGGTGAGTTGTTAGTATCAAGAGGAGTCTGCATTGGTCCTGCTTACAATAATATAGCGGAGTACACTGTAGTTATTCATATACTCTCGGAGGAAATATCTTTGGTTGTTGATTCGTTAGTAGTTTTCTTGGACTCCCAGCTGGTGGTGTCGTAGTTGAACAACACTTATCGGGTTCGAGATCCATTTTTACTCCGTTTATTTTTGAGGGTACGTTTGTTACAAAGATCATTTCAGTTTTTAACATTCATTCATATTCCTCGAGCAAAAAATTGGATGGCAGACTCATTAGCTAATCAAGCAATTGATTAGCATATTAATCATTCCATACATTAAAATTTAATAAAAAACATCATGCATTTTTTATACATTTGTCACATCGCATCATAAATCGCTGTATATATATATCATCAGAGTGTTCAAAAAACTATACAAAATTTGGATACATAAGTCATACAAAATTGGGGCTTATGCCCGATTATGTTTAGTATCAAAAATATACAATCATCCAGTAATCATATCTATCTACTCCTGTGGTCCCTGCCCAATATTTGTGTTCCTATAGAACATGATCGCAGTAGCGACACAGCGGAATAATCGCTCCCAGTCGCATGGTACTCCCACTACCCATCTCTGGATAGCCTCAGGTAGATCTTCCACAGCAGCCATAGGCACTTGGCGAGTCAAACCTTCCAAGTTCCTCTGAATAGCATGGAGGGTCCTACCTGGGTCTTCAATATCTGCCTCGCCTCTGCGGTGCTTGTGCCATGGGTAGCCCTCAGGATGGACTGGTCCAATATTTGTATCATGGTCATTGTAATATTGTAAGTCATTTTGAATCCAATCAAAAAACATGTTTTTTTTCACATTTTGTCACATATGTTGAAAAAATAAAAATAAAAATCATATAATCAAAAATTGCAATCTCACCGATTGCACCCCATGTCGCACGAGGTGGAAGGACGAGGTCTGGATCACCGTGGAAATCCATCCCGGCATAGGGGTAGTCCTCCACTGCGATGACTTGTTCTGCCCACCATTGGAAGAACTCGTCATCCCAGGTGGTTCGGGGAACTTCACTTTCCCCCATTCTCTTCATCAAATCATCCCATCGGGAAATTCTTGGGTTTCTTGGGCTATTGATGGAAGAGATCACTTTGGGTCGAAGCCCAGGAATCTTCTCAAAGAAGAATGTCATCAAAATGGTTCCATACCTGAAATGCTTTGTTTTAGCTTTCCGGATGGAGGTCAGTTGTTGCTTCATGTTGATTAATAGAGCTGTACACCAATAATACAGGTGAACTACGCATTCCACAACTATGCTCATCTGGGTCCTGGATTCCTGATGCAAGGAAGCAGACCCTGCTACCTTGCCGATGGTAAACAGGAGAATATTCATGTGCAGATCTCTCAAATATTTTATAGCAATTTGAGTCCCTACCTTTTTGGACATGTCTACACAGTAGACATGGACATAGTCAACCACAGTAAGCCCTCCCAAAGGCTTGCCGTGCAAATCTACTGGGTCCCCCCTACGTGAGAGTCTAGTAATAAAGTAGATGTCTTCCACCTCTATGTGTATAGGAATTTGGTCTATCACGAAGCAATCTTCCTCCGGTTCCCTGTAATTTACCATCATTTCAAGCAACTGGAAGTTACTTTTCATATTTGGCATTTTGAAGAATTTTAGCAATCCACAATTTCGGAGGACATCGAGTGATTCTTGATCTTGCATTACTTCATTATCAATTGCACTATGCTCATGTTCCCTCCAAGTGATGGTCATCCTGAAAAAAATCATTTATTTTTTCATTAGATGCATTTTTTACATCACGGACTGCGCATACGTGACTTCCCTTGTAGACAGCCGCGTATCAAATGCAGGTTCGTCCACATGAATCCGCGTATGCGTAGAGCCCTAAATTAAAAAAAATGTTTCTTATGGTGAAATTTCCAAATTTTAACTCTATTAATGGACAAAATTGATAATAATGATGGATTAAGAGCTTACCTGACTGATCCAGCGAAGTTTGACCACTGATTGCTCCTGTTTTGACGAAAGAGGGTTTTTCTCCAGAGCTCTTTTTCCCAAATCAGCAAGTAATAATGAACCAAATATGAGGTAACATGTATATTTATGCCCAGAAATTGAAAATTTTTGCAAAAATTTGTTATGCCTATTTTTTCAATCTATCTTAAGCTACATAACCCGGATTCTTGTAAGTGTCAAGATTGGTATATTTTTAGGAATTTTGATGAAGTTGAGATTTTTTCGGTTTTTTGATCCATCACTGCTGACCTGTCATGGAAGGTATATGATCTTCACTAGCATATAGGTTAGGAAATCCATTTTTCGTTGCATTTTTCATACTAGCCTCCATTCTGATCACTTGCCATAGGGTCGATCCCATTAGGTCATGAGTATTACACCCATTTCAATCGTCGATTATTTAATCATGACTTGGTGGTAGAGCCTTCCTTTACATGGGCTTCCTAGTTAGTTCCTCGCTATCACTTGTTGCCCATGCTGCATTTTATGTAGGCTCGGGAGTCCTCTTTAGTCCTGCCATGACTTATGTGTTTAAGCTTCATTCTTCTTCTTCTTCACTATCTTTTTTCTGGCTATTACCCTAGAGGCTCCCTGGTGTCGTTGAGTTGTATTATTGCATTTCATATTGGCTACTTGTTTATCCTGGCCTTCAGCCGGCTTCATTTGGACTCGATGTTTAAGCCATCTTTTGACCTTGACTGTATGTACAAGTTAACCATTGCATGCATTTAGCTATCACGACTTGACACCCTTTTGCCCATGGATGGCACATTCCTTTGAGTATCGCTTACCAGTTTCTGCCACCTTGCATTGAGCATAGGATCGTTCCTATCCCAAGAACTAGTGCATCTGTTTCTTGATACTCGTTCTATCCATTATACCATAGCATTCTTTTATTCTTTTTCAGGCTTATTATATGAAAAAGACAAAAAAATTGAATATGACAAAAAGAGCGGGAATGGGATGTTACTTCATAATTTGATGTAGTACAGTATTAGTTTGTTGCCCTTGAAAAAAGCACATACAGTTATATATTTCCTTCATTGGGATGGTTTTAGTTTTGACCTAGGTTCAGCTGTTACCTTGTTTCACTGGTCAGTCCTGCCCCGGTTGGTTATCTCTTCCAATCATATGGAGAGTTTTTTTTGCCTCCTGCATAACAGACTTATACAGTGTCATTATTTACTGCCATGGTCATCACGAGTCATGCTTTTGTTCAAGGGAAGTTCAACCAGAGTCGGCCATTCTGCGGTGTCTCTTGACTTATTATTCAGTCGGCCTTCCCAGTATTTTCAGTATCTTGTTCTATCACATCAGATGTTTTGGTCTTCTGCTCATGCTGGTTTGAGAAGGTCTCCATTGACTTCTTGCTGTCAGGTTTGTCTCTTATCTACTACGACATATTGCTCTGAGAGTAAACCTAGAGCCACACCCTGGCCCTATTTCCATCATTGATAGGTGACCTTGTGCTCAGCATTTGATCATCATTATGGGTCTTTGACTGAGTGGTTTTCCTTGTGTTCGACGTCAGCATACATTATCACACTTGGGATTCGTGCAGTACCTTGATTTCCATTTGAACCTATCGGTGGATATCTCACCTCTGTGTCAGCTTTCATTATTGGTTGGTTAGAAGGGTTTCTTCTGTGCGCTAGCTTCATCTTGTGCATGTCAGAAACGTACTTCGGTTTGGTTCCGTCACTCTACTTCGTCCGATTCCTTCCAAATCTTGGCCTGCGGGTTACACTCGCGCTGGACTGATGTGGGATGCCTTAATGCCTTCCTTCCAACAGATCTTTTCCCATCGACTCCGACTCATTGCTCTGGGAACAAGATCTAGAGTCTTTTTGTCAGTACCTTAGGGTTTGCAGTCATCAGTGGCAGACTCTTCGCTATCGACAGTGGGGATTCATCATTGCCTCTTGATTGGTAGATTCTTTCAAGTGTTCGACTTCAACTCATTCATTCACACTTGTTAGATTGTACTGGGGCACCTTGACGCTCATTTTCATTATTGGTGGGTTGTCTCGCATTGGTTAACGGTATACATCATTGACTGGTAATCCAACGATTTCTCACATGGTCGACTTCAACTCATTTATTCCCATTGTGTAGAATTGTGCCATAGTGATCGGTGAAGACCTCGGGTTGCATCAGCATTTCTCGGTTCACTTTTGACAGTCCATTCAGTTTCTTCCAGTGATGCCGTTCACCCTTATATGTTGCAGTGTCAGTACAACAACATCCTATATGTTGGCTCCCGAGTTGCATGATTGTACCATGTGTTCCACCCCTTATGATTTGGTACCTGGAGATTCAGTTACTTTTGTGATCAGACATCCATTTTCAGTATTATTGATCAGTTTGATATATGTGATACTTGGACATTGATTCTGACTTGTAATTCTGAGCCGTGCTCAAATGATTCATTGTGTACTTTCAGTTCAGCTATACTTGTATACATTCTGGATCTATTCTGTACTTTTTATATGGATATATTTTTTGACTGAGCATGGGTATGCCCGCCTCAGACATGAGCTGACTCTCTGTTTTCTTTCATTGGTTTTTGACAGGCTGAAATCTGGTGAAGTCCTCTCTTGTCCTCGCGAAGTTCTTTCTATGCACATAATACATTTCGGCCATCATGTACCCCTTCTGACCTCATATATTAGGGGGCATCTATTATAGCATCATTTTTCACCCTCATGTGATTCATGATTGTCTCTTTGGCCTTGGGCACCCATTCCCACAGACTTGAATAAAAGTTCATAAAAAACAGTGTTTAAAATCCCATACGCGGGTATGCCCAGACTTTTCCACGTGTATACGCGAGTCCAGAGATACTTTTTCGCGTATGCCATTAAAATTATTAAAAAATATATAAAAATCCCTATTTTCGAGGTTGGGTTGATGGTTATTCCCGTAATTCAACCACCCCAGCCCGTGGCCAATTGTTTCTAACAGATTGAAACTACTTTTGAGGGAGTATAAAAGCCCCTCATGTGCATGGCCTAAGGGAGAGAGAAAATTATAGACATTATACTCTGTTGGAGCCCAATTTCAAGTATGATTTCCCGTGCCTCCTGCACTTCCCAGATTTTTACAGGAAACCCTTGTTTTCTAGAGATGTTCATCAGCTTATATGTCATCTCGTGTGCACAAGTCTTGAAAGAATCCTAGTGAGGCAAGGGTGGGACGGATCCAGACGACGGTCTGTTCGAAGATCGTGGAAGGATTCAGGTGATCTCTCCACCTTTCTATTATTGTACATGCTGTTCGTAATGAAGAAGAACCATCTTGTTCCCGAATTCACGTGTTAATATCTGCTTGCATATGTGAAAATATTGTTAATTAAGCATTTATTATTGTTTATATGATGTTTCACATGGATTACACTGAAATTTAGGAAAGATATATGCTGTACAACTAGATTTTCGTGCATGTCTCTTCTTGATTTCCAGGTTGAAGAGGAAGAAGGGTTGTTGGGGGTTTGGACCCCGCGGGATCTACATCAAACGTAGGATCTATGGGTTAGTTATACAATCTATAATATCTAGCTTTTAGCATACACGTTTGGTTGTGTGAGTCCTTCTTGAATACCATGCCCTGATCTGTGGAGGTTTTTGACCCAACGACCTCTAGGGAGTTATTTCTCGAAACAGAACTGGCGACTCCACTGGGGATCACATTCTTGTGATTCCCCTGTTGGGTGGTTTCAGCTATTTTAAAGGTTTCCGACAGTTTTAATCATTATTTCCAGTCCAGTTAGTTTTTTCTCTATCAGACTAAAGACCTAGTTCTTTAGCCAAGCTTGATCATTTTTATTTTTCATTATTTACTTTTCCATACATGAGTTTTCCTGTACACAGTCGCGTATATATGCAGGTTCGGTCAAAGGGGGTCGCGTATACGCGGTTTTCCTTTGCTAAAGACGCATATGCACGCCTGTTTCAAAACTGCTGAGTACCGTATGCCTGGGTAAATTTTGAAATTTTTGATTTTTTGACTTTTTGGTCTTGTCTGCCTGTAGTGACATGTTTCTGCAGTGTCCCTTTAGTCTCTGGATTTTGTTGAAAGTGGTTCTTAGTATTTTTCTCTCTTTTTTGGTTGAAGACTGGATCATTTGGAAAATCTTGTTTTTTATTGCTTGCACTTCTGGTTCGAGTACCAAGATCTCTTTCTGGAGATTCTTGGCTGTTCTGGTTAATCAGGATAGATAGCTCCTGCTCGTATGCTGTTTCTTAACTTTATGTTTTTCTTTGCACTTTGATGTTTTCCTACTTTGGGTCCGTTTTCTTGAGTTCATCTGACTAGGTCTTGTTGCAATTTTTTGGGGAGTCATTTTTTGTTCTTTGAAGTTTTGTTTGCTACAACATTGTGCTATTATTCTGGGCTGAGTTACTGAGTTTCTTATCTTCCTTTTGCTCCTATAAATCTTGCTACTAAGTGGCACTATAAGATTTGGAGAATTTTTGTTGAAGTTTTGCTTGAAATTCGAAGATTTTTTGGCTTGGTAATTGGATAGTTTTCTTAGTCTCTTTGAAGTCTTGTTTTATAAAATTCAAAAGCCCAAATTGTTTTTTTTTGCATTTTTGTTTTGGTTTCTTTTCATCTTTTGAAGCCTTATTGAGATTTTTTACCTTCGATTTCTGACTTGATTTGGGAAGGGAATTTTCATTGGTTTATTTATCTTATTTCGAGCATATTTTGGCGTCTTTATACTGAGAGTTTCTGATTTGGGAACTAGCTTTGTAGACAGCTGGAAAAGTGATAGAACTGAAGGATTCTTGGAAATTTCTCTTTTCTTTGTTAGATTTTGCATCTTAGAGTTGGCATGCTCTTAGTAATTTGCATTAGGTGCACTTGAACATTTGTAGTATTTTTCATAAATTTTGTGAGTGTGAGGTTTGATATCTGAAAAGAAAAAATAGTCTCGTAGAACCGGTGTGGAAATTTCTTTTCATCGAAAGGAAATTACTGCATCTGCATGTAGTTTGGTTTTCATTAATTTCTTTTCTGCGTCATAAAACATCACGAGTTTCATTTCCATATTCCCTTGACTTAATATGACTTCATTGTTAACTTCCTATATTATAGATTTCATTGTGGAATGGTGAATGGCTCTGCTAATTCTGGAAACGTTCCCGCGTCTTGTCTTTGCAAATTTTGTGCAGCAACTGTCTCTCAAAGGATTTGCATGAGACATAGCAAAAGCACATGCAAGGGCAAGCATGGTTGCAAGTGAAGTAGTTCGCAACATAAAAACTGTAGTTGCCTTCAATGCAAAGGACAAAATCCTCAATCTCTTTGACCACGAGCTGAAGTTACCTCAAATCCAAAGCCTGAAACATGGCCAGTTCTCTGGCTTTCTATTTGGAATCTCACAGCTCTCATTATATGGATCTCAAGGCTTAATACTGTGCTATGTTGCAAGACTAGTTCAAAATTGAACCTCAACATTCTCCAAACTGATCAAAGTATTTGTAGTTCTTATAATCACATAAAATTTTGTTGCTAAAATACCAAGCCTTGCAATAGATTTCATCAAAGGTGGAGAAGCATTAAGTTCTATTTTTGCAATTCTTCACTATTGAACAAAAGTTGAACCAGATGATGAATATTTAGAAACTGTCGATAAAATCAAAGTTGAAATTGAATTAAATCATATAGAATTTTCTTATCCATCAAGGCCTAAAGTCACCATTTTCAAATATTTGAACCTAAAGATTAAAGCCTGTCATAGCTAAGCATTGGTTGGGGCAAGTGGTTCAAGAAAAAGCTCAATGATCAAATTAATTAAAAGACTTTATGATCCTGTAGTAGGTAAGGTTACAATAGATGGTAAAGACATCAAGAAATTGAATCTGAAGTCTCTATGTTTGAAAATTGGGCTTGTACAACAAGAGCTTGCACTTTTTTCTACCACAATATATGAAAATATACTTTATGGTAAGGAAAATGCAACTGAGACTGAAATCATTGAGGTTGTAAAGGCAATAAATGCACATAACTTTATAAGTAGCTTGCCTGATGCTTACCAAACCATGGTTGGTGAAAGAGGTGTTCAATTATTAGCAGGCCAGAAATAGAGAATTTCCATAGCAAGGGCCATCTTGAAGAATCCTAGCTTGCTTTTATTAGATGAAGCAACTAGTGCACTAGATGCAGAATCAGATATTATTGTTCAAAAATCTTTGGAGAGATTGATGTGTGGAAGGAAAACAGTGGTAGTTTCTCATCATTTGTCAACAATTCAAAATGTGGACTCCATTGATGTCATTCAAGATGGTAGAATTGTTGAAAAAGGTAGCCATCAGGAACTTTCTTCTAGAAGTGATGGACCATATGCCCGCCTTCTATGTTTTAATCCAACACTGTGAGCCACATTTTATTTTTCTTTATTTCACACATGAAAATGTATCACTTCAACACTTCACATATTCTTCATTTCAATACGTTTCACACTTTTTTTTTGTTTTTTTTTTTTTTGCTTTAATGTTATAGAGTATTTATGGCTCAATATGATTTAATATTTCATTTTTATTTTTATTTTTGTAATTAATTATTATATTGTAATTATATGTTATGTTTTTTCCATAAAAATAATAATAATAATAAATTAAAAATAAAAATAAAATAAATAAATAAATATATAAAAATATATAAATATATATATATATATATATATATATATATATATATATATATATATATATATATATATATATATATATATATATATATATATTTTGCATCAATGAAATAAGTAGGGTATTTGCTCATCTTTCTGAAGGAAGTACTAATAAATTTAAAGATCAAGAGTATTTACATGAATAGCTGTGTAGACTTAACTTTCTGTTCAAGATTTTTAGCTACATAAACTACGTAATTCTACAGCTAAACATCAATTCTGCAACTCAGAAACTTCACTGTTTCACCCAAATATCAAATTACCCTAACTTTATAATACGATATCGGATTTTGACAATTCAAGCATCGTTGGAAATATCTCGATGCAATATACACAATGAGAAAGCTATAATCAGAGTTTGAAACAGTAAAAAATGAAGAAATTACTGAAAAGACACAACATGTAACTTGATGTACTAGTTTTGACACAGGTATAAATTATTTTGGTTTTTTTTCGTGAAATTTTTTTCTTAGTGCCAATTCTTAGTTTTTTGTGTAAATTTTATAACCAGAGATATTGATCACCTCTCTCTTTGGATAGCCTTACATTCCATTGCAGAAGAAGTACTATTTTTTTTTGCAGGTTCCAGGAGGAAGGACAAATTACCATAAGCAAACAATGTCTCTCTTAGAGACCACATTTATTTCACAAGAAGACAATCAACAACAAAGATGAAACATAAATGCATGATACCATGCTAATAAATATCAGATCCAACACTTGCAATAATTTCATATGCCATCATCTCCATTACATCCATGCTTCTTCAATCAATCAAAAATTCACCTCATTTCCATTCATATTTTCCATTCACATTCATTCTTCATTCACGTTAATTATCCATTCGCATTCATTCACTTACATCCACCCCTAACTCATGAATAAAAGAAATAAACTCACTTACATGTTGATTAACTTTTTCCTTTTTAGTTCATTTTTTTTCCCAAATAAATCCTGCTTCAAAGCAAACTGTATATCTATAGTCCTTTTTGAGTTTAAAAATATTTTCAAAAAGTACCATGAGGCTTGCATGCCTTAATGGAAAGTTCTCTTGCCGACAAACATTGGCAATACATTAATTTACCTTGTTTGACAGATCCTCTAGGTATTTCGACATCAACAAATTTATACGTACCTAGAAAGATGTACTTAGGCATCTTGACTCTCATTTTCATCAATGGTGAGAGGTCTCGTGTTGATTAGTGGCATACATTAATGGCCTCTAATTCAAAAATTTCTTACTATGTTCGACATCCGAAAATTCATTCACATAGATAATAATTGTGCCAATGTGTGATAATGACATGAAGACGATCAGATCCATCATTATTTAGCATTTGTAGAATTTGTAGCAGATATAGAAGATTCAGTAAATTTAGTAGCAGCAATAAAGACTCACTTTCACAACTTCATCCACCATTTGCATGGCCAATTGAAGAAGCATCAGATCATATTTTTGCAGCAGCTACATATGCACAACTTATCCATTTAATAGGTAAGTTAAGATATGTTATTTTCTAACTTTATATCATGCAATTCCTTAAAATGATAAAGTTGTAATTTTTTGGAAAAACACTCCACAATATTCCTTTTATCACTTCATAAAATTGAAAAAACCATCAGTTGGGGGGAAGGGACATCACTCCATATATTTAGAACCTATTCCACATCATTTTCATATAACCAACATAAAACTACTATTGCATTAAGATTAAAAAGATTACATGTTTTCCAAATCATCAAATCGATGAGCTTATGGCTAATTGAAAAAACAAACTCTCAATGTTTTCAAGATATTTGGACGCAAAAAATAATAAACAAAGTATTGTTACACAATAACCAATACTTATCAATTTTGGTTGTCACACAAGAACCAACCATAAAAAAATCAATTTTGGTTGTCACACAAGAACCAACCATAAAGATTAATGTTGCAATCCAATGTATTTCAAAAAGAACTTTACAAAAATAATGAAGTTGTTAAATGATATGATAATGAAAAGTTAAAGGAGAATTGAGACAAGCAAAATCTCATTCAAGAGCAAGACAATTCAAGGATCAAATGAATCAATGTAATAAGTTGCAGGAGGACATGCAACAACTTCAGTTGGGTCTCACAAATGTCCTTAAGAAGACATCCACTTTCACCATCATGTCCATTATATCAACCTCGTTTAACCTCCATTTCACTACCATGTCACTACATTCATCTCACTTTCATCATCATTTGAGTTACCCTTTGTGTTTTCCAAACATTATTAATTTCTAGTGTTTTCAAGTGAATTTGTGATCAAAATTTAGGAAATAATATGCATATGCTTATAACTTAAAAGTGGAAAGAGTTTTGTGACATGTGTAGGTTCATTGGAGGCTTCTAAGGCCCTCTTATGTGGCTCCCAAAGATCAAATTGGAATTTATCTTCATGATATGAAGGAGATTTGAAGGAGGGATACGTGGCTTATGGTTAGCAAATTAGTTGAGAATATTATGGATCAAAGGAGAGGAAGAAGGATCCTCATTAATGAGGAGTTTTCTTAGGAATTTGTATAAAAAGGATATCTTTCTCCTTTATTTTTAACCTTGTTAACTTAACTTGTCATTATTTTGTACTTTCTAATTTTGAAGAACTGAATAAATATTTGAGGTTCCAAGCATGGAAGGAGATGTGAAGTAGGAGATATCATGGAGAATATTAGAATGTAATCTAAAGTAGGTTTTAGTTTGCAATTTTGTTTTAGTTTTTATTTCATTCAAGTATGCCATTTCATTTTAATTGTTATTTGATTTCTATTTCATTGAAAGTTTGATAGTTTAGATTTTACATTCATGCAAGTTTAATTCATGAAAGCGTGTTCGACTGGTCGATTGTAGATTTATTTTTCATGTAAGAGTGTTTTTGAATTCATTAAGAATGCTAGATTAGATTTCATTTATGCAGTTATTTATATTTACAGTTGACTGTTGAATCTTATGCTCGCTAAGTCATCTCAAGATAGTGGCTCTGTCATTTTCCAATTGGATCAGATTTGGGCATTCGGTTATACAACAACCATAGGTTTCTGATTTATGCATGTGTGTTAGATTAGTTTTCAATTCTGTAAGCATAGATTTGAATTTAAATTACACAAAGTTGAAGTTATATTTCATGCTTTTATGGATCCTATCATTTCTGTGACATTAGCTCCCAATTGAGATCCATAAATGCATTTGATTGCACAACAATTGTGAATTTTAGACTAGTTTTGAATTTTTCAAGCATGGATTAGAATTTCATTATGAAAGTAGATTAAATTTTAAATTAATGAATGTATAATATATGTTCAAGTTAATATAGGAATGGTGTGATTAGGTTATTTTTTCGTTTTCATAAACTAATCCCTAGCATATACTGTGCATGTATGTCTCACAAGTCCTACGGATCCCGTATTGATAATGTATGTTAGTAATCTAATACAAATTATTTTACTCAACACCTGGCTCTAGAACCACTTAAGCCAACAATCCATGTGTCCTCACTTGGACTATAGGGCTAAAATGGATATAGCGGTGTGATGTGTAGAATCAACCTTGTTTAGTTTGTGTGAAGTTTTATTAGCAAATATGAATGTTCAAATCACCTATTGTATAACATGATAGAAAAATAAATTTAGATATAGTAACAACTTGGTTTATTTAATTTTGTAGGGATTACCTATGCTTAGGCCAAGAGTATCAACACCTTTCCCCCTTCCCTCAAATCCCTATATGATGCGGTGGAAAAAGTTATTGGGGAACCTTAAGGATGGCATGTGAAAAAATGGTTCAAAAAGGGATTCCATAAGTGGTATAATGAGTAGAATATAGTGCTAGATAATTATTCTTATGTAAGGAAAAATATTATTGGTGGAGTGAGACATCTACAACAACCTACTCAATCTTATCCTCACCAGCAGTTAACCTTCCTCCACAAGGTTACTAAGATACCTAGGGTCCATAGCAGAGTTCGTTTCCTTCTGTCAAGCTCATTAAAAAATGAAACAAGGTCCTGTAACAGAGTTTCATTTCTTGTGTTAAGGTCATTAGAAAATGAAACAAGGTCCCATGAGAATATTTTTTTCTTATTTCAATCTCATTAAAAAATTAATCAGAGCCTCCTCCAAGTCGAGTATTTCACTTGATATCGTAAATTAACCTTCATCCCATCAACCTATTAGTAACCAGTAGTCTACTTAGGTGAATGAAATAAAGCTTGGGGGGCATACACCTAGAATTGTGTTATTGAAAAAAACTATCAAGAATAGTTTTTATCTGTTTAAATATTGTGCAAAAATGAAATGGAAGACATAGCACAATTATATGCAGGTTTCAACAGAAGAAACTGCGCATGCGTGGAAACTAGCTAGAAAAAGTGTGCAAGTCATGCTAAACAAGTTAAAAGGCCATTTTAACCAAAATTCATGATTTATTCAAGTATTTTACATGTTTTACTTTCTTAAGAGTGCATTGAAATATGTGTATGGATGGTGAGAGATCCATTTTAACTGTCAAGTGTCATGGTGGGAAAATGTCGCGTAACAGATTGCCCCCTAAAGTGCAAGTATGGAAATTCATTAAAATATTGAAGATATTTAACATGCCAAATATCGAATCAGGGACAATGGTCAGAAACCTGCAATGAACGTCTAAGGATTACAATGAAAATATATATATAATCATCATTAAGGTAAGCATTCCCATACTCAGAGTAAAACTAACTGGATGAACAAGTACAAAAATAGCCTAAAATCATATCAATATTAGACACAATATAGACACAGCCATATGTTTTGAATCTGTCTACATAATCATGAATACATAACTCCTCGAATCATGGATGGATGAAGCTAGATCCAGGGTCTTGATCTCCATCTCTTGATCCATAGTACGAATATGACCATGTGAAAACATGTGTTGAAGTCGAACATGGCAGATACCACTTGATTATCGGTCCATGATGTGAACTGTTAATAAGTGCAAGAGAAAACACTAATAATGACAATGGCTCTCAAGGTACTCTCATTATAATCTATGAAGTGTAATTAGGTGATATATAGTCAAACACTCATAGAATTCCTTCGATCGAAGGTCAATGATGAGAAGTTGTTGTCGAACGTGAGAAACCGTCCATTAAGGAATGCACACATAAAGGTACTAAATAGGTTTTTTATATCAGCTTCCTAGATAGTGATTTGAAGTCAATAAGAAGCGATCCATCATAGGAGGACCTACGATAGAAACTTCATGTCAAGTTTAAGAATATTTTTGCAAGGACTGACTCAGGGACGACCGACACGAATGAGGTCTAGTATTTGCAGCGAAACATGAATTGAGGTTGAAATTATCTTGAACACATGGTGACACGAAAATTGACTTGGAAAAATTTGACTCAATGATAATACCCAAAATCAGTTGAGGACTTTCAATGAGGTTTGATTAACTGTAAGACAAATGGATTACCTAACTTGGACCCAAGTGTGACAGAGTGTCGTGTTCAAGAGTGACATGGTTCCTTTAAATGAATGAAAAAATGAATACCTTTTCCCAATTCCCCCCCATCATTACTGGCATGTACCTCTCTTTTTCTTTCAAGCTTGAGGAGGATAACATTTTCTAGTCTTATAAAATCAACCTTTGGATGAGTCCTCCAAAATCATTTTTACGAACCCTAGGAAGGAGTCGTTTGATCCCGTCATAGTTGATGATTCCTGCACTATTTAATTTTATAAGTCCATTGTAGGGTTAAATTGATGTTGATTTAATGTTTAAAGAGTTTGAAAAGTAACAAAAATAAAACTCATTTAGTTCTTTCAGCATATATTTTTAACGAGCCCAAAGAAAGTAAAGCACAGTGTTTTTTAGTTTTAGGGAGTTAGGAGAAAAACATAAGTAAACTCCATTGTGTTGTTTTTTATAAATTTAGTTGCTCAAGCCTGAAAAATTATAAAATGATGCAGGATGGAGCTGTATTGACCATCTTAAGTCAACGTATACCTTTTTTGTAAATAGTCTAATTCAGTCCATAAAAGGGGTAAAGTTGTTCTGAATAAACGACTGCTCATTTATTTTTACGAGTTAGAATAGTCAAGTACTCAAAAATATTTCCATGTTTAAAGAGTCTAAAAAGGGCTCAAAAGAGAACTCCAGGGTTTTGCTTATTCATATTTTTCGAGATCCATAAAAAGTGATAAAAGTTTACTCATAGTCAAAAAGGTCAATTTTTATGATGTAACCTGTATTCTACACATAACACTTGATAAATCATCATAGATGATCAAAATTATGGTAAAAAACATCAAGAATTGAATTTTAAAAGTTTAAAGGAATAAAAAATAAGATATTATTGACTAAAAAACTTATAAAAGTTGAAAAAGTAATTAATTTTTTACCAATTTGAGAGAATAAAGAGCGTTTTTACCATAAAACTTCAGAGGTTGATTCCAAGAAAACCAGTGGACCAATACACGAACCGTTTTCTCTAGGTAATAAACATATTCAAAATATTTCTTTTCATCCATTTAAATTTCATTTTTAGCCTTTAGTTTTATTTTTTGGTGGTGTTATAATTTCGAAAATCTGCCCATGGATGTATGCATATTTCCTTCATTGGGGCTGCACACATAGATAATTTTTTATATACCAAAACATGTGATTTGTGCAGCTTTTATATTGAGAAACCATGCAAATGTGCTCTATCTATAAAGAAAAACCATTGAAGGCACTGAGGGAATTCAAAAATAAATAACAGCACACCCGAAAAGTCACAAATTTCTCTCAATCAATGTTGTAATACTCTTAAATTGTCAATTTCAAGACTTTTGAGAAACCATGTTGGAGTGGAGAGAGAGAACATGAAATTGATGATGCTGAAGCTATATATGACCCAAAAACTTTGCAAGCTTTGAAAATTTGTGGTTTCTACAAATTTTGGGTCATTATAGGAATGAAAGCTGAGATAGAGCTCATGAGATGGTTGGTGAGGGCCTCAAATATCCAAGAACAATGTTTCATGATATGGGATCACCACCTAACCATTGATGTCGATGAAATTTAATTTTTGACTGGGATGTCCCATAGAGGACATGACATTTCTCTATTTGGCGAGAGACCGTACCAGGTGGGGAAACAACTGCTTCATACCTTAGGCGATATTGTGTCACTAATTTTGTGCTTAAGGATGGTAGGATAGATATAAAATCCATCCAACGATTTTATTTTAGGGCTATCTCTTTCATAATCAGCAAATTATGTGGAAGTGAAGCACTTCACGTGGCCAGAAAGACCTAGATGTAGATTGCAGTGGAGTGTTCATAGTCCACCATTTACAATTGGTGTGAAGGAGTAGTTGTCAATATGAAAGGAAAACTAGCTAGAGAAAAGGATGGTAAATTGAATAACTTCAGTTATAGTGTCATTCTTATATCATTTTCCCTAGAGAGGATTCCACTCCTCATCCCACAGTAGATTCGTGTTAATGAAAAATGACCCAAAGATCTACGTATGTTGCGGTGGGTTTCATTGATGGCTCTCCATGCTGGAGATGGTGGCCCAATAGTGAGATATACTCAGTTTTTTTTGTGGTTGAGAAGCCATGTTTTCATGATTGAGTACTTTCCATATGCAAAGATGGAATAAAGGGGTGACCGAGATATACCAATCCCAACTGTAATGTAGTGGGGAGATCTAGGTAAAAAAATTATCATTTTTATGTATAAATTTTTTTAAATTTTTATTTTGTTTTTAACATCCAAAGATAATTATCTGAAATTCTAATATATATGTGGGCCCAGCTCGACCAAAAGAGCTACGACAATTTGACAGACAAGGAGAGTAGCTTGTAGAAGATGTAGTACCCCATTCATATGCAACAGAAGTTATGACTGAGTTGGAGCACAACTTGGAGAGGCTTACTATAGATATCTTAGAGACTTGGACTGATGATTTGCCTCTTTGGTACGAGAGGCACATGGTTGGGGTGCGGGGACCGATTAGGCGGCTTCTGCGCAAAGTGGCCCATGCTATAGTTTGCTACCATGATCATCACCATGGATAGTTTATAGTCTCTTAGGGCCACATTTTGATTTTCTATATCAACATATTCAGATAATAAAGGCCACATATCCTCTTGTCTTTGGATAAGATTTTTGTAACACACTCTCTACAGATTTTTTTACCTAATGAGAACTACTACTTTTATTCTCAGTGTATCTTGTTCAATATGTATGAATATTGTTTTATTTAAACATGCTGCAAATGTATATTTAACATGTGATTGGACGATGCATCACCTAATGTGTTTAAATTTCTTGAAATGTGTTGGTGTTCAATATATTCAATCTGCCTGCCCAAGGGAGGTACTCGTAAAAGCATTAATAATATTGATGAACTTCTAACTGTATAAACACCGTTTAAATTAAATACAATGAATTGTGAATATAACCTAACGATCAAACGTTGAAATATAAATGCGATGGAATCAGATAATAATTCAATGACTGAAATATATTATGTGATGTTCTTTGTTGTTTGATTGAAGCATACCCCATGAATGGAAACTAACTCATCAGTGGGTGAGTAAATGACGAAGCCATGGAAGATAAATTCTAAGTACTACGACTAGCGCCATTAGCAAAGCCAATGTAATTTTGAGGG
Organism: Pinus albicaulis; assembly: GCA_034641835.2. Lineage (NCBI taxonomy): Eukaryota > Viridiplantae > Streptophyta > Pinopsida > Pinales > Pinaceae > Pinus > Pinus albicaulis. The sequence continues at coordinate 410,947,140 of CM076584.1, read as the reverse complement.
AAAATCCACATATGAAAATCAAGAGTAATTCAATATAAGTAGGAAAAGTAGTAGGAAATAAAAAAAATGCAAATCTACAGCACACACTTAAAAAACTATAAAAAATGTACAAAAATATCCACAAGATAAATCATGCATAATATCTCTTCACATAGAAACCATTTATGGGCTCTCATAAATAAAAACCATCATAATAAACTAATTCGTAGGCCCCTTTACTTAGTACATGTTTGAAAATGCAAGGACCATGCCACATAGGTTCGAATTTTACTAGCACCTAGCTTCTCATGTTCTTGATCATAGACCAAGATTAGGTCACCTTATGAATTAATGTTAGCATTGATGTTTTGATCATACTAAGGCTTAACATGTTTCTTATCAGCCTCAATAGCTAGTGAAACTTTACAACGAGTTTCATCTAGTTGTGCTAAGAACAAAAATTGTTCTTCCTTTGCAGAGGTAGCTGGTAAGAACTCAATGGCTAGTTTTAATGATGAAATTTCACACTCAATTAAAAAAATCCCTGAAAAACATAAAGGAGTTGGAATGGAGTAAAACTAATTGATTTTTTTGCAGAGGTATGATGATCCTGGTGGATATTGATGGCCACCCACCATTGGTTCTTTCAGTTTTTCAGTTTCTACACAACTTACTTTTTTTAGTAGTTTGGCGAGTCCTGAACTTCCAGAGCCGTTTTGAGGCCCGAATGATCGATGTGGATATTAGTGGCCACCCACCTATTCCATTTGGACACCCACTATCTATTTTGTTAGTTTTTTAGTTTCGGCACAACTTACTATTTTTAGTATTTTTTCGGGTCCTAAAATTCCGTAGCCATTTTGAGGACCTAAACGACGTTTTTTGGGAGAACTGGGACCAACATGGAAGTTACTTTGATGTTTCTTGCATCAAAAGTTGTATTCCTTGGATATATCTTTATAATAAGGTATTTAGTGCGTCAAACGAAGATCGTATGCCAAAGTTATGTCCCTGTGAAGATTGATGTACCAATTTACCCAAACGGGGCCCACAGTTTTGGTGCTTCATCTCCTACGGTTATTTTTTTGGATGTTTATGGTTTTCCATTGTTTCTGAACAATAAATAGGCCTTCTAGCCTCACTATAACATAGTTAAGTGGCTTTTAGACACCACATCTCTTCTTAGAGATAAGCTACCAATGCCCTAGCTAGTTTATTTCCATTCTATCTGTAAACAAATTTCAATTCTTTGATATTAATGAAATGAAGAATTATTTCCACTGAATATTTGTATTTATGGTTATATGTTTATTCTATTGCGTTCCTGCATAAATATGGGTCAATGGTATCATAGTGGTCCACTTTTTCTCTGTTTTTATTTGCATGTCCCCAATGCGGTTTGGGTACAAGGTGTTAGTGCTCGATCTGGTTGAACCCTTGCAAGGTCAGCCTCACAAACTCTAATGAACTCCCATGGTGGAAGAAAATAAATATGAGGGAGCAGGAGATCTTATAAAATTATTTTTTGAGGAGGCCCTCGAGAAACAAATGAATGCGATGATGGATAAAGTTTCCAAGATCCTTCAACGACTGCCCATCGATGGCGTATCTACATCCATCAATCACTTTGGATGCGCCTCTCCTTTCAAGGTACAGGTCAACTTTGAAATTCATGTATTTGATGGCCAGATAGATGAATACATCGTCGATAGATGGTTGAACTTGTTGGAATGGTATTTCTCGGTCCATCATTTCTCTGACCAAGAAAATATTACTTTTGCACTCCTCAAAGATGCCCCCCATGTCAAAGACTGGTGGGAAACTACTGTGAACATAAGGACGAAAGGGAACCCTCTCTATTCTTGGCCACACCCACTTGGAATTCATTCTAAGACAACATCAAGGAACAATATTACCCTGTGGGGAGCTATGAGGAAAAGTATATCCAATGGACCATGCTGTGGCAACAAAGGGATCAAGATGTGCACAAATTGATGAATTTGTTCCATACCCTATGCACAGAGTTGGGTATTAAAGATTCAGAGAGACATTTGGTACTCAAGTACCGTATCTCTTTTCACAGATACATTTAGGATCAATTCGATTTCCTCGCTTGGCATGGAATACCACTATGTCGCCAAGGTTGAGCAGAAATTTAAGTAGAAGAAGCGAGACTTTGGATCCGTGAATCTGAAGCTAGGGAAAGGCGCTCGCGAAATGCAGAACAAGGGGTAAATCCAAAGCGGGGTGATGCAGAAAAACACCAAAAATCCAAAGAAGGACACAGGGAAGTGGTGTGAATATTATAATAACCCCACTCACATAGAAAACGAGTGTTGGGCCAAACAGTCGTTGGTGGCCAAATTGAAGGCACCCAAATCAGATGCATGTTATGATCCGAAGTCATAACCAGACAAGGGTGATTAAAAAGGGAATAAAATCATTGATGCTGATCTCAGTGCCATTGTTTCCACCACCAAGCTCCTGAGGGAGGATCCTGAGGATCCAGAGGAGGCCAGGGAGCACCTCTTCCATTCAGAGATGTGGGTGAAGGGTACTCAACTACAATTCCTTGTCGATAGCAGAAGCCAAAATAACCCCATTTCAGTAGAGGTCATGAAGAGGCTCGTCCTACCGACCTTAGCACACCCAAAGTCGTATACCATTGGGTGGCTTCACCAAGGAATAGATCTCTGTGTTCGCTAGCAGTGCCACCTTTCGTACAACATTAAGCCATTCACAGATGAGGTATTGTATGATGTTGCTCCTCTTGATGTGTCTGATATATTATTGGGCCAACCATAGTTGTGGAAGTGACATGCTATGTATGAGTCTAGGCCTTCTTATTTGTTATTACTTTGGGACATAAATTATATAATATACTGAAGGTAGTACCACCTCCTGCCATCTCTTTGACTACTACAAAACAACATTGTAAGCTTGTTTCTTAAACCAGGAATTTTATTTACATTAAAATTTACCCACAAGGAAATAATAATATTGTGGCCACAACCTTGAAACATGGCTCCCCTACATGGAAAAAACAGATGGAAAAAGTCATGGAGGAATACGAGGACATTTTCTCCTCACCCACAGAGGTTCCTCCACGCTGTCAGGTCAATCACTCCATTGATATCACCCTAGGCGCGTCGCCTCCTTATGTTGCCATACCTCATATGACCACACACAAAAAATCCACACATGTAGTGTCTGAGGCTGATAAAGAAACCAAATTTATTGAATTCATCTGGCACGTTCGCGAACAGGTCCACAACATCTTCGACAAATCCACTACCAAGTTCAGCAGAATCTACCTCATCTCATGGAGGAACGCAACACAATCGGGACCATTCCTTCCAAAGGGGGGATGAAAGATCTAGACGGATATTGGTGGCCACCTACCTATTGCATTTTGAACACCACCATTGGTTCTTTCAGTTTCTCAGTTTTTTCACAACTTACTATTTTTAGCAGTTTGTCAGGTCCTGAACTTCCAGAGCTGTTTTTAGGCCCTAATGATCCAGGTGGATATTGGTGGCCACCCACCTATTACGTTTGGATCCCTAGCATCGGTTCTTTTATTTTTTTGGTTTCAACACAACTTACTATCTTTAGAATTTTTTCGGGTCATGAACTTCCGGAGCCATTTTGAGGCCCTAAACGACTTTTTTTTGGAAAATTGGGAAAAGCATGGAATATCCTTCAATGTTTCTCATGTAAAAAAATTTAGTCCTCAGATAAATATTTCTCACGAGGTATTGAGCACATCAAATGAAGATCGTATGCCAAAGTTATGTCCCTGGGAATATTGATGTACGAATTTACCTAAACATGCCCCACAGTTTTGGCACTTCATCTCCTAGGGTAAGGTTTTTGGATGTTTATTGTTTTCCTTTGTTTCTCAATAATAAATAGACCTTCGAGTCTCATTTTAACACAGTTCAGTGGCCTGTAGCCACCACATCTCTTCTCAGAGATAAGCTACCAGTGCCCTAGCTAGTTTATTTCCATTTTATCTATAAACAAATTTAAGTTCTTTGATATTAATGAAATGAAGTATTATTTCTGTTGCATCTTTGTATTTATGGTTATATGTGTATTCTTTTTGTATTTATGGTTATATTCCCAGAAGTCTAAAAAAGCATGGTATGGCAGTTTTGTTTAGGAATTCTGACAATCCGTTTTATCATATTCGTCAAAACTTTGTTTACAATTTCAACTTGGTCATTTGCTCGTGGATAATAAGGAGTAGATCTATCATGGTACAAGATGAGCTAAGCAGAAATCTCATTCATCATAAAATTTCAAAAGAGGATACCATGGTCCGTAACAATGGTTTGTGGTATGTTGAATCTAGCAATCACATGATTGAATATGAAAATAATTGCAGTTTCACCATCGTTATTGTATGTAGGCATCACCTCGACCCATTTCGTAAAATAATCTACTACGATAATAATATACCCATGCCCCCCAGCTGAGTGAGGGTTACATTTTTATGAAATCAACTCACAAAATAGAAGAAAGATAGATCAAAGACTTAGGAATAATCCTCTTCAAGGGGGAAACCTCCTTTACATTACATAAATGAACAATTATTAGATGAGACAAATTAAAAAACATCCTTTCTATATATAGGAGTCCAAGGGGTCACAATATAATCCTAGTCGACATAACAATAAAAATGTAAGGGCACAACAATAACAATAGTGGGCTTCTATGGGGCACAATAATAATGAAATGGGGACTACATGGGCACAACAATAAAAATAAGGCGGCTACACTAACAATAACAATAAGCGTATACACTATTATTATAGGGACCTAGGATGCTCCTATCCTTCAAGAAAGTGTTGTCCTCAACACTTGAGGAGTTCTGGATTCTTCTGTTCAAAATTATCATCCCCCTATGTCGAATCTTCAGCGGGTAATTTCGTCCACTTGATGAGATACTTTGAAATTGATCGATTTCGTAGCTGTCGAGTTCTTGTTTCCATGAATGCTTCAGGTTCCAATATGAATTTTCCTTCCTCATCAAGTTCTGGAAATATTGTTTGAACTGGGAGCTTGTCACCTATAACCTTCTTTAAGCATGAAATTGTTGGGTGTGGAGCCTAATTATCTATAATATTCCCAAATTGGAAAAGTAGGAATAGAATGCATAAAATTGGAAATATGCAGAAATATAAATAGATCAAAGTATGAGAAAATATTAGATCCATTCCATTCTGATTATAACATCCAAATAGGTACAATTTATTGAGGAAAAGATCACTCAAGTTGGGAAAACAAGCCTCCCATGAAAGCATACACCTCGATCTGAAATGTTGTTAATACATGAAATGTAGGAATGTATAAAACTACGTTGTCTATGAGAGAATAGTGGATCTAAGATAGAAATAAGTATTGCTGCTGATATAATGCTCCAAAAATTCTAATACTAGAGATCCATGCTCCAAAAAATATTTCTAGGACAACCCAGAAAAGGTTTCCGGAAATACACACTATACAAAATATATCAGATTTGGCCCTAGGGCTAAATAATCTCTACAACTAAATCACTGATGGGAGATGGATGATCTGATATACAAGATGGTTGATCCTCCTCCAAAATATCTCCTAAATGAAGGGTTGATCCCCACACAGGAAACCCAAACACTCCAAATAGGGCAATAAAACCACTGTTGTAGTTGCTCTCTAAAATAACGTAGTCCTTGAGGGAAAATGCATTGTAGCTAATGAATGCTACCTGTCTTGGTGCCAAAATTTGAAATGAAGCCCTGAGACCCTCACAAGCTTCCAGATGAAAGGATGATCCCTTCAACGGAAAACTAGCTCATAAATTGGAGATCTCTCTAATCCATTGCTACACCCTTGCAACACAACCCAAATCTAAACAAAATTTTGTTGTATATGAGACTGAAGCTTGGCCAAATTCCTGAATGTGGAAGTATAGTGAAAAATCTTTCTTTTAGGCCTCTCAATGATAGAGGTGGGATTCTCGATTAGGAACACCCTATGCTAAACGACACTGTCATCTCAACTAAACACCTGAAGAAATATATATGTCTAAATAGACCATATATTCAAAATTATCTAATACATAAACCTTCATAATATGGTTGCCATCCTCTTCCTTATATAAGAAATGAGCTTTCTAAACCTAAGCCATATTCATTTATGAAACTACTTCTATGCAAGGTGTCTCCATCTAAAACTGCGTTGTCCCATAATGAATGCCACTCCTCCATGACAACGCTGTTGATTTTGTCAAAGTTGACCAAGTCTATGTGCTCCATCCCTTGTTCACACCTTAGGGTGATTTATTAAGCTGAAAAGATGATCCGCTTTCACATGAGAAGTGGTTTTATTATTCATAAAGAGATTTATGGGTCTCCCCACCTACTTATTCACTTATCTAAGTGACAAAAAAAACCTTTGATATTCCAATTAGCTGCAAGATAATTTAGGAATATTACATTCCTCCCCTCCAAAATGTTGCTTGTCCTCAAGCAACTGTAAGGATACTGCAAAGTATCCAATGGATATGTCTCCTCCCAAGAATACAAATTAGCCTTTAGTAGATGAACCAAATAGCTCTCATCATGAAGAAGTGGGAGATATATGGAAAGAGTTATATGATGTCCATTAGCCTCCTCAAGGAATGAGAGATGGTAAATGTTGGGTGCCTCAATCCCAATGAGAAACTCCAATCTCCATGCTATCATCCAAAAAAAGTGAGCCATCCTTGGTATCTCATAGAGACAATCACCAATCCCCTGCTTCTGCAATGTATAGGGGCTGCATGGCTGAAAATGAGAGATTAAATTGTTCAACTTATGGTGTCTCTCTCTAAATTTATGATAGATGTGGAACTGCTGATCTTGGGATGCAATGATATGGTCATTAATAAGCCAAAAGGTACTTGGAATCTCATGATCCCACTCTTTGGTTCTAGGAACCTCTCTTGCCCAATCCACCCCACATATAGTGAATAGAGTATCATCACCATATGGGCTCCAAAAGAAATATGGACTAAGTGTCACATGACATACTGGATGGTGACAATAGTCCCTCAAGTGAGACCAACATTGTTCCCCTTCTAGCTGTCTCAAAATATGATATGATAAGTGGCCATCCAACCACTTACTTGCTATCATAAGCTTCTCAAAAGCTTGAAAATAGTGAAGGACATTAGGTGTTGACTGAACATGAGCCAAGAAAAACATTTCTTTCCCAAAGTCCTCTATAAAGTGGTCATCCCCATCATTGAATGTAGTCCCAAAAGGACCATGAAATCCACAAAGAGGCTTGCTCTCTTGTGGAGAAATGTGCTGCAAATGTATGGTAAAGGAATGTACACACATTGTTAGATGATCAATAAGCATCAAAACAAAATCTTTACCATATATTGTAAACAAGTTGGTGAATAGGTCCATGGATGAACCTTCCCATATCTTCATCAAAAGGGGAAGTGATTGAAACAACCTTGCAGGGTGGTTGCTTTCCTCCTCATACATCAAACAAGCTACATATCTCTTGATATGTTGGTGCAGATCTTCTTTGAGATCCTCCCAATAGAATCCCTCCATGATGGTGTGATAGGACTCAATGGAATACTCATTCTCTGAAAAGAGTGCCTTATATGCTGCATGTAGAATCCCCTCCTTGAGCTTGGAGTCTCTAGTCAAGTAGATCTGATCATGGAAATAAATGACTCCATCAACCACTCTATACCTCCCATTTATCACATGCCCATCAATAACCTTACATGTGAAGAGGTTCTTGGAAGACTCCACCAATAGTTGGGACTCCCAATATGGATCCATTCTTCCCAACAATGACAACACTGTAGAAATTTGAAATGAAGCACCTGTCTCATATTAGCTCTCCTCTTTGACATGCCCAATGCCAAAGCCACATGTTGGAGTATTGCTACCTCGCTTTTTCTCCATCCCTTGCAGCTAATCTTGCCCAAGAAAATAGTGAAGTATATGGAGGTAAACCTCCTCTTGGAAGGTATTTCCCATCCACTTCCATAGTTTGGCCAATGCATACAAGAGTGTCAATACCCTCTTATCATATTTAGAAATATTCCTCATGTGTGGAAGTATCTTTTGCTGCTCCAAGGATATGGAGTATTCTTTTGACACCATGCTCATGTCATCATAGATTTCTAAATCATCATCCTTCAGTGAAAATAGCTGAGTGGGAGATGGCAATGTCCATATCAGAAAATTTCTCACCCCTCCTTTGAACCCATCAAAGGTTCTCTACACTGTGCTAGCTCCTCCCAAGGCTCCTTCCTTAACCAAATATATCAATGATGCACCATGTTGAGAGAACTCTTTGATCATCTTCCAATCAGGGGGTATCCCTGGTGGAATGCCTCCATGTAATGAAACATCAAGGCCTAGAGTGGGCTATATGTGTGAGTGGACTGATTTTTCCCTGCCCTAACTGCACAAATCATCCTCCTTATTTTGTGCATAAACCTCTTGAAAATAATGGGTGTGTATGTTCCCAATCACTTGGTGCTGGCCATCCTTCTCATCTTCTCTTATCTCCTGCAATATCTCACAGTCTAAGGTGTTCTTCTCAAATGTAATCAACCCATGCACACCCAATGCCATATTGGTGTCAAGATTCTTAATCACAAAGAAGTGATCTATCATATTGTATGTCCTAAAAACTGTGGTCAATGTTGGGACACACTTCTTCCATTGCTTTGTCTCATTTCCTATAAATATAGACACATGCTACTCTTGATATTCATATGTGATATCCTTTGGAACTTCTTGCAAATATACAAGAGCTCCTCTAGTCGAAGCAAGTGATTCATCTCCATCTCCAAATAGAGGTGGATTTCCTCTTATTAGTACAACACTAGAGGCTCTTCCAAAATATTTCTCTTCCTTCTCCTCATCATTGGATAATACCTCATCATTAAGAGATCCTTTAGCTTGATCTCCTCTTAAAGGAGGAATATTCATGTCTTCTTCTTAAGAAGAATTTTTTTGCTAAAGTGGGGATATTTCCCTTGGAAAAGCATGTTGCAGATCTCTAACCCCTTCAATAATGTTTTGAAATGGAGTTGGCTTCGTGGATCCTTCCAACTCATGCAAAGGTTCTGATTTCTTGGGTTTAGCTAGCTCACCGAAAGAAGTTTCAGAATATCTTTGATCAATCTTCTCACTAACCCCCTAGTGAACTTTGCATAATTAGATATATTTTCATTATTCAATGAATAATATTCATAAAACCACCAGGCATAAGCCTTACCTTCAAGGTGCAGAACTGCTACTCTAATGGCCTCCTCTTCTGAAACTTGATGTAGCTGAAAATATGTGTCTAGTTTCTTTGCCCAAGCCTTAGTTGTGCTCTTGGGTGACCCATAAAAAGTAGGTAGAAATAATCTACCCAAAGTGCTCTACATGAAATCTCTTCTTCTATTGTGGTTACTGGGTATTCTATCCTCTTTGATTTGATAAAACCCTTGGCAGTTTATATGCTCCTTGAATCTCCTAGATAGAGATTTATATTCTTGGAGATAGTCACCAAGAGTCTCCTTTGGTGTGTCTCCTTCCTCTTCTTCTCTTTCCAACAATGTAGGCATGGTACCACGTTGTGGATTTGATGGTGTAGCTGTATGCTCACACCCATAATGTGAATAACTTGAGATTTCTTTATGTACAAGCCCTCTTAGAGAATCTCTACATCTCTCAACTCTCATCTCTTTGATGTCTCTGTTAATGGCCTGCATAGTTTGAAGAATAATTTTTGAGAACTCATCTTCTTCTTATATTGGGGTCTTGGTTCCATCTCTTTTGCAAATATTCTCCTTTATATGAGAATCCTCTTTATATGTAATCATAGCTAAAGAACACAGGTTGAGCCAAGATTATGCTCTGATACCACTGTAATATTCCCAAATGGGAAAAGCAAGAATAGAGTGCATAAAAATGGAAATATGTAGAAATATAAATAGATAAAAACATGAGACAACAGTAGATCCATTCCATTATGATTATAACAACCAAATAGGTACAATTTCTTGAGGAAAAGATCACTCAAGTTGGGCAAAAAAGCCTCCCATGAAAGCATACACCTAGATCTGAAATGTTGTTAATACATGAAATGAATAAAAATACGTTGTCTATGAGAGAATAGCAGCTAGAAGATAGAAAAATGTATTTATACTAATATAATGCTCCAAAAATGCTAAGACTAGAGATCCATGCTTCAAAACAGATTTCCAGGACAACCCAGAAAAGGTTTCTGGAAATACATACAAAATATAGCATATTTGGCCCTAGGGCTGAATAATCTCTGCAACTAAATCAATGCTAGGAGATGGCTGATATTATATACAAGATGGATGATCCTCCTCCAAAAAATCTCCTAAATGAAGGGTTGATCCCTACATTGGAAACCCAAACACTCCAAATAGGGCAATAAAGCCACTGCTGCAACTGCTCTCTAAAATAACACAGTCCTTGATGGAAATTGCGTTGTAGTTGATGAATGCTACTTGGCCTGGAGCAAAAATATGAAATGAGGCCATGAGAACCTCCTCACAAGCTTCTAGATGAAAGGATGATCCCTCCAATGGAAAACTAGCTTAGAAATTGGAGATCTCTCTCCTCCACTACTACTCCCCTACAACACAACCCAACTCTAAACAAAACTACATCGTATATGAGACTGAAGCTTGGCCAAATGCCTGAATATGGAAGTATAGTTCAAACTCTTCCTTTGAGGCCTCTCAAGGATAGAGGTGGGATTCCCGATCAGGATCACCTTGTGCTAAATAGCACTCCCATCTTAGCTAAATAGCTGAAGAAAGCTATATGTCTAAACAGACCATATATTCAGAAATATCTAATACATCAACCTTCCTAATATGGTTGCCATCCTCTTCCTTATATAAGAAATGAGATTTATAACCCTAATCCCCTTTCATTTATGACACTACTTCCATGCAAGGTGTCTCCATCTAAAACTACGTTGTCCCATAATGAATGCCACTCCTCCATGACAGTTGTTGTGGATAATTTTCTACATATCCTTTTTATATTTCATTTTGAAATTTAAAAATGAAAAAATTAAAAAAAAAACAAATAAGAATTCGAAAATATGCTATAGTATGAAGTTTTAATACTTTAGCATAAAAAAGAGACATAAATGCTATTTTTGTTTATTTATACAAAGGAATGGGCGGCCAAAATTTAGGTTATATATATATATATATATATATATATATATATATATATATATATATATATATATATATACATATTGATTAAGGTTATTTCTATAACGTTTTCTGATGGAGTTCTAATTACACAGAGAAGCTCTGACATGCTAGCTGTGGGGTAAACTGAAAATTGCTTAATCCCGACTCCCAAGTAGCTTGACCGGTCGTATCTTTGAAATCGGGTGACTGTCTTGTTTAAAGTTAACAAGGGTATGGATAGAACTTCTTCGTCGTACTCACAGACCCCCCGCATGACATCATCAGCCGAGATGGAAGACAGCTGTCGTCCACTGCCAACTGTTTCTCTGTGTCACTCCTAAATTTATTATGGTTTCCGTAGCCTATAAAAGGATTCTCCCGTTCCGTTTTGATTTATTTGTGTCTGTTTGCCCTGTTTAACCGCGTCCCGCCACCTTTGCATTACTCATTCCCTCGCGAATTTCTTTCGAATTCCTGTCAGCCATGGCCAAGCGAACATCACTTTTCGGTTCATCAAGTCTCAGTCCCCTCCTAGATAGCGAGAAAGATGTTTGTGATACCGCATCATCTGTCAACCATCCTCTCTTGCATTACCAAGTAACCCTGAACACCGGCAAGTCCCCTGTGTTCTCTGCCATGAAAAGTTCGGGTGTGTTGTCTGCTTGTGTTCCAAAAACTCATTTCTTCCCCGAATTCATTTCTTGGTTAGTTGCGTCCATGCACCCTGGCAAGTGTTTTGTTATGAATTCTCAGGGGGAAAATATCCTGCAGGTTTCAACACAATTAATGCGTCAAGCATTATGTTTTCCAGAAGATGAGTCTCCATTGCAGTTTTCTGAAGATTCGTTGGTTCAGTATTTCAAGGAACTTTCAAATGAGGAGTTTAATCGCTGCATGTCGTTTTTGATACCAAGTCCAGGAAAAACTCAATTTGAAGTAGGGAAGTTCAGTTTGGAGGCATTCAATGTTCCCATAAGTCTTTTTGCCTTATAGACTTAATGTAGATCAAGTTCATCAAGGCAAAGTCTTAATGTAGATCAAGTTCATCAAGGCAAAGTCTTAATGTTCCCATAAGTGTTTTTGCCTTATAGACTTACCTTTGTTCCCATGAGACTTTTTGATTTGGAATTTATAAGGCAAAGTCTTAATGTAGATCAAGTTCATTTTCTGCCCATGAAGAAAGGATTTATGTACAAGTTGCCTATGAGTGTAGGCCCTTTTGTTGTCAATACAAGACAAGCTTTTGAAGAGGTATCAAAAATATTGGAAGGAACGCAGTTGTTGTTGCGAGAGAAATGGCCCTATGATCCACATGGGATAATTTCTCAGAGAAGGGTTGAGAACGGGTATGCTGCTTTTACACATGTGAGTAAACCTGATTTAGAGAAATTGGCTAATCCAGGAGGGTAAATTTCATCAAAGACCAGTATTCAAACACCTACAATTTTGGAAAAAATGAGCAAAAGAGGTAGGGAGGATGTTATTGATATCGATGATGAGGAGCCCCGAGAGGAAAAAAGGACTAAACTAGCAGAAGACCATTCCTCCAATTCACCTGGTTTTACTCTCCAGGTCAATGAAGAACAAGATTGCCCTTCATCTCCTAATAGACAGGAACTTCACTTGGAAAAGGCTTCCTCCATGAAGCAAGTGTTCACGCAGATTGAGGAAAGGAACCAAAGGATAAAGGCCAATATAGAAGCACAAGCAGAGCACAATATACCTGCTGACCAAACCAGATTGCTGACTGTGATGGATTTGGAGAAAGATCAGTTTAAGATGGCTCTGTCACATCCGACAGGAATGTCCCTTGGACCTTCAAGCAGCTTTAAGGAGTTAAATATTGTCATGGATGTTAAAAAAATCCCCTTGTGGGACAAAATTAATCTGCACATGCAGACTGGTCAGCTGATTGTAAACGATTTGAGCAAGACCAATGCTACAACAGTCAAGACTGAAAATATGCTGGCAAAGGTCATTAAATAATGCAAAATGGAGAAAGCAAATACCAAGGCATTAACAACTCAGAATGAAGAGCTGAAGAAGATTATTATGAAAATCGGCGTGGATCCAAATGATAAAGTTGCAGTTCAGAAACTAATGAAGAGTGCAGAAGCAGAAATATCATCATTAAGGAGAAAGTTGAAATTGCCAGCTACAGAGCACTCATTGGCAGTCGAAGTAGTTGAGGTTGAAAAGGAGAAAGAGGAATTGCGACAGCAGCTGATGAAGAAGGATGAAGAACTCACTAAGGTAAAGCAGACTGCTATAACCTTACAGAATCAAATCCAGACCCATACTTGTACTTTTGATTTTTCTGCAGGTGGAGCTGATCCTCAAGCCCAGGTTGTTCAGCTAAACAAAGAATTAAAGATGGTAGAGAGAGATTGTAAACAAGCCTAGTCTGAATTGGCCACAGTTATCAATATGATGCAAGGATGGGAAGGTAAAGCAAATGAGAACGAGCAGAAGCTACAAAAAGCTGAGGATGAAATCAAAGAAATCAAGGAGAAATTAAAGGGAAATATTTCCCTCATCAAAGCTAAGGATCTCATCTGGAACGAGATCATTTCAGAAATGCAGTCAAAATGGGATTCCATGAATATAATTGCCAGAGAGAAAAATATTATTTCAGAGCATGAAAAGGAGCTATTATCGGAGAAGCAGGCCGCTATTAAAAGATTCAATTGGGCCAAAAAATTCATAAATTTTATTAATGCCAAGACAGATGAAGAGTTGAGAGATATGGGGATACAGGATAGGTACTTCTATGCTGAAGAGGTAAATAAAATGATCATCAAAAATGACCTTCTAAAGGTCTCAGAGAAACGGTTACAGGGAATTAAGGAGATAATTAAGAAATTTGATATTTCGTTTGACAAGTTGATGAGAACAGGTTTGCCCTCATGCTGGACGGAGAGAGGGGAGATTATGTCCTGGAAATTTTATGAGGATCAATTGATACTTGCAAAAAGCAGAGCAGATGGCCGGCATGAGAAGACACAAATATTGAAGGGAGAAACAGTATTCAATTTCTTACAAAGGCATTTCCTTCTGCTATGGATGGTGAAGACATTGTTCACAAGTAATCTTACTCACAGTCAAGTTGTTGCCTTTACACTGGAATATCATCGTCATAAGAACGCTCCAATAACTCAAGATAAACTCTGGAAAGAATGCAAAAAAATTTCTATTGACACAGAAAAGGGATTTCCAGCCAAACAGCCATAAGTAGCCGTTCAGCCACAAATATTCATTGAGTCAGCCACTATTTCAGGAACATCAGTTCCCTTAGAGTAGGAGTTATCATCTTTTATTATGTTTTAAATGAAGTCATGTAAATGTAATAGAATGTTTCCGAGGCATGTACCTCTACTACAGAAAGTAGTTAAGCGGTTAGAGTTAGTTGGAATCAGTTTTATAACTGGAAACCATTTTGGTTCAGATTGTATTTAAAGACATTTTGAGGAAGAAAGAAGGTTCCGAGTTTTGGACATTGAAAGAAAATTTTGTACTGAACAATATTGAATGAATGAAATTTTTTTGCAAGTTTCCATTATTCCATCTGTGTTGAAGAGTTTTCTTAGTTTCCATTTCATTTCCATATCTGTGAATAAAGTAGAGTGATTAGAGCTGCAGGTCTCTTGATATTTATGTATCTAAGAGTTAAAAATCCTTAATGGGTGCTCCTCTATTTTAGCTTATTTGTTATTCACTTCTTCAGGATTTTATGACGGTAGTTTCTGTTTTAAGCAGCATGGCAAATTAAAATCCTTTTCTTCTTCATCTTTCATTCGCTCACTTAAATATAAAGGGAACATGGCATTGCAGAACTTATAAAGATTTTATATTTGGGAAATATATTATTAATATTTGAAGGTTTAATAAACAGAGACAGATATATATATTTTGTGACATAATCTTTAATGTCTTGAGCATGGATTCCTGTACACAACAAGGAATTGTTTCTCAAGGAACAACATTAATTGGCGCCGTTGTCGGGGAACGAAGAGTCGAAGTTCTTCCCTGGGTTTTGTTTTACATTTCCTCTGGTTGTTCAAAGAGGAGGAAATAGTACGCTGTGATCGTTAGAAAATAGCTCTGGCTCCCAAGAAACCTCACACGAGGTCAGATACCTCTCAGCAAACAGTTCCCGTTTTGTCAAATCCTAAGAAGCTTGTTTCAAAGAAGGGCCAGAAACCAAAAATATTAGATACACCTGAAACTACACTGCTCGCACCTGGCAGCAGTTCACACATTTTCTCGAAAGAAGAATCATCACCATCACCCATCCATTTTCAAGAACCCACATTAGAAGAGCAATCTTTGGAGTTTGTGTCTTTCCCTTTTATAGAAACTCAGCCCCATACAGCTTCCAGCTCTTCTACGATCGTTCATAGTCCAATTCCAATATCAGTTGTTTCATTTCATTCATCTTTTTCCCACAACTGGTATTCATTTTACCCCCGCTCAAGGAGCAGTTAACCCGGGCGTAAACATGGCAGTTCCTGCAGCCCCTACTTTCTTGATGAACATATACGCACCATTAAATCTACCACAACCACTGCATGATTTTCCTCAGGAGTATCTCAAGTTACTCCCTAGATTTGCTGGTGAAGATGAAATAACTGCAGAACAGCACTTGCCCCTGTTTTTCACTTTTGCAGAGAATTTAAACATTGAACATTTGGATGTTGTTATGAGACTCTTTGTTCAGTCTCTAAATGGAGAGGCAAGGAAATGGTTTAAAGGGTTACCGAACGGTTCCATTAATGATTGGGATGCTCTGGAAAGATGTTTCATTGAGAGATGGTTTGAAAAAAGGGACCACGGTTATTCTTTGACAGAATTTAATGCAATCAAGAAGAAATTTGATGAAAATATGAATGATTTTGTTAAAAGATTTAACAAATTGTATAATAGTTTGCCTGTTGAAATGAAACCCCCTCCTATTGGAGCAAAGGTTGTTTTTGCTGGTCCGTTTGAACCAGAATTCAGTTTCACTCTAAGGGAAAGAAGGTCTCCTACGTTGGAACAGATTCAAACTGATGCTTTGGAGATTGAAGCTAACATGTCTGCTGCTGGTAAAGTTTCAGATAGAGGAAAGGCTAAAGAAGAAGCGTCAGCTCAAGATCAGAGAATTGAAGACATGTCTAAGGTCATAAAAAATCTTTCAAATAAATTGGTAAAGTTGGAAATAGATAGTAAGCCTGCAAGACAGAATAGAGGTGTTTTTAATCCCCAATTTAAAAAACAGCCCCTGCAAATTCTACAAAGAGAAAGAAAAGATCAAGATCAGGTGCAAGCACCTTTGTACATCGAAGCAGCCTTGTCCCATTCAGTAGATGAAGATGACGAGAGAGAAGATGATGCCCGGATATCTGCTGTGTATATGGAAGATGATGAAACAGAAGAAGAAGTTGATGAAGAAGGGGAGAAGGAAGAGGAAGAAGCTGATCTCTCATTCGATCAAGAAGAGATGGATGATTACTGCAGACAATTCACAGACTTTATGCAATCTGAGTTACATAAAAGGTATGATTTGAGGTCAAAAAAGAGGTTGAGGATGCAAGATAATGAAGAAAAGGAATCAGAAGTAGCACCTACTCCGATGGCGACTCCATTACAGAAAGGGAAGCAGCAAGCAGAAAATTCCCAGACGAAATTTAAAGATTCTAACATTTTGGAGAAAGTGGTTACGGTTTCTAATCAGAATCCAAATTCCAAAAAATATCAAGAAGAACCTGAAAATTTGACAAAATCAAATCAAACTTTCAGCTTGTCAAAAGAGTTAGAAAACGTGAAAATACCAGTACCCCTTCTTGAACTAATAAAAACACCGGGTTACAAGAAAGAAATCGTTGAATTTATCAATCTATCTCAACCTGACGAAGTGAGCGATACAGTGAATCTGCAGGAAGAAAAGCCCGTGGTGATATTTGGACCTCATGTGGAAGAGGTAGATTCGTCTGTTCCTCCTTTTTATATATCTCTTCTCTTGCATGATTTCGTTTTGCACAATTGTATGCTAGATTCTAGCGCATCACACAATCTGATGTCGTTGAGTGTGATGAAGGAGTTAAATTTACAAATCACCAAGCCATACAGAGATCTTTATTCCTTTGACTCGAAGAGGGTTAAATGCATAGGTCTTATTAAATATATGGTTGTTTCATTGGCTCAAATCCCAGCCAAAATTATTATGATGGATGTTGTAGTGGAAGATATTCCAGCCAGGTTTGGTATGTTACTATCTAGATCATGGGGGGAAAAGCTTGGGGGAGTTTTGAAACTGAATTTTACATATGCTATTATTCCTATTTTCAATGGTGAAGAAAGAAGACTCTATAGAGAGACTAGATTTCAAAAAACTTCTACCAAGAAAGATGCAAGAAATTCACCAATTTATGGCCAGGAGAAGGACGACCTGTCTTGTTTCATGTTACATGAGGATGCAGAATTTGCTGAAGAATCTCAAGGGAAGATCGATTCAGCAACAGTACATAAGGAACTACATTCAGATAAGCCGTGGAAGTGTTATTTTGATGGCCCATTTTCCAAAGAAGGTACGGGAGCTGGTTTTATCTTTGTTTCTTCGGAAGGTAATCTTGTACCTTTTTCTTTCAAATTGGAGTTCGAATCCACTAATAATGTCGCAGAATATGAGGCATTAATTATTAGTTTGCAGACAGCTAAGCAGATGGGAATTAAATCTATGACTGTGTTTGGAGATTCAGAGTTAATTATAAGACAGATCAAGAATTTATGCCAAACCAAGCATCCCAAGTTATGAGCATACCGGAATGAAGCATGGGATCTAATTGAAAATTATTTCGAAGCATTCAATTTGTAGTTTGTTCAAAGAGAAGAGAATAGACTGGCTGATTCTTTGGCTGTTGCGGCAAGTACATTCAAGCCTCCTATCAGCTTGAAACTAAGGTATGAAATAGAGATGAGACATAGACCTTCGATTCCTGACAATATTAGACATTGGCAGGTCTTCGAAGATGATGACAGATTAAACAGTTCCTGTTGATGACTGAAGATTTTGAAGATCATCAGATTGATTTGGAAAGTGATGAAGATGAATTGGCTGGTGAGACTCTTAAAAAGAAGATTGGTGGTCAAGAAATTATTCAATTGAAAGATAATATCTTGCCAAGAGGCCTAGTACCTCTCGAAAGATTGTTCGGGGCTAATGACGTGGCTATGAATCAAAAGAAAATGAATCAAGACGAGTAGGTGGAAGATTGCAACTTGGGTACTCAATTGCAGCCTAAAATGGTTAAATTTTTCAAAGGGATCCCAAAAGAATATAAGGAAAGGTACGTAGAGTTGTTCAAACAATTTAAAGATGTATTTTCTTGGTCGTATGATGATTTGAAAACATATGATAAGAGCATCATACAGCACAAAATTCCACTCAAGGATGGAGTCAAGTCACATAAACAGAAGCTTAGGCAGATTAACCCTTTGTTGTTGGCCCCGATCAAAAAGGAAATAAAGAAATTTCTGCAAGCCAAGATAATCATTCCACTCAGGTATTCAGATTGGGTTTCTAATCTTGTACCCGTCCGAAAGAAAAACGGAGAGATAAGGCTATGCGTAGATTTCAGGAATTTGAACAGGGCTTCATTAAAAGATAATTATCCTTTGCCGAAAATGGATTTTTTCCTAGAGAAAGTGACCGGTGCTTATAGATTGTCTATGGTGGACGGGTTTTCAGGGTACAACCAGGTAGCTGTGGAGAAGGAAGATCAGAAGAAAACCGCTTTCACTATGCCTTGGGGAACTTTCATGTACGCCAGAATGCCTTTTGGCCTGATGAATGCACGGGCCACATTCCAGAAGGCGATGGATATCGCGTTTATGGGAGACGAGTTTGTGGTGGTTTATTTAGATGATGTCACAATTTTTTCGAAATCTGACGAGGAGCATTTACAGCATTTGCAGAAAGCCTTCATGAAGTGCAGGAAGTTTTGATTATCATTGAATCCTAAAAAGTCTTTGTTTGCCCTGGAGGAGGGTAAATTACTTGGCCACATTGTTTCAAAGGAAGGAGTGAATATTGATCCAGCGAGGGTCGAAGCCATTCAGTCAATTCCTCTGCCGCGAAGTAAGAAAGATATTCAGCGTTTTCTCGAAAAAATTAATTTTCTAAGGCGTTTTGTCCCTAATTATGCAGAAATAGTTAAAAAGATAACAGACATGTTAAAAAAGAACGCTGAGGTGAAGTGGGACAAGGAAGCGAGGGAATATTTTCAGAGAATCAAAGAGGCTTTAAAGGAAGCACCTGTTCTAATTAGTCCAGATTATTTGAAACCATTTCAAATTTTTTCATTTGCTTCCCCCTCAACTATTGTAGCCGTGTTATTGCAGAGGAATGAAGAAAAGCAGGAATAACCAGTTGCATATTTCAGTAAAGTTTTCCGAGATGCAGAATTGAATTATAATATATTGGAGAAACAGGTGTACGCTCTGGTAAAAGCACTGAAAGCTTTCAGAACTTATGTCCTTCATTCTCAGATCTTAGCGTACGTTCCCAATTCAGATGTAAAAGACGTGTTAGTACAAAGTGATGTGGAAGGTAAGAGGGGAAAATGGATTTCCAAAATTCAAGAGTATGATTTGGATGTAAAACCAACCAAGCTGGTTAAAGGATTGGGTTTGGCCAAATTATTGACAGAATCCAACTTTCAAGCGTTGGGAATTAATTTGCTGGCCCCTGTAGAAGAAGCCGATGGAGAAACGCTTGATAATCAATCCAAAACAACAATTAAGTATAAATTTCTCTGTTTAGAATGGTATAAGGATATCGTACATTATTTATGCTTTCTTTCATGTCCCCCTTCAATTAATAGAGATAAATACAGGGCTCTGAAACTTAAGGCTCAGCCTTATGTCATAATCGATGCAAAGTTATATTGGAAGGATCCAGCTGGTATGTTGCTGTTATGTCTTACAGAGGAAGAAATTTCAGAAGTGATGAAAGAATATCATGAATGCTTGTGTGGAGGGCATTACAGCTGGAAGGTAACTACTCATAAAATATTCAAATCAGGTTTCTATTGGCCGATTGTATTTTCTGATGTTTACAAAACAGTCAAAAGTTGTCAAAAATGCCAATTATTTGCAGAGAAGAAAAAGCTAGCTCCATTACCTCTTCTCCCAGTTTTTATTGAAGAACCTTTTAGACAATGGGGGTTGGATTTCATTGGAGAAATCAATCCACCATCCAGTGGGCAGTTTAAGTGGATCCTTACTGCTACAGATTATTTTACAAAGTGGGTGGAGGCAATTCCCACCAGGAAAGCAAATGATTTGGTTGTTATGAAGTTTTTGGAAGAGAATATTTTCAGCAGGTTTGGATGCCCAGTAAAGATTGTGACAGATAATGCCCAGGTTTTCAGTTCACTCAGGTTTATTAATTTTTGTCAAACGTACAATGTAATATTGTCGCATTCTACAGCTTATCATCCGCAGGGAAATGGATTAGCAGAATCCTCCAATAAAACATTGGTAAGAATTTTGAAGAAAACAATCAGTGAGAATCAAAAGAATTGGGATACGAAGTTAGTTTTTTCCATGTGGACAACAAGGATGACTGCAAGGAGGTCTACTGGCAAGTCTCCTTATGAGCTCGTATACGGAACTCAAGCTTTATTCCCCACACAATTGGTAAAACCTGTGATTTCTTTTCTTCAAGATGCACAAGCAGAACCAAATGCTATGATAAGGAGAATGAACAATGTGATGGAACTGAGTGAAAACAGAAATCAAGTTCGGGACAACTTGCTCACTTACCAGCAGAAGATGAAGGTAATATTTGATAGAAAAGCAAAGGAAGTTTTGTTTCAGAAAGGAGATTTAGTATTGAGATGGGATACACGAAGGGAAGATAAAGGCAAACATGGTAAATTTGATCCCTTGTGGTATGGCCCATTCAAAATTAATGAAGTCAGAGGAAATAATACTTTCATGTTGGAAAATCTGGAAGGAGAAGTGCTGGATATGCCTGT
The DNA here is from genome assembly GCA_034641835.2 of Pinus albicaulis. Classification (NCBI taxonomy): domain Eukaryota; kingdom Viridiplantae; phylum Streptophyta; class Pinopsida; order Pinales; family Pinaceae; genus Pinus; species Pinus albicaulis. The sequence goes on along the minus strand of CM076584.1, from coordinate 410,925,906 downwards.
GAACGGGCAATATCTCAAGCATTATTTCCGACATTAAGCAGTTGCTGGTTCATCATTGTATATATCCGGTGTGGTCATTGTACATTTTCATCAAGCAATATGTGACTCCATGCCCGAGGTGAAGGCACTAATCTGCAGGTTATTAGTGTTTTTGTGGTAAAAACCACTATCCCCAGGTGGAGCCATATGTTGTGGATCATTTTCTACATATCCTTTTTATATTTCATTTTGAAATTTTAAAATGAAAAAATTAAAAAAAAAAAACAAATAAGAATTCAAAAATATGCTATAGTATGAAGTTTTAATACTTTAGCGTAAAAAAGAGAGGAATGCATGTATTTCCGTTTTTATTTATATACATGAAGCGGGCATCAACTTTAGGTTGATATCTATATATATATATATATATATATTAAGGTTAAAGCTCGAGCAGCTTTCCGAGCGAAAGTCGCAATCACACAGAGAAGCTCGCGGATATGCTATTGCGGGGGGTAAACTAGCCCGTTAGTTATCAAATCCAGACCCCCTGCAGTTGACTGGTCAGATCTTTGAAATCTGGTTATCAACGGTTCTGGATAATTATGGGGGGTATGGATAGAACTTCTCCGCCATACTCATAGACCCCCCGCATGACGTCATCAGCCGAGATGGAAGATAGCTGTCGTCCACTGTCAACTATTTCTCCGCATCACTCCTGCATTTATTATGGTTTCCGTAGCCTATAAAAGGATTCTCCCGTTCCGTTTTGATTTATTTGTGTCTGTTTTCCCTGTTTAACCGCGTCCCGCCACCTTTGCATTACTCATTCCCTCGCGAATTGATTTCAAATTTCTGTCAGCCATGGCCAAGCGAACATCACTGTCTGGTTCATCAAGTCTCAGTCCCCTCCTAGATAGCGAGAAATATGTTTGTGATACCGCGTCATCTGTCAACCATCCTCTCTTGCATTACCAAGTAACCCTGAACACCGACAAGTCCCCTGTGTACTCTACCATGAAAAGTTCGGGTGTGTTGTCTACTTGTGTTCCAAAAACTCATTTCTTCCCCGAATTCATTTCTTGGTTAGTTGCGTCCATGTACCCTGGCAAGTGTTTTGTTATGAATTCTCAGGGGGAAAATATCCTGCAGGTTTCAACACAATTAATGCATCAAGCATTATGTTTTCCGGAAGATGAGTCTCCATTGCAGTTTTTCGAAGATTCGTTGGTTCAGTATTTCGAGGAACTTTCAAATGAGGATTTTAATCGCTGCATGTCGTTTTTGATACCAAGTCCAGGAAAAACTCAATTTGAAGCAGGGAAGTTCAGTTTGGAGGCATTCAATGTTCAGTATAGGCCAGTTCCTAGCTGCATTACAGAAATTTTGGGAAGAGATGATGATCACGAAATTGATAAAGCAGTCTTGGGAATGTTCACTCTGATGATGAAACCAGGTGTGGTGCTAGACATCCCGTCTTTTTGGCAATAAGTAGTAAACTCCCAATTGATCGCCTTCCCCCTAACAGGTTTTTTCAGATTTCCATCATTGGTAGTCTACTTATTTTTATATTAGAATGTTGAAGAGTTCATGAGTGTTGGTTTAAATATAATGAATAGTAATAAAAATAAGCAGTCAGTTTTGTTTTGGACCGATATGGTTAGGAAAGAAGAGAACGAAGCCGGGCTGTTTGAATTTACTGACCATTTCATGACTACTACTTATAAAATTCTGAATGGAACTCTTCCTCCATGCTTTCTGCCAAAGGCCCAGGAGTTCTTATAGTTAGGACCCAATTGTAAGTTTGGAGATTGGTTTATTTTTGAAGATTACTCTAATATAAGACTGTATGGAGTTAGTATTGAGCCCTATAAGCTCCCAACCTTTGTTCCCATGAGACTTTTTTCTTTGGAATTTATAAGGCAATTTCTTAATGTAGATCAAGTTCATTTTCTGCCCATGAAGAAAGGATTGATGTACAATTTTCCTATGAGTGTAGGCCCTTTTGTTGTCAATACAAGGCAAGCTTTTGAAGAGGTATCAAAAATATTAGAAGGAACGTAGTTGTTGTTGGGAGAGAAATGGCCCTATGATCCACATGGGATAATTTCTCAGAGAAGGGTTGAGAACGGGTATGCTGCTTTTACACATGTGAGTAAACCTGATTTAGAGAAATTGGCTAATCCAGGAGGGTCAAGTTCATCAAAGACCAGTATTCAAACACCTGCAATTTTGGAAAAAATGAGCAAAAGAGGTAGGGAGGATGTTATTGATATCGATGATGAGGAGCCCCGAGAGGAAAAAAGAACTAAACTAGCAAAAGACCATTCCTCCAATTCACCTGGTTTTACTCTCCAGGTCAATGAAGAACAAGATTACTCTTCATCTCCTAATAGACAGGAACTTCACTTGGAAAATGCTTCCTCCATGAAGCAAGTGTTCACACAGATTGAGGAAAGGAACCAAAGGATAAAAGCCAATATAGAAGCACAAGCAGAGCACAATATACCTGCTGACCAAACCAGATTGCTGACTGTGATGGATTTGGAGAAATATCAGTTTAAGATGGCTCTGCCACATCCGACAGGAATGTCCCTTGGACCTTCAGGCAGCTTTAAGGAGTTAAATATTGTCATGGATGTTAAAAAAATCCCCTTGTGGGACAAAATGAATCTGCACATTCAGACTGGTCAGCTGATTGTAAACGATTTGAGCAAGACCAATGCTACAGCAGTCAAGACTGAAAATATGCTGGCAAAGGTCATTAAACAATGCAAAATGGAGAAAGCAAACGCCAGGGCATTAACAACTCAGAATGAAGAGCTGAAGAAGATTATTATGAAAATCGGCGTGGATCCAAATGATAAAGTCGCAGTTCAAAAACTAATGAAGAGTGCAGAAGCGGAAATATCATCATTAAGGAAAAAGTTGAAATTTCCAGCTACAGAGCACTCATTGGCAGCCGAAGTAGCTGAGGTTAAAAAGGAGAAAGAGGAATTGCGATAGCAGCTGATGAAGAAGGATGAAGAACTCACTAAGGTAAAGCAGACTGCTATAACCTTACAAAATCAAATCCAGAACCATACTTGTACTTTTGATTTTTCTGCAGGTGGAGCTGATCCTCAAGCCCAGGTTGTTCAGCTAAACACAGAATTAAAGATGGCAGAGAGAGATTGTAAACAAGCCCAGTCTGAATTGGCCACAGTTATCAAGATGATGCAAGGATGGGAACGAAAAGAAAATGAGAACGATCAGAAGCTACAAAAAGCTGAGGATGAAATCAAAGAACTCAAGGAGAAATTAAAGGGAAATATTTCCCTCATCAAAGCTAAGGATCTCATCTGGAACGAGATCATTTCAGAAATGCAGTCAAAATGGGATTCCATGAATTTAATTTCCAGAGAGAAAAATATTATTTCAGAGCATGAAAAGGAGCTATTATCGGAGAAGCAGGCCGCTATTAAAAGATCCAATTGGGCCCAAAAATTCATAAATTTTATTAATGCCAAGACAGATGAAGAGTTGAGAGATATGGGGATACAAGATAGGTACTTCTATGCTGAAGAGGTAAATAAAATGATCATCAAAAATGACCTTCTAAAGGTCTCAGAGAAACGGTTACAGGGAATTAAGGAGATAATTAAGAAATTTGATATATCGTTTGACAAGTTGACGAGAGCAGGTTTGCCCTCATGCTCGACGGAGAGAGGGGAGATTATGTCCTGGAAATTTTATGAGGATGAATTGATACTTGCAAAAAGTAGAATAGATGGCTGGCATGAGAAGACACAGATATTGAAGGGAGAAACAGTATTCAATTTCTTACAAAGGCATTTCCTTCTGCTATGGATGGTGAAGACATTGTTCACAAGTAATATTACTCACAGTCAAGTTGTTGCCTTTACACTGGAATATCATCGTTATATGAATGCTCTGATAACTCAAGATAAACTCTAGAAAGAATGAAAAAAAAATTCTATTGACACAGAAAAGGGATTTCCAGCCAAACAGCCACAAGTAGCCATTCAGCCACAAATAGTCATTGAGTCAGCCACTATTTCAGGAACATAAGTTCCCTTAGATTAGGAGTTATCATCTTTTATTATGTTTTAAATGAAGTCATGTAAATGTAATAGAATGTTTCCGAGGCATGTACCTCTACTACAGAAAGTAGTTAAGCAGTTAGAGTTAGTTGGAATTAGTTTTATAACTGGAAACCATTTTGGTTCAGATTATATTTAAAGACATTTTGAAGAAGAAAGAAGGTTCCGAGTTTTGGACCTTTAAAGCAAATTTTGTACTGAACAATATTGAATGAATGAAATTTTTTTTCAAGTTTCCATTATTCCATCTGTGTTGAAGAGTTTTCTTAGTTTCCATTTCATTTCCATATTTGTGAATAAAGTAGAGTGATTAGAGCTGCAGGTCTCTTGATATTTATGTATCTAAGAGTTAAACATCCTTAATAGGCGCTCCTCTATTTTATCTTATTTGTTATTCACTTCTTTAGGATTTTATGATGGTAGTTTCTGTTTTAAGCAGCATGGAAAATTAAAATACTTTTCTTCTTCATCTTTCATTCGCTCACTTCAATATAAAGGGAACATGGCATTGCAGAACTTATAAAGATTTTATATTTGGGAAATATATTATTAATATTTGAAGGTTTAATAAACAGAGACAGATATATATATTTTGTGACATAATCTTTAATGTCTTGAGCACGGATTCCTGTACACAGCAAGGAATTGTTTCTCAAGGAACAACAACAATGTTGTTGATTTGGTCAAAGTTGACCCAATCTATGTTCTCTAGCCCCTGTTCACACCTTAGGGTGCTTTATTAAGCTAAAAATATGATCCACTTTCACATGAGAAGTGGTTTTATTCTTCATAAAGAGATTTATGGGTCTCCCTACCCACTTATTCACCTATCTAAGTGAAGAAACAAAACTTTAATATTCCAATTAGCTGCAAGCTAATTTAGGAATATTACATTATCTTCTTTATTTAGATGTATCACCGTGTTGGACCCCTATTCTTAACGGGGTGAAAACGTCACTAGTCATTTGATCGTCATTAGGGGGGTCTAAGGAGGGCAACAATGACCTTTTGGAGCCCCCCACATGGGAGGGGATTTCGGGGGCAGTGCCCCTAAAGCTAAAAACATATGTTAAATTTCCTTGTAAAATATTGTAATTTCGTAGTTAATCTAGGTTTTTCATTAGGCAGATGATTTGACAGTAGAATTTACGCTTAATTTAGGGTTTTTTGCCCTAGAAGAAAACCCCTTTTTTGTATGAGGGTATTTTATTGCGCCTGTCTATTGTGTGTATACTCCGAGCGAGAAATAGGAAGGGGGAATTGTACTGGATTTAAATGGATGAGATCATTCACAAAAATGTGCATACTTGGTAAGTTTATCAATTACCACCATGATGACATTTTTTCCTTTGGACTTGGGTAAACCTATGATACAATCCATGGAAACCTCCTCCCAACATTGACTTGGAATGGATAAAGGTTGTAACAGACTTGGGGTCTTAATTGTCTCAACTTCATTTTGTGGGAAGAAAAAACACATTGCCACAAAATTTTGAATATCAAATTTAAGGCCATCCCAAAAAAATTCCTTCTTGACCCTGTGATAAGTTTTTAAAAATCCTGAGTTCCCTCCTAAGGGAGAGGTTTGCAATTCCAAAGGAATATTTTTTTTGAGTTGAGAATTATTACAAAGATATAAGTGATCTTTGTACCATAATGAATCGTTTTTCCAGCTAAATGTCTCATATGTACTGGGATCTTGTTGCAACTTTTGAATGAGTGTCCACACCTCTTCATCATTCTTCCATTCATCCCTTTCTTCGGATATCCACTCAGGTTGGATAATAGAAATGGCACAAAACAATGCTTCCACATCTCATCCTTTCCTGAGAGTGCATATGCAACAACATTTTTCTTCCCTTTTTTTATATGATTTCAAAGTCATAACCCAACATCTTTGTGACCCTTTTTTTCTGTTGTTCTGAAGAGAATATTTGTTCCAAAAAGTATTTAAGACTACCATGACTTGTTTTTTCCTTGAAGTGTCTTCCCATTAGGTAAGGTCACCATTTATTTAGTGCATGTAGGATTGCCAACATTTTCTTCTCATAAATAGGTTTTAGTAAATATTTTACTTTGATTGGATGACTTTCAGGAGAAATGGGTCTTCCTTCTTGCGTTCAAACCCCACGAATTCTATTTCCCAAGGCATTACATTCCAGAGTAAAGGATTTTGTGAAGTTTGGCATAGCTAAGATTAGTTCTTGGCACATTGCCTCTTTAAGATGTTCAAAAGCCTTAGTTGCTTCTGGAGTCGAATAAAATGCATACTTCTTCAGTAATGATGTTAATGGTGCCGATATTGTCCCATAATTGTTAACAAAATTGAGATACTACCTAGTTGACACTAGAAATCCTCGAAGATTCTTTATGTTTGTAGGGATTTTCCATTACTTGATGGATTTAAATTTTTTAGGCTCTACCTTAACACCCTCATGAGATACAATATGACCTAAATATTCTACCTCTGCTACTCCAAAGAAAAATTTGGAGGTTTCTCATATAATCGTTTCTCCTCCAATAGTTTGAGATCCATGCCAACTTGTTGAACATGATCCTTCCAAGACTTGTTGTAAATTAGTATATCATAAAAAAAACTAACAAAAATTTTCTAAGGAAGGGTTTGAAAATGGAATTCATCAAACCTTGAAATGTGGGTGGTGCATTAGTAAGGCCAAAAGGCATGACCAAAAATTCATAATGACCCTTATGAGTTTTGAATGTTGTTTTCAGAATGTCTTCAGTCTTCATTCTAATTTGATGATATCCAATGATGAAGATATAGCTTGGTGAATTAAATTTATCCATGTAATTCATCAAATAATTCATCAATGATGGGGATGGGAAATTTATCTTTAAGAGTGAGCTTGTTGAGCTGCGTATAATCTGGAAACATATGCCATGATCCATCCTTCTTGTGTACCAGTACTACTGAAGCAGAGGAATAAATTTGACCAGACTCAATTATACCAATCTCTAGCATTTCTACATCCATACATTCAATTTCACTCTTTTGGGCATAAGGATATATATAAGGCCTGATGTTTGGAGGAACATGTCCTGGAATCAAATGAATATCATGATCATTATCACGAATAGGTGGGAGTACTTTGGGAGTTTCAAACAGCTTGGAATGATTGACCAATAATTTTTCAAGATATGGAGAAATATATGATTTTGATGTTTGAACCTCTAGTGAGCATAATTATGCTATTACGCCTTGGTTTTATTTACTCAGAAGATTTTTCATGACATTAGATCTTATTTTATTTCCTAAATTCCCTGCGATACCCCATAATTCAACTTTCTTTCCTTCCGAATTTTGTTTCAAGAAAAGTTCTTGACAATTAAAAGCTACCATCCCCAAAGATTGTAACCATTGTACTCCTAGTACAACATCAACACCACCCATTGGAATGGGGAGAATTGGACTATTAAGTACATATTCCCCCATGGTTAGCTTGATATTATGGCACTTTCTAAAGAAATTTATAGTTACACCATTTGCAACCATCACTTGACACTCTAGTGCTGGGTATAGAAAGAAATTCAATTCCTTCCAATGCATTACAAGATATGGTTGGATTCATTTATTCTTTCTCTAGGGTTTTTTCCTGGTGTATATCCTTTTCTTTTAAATTTTCTTGTTCATTTTCTTCGTCCTCTTCACAATCTATTTAAAATAATTTCTTCTCAGCACATTTATGACCTTTAGTGTATTTGCTATCAAAACTTTAGCAAAGACATTTTTCTCTTTTTTCTTCCAATTGCTATGGTGTCAACCTTGTAGGTTGTGGAAGTCCAGGAGTAGCAACACTTCCATCTTTATATTTGTGAGTGGTAGGCTTCCTTTTCACTATAATTTTTCTTTCAATTTTTCTTTCCAACCTGAATGCCTTCTGCAATCAATCAGGCTCCGAAAGGTGAACCTCATTTTTTATGTTATCCTTTAAAGTCCATATGAAGACATCAATCCTATGTTCGTCTGGAATATCAAATACCCTTATATTCAAATTTTGAAAGTCCTCAATATGCTCCACCATTGAACCCGTTTGTTTGAGATTTATATATTGGGTAAAGAAGGTGTTGCTCTTTATATCCTCATAATGTGCTATCATTTCCTCCATAAAAATTGACCAAGTGACAATTTGTTTAGAAGAGAAAATCCATTGATACCATACAAATTTATTTTGTTCTAAATATAAAGGTTCAATACATACCTTTTCTATTTTTTGCATGTTATGGAGATGGAAATACTGCTCCATATGTAGTATCCATGTTACAGGATCCTTGCCATCAGACTTACTCATATCGATATTTGCAACATGGTGAGTCTTCAATGCAACGTTAGAGTTTATGAAATTATGATTAAAATTCATTGTTTTCTCATAAAGAGTTTCCTCTACTACCTTTTCTCCATTAGGAATAATTTCTTATAGCAACTTAGTCAAACCTTCCTTGAAACCTTCCATGTATGTTTTTAGATTTTCCTCTATACCATTGATCTTAGCTTCCATGCCATCCATCTTAGCTTCAATTCCATTCTTCAAACCATCCATATTATCTTCCATGCCTTTATTCAAACCATACATATTAGCTTCCATTTCATTTTTTGTTACTTTTTGCGAGAGAAACATTTGTTGCACTTGGTCTGGTAATTTTTATATATCATGTTGCAATTTTTACTCTTCATGCGTAATAGTAGAGTTTTATGAGGAATTAATGGGTGTGGAATTATTTTTGGAAGGCATTTTATAATCTAACACTTATATCTATGCTTCAGTTTGCACTAGGAATCACTTCAAACTATTTTTTCAAACAAAATTTATGCAATTTTAAAAAACAAATACACACCTTTTTCTTCATTTTTTGGAGGTCGATATTGAACATGAATTATCTTTGTAATTTCGGATCTTCAATATTTGAAATTGAGTCTTGTAGTATCCCTCTGAATCTTCTTTCCAATGCCATATTTTAGACCTAATTTGGATTCTTTAAGACCAATCTATGCCCAATATTCCACAATGACCTAATTATGGGCTAGTTTAGTAGAGAGAACTTGTACGACGTGCCACATGTGACAGTTTCACCCTTCAACTCTAAAATCGATACAACAAAAACCAAAACCCGTGAAATTTCGTCCACATTTTACAGAATTCCAAAATGATTCTTGAGGGTAAAGTTATGATGATTTTCCCTCAATCACCTATTTGAGATGAAATTCTGGAGCCTACAAGAACCCTAACTTCCATAGATCATATCTTCGAAAATATGGCCAACCAAGATCTGAAATTTTTACACACGTTCCTTAGGTTTCGGTTCAAATTGTTTTTATTTTAGTTTTTGAACCTTTATAGAAAACATTTATAGCGAAAATTCCATGATGACCTGTTTATAGCAGTGAAACCGTATAATCCAAAGCTTTGATACCAAATGTTATGAAACCAACTCACAAAATAGAAGAAAAGATAGATCAACAACTTAGAAATAAGCCTCTTCGAGCGGGAATCCTCCTTTACATTACATAAATGAATAATTATTGGATAATACAAATGAAAAAACCTTGTTTCTATATATGGTAGTCTAAGGGGTCACAATATAATCCTAGCCGACATAACAATAACAATGTTAGAGCACAACAATAACAATAGTGGGCTTCTACGGGGCACAATAATAACAAAATTGGGACTACATGGGCACAAAAATAACAATAAGGTGGCTACACTAACAATAACAATAAGGGTATACACTAGTATTATAGGGACCTAGCATACATGTAACAAAATAAATTCCCCATTTAGCAAATGGATCAAAAATTATGATTGTGTGAAGAGGAACTAGAGGAGAACGCATATTATGTAAAATATTTGGAAATTATGGCACTTTATAACCTCATTTATGCAATCTTTAAAGAGTGACTGCCATAAATAGATAGCACACAATATCTTTTGGGCAGTGAAAATTTTTGACATATGATCACTGCACGCTCCAGAATGATAGTCATTTAATGCCTTCTCAGCTTCCTCGTGTATTAAGCAACGTCGAAAGTCATAATAAACACCACGATGATAAAGAATATCACCAACAATTGTATATTGTTGGGATTGGTATTGGATTCGATGATGATCAATTTGTGATAAATCATGCCAAAAAGTTTTAGTTTGAAGATATATAATGATATCTCCATACCAAGCATCTATAGTATTGATAAGAAAAAGGGATTCATCAAGAAGATGATCCTATGCCATGGTTTCATATTTAGTATAGGGAAAGTCACATAAAATTTCAACAAATACCAATGACTTCTTATTTTTAGATCTTCCGAATTCCAAATCAAACTCTTGTAGGATGAAAATAAATTTAGAGTATTTCCCCCTAGCAACTGTTTAGTCAGAATATACATCATAGGGTTGCAATTAGAGATTACGGTTGTTTTTCCTAAAAGTATGTAGTGACGAAAAAATTGGACAACTTGAACTACTACGAAGGCCAATTTCTCCACATGTGCATATTTGATTTTGGTTTTCGTGATATTCCTACACAAATAGTAGATCACATGTTCAGTGTTAGATTCATCTTCCTGAATGAACACCATGCCTATGGTGGCATCAAATGTAGCTAAATAAAAAAATTAATCCCGATGATCAGGCAGATGCAGTAATGACGCATGGTTCAATGCGTTTTTCAGTGCATCAAAATATTTTTCATTAACAGGAAAATTTTCCTTTACCAACCATTCTACCCATTAAATTCTTGATTCCATTTGTAAATTTTTTACTAGAATTCTATAATTGGACAATGAGGGTTCTATTCTGTTAAAGTTTGATATTGTTTTATACAAACATGAGAATTTTCTTCACTAGCACACTATATAAGAATTTTTAATCCAATATAAGGAGGTGTAACATGAATGTGCAATATGGACACAATCAAATACTATATACCATTTCCCTCATCTCTAACCTTGAAGATTGTGAATTTTTCTAAGTGGGGGGGGGGGGGGGCACATTAGTATTCCATCCTTACTCCCATAGTTATAGGAATAATATATTGCTTATTTATTGGGGGAATTTTTTATAAAACTAGACCGATGTAGTATAGTGTGGAACCAATATATTTAATTGGTATTATTAAAGAATTTCCACTAATTATTTATTTAGGATTCATTAATAAACATCCAATATTTAATTAGGGTTTTATCAAGTAGAGACTAAATATGTTAGTGGTGAGCCCTAGTATTGCACTAGGAGTGCTACAACTCCCAGGGGCTGCCCTACTTTACTTTATCAACCCGAGGTTCGTACAAACTTGGAGGTGACAGTGCTATATACATAGGAGATGCATTATGTTCATGTTGTTATCACTTAGTAATTTCTCAAGGTTAAAGAAAGAAATAGTCCGAGGTAACCACAGACCAAATTCAATCTCTAGGATATAGCCTTCCTAGGGTTCAGAGAGGGCTCTCTCTTTAAGATTTAACTTTGTTTGATTTGTAAATATTAGGCTAGTTATGATTGTGCAATTTTGGTTTGGTTTTGAGTGATTTGGTTGGAGAAATCACTTGAAGGTATGGATAGAGGGAGATCTATTTTTCCATTTGGCTAAGGAGTCAAAATAAAGCTAATAGAACCGGGATCAAGGCCAAAAGGTCAAATGTTTTCAGGGGAAGATAGATAACCCTTGAAGAACTTGGAAAATTGCTTTTGTGAGGTGATATGATTGGGATAAAGGGCACTTAAGAATCTTTTGATCCAGAAAAGGAAGTATTAGGAAGAGGTCAAACGAGAGAGGGAGAAATTAAGGGTTCCCTACACTAGAAATCAGAGGAAAAATAGAAATGATAACTAGTTAAAAATAGGGTGCTCTTAACAAATCCTCTAGTAATATTCCTAGTTATACATTCAAATTTAGAAAAAACATAGATGGATGCATGTAACAAAGAAAGATAACAATGACAAGTAAGGAAATACTTCACTCCAAGTAGCTCATCACAGGAATCCTAAAGTATGATGCCAATTAGTTTGATCCAGTCTGCTACTCAAAATTCGAACACAAAAGCCTTCAAGTCCAAAAAAATGTCTATAGAAATCTCCAGCAATTTATTCCACAAAAATACTTCGAAGAGTGAAGTATTTATACAAATTATAAACTAGAATATCTTGAAAAAATATCAAGATTGTTTTACAAATATCTCAAATTGTTTTACATAAATAGAACTTAATAAAAGGACACTCAAAACTAATGAATCTATTTGGAACTATAATTATGTATTGATGGTGACAAAGAAGAGAATTCAAATTTGATATCAACTCTTAGTTGATGATGAGGCATCCAAGTCACTAACTGTCTCTTTTCTTTGTGCATTCTACTCCAGACATTATCCAAACTTGGGATTCAATGATACCTTTGTATATGTAAATCCGAAATGGATATGTAAAAAGTGAAAGAGGTTATTGTATATAAATATGTTTTTGAGATAAACCTCTCTCAGTTTCCTAAAATTCTTCTCCAGCTATTCACAATAGGCTCTGAAAAAAGAAGTGTAAAATAGAGCTCTGCATGGTCTAAAAAATAGGCTGTAAATATGTGCATGTATATCTCATTCTGTAATACCTGTGCAAAACGTGAAATAGGTTTTTGTAGATGGGTATCTTAGGAAAATAAAACTCCTTTATGTTTTCAATATTCATCTTTGATTGGTCACAATAGTTTTTGCAAAACAATGACTTAAACAGGAAATTTCTGCAAAAATATCTCTTCTTGCTCTGTTCTTTTAACTGTTTTTACTTTCACTTTGGATAAATTTCATTGTTGTTGATGAAAGTATTTTCATATATATTTAAATATTACTACCTCTTTATTTAATTTTATTGTTTTACCTTGATTGCTCTTTTACCTTTCAACTTTTACCCTGTCTCAGTAATTTTCATCATCTGAATCTTACTCTGACTTTTATCTGATACACTTTAACTCTGATGCTATTTGACTGTTATGTTTTCACTCTCACTGTGAATTGTTACTTCAATTTTACCATTCACTGTGACAATTTATCTCTCTCTATGTAAATGAATTCTTGATCTTTAAAATTCCCCTGTTTTAGGTCTTTAATCTCTGATTTAGGCCTTTAACCTTCACTACTTTGTTATTGTCTTTTGACTATCTTTTCTTCTCAATGTACCTTCTGTTTGTGTGTGATGTGTAGGTGGGTATTATTTTGCTGTTGGAGGGTTTTAATAATCCACCGAGGATCATGATTCATCGGTGATTAAGTGTGGGCTTTGCCTCTGGTCCCATAAATATGAGATAAACCCCTATATCGTCACCCAATTTTTTATTAAAACATTTTTGGACCTTTGGAATGCTTTTATGTGTTTCCACCATTAAACCTGCACAAAAAACGAATAATTAAATCTTTAAATCATGTGTAGAGGTCTTTTATACGTTTAGAGGGCTTTTGTAAGCAGGATGGATGCTTTCAATGGTCTTGACAGTGAATGCAGTGGGTTTTCTGGCTCTTTAGGCATGAAAACTATATACAGGAGTTTCTTTTCAATCAGGAGGATGAACGCATAGATAAAATGCAAAGAAGGGCTTAATGGGTGCATTATGAAGTTTTTATAAAGTTTTAGGTTTAATGCTGATTAACATTAAATGCATTCATATCAGGGAAGAGGGTGGCTTGGCGTTGGAGGTAGAAAACTGGAGGCAGTTATCGCATGCGTTTTGGGTGGTAAGTAGTTTTGGTTGGATCAAATGCGATCCAATGAGGATTGAGAATGTGGAGAAGAGAGGAAATCATAAAACCGCCTATTTCACACTAAAATGAGATGGGAGTGATTGCGCATGTTTTCTGTGCGATATTGGTTTTCAGCTGTCAGATCTAGGGTACGATTGTGAATGGTCCATATCTCCTGGGAAAGCTGCATCAGGATTGGGGAGTGGGACCAGGCTTGTTATATGCGGCGAGTTCGGTTCAACTTTATAAATTAACTTCAACTGAAGTTAAACTTTGGTTATATAATGGCGGGGGTGGGGGGGGGGGGGGGATAATATAATGTATATTAAATTAAAACATTTATGAAATGTTTCAATAAATACATATGTGGGCGCACATTTTAATATATAGTTTTTCAAACGCTTTTGACATTTGTTCAAAAACTGTAAGGGGCGGGGATAATTATTTAAATGATATGTTTGAACCAATGGGATATTGGGTGGGGATATTTTTTCACGTGGGATATTTAAACATTGGTTTAAAACTAAAATAGAGGGTTTGTGGGTTTATTTAAAATAAAGGGGTTTAATACCATACGGGAGGGTGTAGTTAGGGATTTAATATAATAAGTTAGAAGTTAATATAGAAAAGGGATAATGTAATGAACGAAAATACATGTTTAACTCTAAGTAAAGTTTAAATAAGAATATTTTATCTTGTTGTATTATTTTACACTTTAACTTGGGAAAAATGTAATTTTAGGGTTTATGAATGATTTTTGAAAGGGAATGGAATTAATTATTTAGGATTTAACTTTTACTAAGTAAAATGGGTTTTTACTTAGGAAAAAGGGATTATGATTGTGTATGAAGGGTAAATGTTGATGAAATGGGGTTTTATGTAGGAATTCAATATTTTTAGCCAATCAGTCATTGAGCCTTGGGTCCGGACCCAACAGAAGTTAGAGAAATGCTCTGAGCCTTTTTAACTGAAGTTTTAGAATACTGAATCAGTGTAGGGGAGGGGAAATTAGTAATTTTTCCCGATGATTCTTTATTACATGCTTGCACAACTGCTTTCTACCTACCCATCTTTATTTCTAACATTTTTTACTTCATTTTCATCGGTGAATTTAGGCTTGCAAACCTAAATCAAATTTTCTTTTAAAGCATAAAAACTATCTAAGTCTAATCTTATTTCAGCCGAGGGCTCAGATTGAATTGTTGAGCTCCTCATTATTATCTACCTATCTACTAATGTGTCAAGTTTATACAGTTTGACATATTTTTATTCTCTATCTAGAACATAAAATTCAAAGAATGAAAAGTTAAGTTTAAACTGTTTAACTGATCATGGATTATGGCATTTATTGACACTCTACACATAATCATTTTTCTTGCAGTAAAAGTAAAAGTAGTGGCATTAGGACTTTCTCACTTTCATGTCTTATTTTGTCTCTTTTTTCTTTTGGGGTCTATCTTTTTCTAAGTCCTTTGTTCACTCTTTTAGGACTTTTACCCTCTTTTCACTTTTTATTATTTTTCACTTCTCAAAATATGGGAAAAAAACTTGCAGAAATCAAGGTATGTACATATTTACAAGACTATTAAAGTCAATTAAAAAATTATGAATCCTATATTTATAGGACCCTAGCACATGTCATCCTCTTCTGCTTTATGAAAGGGTGCTATTTCTAAGGGTTCTCAGTGAAGTCTATCACACTTCAATGAAACTAAACAAAGTTTCAGAAAGGAAATGACAGAAAGGAAAATAAATTAAATTATTGAAAATAAATGACATGAAGGAAACTAAACTAAATTGCAGAAAGGAAATGACAGAAAAGAAACTAAACTAAATTGCATTGAGCTGGCCAAACAGCTAAACACAATCTACTTATCCTATGATCTATTTACCATGCTTCTAACCATGCAGCTATTCATGATCTAATTCTAATTTAAATAAGTGTGCTTACAGTTTGGGGGAAAATGGGCTAAAGGTGCTAATGGAGGGATTAATGTATGAAACAAGGTTTAGAAGTGGAAAGAGGGGGTTAAACCTTATTAAAATTTTGTTATAGCACAAAAATTCTTCGGAGTAGAATGAATTGAAAAGTGCGATGGCGGAGAAGCGGGAGTGCATTTCGGGTGTGGGAGAGAAATGCAATTTATGAAAAGGGCAAAGGTTGTAATTTGCGATATGCGATATCGCAATATCGTAATCGGCAAAAAAAACTCCAGTAAGTGTTAATAGGGAGAGGATAAAGATCACGAAATTTGATTTTTCATAAAGATTGTGATTTGCGATGGGTGATGTGGTGGTAGGATCAGCAGTGGAGTGCGATATAAATATTGAAATTGGTGGATAAGAAGCAATAAGTATTAAAAGAAAACAACAAAAACTACGATTTGCGATTTGCGATTTTGCAATATCGCAATATCGCAAGGTTGGCGAAAAAGAGATAGTGCAGTTGGGAGGAGAGTGCGACGTGTGATTGCGATGTACGGTAGTTATCACAATAAAAAAAAAAATAAGAAGAGAAAAGTGTTAAATGAAGAGACTAAACACTCTGATGTGTGATTTTTTATGTATAGTAGCGGGATGTTCGAGGAGGAAAGGTAGAGGTCAAACTCCAGTGGGTTCCAAGCGTTTTGCATTAAAAAGTTAAAGGTGAGGTTAAAAATGGAAAATCATTTAGATGTTGAAGAATGGAAAGGGAAAGGGAAGGGGTTCTGCGATGGCTGAGATGTGATAATTAGTAAATTCCAAGGTAAAATATCTCATGCGAAACTTTAATGCTTTCTATGAAGAAAAAGGTGTGGTAACTGATAGGAAGAGAAAAGAAGGAGGGAAATGGAGTGTAACATAGGTGTTTGGAAGCGTAATACAGAGATGGAAAATGAAGCGGGAAGGCGAGGGTGAACTTCTCCCTATTTTAATACTGAATCTTGCAAACAACCTCTAGATTCCTGCATGGGAAAACATAAAAAATGTGTGATAAAAATAGTGAATGGAAAGCAGTTTTTGGGTCTGTGGGAAGTTTCGCCCTCCTCGAGCTCTATTGAAAGAGATGAGAAGGGGGTCTCGATGCATAGATTTTTGGTCTTCCTCTATTCTATTACTCTCATAAGAAAATTAAAAATGAGAACAACACACTGAAAGCAAAACTAAGCACCAATGAAACTATCAGAAACTAGCTAACAGTTCAGGAATAAAACTAAATAAATGGCAGAAACAAAACTAGCTAAATGATAGAAAGGAAAGAATGAAAACATCAGAGAAGCTAAGGCACATGGGTTGGGCCCTAACCGAAAAGCCTAGCTCTCTAGAATTAAATCAGTAAAATGGAGTGTGTCTACTCATTGCATTAAAAATGAAATCTTATTACATCCCAAAGGTCTTAAACATAAAAAGCCTAATAGAATGGAAAATAAATGGCATGAGATGGAATGGAATGGAAATGTAATGGAATGCATCGAATGGACTAGAATGGAATCGAAGAATCAACCCTAATTATCTCTTTATTAGCTTTATTTATTCTCAAGGGCAGCTACCAACAACTCCCTAAAAAATAGGTAATGAGACCACTTGACTCGAAGTGAAGTATGGCTTGAGTGCACTTGGTCTTGAGTCGCTTGGCTTCCTCTAGAATTAAAATTGTTGGAGGGGATCTCATGAGGATCATTTGGCTGCCTTTAAGATTTAAGGAGGGTGGAAACACCGCTTGAATCTCTCCAATATTTCTCCCTAATTTCCTGATATTGTGCTCATTTATTTTCCAGTCTTGATCTTCCAGTGGTAGGGAGCAAGTCCCTAAATCATCTCCTTCTACAAATATACATAATCTACCAAATATTCTCACAATATTCTACAAAAATAACCAATATTAGGCACAAATATGTAATTACCTTTAAACCTTCCTAAGAAAATATTGAAGCATAAGAAAATATTATTAAGTGCAGAAGGAGAGATTTAATATATATACTCATGTGCGTAAGGAAGGTAGATGGGCTTAAGAAAGGTTAGATGGGCCTTATTTTTTGTCTAATTTAGAGGCCCGTCATCACTCCCTACTGAAACTATTTCTCATCCTTTGAGAAACATATTCATCCTCCCTACCTTATGGTGTTTCCTGCATGCTGGCTTATTTCATTTTCTGTTTATTGGCCCATGCGCTACTCCTCTTGCTAATCTTCTTGCATTTATTCTTGTAGGTGCTTCATGGAGGTCCTCAGATGCCTTAATAAAATCTTTTTTTCATGCCAAGAGGTGGTGGATCCACCTTTTATTTGATTTTTTTTTGTTGTCTCTCTTTTTTATTTTTTTTTTATTGGATGCAAAGTAAACTCATAGTTATTTTTTTCTGTGAACTAAGTTAACCCTTGGTTACCACTTGGAACTCCTTGTTTTCTATTACAATGAACTACTTACTGCCCACTTTCTCATGTCCTTTTTACTCTTGTCTTGTTCCTTTTCTTGGTGGAAAAGGTGAAGCTAGTTGCTAGATAAGGCTTGGGTTGCTCTACTACTAATTTTGGCTATATAAAAAAACTTTCATTCTCACACTTTTTGATGTTTTATTAAGTTAAAATAGATTCGAAGAAAGGGTTAGATGATTTCATACCTGAGCCTTACCATTGATTTGTTTTTTTAGGTGAAATTGAAGCTGCTAATATGGCCGTTGAAGCTGTCTTCGATGGATCTGAAGTTGCATGTGATAATCTGCTTGAGTTCCTTTTGGAGCTTCTGAGCATAAAAGGAGGAAGTCCAAGTTTGAATATCTTTAACCAAGATGTTGACCGAATTTTATTTTTGTGCCAATGTGTTGTTTTATGACTTGCAAAGGTTGGAGAGCACCTGCATTCATTAGAGAGAGATACATGGAGAAATTCAATAATTTTTTTTTTTTTTGTAAGGCTACTAGCTGGCTCTTTGAGATTTTCCACTAGTAGGTCTGCCTAGGCGACTCAAAGTAGGTTTTCACCTAGGATGTTTTATTCTTCTCTTTTTTTTTCCTAGCCCAATGACTGCCTCATGGAGGTTTTCAATCAGTGGGACAATCTCAGATGCGTCAAAAGAGGTTTTCACTTGAGATTTTATTCTTTCCCTTTTTTTCTTTTTTTTTTTACTTTTTCACTTTCCTACACTACTTGAAAAAAAAAAACCTTTTTCAAGTATAGGAATACTTCCAATGGATCCATGTACACATCAAGATGAAATATAAAATCATGTACACACTTGGAATACATGCTTTGACATGTACCTGGATATGAGAGGTGAATTTCTTTGATTGGGATTGTATCAAGTACTGTTGGAGAAGAGTGTGTTGCTGCAACTTAATGACTATTTGGAACCATAGGTCAATATAGTTGTGATGCCCCTAGTTCACTTAATGAGTTGGATCACCTTGGATGTCCTCTTCTATTGTGCCAGTCAAATATTCCTCTTTTTCTATTTGTTCTCTTGAACGCATGGAGGAAATGCTGGTAAACATGAGGGAAATTTCTCAACATTTGATTCTGATTTCTGCTTTTCATCAAGTGCAACCCTTCATATTTTTATCTCCTCATTTGGATATTCTTCTTCTGGATGTTGTCCTTCAATGACATTAAGAAAATATCTTCTTTGCATAACTTTCTTGAACTAAGATGTAGACCATTTAGATCAAGAGGATATGTTTAATAGTGTTGTACCTCAACATTGTAAGTAAGTTGAGATACTTCATTGCATGGGTTTGTAAATGGTAGTACATGTAGTTGAGTGGGGCTGGATATATGAGATGGATGTGGTTGAGGTTGTGGTTGTGGTGGAGGTGGATGGTAGGATATTGAGGAAAATATTGATCCAGGGGGATATTGAGAATAAGTGTTATATTAATCCAGGTAGATATTGGTGGTCACCTGCCTATTCCACTTGGGGCCCCACCATTTTCTCTTTCATTTTTTCAATTTCGGCACAACTTATTGTTTTTAGCAGTTTTTCGGGTCCTGAACTTCCGGAGCCGTTTTGAGGCCCTAAACGACATTTTTTGGGAAACCGGAGAGGAACATGGGTCCATGGATTGATGTTTCTCATTCAAAAATTTTAGTTCTCGGATAGATCTTTCTAACGAGGTATGGTACGCATCAAACGAAGATTGTATGCCAAAGTTACACCCCTGGGAAGTTGAAACACCAATTTACCCAAACGGGGCCCATAATTTTGGTGCTTCATCTCCTAGGGTTAGGGTTTTGGATGTCTATGATTTCCCATTGCTTCTAAATAATAAATGGGCCCTTGAGCCTCATTGTAACTCAGTTCAGAAGCTTGTAGCTGCCACATCTCCTCTCAGAGATAGCTACCAGCGCCCTAGCTAGTTTTATTTTCATTCTGTCTGTAAGCAAATTTCAGTTCTTTGATATTAATGAAATGAAGTGTTATTTTCTCTGCATCTTTGTATTTATGGTTATATATTTATTCTATTGCGTTCTGTAAATACGGATCAGTGGTATCGGATTGATGCTTTTCTGCGATCCTTCTTTGCATGTCCCCAACGAGGTCGGGGTATAAGGAGTTAGGGCTCGATACGGTGGAACCTTTGCAAGATGGCTCGCAAAACTCCTGACGACCGCCCATGGGGGACGAAAAGAAAGATGAGGGAGTAGGAGATCCTATCAAAATATTGCTCAAGGAGGCCCTCAAAAAACAAAGGAACATGATGATGGATAACTTTTCCCAGATCCTTCAACGGATGCCCACCGGCGGCGCATCTGCATCTAGCAGCCACTCTAGATGTGTGACTCCTTTTAAGGTACGAGTAAATTTTGACATTCCAATATTTGAGGGTCAAATAGATGCAGATGTCACAGGTAGATGGTTGAATCTATTAGAAGGATATTTCTCGATTCATGACTTTTCTGACAGGGAAAAGATTATTTTTGCACTCCTCAAAGCTACCCCCCATGTCAAGGACTGGTGGAAAACCTACTGTGAGAAAAAGGACAAGACAAAACCCTCTCTATTCTCAGTTATACCCACTTGGAATTATTTACGAGATGCTATCAAGGAACAATATTATCTTGTGGGGAGATATGAGGACAAGTACTTACAATGGACCACGCTGCGACAACAAAGGGATCAAGATGTGCATGATGACGAATACATTTCCATACCAAGACACTGAAGTTGGTATCGAATTCGAGAGAAACATATGGTATGAAAGTATAAGTAGTTGTCTACACGGTGCATTCAAGAGGAAATGAGTTCCTCAACACCTCCTCAACAAGTGCAACATACCGGTATGCTGCCAAGATTGAGCAGAAATTCAAACAGAAGAAGCGAGACTTTGGATCTGTGAATCAAAAGCAAGGGAAAGGTGCTCCCAAACCGTAGAACAAAGGATAGAGCCAAGGCATGGTGGCTCAAGACAACTTGTCGAAGCCACAAGAAAATAACAACACCGCAAAGCCAAAGAAGGACATGGGAAAGTGGTGTGAGATCCATAAGAGCTCCACTCACAACACAAGTGAGTGTCGGGCCAAGCAGTCGCTGGTGGTCGAGATGAGGGCTTCTGAGTTAGATGCATGCTCCAACTTTGAATCAGAACCTGACAAGGGGAATGAAGAAGGGAAACATATTATTGATGTGGAGCCCAATGCCATTGTTTCCACTATGAAGATCTAGAAGGAGGAACCAAAAGATCCAGAGGAGGAGGAACGTCTCTTCCACTCCGAGATGTGGGTAAAGGGCTCCCCGATACAGTTCATTGTTGATAATGGGAGCCAAAAGAACCTCATTTCAGCAGACGCTGTGAAGCAGTTGGGCTTTCTAACTGCAACTCACCCACATCTATACACCATTGGGTGGCTTCACCAAGGACGAGATCTCCGCGTCAACCATCAATGATGCCTTCCCTATAGCATCAAGCCCTTCACGGATGAGGTATTATGTGACATTGCTCCTATTGATGTTTCTGATGTATTATTAGGACAACCATAGTTGTGGAAGCATCATGCTGTGTATGAGTCTCGGCCTCGCACTTTTATTGTTACTTTGGGAAATAAGTTGTAGAGGATACCAGAGGTATCACTTGCTGCTGCTATCTCTTTGGTTACTGCGAAACAATGCAGTAAGCTCATTTACCAAACCAGGAAATTCATTTGCCTGATGATCCGCCCCTAGGGCAAGAAGAATACTGTGGCCACGACCTCTAGACAAGGCTCCTCTGCACGACAACAACAAATGGACAAGTTTGTGGAGGAGTACGGGGACATCTTCACCTCACCCACAAGGGTTCCTCTGCAATGTCAGGTCAAGCACCCGATTGATCTGACCCCAGGTGCGGCGCTACCCAATGAACCGATCTATCGGTGCTCTGTTCTTTAGAACGATGAAATCAAGAGGCAAATTAAGGAGCTGCTACAGAAAGGTCACATCTGACGAAGTTCATCACCCTTTGGGAGCCCAATCATGTTGGTACAGAAGAAGGATGGGATGTGGAGACTCTGTATTGAATATCAGACACTGAAAAATATCACTATCCGGAATAGGTACCTGATCCAATGGATTGATGACCTTCTAGACTAACTCAAAGGGGCAAAATATTTCAGCAAGATCGACTTGAAGTCTGGGTATCACTAGGTACCAATCGAACCCTTCGATGTGTGGAATACTACCTTCAAAGCTAAGGAAGGCCTCTTCGAATGGTTGGTCATGCCTTTCGGGTTGACGAATTATCTCGTAACCTTCATGAGGTTGATGGACGACATCTTGCGGCCATTCACCAACTCATTTGTAGTGGTGTACTTGGATGACATTCTGATCTTTAGCTAGACATGGAAAGAGCACCTCCACCACATCCAACAAGTCCTCCAAACACTGTGGCAACACAAGTTGTGTGCCAATTTGGAGAAGTGAACTTTTGGCATGACCCAGGTTCAATATCTGGGATACATTATTGATGAAAGGGGGGTGCATGTGGATCCAACCAAGATCCAATTCATTCGAGATTGGCTAGTCCCAACCTCTATAACAGAGCTTCGTAGATTTTTGGGTCTTGCTAATTTCTATCGTAGGTTCGTGTTGGGATTCTCTCATATCACTTGGCCCTTGAGTCAAGTCACCAAGGGAGGAGCAAGAGAAAAATTATTTTGGTTGAAATCTCAACAGAAGCCATTCACAGAATTAAAAAATTGCCTCTGTTCTGCCCTAGTGCTCACATTACCAGACTTGCAACAACCACTTGAGATTGAGATAGATGCCTCTGACTATGCTATTGGGGTAGTTCTTACTCAACAGGGACATCCAGTGGAATATCACAGTGAGACATTGTCTAACACAGTTCATAAGTATCCCACTTATGACAAAGAAATGTATTCCATTGTGCAATATTGTCGACAATGGAAGCATTACATTTTGGGGAAGGAAAAAATCATCCACATAGACCACCAGCCCCTGTAGTTGATACAGACACAAGGGAAGTTGCAGAATGATCGCCATCAGAAGTGGTCCACATATCTGCAACAATTTCATTTGAACATCAAGTACAAGAAGGGTAGCACCAGTAATGTTGTAGACTACCTCAGCCGACCACCGTTCGTGGCGCTCACCACCGTTCTCAACTCTTGTGGGCACATGACTTCTAATTGGCCGCTTCTCTATGAGAGCGATCTAGAATTCGGCCACACATACAAGGCACTCCTGGGGGGTACAAAAGTTCCAAATTTTCATCTCCAAGATGCACTTTTATGTCACCTGGGACACCTTTGTGTTCCTGCAAGTGAGCGTGCCAAGATTATATGGGAAGCACACTACAGTCGAGTTGCTGGGCATTTCGGGGTTGAGAAAATAGTAGAAGTACTGCAAAATTATTTCTATTGGCCGAAACTTCGAAAGGATGTCGGGAAGCACATTAGGTCCTACACTGCTTGTGCCATTGCCAAACTTACCATCAAGAAGCAAGGCCTATATACTCCGCTACCTACCCCTAGTCAACCTTGGGAATCCATCTCCATGGATTACATGTTAGGCCTGCCTTCTACTAAGCATGGAAATGACTGTGTTTTCATGGTTGTCGACATATTCTCGAAGATGGCCATTATGGCGGCCTGCAAGAATAATATCATAGCAGAAGCCACTACTAAACTCTTCTTTGAACGAGTGTGGGTGCACTTTGGGATCCCACAGTATATCATATTAGATCAGGATAGCAGGTTCCTCAGTACATTTTTGTCTAGCCTCTGGTCAATGCTGGGCACCAAGGTCACCAAGTCCACAACTTTCCATCCCCAAATAGATGGCCAGACAGAGGTCGTCAACAGAATGATTGTACACATTTTGCGCATGTACAATTCAAATCATAAACGCACATGGGACGAGAGCCTCCCTTATGTACAAAATAGTTATAACTAGGCTCTCCATAGCTCAATCAGCCACAACCCCTTTCAGGTGGGCTTGAGATTCCAACCACTATGTCCCATTGACGTAGCCATGCCATTTGCAGCTACTCAGGTCGATTCTGCTAATGTCTAGTATGAAATTGACAAAGAAAATAGCTTCATCGAGCACATTCAGCACATCCGCCAACAGGTTCATGACATATTGGACAGAGCCAATGCTAAGTGCAAGCAATGCCATGATGAACATCGGGTGCCACACAACTTCCAGGTGGGTGAAAAAGTGTGGCTACATTTGCAGAAGGAGCGCCTTACTAGACCCCACTGCAAGCTTTGCCCGCTCTGATACGGGCCGTACACCATCAACATGGCTATAGGGAACACTGCCTTCGAGCTCAGTATTCCAAAATTCCTTGGTCTGCACCCAATATTCAATGTGGACCGCCTTCGTCCTTACTTCCCACCTCTACTGGACACCTATGACATTGCAGAACAACTCACACCAACAGAGTTAAACCCAGACTGCATGGAAAAGGCCACCACAGATTGTATCATGGACATGAAAATCAAGAACACTCCCCAACATAAGATCCAACTGTATCGGGTTGTCAAAGTTGGCCAGCTTCTACACCAAGGAAAGTGGTTCACCAGGGACCAAGTTCAGCAGAAGTTTCCTCATCTCATGGAGGAAATTAATGCAATGGGGACCATTGCTTCCTAAGGGGGGAGGAATGATCCAGGTGGATATTGGTGGTCACCTGCCTATTCCACTTGGGGCCCCACCATTGTCTCTTTTATTTTTTGAGTTTCGGCACAACTTACTATTTTTAGTAGTTTTTCAGGTCCTGAACTTCCGGAGTCGTTTTGAGGCCCTAAATGACGTTTTTTTGGAAAAACCGTGAGAAACATGGGTTTGTGTATTGATGTTTCTCACTCAAAATTTGTATTCCTTGGATATATCTTTCTAACGAGGTATGGTTCGCATCAAACGGAGATCGTATGCCAAAGTTATGTCCTTGGGAAGTTAAAACACCAATTTACCCAAACGGGGCCCGTAGTTTTGGTGCTTCATCCCCTAGGGTTATGGTTTTGGATGTTTAGGGTTTTCCATTGTTTCCAAATAATAAATAGGCCCTCGAGCCTCATTGTAACTCATTTCATAGGCCTATAGCTGCCACATCTCTTCTCAGAGATAGCTACCAGCACCCAAGCTAGTTTATTTCCATTCTGTCTGTAAGCAAATTTCAGTTCTTTGATATTAATGAAATGAAGTGTTATTTCCATTGCATCTTTGTATTTATGGTTATATGTTTATTCTATTGCGTTCTTACATATATCTGGATCAAATATTGAGGATGTTGAGGATTTTCCCAATAAGGACATTGCCAACCATGTTGCCAAGATTGGTTTTGGGGTTGAGATGGCCAAGGTTGCCAAGGAGGGAGTGTGTCCCAATTAGTTTGAGATGGATGTGAATAAGCTTGAAATTTTGAAGTGGGTCCTTGCATCATATCAAGTTGACTAGGCTTCTAGGGTCTCCTTGGAGCTACATAACATAGCTTCTTTGGTGATTTCCTTGCTCCATTGTCTTTCTGGTAAACTTATTTAAACCTAGGGAATGATGAACAACATTTAGTAGAATATGATTCTGCATCGATAACAAAAATATAAACATCTTATTTTTCCTCATTTTGCATTCTTAACATTTCTACTTGTTCACTTAGATTGCTAAAAATTTCTATTTTAAAGTTGCCTAGCAAATTTCCAAGTTCATCTTGCCTTACCAATGTTGATGCTGACTTACTTACTCTTTCCCTTCATCTTGATGTGCACTTGCATGTTTCAAAATTTTCTTCAAATGAAAATTTATATACATCTCCTTTACTCATGATATTAAGGAGATCTATTCACTCATCCCTAATTGTTCTAAAAAAGAGGGTTTTTAGTGTGTCAAATCCTAAATGATGAAAATTTTCCCTCTTAAAATTATACATGAACCTCTCTATTAGATCCTCAAGTCTCTCATCTTCTTCTTGGTTCATTATAAAAATTTCTTCTCTAACATCATGATCTTTCAATTTTTGTAGAAATGTCTTTTGCATAGCATTCCATGATCTTATTGAATTAGTACCTAGACTCATGAACCATTTAAGAGCTCTATCCTTCAATGTTGCAGGGAACAATCTCAGTTTTTGAGTGTGTGATAAGTAGCCATAAGACCTACAAAGTATCTCAAATTCAAGAGAAATGTTCCTGGATCCTCTGTCCTTATACCATGGAAGCTCGGAAGGAAAGATGGAGGGATGTTCTTCATATATACACTGATGTCCATATCTTGAATGGGAAACCCAATGAGACATTCTTCATTATCATCATATCCATCCATCTCTTCTACCTTCAAAATTTTATGGTGATGTGGTTCTTACTGCACCACGTGGTAAGTGGGGGGGGGGGGGGGTTGGTATTGGAGAAGTATTTACAAAAAAAAATCTGAGTATCCCTACTCCTATTAGGAATGAAAATAAGATATTTTTGTATGTTTTTTAATATTTCTGAAATGGCATGAAAAAATGGAAATAAGAAAAGAATTCTAAGAGAAAACTCCAAGCATCTACTAGATATCTCCCCAGCAATGTCACCAAAAAGTCGTGAGCCCTGGTATTGCAGCAAGACTGCTACAACTCCCATGGGCTTCCCTTATTTTTTTATCAACTTGGGGTTCGTACAAACTTGGAGGAGACAATGCTATATACACAGCAGATGCATTATGTTCGTGTCATCCTTTTCTGCTTTACGAAAGGGTGCTATTTCTAGGGGTTCTCAGTGAAGTCTGTCGCACTTCAATGAAACTAAACTAAGTTGTAGAAAGGAAATGATGGAAAGGAAAATAAATTAAATTGCTGAAAAGAAATGACAGGAAGGGAACTAAACTAAATTGCAAAAAGGAAATGATAGAAAAGAAACTAAACTAAATTGCAATGAGTTGGCCAAATGGCTAAACACACTCTACTTATCCTATGATCTATCTACCATGCTTCTAACCATGCAACTATTCATGATCTAATTATAATTTGAAGAAGTGTTCTTGCAGTTTGGGGGAAAATGGGCTAAAGGTGATAATGGAGGGCTTAACACATGAAATAAGGCTTAGAAGTGGAAAGAGGGGGTTAAACCTTATTAAAAAAAATTTATAGCACAAAACTGGTTCAGAGAAGAATGAGTTGAAAAGTGGGATGAAAAAGAAGCCGGAGTCGAGTTCGGGAGCGTGAGAGAAATGAAATTTGCAAAAATAGAAAAGGTTGCAATCTACGATATTCGATATCGCAATATCGCAATCGGAAAAAAAACGAGTAGTAAGTGTTAACAGGGAGCGGATAAAAATCATGAAATGTGATTTGCGATGGGATAAATATTGCAATTTGTGATTGGTGATGTGGTGGTAGGACCGGCGGTGGAGTGCGATAACAATATCGAAATCGGTGGATAAGAAGCGGTAAGTCTTAAAATAAAACAACATAAACTACGATTTGTGATTTGAGATTTCAAAATTTCGCAATATCTCAAGGTTGGCAGAAAATAGATAGTGCAGTCAGGAGGAGAGTGTGAAGTGCGATTGCGATGTATGGTAGTTATCGCAATCGGCAAAAAAAGGAGCGGAAAGTGTTAAAGGAAGAGACTAAACACTGTGATGTATGATTTGCGATGTACGGTAGCGAGAAGTTTGAGGAGGAAAGGCAGAGGTCAAACTACAGTGGGTTCCAACCATTTTGTGTTAAAAAGGTAAAGGTGAGGTGAAAAAGGAAACATCATTGAGATGTTGAAGAAAGACAAAGGAAAGGGACGGGGTTTTGCGATGGCTGAGATGTGATAATCAGGAAATTCCAAGGTAAAAGATCTCATGCGAAACTTTAATGGTTTCTATGAAAAAAAAGGTGCGGCAACTAATAGGAAGAGAAAAGAAGGAGGGAAATGGAGTGTAAAAGAGGTGTTTGGAAGCATAAAAAAGAGATGGAAAATGAAGCGGGAAGGTGAGGGTGAACTTATTTGGAATTTCAATACTGATTCTTGCAAACAAAAATGTGGATTCATGCATGGGGAAACAAAAAAATGTGTGATAAAAAACAGTGAGAAGAAAGCAATTTTTGGGTCTGTGGGAAGGTTCGCCCTCCTCGAGCTCTATTGACAGAGATGAGAAGGGGGTCTTAATCCACAGCTTTTCTGGTCTTCCTCTATTCTATTACTCTCATAAGAAAATGAAAAACTACAGCAGCACACTGAAATCAAAACTAATCAGAAATGAAACTATTAGAAACTAGCTAATCGTTCAAGAATAAAACTAAATAAATGGCAGAGACAAAACTAACTAAATGACAGAAAGGAAAGAATGAAAACAGTAGAGAAGATGAAGCACATGGGTTGGGCCCTAACGCATGAGCCCAGCTCTTTGGAATTAAATCAGCAAAATTTAGTTCTTCTACTCATTGCATTAAAAATGAAATCTTATTACATTCCAAAGGTCTTAAACAGAAAAATCCTAATAGAATGGAAAATGAATGGCATGGGATGGAATGGAATGGATTGCATCGAATGGACCAGAATGGAATTGAATAATGGAATGGAAGAATCGACCCTAATTATCTCTTGATTAACT
Source organism: Pinus albicaulis (assembly GCA_034641835.2). Taxonomy (NCBI): domain Eukaryota; kingdom Viridiplantae; phylum Streptophyta; class Pinopsida; order Pinales; family Pinaceae; genus Pinus; species Pinus albicaulis. Next base: position 410,897,091 of record CM076584.1, on the reverse strand, counting down.
TTGATACAATCCAAGGCAGCTACACCAACAACTCCCTAAAAAAATAGGTAATGATTCCACTTGACTCAATTCGACTATGGCTTAGTACTCCAAGTTTTGAGTGGCTTGGCTATCTCACAGAATTGAATTGTTGGAGGGGATCACGAGGATCCTTTTGTGCATTTGAGAGTTAGGAGGTGGATAACCCCTTGAATCTCTCAATTTTATCCTAATTTCTTGATATTGTGTTCATTATTCTCCAATCTTGATCTTCGAGTGTGAGGGCTCAAGTCCCTAAATCATCTCCCTTCTCCAAATTTACATGATGCACCAAATATTCTCACAATATTCTACAAAAATAACCAATATTGAGAACAATATGTATTCCCCTTTAAACCTTTCTGAAAATATTTAAAACTGAAAACATCTTTAAGTGCGAGGGAAAGGAGAGATTTAATATATATATATATATATATATATATATATATATATATATATATATATATATATATATTCGTGTGCATAAGGAAGGTAGACGGGCTTAAGAACGGTTATATGGGCCTTATTTTATGTACAATTTAGAGGCCTATTAGTTAGTATAAGATATGCAACTATTTTATAGATCAATACTAATGCATTTGGCTCTTTTCCTATGCAGGTTTCCCCTTGAAGAGATAAGTGGAAATTGCACAGATTTCTTAATATCAATAAGTGTTTTCTTATTTTCCTTTCCCAATTAAAATTTTCATTTACTTTTAAAATATTATTTTTCAAATAAAAATGGGCACCATATGTCATCATTTATGAAGCATAAGAAATAATACGAAGTTTAATAAGAAAGGTCACAATTTGAACAAGCTAGTTGCATTATGAATCCAATGTTGTAATTCATTGCTAAGGATGGATCTAAATTCATTGGTGTGACTTAGAGGAAATTTGAGAGAAAATATTGTAGGTTTTAATGTGTACATAAATTACTTGCAAACGAATTCTCAAAACAAAAAAAATATATATAATGGCAAGAACATAAATCAAATATGAATATATATTTTCCCCTGGATCCCAAACCTAGGACTACTAGATTGATTTTTCAATATATTCGTTTTAATGTTATAATACATATATATGCATGCCAAAGCATTTATAAAGCCCAATCCATTAAACCTATATTAAAACATAATCATAGTTCTCTCCACTGGATCTACAAAATACAATGGGAAGAAAACCATCATGCCTAGAAACATGTGCAAAATCCATGCACACAACCATGGGTAGGTCCTCCCACCATCTTTGGTTCTTCCCCCAATATTTGGGTCCACCAAACTATTACTGGGTCAATATAAAAATAAAAATAAATGTCAAGGCGTTGCCCGAGACACTATGCAGGGGGGCTACTACCCTCCCTATGACCCCTCGTGCATAAATCTAGTCTTGGAAAAATTATAACACACACCCAAAATATATGTCCTCCTTAGAAAAAATTATCATTTATTAGCTCAGACATAAATTGGCATTTTTGCAAGGAAAAAAGTAAAAAAATGTGTTCATAGATGCACTTTAACTACTTATTTTGGAATTTATAGGTTTTCTACTAATCTCCTATAGCATGATATGGAAAGAAGCTAAATATTCCTTACTAATGTTTCTTCTCAAATTTGTTCTATAGAAATATTCATGACTCAACTACCATTATTTTGATATGTTACAATTATTTGAATAAAATAATTGGCCTCTCATTTATTTTCCATACGTTATGTATTTTTATCTCTCACAGACCACCATAATGAGAATTTTTTATTTCTTTCATACACAAATTTGTTAGTGAATTTATGAGAGATAAGAAAAACAAAACAAAAGAAAATAAATCAATCACTTCAATGGAATTTCCAAACATGTGTGATTTTTATTATATTCAAATATTATCTTGCACAACATGGACCTTGTGAAGATAACAAAACTTATAATTGTGATTATGGTATCAGGAGTTATGATTTTTTATCTCTGAAATTTTCGACACCATTAAATCAACCTATCGATTCTCTAGTTTGTTAACCACTCTTTTCTCAATTCTATACATCTTTTCTCAATTCTATACATCTTTAATGATCACAAACTTTCAAATTATTCTTAATCTTTATAGATACATTTACGTCTCTCATGACACTTTTCTTTGTCAAATATTTTGAGAATGTCACCATACTTATATTTTCGTATGTTCCATCCTTCATGTTATATCCATGAGATGTAGATTTCGTATATTTGAATAAACATTTTTCACACCTATATGGGATTCTTAAGCAGTTTATGGGGAAATTTAATATAATTTTTGTTCAATTATATCTCTTTATTTTGGATTTTGTTCTAACATAAACTATTAAAAAAAACAATTTTTCATGACTTAAGAGATAAATTGAGGAATCAATATCTTTAAGAAGAATAATATATTGATGGTATTAGCTAATGATTTTTTTAGCACTGGTTTATAATATATTGATTTTCATCACTAATGTGTATTGCATATGATTATGTATAAGTTGTAAATGATTATGTGATCTACTCAAATAGTAGATCACATGTTCAGTGTCAGATTCATCTTCCTGAACAAACACCATGCCAATGGTGGCATCAAATGCAGTTAAATAAAAAAGTAATCTCGATGATCAGGAAGATGCAATAACGATGCATAGTTCAATGTGTTTTTCAGTGCATCAAAAGCTTTTTCATTAACAGGAAAAATTTCCTTTCCCAGCCATTCTACCCATTAAATTCTTGATTCCATTTGTAATTTTTTTACTATCATTCTATAATTGGACAATGAGGGTTCTATCGGTTAAAGTTTGATATTGTTTTATACAAACATGAGAATTTTCTTCACTAGCACACTATATAAGAATTTTTAATCCAATATAAGGAGGTGTAACATGAATATACAATATGGACACAATCAAATAATATATACCATTTTCATCATCTCTAACCTTGAAGATAGTGATGCTTTATAGGTGGGGGGGAGAGGGGGCACTTTAGTATTCCATCCTTACTCCCATAGTTACAGGAATAATATATTGATTAATTTATTGGGGAAATTTCTTATAAAATAAGACCGATGTAGTATAGTGTGGAATCAATATATTTAATTGGTCTTATAAAATAAGGTCCACTACTTAGTTATTTAGGCTTCATTAATAAACATCCAATATTTAATTAGGGTTTTATAAAGTAGAAACTACATATGTTAGTGGTGAGCCCTAGTATTGCACCAAGAGTGCTCCAAATCCCAGGGGCTGCCATACTTTACTTTATCAACCCAAGTTTCATACAAAATTGGAGGTGATAGTGCTATATACATAGCAGATGCATTATGTTCATTTCATCCACTTCTGCTTTATGAAAGGGTACTATTTCTAAGGGTTATCAGTGAAGTCTGTCACACTTCAATGAAAATAAACTAAGTTTGAGAAAGGAAATGACAGAAAGGAAACTAAATTAAATCGCTGAAAAGAAATGACAGGAAGGAAACTAAACTAAATTGCAGAAATGAAATGACAGAAAAGAAACTAAACTAAATTGCATTGAGCTGGCCAAACGACTAAACACACTCTACTTATCCTATGATCTATCTACCATGCTTCTAACCATGCAGCTATTCAAGACCTAATTCTAATTTGAAGAAGTGTGCTTACAGTTCGGGGGAAAACGGGCTAAATATGATAATGGAGGGCTTAACACATTAAAGAAGGCTTAGAAGTGGAAAGAGGGAGTTAAAACTTATTAAAAATTTGTTATAACGTGAAAATGCTTCGAAGCAGAATGAATTGAAAAGTGCGATGGCAGAAAAGCGGGAGTCCAGTTCGGGAGCGGGAGCGAAATGAAATTTGAGAAAAGAGAAAAGGTTGTGATCTGTGATATGTGATATCGAAATATCAAAATCGGAAAAAAAACTTCTGGTAAGTGTTAACAGGGAGCGGATAAAGATCACGAAATGCGATTTGTGAGGGGATAAAGATTGTGATTTGCGATGGGTGACGTGGCGGTAGGATTGGCAGTGGAGTGCGATAATAATAACACAATCGGTGGATAGGTAGCGGTAAGTATTAAAAGAAAACAACAAAAACTTCTATTTGCGATTTGAAATTTCACAATATCGCAATATCGCAAGGTTGGCAGAAAAGCGATAGTATTTTCAGGAGGAGAGTGCGACGTGCGATTACGATGTACGGTATTTATCGCAATCAGAAAAGAAGAAGAAGAGAAAAGTGTTAAAGGAAGAGACTAAACACTGTGATGTGCGATTTGTGATGTATGGTGGAGGGATGTTCAAGGAGGAAAGGCAAAGATCAAACTCCAGTGGGTTCCAAGCGTTTTGCGTTAAAAAGTTAAAGGTGAGGTGAACAAGGGAAAATCATTGAGATGTTGAAGAATGACAAAGGAAATTGAAGGGGTTCTACGATGGTTGAGATGTGATAATAGGGAAAGTCCAAGATAAAATATCTTATGCGAAACTTTAATGGTTTCTATGAAAAAAATGTGTGGTAACTGATGGGAAGAGAAAAGAAGGAGGGAAATGGAGCGTAACATAGGTGTTTGGAAGCGTAACAAAGAGATGGAAAATTAAGCAGGAAGGTGAGGTTGAAATTCTCTGTAATTTTAATATTGAATCCTGCAAACAAACCAGCAGATTCATGCACGGGAAAACATAAAAATATGTGATAAAAACAGTGAACAGAAAGCAGTTTTTGGGTCTGTGGGAAGGTTTGCCCTCTTTGAGCTCTATTGACAGAGATGAGAAGGGGCTCTCAATCCATAGGTTTTTGGTATTCCTCTATTCTATTACTCTCATAAGCAAATGAAAAACTACAACAGCACACAGAAAGCAAAATTAAGCAGCAAGGAAACTATCAGAAACTAACTAACTGTTCAAGAATAAAACTAAATAAATGGCAGAAAAAAACTAGCTAAATGATAGAAAGGAAAGAATGAAAATAGTAGAGAAGCTGAGGCACATGCGTTGGGCTCTAACCCACAAGCCCAAATCTTTGGAATTAAATCAGTAAAATGGATTTTGTCTACTCATTGCATTAAAAATGAAATGTTATTACATCCCGAAGGTCTTAAACAACAAAAGCCTAATAGAATGGAAAATGAATGGCATGGGATGGAATGGAATGGACTGCATCGAATGGAGCAGAATGGAATTAAGGAATGGAATGGAAGAATCGACCATAATTAGCTCTTGAATATCTTTATTTATCCTCAAGGGCAACTACCAACAACTCCCTAAAAAATAGGTAATGAGTCCACTTGACTCCAAGTGAAGTATGGCTTGAGTGCATTTGGCCTTGAGTTGCCTGGCTACCTCTGGAATTCAAATTCCTGGAGGGTATTTCATGAGGATCCTTTGGCTGCCTTTGAGATTTAAGGAGGGTCGAAAATGCACTTTAATCTCTCCAATATTTCTCCCTAATTTCCTGATATTGTGCTCATTTATTCTCCAATCTTGATCTTCCAGTGGTAGGGAGAAAGTCCCTAAATCATCTCCTTCTCCAAATCTACATAATCTGAAAATTATTCTCACAATATTCTACAAAAATAACCAATATTAGGCACAAATATGCAATTACCTTCAAACCTTCCTAAGAAAATATTGATGCATAAGAAAACATTATTAAGTGCAGAACCAGAGATTTAATATATATATATTCATGTGCATAAGGAAGGTATATGGGCTTAAGAAAGGTTAGATAGGCCTTATTTTATTTCTAATTTAGAGGCCCATCATCACTCCCCTACAGAAACTGTTGCTCATCCTCTGAGAAACCTATTCATCCTCCCTACCTTATGGTGTTTCCTCCGTGCTGGCTTATTTCATTTTCTGTTTATTGGCCCATGCACTGCTCCTCCTACTAATATTCTTGAATTTATTCTTGTAGGTGCTTCATGGAGGTCCTCAGATGCCTTAATCAAATCTGTTTTGCATGCCAAGAGGTGGTGGATCCACCTTTTATTTGATTTTTTTTTTGTTCTCTCTTTTTTTTTCTTTTTCTTTTTTATTGCATGGAAAGTAAACTTACAGTTAATTTTTTTAATTTTTTAATTAATTAATTAATTAATTAATTAATTTTTCTGTGAACTAAGGTCACCCTTGGTTATCCCTTGGCACTCGTTGTTTTCTATTACAATGAACTACTTACTGCCACTTTCTCAAGTGCTTTTTACTTTTGTCTTGTTCCTTTTCTTCGTGGAAAAAGTGAGGCTAGTTGCTAGATAAGGCTTAGGTTGTTGTGCTACTAATTTTGGCTATATAAAAAAATTTCTTCTCACACTTTTTAATGTTTTATTAAGCTAAAATAGATTCAAATAAAGGGTTAGATGATTGCATGCCTGAGCCTAACCATTGATTTGTTTTTGTAGGTGACATTGAAGCTGCTGATATGGCTATTGAAGTTGTCTTCGATGGTTCTGAAGCTGCATGTGATAATCTTCTTGAGTTCCTTTTGGAGCCTTTGAGCACAGGAGGAAGAAGTCCAAGTTTGAATACGTTTAACCATGATGTTGACCGAATTTTATTTTTGTGCCAACTTGTTGTTTTTTGGCTTGTAAAGGTTGGAGAGCACCTGCATTCATTAGAGAGAGATACATGGAGAAATGCAATAATTTTTTTTTTGTAAGGCCTACTAGCTGCCTCTTTGAGGTTTCCACTAGTAGGTCTTCCTAGGTGGCTGAAAGTAGGTTTTCACCTAGGATATTTTTTTTTCTCTTTTTTTTTCCCAACCCAATCACTGCCTCATGGAAGTTTTCAATTAGTGGGACAATCTCAGATGTGTCAAAAGAGGTTTTCACCTGAGATTTTATTCTTTCCCTTTTTTTTTTCCTTTTTTTCTTTTTCACTTTCCTACTCTACTTGAAGAAAACAAAACTTTTTTCAAGTATCAGAATATTCCAATGGAGCCATGTACACATCAAGATGACATATAAAATAATGTGCACACTTGGAATGCATGCTTTGACATGTACCTGAATATGAGAGATGAATTTATTTGACTGGGATTGTATCAAGTACTATTGTAGAAGAGTGTTTTGCTGCAACTTAATGACTGTTTGGAACCATAGGTCAATATATTTGTGATGCCCCTGGTTCACTTACTGAGTTGGATCACTTTGGATGTCCTCTTCTATTATTCCAGTCAAACCTTCCTCTTTTTACTGTTTTTTCTCTTGAACACATGGAGGAAATGCTGGTAAACATGAGGGAACTTTCTTAACATCTGATTCTGATTTCTGCTTTTCATCAAGTGCAAACCTTGACATTTTTATCTCCTCATTTGGATCTTCTTCTTCTTGATGTTGTCCTTCAATGACATTAACAAAATCTCTTCTTTGCAATACCTTTTTTGATCTAAGATGTAGGCCATTTAGATCAAGAGGATATGTTTGGTAGTGTTGTGCCTCAACATTTTAAGTGAGCTGAGATACTTCATTGTATGGGTTTGTAAATTGTAGTACAGTTAGTTGAGTGGGGCTGGATATATGAGATGGATGTGGTTGAGGCTATGGTTGTGGTGGAGGTTGATGGTAGGGATAGCATGGAGTTAGGTATGGGGGATATTGAAGGAAATATTGAAGATGGTGAATATTTTCCCAATAAGGACCTTGCCAACCATGATGCCAAGATTGGTTTTTGGGTTGAGATGGCCAAGGTTGCCAAGGAGGGAGTGTGTCCCAATTAGTTTGAGATGGATGTGAATAAGATTGAAATTGTGAAGTGGGTCCTTGCATCATATCAAGTTGACTAGGCTTCCATGGTCTCCTTGGAGCTGCATAACATAACTTCTTTGGTGATTTACTTGCTCCATTGTCTTTCTTGCAAACTTCTTTAAACCTGGGGAATGATGAACAACAATTAGTAGCATATGATTCTGCATGGATAACAAAAATATCAGCATCTTATTTTTTCTCATTTTGCATTCTTAACATTTCTACTTTTTCACTTTGATTGCTAAGAATTTATGTTTTAATGTTGTTAAGTAAATTTCCAATTTCATCTTGCCTTACCAATGTTGATGCTGACTTACTTACTCTTTCCCTTCCTCTTGATATGCGCTTTCATGTTTCACAAATGTCTTCAAATGATAATTTATATACATCTCCTTTACTCATGAGATTAAGGAGATCATTCCACTCATCCCTAATTGTTCTAAGTAAGAGGGGTTTTAGTGTGTCAAATCCTAAATGATGCAATTTTTCCATGTTAACATTATACATGAACCTCTCTATTAGATCGTGAAGGCTCTCATCTTCTTCTTGATTCATTCTAAAAATTTCTTCTCTAAGATCACGATCTTTGTATTTTTCTAGAAATGTCTTTTACATATCATTCCATGATCTTATTGAATTAGTACCTAGACTCATGAACCATTTAAGAGCTCTATCCTTCAATGTTGCAAAGAAAAATCTCAATTTGAGTGTGTGATAAGTAGCCATAAGTCCTATAAAGTATCTCAAATTCAAGAGAAATGTTCATGGATAGTCTGTCCTCATACCATGGAAGTTCAGAAGGAAAGATGAAGGGATGTTCTTCATAAATACACTGTTGTCCATCTCTTGAATGGGAAAACCCAATAAGATATTATTCATTATCATCATATCCATCCATCTCTTCTACCTTCAAAAGTGTATGGTGATGTGGTTCTTAGTGCGCCACGTGGTCAAGTGCGGGGGGGGGGGTGGTTGGGGTTGGGTTGGTATTGGAGAAGTATTTAAAAAAAAAAAACGGAGTATCCCTACTCCTATGAGGCATGAAAATCATATATTTTTGTATGTTTTTTAATCTTTATGAAATGGCATGAAAAGAAAATAAAGCAGAAAAGAATGCTAAAAAAAAAATCAAAGCATCTACTAGACATCTCCCTAGAAATGACACCAAAAAGTCGTGAGCGTATTGCACCAAGAGTGATGAAACTCCCAGGGGCTACCCTACTTTACTTTATCAACCCGAGGTCCATACAAACTTCGAGGAGACAGTGCTATATACACAACAGATGCATTATGTTCATGTCATCCTCTTTTGCTTTACGAAAGGGTGCTATTTCTAGGGGTTCTCGGTGAAGTCTGTCACACTTCAATGAGACTAAACTACGTTGTAGAAAGTAAATGACAGAAAGAAAAATAAATTAAATTGCTGAAAAGAAATCACAGGTAGGAAACTAAACTAAATTGTAGAAAGGAAATCACAGAAAAGAAGCTAAAATAAATTTCATTGAGCTGGTCAAATGGCTAAACACACTCTACTTATCCTATGATCTATCTACCATACTTCTAACCATGCAGCTATTCATGATCTAATTACAATTTGACAAAGTGTTCTTGCAGTTTGGGGGGAAATGGGCTAAAGGTGCTAATGGAGGGCTTAACGCATGAAACAAGGCTTAGAAGTGGAAAGAGGGGGTTAAACCTTATTAAAACTTTGTTATAGCGCAAAAATTATTTGGAGCGGAATGAATTGAAAAGTGTGATGGCAGAGAAGTTGGAGTCCAGTTCAGGATTGGGAGAGAAATGTAGTTTTCAAAAAGGGAAAGGGTTGCGATCTGTGATATTTGATATCGCAATATCGTAATCAGCAAAAAAACGAGCGATAAGTGTTAACAGGGAGCAGATAAAGATCATGAAATGCAATTTGCGATAGGTGATGTGGCGGTAGGAATAGCGGCAGAGTGCGATAAAAACATCACAATCGGGGGATAAGAAGCGGTAAGTCTTAAAAGAAAACTATAGAAACTACAATTTTCAATTTGCAATTTCACAATTTCGCATCATCGCAAGGTTGGCAGAAAAATGATAGTGCAGTCGAGAGGAGAGTGTGAAGTGTGATTGTGATGTATGGTAGTTATTACAATCTGAAAAAAAAAAGGAGTGGAAATTGTTAAAGGAAGAGACTAAAAACGGTGATGTGTGATTTGCGATGTACGGTAGCGAGAAGTTTGAGGAGGAAAGCAAGAGGTCAAACTACAGTGAATTCCAAGAATTTTCTGCTAAAAAGGTAAAGGTGAGGTGAAAAAGGGGAAATCACTGAGATGTTGAAGAAAAAAAAGGAAAGGACGGGGTTTTGCGATGGCCAAGATGTGATAATTAGGAAATTCCAAGGTAAAATATCTCATGTGAAACTTTAATGGTTTCTGTGAAAAAAAAGGTGCGACAGCTGATACGAAGAGAAAAGGAGGGAAATGGAGCGTAACACAGAGATGGAAAATGAAGTGGGAAGGTGAGGGTCAACTGCTCCGGAATTTTAATATTGATTCATGCAAAAAAAACTGCGGATTCATGCATGGGAAAATAGAAAAAATGCGTGATAAAAATAGTGAATAGAAAGCGGTTGTTGGGTCTGTGGGAAGGTTCCCCCTCCTCAAGCTCTATTGACCCAGATGAGAAAGGGGTCTCGATCCACAACTTTTTGGTCTTCCTCTATTCTATTACTCTCATAAGCAAATGAAAAACTACAACAACACCCTGAAAGAAAAGATAAGCAACAATGAAACTATTAGAAACTAGCTAACTATTCAAGAATAAAACTAAATAAATGGTAGAAACAAAACTAGCCAAATGACAGAAAGGAAAGAATGAAAGCAGCAGAGAAGCTGAGACACATGGATTGGGCCCTAACCCATGAGCCCAAATCTCTGGAATTAAATCAGTAAAATGGATTCTGTCTACTCATTTCATTAAAAATGAAATCTTATTACATCCCGAAGGTACTAAACAACAAAATCCTAATAGAAAGGAAAATGAATGGCATGGGATGGAATGGAATGGACTGCATCTAATGGACCAGAATGGAATCAAATAATGGAATGGATGAATCAACCCTAATTAGCTCTTGATTATCTTTATTTATCCTCAAGGGCAGCTACCAATAGCTCCCTAAAAAGTAGGTAATGAGTCCACTTGACTCGAAGTGAAGTATGGCTTGAGTGCACTTGATCTTGAGTCGCTTGGCTACCTCTGGAATTCGAATTGCTAGAGGGGATCTCATGAGGATCCTTTTGCTGCCTTTGGGAGTTAAGGAAGGTGGACAACCCCCTTGAATCTCTCCAAGATTTATCTCTAATTTCTTGATATTGTGCTCATTTATTCTCCAATCTTCATCTTCCAGTGGCAGGGAGCAAGTCCCGAAATTATCTCCTTCTCCAAATCTGCATAATCTGCCAAATATTCTCACAATATGCTACAAAAATAACCAATATTAGGCACAAATATGCAATTACCTTTAAAATATTGAAGCATAAGAAAACATTATTAAGTGGAGAATGAGAGATTATATATATATATATATGTGTGTGTGTGTGTGTGTGTGTGTGTGTGTGTGTGTGTGCATAAGGAAGGTAGATGGGCTTAAGAAAGGTTAGATGGGCCTTATTTTATGTCTAATTTAGAGGCCCATAAGTTAGTATAAGATATGCAATTATTTTATAGATCAATATTAATGCATTTGGCTCTTTTCATATGTAGGTTGCCCCTTGAAGTGATAAGTGGAAATTGCACTGAGTTCATAGTATCAATAAGTGTTTTCTTATTTTCCTTTCCCAATTAAAATTTTTCTTTACTTTTAAAATATTATTTTTGAAATAAAAATGGGCTCCATATGTCATCATTTATGAAGCATAAGAAATAATACGATGTTTAAGAAGAAAGGTCACAATTTGAACAAGCTAGTAGCATTATGAATCCTATGTTGTGATTCCTTGCTAAGGATGGATGTGAATTCATTGGTGTGACTTAGAGGAAATTTGAGAAAAAATATTGTACGTTTTAATGTGTACATAAATTACTTGCAAATGAATTCTGAAAACAAAAAAAGTATATATAATGACAAGAACATGAATCAAATATGCATATATATTTTCCCCTACATCCAAAACTCGGGACTACTAGATTGATTTTTCATTATATTCCTTTTAATGTTATAATACATATATATGCATGCCAAATAATTTATAAAACCCAATCCATTCACCCTATATTAAAACATAATCATAGTTCTCTTCACTGGATCTACAAAATACCATGGGAAGAAAACCATCATGCCTAGAAACATGTGCAAAATCCATGCACATAGCCATGGGTAGGTCCTCCCACCATCTTTGGTTCTTTCCCCCATACTTGGGTCCACCAAACTATTATTGGGTCAGCGTAAAAAAAAAAAAAAATCTTAGGGCGCTACCAGAGACCCCATCTAGGGGGGCTATTGCCCCCCTGTGACCCCTCATTCATGGATCTCGTTGTGGAAAAAATATAACACACACCCAAAAAATATGTCCTCCTGAAAAAAAAATTATCATTTATTAGCTCAAACATAAATTGGCATTTTTGCAAGGAAAAAAAAATGTGTTTGTAGATGCATTTTAACTATTTTTTTGAAATTTATAGGTTTTCTACTAATCTCCTATAGCATAACATGGAAAAAAGCTAAATATTCCTTACTAATGTTTCTTCTCAAATTTATTCTATAGAAATATTCATGACTCAATGACCACTATTTTCATATGTTACCATTATTTGAATAAAATAATTGGCATGTCATTTATTTTCCATACATATTTTTATCTCTCACAGACCACCATAATGAACATTTTTTATTTCTTTCATACACAAATTTGTTAGTGAATTTATCAAAGACCAAAAGAAAAAAAAAATTATCAATTAGTTCAATGGAATTTTCCAAACATGTGTGATTTTTATTATATTCAAATATTATCTTGCACAACATGGACCTTATGAATATAACAAAACTTATAATTGTGATTATGGTATCGGGAGTTATGATATTTTATCATTGAAATTTTCGACATCATTAAATTACGCTATCGATTCTCTAGTTTGATAACCCCTCTTTTCTCAATTCTATACATCTTTAATGATCACAAAATTTCAAATTATTCTTAATTTTTATAGATACATTTACGTCTCTGATGATACTTTTCTTTGTCAAATATTTTGAGAATGTCACCATACTTATATTTTCCCATGTTCCATCCTTCATGTTATATCCATGAGATGTAGATTTCGTATATTTGAATATTTGGAGAAACATTTTTCATACCTATATGGGATTCTTAAGCAGTTTATGGGGAAATTTAATATAATTGTTGTTCATTTATATCTCTTCATTTTGGATTTTATTCTAACATCTATAAATTAAAAAAAAAAAAAAAATTCAAATTGAAGAATCAATATGTTTAAGAAGAAGAATCAATGTCTTTAAGAAGAATAATATATTGATGGTATTAGCTAATGATATTTTTAGCATTAGTTTATAAGATATTGATTTTCATCACTAATGTGTTTATTGCATATGATTATGTATAAGTTACTAATTTCTATTTCATGTGATTATGTATAAGTTGTAAATGCATGGTTATTATCATGAGAGTTCAACCATGTGAGATTAATTAATTAAACCATTGTCTAAATGAGGTGAATGTCCTTCTATGGATTGCTAGTGTGAAGTTCAAGGCCATGGGCTGTTTAGTGAATGGATACACATAAATGATGTTATTATATGATGTGTATTGTATGGTAGGATTCCATGGTGAGCTAAAGATATGCAAAACATTAATTCCAAAATATGAAATTTAATGCTCCAATATGGTTGTAAAGAAAATTACAAGGGTTTTGATTCTAGTAAAGGGGAAGAGGAAATGATACTTATGAGAAAGTAATATTTTGTTTCCAAGTGGAAACCTATGAAATCATTTATTTTTCTATCATGTGCTTTCAATTAAGTTAACACCTCCATTAAATCGGAAACCTAATCTTTGAATGCATGTAAGAGGTTGGTGGGGAAGTTTTCTCATGTATATGTTCATTCATGAGCTGAGTATATTCATTATGTTTAGTGTAAGAGTACTAAATCCCCTTATAATATGTCCATGCATGCATTTTTCCATAAACTATCACAATGTCATTTGATCATCCCTTTATTGTCTCTCTCATACTCTATTTTCTCATAGTATGTTCTCCATTTGTAACGGGAAAAATTCAATATGCAAATTGACAAAGTAAATGTTATTAAATTAGATTTTGTAGACCTTCGATGAGATATAATTGGCTATAAGTGTGAATGGAGGCTAAATAAGCTTGAAATATTTCATTCACTGAATAATTGTTACTCGTAGCATGTTTGATAGCTAAGTGTTATTCGTGCATTATATTCTTAGATTGCATTCAATAAATTGAGTTGTTTCTACCTACACTAAAGAGTATATGAAGGGAGTAACATCCTTGATGGTGTTTGAGAATATAAAGGGAAAGAATACGCCCAAGGTATTTTAGGAGGAGAAATGGAATATATTCCTCTTATTTTGTAGGGAATGGAAAAGAGTGCCATGATTTTTTTATGGCTACATGGGATTTGTAGAGTTCTCTATAATGAGAATATTAATTACACATGAGAGGAAATTAGTTTGGGTTGAGTGATGACCATGTGGCTTCGTTTATTCTTGTTGGTGGCCTTATAACATGGCTTGGGGGTAACATTTATACAACATCCTTATGGTTTTGTGAATTTTCTCATTTAAAACTAGTTTCTTGGACTATATTTTATTAAAATTAGGAATACTTTATCTCCGTTTATGGATTTTCAATTGAATTTTATTGTTTAGTTTGGAAATATATATGTATATATTGTGTTAAATATTTTGATTAGGGCCATAGACATAAGGTGTCTCTGAAAATTATCAATCCATGTTTTTGAATTCCATTACATTTTTAATATTTTACATTGTAAAAGAACTTAATTAATTTCATTACTAAATAAAAACATTCTCTATTAGGGTTATGGGAAAATAGTAAATTTTAAATGGAAATTTTCATACATTATTTAGTAGCTACCAATAATATCATTAGATGGATACTCTAAATCTTTTCTATGAATCCCACAAAACTTTAAAACATGGAATTCTTGGCCTAATAACAAAATATAAATGCAATAATATTATATTTCCATAACCTAAAATTTCATAAAGTAATTACTTTTTTCTTGAGTTCATGGTGTTTTGATAATAAAAAAAATCCCTCCAACAAAAGTCTCATTCAGAGGTTAAATTTGAAGGTTATTTATTTTTATCCAATAAAATACCTCCTCATAAACTAAGATAATATTATTATGATTTTGGTTGAAATACACCCCTTTACACCCCCTCTTTCTAGCATATTTAAGACATTAGTGCAATTTATGCACATTGAGGACAACTTTGTCCTAGTCTATAACATTTTTTCTCTTCATCTAACTTGTGCTACCAAAGTCTCACTCAGTCACAAGGAAAAAATCCAACTTAACTCACTTTGACACTATTGTTAACATAAGGAAACTCTCATATGCTGGAATGTGATCACTTTATCCTTATCTATATGTTTTTCCTAAACAAGAAAAGCATGAAAAGGAGAGAGAGATCCATATAGAATGAGGTAGATTTTTCATAAAAATATAAAGTGGATAAAATCATTAAATCATGAGGAAACATCATCCACCCTAAATATTTTTCAAAAATTGAACTAAGGAAGAATTTGGTTGTATTCATGGCCTCCGCTTTCCTATATATTGGAGGCTATGCCATTGATATTGGGATCAAAATTCATGAATTTCTATGTCGTAGAGATACAACTTGAGAGAGATAGCTTTTGGAGCTAGGAGCTAGAGAATGTTATGTTGCAGCCACTTATGGTTGTAATCTTCCTTCTCTTCATTTTGAATATACAAATATACAATTGTTTCTTACATATCGTTATCTACCATTTATGTATCTTGTGGTATTTAATGATAACTTGGAAGATGTTCTAATACTTATGTGTTCAATGATGCATTATTTTTCATCAAATGATGTTTTAGATTGATTAAATTTTATATGCTGTGAAGGTTATGTTTGGTCCCTTTTGTGTGCAAGATTGGTCTTTCGATTTGGATGGGATAGATTCTCAACTGCACTGACGGTTCCAACTAATCTACATGGAAGGATCAAGAGGTAACCCCTTACCATCACTTTTTCAATTCTAGATTATTATTTACATTGTTGAATAAGTCATGCTATAGCTTAGGAGATCCATTGATCCATCTTCCTTATAGAAAAAATTGGCGACTCCACTGGGGATCATTGTGATTCCTGGTTTTTCTTTTATCTCCTAGATCTTGAATCTTTGGTCTTTTCGGTATTTAATTATTGTCTTTTGTTGGTTTCCATGTTAGTTTTCTAGTTTATTATTCTCTGTTGTGAATTGGATTTCCTTTTTTCTAATAAAATCCACTATAATGAGCCCCATGTTTTAACACCTTGTGTGTTTTAGAAAACTTTGTTACTAACTTAAACCTCTATTTTCTCATTGGTTGTGGTTTTCATTGTTATATATATATATATATATTATTCCTTGGGTCTAGAATATAAAAAAATTTGATTTTTATAGTTACATCGATTCATTTTATTTTGAAAATATAACATAGTTGCATCATTGAATTAAAAGAAAAGAAAAACATTTCTATTCATTTTAGCTTGTATGTTCAGTTTGAAAGTGTTAGGAAAAATAATGAGAGGGGGGTCGATCAATATTTTTAATCACTCTAACTTTCAATTTCATTTTGATAATTTTGTACATGGATATTATTCACACAACTTGCGTGTGTATGTTCCTTTTGTGAGTAAAAAGAACTTATATCCAAATTACTTATTTTTCTTAACTCAAATTAGATGTTAAAATTAACATTGCATTATTAATTTGTTAGCCATTCACTATGAAATAAAGAGAAGATAAATCATAACACATAAGAAACACATCAAAACATAAGTAAAATGATATTTTAGGTGGAAAGATAATGTGGGAGAAAATAACCACTGTTGTTGTCTCTGTCTTTTTCTCTTATTATAATGAAAAATAATTACATCATGGTCGTGTATTGGCACAAAATATTCCTAACATGCAGGAACCCACCTACATGAGGATACAACCTCCATTCATTCTTCAACACCTAATGGAAGGGAGCTACCAGCCCCTAATCTCATTTACGAATCCTACCAGAAAGGAGCTCCTACCCACTCATTGAAGGCTGCAACCCTTAGCAGATTGTGGGAAATATTTCATAATATTTAATACTGGATCCACCTGTCTCAAACAATTTAAACATGTTTGAAACATTTCATCATATTTTCAAACTACACCCACACCCAACATCATGCTCAATACCAAGATACCAATATAAAATCAACCACTGAATACTATTCGAATCAACCAATTAGTCTAATATCCATAATGTCATCCACACACCTAGTCATTACAAACCTTGATCAAATTTTCCTTATAATATATATGCTACCATTTTGAAGCCTATCCATGCCTATACATGTTTCCTCTGCATAAAACCTACGTACATAACTCAAACTGCTAAATATTGAAACATTGTCAAATTGTATCAACCACTGAATCACCAAAATTTTGAGCCACAATAACAACTATTCATATATATACTAATACTAAATCACTAAATACCCAATCAAAATTCTACAAATTATCACTAATCAATATACCAAGCCACAACCAAATAAATCCAACCCACACTTTCAAATACAAACCATTCTCATCAATACATCATTGACTAACAAAAACGAGTAACATAGACTTCATCAACTTTCATCACCAAGTAGAAATTTCAAACCCTAGAATATATATGTGAATTTCATTAAAAAAATATGCATATATACACGCTTCCTATGCATAAATCCCACATATATATTACAATATATTTAATTCCTAGACATACATATCTAGATAAACATACTCATAATGTATACACAAATAGTAAAAATAATATTCGTGTATGTACACGACTATCTAGAAGAAAAGTTGCATACATTCTGAAATTACAGAATCAAATCTTCATTGCAAATCGAAATAGATTTCAAACCAATATTTCGTTTCAAATATTATCAAAATATATAGATCTTAGAAAATATATATTTAGATCATAGTTCCACCATAATCACACATATTTCATTGTTAGCTAGTTAAACAAGCAAAGAAATAAAGCATAAATTCAACACATCTTTAGATCTTTTAGATTTGAGTCTTCTCTTTTCTCCTTGGTTCACACCTACTCCAGATAAAGTGTGACATGAATAATATTTCAAATGTACACTTAACCGCTTGATCTCCATCTCCTTATATAATTTTCTCTTTTCCCAATACCAATGGAAAATCATTCGGTAGTGTTGTTAGTAATTGTAGACATGATCAAATAGTCATTGTCGGCACAATACTATGGGTAATTACCATGGTAATGGTTCTTGGTTTTTTTTTTTCCATGGGTAGAATTTCCATATGCAACTTTTTTTAATAGAAATTGTGTATTTACATGACTATTCATCACAATGGTCACGTATACTTTTAAAACTTCACATTTTTCATACATCCTCTGTAATAGACCCAGGCTAAAAGTTCACGTAATAAAAGTTAATAAAGGTAAAAATAATACCACATATAAGACACACTTATTCCAAGCTAAATTTTGGGCAAGATATCCTAGTGGGCATCACTTTATGTGTTTATTGCTAAGGGTAAATTGGCAAAGGAAATGGCTAAGGCTTTGAAAAGGCAAAACATATTTTTGGCACATTTATTTATGAAAATAAAGGAAATTAGGAGAAAAGGAAGGTGAAATATCCTAGGTTTCATGTGAGGAGGAAAATGAAGGAAAATAATTGAAAATGAAGAAATTAGAGGCTTAATTGATAAAAAGGCTTATGAGGATTAGTTAGGAAGCTTTTGTTATAATTTTGTCAATTTAGTTTTGGAGCTCTTTCTCTATTCTATCTCTGACACTATTGTACTCTTAGAGTTTACTTGGAGAGTTATAGGA
Organism: Pinus albicaulis; assembly: GCA_034641835.2. Classification (NCBI taxonomy): domain Eukaryota; kingdom Viridiplantae; phylum Streptophyta; class Pinopsida; order Pinales; family Pinaceae; genus Pinus; species Pinus albicaulis. The sequence continues at coordinate 410,878,220 of CM076584.1, read as the reverse complement.
TTGGATCAAGAACGTAAAGGAAGGTCAAGGAAAGGAGGGGAAATAAGAGATTAAACAAGGAAAGGTTGGATCAAGCAATCTTCAGTAGGAATAGTTGAAGGTAACAAATTTCATGTCTTATTTTCCTAGCTAGTTTTGACATGCATGGTATGTACATGTTGGTATTTGGTTCTTTTGTTTTCAGTGGCATGGTTTTGCTAGGTTTTGACAGTGGTTTTTAGCCTTTCCTTGAAATTTTCAGATAGCCATGGTGTGATGTGATTTTTATTGGTTTCTAGCTTTGGATTTCCCGGAAGGTTTCAGAATCTGAGGTGGAGGAGGTCTAAGGAATATTCCAAAATGACTAGGAATCCATTGACCAGTAATGGTGGGATACACGGTAAAAAATGAGGGTGGAGTCTTGATTATGGGCTAGTGATCCGGTTTGGATTGTGGTAAATCAAGACAAGAAAATTTGTCGAGGATGGTGAAGGAACCCGGAGGCATTTGAAGCTCAGTTTGGTTTTGTGATCTTAGAGCCAGTCTAGGTGCGATCATGGTATGTTGAGGGTGGAGGTGGTTTAAACGATGGATTCCATTGGATTTTTTGGATTTTCTTATCCAATATGATCCCACATTCATGCTTGGAATCTGCAATGGGGTTGACTGGATGAAATAAATAATTTTTTTCAGCCATGTCTATGGTCGGCTGGTACATGGAAGTCCCGAACTTGGTTGGTAAGTTCTCTTTATTTTGATTGGTAAATTTTCTTGTTATTATGTGGCTTTAATGGCTATTATCTTATGGTTATTTATATTTTTATATGTTGGTTATAAGAATGGATATATGACTAGTTTTAGTCATGGCTCTTTTCATGTTTTTACTTCTAACTGAAAGAATAATGGATGCAAGGCCTAATCGATGTTAAGAAAAGTAATGGGAGAAGGTGGTAGTTATTCTTGTTAATTCTCATATGATTTTTCAGTCCCTTATGCTCATATTTTCATTCATCACCTGTTGATTTCATATCTATCAACTATTTTATAGAATGTCATTCCCCATTGGGGATGCTCAAGTCTAGTCCAGGTTTTACTTTTTTGTTTAAAATAATTGTAGTCATGTATTCTATGAGTTCTGAAAGTTATATGTACTTCTAGGTAGAATAGCCCCATCCCTGAAAAATAGCCTTAAATTCTGTGGTAGTCGGCACAACACTAAGAAGAAAAGTCCACAGTTGAATTGATGCAGGCCTATGGGAGCGATTCAGGGTTTATAGTCACATGGAGGGCTTGGAAAGGGAGTGAGTAGCGCTCCAGCTAAGGTAAAATCAAGTTAGCTTAGGGGATGGACACCTAGAGGGGTTGGGTTACTTCTAGAGGGTCTTGAGGCACCCGAGGTAAGTCAGTAAGAACTATTTTTCTGACTCCATTTCTTGAAGGTCACCTAGGAGGTTGATTTTTGTCATGACATGCCCTCATATCATGTTTACCCTAGGTAAGCTGGTAAAAGTGGGTAGATGTGAGGGGAGAGGTTCATTATAGGTGGTATCAAAGCATGGTTCAAACACTTGGACTGAATGGGTTGAATGCATGTTGTTATGCATTGATTTTAATGGTTAAGGTTTTCATGTATGAGGTTATGGTATGAAGGTTATTTCTGAATGATAATATTTTTATGTTATGATTTTGATGTGTTGGATGAGATGAAGCAAGAGATGGATATCATCAAAGCGAGGTTTCAACATTATACTTTGGATTAAGAGAAGGTCGTCATACATGTATTGTATGTTTGTCATGCATGTAAGTTAGTTAATGGTTGTTATAAGCATTAGGGTTGTGTACATGTCTATCATTCTATGGTTGTTTCAGTTACATGTATGACAGATGTTAGTTAATCGGTGTGATCATATGTATTTGCATCCATTAGTCATGAAGGATAGTAACTTGTTGTTATATGCATTGTGGTCATATGCTTGATGCTTATGTTATATGATAAACTTTTTGTTGTTACATGTTAGTTAACTTGATGATTAGGGTTAGTGAATTTAATACTTTTGTTCTTATATGTAGATTGAACTATGTAGAGGATTTTGGTTATGAAATTCAAATATGAGTCGATATGTTTGTGACATTGTGTCATATTTTTTATCGTAAGAAGTCACTCCTTGACTACTTAAGGAGTAAGCCTTACAAATCATAGTTCATTTCAAATTTTAAAGGGGTTGTTCGAGTGGTGGGATGGCTTTCTCAAATATTTTGAAATGATTTTATCTTCTTAAAGAAATTCATGCATTTGGAAAGCTCTGGAAAGTATAAATTGTGTGGGTAAAAGGTAGTATAGGGAGCAGAGAACACAAGTGGAAGAATATGAATAGATGGTACCTATTTAAGGAAATATTCCTATCCTAAATCAGTCACACAACTATGTTAATGACCTTTAACACAAAATCTATTTATGTTAAGCAAACAACACTTAGAAAATAGATTTCATGTACAAAGTATTCCACAAATCCTTTATGAAATCTTCACTGACATGTTCTATTACACACACATAATTTGCAGAAAATTGAAAGCAGATAATTTACTGCTAAATCCTTTAACAACTTCTCACTCACACTTCACTAGTTGCAACAATTTATATTTACAATAAATTAACAAAGGAAAGATACACACCACACATTAGATGTTCCTTGAATCACAAAATTGTCCAACATGAAGAAAAAATCTTTTTCTATTATTTTCAGTCTTCAGGTTGACTAACATCCAACCTAGAAATAGTATTTACAAGTGCTATATAGTAAGAGAGGAACCAAATCCATCTCTTCTAAAAATAAGGAAACATTAATTCTAACATAACATATTTCTTAAAAGACATTACATCATTATCCCCTCGAAATCTAACAAAAATGACAGATGGAGAAAGAAGAAGAGAAGAATTATGGGCTGGAATGATGAGTGTACTATCATGCTGCCCATTTTCCTATTGAATTTTCTCCTCGTGTCTTGGGTCTTTAATAACTATGTATCTTAATTTAATAAGACCTTCAACAAACTCATAAATACCTCTCACCATCACTTATATTATCCATTTATTTATGGGTTGTTATCCATCCTTAACTGGCTCAGAAAAAATTGTTCACGGGTGTCAAAATTCGATTGAAACAGGTGTTGCCGGAAATTCTGGTAAAAACCTGTAATTGTGCAAAATTTGAAATGCTTCCGAAAATTCCTGTAGCGTCCTATTTTTTTTCGAAATACACAAAAAATGTGGAAAATTCTATGTTCAATTGTATTCCTTGACACCTAGTCTGTTGTTCAAAATTTATAATTGATTAGTAAAAAGGGATTAGTACCATAAACCTTTTTACCTTTCCTCTAAGCGTGTTGCATTTTCAGCCAGTTTATCTGAATCAGTTTTGTTGTTAGTAGCTAATGTTTTAGCTCTGGTTGCTCTTGTAGTTTCCTCCTTGACCGGGTCTTTGTCCTCCTTAGCACCCTTCTGTGTTTTTCTTATTTTTGAGGGATCTGAGGGTTGTTCTGAAGGGTTCTTGTTCTTGCTTTTCTTCATTGACTTCTCTGGTTTCTCTGGCTTTGAACCTGCAGGTTTCTCTTTAATGTCAATAAATTGTGTCAATATGCTTGGCTTGAGAAGAGCCTTAGATTTCAGTCTAAACTTCTTGATCTCTCTTGTGTACCTCTTTTGGGTGCTAGCAATAGGTTTAGCTTCTTCCTTTTGCTTATGTCATAACCAAAATCCTTAAGTAGTTCTTCATTTGATTGGGTAGGCTGATACTCCTTCTACAACTTTTTCTAAATAGGTGCTTCCAGAATTTCTGGTAGCACCTACACTTTTAACTTATCTGTTGTTGCAGACCTCCCTCTTCTGGCTCTAGTGTATACATTTGGAAATGGACGAACAAGGGGGTACTATATTCATGGACTTGGGTTTTCTTGCTGAGGATCTCTCTCCTTTTTCCACTTTTCTTTTATTTTTTCTTACAGAAACTTTCTCTTTCTTACCTTTGGCCTTCTTATGACTATTCTCTTTCTCGGCCGCTCTTTTTGTTCTTCTTTTTGCAGGCTGGGGGTTTGAGTGTGGAACTGGAGGAGTAGGTGCATGTTGGTCTACCCTTTAGAATAGAAAATGATCCCAAGTTTGGTTTTTCTTCTACGGATCATCTTCAACCAAAAATTTTATCAAATATTGATGAAACAAGTTGTACTCAAACCCTTGATGACATCTTGGTCAGGATTTTCAACAAGAAAAATGGCAGATTCAATAACTTCATCCCTGCAATATGAAATATAAACCTCATGTGATAGAGGAATACCACTATATACCTCCTTTCACATGTGGGGTATATCTTGATAAGTTTGATTGCCTTTTCCCAGTCATTCTTAAGGTAGCTTCTTGGGATGCCTTTTGCCTAGTTTGGATCTCTATAAGCATCCTTGAGGAAGCTGTTGAGATCACCTCCTGTGATAACCTATCCCTTGAACCACCTTTCACCTTCTTGAGGACAGTTAAAGGCTTATGCAATGGAGTCTTCAGAAACTTGCAAAGTGAGGCCATAAACTATAGCCTCCTATCCATTAAATGAATTAGCAAACTCTAGATCAACTCTTGAATGTGAGATTCCCAACCCGGTGCAAAGAGGATACCATATTGACTGCATAAAAAGAGTTCTCACCCTTGAATTAGCATCAACCAAATCTGCACCTTGTGGCTCTATTCGATTTATCTTACCACCTATTTTAATCATCTTCAGAAAAATAATGGCTATGTCTCCTGCAAATGATAGGTGGCAAAATATGAGGAAATTACCTTACAGGTGTGGCCTGTATTCTTCTCTGGGATCTTCTCTGAAATATAGACGCCTTCTCTAACTAAAAATCCCAACAAATTCGAAATCAGCATCTTAGACTTCAAATGACAACATTCATGTTTTTCAGGTGGTTTTAAATCTAATTCTTAGTTCACCACCCCATGCAAATCACTCTCCATCATTAAAAATCTTCATGATCATGATGTGCACCATGTGACACACCATTACCACCTTCAGTTGGTTGTGTTCTCCATATGGGATTTCCAGATAGCTTATGGAAAGTGTCTTTGATGACACACAGTCACCTCCGCAAACTGTGATGTTGATTTCCCGAAATTTCTGGCAACACTGTTGTGCGGCCAGTAGAGCGGTTATGGTGTGCGGTGTGATCACCGTGATATTTCTGTCTCAGCAAAACATGTACCTAAACGTATGGATGAATGACTTGGCGTAGACAAGCATGAATGGAAATGGTTTGATCATTAACTGCGGATTGAAATATGTGGCATAACGTATACAATGACTTGACTCAGACTAACTAACTGAAATACGACACCTCTCATTAGATCTTAAAGGATTCAAAAAATATTTTATGCGTATTAACCCTACTACACTTGGTATGAATAAAGCGGATGCACCTTTTTGCTTTATTTAAAATATCTAGTATGCTTCTAAAAATTTCATCAGCATCGGAAATAAAAATAAAAAGACAAAAACATGAAATAACAGATTGTTCGAAAGTCTTAAAAACTGGTGCTTCCGAAAATTCTGATAGCACCCAATTTTTTTTGGAAAAAATTGGAATTTTTTGAACTTTAATCCTAAAAGTAAAACTATGGAATGGACTCATGACTTAGCAAATAATTGTACTAACAGTAATAATATAGACTAAATGTGCATATGTGATTGTTATGCATGAATGACAATTGTTTATGAGTTTATGATGTGAACATTTTAGCTAGTTACTTTTATGGACATCATGACCTTATTTATGTTTGGGTTAATATGTTGTGAATTTATATCGTGCTAATCTAGATTGGTTTTGTATACAAGATAGCCTCCCCTGAGATAGATTGAGGTATGAATTTGATTATGTCACCTATTCGGTATGATTTTTCTTATGTTGTCTACATAGTGCTTGAATGTTTAATTATGTCGTCTATATTCTCCTTGAATGATTGACTAGTTTCATGATATGAGTTTGTATCTATATGATTGCATGAAGGAATTCTCTTGTTTGAGATGGTTACACTAAAACATATGTGTTGAGAAAAGCTTATATGTACTTGAGTGTAAGTAGGTGATAGTTGTAGCATTATGTATTATGACTGATGAATGTGAGTTGATTGTATATTATAGAATGGTTTTTAGACTTGGTAAAGGTTGATTTAAAGTTCATAGATATGATGTATTGATCTTTGGAACATGTGGTTGACCTATGTTTTCAGTTACAAGGCAGCATGCTTGGTACAACAAGGTAAGATAACTGGTATATCTTTATATTTATTGATACATTGATAGTTATGTGTTTATGGCAGTATGATATAGGGAATTGAATGGCAAAGAGACCGCCATGAAATTTTGCAGAAGGATGAGATTGATCTTTCCTTTGGAAGTATTGGGAAGCCATGGGGATTGAGTCATGGTGTTTATTGCTAGTATTATGTTTTTGGTTGTTTGTGGTTTGATGTGCTTGATTTTGTCTTCATTTATATCTCAAGTATGGCCATACCACTTTTTTGTGATTTCATATTTCCATTGGTTTTCATGGTTTTATTCTTGTTTGTTTCTTGTTCTCGTTGTCTATGTTTTGAGGGTTCTGGGAATTGGTTTGGGAAAAGGGAAATTTGGTAGAGATTAAGAAGAGCTTAATGAAACCTAAAAGGTAATGTAATAATTGGATGAAGCTCAGTGCATGTATAAGGGTAGTTGAAGGCAAGAGTATGACAACTGGTTGGATGAGGTGGGTCCATTGGTATAAATCGACGACGACATAACATTCATGAGAAAATTAGCATGAAAGGTAAGGTAAATGGATTTGAGGTGTAAAATTCCTTGGTTATGTTGGGAACTATTGTTCTCAATGTTGTGCATGTGTTGCATGAATAAAGGGATTTCTCTTAATTTAGACCTTATGATATCTGGGAATTATGTGTTGATTATGATTATGCTGATGTTTACATATGTATATATTTATTTATGTATGTATGCCATTTTTTGATAGGGTCATCAGAGATCATGATTGTTTTATGTTGATGTTTATATGTGTATATATATGTATGTGTGTTGTTGTTTGACAGTGTTTTCAAGGGTCTTTATTGTGAAGGAATGATTATTTATGCAAGTGAATGGCATGAAGAGGTTCCTGGCTTATGAGGAATCAAGTGGAAGAGTAGGAAATAAAATATACGAGGTAATTATCATGTGAATATGAATTGATATTATGTAATTATACTATGTCTATGTTTATGTTATGGACAGGAAATGTTGAGGGATAAATTAGTGGGATGAAAGTAGTGTGGTTTGTGGCATGCTAGGACAAGGAAAATGTGGTCATATGATGTGCGGTACTGGTGTTGTATAAATGTAGCATATGCAGTATTGTGTAGATATGATGTTGTGTTCATGTTGCATATATAATTTTTTTTGCATGATTGCCTATGTGGTGCCGGGTACTGATGGTGCTAAGTACATGTCGTATATACAGTGCTATGTACATATGGTGCTATTTACATGTTGTGAATGTGGTGCTATATACATTTTGTATAGTGTACATGTTGTATATATGGTGATATGTACATACGATGTAGTATACAATTTGTACATGCGGTGCTGTGTGCATATGGTGCAATGTACATACTTTTACACGTGGTATTGCATGAAAGTGGTGCGATGCACATGTGGTACATGTGGTGTTGCATGCATGTGGTGTTGTGTACATATTGCAAAAATGGCGTTTTTTACATGCGATGCTATGTACATGTCATACTTGGTGTAGTGTACATGTGTTTTTGTGCACACATTGTGCAAGTGGTGTCGTGTACGTGTGGTGTTGTGTACATGTGGTTCCATGTATATGTTGTACATGTGGTATTGTGTACATGTCATACCTATTGTGTTGTGTATATTTAATATGGTGCTACAGGTATTGTGCAGTCATTGCATCATGACATGTGAATTCACTATATTCTACGGTGTGTATGTATATCTAATGTGTTGTACACTAGGTGTAGGTGTAATTTTCATGTTGTATATTATTTGTAGTTGTATGTGTCGTGTTATACATCAAGTGTAGATGTATGCGTTATATTATACATTGGGTGTAGGTGTATTTGTTTTGTTACACCGGGCATAGGTGTATGTGTTGTGTTGTACACCGAGTGTAGATGTATGTGTTGCCTAATATAATGTTTATGTCTATATGTTGTACAATGGGATGGGACAGGAAGGTATGGGATTGTCTTGGCCCTTGTTTTTCTATTGATTGAAGCAGTTTATTCTCGAGATACCATTGTGGCTGATACTGAGGGAGGAGGAATTTTAGTCTCCAAATTCCATTTTTTCTTAAGGAGAAGGCACTCAGTTCTTGTCGGGTTTGGAAACTAATTTAGTGTGTGTGCAGGAGGAATAGATAAAAAAGGAATAGTCAAAGAATCATCGAAATATAACTATCAGTATTTTAATTTTAGTTTTTAATTATGCATGTTATCTATGATTATGATTTATGATTGTTACATGTGATCTATGATTTTGATTCATAATGGGTACATTTTGAGCTAACTAGATGGGATATGTTTATACATGATGATTTGGTCAAAGATCTGGTTTGACTTGTTGTGACAAGAAGTAAACATAATTGCAAGTGTACCTTATTGACGGGAAACCAATGAGGTATGATGTGAATTTAGTTCAATTTATTTTGAATTTATTGGAAATTATGTGTTTGGTATAGGAAACCAGTGAAATGTATGGTTGGGGTAGTTGAAACTGGCTACAAGAATTAGCAGCGGGAAAAGGATTTCGAATAGGTATCAATATGTTGGTAAAGCACATGAGGAGGAGGTCCATTGTGGGACAATGGTACCCAATAGTGTATATTGATTTCCATGAGCATGCTATGATCGGCATGATGGTTTTGAGGAAGGGATATGCCTTGGTTTTTAGACCTTCCGATGCTAGGAAGACTTTGTAAGGGATGGATATCCCGAGATAGGGGATGTCGGGGAACTTGGAAGGTAAGTGACAACACAAAAGGGGATGACCATATTTCCCGAGGAACTCTGTATCAGAGAAGGGAAGGTTAGGGACAATTTTTTTTCCTTAGCATTACTAGATGAAATTAGATGCACATCACGAGTTTTACCTCAAAAAATGAGCCAGTAATTGTTTACTGAGAGGACAAGCGGCACAGGATTATAGTGCTATACATTGGATGAAAAATTGACTTTGGGAGTGGATTTTGGACTTCCTGGGAAGGAGGTGTATCGTGGTATTACTTTCAGGGTGGAGATGTGAGCCTCTGGATTCAATTTTTTCAGATATAGGCATTGTATCCTTTTATTTGTTGGTTAAATAAAATGTGCATATGTGTGTGTGTGTGTGTATATATATATATATATATATTATTGTAAATATCATAATGATTTGTGTTATAAATCTCTAGTACACAGTGTCATTGTTATGTTTTCAGTAGGGTGTTCATTGAAAATACTGCAACGAGTCGGGTTATAAAGATCCATAAGCAGTATGTTTATTCTTTTCAACTATTTTGTTGGGTATAGGTGTGTTTGAGAACCGAGGATGGTGTTCCCCAAGGAGGAGTGATACAGATTTTTTCATTTACCAAAATTATCCAACATCATTTTCTTCTGTATTGTTAATAGAATTGAATTTAAAAGAGCATAAAGAAGCACATGTGCATGTTTAAACAAGAGTAAACATAATGAATATGAGAAAATAAGGAACATGAAAATTTTTACAATGGAGTTCATCCAGTGTGGGTTACGTAGCTGGGCCCGATGTCAAGATACTAGAGGTCACTTCATATAATTGTTGCAAATGTCGATGATGTACATGGAATATTATTTGTTACAACAAGGAGAGATACCCTCAAAATGAGTGGCTTGTCTCTCCACCAGATGTTCTCCCTATGGGAACTCTCACTCATAATGGGCTTCCCTTCAACATGACAAGCTAATAAAAGCTCATGATAATGTGGCAACAAGCATCCCTTAACTAGTTTCAAATAAGGATAACAAGAATAATACATCATCTCAAAAATAAATAAAAAAGGAATAATAATATGACTGCATCATGTATCTCCACTTATATTGATGGAAAAAAATGAAAATCTCGACTATTGAAACTACCCACACCACTCAATTCCTGGCAACGAGTAGTGTAAAATTGAATGTCAACTAAACCAATTCTGACACCATCAAAATCTTGGCTTTCAGGAATATTTTAGATTCCTCAATATTCTTCAGATATTCCTCACTGCGTGGCATATGCAATTCTACTTCTCAGATGGTGACTCTCACCTCACCATCATGCTCCCTACAAAATTTTGTGAAAAATGACTGTAAACTTGATAACATTCTAACAATGTGAAATTTTACCTCCCAAGGAAAATTCGCCAAGTTCACAGTTCCACACCCTCTTTTCCTGGGAAAGGTTCCATATTTCACGATTCCACTTAGCTTGTGGTTCCACTCACTACTGACTCGATGCTCCTCCAATCCACTCCACCCTCCGTTACCCAGGCGAATGAATAGAGTGAGGGTTTAAAATTATGTGGGTGACAAACTTTACATAGCCGCCACCATTGGTTGATTGGTTAAGCGCAGAGGCATCGAGGTGGGAGGTTACAGGTGTGAATCCCAACTTAAAAATTTTTGGTTCGTGCATGGTTTAATTATGGTTGGGAGTTGTAATGGTTCATTTGCAGAACATTTTATGCCATATGGTGTAACTAACAGTTAGTTATGACATATTTGGTTGGGGTTTAAATATGGAGAAATGGTTATGTATGGTATGGGACTGCCCATGGAGAAGTTCGACCACATGACCGGGCGGGTTCGATCCTCGATGGTCCTGAACTGCATGGTTATGGAAATGGAATTCGGGCTTGGATTCGGGAAATGGTTGCACCATATGAGCTGGGTTCGCAGGTGGGTGACCCACCCAATTCAAAATATATATGCGATGAATGGTGTAATGTCTGAGGGTGGCATGGTTTTACCACTTTCCAACCCAACATAACAATGTTATATTATGTTTATATGTCCTTTGAGGGTGGCGAGGTTGGTGGCCTGCAACCCCACTAATTATATATATATATATATATAATATATATATAGCATTTTTCAAAATTTTCCAAAGTTAAGGGTCATTGGGCATTTTAAGTAGGCAACCATTTCACCCGTTTTAGGAAGCCAAGTTCCATGACCCCATGTCGATCAAATTGTAGGACCATTAATCCTGGCCCACATGCCCACTTTGACCAGCACTATCTCATTCATACAAAGTTGGATTGGAGTGTCATTCTCACTGTTGGAATCAGGGTGACGAGCAATTTGACTTGGTCCTAGTTCGAGAGCAATCTAGCCACTTTGAATTTTGAGCTATTATAAGCCCTATTTGACCTCCTAGTGTGTCTCCAACCACCTAGATCATTCCTCCCCACTGAGGAGATTTTTCTCCTCCAAAAGCATGAAGATAATCGACAACTGATGTGTAAATTTTCTTCACCACAAGTGTCCTGATAGATCACCCTTCCTTCTCCTTCACCTTTTTTCTTCGGAGCCATAAGTGATGAGCTGACACCTGCATTATCTACAAACCTGTAGTACAATATTTTGAAAATTAAATGCTCTATTACATGACCAACTATGACCCAAGAATACCATACTTTCCATGAGTTTATAACACATACTCTGTGGTCAAGCTTACATAAAAATGGAAATCAATACCCCAAATATCAATACAAGGCCAAAATATCATTGTTCCTTAACAAGTGATGGAAAAACATCATCACTTTTATAGTTATGTTGGAACACATGATCTACAAAAATAAGGCCAGGAAAAGCTAACACATCTAGAAAAACCATCTTTCACTTATCAATGTGAATGGTTTATCTCCTATGGTAGATTCCGTTGTCGAACAACTTGTTTAGTTGGTTCATGCACGAGCACTTTCTCTTTAAGATGCTACTCTGGATGGAGCCTCCAAAATGTACCATATCTATCACAATGACTGCAATAAGTATTCTTCCTTCATACCTACTTAACCTTATTCTTTTTATGATGTGGATAAGGCCTTTTACACCTCATACACTTTCATGCTATCATTATCTTCCAACACTCAGTAAACACATGGTTATGTAAACCAAAAAAAATACACATTTTTCAATGGCAGGATTTTCATTCATTATCAACAACATGCTTTTAAGCAAAATTAAATTTATAATAATGAGAATAGTTATACCTTTTCTGGTTGTATCTGGTGCAATAATGGCAAAGATATTTTGCATAAAATCTTCCTTCGTAATACACACTTCCATGGGATGATGGTGAAGTGTTTCCATCATTCTCTTTCCTCCAGCAATTTCTTCTAAGCTTCTGACACCTTTGAGAATTCTCCTTCAGTGTATCCCAAACCTACAAATCGATGTTTTTGCACGACCTCCAATGGTTGAGGCATGCCTTGCCCATTAATTTCAAGTCCTCCTCCTCTGTACGCCATCTTGGTAAGGAGTCTCATGTTAGTTCCTATAATGGGTACCTCCACATTTCTAATAGAAATAACATTATGTGAAAATGAGACTAAATAATGATCAACACTGTTTACGTCAGCGATCGGTCCTAGTGTAGGTGATGAGGGCTTATATAAGCCTTCGGTTTGCTTCAACTCCACCAAGGCCTCTTCTATGGCTCATAGCTGAAGTTGTAGTCTTTGCTTCTCATCTTTCTCTTCTTGTAGAATCCTCCTTAATTAAACATCATCTGCATAAAGGCTCTGGTCATTGCACCTCGATTCTTCCAAGGCGTCTTCCATGGCTCGAAATTGAAGTTTCGATCTCTTCTTCTCCTCCTTCTCTTCTCATAGAAACCTCCTCAATTCAATATTATTTTCTTGAAGGATTTGGTTTATCTCCTCATTCAAATGATGAAAATATGATGAAGGTGATGAATTTTCATTAGAAGGTGTGGATGGAACATCATCCTCTACTCCTTTTTTCTCCTGTTCCTTCTCATAAGCTTCATACACTATGTCCACCATGCGTTCCATACTTAGCAAGTTCTCATACATATATTTTTCATCCTCTATTTTTACATGTTCAATCATTCACACTTGCAATTCACATCAGTGAGAAGACCGCTTTGATACCATACTTGATTCATATTTCTTTAGCTACCAGAATTATCCAAGATGTTTTACTTCAGTGATGTTAATATAATTGCATTTAAAAGAGCATAAAGAACCACATGTGCATTCTTAAGCAAGAGGAAAAATAATTATGATTAAAAAATCAAGAACATGATACATTTGATAATGGAGTTCACCCAGTGTGGGTTACGTCTTTGGGTTCAATGTCAAGAGAGTGGAGGTCACTTCATATAATTAATACACATGGCGATGATGTACATGGAATATTATTTTTCATAACAAGTACATATACCCTCAATAAGATTTTTTTTTCTCTCCACAAGACATTCTCCCTATAGGAAATCTCACTCAAAATGGGCTTTTCTTCAACATGAAAAGCTAATACAATCTCACATTAATGTGGCAAAAAAGTATCCCTCAACATAGTGTCTAATAGGGATATCAAGAATAATACGTCATCTTAACAATAAATAAATTAAACATAACATCACTTCATAATGTACCTCCAATTATGGTGATGGCCGAAAAATGAAATGCTCGGTTGCTGAAACTGACTGCACCAGTGAATTCCTGGAGACAAGTAGTGTAAAATTTACTATCAACTAATCCTATTCTGACACCGTCAAAATTTGGGCCTTTGGGAATATTTTGGATTCCTTAATATTATTAAAATATTCCTTGTTGTGGGGCATCTGCAATGCTATTGCTCAGATTGCGAATCTAACCTCACCATTGTGCTCCCTGTGAAATTTCGTGAAAAATTACTATAAACTTGATAGCATTCTAACAATGTGAAATTTTACCTCCCAAGGAAAATTTTCCAGGTTCATAGTTCCACACCTTCTTTGCCTAGGCAAGGTTCCATCTGCCATGGTTCCACTTGGCTTGTGGCTCCACGCTCTGCTAGCATGGAAATACTTTGATCAAATATACCCTCTATTCCTCAGGAAAATCAATAATGTGAGAGTTTAAAATGATGTGGGTGGCAGACTCTACAAATATGCCACCATTGAAGGATTGGTTAAGTGCATAGGATTCAAGAATTGACGTTATAGGTTCAAATCCCAACTTAAATTTTTTTGGTTGGTGTATGGTTTAATTATGGTTGGCGGTTGTAATGGTTCGTTGGTGGAGTGTTTTATGCCATATGGTTTAATTAACAATTGGTTATGACATATTTGGTTGGGCTTTAAATATGGTGTGATGGTTATGTATGGGATGGGACTGTTTGTGGAGTGGGCTGGCTACATGGTCGGGCGGGTTTGATCCCCATCAGTCCAACACTTCATGGTTATGGAAATGGCCTTCGGGCTTGGAGTTGGGACAATGTGGCACTGTGCGGGTGAGGTCTATTGGCGGGCGATCTGCCCAACACATCATATATATGTGTTGTATGGTGTAAGGTCCGGGGGTGGTAGGGTTTGACCACCTGCCACCCTAACATAACAATGTTATATTATGTTTATATGGTCATTGGGGGTGGAGGGGTTGGTGGCCCGCCATCCCACTAATTTTAATATTTTTTTTATATATAATATATATGCATTTTAAAAAATTTCTGAAATTAGGGTTCGTTGGGAATTTTAAGTAGACAATAATTTTTCCCACTTTCGAGAGTCAAGTTCCATACCCTTGTGTTAGTCAAATTATAGGACCATTAATCCTGGCCTACATGCCCACTGTGAACAAAATATTGACCAGCTATATCTCCTTCATACGAACTTATATTGGAGTGTCGTTCACACTATTGGAGTCAAGCCGATGAACACTTATATCTGGTCTGAGTTCAAGAGCAATCTTCCCACTTTGAATTTTGAGATATTATAAGCCCTCTTTGACCTTTGAGTGTGTTTGGAGCCACCTGGATCAGGGAGGGTTTTGTAACAGACCCTGTCTAAAAGTTCATCTAATAAAAGTTGAGAAAAACAAATAAGACCACGGATGTAGGACAATTATTCGAAGATGAATGTTGTGGAAGATATCTTAGTGGGCATCGCTTGATGTGTTTATGGCTAAGGGAAAATTAGATAAGGCAATGGATAAGGCTTTGAAAAGAGAAAATGTATTTCCAGCACATTTACTTATGAAAATAAACAAAATTAGGAGAAAAGGAAGGTGAAAGGTCATAGGTTTCATGTGAGGAGGAAAATAAGGGAAAATAATGGAAAATGAATGAATTAGAGGCCTCATTGGTAAAAAGTATTCTCAAGTTCAGTTAGGAAGTTCTTTTTTTTTAACTTTTGTGAGTTCAGTTTTGGAGTTCTCTCTTTATTTTGTCTCTCACACTCTTGGAAACTTAGAGTTTTCTTGGAGCATTATAGCATTGGATGAAGCAAGCAAAGGAAGGTCAAGGAAAGGAAAGGAAAAAAAAGATCAATTAAGGAAAGGTTGGAACAAGCCAACTTCAGTAGGAATACTTGCAGGTAAAAAAATGCATGTATAATTTTTCTAGTCGGTTTTGACATGCATGGTATGTGCATGTTGGTATTTGGTTAGTTTGATGTCGATGGCATGGTTTTCTCGGGTTTTGAAAATATTTTTTGGCCTTGCCTTTCCATTTCCGGATATTCATGGTGTTATGGGATTATTCTCGGCTTTTAGCTTTGGAATTTCCGGAAGTTTTCAGAATCTAGGGTAGAGGTGGTCTCCAGAATATTACCAAAGGCCTAGGAATCCCTTAACTGGTAATGGCGGGATATAGGGTAAAGTATGAGGGTGGATTGTCAGTTAGGGCCTAGTGATCTAGTGTGGGTTTCGGTAAAGCCTAGACACTCGGAGAGAGGAAAATTCCTCAAGGATGGTGAAGGAATCTGAAGGAATCCCAAGATCCGTTATGTTTTTTGAGCTTGGGGCTGATTTAGGTGAGATCACGATATGGTGGGGGTGGAGGTGGTTTAACCTCTAGATTCCCTTGTTTTTCTTGGATTGGTTTTATCCTATGATATCCCACATTCATTCTTGGAATATGGCATAGGGGTGGCTGGTTGAAAGAAATATTTGGTTTAGGCATGTCTATGGTTGGGTGTTATGTTGAAGTCCTCAACTAGGTTGGCCCTTGCTTATGTTTAATGAATGATAAGTTCTCTTGATTTTTATTAGTAAATGTACTTGTTATTATTTACCTTTAATGCTTATTATCTTATGGTAATTTATAAGTTTATATAATGGTTATAAGCATGGATATATGATTGGTTTTAGTCATTTATCTTTTCATGTTTTTACTTGTAACTAAAAGAATAATGGATGCAAGACCTAATTTATGTTAATAAAACTAATGGGAGAGGGTCTTGATCATTCTTGTTAAGTATCATATGATTTTTCCATCCCTTATGCTTAAGATTTCATTCATGACATGTAGGTTGCAAATCTACCAAGTGTTTGATGGAATGTCAGTGCCGGTTGGGGATGGTCACGTCTAGTCCTGGTTTTAGATTTTGGTATATAATCATTGTAATCATGTATTTTATGATTTCTGAGAGTTATATGGATTTATGGGTAGAGCCTTATCCCCAAACATAAAAAATATCTTTAAATTTCATAGTTGTTTGCACGAACTGAGCATAAAATGTCACAGTCGCACTGATGACGACCTATGGGCTGAGTGATTGGGAATTTCTAGTTGCATGCAGGGCTTGGAAAGGGAGAAAATGGGGCTCTAGCTCAAGGAAAAGTAATCTTTCTCAAGGGTTGGACACTTCGAGGGGTTGGGTTACTCCTGGAGGATCCTGAGGCACCTAAGGGAAGTTACTAAGGTCTTTTTTATCGAATCCATTTCCTTAAGGTCACCTAGGAAGTTGATTCTTGTCATAACAATGCCTCATCTCATGTTTACCCTAGGTAAGCCAGTGAAAGTGGGTATATGTGAGGGGAGAGGTTTGTTACATCCTATGACTCAGATATCAACTCTCTCCCATATCCTTTGTAGCATATGCACCATCAATCATGTCATTATAGTATGACCAGGTTGAAATAAAGGACATATTTGAAAAGAAGGTTTCCATCATTGGAAATAAATTAGCCATAATTCCAACTAGAAGTGAGAATTTAATTTGAGTGTGAATGTATGTATCTAATTTTTGGTGTTATAATCTGCATTAATGTTGTGTTATGAAACCAAATTAGAAAATATAAGAAAATATAGATCAATGAATTAAAAATTATCCTCTTCGAGGGGGGAAACCTCACTATAAGGAAAATACCCTCCAGTAAAGGTCATAAAGAAGGTTTTTAGTGTTATAAAATTGGCCAAAATTGTCAAGAAAACATGTTCTACAACATCCATTTTTGGTAATGGAGGTTTTAACGAAGCTTCTAACGGAACTTCAACACAACTAAAAAAACTAGGCGACCGAAGGTTTTTACGAATTTTTTCTCATCAGTGCGTGCATCATGTGTGAACGCACTAGTGCGTTTTACCATGGACACACTGATACTGTAAATATACCAAGCACCGAGATGTAAAACAAATTTTGAAAGCCTCGGGGTGTTTAGAAACGTCCCGGTGCATATCACCCACAAAGAAACACCGAGCCGATGGAAGGTGCATTCACCACCACCGTTAAGGTGTAAAAACGCACCAGGTCATTTATTTGTTAAAACACACCGGGCCATTAAGTTATAAAAATGCATTGGCACGTTAAAGGCAAACCATACCGATGCATGAAACACCTATCTGACCGCCCAAGTGGTAGTTGTCGATAAAGCGCACGGGGCATTGTAATTGGTATTGGTATTTGTGCGGTGCACATAGATCTTATAAATACACCGGTGTGCAATATAATACAAACACAATGGTGCAAATTAACTAACACGCACCGGTGTACATTTTATATTGTTTAGAAACATCGACTTGTGATACTGCAATTATTGTGATTTTAAAAAATTCATTATTCATCAAAAGTTGAAACATATCTTATAACAATATTCATATCAATTAAATTTTTATTAGTGCATTTGAATGTGATGTTTGGATTAATCTATTATATCATATCATCAAATTTCGCATCTCTTTATAAGAATATTTAATCATCCATATATTTAATTAGTGGTGTAATATTTCAGAGCGATATCCATGTATGTCCATTACATTAAACAAAATGTATGATTTTATAGACAAATATTTTAAAAAATACAACACCTTGCTATGATATCCAAACATATTGATCATCATTCTTCGCTAGAACAATTGTCACTCCTCGAGCTACTTCCATGACTTGGTTTATTTGGAGGAATGTTTTTTTTCATTGTGTTGATTGTTTTCTTCTTCTTCAAGTTCCATCTACAAACATAAAAATAAAGTGCAATGAGTGTATATATATTGGTGAGAATAATTAAAATTTCAATATTAAATAATATACATCAATGTAAATAAAAAAGAAATGTAACATAACAAGAATTGGCTCGTGAACTATACACATTATTTCAAAACCAAATTTCATGCCATCTCTCAACAATTCATTTGTTGGTGCAGTTCCATACTTTGTTTCCTCCAAGTTTTACACCCCATAATAAATCATAGATTTACTATAAAATATTTTTTGTTCTATTAATTATAGACCGCACTAAGTAAAACAAGATAGATGCTTACAAATTCCACAATTAATTTCTGATATTCCAACATATACTGACAACTCATATTTAACCCAATGTCAATAAATTCTTCTGATGGTTCTTCTTTGTATGTTAGAACCTTTTTGAAGATATTCAATGAGGATTGTTGTAAAATAAATTAAAATATACAAAAATGAAATCTAGTTAAGTTTTTATAAGGAAGTAACAGTTACTCACAAACATAGATATCAACCCTTTTCTTCCTTGTCGTCATGTTTTATGTGCTGAATGGGTTCCATTTTATTTTCTTTTCTACAAGAAAATACTTGAAATTTAATATTTAATGCTAAATTGTTTATTGATTGTACTTAATTGAAAAATTCAATGATTACATATTACATTTGAAGCATGTTTTTGTTGAGATGGCTCCTCATGTGATGCAATTATGTCCATCTCTTTGACCATCTCCTTGTACACCTTTTTGGACATTCCTACTGGCATATGTCTGATATCAGCTCATTGATCCATTTGTCAACGTTTTGAATCCCAACGGGGATCCATCTTCAGGAAAATGGAATGAAGAAATTGAAGAAAGGTCATAATTCATTAATAGTGAAGAAGGTAGGAAAGGTAAGACAAGAGCCGACCAAAGAAGTTTTTAATTTTTAATTTTATAATTTTATAATTTTAATTTTAATTATAGATTTTTATTTCTTAATTTTGATTTCTAATTTTAATAATTCACATATAAGAATTCATTTATTAATAAATTTCATCAATAAACTTATTAAATTTATTGTTTATTAATAAGTTTATTATTTTTTCAAAGTTGTTAAAAGTCAAATTCTTATCCATTTTTAATTTATGTATAATGTTTATGGTTTTTTAGTAAAATTTTTTAATCTTTATTTTATAAATTAATTTAATCTATATTTTTAAAGGTTTTTTAATTTAATAAATAAATTCAATTTTTATTTTATAAATTAATTTAATTCTTATTTTAACTTAATTTAAATTTTAATAGATTAAAATGTAACTAATTAAATAAATTTGTATTAACCTACTTATTTTTTAAAATTATTATTTAATTTTATAAATCATGTTTATTAATATTATTTTATAAACCATGATTATTATTTCATCTAATAAATAATGCTAATTTATGAAATAATTTTAATTTTCTAAATAAACCAATGTTTTTCTAATGAGTATTAATATATATTTAAAAAGTAAATAACTATTAATACATTAGAAAATTATTGATTTAATACATTAGATATGTTTTATTGTTAATTCTACTAACTAATATTAAAGTTTAATTATTAATTTTCATTGATTAATTAATATTTTAATCTAATAAATATTAATCTATTAAAATTAATAATGTTAGGATGAAAATAAGTATTTTCTAATAATAATTGTTAATAAATTAATTAATTTTTATTTTATAAAATAAAATAAAAGTTAATTAATGAGAATAATTATTAAAAGTAAGTTCCTTATTTGTTAAACCATCACTAAAGAAAAGGGAAGGTGGACAAACCTGAGATTATTTTACCTGAAAAAATTATACCTGGGAGGAATGTGCTTGCGAGGAACAAATTTGTCAAAGAAGAGGACGTCAGCTGTCGCTAATTTCATATCCCCCATCCCTATTAAGGTTTTTAAGATGTTTATTAATCTCAAGGGCCTCTCTTACTTTTCTTATGTAATAGTGATCTTCTCTTGCAATGATATTTGCATCTTCAAGACGTACTTGGTGCTTAGTTTTCGAAGAGTGTTTTGCAAGGGGAAAGGTGCGAAGTCATTCATACTTAATATCGGCTCCGTGCTCTTTGAGTCTCTTCTGGAGTGAATGTCCAGTTTCACCAATATAACTTTTCCTGCATATTAGAAAGTCGGGCTTTGATTCCAAATATCACCAGTACAGTTAACGTTTGTAACAGTGATACCTTGGTCAATACCTCAGGTTCCACTTCGGTCAAAGGCGTTGTCAATCCATGCAAACCTTTGAAGCTACGTGGTAGGGATGGATGTCGGTTGTCACGTTTTGAGAATAGCCATGAAACTTTCCATAGTAAGAAAAAATTGAAATGATGGGAAAGCCACAAATCAAGAATGATAATAATAAAAAAGTTGTGAATTTATCCTCTTTAGAGCTAGGTCAAGATTCCATTAATATTCTTAGCAAGGGCTTAGTCTTTGCGGTTGCTCCCAAGGGCATTCCAAATGAAATCATCTTGTGCCACATAGAGGAAGGAATTCGGGGGTTAGCTCTTGATGAAAAATAAACATTAAGAGAAGAATGCTCCCTTATCTTGAAGAAAGCCAGAACTCCGATGAGCAACTTAAGTAAGGAAGAGCTTGGAGCTCTGAGGGCCCTACGCAATAATGACAACATTGTGATACTTAAAGCAGACAAAAGTGGTGTTGTTGTAATTCTGGATGGGATTGACTATATAAGAAAAGTGAAAGAGAATCTTTATTGCAGTAGTTACAAGAAACTTAACTCCAACCCCTTGCCTAATGTATTAAGAGAAGTCAAGAAAGCGATCAAGAATTCAGGGCTTGACGACAAGTTAAAAATGAAGTTGACCCCTACATGTGATGGCGTAGCCAAGATCTATGGATTACCAAAAATCCATAATGATGGTATCCCCCTCAGACCGATTTTCAACACCATAGGATCCCCCACCTATGAGCTAGTGAAATATGTTGCTAAGATCCTGAAACCCTTTGTTGGGAACATAGACTCTTTCATAAAGGATTATAATGATTTTTTTAAACTCATCAAGGATCAAAGAGTAGAAGAGGGTGACATTTTGGTTAGTTTTGATGTGGTATCCCTACTTACTAAGATTCCTTTAGATGACGAAATTCAGGTCATTAAAGAAGTTACTGATCCAGGAACAACCAAGCTTGTGGAAATCTGCCTTCGTTCCACTTTCTTTAGCTTTCAAGGGGAGTTCTATGAGCAGGTATCAGGGGTCACAATGGATTCTCCACTATCCCCTATTGTTGCCAACTTATATATGGAACACTTTGAGAAAAATGCCCTTGCCTCATATCCCTTAAAACCAGACTGGTGGAAAATATTTGTTGACGATACTAATATAAAGTGGGCTCATGGAAAAGAGAATCTCGAAAGTATTTTTAATAACTTGAACTCCATTTCCTCAGAAATCAAATTTACCATGGAAACTGAAGAAAATAGGTGCATTCCTTTTCTGGATGTTCTTGTCATTAAGAATGATGATGGTACTCTTGGGCACCGTGTATTCAGAAAGAAAACCCATACTGATAGTTATCTCCATGCCGAATCCTACCATCATCCAGCTCAGAAGTTTGGTGTCCTTAATACCCTTGTCGTTAAGGCCTTGAGGATATCTGATGCTGAACACCTCAAAGAAGAAATCAACCACTTATCATCTATTTTTAAGGATTTGGGTTATAAATAAAGAGATATCAAGAAGGCCCTAAAAAGAGCTGAGGGCGCAATCATACCTTAGAAGCGGCTTGAACCTCAAAAAGGAGGGAGGGTTTTTCTACCATACATTAAGGGTGTCACTGATAAAATTGCCAAGGCTCTAAGGAAGAATGATATTTTCGCACAATTTTCAGCAGCAGGGACTATTAGACAAAGAATGTGATCAGTTAAAGATGTTATAAGTCCAGAACAACTTAAAGGAGTGTACAAAATTGATTCTTCATGCCGGAAAGGTTATATTGGTGAAACGGGACGTTCACTCCAGAAGAGACTCAAAGAGCACGGAGCCGATATTAATTATGAATTACTTTGCACCTCTACCCTTGCTGAACACTCTTCGAAAACTAAGCACCAAGTACATCTTGAAGATGCAAAGATCATTGCAAGAGAAGATCACTTACAGAAGAAAAGTAAGAGAGGGCCTTGAGATTAAAAAACATCCTAAAAACCTCAATAGGGATGGGGGATATGAAATTAGTGATAGTTGGCATCCTCTTCTTTGGCAAATATGTTCCTCGAAAGCACATTCCTCCCAGGTATAGTTTTTCAAGTAAAATAATCTTAGGTTTTTCCACCTTCCCTTTTCTTTGGTGATGGTTTAACAAATAAGGAACTTACTTTTAATAATTATTCTCATTAATTAGCTTTTATTTTATTTTATAAAATAAAAATTAATTAATTAATTAATTATTATTATTAGAAAATACTTATTTTCATCCTAGCATTATTAATTTTATTGAAAATTAATAATTAAACTTTAATATTGGTTAGTAGACTTAACAATAAAACATATCTAATGTATTAAATCAATAATTTTCTAATGTATTAATAGTTATTTACTTTTTAAATAAATATTAATACTCATTACAAAAACATTGATTTATTTAGAAAGTTAAAATTATTTCATAAATTAGCATTATTTATTAGATGAAATAATAATCATGGTTTATAAAATAATATTAATAAACATGATTTATAAAATTAAATAATAATTTTAAAAAATAAGTAGGTTAATACAAATTTATTTATTTAGTTACCTTTTAATCTATTAGAATTTAAATTAAATTAAAATAAAAATTAAATTAATTTATAAAATAAAAATTCAATTTATTTATTAAATTAGAAAACCTTTAAAATTATAAATTAAATTAATTTATAAAATTAAAATTAAAATTTTTTACTAATAACCATAAACATTATACATAAATTAAAAGTGGATAAGAATTTGACTTTTAACAACTTTGAAGAAATGATAAACTTATTAATAAACAATAAATTTAATAAGTTTATTGATGAAATTTATTAATAAATTAATTCTTCTATGTAAATTATTAAAATTAGAAATAAAAATTAAGAAATAAAAATCTATAATTAAAATTAAAATTAAAAATTAAAAATTAAAAACTTCTTTGGTCGGCTCTTATCTTACCTTTCCTACCTTCTTCACTATTAATGAATTATGACCCTTCTTCAATTTCTTCATTCCATTGTCCTGAAGATGGATCTCCATTGGGATTCAAAACGTCGACAAATGTTTCGTGATACTGTGGATAATCCAGGAAGTTCTTCAGAAAATGATAACCATGGGAACTTGAAAACCAAAAAAAGCTCATTGATCCTTTGATATTTTCATAATCTTCTTGAAAATGTAACATGACAATAAACTATTTAATTTTTATATTGATATATGAAAAGTAAATATAACAAAAGTGATATTTATAAATGATTGTTTTGTAGTAATATATACATATAATTATAGATTTTTTTTTTTTTAAGGAAAATTACTTTTTCAATCCTTCTATTTTGTTGTTGTACATTTTTCCTATTAAAAGTCTGACATGTCTCATTGACCAATTCTCTGGAAACTCATCCCGTATTTTAAATAAAATATGGTTCTTGGAATCATTGGATTGATTTTTGTATTGTAAGTAGAAATAACATGTATAAATTCATTCCAATAGATCCCTCAAAGTTTTGTAAAAGTTTTTCCCCCTTTCATTAACCTTTAGCACCACTCCAGAAGAGCTAAGGAGCAATTCATTTTCATTTGCATGTTCTATTTTTATTATTATTTTAGAACAAAATTCCTTTTCTTTGCAGTTGGTCCTTGTAGAACATTAACCTTATTTGAATTAATAGATTGTTTGAAACATGTTATCTAATATTTTTAAGTAAATTATTAATGAAAATTTAAAAAAGAAACTCATATTGGATCGATAGTACTTTTTCATTCACTTGATTCATCCTTCTACAAATTTTCGATCAAGATTTTACACTCTTCTGGTCTTAGATCAGAAATAATATTATCGTGCTTCATCATTTTTTAGCTCTGGGTGATACACACTAAATAATATATATTAGTTAAACTTACATATAGTTCAAAAAAAATATTTTTTGTAAATAATTTACAAAGGACTTGCCTTTTTTTCTTTTCTAGATGTGCTATCAGTATTTTTGTTACTTGAAATCTTGTCACCCATTTCTTTATTAATATGAAACTTGTAATATTCATTAATATATTTTATAAATAAATCACATACTTTTCAGGTTAAAAAAAAAAAAAAAATCATGAAAACGGTGTGTCTTTCACAACGTACGCACCGAACGCGATGCGGTAGGTTCTTATAAACGCGCTACCAATACGGTAGAAACATCGTACGATGCTCTTTGTCAACAAAGAGAACTGATGCATTATATTAAAACCAATTTAGGTTAAAAAATTATCAAAGAGTGTTTTTTGTTAGTATGCGCCTGATGCGCTATACTATAATTGCGCACTGGTTCACTATTTTAAGCAGTTTGCACCAATTAAAAAAAATCTATTTTTTAAAACTCGTGCAAGTGCCAACATGGATTGGGATCCGACTCTGCAAGTGGTCTCGCAGGTTATATGGCATACACCTATATATATAGTAATACAAACCCTATAAATCTAAAATGAAAAGCCCTAATTGTAAAGTCACATAAACCAGAAGAAGCAAGGGTTTAACATAAGAATGGAATTTTTTGTTTTTTTCTGAATTTTAATTAAATGTAAATAGGAATAGATATTGTAAATGATTTTATTAGTAAAATGCATGGTCAAATTAAAATTTTTTACTATGCATGTATTAAATCTAACATAAACTGTAAAAAAAAAATATTACAATAAAATTTAACAATTTTACTATACTACAGGGTTTTTGTGTGAATCACCAGATTTTTCAAATTCTGGTTCTATGAATAGTGCTATTGTTCGAAATTATTTTTCTGCTCCACAATGCTCCCATGCTCTCTTGCTCCAGGTATGTCTCTTGTGCAAATCCCTCCCTGATTGTTTTTTGCAAAAAGAATGAAATAATTAATATCTTTTACTATTTAAAGAACTTTTTTATGAAATTAGATTTGTGAAAATAATTTTCCGCCCATTTTTTAATTTACCATTTCTTTTTCACTTCAAAAAAATAAAGTTGCGCTTTTTTTTCCCAATATTCGATGCGTTTGTTAACTAACAACGCCGGTGCATCCATTAATAAAACCGCACTGGTGCAGTTAATAGTACATTAGAACCGATAACAATAAGTCAATTTTTAAGGCACCGAAATTACTTTTAGGTATGTACACCAAAATTTATTGTTGATTTTTCTCAAATATAAGGAGAAAATAAAATAATTATATCAAATGGACAATTCTTCAAAATCCATCTCGTTCCATAATATTTCACAAAGTCCATCACTGAGTTCTCCCTATCCATCTCCAGACGTAATTAATTCAGATTTTATTTTTATTTTCATTATCTAATTGATTTATTTTTATCCATGTCAATTAGCTGAATAAAATTAATGTATAAAAATTTGCAGGTTCATGAAGATTCAGAATCGAGTTCATATGCACAAAATATTCAAACATATCCAAAACATCGGAAGCTCTTATCAGGAGTAGCATACTACAAGGCACAGTTGGTAGATGAAAATGGACAACCTCTTCACCCTGCTAATTGTAACATGCCATCTTCTAGCCACAATCCTAGGACAATGATGGTAATAATAATTGTTTGGTATAATGTAATTATTTCAACATCAAACCAATTAATCCTGCATTGACATGCTTACTAATTGATATCATTGATTTTGTACTAATCATGTTCAAATATATTTTTTGAAATTATTAAGATTCTAGTGATGATGACCGACCTACCTACCATCTTCCATTGCACCTAACGAGAATGTCAAATCGAGGGAAGGTTGAATTAAGAGAACAAATTGGAGAGGAATGATACCAAGAATGGTTCAATCAACCACCTATTCAATTCCCACTACGTCCCAATTCACTGATTAGGAATGACTACAACAATAGTAGTTCTTCAAAAATTGGCAATGGAGGCAATCAAATAGAGGTTGGTATGGATGATTACTTAAGGGATATGACTTCCATGGAGACATTGTTGTTAGATGCATTCTATAATGATGATAAGCTAGGGGATGATGCTCATATCGCTGATACCTTTTTCAAAATCCTTAAATTTGCTTCCACCACCCCTATCTTTGGACCTAGCGGTTAGTCAAATTCTACCCAGTTGGGGAAAACAATGTTACTGTACAACTTGAAATAAAATTTTGGCTCGTCAAATGCATGTTTATCGGAAATCTTGAGGTTATTAACCATAAATTCCCTTATATTTTGAGAAATTTAATCACACAATGAACATTAAAAATGGTAAAGTTTATGAGCGTTTATAATTATTGGAATTAATGTACATTTATTTTTGTCCATGACCAACTATAGGTTATTCAAAGATATGGTTCTTCCGAGTAGTAATGTCTTGCCTGGCACCTGCGAAGAGACAAAGAAATTGTTCAAAATGTTGGGAGTTGAGTACATATCATATAATGCATGTCCAAATGATTGTATTCTATATAGAGGAGAATATGCACAAAAAGAGATATGTCTGAAATATGGGCATGAAAGGCATGATAAATAAAAAGAAAAGGGTAAATCATGTGGTCCTCATTTTAAGATATTGAGGCACATGCCTATAATCCCAAGGATTCAAAGGCTCTTTCATTGCGAAGAATTAGCCATGTTGTAGGGATGGCATGCCTAACATAGAAGTGGGTTGGGAGTTATGTGAATCCCAACAGATTCAATAGCCATGATGCATATATAGGATACATGGCCCGAAAAATTCAAAGATGAAGTACGAAGTCTACTACTTAGCATAGCCATGGATGGCGTCAACCCATATTCCCTCCAGAACACCAACTATTCTGTTTGGCTTGTAGTAGTGATTAATAAAAATATCCCCCCATGGTTGTCTGTGAAGAATGAACATCTTATGTTGGCTCTCATAGTCTCTATTAGAAGGAAAGTGAAGAATATGGATGTCTACTTACAACCACTAGTAGATGAATTGAAGGAATTATGGGATGGGATAAACTCACGATTTATGAAGACCCATCACAGCAGAGAGGATTTTTACGTTGTATAGCATATGTGCTTACATGACACATGATTATGCAGGCTTAGAAATTTTCTCTGGTAATTAGATGTTTATTGATTTGTTTATATACGTAACAATATTCATTAGCACATTATTTATTTAATTCGTTGTAATTTTTCTGATATTCATGATATTATTTAATGTGACATGAATATTGTATACAATAATTTTGCAGGTCTTGTGACAAAATGGTATTATGGGTGTAAGTTTTTTGGATCTTCTTTGAAGGTTATATGGTCCAACGACCTACGAAAGCTAGTTTATGACTGCTCCAGGGTATTACTCCCAGAGGAACACCCTTACAGAAGAGAAACATTCGCTTTCAATGGTAAAAGAGAGACAACCCAAAGGCCTGCAATAACGACACCAGTTGAATGGCTTAGAGCATATGAGAGAGAGAAGGATAAGGAGTTCATAGAAATGTTCGATTCAAATGGGGAGCCTATATTCGATGATCCATAATTCTTCGACACCTATGTTGAGAAATTTCCCATTGGGATGAAAAGGAAATCTATGTTTTATAACCTCCCATATTGGGAGCATCTTAATATTACCCACTTATTAGATCCCATGCATATATTTAAAAATGTTTCATCTTCTTTATGGAGGCACATATCATCGAAACAAAGTGGTGCATTAGCTGTTAGGAAAGATATAATTACTTCAAAAACTAAAAGGAAACAATTGCCAAGATGATTAGAAATTATAGGATAAGAGGCAGTTGGTCCCTCTAATTGGTATTTCAAATAAGGTGATGTCCCATGTATTTAAAAAAAAAGATGATCTTTCTGTTAGTCTGAATTCTAATTGCAAGCGTACGAAAAAATCTCACTTTATATGTGCATAAAAAACAACCCTAACATCAAAGATGGTTTTCAATTTACTTAGATATGTAGTTAGTGATCAGAATAAATGCTACAGAAATCTAGATGTATGCAGTTAAAGACATTAAACAACAAATAATAAGAAAGACTTGTTCCATGCATCCAATGAACAAGACAAGAATTTTTAAAGAATTTTTGTATTATGACACCTCAGAAGGGAACATAGAAAGATGTTACCAGTCCCCCTCAATGGGATGGGTTATTTTATGTCCTCAGTGCTTTATATATAAGATCTCTCTCTCTTGTTGATGCAGAAAACCCAGACAAAAAAGGAACTGAAAGGGAGCTCACAAGAAAAAAGTAGGAAAATATAACAATGATGGAGGATCAAAGTCAGACAAAAAGTAGAGATCCATAGTGGTCTTTTGGCAACAAAAGGTAGTGAATGAATGGAAAAACCCTTCTATTTGTAACAAAATATTGAGTTAGTCTAGATATTGGTGCATAATTAAAATATTATTAACCAAATCTAGATCCAACTTTTATGGAATATTTTATTATTTTTGTTGGAGGGAAAGGGAATTTGAATTTGGTCAAATCCATTTATTTAGAAATAATAAATAAATAAATAATTTATTTATCATTTTGAGAATGTGGTTAAGTAATAATTAAATAAATAGTGATTTATTCAATTATTTATAAATGATTTATTCAAATTTAACAAGGAATATTATTAAATAATGTTTTAAATAATTATTCTTAGAAAAGAATAATATAAATAATGATTTATCTAATTAATTTTCCTCTTTTGGATTAAACATGACCAATAATATTAATTAAATAGTGGTTTAATTAATTATCCCTTGAGGAAAATCAAACAAATAAGGATTTATTCAATTATTCCTCATGGAGTTTCCTGTTTAGACAAGAAATAACTTAATAAAGTATGTGTAATTAAATTATTTTTCATAGTGAAAGCAATTTTACTATGGTAAAATTGGTCTTACATGATGTACTTTGGTCCATCTAATAGTAACAGGTTAGATGACCAAAAATTGGTGTACCATATTTCCCCCTAACGTGCGAGTGTTAGGAGCTAATCGTATGATCGAAGTACGTTGTAAGAACACAATCACTAGACACCGAAGGGGGAGTCACAGAGAGAGAAATATAAGGCAGACTGAAGCGAGAGAGGACAAGACCCTGAGGAGGTGAGACTTACAGGTGCGAAAAGCCTATTTTATGAGTGAGTACCTATTCTACATGAGGCGGGGGAGGCATACCTATGCCCGTCGAGATAACAAAGTATAAAGAATAATGGTGCGTCCAAAAAACATGTGATTGAACCATATAGTATATGTTGGCATAAACATGGGCCAGATAAAAAACATGATAATGGATCCCACATACATACTGTGCCTAGGAAAACAACCAAGACTTATACAATAATATCTCAGTACATGAGATATGAGTACAACCAAAGAGGTCTTGTAAAACAAGAAAGGGCTCTCAAAATCTGAATGATACATGCAAAGTAAAAAGGTACTGTGAGCGGCTAAGGCCGGAACCATCAAATCTATGGATCTGCATCCAAGGCTGTAGTAGAGAAGTCATCTGGGCAGTGGGGGGCTACCTGAAGTGCCACCGCTCATGAGGTCTGAAACTTCTCACACACAACCAGGAATCACCGGTACAATCTGTTGCATCATTGAACCATCAAGTATACAGATCTCGATCATGCCATGAGGATATGGAATTGAGAAAAAATCAAGTCAAAGGGCAATAAATGGTCCCTTTTCCTAATCATAGGCACCGACTAATAATGGAAGCTGGAACCAAGGTACACCGACCTCTAGACCTGTCTTCTGGAATGAATAAGTTGATGTTGATAGAAGGAGGTCCACCATAGGTGAGGCAACAAGGTATCCTTAACTAAGGCAAGAGGAAAAATAGTAGAGCGACTGATAGATTGACATCAGGGATGATGGTGAAATGGGGGGTACTAAGTAGTAGGCTGACGACCTCCCTTTTTAGAGCATAAAGGGCATGGATGACCTGACTCTGGAGGGGATAGGGGACGGTATGACTGAAGGAAAAGATGTGCAATACAAGAGAGGGACAAAATAATGAAGGATGGAGGACTCTGGCTAGAGACAAAAGGGACTCGGCATAAAATCCATGGATGCGATGATGACTTAACGCAGATTCTCTAAACAAGGGTGACTCAATGATGATGCCACACAGAACAGGCCTGGTGGGGGCCATAAAAACATGCGTAAAAGATGATTAATCACGACGAAAATCAACACGAGCATGGACAAGTATGAAGGAAAGGTGGTGCCCCAAGTACAAGTGTTGCAAGTGAAGAAATGCAATTTTGAGGTGCAGTGAAGTGACCCTTCTTGGAAAAAATGTATCCAGGTGTAGTATCAAATCACCAAAAAAAAAAGGATACCCATTTGAGAGCTCGGTGAGATATTTCCAATGGTGCTGACGGTTTGTCAAACCGAGCTACGGTTTGGTTGGAATTGGCGAAAGAAAAATATGGAGTTTCTCTTTTAATAAGCTATTTTCCCTCCAATTTGATTCATTTGCAAATGTAGCTGTGGTGAATGTAGGGAGGAGAAAAGTCCCTAAATCTGGCTGCAATCATAGTAGAAAAACCTACCTTTGGAATCAAGATCTGTGAGTTGCAAGTAAGAGGCCTAACCATACACTTTCAATTCAATGGATTGAAATTTCGGTTTAGGCACCTAGAGCTCAGGAACAGGCAAGGTCACACTTTTTTGGGTCTATCTTGTTACCTAGATAGCAGGTACTGGGCAGAAAATTGCGACCTGTCCCAGGAAATGACCTAAAAAGTGCGACCTGTCAGAGAAACGAGTTTCAGTGTTGTTTTTTTATGAGAGTTGGGATTTTCATGCTTGAGGGGAATAGGTGCCCCCAAGCATGTTATGGTCATGCCAAATGTAGTTTGAAAATGAAAACACAATTGTATGATGTGGTTCACCATTTGTTTACATTATGGTTATCTTATGTGGGAAGAATGGATAGATGCAGTTCGAGAAAGGGAATAAATTATTAACAATCTCTTTTGGAGATAATGAACTGGTGCTCACCTAGAAAACACATAGGTTGGTCAATAACAATGTCTAGGGGACTGGGTTACTGATGTAATAGGAATGAATGATGAGGGGAACCATCCCTAGAGTGATCTGAAGTGATGTGGGACTCTAGAGGTTCTTCTAAACAGGGGAAGAATGATGGTACGAGAGTCGACACGACCAGATGCACTATGAGGGTTATGGAGAATTACATCTCCTAGACTCTCAATATTGGGTGCCCCCTTACCAAAACATTGTGTGTCAATGTAATGACCACAAGGTGTGTGTGGTTTGAAGGTATTGTTTTGATGTAAGGGGGGATAGATAAAGTTAGGGGTGGTGATTGCTTCCATAATGTCGTCATCAAAAAATAATATGGGGTGGCTGGTGGAAAGAAGACCACGTGGTGTGGCGAAGCTACCTGAATCATCATCATGAGAAGCGAGGTTCACATGCACATCGTCATAGAGGGTGATCGAAAAAAAAGTAGATGAAGGATCCGCCAATGTTGAGCCCAAGGTGATCGCTGAAGGGAGGTTAGGCGAAACAGAAGGGGAAGTCTCAGGGGGGTCTTCCACTGAGGATCTCATAGATGATGATAGGTAGAGGATAGTGGCTGAAGAATCCATCATCTCGACATCTGGAGGGGGAATTTTAATGCGATCAGATGTGCCCTTTGGTTTTTTCGAAGCATAATGTGCAAGAAAGGGAGAGGTGGACTCGTTGTTCTCGACCTCGTATTGGTGAACTTCTGCTAAAGTGGTGCAGAAGTCATCAAGGCAGGACAGAGGTGAGAATAGTGTCCATGGAAATCGCACAAAGCATAAGGACAATTTGTGCAAAAAGTATTGAGTTTCTTGGCTGAATCGGGTAAAGTAACATGGAATTTTGGGATATAAGATTCAGGAAATTCTTCGTTAACCATGGGGTTGAGACAAGGAAATTCGTGACAATTATGGGTGGCATAACCAGCAAAATCACACAAAGCACACAAAGGTGTATGCTTTGGAGGATGAGGAGGAGTAGGGGTTGTCTGGGCATCCTTGTCCTTAGGTGCCTTTTTGTGGGCTTTGCCCCCCTCACTTGAGCCTTTCACAACAGAATTAGGTTCCTGTTGAGGTGGATAAGGCACAGAAGCAAAGGGAGGGTTCATGGAAACTGGTTGGACTAGGGTCAAAGTAGTATAGGGTTTGGGCTGACCAGGCGAGATAGTGGTTGGAGGATTAATGTACCCGATTGGGATCCCTAGGGTCATGTTAAGAAGAGACAAGGTAGCCCTAATAGGTACCAAAAATACTCCAGGAGGGGGAGCAAGAAATGGTATCTAACCGGAGGGTTAATGGCTAGGCGGGAGAACTCTGAGATGGTTAAGGCCAAGGGGAATGAATCCAGGAGGGTGTATAGGATCATGGACACCAACTATAGAGGAGGGGGTCCTAAAGGTTGGGTTGAAGGACTAGGAGAAGGTTGGAGAGGGCGGGGTTGCTGGCTAGTCGAACCGGCTCGTTTGAGGTTAGATCGAGATGATTGCATCATGAAAAAATTTTGATGTTTTGGGGTCAAAGATGGGAGAAGGGAGGGTAGGGAATGAACCAAGAAAACAAGAATCCTTATAGAATATGGGTGAGACACTAGTCGGAGGTTCAAATATTTGTTTATTAACCACTAAAGAGACGATGGACTCAGAAGATGTCTAAGACTTTAGTTCGTAATATGTCAACTAATCAATGGTGACAATCTTTCCGTTATGAGGAAAGAACATCTTACAGTGAATTGGATATGGGAAAACATACATCGCATAATTTTAGCTACGACCCAATAGAATGTTGTAGTCTAAGGGGGCATCAATGAATTCAACGTGAACACAAACAGTCTTACCCGCAAGAGTAGTAGGACAATTGTGGAACATGTGAAGGGGCTTCGAAGAGTGGCCATCCCACACACGAAGAGTGATAGTGGAAGGGGCTAACTAAGGTGATCCGAGTTGCTTCCAAATAGAAGAAAAAATCACACAGGTGGATGCCCCTTCATCAATGATACAATGGGAGACGTTGGAATTCCAGATCTTGACATGGATTTGGAAGGCGATGAAAGCAAGAAGGGGGGGATGTTCTGACTTGTCAATGTCAAAGAGAATAAACCTATAATATGAAGGATCCACAAGGCCCATGGTAGTTAGTAGAGGTTTTCCAGTCCATGTAGACATGGTCCAATGTAGACACGGTCTTCAAAATTAGGGGCTCGACATAGGCTCTTTCTTCTCTGCCATTCTTGAACATGGTCAGATAGGCAGGTAGCAGAGGTTTGATGGAAAGAGTTCAAGAGTTCGGTACCAGTTTCATTGTGAAGGGGAAGCTGGAAGTAAGAGAGAAGAGCTCTAGCAAGGGTTGAAAAATTAGTATGAGAGGAGGAGGCTTGGTCGACATACCACTTGGAAGCTTCTCTAGTAAGCATACGCTGGAATAACCGAAGACGAACAGTGTCATCGGTGATGGATTTAGATGAACACCACATGTGGAAAAAATTAACATGGTTGGTAGGATCCTCTCCACCAACTCCTTCAAACTTAGGAATGTGTGAATGGAGCTTGGTTGGCATAGAAAGCCAACCAGGATCATGGTGTATGGGATCATTAATCAACTGGCTAAAATCGGGAAGGCTTAGGCCTACCATATAAGGGAGCAAGGAAGCAGCTAGGATAGTTCCTATTGTGGCACTGCTAGTAGTATTCCCAACATTAGGGTCGGGGCTGCAACCAGCATTAGGTACTGAACCAAACATGGTGTGAAAGGTGGAGGGGCACTAGGGATAGAACCAGAAGGGGAGCCTGATGAAATAGAAGCAGAGTTAGAATGGGGACTAGGTGGAGGACTAACTCGAAAACTATGCAGAGGAGTAAGTCTTCCTAATGGAAACTGAGGATGAAGGCCTTGGAGTCTTCGGGATAAACACCTTGGTGGCGCAATGATGGAAAAAATACATGGAACACAAAAAGTAAGAGAGGGAAACAAGGGCAAGGAGATGTAGGATCAATTGATTACAATGTCAAACCAAGGGTAGGGAGGTGCAGGATCAAATGATTACAATGTTTAAGTCTTGGCCTGGTGGTGTAAACCAGGCGCTCTTCACTTATGGTGTGCATGTATGTGATAAGAGTGTTAATTTTAATTAAGCCCAGATGTGTGTAGAGAAAAAATAACAAAAGGTGCTATATAACTGTAAATAAATCTGAAAATGATAGTAAAGGAAACTGAATACGACTTAAAATAAACAGCTAAAGATGCCTCAATTTAATTTCAAGGAGGAGGGATTCCTAACAATTAGTTTATGAGTGGGAAAAATCTATTCAAAACACAAAAAATGGCTAATGGATCTAAAGTCGGGAGGGACAGGGATCTAAATGTCAGATCTACTAGAAATAGGTGCAAAAAACAACAAAAAAAACTAAAGAGAAAAATGATGCAAAAAGTGTGGTGAAAGGCTGCAACTGGAAGGGAAATGGAGGGGGCCCTAAAGGAGGACCAAACAAAACTGAAAAGATTTTTTTTGGATAGATGATTAACCAATCTAAAGTGGATCTAAAAGTATAGGTTCAGATCTAAAAAATGGTTGAACACACTGAAATCTTAGAAGACCTCCTTCAGCTAAACTCCTCCTAAAAAGGTGGAAGCGTACTGAAGCCCTAGGGGGCTTGGTTCCTACTTCGATGAGTAAAAATAAGCAAGTACAGGCCCAAGAGGGTTGGAGAGGGAGGTTAGAAAACCCTGAACAGTAGCCCAGACAAACCCACAAAAATCACAAAAAAAATCTTGCAAAAAGTACAGGTCACAGATTCTGACCTGTTTTTTGTTGAGGTCGCATGTTTTAGGCTGTTTTCCACTTCCTGAAGGTTGAGGTCGCGGGTTTTGGCCCAAAAAGTGTGACCTACACTTCCGACTATTTCAGGAGAAGATTTCAGAAAAAGTTGTCGTTTCTGCTGTATCTGATACCCGTTACCTGCGCAATAGGCCCAGAAAAACATGGAAGTTAGAATTTTTATTGTTTTAGGGTTTTAAAGGTAAAAAAAAACACTAAGAAATGTAAGATAAGAAGCTGAAGAAAAAC
Organism: Pinus albicaulis; assembly: GCA_034641835.2. NCBI lineage: Eukaryota > Viridiplantae > Streptophyta > Pinopsida > Pinales > Pinaceae > Pinus > Pinus albicaulis. Next base: position 410,842,478 of record CM076584.1, on the reverse strand, counting down.
CCTAGTGGTTGAAGTAGCTGGTCATGAAGGGATCTGAAAAACGACAACAATCGTAATTACAAACCCTTGCGGAGTCGCTAGTTGAGTAGTGTGAATTTTAATCACAAGCATATGAAAAAAGCTCACTTTAGCTGTGCATAAAAAACAAAACTAACATCAAATATGACTGTCAATTTCCTTAGATCTGCAGTTAGTGATCAAAATAAATGCTATAGAAATCCAAATCTATGCAGTTAAAGACATTAAACAAAAAATAATAAGCAAGAATTGCTCCATGCATCCAATGAACAGGACAAGAATTTTTAAAGATTTTTTTGTATTATGACACTTGGGAAGGGAACATAGAAAGATATTACCAGTCCCCCTCAATAGGATGGGTTCTTGTATGTCCTCAATGATTCATATCTAAGATATCTCTCCCTTGATGGTGCAAAAAACCCAGACAAAAATGGAACTCAAAGGGAGCTCACAAGAAAAAAGTAGGAGAATATGACAATGATGGAGGATCAAAGTCAGACCAAAAGTATAGATCCAGAGTGATATTTTGGCAAAAAAAGGTAGTGAAGGAATGGAAAAACCATTCTATTTATAACAAAATATTGAGATAGTCTAGATATTGGTGCATAATTCAAATATTATTAACCAAATCTAGATCCAACTTTTATGGAATATTTTATTATTTTTGTTGGAGAGAAAAGGAATTTGAATTTGGTTAAATCCCTTTATTTAGAAATAATAAATAAACAAATGATTTATTTATTATTTTAAGAATATGGTTAAGTAATAATTAAATAAATAGTGATTTATTCAATTATTTATAAATGATTTAGTCAAATTTAACAAGGAATATTATTAAATAATGCTTTAAATAATTATTCCTAGAAAATAATAAGATAAACAATGATTTATCTAATTAGTTTTTCTATTTTGGGTTAAATAGGACCAGGAATATTAATTAAATAGTGGTTTAATTAATCATCGCTTGAAGAAAATCAAATAAATAAGGATTTATTCAATTATTCCTCATGGGGTTTCTTGTTTAGACCATAAATAACGTAATAAACTATGTGTTATTAAATTATTTTTCATAGTGAAAGAAATTTTACTATGATAAATTGGTCTTACATGGTGTACTTTGGTCCATGTAATAGTGGCAGGTTACATGACCAAAAATTGGTGTAACACTTTCTTTGTAAAAGGAAGTTATAATGGGTGTGAGGGCACCATCTTCATATGGGTCTTTGCTACGGCGCCTATTCACTGTGGAAGACCTTTTGTCAGGGTTGAAATCACACAACCATTTGAATATTCTAAGAGTACGTATAATGTCAAAAGCATGATTTTATTATTTGTTATATTAATGAATTTTATCCCATGTAGGGGTCATAAAACATAACTAATTTTGTATATTATTGCTTGTGTTTATAACTTTCCAGTGTCATTATCCTTTGTTAATGTGAGGGTGTGTGAAACATGAATTCCCTAGGACCTAGGATGTGCCATATATAAATTATTTGAATTTGTACATTGGATCACGTCAAAGGAGATTCATGTGGCTAGCATTCCACAGTGGTGTCAAGAGATAGTTGATATTGTTTGTATGTTTGAGAAGGAACTGCCGAAGAGTTTCATGGATTTGTAGGTTCATCTTCTAATCCACCTAGTAGATGAGGTTGGATTAGTTGGGGTAGTCTCTTGTTGTTGGATGTTCTTCTTAGAGAGGTACATGAAGAAATTGAAAGGTTTTGTTCAACAAAGGGAAAAAATCGAGGGGTCTATGGTAGAGGGGTACACATCGGATGAGTCTTTCTATTATGCCAGTGAGTACATCAAGGTTGAAAATAGACTAGGTGCAGTGATTAGGTACGATGAAAGGGATGAATACAAAAGAGAAGGGGAGCTTCTCCAAACGAATCAAAAAAGGCACTTGATAAAGAGTAAGAGACTTATCATTTTTAAAATATACACAAAGTAAATATCTATGTTGACCTTCAATATAATGTATATTTTGATATCATATGTACTATATGTCAGTTTGATTTCATCAACGAATGCATAAATTGAAGAAATAAATAAATTCGTTCTTTACAATTCTGAAGTGACGCAACCATGGGTTGCATTGTACCAACAAAAGATGGTGAAATGGGATAGTGACAGGAAATAATTTAGACTGTTGAATGGTAAAAGTGTGCCTATCCTGATCATTTAAAAGCAAATGTGCCAATCATATGCCCCAACAGTTAGGGTTGATGACCAAGTCAGAGAGAAATATGGTGCAACCATTCGTTACCCGCGTACTGAAGAGGATTCGCTAAACATAGGGATTGGCTGCAGCAACTCGGTAAAAATCTATCTATGTACATTTTAAACTTAATAATTCACCTTTGAAATGTAATATCTATATTTCATATTTTAACAGTTGGTTATTATAAGACACATGACACTATGATTTTATAAATTTTTTATAGGTGCATTTGTTCGCATCTATTTGTGCATATGGACACCATTTTCGCACAAAAAATGTCGATGATCAACAAATGACACAAGACTGTGGAGTGGAAGTTGAGTTCGATCAATCTAGTCGAGCTAGCCACCATGAACAAAACCTAGTACGAGGGACGTTAGGTTACGTCAGAAATATACAAGAGATCATTGAAATGGACTTCTCTTATTTCCAATGTGTTATTTTTAGGTACAAGCGGTGGGACACCTTTGGTCAGAATAATGTAAAGGAATATCACAATAGTAGGCTGATACGTACCAATGCTAGAAAGATGTGGGATGAAGCTAAGGAGCCTTATGTTTTCCCCAAACACTGCAACCAAGTGTTTTTTAACCCAAATGTGTTGGATAGGGATTGGTGGTTTGTATTGAGACATGACCCTAGATCAAAACATATTTTTGAGAAAAATATTGTTATCATTCCAAGCGAGCTGGAAGATAATGAGGGTGATCATGTAAAAAGAGAGTGATATGGTACATGTGTTATTTCATCATTTATACTGTTTAAGATGGGTTTTTATAAAGAAAAAGACTTAACCTTATAACTAAGAATATTTTTTTTGAAACATTATAATATGTATTTTGAATTAATTTGTTTTCATTGTGTTAATGCTAAAATCATTTCACTTGATAATTTGCAATTATGTTGATCTCAAATACAATGCACTGTATCAAGTTCTTTTTTTATGTCAATTCCTAAAATAATACAACTAATTGACTCCTTTAAATGTGTATGAATGATATCTTCAAAATTTCAAAGAATGTAGTAATGTATACTGTTATTTTTAGTATGTAAGATCATAATAAAATAATGATAATTCTAAACATGAATTTATTTGCATTATTTTCTAAACTTTATTATGTTACAAAAATTCATATTATTCTTGATTTATTATTTTACAATTATTTATATTCATACAAATTTACAATTTCACAATTCTAGTAATTTAACAATATTTATGGTATACTTTTTATTTACGGTAGTTATGGTTGAAAATTGACAATTAATTTACAATTCTATAATTTTACAAATTTTACAATTTTAATAAAATTGAATCATGACGATATATACAATTACAACTACAATTTTAGAAGTTCACGATACAATTACAATTACAATTTTACAAATATTTTACATACAATTACAATTAAAATTACAATTACAATTACAATTTTACAAATTTACAAATTTAAAAATTTACAATTTTTACATTTTTAATAAAATTGAATCATGATAATACATACAATTACAATTACAATTTTACAATTTCACAATAGAATTACAACTACAATTACAATTTTACATACAATTAAAATTATAATTATAATTACAATTACAATTTTACATACAATTACAATTACAATTACAATTTTACATACAATTAAAATTAAAATTACAATTACAATCATGATACACACAATTACCAATACATAATATTTAATAAATATCATGATTTAATATTACAAATAAACATCACGATCATGATAACCATTGCACAAACATCATATTCTAAAATACACATTCAAATTCTCTAGCATCATTTAATCATTGTGATCATGATCATTTAACAAAACACAAGAAGTGTATAACATCATCACAACACAAAAATCAAATATACATCTCATGTCAAATAACTGATATCACATACACATTTATCTGCAAGCACATTAAATGAACATATCTAACATGACCTAACAAATACACATCATGATGAACACCAACATGTCAAATAAGTACATGAACATGAACATAAAATACATGCACCATCCATATATATATATAATGTAAAAAATATACAAATATAATATAACTGCATATAAAAGTCAAATATCTAGTGGTACTACATCAATACTAGTACTAGTTGAGGCCTGCTTAGTTGATGGTACAACCTCATGCTCATATGGATGGCGTGCCTGCTTTGGAGGTGCCTGTTGATCAGATGGTGCATTCTGCGAAGAAACTGCCTACTGATGAGTGATTGATGGTGCATCCTGCTCACTAGATGGTGTGTCCCACTTAGATGGACCTGCCTACTCAGTATTAGGAGCCTGCTCAGTCGATGGTCATGTCTGCTCAGGACTAGCTACATGTTGAGATAATGCAGACTGCTCAGAATATGCCTGCTGATCAGGACTCGATGCTGGTTGCTCATGATCTTCGGTGCAAGGTGAAGGAGGAGGAGGTGGATTACTAGAATGCTGATCACTCCCCTCCTGATCATGATCATCAGATGAGTTGCTTTATCATGCATTTCCATGACACCTATCCCTCCTAGCTACGAGTCCTATGGAAGCTCCCACGATATGATGCATAAGGGTCATCATATCGTAGGGCACATCTCTCTAGATATCTGTGAGCTTGCGATCAACTTGGAGCTCTCTAATCATATTAGGGCAGACTCCCTCATCAACCAAGAGTCGTCACACTTGGTCGCCCGACTCCATCCTAAATCGGGTGTTCGTCCTACACCGCACCCCTATGGGTATCTGCACTCAAGGATCAAGTCTGTCACCGAGATCCGCCATCTCCTCGTCATGATCTACACCTGGATCATCCGGTGGGGGTGGAATCATGTCCCCAATGAATGTGTCAATATCTAAAAAAATATATAGTACACAACAAATATTAGACAATTTCATTAAAAAATTTAATAAAACAAGTTAAAGAATGTATTAGAATTAATTTTATTATAATTGATTAATTAAGAAAATAAAATTAGACTATATTTATTTAAAGAAAACACTAATATTACCTCTCGCATCTGATGGCTCATCCTGTGTGAAGAGGATGTTGGTACACCCTCTCCAATCCAAACCGGTGTACGAACACGACATCATCATGAACGATTGATCATCAGCACTCGCTAGCAACTCCAGTGCATCAACAGATATCCTGGCAGGATGATCAGACATGCCTCTCTTGGGCATCATCTAGCCCCAAATTTGCATTCGTACATGCAACATCGGCCTACAAGGCTAACGAAAAAAGTAGGCCTTGTACCCAGATACCTCTCAAAAAATAAACAAAATAAATCTGAAGAAAAAGGGAAGGTCAACCTCCCATGTGCCTGAGAACGACATCTATAAAATGTTGTAAAAAACTGCCACAAAAAAATCGCAGGCCATCTCACAAGTCATGGCATATTGAAAAAATAATCAACATAAAATAAAAGCAGGCAAGTAATGTGTTTCTTATCACTAGTATAGTGTGCAAAGGTCGTCAGTAGTAGTGAGATGCACCTCACCTCCTCTAGACCAACTGATGTAATGTGTAACTAACCACTGGACTCCTAGAAATCTATAGGAGAAAGTATATTGTCCCTAATGTATCTCTGGGAGTACGCCAACTATCTCCCTACTGCATAACCGACGGGGACATTTGGGAACTAGCGAAAATCTTGCCCTCTCCTAGATATGCCAGTAATAATATAGATGTCCTCCTCAGTTGGCTCATACCACTGACCAAGACTGACCCAGAAGGCCTGTTTTTGGGTATCCCACCTATAGACCAGTTGTCCTAATAACCCACTATGCCCCTTTAGGGATGTAGCCTCCTCATAGAACTTGAGGAGGCTTACCTTCCTTAGGAGCAACTGGTTAGGTGTCATAATAGGGAGAGGGTACAAAAATCTCTCCCTCTCCCATGCCTCCCACAACTAAATCACGTTATAATGATCCTCTATATGCTCTTGTTTTTCCTTTGCTCTCTCCATTGACGTCGCTAAATGACTCACATATTAAATACATTTTTGTTTATTAAATGAGAAATTTATTTACAAATATATATATATATATATATATATATATATATATATATATATATTATTGAAAAAAAGCACTCGGTCTGCCGAAAAAACAGTGACACACCATTACCAGTGCCTACTTATTTATCACGCACCACAGTCGATGCACATGAAAAATGTTTGTGCACCATGCAAACAGGAAATATTTTTGTGCAGTCCATTGAACAAACTAACCACCTTGGGGTGGATATTTTGGTCAATGCACTTCCCAACAACAGTACATAGTCAACGGTGTGGTCTTGTAAATGACTACATCGTTAATTATGTATTGCTATCGGATGGTGCGTTGAAAAAACTATCCACCCCAGGGCAGTTATTTTGGTCAATGCACCACCCTCCCAACAACATTAAATAATGAATGGTGTGGTCCTCTAAATGACCGCATCGCCGTTTTATTTTTTAAAATTTTATCGGTGCATGTTTTTTCTGTACCACACTGGAACTCGGTGCAGTTTCCATTAACACCCTTCGCGGTGCGGCCTGTAAATTTATAGGAAGCACCACAAATGGTGCGAGTCGTGTTAGTGTCAATATATGCATACTTCCACCAGAGATAGAAACACATTTTTCATGTGCATCTTAGGTGTCCCATTCCAAAGAAATTTTCCATCATTCCATTAGGTCATGATATAAAATTGTTCCACTGGTGGTTGTCCTTGTCAATAAGCTTCATTCTCCCTTAGAAGATCATATTGGCTGACTCATTCTCATGTCTCCTTGAGCATACCAACACCTATGGAAATGTTTTTTTCACTTGGAAGTCTTTTAAGTCAAAATCTCATTCACGAAAGTCAGGTCCAAAGATGTCCCATTAGGTCATTAGGTTTTTATATTTCTCAAGGTCACTCCTTCATTTTAGATGAGGTAAGCATATATATGAGAGGGACTAAATAAGATCATCATGATGTAATTATCGTTCCTTCAAAGTTTTATTTTTTTTAGTTTAATGATTTTTATATCAAAATGTCATTTTGATATAAAATTCAATATGTAATTTATTTATGTTTTTCCAAATGTAATTTTATGTTCTCATATGTAATAAATTCATCCCAAGCTATTAAATGCAATCATTTCTGGCCTAATTGGAGCAAAGAAAGCCAAACTCCATGTTTGATCAACCTGCAATGCCAAAAGGTCAGAAAGTTAAAGAGTATTAGTGCCAAAGTCCAAAGGGAAAAGTGAACATTAGAAAAGTGGGTGATTCAAATTAAAATTTCAAATCCACTATGCTATAAAGCCTTTCAAAACACCTCAAAGTAAGTCATTGCATCCATTTAGGCTTCAGAATTTTATAGCAGAGGACAAAGTTTCATGTGTTTTGAGCATTTTGAGAAAAATTCAAGGGCATTGTGTGTTTGAACCTAGGCGCTGCGCATTTTCCTGATATCTCTTGACCAAAATACATAGGCGCTACACATTTGCAATCAGGCGCTGCGCGTTTTTTCGGGTGTTGCGCATTCCTCCAGAACGCTGTGTGTTTGCACAGGGAGGGTTTCAAAAGGTTTCACAACCTCCAGCAAGCTTCATTTCCTCACAAATTTCTTCAAAGAGCTTTAAATCAGTAAGTGGAGCCTAAGACACCTTCCTATAATATATTTGGTGTTTCATAAGAAAATTGAATTGAAGTGCTTAATTGCTATGAAACCCTAACTTTCATTTCATTCCCATTTTTCATGTATCATATCCATATTCATGTCCCTGAACACAGATCATTCATAAATATTGTAAAATCCTAGGGTTTTCATAGACCTATGTTTTCATTTATATTCACTCCCTCCATTTTCCTAAGCTAGTCATTTCATCTCTCACTCCCTTCATCTCATTCAATTTACCCTAGGGTTTCCAAAGCCTTCAAATTCAAAATTTATGAAGAGGAGGATAGAGGTGTCAGTGAGGAACAAACACCAAAGATAAGTGACCACAAAGGAGGGAAAATCAACATATATGAACCAATAACCACAAAGGATCTTATGGATTCTCCTCTCACTGTGTCATCTTTTAAACATGTTGGTTGTTTTGAGTTTTGTGAGAAAGTACTACAGATTCAGTATCACCCTATGTTGACAAGGTTGTTCATTACAAATCTTCATGTTAGCCAGGTCACTCTTGCTTGGGTCACTTTTACCATGTCCACTAATTCCATTTCAGCTGTTACAGGGATCCCTAATCTGGGAGAGAAATGGTTTAAACAAGGAAACCTTGATCAGAGCTACTATGAACCATATCTCAAACCAAGATACAAGGATGACAAGAAGTCCATTTTCTCTTTCTCTCATCTCCTTGACCGATATGTCCCTATGATGAAAATAATCATGAAATACTTCACCTATGAGGGGAGGTTTTCTCGACTCTATTCATGTCATATCATGCACTTCACTAGAGTTAGAATGCTTCACATACCCTACTATATCTCCTGCAGCATTGACAAGATGACATACATTGTATAAAAGAGGGATTATAGTCATCAAATGCAGAGTATTTTTCACCATTTCCTCATTAAGATGATAGTCATACATTAGCTTGAGCAAAAGAACATTTGTGGGACACATTCATAGCAAATGAAATATTCACTACCCTACCTAGTCAGCATGAGCAGAGTATCCCTTCATCATCTCATCCTCCCATATCCACTCCTCCATCTAAGCCTGATGCTCATACATCATCACCTATTCAAATCCATTCACCTCATGTTGATCCTACTTCTTCACCTTTTCATAACCTTTCACCATCATCACATCATGATACTAAGGAATCAAGCAGTGAGAAGGACATTGAGGAAACTTAGGCTAATGTGACTAATGTTGAGCTATTTCCCAAGGCCTATCATTGATGAGAAGGAAGATAAAAATGAAACAGAGCAGGAGTTTCAGCTGAGTGACCTTGATGAGGAGGATGAGGACAGAATTAGCAGTGCAACAATTAGAGGCAAAGAAGAAAAGATTATTGAACTTCAAGCTAATCTTGACAGAGCACAATATGTGATTGATTTTCTTGAGCAAGAAGATCAACATTTGAAAATGAAGCATATTATCAATGAGATCAGGACCATCAAAGCACAAAGAGAGGCAGAAAAGGCTAAGGCCTTGCTGGAGGAGACCTTGGATAGATTTGGCGAGATTTATGATGAGGAGGATCAGCCTCCAAGATGTAAAGGAAATACTAGAGGGTTGAAAAGAACTCTAGCCCTTGAGAGACAAAAAGAAGTTGAGTTGGTAGAGAAGCTCACTCCAAGTGAGTTGCTTGCCCTAGAGATTAGCAGGGACAAAGAGTCATGGCTTGATAGAGCCAATTTTCATTTGTAGAGTTTGCTGGAGAAGGCCAGAATGGACAATGAAATTCAGAGGAAAATGGCAAAGCATTAGGCTAGGAGGAACAAAATTTCAAGGGCCAAGCTCAAACGAGCCCATGAAAAAATTCAAGCTTTGACCAAGAAAAAGGAGAAGGAGAGGTTAGACATACTTGCTAAGGTGTCTCTTCATGCCTCAAGAACTTGGTAAGCAAGTAACCTCACACATTTTGGAAATTTTTTTGCACACTTGGCACTTTAGTGCATTTTTTTTTTTTTGAGCAATTTTGGCACAGAGAAATTATGCCAAACGCACAATTCCCTTAGCGTTGCGCTCTTTTTTGGGGGTATCAAAATGAAAAATGTCCACCACCATCTTCTTCAAAATGATGAAGACATCAACCCTAACAAGCTTCCGAAAAGTTGGAGGAGAAATGGTCCCTCAAAAGTGCAAAAAACTACCGAATGTTCATGTTTATGCCTCCTTTTTTACCTTGGCTTTGCGTGTTTACCAGTCTTGGGAGATTCACTTTTTGACAGGTCAAATGAGCATCATTTAGAAACTGGAGGCATATTTGGAAACTATACTTAGGGAGCTTTCCCATGAGCTATCATGGAGCTTATTTGGACACTAGTAAGGCCTCCAACATTTTCTTGCAAAAGAGGCTATTTTTCCTATTATGGTGTTGCACATTTGCGAGGAAAATTGCATTTTCACCATCTTCAGCATTTTGTTGAAGTTTCACTCCAGTTTAACTTTTTACTTGGGAAAATGAAGAAATTACTCATGTAAATGGTCATGGTGAATTTAAATGTCATGTTTTTACTTTCATATAAGGTAGATACATTAGTTAAGTCCTCTAGAGGTCAAATGAATGAGTTTCCTCTCTTTTAAAGGCAAATTTTTGGGTCTTCCTAGTCTTCAGTTTCTTATTTGGGAGTAGGTGAAACTGATCCCCATCTCATGGATTAGAATCCCTGAGGCTAGGGAGAGTGGGTTTTATGTCTATATGATATAGTTTCTCAGTCATTGTAATGGTTTGACTCACTTGGAGGTTTGGCATCACAAGAGACACATTTTTGTATCAGTTTTGGCTTGGACATTAATCGAATTTGCAGCTATTTTTATGGGATCCATTTGGTATTGTGTTTAGTTTCAGTTTCTTCTTTTGTGCTCATATGTTAGAATTTTTTGTGTATTTCATCCATCATTTCATTGCTATTGAATGAATGTTTTCAAGTTAGATGAACATAATCCATAGTTT